>OX392421.1:1010000-2327500 GCA_947623395.1 Synanthedon tipuliformis
TGTTCAAATGTGTCCTGCAGTTCACACTATGACGCGCAGTTAACTGCGTTCTTCATCGACCCGCGAGCCAAGTGATCCACCGTCCAGGGTAATGTTTTTTAAAAATAAGTATAAAATAAATAAAACAAAATTTTTTTTATTAAAAAAATGTATACCGCTACTTTATGTAGACTCGAACGGTGCGGATTTTTATCGTTCTCAAAGTCTTATGTCTATTAATATGTTTGTTATGTGTAAAAAATATACACAAACAAGACACGTTAATGATCCTTCCGCAGGTTCCCCTACGGAAACCTTGTTACGACTTTTACTTCCTCTAAATGATCAAGTTTGGTCAACTTCCCAACGACGCCGACGGCCGTGAAGCCACCGCGTGTCGGTCCGAAGACCTCACTAAATCATTCAATCGGTAGTAGCGACGGGCGGTGTGTACAAAGGGCAGGGACGTAATCAACGCGAGCTTATGACTCGCGCTTACTAGGAATTCCTCGTTTATGGGGGACAATTGCAAACCCCAATCCCCAGCACGAAGGAGTTTCAACGGGTTGCCCGGGCCTCTAGGCCAGGGAGAACATGCTGATTCCTTCAGTGTAGCGCGCGTGCGGCCCAGGACATCTAAGGGCATCACAGACCTGTTATTGCTCAATCTCGTGCGGCTCGAAGCCGCCGGTCCCTCTAAGAAGAATTTGAATACGCAACGAGTGAGTAGCGCGACACGAGTGCCGCGCACACCTAAATCGCTACGCCTATTTAGCAGGCTAGAGTCTCGTTCGTTACCGGAATTAACCAGACAAATCGCTCCACCAACTAAGAACGGCCATGCACCACCACCCACCGAATCAAGAAAGAGCTGTTAATCTGTCAATCCTTCCGGTGTCCGGGCCTGGTGAGATTTCCCGTGTTGAGTCAAATTAAGCCGCAGGCTCCACTCCTGGTGGTGCCCTTCCGTCAATTCCTTTAAGTTTCAGCTTTGCAACCATACTCCCCCCGGAGTCCAAAATCTTTGGTTTCCCGGAAGCTGCCCGCCGAGCCATTGTAGTAACGTCGGCGGATCGCTAGATGACATATTTACGGTTAGAACTAGGGCGGTATCTAATCGCCTTCGAACCTCTAACTTTCGTTCTTGATTGATGAAAACACCTTTGGCAAATGCTTTCGCTGTTGTTCGTCTTGCGACGATCCAAGAATTTCACCTCTAACGTCGCAATACGAATGCCCCCAGTTATCCCTATTAATCATTACCTCGGAGTTCTGAAAACCAACAAAATAGAACCGAGATCATATTCTATTATTCCATGCACGAAATATTCAAGCAGCTTTTTGAGCCCGCTTTGAGCACTCTAATTTGTTCAAAGTAAAATTGTCGGCCCACCTCGACACTCACTGAAGAGCACCGCGATAGGATTTGTTATATTGAACCGGACGTTTTACCGTCGCGGCTCACCGACGATATGCTCCGCAAACGTGTCAGTATCACCGCGGATGCGATGCACCGACAGCGCGCAGCACAAATGCAACTACGAGCTTTTTAACCGCAACAATTTTAGTATACGCTATTGGAGCTGGAATTACCGCGGCTGCTGGCACCAGACTTGCCCTCCAATTGTTCCTCGTTAAAATATTTAAAGTGTACTCATTCCGATTACGAGGCCTCGTAAGAGTCCCGTATCGTTATTTTTCGTCACTACCTCCCCGTGCCGGGAGTGGGTAATTTGCGCGCCTGCTGCCTTCCTTGGATGTGGTAGCCGTTTCTCAGGCTCCCTCTCCGGAATCGAACCCTGATTCCCCGTTACCCGTGACAACCATGGTAGTCGCAGAAACTACCATCGAAAGTTGATAAGGCAGACATTTGAAAGATGCGTCGCCGGTGCTGGACCGTGCGATCGGCAAAAGTTATCCAGATTCATCAAAATTAACGACTTCGAACGCGAGGCTCTCCGCCGATTGGTTTTGATCTAATAAAAGCGCTCATCCCATCACTGGTCAGAGTTCTGATTGCATGTATTAGCTCTAGAATTACCACAGTTATCCAAGTAACCGAAGTAAGATCTAAGGAACCAAAACTGATATATTGAGCCATTCGCGGTTTCGCCTTAATACGGCTTGCACTGAGACATGCATGGCTTAATCTTTGAGACAAGCATATAACTACTGGCAGGATCAACCAGGGAGCTACACCACCATATCTAGGCAACACCGTCGAATCTCGGCGCAAATTGCGCGAGATCGACGAGTTCGTTTCGATAAGGAGGCTCCATCGTATGTATATTGTATACACACATACGACGGCTCCAGATACGACGCAGAGGAGACATACAGATACAACAATCTGTTGTGTATCCTCTTGCGTATTTTCACCAAGAGACAATAATTATGCGTGCCTGGCGGCACACACAATTGCGCTCTCGATACGAACGTTCGCAACTGACACTTTTCACATCACATTCGTGCGTTGAACACAAATGGTTTTTGTAAAACAGTCTCGAATCCGTAAATACACAAACGAAACGCGCCCGGTGACAGAGAGTATCAGAAGAAACCGCCTCTGCTAAATAAAATAGACGCGCACCACAAACAACGTGTGGTGGAAAATATTCCGGTAAACTCAAAATGTATATCTTTTGAGGGTTCGCACTCTGCTATTACAAGTAACAAAAGTGCGAACATTATACGGACAGACTACATCATAGTTGTGTGTTTTCGAAAGGTGAAAAATGTGAACGCGCTCTGCGCGCGCGCACGCATATAATATCGTCGTGCGCACAAGCAGAGCGCGCACGAAGGCAAACGCTTAAAAACACGAACACCGAGAGAGTACGACCTCTATCAGTGCGCCGAACACAAACTACGCACCACAGACACTAAGCGTGTCGCTGTCGTCGTCGTTTGTTCGGAACAGTGTTTTCTTTTTTTTTTTTTTTCTTTGAGAACCGTCGTTTCTTTTCAATTTTTAGCGCCTTCGATTTCAGCTTTCGAAAACATATATACGGTTGTTGCGCTCTAAGAATATTAGTTTATAAATACCTACAGCGCTGAGGTGTAGAGGGGAGGTGGGAGAGAAAAAAAAAAAAAAAATGTCCAACCGCACGAGGACATTCAACTAAGACACGTCCTAAAAGCAAAAACACGTCCACAGTGGTGTGCAGTAAGTAACCCCTATTACGTGCGAGTATAATAAGGGCGAGAGTAAAAGAAAATAAAAATAATTAAAAAAAAAAAAAAACAAACAGTCAACGTCCCAAAAGAAAAAAAAATAAACAACGCAAATAAATTTCCCTGTGGGTGTGTGAGAGTAGAGTTCGAGTGAAAGGGCGAGAGTAAAAAAAAAAAAAGAAAAAAAGAAAAGAAAAAAAAAAGAATGAATGAATGAATGAACGAGTGAATGATTGAATGAATGAACGAGTGAATGATTGAACGAATGAATGAATGAGTGGGAGTGGAGTAAGAGTTAGAGTGATTATAAAAACTCACAGCGCTTTGAGGGCATAGGTGTGTAGATAGAAGAAAAAAATGGGTGTAGCAGCGCAGGTGGTGGGTGCGAGTAAAAAAAAAAGAAAAAAAAGAAAAAAGAAAAAAGGAATGAATGAATGAATGAATGAACGAACGAATGAACCAATTAATGAATGAATGAACGAGTGAATGAATGAGTGGGAGTGGAGTAAGAGTGATTATAAATACCCACAGCGCTTTGAGGGCATAGGTGTGTAGATAGAAGAAAAAAAAATGGGTGTCGCAGCGCAGGTGGTGGGTGCGAGTAAAAAAAAAAAGAAAAAAGAAAAGAAAAAAGAAAAACAAAAAAAGAATGAATGAACGAATGAATGAACGAGTGAATGATTGAATGAATGAACGAATGAATGAACGAACGAATGAACCAATTAATGAATGAATGAACGAGTGAATGAATGAGTGGGAGTGGAGTTAGAGTGATTATAAAAACTCACAGCGCTTTGAGGGCATAGGTGTGTAGATAGAAGAAAAAAATGGGTGTCGCAGCGCAGGTGGTGGGTGCGAGTAAAAAAAAAAACAAAAAAAGAAGAAAAATAAAAAAAGAATGAATGAATGAATGAATGAATGAACGAGTGAATGATTGAATGAATGAACGAGTGAATGATTGAACGAATGAATTAATGAGTGGGAGTGGAGTAAGAGTTAGAGTGATTATAAAAACTCACAGCGCTTTGAGGGCATAGGTGTGTAGATAGAAGAAAAAAAAATGGGTGTCGCAGCGCAGGTGGTGGGTGCGAGTAAAAAAAAAAAGAAAAGAAAAGAAAAAAGAAAAACAAAAAAAGAATGAATGAACGAATGAATGAATGAATGAGTGGGAGTGGAGTAAGAGTGATTATAAATACCCACAGCGCTTTGAGGGCATAGGTGTGTAGATAGAAGAAAATAAAAATAAAAAAATGGGTGTAGCAGCGCAGGTGGTGGGTGCGAGTAAAAAAAAAAGAAAAAAAAGAAAGAAAAAACAAAAACAAAAAAAGAATGAATGAATAAATGAACGAGTGAATGAATGAGTGGGAGTGGGTGGGTGTGAGTAAAAAAAAAAACAATAAATAAATAAATTAATGAGTGAATGATTGAGTGGGAGTTGAGAGAGTGATTATAAATATTTTGAGGGCATAGGTTTGTAGATAGAAGAAAAAAAAATTAAAAAAATGGGTGTAGCAGCGCAGGTGGGGGTGGGTGAGTGAGAGTGGAGTTCGAGTGAGGGCGAGTAACAAAAAGAAAAAAAAAAAGAAATATTAAAAAAATAATGAATGAATGATTGAACGAACGAATTAATGAATGAATAAATGAACGAACGAATGAGTGAGTGAGTGAGTGGGAGCGATTATAAATACGTATAGCGCTTCGATGGCGCATAGGTGTGAAGAAAAAAAAAAAAAAAAAATGTCCAACCACACGAGGGACATTCAACTAAAACACGTCCTAAAAGCAAAAAAACGTCCACAGTGCAGTTCAATGCAAAAAGCAAATAAATTTCCCCTATACGTGGTGCGAGTGAGAGGGAGAGTAAAAAAAAAAAAACAAAATTATAAAGAAAAATTAAAAAAGAATGAATGAGTGAGTGGAAGTGAGTGGGAGGGAGGGAGGGAGTGAGTGAGTGAGTGAGTGAGTGAGTGAGTGAGTGAGTGAGTGAGTGAGTGAGTGAGTGAGTGAGTGAGTGGAAGTGAGTGAGTGGGAGTGGAAGTGGAAGTGGTGTGTCAAGCGACACGGTGAATGGAGTAAGAGTGAGTGAGTGAGTGAGTGGAGTAAGAGCTCGCGTCGTCCGTTGTGCGTTGTGTGTTGTGTGTTGTGTAGGTGAGATAAGTTAAGTTGACAATTGGCGGCCCCGTCGCTTGCTTTTGCTCGTGTGTGTATGTATTATTATACCTTGTTATTGTTAGCCTCTCTCTCCTCTGCTTTACTATACTCCCGAATCAATTTTTCAATTAATTAGTACCTTCGGTTGCTTTCTATATTTTCTAGTAGGTAGTTATCGTGTATTTTCATACAAGTAATTTTAGTATCTAAGTATACGTACACAAAAATTTCTACATTTCTACATTCTTACTTGATCTTTGACAGGATTCGTTGTAGTTCAATTCTAATACGGCAGAGGGCGCTATTAAAAAATAAATAATCGATCCGTTCTTATAATCCCTGACATGATTCGTTTTAGTTCGACACTAATACGGTAGATGGCGCTTTTACAGATATTATTTCAAAATATTATTTTTATTTATGTATTTATGTATGGGATCCGTTGATGCTTATACTATTTTTTATCTCTTTTAAAAAGTTCTAACAATAACACCAGAATGTGCATTTTGAACTTGACGTTTGTTTAAGTTATTTCTTTTTCTTTTTTTTAATGTAAAGATCGTCAGACAGGCTGACTGAAGCTACTTTTTCACTTTTCCCTCTTACTGTTATATAGGTTAAATTTCTGTTTAAATTAATAAAAATTACCTACCATAGGTATAATAAATATGCCAGCCACCGCCCGTTGTCAGTCAGTCAGTCAGCCTTTCTTTCAGTCACGCTTTCTCCTCAATGTGAATCTGAAAAATGGGTGGCAAGAGATTTTTAAATGATTGGATACATAGTGTTTTGTAATCTATACAATAAAAAACTTCTATTTTAACAAAACAACTTTTGATACGCCTATAAGTAGGTATTTAAAAACGAACTCTCTGACATAATATGTAGATCTATCTACTATCTACGTACGTTTTTGTTTGTAATTGATAAATTTAAAAATTTCATCACCCGTAGAAAGCTACACAGTACAAGTGGTGCATATGAAAAATAATAATGTATTGTACAGTTGTATCTTTTTTTTAAATTTCTTATTTTTACAACAACAATTACTCGAGTGTGATGCTCTTCTAAATTTATTTCTATTAAATTTTTATATACATATAATACTTATAATATACCTACTACTTTTATCAATGTTTGGTTCTACTCCACAATAAGGCGGAGGGCGTTTTTTTAGGAAAAAAAAAAATATCGTATGGACCACAAAAAAAAAGGTCACGTGACCTTTGCTTGATTGAAACGGTGGTATGAAAACTTATGCTCGGATGTTACACGAATATACGTTCTATTTTTTTTTTTATTCAATATTTTAGAATAACTGAAATTTCATAGATATTGCGCCATCTATATACAATATATATTTTTTATTTTATTTTTTGCAAAACAACGTTCGACGGGTCAGCTGGTGTAGCTTCTTTAGTAGGTATAGAATTTTTGTAGTCTAGCAAAATATAAAATAAAAACGATTTGGAAAGTAAATAAAATTTGGTATGGGTCGGTTTTCAAATACTTAATAAATTAGGACACTATTAATTTTAAATTTTGATATATATATAATAAAGTAAAATACGAACCTGTTTCGAGTGGAATTGTAGAGGGTGGTTTTGTATGTATATATGTATATGTATGTATGGGATCCGTTGATGCTTATATGTACCATACTTCTTTAATTAATTAAAATAAATACATTATAAAAAATATAAATTTTATCCCTTTTAATAAAAATTTCTAACAATAACACCAGAATGTGCATTCTTGTAAATTTATTTCTAAATAAAAATAAATCTCAATACATACAGATTAGTAATGTGTATTAATTTTGAACTTGACGTTTGTTTAAGTTATTTCTTTTTTTTTTAATGTAAAGATCGTCAGACAGGCTGACTGAAGCTACTTTTTCACTTTTCCCTCTTACTGTTATATAGGTTAAATTTCTGTTGAAATTAATAAAATTACCTACCATAGGTATAATAAATATGCCACCGCCCGTTGTCAGTCAGTCAGCCTTTCTTTCAGTCACGCTTTCTCCTCAATGTGAATCTGAAAAATGGGTGGCAAGAGATTTTTAAATGATTGGATACATAGTGTTTTGTAATCTATACAATAAAAAACTTTTATTTTAACAAAACAACTTTTGATACGCTCATAAGTAGGTATTAAAACGAACTCTCTGACATATGTAGATCTATCTACTATCTACGTACGTTTTTGTTTGTAATTGATAAATTACAAACGCGATAGGATTTGTTATATTGAACCGGACGTTTTACAATTCATTGTTTTTCATTGAACAATTCATGTTCATCATAGACTCCGGAGACACCCCATGGAACTCCGAAACTATCAGAAGTAGGTATCCCGAGTTTGGGCTCTTTTTGTTTGTATTCATGAGTACTTATATGTTGGATAACTTGGTTGACCTGATGATTGTCTCCGGAGACACCCCATGGAACTCCAAAACTATCAGAGGCAGGTATCCCGAGTTTGGGCTCTTTTTGTTTGTATTCATGAGTACTTACATGCTGGATGACTTTGCTGACCTGATGATGAACTCCGGAGACACCCCATGGAACTCCGAAACTATCAGAGGTAGATATCCCGAGTTTGTGCTCTTTTTGTTTGTATTCATGAGTACTTACATGCCGGATGACTTGGCTGACCTGATGATGAACTCCGGAGACACCCCATGGAACTCCGAAACTATCAGAGGTAGGTATCTTGAGTTTGTGCTCTTTTTGTTTGTATTCATGAGTACTTACATGCTGGATGACTTTGCTGACCTGATGATGAACTCCGGAGACACCCCATGGAACTCCGAAACTATCAGAGGTAGATATCCCGAGTTTGTGCTCTTTTTGTTTGTATTCATGAGTACTTACATGCTGGATGACTTGGCTGACCTGATGATGAACTCCGGAGACACCCCATGGAACTCCGAAACTATCAGAAGTAGGTATCCCGAGTTTGGGCTCTTTTTGTTTGTATTCATGAGTACTTATATGCTGGATAACTTGGTTGACCTGATGATTGTCTCCGGAGACACCCCATGGAACTCCAAAACTATCAGAGGCAGGTATCCCGAGTTTGGGCTCTTTTTGTTTGTATTCATGAGTACTTACATGCTTGATGACTTGGCTGACCTGATGATGAACTCCGGAGACACCCCACGGAACTCCGAAACTATCAGAGGTAGGTATCTTGAGTTTGTGCTCTTTTTGTTTATATTAATGAGTACTTACATGCTGGATGACTTTGCTGACCTGATGATGAACTCCGGAGACACCCCATGGAACTCCGAAACTATCAGAGGTAGATATCCCGAGTTTGTGCTCTTTTTGTTTGTATTCATGAGTACTTACATGCTGGATGACTTGGCTGACCTGATGATGAACTCCGGAGACACCCCATGGAACTCCGAAACTATCAGAAGTAGGTATCCCGAGTTTGGGCTCTTTTTGTTTGTATTCATGAGTACTTATATGTTGGATAACTTGGTTGACCTGATGATTGTCTCCGGAGACACCCCATGGAACTCCAAAACTATCAGAGGCAGGTATCCCGAGTTTGGGCTCTTTTTGTTTGTATTCATGAGTACTTACATGCTGGATGACTTTGCTGACCTGATGATGAACTCCGGAGACACCCCATGGAACTCCGAAACTATCAGAGGTAGGTATCTTGAGTTTGTGCTCTTTTTGTTTGTATTCATGAGTACTTACATGCTGGATGACTTTGCTGACCTGATGATGAACTCCGGAGACACCCCATGGAACTCCGAAACTATCAGAGGTAGATATCCCGAGTTTGTGCTCTTTTTGTTTGTATTCATGAGTACTTACATGCTGGATGACTTGGCTGACCTGATGATGAACTCCGGAGACACCCCATGGAACTCCGAAACTATCAGAAGTAGGTATCCCGAGTTTGGGCTCTTTTTGTTTGTATTCATGAGTACTTATATGCTGGATAACTTGGTTGACCTGATGATTGTCTCCGGAGACACCCCATGGAACTCCAAAACTATCAGAGGCAGGTATCCCGAGTTTGGGCTCTTTTTGTTTGTATTCATGAGTACTTACATGCTTGATGACTTGGCTGACCTGATGATGAACTCCGGAGACACCCCACGGAACTCCGAAACTATCAGAGGTAGGTATCTTGAGTTTGTGCTCTTTTTGTTTGTATTAATGAGTACTTACATGCTGGATGACTTTGCTGACCTGATGATGAACTCCGGAGACACCCCATGGAACTCCGAAACTATCAGAGGTAGATATCCCGAGTTTGTGCTCTTTTTGTTTGTATTCATGAGTACTTACATGCTGGATGACTTGGCTGACCTGATGATGAACTCCGGAGACACCCCATGGAACTCCGAAACTATCAGAAGTAGGTATCCCGAGTTTGGGCTCTTTTTGTTTGTATTCATGAGTACTTATATGCTGGATAACTTGGTTGACCTGATGATTGTCTCCGGAGACACCCCATGGAACTCCAAAACTATCAGAGGCAGGTATCCCGAGTTTGGGCTCTTTTTGTTTGTATTCATGAGTACTTACATGCTTGATGACTTGGCTGACCTGATGATGAACTCCGGAGACACCCCACGGAACTCCGAAACTATCAGAGGTAGGTATCTTGAGTTTGTGCTCTTTTTGTTTGTATTCATGAGTACTTACATTCTGGATGACTTGGGTGACCTGATGATGAATTCCGGAGACACCCCATGGAACTCCGAAACTATCAGAGGTAGGTATCCCGAGTTTGTGCTCTTTTTGTTTGTATTCATGAGTAATTTTTATTTATTTATTTATTTAATTATTTTTTTGCGTCTGTCTTTCACTGCACCAAGTCCAGTGATAAGGTCTCGTCATAACTAACAAATTGAGCCCATGCTCGGCAAACTTAACTCTTATAGTCAAGAAGTTCCAGTAGTAGTGATCAAAGTAGACCTTCAGGTCAATACACCAAGTCCAGTTATAAGGCCTCGTCATAACTAACAAATTGAGCCCAAGCTCGGTAAACTTAGCTCTTATAGTCAAGAAGTTCCAGTAGCAGTCACCGAAGTAGACCTTCAGGTCACTACACCAAGTCCAGTGATAAGGTCTCGTCATAACTAACAAATTGAGCCCAAGCTCGGCAAACTTAGCTCTTATAGTCAAGAAGTTCCAGTAACAGTCATCGAAGTAGACCTTCAGGTCACTTCACCAAGTCCAGTGATAAGGTCTAACCATAACTAACAAATTGAGCCCAAGCTCGACAAACTCTTATAGTCAAGAAGTTCCAGTAGCAGTCATCGAAGTAGACCTTCAGGTCACTTCACCAAGTCTACTTATAAGGTCTCGTCATAACTAACAAATTGAGCCCAAGCTCGGTAAACTTAGCTCTTATAGTCAAGAAGTTCCAGTAGCAGTCACCGAAGTAGACCTTCAGGTCATTTCACCAAATGCAAAAGGTCAGACAATACAAAACAATTGTAATAAGTATTTGTCTACATAGGGAACATAAAAAAATATTAAAAAAATACCAAGTACCAAAACGAGTTTGGTCCCGCATAGTGCTTGCGTATATGTGTGCGTTTGAGCCGTGACAGTGTATTGTTGCTATTAGATACCTATTCATTTCGTGAACACGTCCTTAATTTTAAATTTTGATATAAAATAAAGTAATAAATCGAACCTGTTTAAGTAGATGTAGAGTTAACTTTGCTTAGCCAAATTTCACCTTGATCTGGAAAATACAAAATAAATAAATTAAAAAAAAAAAAAGTGCCATGGCTTCTCGATGGCACAGTAGACATGAATATGTCTCATATCATAAATGAAAAGAAAGATTTAAATGGTCCCTATCCCTATCCCTATCCCCATCCCTATCCTTATCCTTATTCTTTCCCCTTATCCTTAATCCTTCTATGGTCAACAGGGATAATATATATATAAACAAACGAACAAACTATCCCTATCCCTATCCCCATCCCCATCCCCATCCTTATCCTTATCCTTATACTTATTCTTTCCCCTTATCCTTAATCCTTCTATGGTCAACAGGGATAAAATATATATATAAACAAACGAACAAATTATAATTAATTCATTTACGTCATGGTAACGATTTTCGTGACACACATTCTTTCGAATTAATTCATTTACGTCACGGTAACGATTTTCGTGACACACATTCTTTCGAATAGACCCCAGAGAAAAGACATATTCATGTCAATTACAAACAACACATAAAAGAATGTACAAATTATAATATATAAAGTTAGCAGGTAAGGTAAATTACCACTAAATTACCCTACTAGTAATAGGTCCTAAAAGAAAAAATCAACAGTGTTAAGTAAAGCAAATAAATTTCCTTGTGGGTGTAGCAGCGGTTGTGCGAGGGCGAGTAAAAAAAAAAAACAAAATGAAAAAATAATTAAATAAAACACCCCTCTGACATGATTTGTTGTAGTTCAATTGTAAAACGGTAGGCATTTTAAAAAAAAATAAAAAAAAATTGATCGGTTGTATAATATTTGATGACAAGATTCGTTGTAGTTCGACACTGACGCGGTAGAGGACGCTTTATAAGAAAAAAAAATGATTCAACAACTTATGATGAGCGTAGACGTACATATACAATAAACGTGAACTCTGCTTTTATCAATTTTAACGCACTTTTCTGCTCTACAAACAAAACTAGACACTCATACTTACCCGCTACAATCACAATATATTATTATTATACCAGGATTTGTGGTAGTTTAATTCTAATAAGTTAGAGGGCGCTATTCAAAAAATTAATTGATCAGTTGAATATTTGACAAGATTCATTGAAGTTCGACACTGATGCGGTAGAGGACGCTTTATAAGGAAAAAAATTATGCAACAAAAATACTATAAACGTTAACTCTGCTTTTGTCAATTTTAACGCACTTTTCTGCTCTACAAACCAAACTACTACACACTCATACTTACCCGCTACAATCATAATAATTATATACCAGGATTTGTGGTAGTTCAATTCTAATAAGGTAGAGGGCGCTATTCAAAAAATTAATTGATCAGTTGAATATTTGACAAGATTCATTGATGTTCGACACTGATACGGTAGAGGACGCTTTATAAGAAAAAAATGATGCAACTTATGATATACTATAAACGTGAACTCTGCTTTTGTCAATTTTAACGCACTTTTCTGCTCTACAAACCAAACTACTACACACTCATACATACCCGCTACGATCATAATATATTATACCAGGATTTGTGGTAGTTCAATTCTAATAAGATAGAGGGCGCTATTCAAAAAATTAATTGATCAGTTGAATATTTGACAAGATTCATTGAAGTTCGACACTGATGCGATAGAGGACGCTTTATAAGGAAAAAAATGATGCAACAAAAATACTATAAACGTGAACTCTGCTTTTGTCAATTTTAACGCACTTTTCTGCTCTACAAACCAAACTACTGCACACTCATACATACCCGCTACGATCATAATATATTATACCAGGATTTGTGGTAGTTCAATTCTAATAAGATAGAGGGCGCTATTCAAAAAATTAATTGATCAGTTGAATATTTGACAAGATTCATTGAAGTTCGACACTGATGCGATAGAGGACGCTTTATAAGGAAAAAAATGATGCAACAAAAATACTATAAACGTGAACTCTGCTTTTGTCAATTTTAACGCACTTTTCTGCTCTACAAACCAAACTACTACACACTCATACATACCCGCTACGATCATGATATATTATACCAGGATTTGTGGTAGTTCAATTCTAATAAGATAGAGGGCGCTATTCAAAAAATTAATTGATCAGTTGAATATTTGACAAGATTCATTGAAGTTCGACACTGATGCGATAGAGGACGCTTTATAAGGAAAAAAATGATGCAACAAAAATACTATAAACGTGAACTCTGCTTTTGTCAATTTTAACGCACTTTTCTGCTCTACAAACCAAACTACTGCACACTCATACATACCCGCTACGATCATAATATATTATACCAGGATTTGTGGTAGTTCAATTCTAATAAGATAGAGGGCGCTATTCAAAAAATTAATTGATCAGTTGAATATTTGACAAGATTCATTGATGTTCGACACTGATGTGGTAGACGCATTATAAGAAAAAAAAATTTTTTTTTTGGACTCCTTTTTGTTGAGGTTGTATAATATTGATAATTAACCTCTATGGTAGAATTATTCACCGACACTGGTCTTGTGTCGATTATAGCTTTTGTTATGTGAAAAAAGAATAAAAAGGAAATATGTCGTCTTGTGTAAAGTTGTGTGCTACAAATAAATATTATTTAAAACAGTAAACTAAATCGTATAATTTCACTTCTCTCATCAAAATTGTCGCTATCGTGGACATTCAGCGGTATATGTGTAATGTTTAGCTGGCATGCCGGGATGCATTCAGTCATACAACCCTCTAGATGGTCAGTCGCTAGCTAGTCCGGTAGGTAGCAAATCTGCTGGCAGTCTTTTCCTTAAGCGTCTTTTTGTCAGGACAATTCTCATTAGGTCCTGGGCTAAAATGTTTAGATGCGAGTTCAATCTTTTTTTGTAGCTGGTGACGATTTCCTTAATTTTTTCAACTATTGGTGGCACCCCAAGATCTTTGTGGATAGTTTCATTTGTAACAAACCATGGCGCATCAGATATCATTCGTAAAATTTTTGACTGATATAAAAAGCTGAAAAGGTAGCAGATAGACAGACAGACAGACAGACAGAGTTAATTTCGCATTTTTAATATTAGTATGGATTAAAGTATCTAGAGGATATTTCTACAAGAGAATCTTTGACTCTGACTCTATTGACAACACCGGTCGCCAATTTTACTTGTCATAATTATTAAAATAACCATTTCTTTGTATTTCAGTACACTTGTTTAATTAATAGTTCGATTCTGATGCGGTAGAGGGCGCTTTTTAGGCAAGAAAATTGGATCCAACAAACTTTACTGTGATGGAAACTTTACCTTGTTTTAAGCCAATCCGTGATAAGCTTACATTTGAAGTATAGTTTGTCATAATAATTTCTTTATTAATTTTATTATATAAAAATGCCGACCTAATAAAATACTGCATTTGGGCAAATTTAGTCTTTACTTTTACCATTTCAACCACCCTATCTCTTCTTCTTCGTGAAACCATCCTACGATCAAATATAACAGTCTTGTGTTTTTTCAGTAAACAGTTTAGAATGTATAATTTTCTAACTGATAGGATATTAGACTAGACAAGTGTTACTACATTTCATTTATCAACGCGGACGAAGTCGCGGGTACCAGTTAGTGTGTGTGTATAAAAGGAATCACTTACCAAAATTTCTTGTGAAGTTGTAGTGGGACCTCTGTTTCTGTCGCATTCTCCTTCTCTGCTCTACCACTGTATTTCTCCTGTAATTTGGTAATTTTTTAAGTTTTAATATTAATTTGTGGGTGGCAGAGCACACTTGCGTTTTGCGATCGTCTGGCGGCAGAAACTACGCCCTTACACAAGAAGACCATCATGAAATACAGCAAAGAATGCCAGAGTCCATTTACATATCCCTAGCCGTTAGCCTAACACTTTTTTTAAATATTTTATAAACATTACTGTGACAGTAACATACAAATATTATAATTTACTAACTGACCCGACAAACTTTTTGCCAAAAAATAAAAAATAAATTTTTGGGGTGGACCGCCCTTAACATTTAGGTGTGTATGAAAAATAGATGTTGGCCAATTCTCAGACCTACCCGATAAGCACACAAAATTTCAAACATTGCGACACAAGAATTTTATATATTAGATTGTATTACAATTTAATAAAAACAAGCTGTAGACTAGCAAAACATTACTTATATTCATTGTTCATGAATATAAATTTTAGTAGTACATATTTTGAATTTTGGACTATCCATATATACTAACATTATAAAATTTATAAATTTTTATCTCTCTTCACCTTTCACACCTTAATTACTCCACTGATCATCATGAAATTTGGCATACACGTTGTCAGCGATACAAGAAAGAACAAGAGTGCCTTTTATCCAAAAAAAGTACAGTTCCCGAGGGACCATCTAAAATTAAGAAAACTAATGCCTGGCAAGAGTCTAATAGCAATGCAAATGTCAGGTGATATAACTTCTCGAGTCGCAGGCACCAGTCATCTATATTTTGAGGTCTCATTAACTTTATTGTAGCAGATGGAACAACAATAAATTAATTATTAATTATGGGTAATTAATTATTAGTTTCAGACCAAAGGTCAATTTCTAGCCTAAGTCGAAGGCTTCATTAAAAGCTCTAAGAAATGTTGTTCTAAGACTAACTAGGTACTAGCTACAATTAATAATAAAAATAATTTTAATACTTTAATATTGAAGTTTTATCTCTACTGTATAATTTATTTATTTATTTTTCAAAAGGTACATACCTACACCAACAGCACAAACAAAAATCTTATAATTGGTATAGGTATGTAACACAAGGCAATTTTAAGGTAGGTATACACAGATAAATTACAAAATAGGAAGATAATTTAAATCATCTCTAAAAGTTGATCTAGAGATGATAAAAAAATCCCTTGTAATTTATTTGTTAAAAATAATAATAAAAAAATTTCAATAATGTGAATTATAACATTTTTAGGAATCTTCAGTTTCACCGAACGGTGGTTTTTGGCCAAAGCCAAAGCTTCGATCGGGCACTATTAATTTTACACATTTAAAATTTTTATAGTACCAGAGCACTAAGATCAAAAAAGTAATAATATACACTCTTATTTCGTTTGATGAGTAATATTACAATGGATCCAGTCTGCTTCTCACCGGTCCTTTGTCCAAGCAATGGACTACACTTTAGATCATTAGTTCCCACTACTAATGATCAGCATTTTAGTCTTTTGGACAGAGCCGCCAGTCTGGCGACAGTATCCACCCCCTTACAGAAGACCACAGTGAAATGTGCATGTAACATGTGGTGCTGTTTCGGTGAAAGAGTAAGGGATGCCAGAGCCCATTTTCCTATCCTTTCATCCTACTGTGCTCTACAGCTCAGTTGGACCACCTGTGGTGTTGCTTGTGTTATAGGCACAGCTAGCCACCTGCCATCAAGTAGACCAAGAGCCTGGACACTTCACCTTAGAAAAAAAAATATACCTAAGTCCGTCCGCCTATCCTATATTCTTGCTTATACTTACAATTTAGGTACACAACTTGCCACTATTTTTAGTAGTAGCAGGGCACACACTGCGTTTATTTCGAAGTCATTTGTGCGGCCCGTCTGGCAGCTGTAACCAGCCCTGTCTTCTGTAAGAAGAGCACCTATGGCGTTGCTTTTGTCATAGGCGACGGTAGCCACCTACCATCAAGTGAGCCGTCAGCCTGTCTGTCGACCTTAACATTTCAAACTTAAAATAATGCAATATGTGGTGGATACTTACATGCCAAAGCAAATGCTATCCCATCCTTACTTTATACAAACTTTATTTACTCCGGGTTTATAAGGCACGTGTATAAGGCAGGCAGGTAGTTAGCGTCCCTTCTCAAGTTCTTATGGTTCTTACATAAAAAATTATTGCGTTGCGTTGTAATGTAGGTAGGTAATCCAAAATGGCGTAAGTAGGTATACTTAGATTGAAAACGTTTTTTGCGTTGTAGGAACAGTAAAATCACACAAAACTAAACACAAATCAAATAGAATATTTCCAATTACTCACCGAATTAATTAAAATGGTTTTAAAAATTAAAAATTAACACGCAAATCTCAATGCAATAATAGCCTATAGTTGTGAATAAACTTTACCAATATTTCAACAGATTAAATATTTTAACAGTGAAATTACAATGAAATACGTTTTTCGTTTTGCATTGGAACAAAAATAAGCCAAAATTATTAACTTTCTGAACACGATTATCCAACTATTCACGGATTTTAGCAAAAGTATATGTGCCTGTCGGGGGACGCCATTTTCTAACATGTAAATGTTAGTCTAGTAAATGTCTAGTAAATGTAGTCATTTAGTAACGTAGATCCTCACTGCATATTTGTATAGCGGTAAGCGAATAAAGAAAAGAAAAAGCTGCGAAATACCATATCATATTACGAGAAAAATTAAAATGTAGACATACCTGGTTTATTATACCTGTCTTCTTTCTAGAACGATACGAATATACGATCCAAACCAAATCTGCTGCCTGCCCTTCTTGACTTCTTGGTCTTGCGTTGCTTCTACGTCACGAGTTGCACAATGCACAAACCATGTCGAGTCGATGTGATGAGAGAGACGCGAACGCGACGGACGACCAAAATCTTGCCAAAATCACACCAAAATGGCAGAATTGGGAGCTAGCGCGAGCGAGATCAGCGAAGAGCAGAGCAGAATGATAGAATAGAGGGAATAAGACAATAGGGATAGGGATGTGCTTTTAATCGAATAAACACATGCACGATTCTATACAAATTCATAAATTGCTGCAATAGACTACTCATTGAAAACCAATAATTTATTGTGTGAAGGGCCTGGCTTATTAAAATATTATATTATTCTTATTATTGCTATTTTATATGTATCGAAAACGAAATATTGGAAAAATATTCATTTATTGCTTTTGTAAATCGCACTAATGCAATATGGTAGGGGAGTTCATGACGCTAAAATGTGAAGTTACTCGAGCGTCGTGAGGACGTATTCGATTCTGATGATAGGAAGACAAAAATATTAGGTACCTATATGTATGTAATATTTCATCAGATTGGATATTTTATTATAAGTTTTAGCACTCATTAATATAATAAATCACAATATGGATAATCGTTTCCTATAGGGATAGGTAGGTACTTTAGTGGGTATATAATAGTCGATTTATTTCGATGATATAGACTCAAAATTTGGTCCTTGAGTTTTGAACCTTAAGGGTGGTGTTGGAGGAATGAGTATACCTAGAGCAGAGATAAGAAAAGGTCCACAGAGAGATTGCAGAAAAGATGTAAGGGATTATGTATTTAGGAAAAAGTTAGGTGTAACATGGAGAACATGGGCGTAGGGCGTAGGGAAACATTGGGTAGACTTTGCCGCAGAGGCAAACTACTCAAATAAGTCCTTATGTATTTTAACTGTTGTTTTCTGTCTGTTACTGTTACTGTACCTGCTTACTATACCTACCTCTCAAAAATTGATTTTAAAGGTCCAAAAATGACTTTTAAAAAATATTATTTTTAGATCACATTTTTTTTTCAAATATCTTTTTTGATTTTGGACCTTTAAAATTTAAAAAATTGTTATAATTTTTTTTGCCTTGATAGTATAACTTTAAGAAAAAAATAAGACTAAAAACGTTTCTCTAAGACTCCTAGAGCAAGAGGAGCCGATTTCTAAGATCTTTTTTTTGAAAAATCGATATATCTCAAACAATTTAAAAAAAAAACAATTTTGAAATGTCCGCATAGTTTGTTAGTCGTCTTACTATCCACAGACTAATTTTCAGATTTTATAAAACAGTTGCGACGTAGGTGTTTTTTTTAACAAGTTCAGAACCACCCCCGCGCCAGATGTCCTAAAAACTAGCTGACTGACGGCAGGCTATTGATACTCAATCTATTTATGACCTAATATTAAAATATCAGCCTTTATAAAACTGTTGCAGTTTTGGTCCCTCACCTCTGGGACTATAAGTACTAAATAGGTATTCTTCATGGATATCTTGTACCTACGACAGACGAGAGTTAGATCAAATGTTTGTGAGAGAAATTTTATCCGGAATAATAATCCTATCGATTAGTATAATAAAATAGCCAGTGTTTGTTTTTTTAATTTTAGTTGGTTCGAGTCCCGGGCGAGTCAAGCGAGTTTTAGAAAATCTTTGAATGCAGTTTTGTTTCTTTTTAAAAATAAAGGAATGTCTCCTTTATGTAAAATTAGCCATCATAAGGATTTAAGGTAGTTTCACTCCAGGGCCCGACTTATTTTTCCACCCTGTATATACTTATATATACATTAGGTATTCTACTGAAAATGATGGCAGTCGATATTTTTGATACCTAATAACATTAAGACTACTTAGTTTTCTATACAGTCTAATTCCGTGCAACATTTAGATATTAAATAATTAGGTATTTAGTAGTCCAGCAAATAGATACAATAAAATGAAATAGGTAGGTATTGTTTTTGTCTTGTCCATTGAGTACGATTCCATCATACTAATCCTCTTTTTTAAGAGAAATATTAGGTAATCTTCATAAACAACAAAAGATAAACTTTTTGTTTTATTTCTAATTATTTAAATTTTGCTTAATTTTAAATTTTCCTTAATTTCCTTTAATTTTTTTAAATTTCTTAATCAAGTAATATGCGACAAATGCTTAAAAATATGCTACATGCTAAACCACAAAATAATGTGCTAGACAGAAAGAAAATATGCCAAATTTAGCATATAATATAAAATGCTAAATTGACAACACTGGACGCTTAAACCAAAATATAAATTTCCATCAAACGAGCTTCAAACACGATGTTTGGTCAAACCTGTAAAACCAACCGCGTAAACGATCAAATTGTTTTGACACACCAAAATCTACGTGTTTGACTCAAACCGTGTGACCGTCTCCGGGACCCTTTAGTACCTATGTATTGAATGTAGAGTCGATGGAATGGGACATCACTACTCATTCACTACTAGATAAGTATATAGTCAATGTCAAGTCAATGTAGCAATTATTAAATATTATTCTTTCTATTGTTCTTATTATCTATGAAATCCTTACAAATTTTATTTTAATATATATTTATTATCTGTAAATTTTTACTTAGAAACTTCTTTGAAACCGTAATATGAATTATTAATAGTAATTCTCCAGTCAACTTCCGGCGTTATTTACCTGACGGAAGGGTGTAAAGTACTTGATTGTTTTATTAAATATATTATGTTATGTTATGGTTGGTGGTGTGACGCGGGACGTGTGACATTTCTCGAAAATTTGATATTTAAATAATTAAATATTTATAATAGTATAATACCACCTAAATTAAATATTTATTCATTGCATCATGGCTGTGGTCGTTCGTGTCGTAAAGTTGTCTATTACCTAAAGGCGGCTACACACCACAATGATTTATTCAAAAAAATTACTGTGTAGTCGTCCGTCTGTGCGCAAACCATCGAATTATTATTTCGACTTTTTTTTATTATTATTATTATATTATTTATATATATTATATAATATAATAATATATTATTATATTATACCTATCTATATACAAATAAAACATTAAAAACAAACTAAACATTAACATTATTTCGACTGTTTTTATTATTAACATAAGTATATTTTTTATTAGTGACCCGCTCCGGGTTTCGCCCGGGGTGCAATTTACCTATATCTTATAACTACCCAAGTACCCTAATTATCCTATCTTTTATTTCTTTCCAAATAATACTACTGTTTGTTTGGTTACTTTGTACATATTATAATTATTGTTTTAACTTTTGTTTGTAATTAAGGTAGATAGTCAGTCAGTTGCACAAAGCTTCTTTAAAATTGGCATTAACTGACGAGTCCTTATCCCTAATGGGTACATTAACCATCCCTAATGGAAACTTTGCTGATTTATGTTTTTCTTATGTATGTGTAATATGTATCGAGATATTGTTTGTTTCCCAAATATAAATAAAATAAAATAAAACACATTAACATTAAAGACGTTTCACAAAACGATTGACGCCCCTTTTAAAGGCGCTAATGTCGCTTTGTGCAACGCTTTTTCTCTTAAGAGGCTCCTCCCCGCCATCGATAAGAAAAGTAACTGTTTATTTCCTATTCAGCTCGTTCAAACATAAAGCCAATGTAACAAAAAAAATATATGTGATACATAACTTCTTGGTCTATATTTCTGGTAAGTTATTTTTGTTTTAAGTATAATAGTTTACGGGAAAATAAATAAAATTTGAATGTCTTGCTTTGTAACAAAAATCGATTGAACTGGTTGTTTAAAGAAGCGTTTGCAATGTGCCTATAATAAAACGATAGAGTTTCATTTAAACTATAAATGAGACTTGACAAATAGTGTAAATGAAACATAGTTTTAGAAAAACAAAGGTTTTTGATATTTTCGAATAGCGGGTGCCCTAGAGAGGGCCGGGCGGCAGACGGCTGACAGCCTTCGTACGGGGAACACGTATTGCTGCGCAGCGCATCGCACTTACGTAAAGAAAAAGAAAAAAAAGCTATTATGATGTGTGAGAGTGATAAGAGTTAACTGACTTTTTTATAATAAGACACCACCAAAGCCAGAGTAAGTATATTTTTGTACATTTTATTAGTATATAATAAAATGTAGTGTAAAACAACATTGAATATATTCGTCAGTAGCCATAAGATTAGGTACACGTAAAAGTATCGGTACATAATAGACCGGGAGTCCAATGCGGCTTTTTTCATAAATTAAAAATAATAATGAAATAGTTTGTATTTCGTTGAGATTTGGGGCCTTGGTTGAAAGTAAATAGGTTTTTGGAAATTCTACTCCTGTAGGCGTAAAAAAGTGGATGAAAATAGAAGATTTCAGAAATAAGGTTTCAAAGATAAGATAGGGTTGTTATTTGGGAGGAAAGTCATTTTTGGGCAAATAGCAAACATCACTATAGTAAGTTCGTTTGTGCCAATGTAGAAAACTTTACCTGCTAAATTCAGCCGTTACTGACATGTTTGAATAATAATATTAATGATTATATTATAATGATAAATTCTATGAAAAAAATCTTTAAGAAAATTTAAATACATACATAAAAACTATAGAAAGTGGTACAGTACTTTATTTACGGTATTTTGTTCTATTTTCTTACTACTGTACTTACACCACGTTTCTTAGTATTTTTTTATTTCTTTTTTCGAAAATAGTAGTATTTTTTTTTCAGTTTTGTATTTCAACTGAAACTAAAGAGATGACAAATAAGAAAATTGGGAGGAGAATTGTAGACATCTCATACTTTGTGAAACAATTACTGGATTTATGTAATCACGGACCATTATTCTGCTCAGCTAGCGACATCATATTGACAGGAGAGAAACAATTTATTATTAGTATTGATTGATGATGTTTCATATTTCAAATTGTTTATGATTTTAGGCTGTGGATTTATAAATATGATTAAAAAATAATAATAAAATATTATAATAAAACATGTTTGCGTTCACTAAAGTGTTATTAAATTCCCTTTATTAGAATATTATTGCTGTTGTTGCACGTATTTAGTTAATAAATCGATAATAAATAATACCCATACATTTATTTTATTACCTTACATTTTATCATAAGTAAAAAAGCTACTGGCTCTTGGACTATATTTTAGTTCGTACGTGTCGCCCGGCAGACGCTAGAAACGCTAGCGCTAGAAGTGCAGGGGAGTGGGCAAGTGGGTGGGGTGAAGAGAGCCCAGTTGCCCAAGGTCATTCGGATAGTAGAGAACGTTAAAGATAAAGATAAGGTCTTGTTTGTAAAATCATTGCTTGTTTGACACTTCTTTAGTTAAATTTTAATGGAGCATTAAAGTTGACGTTAGTTTAGCTTTGTGCAACACTTTAATGATTCCTTAGGTTTTAAAGGCGACTTTATAATTTAAAGAACGTTTCTGCAACTGGCTGAGTAGGTATCTATTTAAAATTTATTTATTTTACACAATTGTTTAGGTACCTACTTCCCCCATAGGACAGGCAGAGCTTAGTGTGGGGGACAGAAATATAATAAAACTAAAGTTGTTATGTTATTCTGAAATAAAGTTGTTTGTTTTGTTTGCTTTAAGTTCCAAGTTTTAAGTTGGAAATTACACATAGTTACGAGTTTTATCAAAACCGGTTCGGTTGTTTAAAAGTTCATCGCGCACAAACATGTGACACGTAATTTTTATACTTAGAGGTATCTATTATAGAGATAATTATAATAAATTGATACATTCCGGTTTGGTAATTGGGCGTCGTGCCTCCGCCTCGGGCCTCTTGGCGAAGAACCAATAACGGCCGGTCGTTAGTCCATAAAATACCGCCCGGGCGATTAAACTGGGCGGTATTTTATTAAACGGCCCGCCCCGGGTAGAAGGGGCGCGCCCTACCCTTATTTCTACCTAGGCTGGATATCCTCACTGATAGGGATAAACCAGAGCCGACTGCTAATGTTTGAGTAGGCTATTGACAAGCCTTGCTGTTCAATTTGGCAACGTCGCAAAATTCAAATGAGTGGTCCTATCCTCTACCCACGTTATTTTAAGAGATTGACTATTGTGGTATATCGATTGTCTATGCCAATAATCTATGCTATAGAATGTATTGTCACTCAATTCATTGTCTTATTATGTATCTTTTAATTAACTACTATTTTAGCTGAATAAAGCCAATTATCTATCAATAATCTCTTGGTTATTATTTAACAATTTATTCAGCTAAAAATATAAAGTTCATAAAAACAATACAATGAAATAATGTCTGAAAATAAAATGGAAAATACACATGGCGTTGATATGTCACGGGCATCGAAATACTTAAGGCCAGAAAAATTCGAGACAGAGCCAAATGCGATTGGAGCGGATGTTAAGTGGACTCACTGGTATTTTACTTTTACAAATTTTATTAATGAAGAGGCATCTAATGCAAACTCTCATATGAAATTTATGATTTTGGCAAACTTTCTAACGCCCACTATTTTCGCTATTGTAAGAAACTGCAAAGATTATGAAGATGCTATACGGACCCTTGAAGAGGCCTATATTAAACCTAAAAATCGAATTCTAGCTCGACATGTATTAAGTACAAGACTACAACGCTCCGACGAATCCATATCAGACTACATTCGTGTCTTAAAATTACTAGCTCAAGATTGTGAGTTCCAAAATGTCTCTAGAGAACATTATCAAAATGAATTTATTTGCAATGCTTTTATTTCAGGGATCCAATCGCAAAAGATTAGACAAAGACTTTTAGAAAATTTAAATTTGACATTAGAACAAGCCCAAAATCAAGCGCTTTCACTAGAGACTGCAGAAAAGAGCTTACAAGCTTTTGCGAATAAATCGGATTCTATGTTAAATGCTGTTCCAATACAAAATTCACAATCAGGAAAACCTGTTTCCGGAAACGATTCGAAGTACACCAAAAATTACACATACAATAGAAACAGAAGTTGTTTCTTTTGTGGCGGCAATATCCACAAACGTACTAAATGTCCAGCATATAACGCTATTTGTCAATTATGTAACAAAGGAGGTCATTTTGCAATTGTTTGTCGAAGTAACAATACAACAAATGCTGTTGAAGTACAGAAAGAAATGTCAAGCTTTACTCGTGATGTAAATACTGATTCAGCTGCAATCCTAGCCGCTTCACCGTCCAGTTTACGGAAAGCAACAATTCTTATTACTATTAATAATTACACTGCTGATGCACTAGTAGATACAGGAAGTTCCGTGAGTTTTATCGACGAAAATTTTGTGGATGTAATTAAACTTAAGAAAACTCCTTGCAATGAAACTATTACATTAGCTTCTACGAGTCACGTTTCTCACATAAAAGGAAAGTGCTACGCAACGATTGGATTTTATAAGCATGTACATAAACATATTCCGTTGCTAATTGTCAGCAACCTCTGCGCGGATGTCATTAGGGTAAGAAGGGTGAATGGCGCTCACTTAAGGAAAACATGTTGTATTTTTTAAATTATTTATTATAAATCAAAATTAAGAAAAATAACAAAGTCTTTAACTATCGAGTAATAAACAATTCAACAAGAAAAGCATATATCTTTGTCCTACTAGTAGTAGGAAAACATTTAAAAAAAAACGCGTTTGAGCGGCATTCCCCCTGACATTGGGTAATGCCGCTCAGGGTACGGGGTAATGACGCTCAAACATGTTTTTTGGAATATAACGAGTAAGATACGTTTAAATTAAAGAAATATTAATGAGATTAACTTTATACAATAAAAGTAAAGTCTACAATCACAAATTAGCATCAATTATCCCCATTTGTACGTAAGATTTGCCTTTTTCAATTTAACAAATATAGTAAAGTCTTCGATGTCAAATCAACTTCAATTATTATTATATAATATAAAATAATAATTATTATTATTATAGGTACAAATATGTACATAGTAATATTTTATTTTTGGACACATAAATCACAGATGTATCCATCTGGCGAATCCCATTCTGAACATATAGCATGAGCCTACAGTCCACATATGGTACAGCGATACCACTACCCGTTATTTTTTCCAAATTCTTCGCAAATAATACATTTGTTATAATTTTCATCATCCACATTCATTTCATCATCACTGTCATCTTCGCAAAGGTGCTCTTCATCTTCGTTCTCTGAAGTACTTTCTTCTAAAATAAATTATAATCTTGTCAATTTTTCAACATATTTATAAACAATTTTAAGCAAATCTGCGACATTGAATCCATAGTATATACAGAACCCAGTAACTTAACTTGTTCAGCAATTTTAGTTTCTTGCTGTTGGATGAAAACGGCCTTCTGACCCACTAGTCTTGGGTTGCTCATGTTTTAATTTTTCTAAACTAAATGGTATATTCTTTTGCAGCTTTTCTTTTGGACAAACCTTCAATCGCAGTTTTAGCAGATTGAAGGTCTTCTTCGGTCCAAGCCGCTTTAGCGGTTGTCCTTTGCCGATTTCTTGGCATATCTACAACAATAAAAAAATATGTCAGTAAGGGGCAATGGCGCTCAGATGAGCGGTATAACCCCAAACCGTCGTTTTGTAATTAATTTGAAATAAAAAAAAAATCGTACACAATTGTGGAAAATTTATTGCATCATCACAAAATAGAATAGTTTTTTTTTAGAAAAGTAAAATTAATAATTAAATAAGCATTAAAATTTTAGACTTACCGACAAAAAACACCTAACCAAAAATTAGATCAGTACGGCCGCAAATGAAGAAACGCACTTCACGGTCACATGACGCGAGCCGACTGTCCGTTTGCATCCCTATCTGTTAGAGGCCCTCTCCCCTCACGCTTCACACGACGTGGCGTGTTGCTACGTTCCATTTTGGCAGAGTTACAGTGGTGAGCGCCATTACCCAGTGAGCGTTATTCCCCCTGCTTCCCCTATACGTTCTTAAAAATCATAAATCCATAGAACTAGAATTCGGTGGTGAAAAAGAACCTCTTAGAATTTGTAGCGTTACGGAAACATCAGTCCCTCCAGTTTCGATTTTCACAAATTTATCTTCAAGTATAAAACCAATAGCAATAAAATCAAGGCGCTGCAGTCTGAACGAAGAAATGTTTATAGAGGAAGAAATAGCAACATTACTACGAGACGGCGTAATCAAACCTAGTTCTTCACCTTGGCGTGCTCAAGTACTTGTAACAGGAGGAGACCAACATCGGAAACGATTAGTTATTGACTACTCCCGGACAATTAATAAGTTGACCGAACTAGATGCATATCCATTACCGAGCATTGAAACAATTGTTAGAAAAGTCGCTAACTACAATTATTTTAGCCAAATTGATTTAAAAAGCGCATATCATCAGGTGCCTCTAATAAAAAGAGAGCAGAAGTATACCGCGTTCGAGGCTTGCGGCAAATTATATGAGTTTACTCGTATTCCATTCGGTGTGACTAACGGAGTTGCGGTTTTTCAAAGAACATTACAATTTATAATCGATACAGAGGAATTAGATGCTACGTTTTCTTATTTAGATGACGTCACCGTGTGTGGTAAAACCAAAGAACAGCACGACAAAAACCTAAAGAAATTTATGGAAGCTGTAGAAAAATATAAAATAACTCTTAATGAAAGTAAATCCAATTTCTCAAAAACTACAATAAATCTTTTGGGTTACACAATTTCGGAAAACACAATCAAACGAGATCAAAGTAGACTAACTCCGTTATTTGATTTACCTGTACCAACAAACTCATCTTCTTTAAAACGTGCCTTGGGATTATTTGCACATTACTCAAAATGGATACGCAAATTTTCGGAAAAAATAAAACCTCTCGTTTGTATCTCCAGCTTCCCTATCAATGACACTTCTATCGAGTGTTTTAACTCTCTGAAATCCGAAATAGCAAAGGCATCTTTATCAGCAATAGATCACAATGAAACTTTTACAGTAGAAACAGATGCCTCGGAGAATGCAATTGCTGCTACCCTGTCACAAGGTGGACGTCCGGTAGCCTTTTTTTCGCGCAGTCTAAGTATTCCTGAACGAAATCATTCTGCTATTGAAAAAGAAGCTTACGCCATTGTAGAAGCTCTCAGAAAGTGGAGACATTATTTAATAGGGAGACACTTCATCCTTATAACAGATCAGCAATCTGTGGCCTTTATGTATGATCAGAAACATTCAAGTAAAATTAAAAACGATAAAATTGAACGTTGGCGACTGGAAATGTCTTGTTATAAATATGAGATCATTTACAGAGCAGGCAAGGAAAACCTAGCAGCTGATGCATTATCTCGCGTATGTGCATATACACAATCAAACAAACTTCAAGAATTACACAGCTCCCTCGGCCACCCCGGTGTGGTGCGAATGGTACATTGGGTGCGAAATAAGAACTTACCGTACTCGGTTGATGACATAAAAACTGTCACTTCGGCATGCCCAGTGTGTGCTGAACTAAAGCCACGTTTTGCAAAAACAAAGGGACAACTGATTAAAGCAACTGCGCCTTTTGAGAGGCTAAATATAGATTTTAAAGGTCCAATTCCATCTAATACACCTAATAAATATATATTAACAATTATAGATGAATACTCCAGATTTCCTTTCGCATATCCTTGCAAAGACATGACATCGGATACCGTTATAAGATGTTTAAAAGAATTATTCTTTTTATTTGGCACACCTCTTTACATTCATTCTGATAGAGGATCTTCGTTTATGTCAGACCAAATAAAACAATTTCTCTCTTCACTTGGTGTCGCCTGCAGTAGAACTACGCTATATAACCCCCAGGGAAATGGACAAGTAGAAAGGCTCAACGGTACACTCTGGAGGACTATACAACTTATCTTAAGATCAATGTCATTAGACACTATATCCTTGGAAGAGGTATTGCCTATTGCACTTCATTCCATACGTTCGTTACTGTGTACATCAACAAATGCAACTCCACATGAAAGAATTTTCAATCACCCTAGAAGATCAGATAATGGCCAGTCTACTCCTTCATGGCTAATGTCTCCAGGTCCCGTATTGATGAAGAAGAATGTTAGAACTTCTAAATTTGACCCTTTGGTGGAAGAAGTTGAGTTGCTGCAAGGAAATCTTGCTTGATTGGTAATTAAAAATAAGTTCAATTTTATTTTTATTTGATTGCACTTATAAAATTTTGAGTAAGTATGTAATATTTTAAGAACATAATATTGTGCATATAAGCCATTAAATTAAACATTTTTAACCATTGAAAAATATGATATTTTGAGTAGGTACATAATATGTTTTTGCGAATATTAAAGTAATTTTCGAATATAATAAGTATGATGTCAATGGGCAAGGGGTAGGATTTATGACAAATAAAACTACTGAATTTACATGTACAAAAATGAAAAACGTTTTATTAATCAACCGATTCGATTACACCTTTTGAGAAGTCTCCAATTTTGGTTTGGAAAACCCCAGAAAAAGTCTCTGTAGTCCGATTGTCGAACCATATGTTATTGCTATTCCTGGTGGTTCGAATAATCGAACCAACTGGACAAAAAAGTTCACTTAGTCCGATAGATCGAACTATACAGTCGAAACACGTGACCACAGCGCGATTTACTGAATTACTGCCAGTAAATTATTTATATTCTTTGTATAACGATAATTAGGTATTTAATATAACGTTAGAAAAGAATGAACAAATTATTTTATATACCGTAACAGACGGTGAGCCACAGAGTTCACATATATTATTAAAATCTATATCAAAATAATCATACTAATAGTTTTCAATTCAGTCAAATTGATAATATCTTTCATTCCTAGTAATTTACTAACTCTTATTTTCTTTCAGATTCTAAAATTTGTCTAAAACTAACATTATAATTGCAACCAGATAGCCTACGATAAGCACTAAACCGCATTTCTATATTGTCAGAAGCTATTCTATATCTATATTGTTCTATATTGTCAGAAGCTATTCAGTCGCTATTCTATATTTTGGAAGAAGCAAATATAACAGCTCACAAATAAATTGCAATGTTTTACATTGTGCAAATTTATTATCTTTTGCAATAGAATAAGCATTGTTTAATGATTTGCAAGCTTTACTCAGAGGCATCTTAACCACGTGTGCAGGGTGTGCGGGGCAAACGGGCGCGGCACTTTCAATATGGTCCAGTCGGGTTAGACGAAAAACGGGTATAAGCTTGCATTAATTTGTGACCGCAAATTCTTTTAACCTACCTTTAGGGGGGTCCAGTGGGAGTGTAAAACTAGAATCTCGACCAATCTTAAGCTCCGCTACGCCCGTTATCTATCCGCTTATTATAATGTATAACTTCGATATTTTTGACCGTACGACAAAAATGATAAGGACTAATCTATGGGACTAATATTGTTCTTTATGCAATTCTCTACAAAAAATTTGTACAAAAAACTACAAAAAGAGAGCACGTCTACACTTTTTCTATGTGCTAACAAATAAGCCGTTTTTATAAAATTCATGATCGAAACGTGGAAACGTGACAATAAGAAAGCAAATCAATGACAATATTGTTACGACTATGTACACATCGACTGTTCTCGAACTCGAGCCCTAGCAACTGGCCGCACGGGAAGTTGAAAAAAGAAGAAAAAAAAAAAAAAAAAAAAAGGTAACAATAGCAACAAAGGACAAGCCAACAAACAAAGACGGCAAACAAGCTTTTGTTAGTGTCAGGCCAAACTGTTCCTTACGGTTACGAAATAAGGTTCACATTCCACTAACAGCAATAACATTCCAGAACTTTAGCGCAAACATGTTTACACCTTTTAAGCTTCTAGTAGTTTCCATAATCACTGCGCCCACTGGCGGCCGACTGTGCGGATATAAATACGGTGCGATCGCTCGAGAGAGACAGTTCTGCGCTGTTCTGCGGTAACTAGCAATACGATAACAACACTTTGGAGTTTTTGCGAAGACATCTGTGACAGTGCATTAGTGATACGTTGAGTGAATTAGTGACGATTTTTGGCAAGTTTTACGTTTCAACTGAAGAAGCTCTGTGATTTTGGACGTCAACTTCAGTTGACTCGTACAACTACAGTGTTCTACAGTAAACGGCATTTTTACTCAACCCGCACGTAACAATATGTATATTAAGGAAATTTATGTGGAATACATTTAGTGTTCTCATATCAGTCAAGTTGGTTATAACTACCAATAGTTGTATTAGACAACTAGACAAGTGTCAAGTCAAATCTTGATACTCGTGATCACTCAGATTATTATGTAAGGGACTTACAACCCCTTACAGGTAACTTTCGTACGTCTGCGGCTCTCCTCATTTTTGATCCGATCTCTTTGTGTAACCCCGAGCCCTCTCTGTATCTTGTTGTCTCGTTGAACTTTTAGTTAGAGACCACGTTTCAGCTCTATATATGTCATCATTTGTCGAAAACTTTTTTTATGAGTTTTGGACAAGACGGTATCAGGTCATGAATAAAAAGCTTCAATTTAAGTGAGATAAATTTATATTATAGTATATTATTACGAGTTATACACATTCATTTTAAAGCAGTCTTATTAATCGATAACGAAAATATAAATTCATAACATAATATTTAAACTAAATAAATAACAAAACTACTACTACTAAAGACTAACCAAACTAAAAATGCGCGCTCCTCCAGTTTTGTTTACTCCCACAAGTGCAAGCACATGCAAACGGTACATAATCATTTAGCCGAATAGGCTTTGCCCAATCTTTTACCAACTAGTGCACAAATGACAAGACGTGACAGAGCAGACAGAGCAGTGCAACACCATACATTTATCACACGACTAGTTGATCTGACTAACAGTCGGTTGCACAAAGCTTCTTTAAAATTGGCATTAACTAAAGAGTCCTTATCCCTAAAATGGGTACAATAAAAAATCCACTGAAAGTAATGTTTGTGAATTTGTACATCACGTTGCCTCTGCGATGGAAACTGGTTTCCAAATGGACCCTATATATACCGATTACTAGAAGGCATTCGACAAAGTAAGGCATTCGGTGTTGGTGCGTAAGCTACAAGTAGCCGGTATACACGGAGATCTTTTACGATGGATAACATCCTATCTTCGTGAACGAAGCCAAGCAGTGACAATTAAAGGGTTTTGCTCTTCCTTTCTTCCGGTCACTTCTGGCTTGCCTCAGGGCTCGCATCTGGCTCCCCTATTTTTCAACCTGTTCATTACTGACATTGTTGATGTTTTTGACCAGTCCAACTTTCTACTATACACTGATGACATGAAGATTTTCAGAAAAATTAAATCATTATCTGACTGCATGGCCCTTCAAAGGGACCTCGATAAATTTATGAGTTACTGTAAAATTAACTACTTGGACCTTAATATTAAGAAATGTGATGTAATTACTTTCTCTAGAAACCCTAATCATCTTAAATATGAGTACAATTTCGACCATGTCACTTTAACGCGTGTTATAGTTACGAGAGACTTAGGTATACTACTGGGTGGTAGGTTGACATTTGACGAGCATCTTGACTATATAATCTCCAAAGCCAACCACATGCTTGGATTTGTTCTTAGAGTCAGCAAGGATTTCAGAGCCAGTTCAACCCTCACTCTTTTATTCGACTCCTACGTTAGACCTTTACTCGAGTATGGATCTATTGTTTGGAACCCACAATATAAAACTCAAATTAAGAGGTTGGATAGGGTATTTAACTTGTATTTGAAACATCTTTATTATAGATTTGACAATGTACCTACGTTCGCACCTCTTAGTCATAGACGTGTTCAGAAGGATCAGTTGTTTTTATATAAGATTTTGAATGATCATATTGATTCATCGTATTTATTAAGTAATATTGGTCTGAGTTGCCCTCGAGTGAATTCGCGCCGCAAGTGTTCGTTGAATATTCAGGTCTGTAAAAAGAAATATACTAGCAACACCTTTTTGCATCGCTCCTGTAAATTTTATAATGAGTACTTGCTAGATCTGGATATTTTCAGTTGTCCTATATGAGCCTATAAACGAAGCCTTAAACAGGCCCTCGATAATTTAGTTGTGTAGTGTTCTTTTTGTAGCGGCCAGTTTATTTGTTTATTTTGTATGTTATACTTCTTTCTTTTTTTTATTTTTGTTTGCCTTTTTTGTATGTTTTCTGCCAGCTCCGATTCAAAATATGTTTTAGTAATTTAGTGGAAACTTTGCTGATTTATGTTTTTCTTATATGTATGTGTAATATGTATCGAGATATTGTTTGTTTCCCAAATATAAATAAAATAAAATAAAATACATTAACTTTAAAGACGTTTCACAAAACGATTGACGGCCCCTTTAAAGGCGCTAATGTAGCTTTGTGCAACGCTTTTTCTCTTAAAAAAGATAAGGTCTTGTTTGACACTTCTTTAGTTAAATTTTAATGGAGCATTAAAGTTGACGTTAATGTAACTTTGTGCAACACTTTAATGATTCCTTAGGTTTTCAAGGCGACTTTATAATTTAAAGAACGTTTCTGCAACTGGCTGTAACTGGTTGATAGTCTGAGTGTGATTGATAGTCTAAGTTCACAGTATTGTCGCCGCACCCACATAGTCATGTAAAGTGTGTAGTGAAACAATAAATTCTTGTGGAGGGGCGCGCACTTTTAGTTTGGTTTATCTATAACAAAGCAGATGTATTTAGAGTGGGGGTCGGAAGAGGGCCTCCAAGAGCTCCGGCTGCGAGAGGTTCGCGGCGTAGTTCTGCGCCAGCTCCTGGATGAGGAGGCGGCGGCGCGCGTGCGGCGGCTGATAGAGGTCTGTGTTGAGGCGCGTGCGGCGCGCTAACTGCGCGGCGGCGCGGCGCAGACAGTGCGGCAGCGTGCGCGGCGACAGTAGCGCCGCGTCGGGCGTGGCCCCACTGGCCGCGCCCAGGCACGCGCACCGCACCAGCCCCGACCGCCTCGCGCTCACGCACACCACACCCACCTCCGCTCGCCTCCACGGCAGACCAGTGCCGCAGTACTGCAGCAGATCGTCTGCAACATCCACACTCACTGTTTAACTACCAAACTTCACTTTTTGCACAGCACACGGTTTAATTAAGCTTCTAATAATAATAAGTTATATAGTTAGTTAGTTATTAGTTATATATAATTATGACTTACCTACCTAAACGTTTCAGTAGGTGAATGCAAGTATATAAGTCACATATACTTGCGGCAGCTACCAAAACGTTTAATTAAAAACTGTTAATCTAGTTTTCTTACCGATCGGCAAATTGAGATGATCTTCGAAGTCTTCTAACCAAATTATGAGGATTTTAGTTGAATAATCCCTGTTACGTCTGCCACTACCTGTAACAATTTTTTAATTCATTTTAACTAAATGAAGTTATTAATTTTATCATATAATCAAATTTTCAGTTTGTCTATTTATCATATTTGGATAGACAAGTTTTGTCAGATCTCTATCAGAAGCCCTCCGCTTGTGTGCCATCGTTTGTAATAACAAAAATGCACTGTACCTGTGAGGGCGGATGTCGCATGCCGATCTAGCTCAAGCGAAAGGGCACGCGCCTTGTCACCCGCAAGGGGGCGTGGCCCGCGCTCCGATTCGCTGACGCTGCGCTCGTAAGCTACGCCTCCGGCCCCGCCCACTCCGCCGGACACGTCCCACCACGACCCTGCTGCCTTCTCCGAGCTCCTTGTAATGCAAAACGAACCCATTCAATATTGAAACTTTTACAAACTAGACTAGCGATGTTAAATTATTTCATCTTTTGTAAACATACACAAATTTTAAATTATTTGTTACAAATTCAAAATTAACTGTCATATTTTAACTGCTAAGCCCTGAATAGTTTTAATGATGAAGACTAAAATTAACTTGATGGTTGTCAGAAAAGGCATGACATCAAGAGTAAGAAATAATTTAGACCTTGTGGAAAGACACGAGCCGTCGACGTCGGACCGAATGCTCTCGTTCTGTCGGTCGTCGGTCTCTGTGTCGGCGCCCGACGGAACCACGAACGCTATCTCGTTCGTAGCGTCCGACCAGTACAACACCTGAAAATTGTTAAGAATCGGTCTTAAACCCTCCGACAAATATATCATTTTATAAACAAAAGCTCACCTTACAAACTAAACAAATTAAATATTAAATGTGTGGGTAGTAGGCTAGTCCAATCAAAGGGCTGTTCGCTCAATCGCGGGCACCAGCTAGTATTTCTTTAAAATAACGAGTTTACGATAGGGCTAGAGAAACAAACTTAAAAGTTACCTGTTCCCTGCCGTCGTACACGGCTGGTGTCTTCGGCTCCTGGTCGGGGGGTGTTGGAGGTGCTGGGTCTTCAGTGGCCGACGGTGGATGGGCGTCGTAGCTTGTGTCCACGTGACCAGTCCATCCGGGATGGCCGCGCACGCGGACCGGTTTGCCTAGCCTGAAACCGAATCGTTACTAAAATTAAAGAATTCCGATTGGTTATCAAAAACCGTGATAACTTGGCAAATATTTAAAGATATTCATACACATTGTTAGGGTAACACTACCACACAAATTATTCATTATTGATTTCTATCTTTTAAATAAATAAAACACTGCACTGACCTTAAGTAAGGAGTTCATTAAATTCATTGAGAGAATTCATACATATTTGCGGTCACCAAACGTTAGCGCGATCTAACTCGACGGAGTAACGCCATCTAGTGAACAGTTTTGGTACCATTTCGACATACGCGCCTAACACACAAAACATCCTCAGAAACAGCTTTTTCTAAACTACATCCTACGACTGACATGTTTTTTTTTCGGCAGTGATTTAAAAATTTGAATACGTTTATGTGAAACGTTGTATTGATTATTACCCCATGAGCATGCGTATGAAGGGCGCGGGCAGGTCTTGGCGGTGAGCGTTGGCGACGATGTCTTGCGCGCGCCGCTGTCCTGCGCGTGCGCAGAACACGTGCGCCGTGACGGCTGCGCGGGCGCCGCACGAGTCCACGCGCCGCAGCGCCGCAGCGAAGCCCTCGCGCGACGCGTCCAGCGCCACCACGCGGCAGCCGATGCCCTGTTTTGTTGTGACGTCATTTTGTTATAGAAAACTAGTCAGTACGACAACCTCACTTAAGAGTTCAACATAAAAAAAATATTATATGTTCGTTTAATTAAACCCTTTTTAATTAGCTAGTCTTGTAATATGTAGGTACTGCAAAAAAACTTATATTTAGATGCGACTAGAGTTCAAAGATAGTTGAACCAATTTTGCTGTGTTTATAGATGACTGCACATATCATTATGTGATGACTTCTGATTACTTTTGTTTAGATATTATAACTAATTGATAGTTTTAAGAATCTGTCTTTCAATCTTCCATCGAAACAGAAATATTGTGTGAGGTAGATGTATGGTCTCATGACTTGTTACCTTTTTGTCACCGCCAATGTTGAGGTAGCCGAACTGAGAGAGAAACAGCCTCGCAGTTTGGAACTCGGTCACTGGCTCCGGTGGGACGTACTCTTCAGGCACCTGAAACATGATGATTCTTCAATTACTGCGCAGCTAAGTCTGCCAACCGTGATGTAAGGTTGGCAAAATCATCTATGCTAGAAGTTCCTAGTGTATGCCAATAAAATTCTCAGACTGTTCCCAAATGACTGCGAAACGCAGTGTAGGTACCCTGCCACAACTTTCCATATCTAAACCAGAGCCAAGTTTGAAAAGTCTAAGCGCCTGGATCTAAGCGTTAAAGTATTCAAGGGGCTCATAAAAATAGAAATGGGATAGGGATAAGATAAGCCTTGTTTGAAATTACCGCATTGTCCTCTGTGTCGCGCACGCGCTTCTCGATGTTGGCCTGGTTTTCGAGGAGCTTGAAGAGCGTGGGCGCGTCGGGGTCGTTGAGCTGGCGAAGCACGGCGTCCATGGTGGGGAAGGCGGCGTCCACGGGGGAGGCGGGCGCGGGCGGCAGGGGCCGGCAGAGGGGCGGGGCGCGCGGAGGGGGCTCCAGCATGTCCACGGGCCGCGGGCAGGCAGCCGGGGTACGACCCGCGCTGCGGGCCGCACCTCGGGAGCACATCGACCACGCGTACCGGCCCCAAGCGGACCTAATAACCACTGGAATACCGCACGTACAAAACGATTACCGACTAATACGAGCCACTTTGTGTGTACTACAGGGGGTATAAGGATCGTATTTATTAGTTGAGATGCACTTAATGTTTAATCCGAATTTTTCGCAAGATCATTGTTCGCGTTAATCACCGCTAGAGGGCGCGAATTCTCTGATTGGCTTATGAGAACGCATGGCATTGTCGGCCAATCAGGGAACTACCTTACGGCCAATCATACGTCAAAATTATTAATTTATTTTAACTAATGAGTTGACTACTGTGCCTCTGGTCCGCAATGCGTCTTCGAACGCATAACCACAATTTGTCTTTGCTTTATCCACACCGCCGTTTAGGCGCATAATCCGAATATTGCTTTCGGAAATCCTAACAATCCTTGGGATTCTTTTGTGATAAATTCCTACAGTTAAACACTTACTTTATCATTACCAGGATAGATAAAAGAAAGAGTACCAATAAGCGTCGGCTGAGGTTCCTGACTGTTGGCGAGCGGTTCTTCAAGCAGAGTGAGCAGAATGTTGCCATCGGCGACGAAATGGCGCAACTTGCGGTGCCCCAACGCCGCCAGCCATCGCTCGTCCAGTCGACACCACGGAGACTTGGTGCCATTGCTCACCTGACCACCAAAACAATACATTTCACTCTTAAGCGCGGGTAACATGCGCATGCTCTGGTTAGAGCTACGCATAAGTTTGGCTCACCTGCTCTAAAATGAGCATCAGCAAAGACTCGGCCGCGTCGCGGACTCTTAGGGAGACCGGCTTCAGTTCCTTCTCGTCTTTCATTTTGGGCGCTTCGTCGGGCTTGCCCTGGCTCTTGGCGCCAGAGATGCCGAGCTCGACGACCTCCATGAGAGTGGCGAGACAGTCGCCGTCGGCCAGCAGCGCGGGACAGAGCCACGAGGCGAGGCACGAGTACGCGGCCACCACGCACGAGTGCAGGTCGCGCGAGTGCGCTTGCGGCGGCCGACCACACAACACGCTTATGTAGTCGCAGATCCAGCGCACTGCGCGCTTACGCTCTATTGCCTCTGCGCACATCACACACCACATTTTATGTCTAATCCAAAAGCGAACAATACTGAAACATTACTCCCAAAAAACAATAATTAAATTGTGTCCTCCTTATGGCTAATAAGTAAACGTTATTAATTTTAAGCCTGCCACACAATTTGCCAAATCAATGAAACTTGTATTTTGTTAGTGTTGTTGCTTTGACTCTACCTGTTCTGCAGTTGAAAACAAATGCATTTTGCCACACAAGGCAAGGCAACAATAAATTAAAGACAGGAATAAATTAAAGGTTGAATATGATTGTCACATCATAGAAGATCTACAATTGGCTTCCTAAGTGTATAATTACGTGTGTACTCGCAAATGATACAAAACCACCGGTAGGACTGTCGCAAATAAAACACAAAGACTTCACATCTGATGACGGATCTCAATTTATTAAACACTTCTTATACCTATTTGTCAAATATAATAAACCTACCGATAGTGTGTTCATACGATGCAAAGCGACAGCTAGTTGCACTTTGGTGGTCAGAACAAGCTACTAGCGCCATCTAGCGAACCTTCATTTAATCGACATATTATTTCGCCATAATACAATTCTACATTTTTTAACTGTTCATTTTGAATTGTTTTTTTCTGTTTATCTTCTGAATAAAATAAAAATAAAAAGCATATACATACAAGAATTATAATTAAGGCTTCATCCTACTTCTTTACCTAGAAAATTCACTTACCAATCACATAATCTAGTGGGCATGCAAAACACGGTTAAATTTAATACATTTTTGAAATACAAAACATCTATATACCTAATAGACTAGCTGTTGCACGCGGCTACGTCCGCGTAACTTTATATAATCTATACTAATATTATACAGCCGAAGAGTTTGTTTGTTTGTTTGTTTGTTTGTTTGAAGGCGCTAATCTCAGGAACTACTGGTTCGAATTGAAAAATTCTTTTTGTGTTGGATCGATCATTTATCGAAGAAGGCTTTAGGCTATATAACATCACGTTGCGACTAATAGGAGCGAAGAAACGGTCGAAAATGTGGAAAAAAACGGGGAAAATTATTCATCTTTGAGGGCTTCCGTTGCGTGCGCTGCGAAAACCGTTCGAGATACCCAAATTATTCCCAAAATAACTATTCCACGCGGACGAAGTCGCGAGCACCAGCTAGTATAAATATATGATCACTGAGTAACTAATAACTACATTACTCAGTAATAATGCAGCTTTTTTAAAATCGATTCAGTAGTTTTTGAGATTATTCATTGCAAACGTACAAATCTTTTCCCATTATAATATATAAAATGTAGCTTTATAAAATGTATATGTACATCTTTCTATAGGTAGTTTTATTGTAACAAAAATACAAATGTTCTTTTTTTAATACTATACTTTACTTTTTGAGAAGACTAAAGGAAAATTGAGAGAGAACATGATTTGCAATCGAGAATAATTTGTCAAGTCGAGTGTTCGTTCACAAACCTGGCTTCGCTGAATGCAATTTGGCGAGACCTGAAAGCAGTTCCAAGGCGGCCAAAGAGACTTGCAGATCACCTTTCCACGAGGATATCAGTCGATGGCAGACGAGGTACGTCGCTCTTACGACCAAAGCTGCACCTAATTATTATCATTCACAAAATCTCTATTGAAATTTATTATGACGCGCGAAAGTACTAGAATCTTGTAATAACCAAAATATACTTAGTTACATACATTCTGTTCGTAAAGTAAAACAATTTACTTAAACATGTTACGTCAAAAATGCACAAGACTATTTAACACACTTGAAAATTAATTCAATATTTTTGATTTTTTTTGCAATTCATGCAATTACTCAAAATAAAATACGATTTGTTTTATCGACTTAAATAAACATGAGTGACTTATAAGCGAACTAAACAATATAATTGAATAATATGCAGCGAGAGCAAGCGATAATAAAATATTAACTAAGCGAAGCTACTCGTAGCGATCCTTATATCATTAAAAAAAAAAACAATTGACTACTTTTTCTGACTTCTAAATGTAAATCGAATCTGTAAGTTCTCCTATAGTCTCCAGTCAGTTGCACAAAGCTTCTTTAAAATTGGCATTAACTAACGAGTCCTTATCCCTAATGGGTACATTAACTTTAAAGACGTTTCATGGACGGCCCCTTTAAAGGTTCCTTTAAGGGCGCTAATGTCGCTTTTTGCAATGCTTTTTCTCTTAAAGATTGAAGATAAGGACTTGTTTGACACTTCTTTAGTTAAATTTTAATGGAGCATTAAAGTTGACGTTAATGTAGCTTTGTGCAATTCTTTAATGATTCCTTAGGTTTTAAAGGCGACTTTATAATTTAAAGAACGTTTCTGCAACTGGCTGTTCTCTATCAACCATCAACGAGGCACAATAAATAAATATAAAAAAATGAAAGGAACGAGAGTTCCAAAACATTCTTTAAACTATTTTCTTGATATTTTTTTTCTTGAAACAGGTGACTTACGTTAAATATTTAAAATACTGTGCGTAAAACTAACCTTACTAATAAAAGTACCTATTTCATTTAAACTTCTTAACCAGTTTATAGATAAAAAATTGATATTTAATATAAACAAAATTATTGAAAATTTTTGAGAATAAGATATCGCCATAACATGTTATTTAATTGAGATTGATACGGTAGCACTATTTTTCCATTACAATCTCTCTTAGGCGTTATTTCAACAGGCTACTGTTTACCAATTTTAATTTTAAACTTGAATAAACAATCTAGATATTTTCTTAAATGTCTAGATCTCTAGATGTTTTCCATTATGTCCAATGGAAAACACAGTGCTAGCGTATCCCTTCTAAGGGTTGAGACGTGGGACAAGATTAGTTTTGATGACGAAAACAAAAAAAAATGAAACACAAATTACCAAAAACGGGCGAAGAGGAGTCTAGCTCCCTAAAGTCGGCGACGAAGTCGTCCAGTGACGAGTGAGTTTCGCTTCCGGACTCCGACCGCGCTACAAACAACCCTCACATTTATATTATACTTATTTTTATCTTTTTGGGTACACGTGGTAGGCAAACACAACGATAAACTACAGCCTACTAAGAATTTATATTTATTTTTCATTTTTCAGGTACATGTAGGCAAAGGCTACAAACCATACAATCTACACGACATTTGACCTCTTAATCTGTTTTAGCCTATTAGGAATTTATACTTATTTTTTCGTACTTTTAGGTGCATTACGAGACCGCCTAATAATATGAATCGCGATTGTCTAGTCGTAGCATTAACAATTTTGTAATTCTTTTTAATATTCAATAGCCACTTAGGCATAGTAATGCTTTTTAAAAAATAAAGACCTTATGAAATTTTATGTGGCCCTTAGGTATGTGAATGGCTTCGCCCTTATGTTACAGCGTTACGATCTTAAATTTATTATCTACTAGCTGGCGCCCGCGACTTCGTCCGCGTTGAAAAAGAAAAAAGTAGCCTATCCTGTTTTATCTATGTTATCTACACTTACAGATTTATTATTAGTATTGATTATACAGGGTTACTTGCAAGTAGACGTACCATACTTTGAGAGGTGTTAGTATTGATCAAAACTAAAAATTTTTATTATGTGACATTTTGACCAAAAATTAATCGTTTTCGAGATATTTAACATTTTAAGGTTTTTCAGAAAATAGTCACTTTTCCATAGTTTTCGGGTTGTATTTTCTTTTATTCACAATGTTGACCAATTTTTTTTTCTGGTATTATTTAAAAGTGGCTTAGGTGTAACTATTTTGTTAATAAAACTAGAATTTTTTACAACACAATAGATAAAAATCCAGCTTAATTACGGATATTTTACTTTTAATTTTTTCTAACACATAACTTTAGAGCTATCTCTCTTTAAAAAAAATGTATCAAACTGTATCTGCATATGATGTTAAAAACTTCTTTATTTATCTAGCTATTTAAAATGGTACAATAATCAGGTAAAATATTTAAGGGTTTTAGAAAAAAGGGTCACAAAAGGATACAAGTAGTGGTTTTTAAATAAGGAAAGCTGTTATTGGTCGAACAGAATTACCACTTCAGTGATTGTTATTAACCGAATTGTTATTTCTATGAACAGAATAGAGGCAAGTTTAGTGTGCTTTCGTAATTCGTGCGTAGTACATGCGTTTCTGTCAAAATAAAATCCGTAAATTCGCGACTTGGCTTGTATTCTGGACTGTTATTTACTTCCTATACGTGACCCGGCTTTGTAAATTGGACTTTAATCTGTTTTTGAATTTCTTTGTTTTGATCAATACTAACACCTCTCACTGTATGTACGTCTACTTGCAAGTAACCCTGTATATACATATTATAAAATGAAGTCGAACGAGGAATGTTTGTGTATATAATATAACTTGCGGAAAAATTGCATCCGAGCGTAGCCAATAAACAATAACTTCATGTTATTGCAATTTTAATGTTAAAATTATGAGATTAATAAAACGAATAAGTAAATCTCGAAACTTTCTACGCTGTGCTGTTTAGCTTTTAACAAAAAAAATATATTTGGCCTTTTTGTTTATATATATCTTGCTGAGCAACGAAAATGTAGCTTGTGTGAATAAACAAATAATAATAAAAATCGCTTAAGGAAGTAACTATTTATTCAGCTCCATTCGCGTTTCGTTTGGCGATTTTGGTAAGGCCACGATCGTACGAGCCCATCGTGCGATGCTTTCGTCTTAAGGCCGATTTAGACCAAACGAGCGAATGCTCATTCTAACCCCACTCTACTAAATTCGTTTAGAGTAAACAGACATAGAGCATTCTTTCTATAAACAAAATCTGAATTTAGTTTGAATAAATGTAGTTACTCCCTTAATGTTGAAGTGTGAATCAGTGTATAGTCAGAGTACGGCAACTCTTGAATACCTTCTCCGATGCCCTTGTAGTGGGCGTCGTGGGACGAGTGCGCGGCCGAGTGGTGGGGCGAGTGGCGCGGCGAGTGGGTCGAGTGGGACGAGTGGTAGGCGTTGTGGCGCACGCACAGATAGAGGGCGCCCAAGAGCGGCACGGCCAGCGAGTCAGACCACTCCACCTGCACGGCTGTCACGCACACCAGCGACAGTCGCCCGCGCGCCCATTCGCCCAGGGTCATTCCGCCACTATGCACAAAATCACAAATCATCACTAAAGTACTTAACTGATCAATTTCAAATTCTACATACTTACACGTCGTCAGGGATACAGAAAAGGACATACGAGTATCTTTCATTCGGGAAAAAGTACTGTTCCCTGTTGCCAGATGATCAATTATAAATAGAAATAAAAAAATCAACGCTTGATAAAAATTTATGAGTAGTAATGAAAATGTATGATAAAAATAATTTATATAATGTGTGGTTAAATACTTCGTAAGATGCTGAGGTATATTACACATAGCTATTGGAGGAGGATACCAGAGTTCATACAATTCCTGGCACCCTCCTTTATAAATAGTATCAATAAACACATATAAATTTCAAGTGCTGTAACCACACTCACTATTCGTTGCATCCGGGGAACTCAGGAACCGGCAGACCCTTGTAATGGTACGGGAAAGCAACCAGAGACAACAGAGCGTTGATAGCGGCCTTCCGCAACTCCCTCTTGTCTATGCCTCCGCACTCCAACTTGGGCTCCCTCTCGGAGAGGATCCGGTCGAGGGCCGTTATGAAGTCCGGCACTAGTACCAACACGCCGTCCAGGTCCAGCCGGAAGAGGTCGCTGGCGTGCAACACTACTGCGGCGGCGGTCGCCGGGTCTCTTAGGCCCCGATGGATGGCCGCGTAGCAACGCGCCAAGTACGGCGCCAACACTTCCTCTCGGCACTGCTTCGAGCACAGCACGCGACAGAGAGTGCCCAAGGCCTCAGCGCGGCCTGTAAGCGAAAACCCGCTGGAGTCAAAACTTTATCTAATACATATTTTATTTATTTATTAAAAGTGCCTACACACGACCCTAAATTCTAATTACCTATATTTACGATTTGCCTATACATGAGGCGATCGAGGGAGCGATCTAGGGGTCTCACCATTACTGAGCCAATATTGCCACCATTTAGGGACCGATATGCGCTTTTAGACAGATACATCAGTATCAGTACAGTACAGTACAGGCTACTTTAGTCAAGTTATGTTAGTACCTGGCTGATAGCTGAGCATATTTAGCTTGTATTGCGCGTCAGATAGTGACGGAGGCGGTGGAGTTCCATCGGCACGTTCTGAAATGATCAATAACTACATTAAGAAAAAGATAATACAAAATTTTCATTATAAGGCAAGTTTTTAGTGTCTACAAATAGACCGTAGCAAACGCAAAGATAGCATTATTGAAAGCTAGAAAGAGAACAATCATACGTTGGTTGTTGTTGTAAGTGGGCGTGGTCCCAATAAGCGCCGCCTCAAACAGCCACTCCCCGAACAAGTGAAAGATGGAGTTCACCTTCGGTCGAAGCGGAGTCAACGGCGGCTTCTCTGTTTCACCAACTGGGAATATACAAGGAAATTATTACATTATGCAAAAGCGACGCCATAATATTTCTACAATCTTTTGAATAATTTTTTTGGAAGCGGTCTGTATAAGATTATAGAGAACCCTATCTTAAAAAAGGCCTTCAGAGGCGAAATAATGTTTTTTTTTGTTTAACGCACTAATCCAAATGCTGTTGGATTTGAAAAATTCTGAACTCCTGAAGAACATCCTTAGACCCTTAAAGGCCGGGTAAAAAGAAAAGAAGTCAGAAAGACCGCTAAGCGAAAGCGAAGTGGGCGTTGCGATATCTACTCTAGGTCGGTGGCACGCACGACCTTAATCGAGCATTACCTAGACAGATAGTCGGAATTAAATTTTGCATGGAGACGGTTTTGATGCTGTCAAATTCTAAGGCAAGTAAAACCGCGACGTACAACTAGTTGCATGGAATCATAGAACATTATTAAGCTTTCATTTAGAGTGTAATCGCTAAATGAACTTACCTTGCGACGTAATAGAATTAGGAGGTGTGGTAGGCACAACACTAGTTGGTCGGCTACTTGTCAAGCCGATTAGTGATGTTCGCGGAACACCTGTTTTATTTTTAAACAAAAATAAGTACATAATCTTTTATGAACAATCTTGTATACACTTAGATTAATTTTATAGTTTGAAAATTTATTTCCATTCAATTTCAATCACGTGATAATACTCCTTTACTAATACTCCTGTGACGTCATAGGTCAATGCACAAAGGGCATTTAAAACCAAAGGGTTGCAAACTGCTAATGCGCCTGGCCGCCATTTTGGTGACGTAATCTCGTGACACACTCAGTACTGTTGGCATCACTGGCCTTCGCGTTTTTAGATGCGGATGACGTCACGTTGATGTTAATGTGACAAGGTTCATGCTCATTAGCAATTTGCGGTTATTATAACACAGACCAGCACTAGGTTATCTATATAACAGGTGCAATTTGCAAAGTGCAGCCACTACCATAGATATCTTCATTAAAAAGCACGGGTATTAGGTTAGAATCGGTAATAAACTTTTACTTTTGACAGTTGTATAATGTAATTTTTTGTTGTAGCAACCATTTCTATTTTCTTATAATACCCTCTCACCTCAAGGCTAGACAGAGAATATCTTGAAAAAAAAAAACTAAGTATCTAAGGTATTATCAGATAAATAGATAGGTAATCCATTTAAGGAACTAATGTAATGCAGATATCTATGATCTTAACCCAATAAAAAGCATCACACAGCAAACTTAAGAGTCTACCAACCAGACTTTGGCAGAAAGATTTCATAGGTTAGAGATTTAATAAGTTAGGTTATGTGTAAGTTATAAGAAATTATTTAATTTCTATAAAAGGAAAACATTGACTATTGGTATACAAATCGCCAAGACTAAAGACACAAATTGTGTGGACCACAACGCAAGTAGGTACTATTGGGCTTGTGTTATGATATAACCATACAACCGACAGGGAGTTGTCAGCAGAGCCAACTTTAAAAAGATCATTTCTAAAGTTGGCCCTGCCGGGAATCGATGACCACTCGATGACCTTATTAACCTTGGATGGATAGTATTATAATATTACCTAAATATCCTTAGAAATTATTTTTGGCAGCATAAGGAGCTTTTAAAACTATTACCTTACTAAACGTCAGGGCATTTGTACAAGCGATTTTAGTAATGATCATTGTAACGCGACAATTAATTATAATTAATCGTCTCATTCATATTTTGTCTGATCAGGTGATTTAAACTAACTAAAATTTACATACCTTAACCTTAATAAAGTAAAGACAGTGCAAAAAGAGAATCGTCGCATGTTGTACGAGTTTGTGGTAGTTTCACGGACAGACAATACACTTCTATTCTTTAGTATATAAATTTTGATTAGTATATTTAAAGTTTTTGTATGGAAATATTTCTAAGGCCCTCTTTACAATATAATACGAGACAATTCTCTTTCTGACACACAGAATAATTATAGACATATTACTATAAAGACGCACTTTTCTCGATCTGCTTGTCCCTCGGGCGTGATGTGGACACGCTGAAGGACTTGGCGAGACGGCGGTGGGCGGGGGGCGTGGCGTCCCCCTCCTCCCCGCACAAAGCCCCCCCGCCCGCTTGCTCCCCTGCCACTACCCACCACTCCGAACCGCGTCCTGACATTACAAGTGACAACCGTCCAACAACCGAAACCCATTGCATCAAACCAGTGTACTCTCTACAGAGACCTCAAACAGTTCGGAATCACACGGAATAATAAATTATGCAACCTGAGACGGTCATGGTCTGTAAGTTTTTTATGTAGTATGCAAGGTCTCTAATGGTTGACGTGTAGTTCAGTTTGGCCATAAATACTGTTAAGGTGTGAGACACATGTCAACGACATAATATGTCGGATATCTATAAAGATGCTATAAAGCATTCAAAATGTTTGAACGTTAAGACAGAAACTACAATAGTCTCCCGAATGCATCATTTAATATCAAGTAAGGATTTTTGCCTTTAAAAAATAGGTAATTAGAATACCATGACTCCGAACCATTTCGTTCTCAAATTTTATATCACCAATAAATAATATAACCAAAAAAATGTTTAGGGTTTAGTATTCAATAATACAAATTAAAAAAAATTAGAGTTAGCATTAGATCTACTATTCACACAACACAAAATCAGTCTAAAAAATTTACAAACATTTCAAATTCTGATTGAACCACTAAAGTTTCAACTTCAGCATTCACTCAATGAAGCAATAAATTATCAACATGTACAATTATTGTCCGTGTGTGATATATAATACAGCTTGAATCCCATATTCCATATCAAATTCAAAGTGCAAAAAGTAGAAGTGTTCAAAAAGTTCAAAACATATTAAATAATCAAGAAACACTAAAGTTAGCACTAGAAATGAGAGTTGAAACAAAATCAACAATAATTGTCTATAATCTGTTGAGTTTTCTCAACAAACAAAAACTTCATTCTGCTTCATTTCTAGTGGTCACGGAATATGTGTAAACATTATGGACACACAAAATGCTTATTGAGCACACACAAAATGCTTATTGAGCACGCACAAAATGCGCATTGAGCATGCACAAAATACGCATTGAGCGCGCACAAAACACATTTTGAGCAATGTTTCAAGCAAGTAGTACGTATTGTATACCTAGGAATGCGTCAACGTGGGCAGCGATGCCTCGCATTGCCTTGTGGAAGATAGCGGGCAATGCGCTGAGACACGGATGCTGGCTCGGATCCCGCGCACCCTCCTCTTGCGTTATGCAGTACTGCACACCGACAGTTCATTGTATAACTCATATTACGCACATCAATATTTGATAGGACATACACTACATCTGCAATACCTGCAAGAAGTCTGGCGTCTGGCTGATGACGTGCGGTCGACAGAGGTCTACCGGGTTGCCGATGGTGTGGAGTATGCGGTACCAGCTCTGCATCACCGCCTCCGCGCTCATATCCGCCGGAATCAGGTTGGCGTCTTCTTCGCCTACAGTGGGCTACGTTTTAATTGGTTCACTACCAATAATAATAAAGAACTATTCTAGTCCTAACTGACATTACAAGATTTAGTATTTGCAATACCTGTACTCATTCAGGGTCTATTTGATGATAAGTTTGTTTACAATACATCATCAGTATGGTGATGTTTGATTATGTTAGGAATAGGATACATATAAAATAAACTATATTAATAAAAGGTACTAACATTATATTTGCAAAAGTTTGTACCCTATAACTATCCTTGTCTATGTGTATGCAAAATTTCATGATAGTTAATTAAGACTTGAAAGTGTAACAAAAAACTCACTTTGGAAAGTATAATATTAGGATTTCATAGTCAGATTTATAGTTAGTTGGTTACTCACTGATTGGCATGACGGGGAAAAGGGGTCCATACATATGTTTGAGCAGCCTAGCGGTGAGGCAGAGCGAGGCTCTCGTCCATTGCTCGGTGAGAGGCGCCCGGTGCCTCCAACGAATGCACTGCTCCCGCAATGTACGCCAAAGCGGGGGCAAAGGGAAACATCTACGACATTACGAACATTAAAGATCCATAGCTGAGAGTGGAGTCTTTCAAGTTCAAAGAGAGCCCCTGGTGTTGCTTGTGCCTTAGGTAGGTGACGATAAATAATCATCTACCACCAAGTAGACCGCCCAGCTTGTCTGTTACCTTTTATAATATAAAAAGAATGCTGCATTACTATTACTTTAGAAAAGTTGAAAAAAAATATTATTTCTGTGTTAATTTGATCATTATGCCTTGTCTAAACAATAAATCGTTCAACCTCCCTATCTAAGCCCTTATCCGTTCTTTACTGTGGTTGTCAGTAGTTTGTCACTTTCTTTACTATGTAGTAGGGGATGGTGGCCAACTACCATCAAGTGGGCCTTTAGCCTCTCTGACGACCTTTACATAAAATGACTGTTTAAGTAGTGCAGAAAAAATTTAGAATGTAAAATGTGGCCTCACCTATGACAAGCAAGTATCCAGACTTCGAAAAGGACGCACAGCACCCGCTCGCACAGCTGATCTGCTGCTGAGTGGTGGGGGGCGGGAGGTGACAGCAGCGCGCTCGCCGCCGACAGCAGCAACAACAGCAGCGAACGCCACTCGCTCGCTCCCAGCGAAGCGCTGTCTGCCAGTGTGCGAGCGAGACGCAACACTCGGTGGCACAGCACCGCCTGTTTGCTGATTAGGTCGCCACCTAGCACGCGCAAGCCAGCTTAGCCACAATCGAGTAGACAAACACACAGCCACAGAGCAACCAATAGTGTACGATTGAGGTTCACTAGAATTAATGTCACCTCCACCGAATGAGTATATGGCACCTGGGAAGAATGAATAATTACCCTCTCACTAGCTTCACTGATCAGCTCATACCGAGACGCGACTTGTTACCCCAAGATGAAAACAATAGTTTTTAGCAGTGATGTTGCAGATGCCGATATTTTCACATCCGCGGATGCGGATGCGGATGCGGAGTTTAGCAGGCTCACATCCGCGGATGCAGATGCGGATGCGGATGTATAAGATATTATGTAAATAAAGTCTATTAATGAAGAATTAAAACAATGACAACGTAATTATTATTGTAATCAAACATAATTAAGTACTTATTTTTATGTTAAATATAAGTAATGTATAATGTAACAATTTTTTTAAACTTCACCTACTGTTTTTTATATCAGTAATTGAATTTAAAAATAGGAGCATTATACTTGATGAAGAGTAGTATTGCCGCCTTTTCTGATTCAAGTCTGTTACGCAGAGGTTCGTAAAATAATCCCGCGCTACTAAATAGTTGTTCGCTAGGAACACTGCCCGGTGGAGCAGATAAAAATCTTCGTACTATCGGCGATAATACCTTAAATTCCCCTCGATGTACACTCCACCAGTTTAAAGGATTTTCATTCACATTTATTCTTTTTTTAGTACGGTAAGCAAGTAACTCTTTTTTGAATACAGCTTCAATGCTACCATTTTCTGGCTCATCTTGACTCTCGTCTTCACTCGACGAATCTAGCATCATAGCCAGGTCGTTTTGTAAGCATGGCTTTTTGTTGAAACCTGAAGTCCCTGGTCCTAGTTGTTCCGTATCATTTTCCGTGCAATCAGTTATTTTAATTATTTTAGCCCTTTTGGCATTGGTATTAACAGATTCAACTTCACTTCACAGCGCAAACAAACACGTAATATTTATTCACTTGCAAGAAACAAATGATGCACTAGCTAAAACAAACAAACGTGTCGAATCTTGTCACCAATTTCTTCGCTCCCATTGGTTATTGTCACGTGCGACCGGCACGCGTCAATCACCGGCCCCGCCCAATTTCTTTCTTGTCGCTACTTGTATAATATTCGCATCCGCATGAACATTCGCATTGATTAATGCGGATGCGGAAGCAGATGCAGATGTCCAAATCAATGCGGATGTTCCGCATTTGCGGATGCAGATGCGAATGTTCGCAACATCCCTAGTTTTTAGTATTTTTGCCTAATTGTCTGTGTGTTTGTGCACGCTAATCTAAGAAATGGCTAAACCGATTTAAATGCGGTTTTCATTGATGTAATGTAGCAAGCTTCCAACGATTACCACAAATACAAACTTGCAAGCACAGTTAGTTTCCTAATAATTAAGTTATGAATAACAGTATAAATTTTAGATTGTCACCTAGACCTTCTGTTGATGCTTGAACCCTAAGAGATTGTTTGCATTATATAACTATTTGTTTTTATAGTAGCAGAATTTAAAAACAACCATCAATAGTTACATGAATTTATGTAAGCAACGAAACATGCAAGCAAAATAAGCTGTACTAGCTATACATATAGCAACGCCTACTCACCCAAATCCATTTGGTATATAAACGTGAGTGCTTGTAAGAAATTCAATAGCAAATTATTTACAATATACAAGACAAGAGAAGACATAGACAAGAACATGCATTAATGTTAAATTAAGTACTAAATCCTACTAAGGTCGGCCGCACACTTGCAGCACTTGTTGCGTTGCTTGTGTTAATATCAAGTGCCTTATCAAGTGGATCGTCAGCCTGTCTAACAACCTAGACACTATACATAATTTAATTTAAAATTTGATTAAATGTTTCTATAAAGTAATAAAAAGAAGAAAAAATAGTGCTGAAATTAAATAATGTTTTAATTTGATCCGTTATTTGTTTTGACCTGTCAATTCAGATTTCGTTGATATAGTTTTTGGAACTTTATTAAAAAAAACTTTATTATTAACTTTACTTTTATTTAAGAAAAGGCTATTACAAAAATTCTATTTTTACTAATGACACTGGCAAAATCATCGGAGAAGATCTGATGGACCCAAGACATTAAAAGAGAAGAAGAAGAAGAAGAAGAAATATTTAAATTTAGAGGACAGGATGAAGAACGTAATAATGCTATTATTAATACCAATCCAGGAAAATCCCTCTTGTTATATGATACTAATGACCCACGGCCCACCCGAATTTGTTGGGTGGTTAAGAAATTAGCAGACACGGACAGCCAGAAAGTGACTATTTAGTAATGTGTAGAGATATATATATAAAATATATAGAATAGACAACTGATGCAAGTTGTGTTTTCTTTGATTGTCCTTAAAATTCAATAAGGTCATATTTAATTCATATCATTCATAGAATATAAGCTCATTAAAAATATATTAAAAATTTCTGACACATTAGTTACAAAAAAATTGACACATTCATTTTAGTAAAATAAATATAATATAATACATTCTTAAATAATAATATAATGGATTCTTTATACTCACTTTCGTTTTGTCTCGGGACAAATAGGTTGTGTAGATGTTTGAGAATCTTCCTGGCATAACGCTTTGGTTGAGCAAGAACTGGTGGAGGAATGGCCGGGGGTGGAGGCTGTGATGGAGGCTGCGCGGATGGGAGGAGAGGTGACAGCCACGAGCAGCAAACACGTACACAGTCACGAAGGGCTTCATGTTCTTGTAGCGGTAAAGATAGGCCATACCTAATTACTTCAAGCACCCATTCCACCTTTAAAATTTTAAGATTGAATTACTATTTTATTATGTTATTACTTTAAAATAAAATAATTTGAAGTCTTGTTAAACAACTGTGGTACCTCAGCATCAGTATTTAATTTGCTGCGTTCGTGCGAAGCCAGCTGCCTCACAACAGCTAAAACAACATCACGGCCCCCAACCGCGCCCAGAACGCCCTGCCCACCACCCTCCAGAGGCAAGGAACTCCATTCCGAGTACATTCCACTGCAGTCTTTGTTCTACCAAAAAAGATTTTCGTTATAATTTAAAACGGACTTGAAACTATTAAAAAACTAAATATCACTGTTTTGCACATACTTGGTGATTGACTCTGTTAAAGATTCCCACATTCATAAATTAGAACAATTTATGTAAACTAACGGTTAAATACACTGGCACTGCAATTCTAGTCGTTTGTAACGAGCAGTGAATAATTGCACACCCCGTTTGATATTTTGTCTCTCCCACAGTGTGAACTTTGTTTGTGGTATGTAAATAATAGAATTTTTAAATTTCATTACAATTTGTGTTTTTTACAGCTGACTGACAGCTCAACATTATCAATAAATTAAATATTGATAAATATTATCCTGAGATAAATATGCAATAAACAATAAATTTCAGCAATGACATTGACATCTATACGACAGATCAGCTGTCACGAAAGATATGTCATCACAGTCTATAAAAAGACACTGAACACTATATACTCAAATTGTGAATAGGTAATGCAAATCTCATTAGCCTTAAAATGATAATGCAATTGCATTGTTCATGATTACAATATTCTACACTTTGTACGAGAGATATTCAAAGATTAATACTTAAAAGACAAGCACACTCCCCCTTTCGTGCCTCTCGCACGGCTCGATTTCCCTTTTTGCAGCTTGTAAGAAACTTAAACCTTATGTCAACACATTTGAGCATAATTTGCTATATACCGATTTGTCAGTGCTATCTTGTTTAGGTCATGTAATGTAACCAATCAGAAAGAGCCATTTCATTTCAAACCATTCATCCATGCATAGATGAATCATGGTACTGAACTAGACGGCGCGAATTTAAAATCTAAAGTTTTTGGCCAAAAAAATAAAAACAAAACATTGAAAAACTTGGTACTTACCTAAATTAGAATTCCTTAGAAATACTACACATATGTAATATATTCCTGTTTCAACTTTTAATATTATAAAAACTGATTTACTGCACCTACAGGCACAAAATTGTTCATTTTACTTTTAGGCCTTTCAGTTTATCTATCAGACTATCACACTACAATAAAGATTGTGGACATTTTAGGAAGGGTTTTGAGACCGTTATCACTACATAGTATAAAACAGTCGCTTTTTCTGTCCCTATGTCCCTTTGTATGCTTAGATCTTTAAAACTACGCAACGGATTTTAATGCGGTTTTCACTAATGGGTAGAGTGGTTCTCGAGGAAGGTTTAAGTACATAATTTACTAAGTTACGCGGGCGAAGTCGCGGGCAGCAGCTTTAATTTTATTAACACGTAATTTTATAACATGTAGTGCCATCTGTTAACTTTTAGATGAATTAGAGTACTACATTGCTTCAAACAGAATTCCCTAGATGGCGTTGTAAATTTTGCATACACGTTGTCTGGGACTCCAAAAAGGACATAGGGTACCTTTCATCCAGAACGCGGACGAAGTCGCGGGCACCAGCTAGTGATTTTATATTTTAAAGATGACAAAAAGAATGGTATCCCGAGTTTCTTCCGGGGTTTCTTCTATCGTCATCTTGGGATTTTTTCCGAATCTCAGGTAAATGTTAATTTATAATGATGATCATAAGAGTTTCTTGTAGAAACCCAATTGATAAATAAATATTTTGACACTTCTTACCATTTCAACTAGAATATCTGGCTGTCAGAATAAAATTAAATACTTAAGTCAAACAAACTCAAACAATTAATGCAGTGGAATATGAATCTTCTTCAGATAATGATTCCAATGATGAAAGTGAATAATTTATTTTATTTAGATGTGTGAAATATAAGAAAAATATAGGTACATGTTGCCAATTGAGGCTTAAAATATAACTTCTTTGAAACTTAATATTTTATTTGAAATGTACAAAAGATATTTTTATATTAACTTAAAAACGCACACATATTATGATTAATCGAAAACAAAATATTGCTATTAAGAACAGTTTTATATGAAAGAAAACTTAAATACTATTAATTTCATCAATTTTTTTTATAAGTAGTTCAACAAAGGATTGACTAGGCAAATTTTGACCAAAAAACATGCAAATACTAGCACCGATAAAAATCACAAACTTTTGAATTTTAAGTCCCAATAGAAGATAATTATAATATTTCTTTTAAAATTTCATTCATCTCCTTTACCAACGGCTACCGAAGAATCAGCAGCGGACTCTTCATATTTCAGTCTCCACCTGGCAGCCTCTTGTTCCAACCATAAACATCTAGTTTTCTCTTCTTTCAACAGATTCTCCAGTGTTTCCATTTGTTTCTTAATTTCATCATAATTATGCGTCACCTCTGAAGACTCCATTGATTGTTTCAAAATCGTATTTTTAGCCAAATTTTTCGCAGCTTCCGCTTCTTTTACTATCCTTTCAGATTTGTGGAGGAGTTCAGCTTGAATCATTATCATTGTAACGAGGCGACGGATGACGAAAGTTAAAAATATCGCAAAACCGGTTATGTAAAAATTTCTCTGGGCACGGAATAGTTTAACATTTCCTTTCATTTCAGCTGTAAGATGAACATTCGACAAATCGCCGGTGTGGGAATATTTTCTCATTTCTCTTATAGCGTCTACAAGGAACAGACCGAGAACTCCTTGGAATATGTAGAAGTATAAGGCTGCGTGAGTTTGGAACACCGAAAACAATCTTGATTTAAAAAACTGCTGCCATCTTCTTGGACTGGCTATGGGTAGCATCATGATAATAACAACAGCTATCTCAAAATACAGATATCCGGCGACGAAAGTCCATTGAAAAGACATTTTTTAGTACGTACCTCGAAAGTCTAGTAACTTTATTTTATAAATAAGTTATTATCTGACACTCTACCACTTGCTTATCACTAAAGCAAAAGCAGAAAAACAAAAAATATTAGCTTGCAATTAGAATTACTACATACTAATAATAAAATCACAGATTATAAAGTTATATGTCTAAAGAGCGTAATTATATATTATATAGAAAATTGGCAATTGTCAATGTCAAATTAACAATTTTCCAAAGTCATACTCATGTCATACACGAGCGTCTCCCGACAGTAACGTTTTGGCACCCGACATAAGGCGCGAAATTTTGAATTTGTCGGCGCTGTGGGAGGATAGTTGTTTATACTTTTACATAACGTTTTTTCGTTATTGTTATGTATTTATTCAATAAAATAAAATATGTATTACCAAACTTATGTAAGTAAGTATTGAAATTCAAGAATGTAGGATAAAATCTTAGTTCTAGAAATATTAATAAGCACCTATCTAAGTAATTAAGGTTAATAAATAAACATGAGAATAATAATAATAATGTTTTATTAATCAGACAACAAACTTATGTAGGTACATTGATTGTTTTGCCATAGGATTATTCAATCCAGTTCTTAATTGTAGAAAGTAGGACTACTTGTAGTGCAGTAAAGTAAGATCATCATCATCTCAGCCGTAGGACGTCCACTGCTGGACATAGGCCTCCCCCATAATTTTCCAATAGGACCGGTCAGAAGCAGCCTGGATCCACCGCTGACCCGCGGCCTTTATTAGGTCGTCTGTCCACCTTGTGGGTGGACGTCCTACGCTGCGCTTGCTGGTCCGTGGCCTCCATTCGAGAACCTTCCGGCCCCAGCGGCCGTCGGCTCTCCGTACTATATGCCCTGCCCACTGCCACTTCAACTTACTAATCCGCCGGCTTATGTCGGTAACTTTCGTACGTCTGCGGATCTCCTCATTTCTGATTCGATCTCGCAGTGTAACCCCGAGCATAGCCCTTTCCATAGCTCGTTGAGCGACATTGGGCTTCCTTACGAGGCCCATAGTTAGACCACACAAAGTAAGATAATACCAAACAACTATAATAAGCTCTGAGAACGTCAGTTCGCGCAAGTACCTACAGTCAAAAGAATATTAAATTTATTTTTATATATTGTCTGTTGTCATATTATGTACAGCTATCAATCAATGTTTTATTCCATAAATAAAATTAATATAGTGTTATATCAATATATTGATTAGTGGATGACATTCTCCTGGAAAAGACATTTAAACAAAAGAAAAGTATAAAAACATCTACGAAATATTCACTTGCGTTGCTTGGATTGGGAAATCGGAATTCGGAAATTCGGAATGGCGGCGGGCGGGTGCCAAAACGTTACTGTCGCGAGACGTTCGTTGTCATACTAGCTCTCACTGACCACAGACCACCACCGATTCGATGTGCGAGCAGAAGAAAGACTGTCAGTATATATTTATTCTATGACTGTCAGTTGGACGGAAGCATTGATTGATCTTGGTCTTGGATTGATCAGATTTGATTGGTTTTTTAAATCGGTGTTATTTATTGTAGAAGGGAATTATTATATTTATTCTCTAATGTATATTTTCTGGATTCGTTATTAGTTTTCTTGAAAAATACCTAAAATGACTAGCATAGAATTAGATATATGGCGGGGAGAATGGGGTCTAGCTTCAATCGATTTAGAATGTCTAAAAGTTTTAGTAAGTAAGAACTAACCCTATTTTTCTCGTTTTAATCCTGACCGGCATTTGATTAATTAGTTTTGTGTCCTTTTTTACAGACTTACATGAAATTTATTGGTGTTCCCGTGCGAGTTAGAGAGTCGAACAATCCATTTTTCACTCCAAACGGTCAACTACCAGTGATGAGAGATGGACGAAAGATTTTAACGAACTTTGAAGAAGTTGTAGATCATTTAAAGTCTTTGGTGAGTTTTTTTGTTTGTGCTAGTATTAGTACTCCTACTATTAAATATGCATTTCGGTGAGTGAGTAAGGGATGCCAGAGTCTTTTTCTTATCCCTTCCAAATTCCTTAACCTCCTACTTTGTTAGGCAGCGCATTTGCTGCACTTCACAGCTTGTAACTTGTGGTATAGGCGACGGTAGTCACAAACCAGTACCAACCAGAGCTGTTATCCTGAACTTAACATAAAAAAAGTCCATTGTGACCATAAAGTTCAATTACTTTATTTAATTTTTTTTTACAAAGAACACTTCAATCTTTATTTAATCTTGAGACTTGAAAAAGTTTATATTTTACTGAAATTGTAACATATTTGTATTTCATCAGCATTACAGTACAGACGTTCATCTGAATAATGTACAGTCGTCGGAGGCCACCGCGTTCACCCAGTACCTTCGGGATAAACTCTATCCGGCTTACCAGTTTGCTTGGTGGGTGGATGAAAAAAATTACACAGAAATGACTCGGCCGACATACGCTAAAGCACTACGCATTCCATTTAACTTTTTCTATCCCTCACGGTACCAGAATTCGGCAAAAGAAATGTTGGATGCTCTGTATGGGGAATATACAGATTTAAAAGACATTGAGAAGACTGTAAGTAGCTTGAAAACCTATTTATTTGATTTATACTTTTTACCATAAATAATTATTGTGACCTTTAAACTGTCAAATCAGAGTTTTTTAATTAAACTTTACTAACTGTTGCACACGATTTTGTCCGTGTAACTTTATAACATATATAGATATAGCCTATGTTATTCGCTGATAATGTAGCTTTCTATATATGAAAGAATTTTCAAAATCGGCCCAGTAGTTTTTGAGTTTATTCATTACAAACATACAAATCTTCTGTCACATTTTCATAGTGAAATAATCGAGATATGTTTGTTTTTATGTTTCTCTTTATAAAATTAGTCTATTTTATACTAATATTATAAAGAGAAAAGATTTGATTGTTTGTTTGATTTGAATAGGGTCCGAAATTACTTGACCATTTGAAAAAATATTTCACTGTTGCGAAGCTATATTATCAGTGAGTAACATAGGCTATATTTTATAAAGTTACGCGGACGAAGTCGCATGAAACAGCTAGTTACCATAAGTTTTAATCAATTTACAGGTGTACCAAGAAGCTGAGAAGTGCCTTAACGCTTTGTCGGACCGGTTGGGCGAGAGCGAATACTTCTTTGGCAACCGTCCGTCCTCGTTTGACGCAATAGTGTTTGCGTATCTGGCTCCCTTAAGTAAGGCGCCTTTTCCAAGCGCAACACTCGCGAACCTAGTCAAAGGGATTTCAAATCTAACTAGATTTGTTGCTAGAATTCAACAGAAGAACTTTAGGCATGTCACTGACGGTAAGTGGTAACATTCATTTGTCCATGTCGCCTTAGTAACAGAGAAGTTCATATAGTGTGAATAAGTATGTAATAAGATATTATATGCTAACGAAATATTTCTATTATCCTATCTATTATTATAAAAAGTGAGGTAGTTTGCTTGCTACGCTTTACGCCTTTAATAAATAAACCAATCGTTATCAAATTTTACTAAAGTAAAGGCCATAGGGTACTTATCATCCAGAAAAAAGTTCTGTTCCCGAGGAACATTCTAAAAATAAAAAATGTATGTATTTTCAGCATACTTAAAACAGAACGCGCAGAAACAGTCGACGGGCACTCAGTCGGAGAGGGAAGTGGCCAATTTTCCAAATCAAACGCGCAACAAAATATTAGCTGCGATGTTCGCTGCGATAGCGATGGCCGGCTACGCAGTCGCCAATGGAATGTTCCAAGTTAGTATTTCTTTTCTTCTATTTGCCTTGCCTCTTTTTATAATATTTTTTTTTTACATAAGACCTTGCATTGTTCTTATTTTTTTGCTAATTTGTTTAATTGTTCCAAAGAATAATTCAAGTTTGTTATAAATCGAAAAAACTGCGAAATTAGTTGCGACTTTAGTTTTTGGCGTTTTTGATCCTAAACATATAATTTTTCAATAATACCTACTCAGATTAAATGAGACTAGAAGTATCTCTTTAGATAAGTTTGTTGTTCCCCTGACATCAAAGCTAAGTTCAAGTATTTGGTGATTAAGTAAAACAACCTACTCGCTAGTAATGTATGTTAACTAAATAATACTTAGTGTTACACTCGTATACTTACTCCAGTTTGATTTTTATTCAGTCACTGCTGTGGTATATGCTCTATGATTTCCCTTATTCCCTGCACACTTTGAAGTTGTAATCTTAATCATTCTCACGAAACGTTTCGCTCTGTTCAGGACTTTAAAGAATTCGAGCATTCCCGGGATTACAATGACTTGTTTGAGAATGACGAAGAGGACAACTGACAGGGCTGACTTCGATATCCGGAAGACTAACGGTTGGTGTTAGGCCCTTTCGACCCTGTCGCCTGAAAACTGATATACCTTCAAGATGCATTTGAAGAGTTGATCATTTACCGCAACGATATTCTATAACTATGGATGTCGCGTCACAAATGCAAAAGTGGCACACGTCAATTCCGCCTAAAACGGAATCGTGGCGGAATATGTATTCAGTACCACGTGAGCTGTCCTGTCAAGTGGTAAACATGTCGAAGTGCGCTTTAAAAAACATAAATAATAAATGGAATTTAAAAATAAAATTAACTACTCTTTTTTTTTTTGTTCCAAATGTTTGTCGATAGTAAAATGTAGTAACGACCAAGTTCTACTATTGATTTTTAACTCCAATGTGTTGCAAATTTAATTTTTTTGTTAGGTTTTCTCTTGGCAGATATAAATGCTCTACGCATAAAGTGTCTTTGTTATTTCCAAAAAATTCGTAGTGTTGTGTATGGCGTGCGACATCCTTAGTTATAGAATATTGTTGATTTACTCCATAGAGAATCCGATTGGATTGTCCCATGCTTTGTTTTTATTGGCATGCCTTAATAAATTAATTATAAGACCAAATTGAGGGTTTGTTTTTGTTATGTACTCGTATAATTAAATTAAAGAATTTTTAAAGTTTTCATTTGTTCCTAGAAATTGATACTAAAATTATTTTATTTATTTCTGCTTTCATTGTTAACTTTATTGGTACACATTATTTGCTTTTCATTATGAGTTAAACACAGTTATATAAATGTTTAAATAAATAAAAAAGTCAATTTAGTGCCACAAGCGTATCAAAGTGATATACTTACTTAATTAATGTAGGGCTTTTTTTTGTAATAAGATAAAAGTTTTGTTGCATTTATTTTACTTTTAAGCCATACTTTAAGACTGTTTTCAGACTACAGATTATAGTTTGGTTGTCATGGCATTCAATATTTGTGAATCTATAGTAGATATAAAAAAATATAAGATAGTGTTTTTAGTTTGAATTTGAGAATTTGAGAGTTTGTAGTTGTGTTAATTTGTTATCAGAAATATAAATAAACACAAGATGTTGTTTTTATTTTTGCATTTTTATTTTTGTATAAAACCTTATTTATGAAATTTTACCAAATATCCAAAGTATTTTGTCAACAATAGCAAATAACTAGGCAAAGTCTAAAACACTGACTAGAAATAAACAATAAGAATGTTTATAAAATGGTAATTAAAGGATACATTAAACTTTTTGACTAATTTAATTTTTTTTTTTACAACATATTTCGTTTAAATTTGATACATTAAACTACTCAATAATATAAAGGGATTATTGCCGCATTTCGAATTTACAAAACTTTAACAGGATATTAGATTTTTTACATTAAAAAATAAAAAAAAACAATATGTAATAAATTACATTAAAACATATTTGTTAATAGAAAAATAACAGAAATTATAATACATAGATTAAATCATGGCCTGGTAACAAGACCTTTAAATCAACGTCCAAACTATTTTTACCTTTTGTATTTCGGGCAGTGGAATGACATTTTCTGATTATTTTCAATGTTCCATAAGCAAATAATACGTCAATTCTATCAAAAAATTAATGTTTATGGTATGCAAATGTTTCTGTTTATCACTGTGATGAATTTTTCAATTTTCAACAGCGTCTATCTAAGTGGAGTTGGCACCGGACGATGTTGCTTAACAGATATCGTATAGCAAAGAAACACTTTGAAAAGTTCAAGAGGCTGAGGGACGCTAAAGCGGCTGAAGATGCGAGATCGGCTTTGTGAATATAAATATTTAATAGGATTAATAATATTAAAACTACATATTTGTTGAAATAAACATTTAGTTGGAGCATAAGATGATACCTAATTGAATAAGATGGCGTTTGTTAGGGTGGGTTGCACCATCTTACTTTAACTATAACAAACGTCGCAACTTCAGTTAAAGTAACGGTTAGGCCGAAAATGAGTTGCACCAGTTAACAAATAATCAAATGACGTCATAACTTTGACCGTACCCGTAACCGCACATTTTTCGCTGGTTAAGGGTTATTGTTATTGTTAACTATAACGTCAAGTGTCAAAACTGCCATATGAACGCGTCAAACTGTCAACTTTAACTAAGCTTACGAATATGGCGGTGCAACGCGTTTCGCAGAAACTGTTAAAGTCAGGGTTATTGTTAGTGACAATTTGACGTCAACTTTTACTTTAACCGTGCTACGATGCAACCCACCCTTAGAGATCTTATTATTTAGTTAAAATAATAGATTTGATCAAATAAACAAATGAACGCGCTTCTTATTAACAAGAATTTAATATATTTATATAAAAGACATTGATTTAGGCCCTCCCTCCACTTGGCTCCCACGTCTAGGATCCCATAGGATCCTAGGATATTTTTTTTGCATTTTGGCTCCCATGGGATCTTAAAGTATTTTTTTTATAGGTACAATTTCTATCACAAGAATAAATGAAACGAATATTTTCAAATAATAGTTTTATTTGAACATTTCACATTGTCAGGTACACTCGCCGATAGAGCTAGTTACAGTCGATTAAAAAATACTTTTGCACTGGGACAGACAAGACAACAACTAGGAGACTGTAAGTACAACCAAGAACATTATTAGAACGACTTATTTAATTTATCACCAGTCGAGGTACATTCGACGACGGAATAAGCAGCTCAAAGTACTTTTAAATTCACATCTGCTCTTGATTATACTAAACTTTATTGTCGAGATATACACACGGTTTAATGTCTCCTCGTCAAATAAAAAATGTAATGTAACAATCTTGAACTATTTTGGCCATTTTTGTATATATATTTTTTGGGTTATACAATTATTTTTTTTAATATTTAAGTAAATCAAAAAGTGACGTTTACTACAGTTCGCACGCGAGCTCCCGATATATTTTTGTTTTTTTAAGACTTTTTTTAATTTTTCATAAAACTCTAAACTTGCGTGCAGAGTATAAATGTCTTTCATTGGGTTAAGACTTAACAATTAATACATTCATATGTAATTTGAAATGTCAAATCGATGTACTTATAAATTAAGCCTTTGTTATTGAAATAAAAAACACTATTAGCCTCGCAAATTGCTAATAAATGCGCTTGGCCGCTATTTTGGTGACGTAATCTTATGACCGTTGGCAACACTGGCCTGCAAGTTCTCAGTTGCGGATGACGTCACTTAGAGAAGTTAATGATTTCTGCGCATTAGCAATTTGCGGGGATTATTTATACACTGGTATATAATATCAATATATTACATATATTCTAAAAAATAAAAATAATATTGTCCTATTCTGTGTGGAAAATTTTAAACATTGCAGATTTTCTTGCGCTACAGGACTCGTTTAAAAAAATACTAAAGAAATATGGACTTAATTTGCTTTGAACGTGCATTTTTTAACTATTTAAATATACTATACTCCCTTTCAAGGGATGAATAAAAATTGTACATTGTTTAAAAAACTGACAAATTCAAAATGGCGTCCGTAACTGTGAACATGGCGATGGTATTATTCTGTAATCTACTTAGCTTACTTTAATCTTCTGCATTAAATATAACAACAATAGTTAAAATTTCTAAGTTTAATTATTACATTTTATTCGAACGAATACAATAAATACGACTTAGGTATATAAAATAAACAAGTCAACAAAATTATGTAACGATTCAAATAACTTGATAGCAATACTTATTTTTGTTAAGACATACCAACAAATTTTATTGTACAATAGTTTTCCTATTGTTGATGTATTAGCATTAACATTTTACTATAGTCAAGAACGTTATTTTGAAACGCTTAAAAATAGAATATTCTTTGTGATATTTAAGAAAATCTTGTCGTTGTTATCGTAGGGATACTATTTGTGCTGTTCTTATAAAACACATATTTATTATTAAATAGTATGTCTCTGTCTGTAAATTGAAAATTGTGACAACTTCACTGGTAATCGCCGATAGATAGCGCTTATTATGCGAGCATTTTGTTAATTTTAAATATCAAATGACTTAATGTCTCGTCTTAAGGCTTGTATCATTTTTACGTTCGTCAAAGAATATTTGTACCACTATTTCAAATATTCCAGATAGACATATTATTATGTATACTACTAATTCTCTCAATTGTTTTTATAGTAAATTAGTATAATTATTTATAATATTATAATTAGCAGTAGTAATTCTTAGTAAATTTATCTATAAAGTGGTGAATTATGTATCGAAATTATACACTTGAAAAAAAACATGATTTTACTATTTATATAAATGATGTTACTTATTAATCTGTTATATTATAACCCTTACTATCAAGTTAAATGAATCGAAATTGTAACCACGCAAACTATGAACCGCACCTTAAAGTGCAACTATGACTACTTAAACTGTGTGAAGATGATACGAGACGAATACAAATACTGAGTGTTTTGGCTGATGGAAGTCAACTTCAGTCCTTGTTGTTCATTATTATTATTATTATTATTATGGACGAAGTACACGACTATCTAAATAATATAAACTCAAAACTGATGCATATGCAAAGTAATGTCATGAAAAAAGTAATTTCCAAAAAAATATAACAATGATCCTATTCTTCTTTATATTTTTTTCATCAATTTCTTCATTATATTTTTTTGTAATTACGTGTTATAAAAATGAGCTTTGTCCAATAAAACTCAACCTTATGACACTGCGTTAAGATTGATAATCGTCCGCAGTTGTGATATCACTTTTTTTAGCCAAATTTCTAACTACTGAAGTATAGTTTTTTTAGTTTAGAAATAGATCAACAAATCTATTTCTAAATCTAAAAATAAGTTACACAATTTATATTTTAAAAAGCCACTTGTCAATCAATTAACATAATACTGCTGCATATGCATCAAAATTCAATTTTTACATATAAAATAGCTGCCACAAAACTATATTATACAACTTACATACAAAAAAAATATTTAAGTTATCGCATCTAATGGTAACAAAAAATAATTTAATGTTATTTATTAATTAATAATATATGTAATGTTCATTAAAATTTCTTCTATTTTTAAATTAGACAAAATTATTATAAAGACGCTACTGGAATGACCAAAATGTTGTTGAACCCCTTAATTTTACTTTTAATTTTGTTCGATTCTAATAAAAATTATCATTAAATATGTATAGCTTGTTTTAATTTATTAAAAAAAAAATTGGTTACACCATAAATTATTATTTATTTATTTCCTCTTTGAATTGCGTTTACACATAATTATTATTACGTTCATTACAAAAATATTTCTTAGATAATTTGTTCTATTAAACTACATACATAATATATACATAATTATTACAGTACGTGGCCATACGGAGCCGAAAATAATACAACATTCAACTAAAAAAGAAACTACCCACAAAATTTTAATTTTTTTTTGAATTTTTATTCAATGTGTAGTTTTTTTTTCTTGTTAAAGACTGGAGTAGCAGTGTTTTTTGACAAGCATTAATTAAAAGACAACGCTTATTAGATTTCTAGTCATATTTATTAGAAAATAAACTATCATACAATTAATTTGTATACCGTTATATTATATGATCTTACTTTGTCCCATCCCTTCCTTATATCTCTTATACTTAATCCTACTATAATCGGCTGCACTTGTGGCGACGGTAACCACCTACCATCATACCATCAGTCTGTCTGTCAACTTTAACATTTTTTTTTGTATTAAATATTATAAATGAAAATTAAACTCAGTTTGTTACGCTTCCACGGTTGAACCGGATATTGATGAAATTCTGTTCAAAGATAGCTTGTAACTATTTTTTAATAATTTTATTCACAGAAACTTATTAAGCTGAGACAAGCAATGCTTTGCTGTCCTTAACAGGATGAAGGGTAAGGGATTAGGGGTTGATAGGGAAATTACTCACTTACAGAAACACAACAGGGTATCTTCTGTAAGGGGATGCTTACTGTCGCCAGACATTGAGACTGAGTTTAATATTTTTGCTGGCAACACTCAACTCTGTCAACTATACACACAGATGGCGCTCTACAAAGTCGAAGCAAATCGGAGTTTCTTTCTGAAGACGTCTTACTTGTATTACTTTCGACCGAGTACTGTACATTATTATTAATTCTTTATTTGTTTTAATTAATTTAAACGTAAGATACACAGATTGGGGATAATTATTTAATTTCCAAATATTTTATTTATTATGTACTTAATTGAAATTCACAATTTCAAAAGACAACTAGATTCCGTCTACTGTTTCGTTGTGATTTTTTTTTTTTTGGTATTGTCAAAAATAAATCAGTAAAATCTTTCGTTTGTATGATAAACATAACTTCGTACATCTAAAAAAATATATATATTACAATATTTTTATTAGAGTAATTTTTTTTAATGACTTATCGATAATACTTTTGTTCCGACCGTCACAATAACTAATTTTTTGGTGTCCAACAAAACAAAAAATATTGATTATAAAAAAAAGTCTTCAACGGTTATACAAAAACACGTTTCGTTAAAACTTATCTAGTAATAAAAAAAAAAAGATTAAAATTAATTAAACAATATATATAAAATTAATACAGATTTCCAGTTTAATCTGGAGCGTTTAGGAGAGACTGCGAGTCGAGCAGGTCACTGGCATCGATGAGGCTCACCTGCATCGAGTCCAGGTCTCGGACCGGATCACTCCGGCTGAAGCTGAACGGATGGAACCTAGACACCGTCCTCACCTGACCTTCCACTTTATCCTTATCTCGGTCACCGTTCGACTGACGGTTGCCCAGTATCGAGAGTGAAGCCAACCTCTCGTTCAACTCTTGGACCTGTTGTGATAGAATCCCATTTTAAGACACTTTTTTTGAAGAGTTTGCGATAGTCTAAGGTTAATAAAGTTAATAAAATTCATACAAAAATTTTGATAAATATGTAGTAAAGAGGGAAATATTGTACAAAATAAAGAAATATTGTAAAATGTTAGCAATAAAGGTTTTCGAACCCGCGACCGATTGGTTAACAGCTAGGGTTACTAGCCACTAGGCTAGGGGTTCCCAAAGTGTGCGTAGAAAGTAAAGAAGGGCGCCGTGAGTCGATCCTCTATCATTATCCGAAACCACAAAATATTCGCGGGTACCTTTTTTGAGCGCTCGCATCGGTAAAGAACATTGGGTACCTACTTACGTCGCGCGCTTCGCCGAAAGTACCCAGTCCTACGCGCTTGAAAACCGTTGTTACCCTACCCCTGCTAGGGTAACTGCGCCGAGGGCTGAAAAAGATTGGGATTGAAATAGTTTTTTTTACCTGTCGCAACGCCCGACAGTTGTACAAGTAGTACTGGACGGGCCCAGCGAGCGGAGCGTCCAGCGGAGTCAGCCAGCGCTCGTAGCACTGCGACCAAAGCTCCATACTCTGCACGCCAGTGCTTGGCGACAGCCTTGGCGACGTCGCCGACGGCGTGTACGCTGCAACAACAGTCGTCGCCACGGTTAAGGTCGCCGGACAGACACGCCGACAAGTGGATATGGCCAATCAATAGTAATACTAACACAATCTCCTGTTGGGCGTGACGACGTTGAGCCTGTCGACGACGTACAGCGGATTGTAGAACAACGCCTTGTCTCGCTCCGAGAATTGCTCGCTCCAATCCCACACGGGCCGAGAGATGAAGTTCTGTAACGTTTTTTTTATATTATAATAGGTGCCAGACGTGTTTACAATATCTGTGTGGTAACAATTTTTAAACAACTACCTCTAGTGTGCCTAAACATACTTGTCTTAAGTGGTAATCAAACATGGCTAACAACCATCGACAATTGATAAGAGTTGGGAATCACCAAAATGAACCAGTGAAATGGAATCCAAAATAAAGTAAAAACGTAAAAATGAGCAAAAAAAAAACCGCAGTTAAAAAAGCAAAAATTAAATTTCAAATTAGTTCGAAATCTTTCCATGTCCCATTTCTAAATTTCAAAAACAAATAAGATTTACGAAGTGTCACCTGTCACAATAATTATTATATTATCCGTGCGAATGGAAGTCAAAAAATTTTTGATTTTGTGTTTTTATATAAATATTGAAATAATTTAAATATGTCACCTTGGAAGTGGCCAAGTCCCTCTCCCTGGGGCAGTTGAAGATGAAGGTGTCGAAGAGGTGGTTGTGGAGACAGTCCCAGAGGGTGGTGAGATACGTCTCCGTGAACTGGAAGTGGGCGGGGAACTGCTGCAGCAGCTGCCAGGTGCAGTCCAGGAACAGCAGGAACACTGGCGCCACCAGAGCCACCGACGACTCTTTCGACTCCTTGCTGTCCTTCGACACTTGCAGTCCGGGACGGGGCAGGCCGAGTCTGATCAACCAATCACAGTTACATCGGGTTCGATTCCCGCCATAGCCAACTGTAGAAATTAACCTATCTGACAACTTTTAACTACACATGAGAAGACTAACCTTTTTTATGCTAAGATCAGCTGACGTTTTTGCATATCTAACATATCTTCTAAGCTAATGTTTAGAAGTAATACCTGTCGCAGAAAGGATGTCCTAGCGAGATCCACTCTTTCTGTATCAAAGACTGGAATCCAGAAATAGTCCTGAAGTGAGGGTCCATCAGCAGCTGCGTCAGGGACGATACCACCGCACAGTAATCTACACCGTCACCTGTAATACAATATAGTCAAAATATAGTAAAAAAAATGTCGCTCAACGAACCATGGAGTGGCTCCGCTGTTTATTTATAGTATAGTTTATAGCACCGTAAATTTTCGGAAAAGATTGCATCTATGGTTTATTCAGTAAGGTGCACATAGCAGTTGTTTGAGTTGATTTTGCAAGCAAAGTTCAGAATAAAAGACACAAGCGTGTGCGTAGGTATCTAATGTAAATTAAGTAATATTTGCAAGTAAATAAGTAAGATAGGACGACGAACGAAGCGTTGGCGCGATTTGACGTATACTAGCAGCGCCATCTATTGGTGAAATCCTCACCTTCCTGCAGGACGACGGTGGTGTTGTCTTGCAAATGTGAGGCCGCGTCTTCGGCGAACCAGATGCAGCTGGCCACGTGACGCAGCCACCGACTCGACTCCAGTATGGAGTAGTACTGAGAGTCTTGCATCTGAAACATTTCATTCATTCATTTCAACTCGACCAGAGCTGTGTTGAAGGGAGGGAATGCTGAGTGAATTCTAAATACTAAACACCAGTTGAGAGTTATATTTATAGATAACTAAGCTGGTGCCCGCGACTTCGTCCGCGTTGAAAAAGAAAATATACGAGTAATATACGCCTGACATCGTTATAGCTGTGACAGTGGCGCCCATTTCTTTATATTTTTAGACGATCACTCGGTAACAGTACTTTTTTTTTGGATGAAAGGTACCCATGTCCTTTCTTGTATCCCTAACTACGTGTATGCAAAATTTCATGATGATCGATGATGATGTAGTTAAGGCGTGAAAAGGTAGCAGACAGACAGACAGAGTTACTTTCGCATTTATAATATTAATATGGATGTGTTATTCCCATGTTTAAACTAACTGTAACTAAAGTTTCATAAAAATCCGTCCATTAGTTATTGTGTGAAAAGGTAACAAAAAAAAAATAGATTTATTGAAATCCATAAACTAGAATAAATAAAACGTAAAGCAATATTATGACATTTTTCATATATATCCATACAAATCCTTTAATTAAAGAATACAAATACCACACACTTTATACGAGGAAAAACAGAGGTTATTTACCTTTCAACACATGGGAATCATTATAATGAGTCAGAGGTGACGGAGTATGTTTACTCTCGTTAAGGAAAATCACTGGATAAATATCTCCATATTATGATGTGTCGATTATAGGTAAATTCGTATAGGTAATTTTAGATAAAATTAGTGTAATAGTGTATGAAAAACAATCACCCAAAAGCCGCTGAGGGTGGTGGGCGTGCAGAGCTCGAGGAGTTTCTTGTAGGAGGAGTGCAGATGGGCGAGCGGGGGCAAAGGAGCCCCGCCGCCCCCTGCGCCCCCTCCGCCCGTGACCCCCGTCACCTGGTTTCCGCACAGGTAGACCACGTGGGGCGGCGTCAGCTTCGGGTGAGACTTTCGCACCTGTTCACATTGCGCACATTAAGGCTCCGGGCCAAATGAGCCTCACTTTTGTATGAAACCGAACCGTTTAGGTCCAGACTTTTAAATTAGGTCCAGCCTTTTAAATTATTTGCATATCTACAGGATTTTAATTCGTATGTATACATCAGTTACACGGCGTAACAAATACTTAAGGTTGAAAGATGAAATTCTGCAGAATAAGTGACGCGGAAACTTCAGATCCCTTTTTTTTCCATAATAAAGTTAGTTTGAGAACAGATTTTATTTATTTTCTGTTTAGTGGCTATTATCGAGCTTTATGTTCAGTAAAAAAAATTGGGAAGTCCGTTTTTTTCCACCATGGTAGAATTTCGACTACACAGTGGTCGAATATTTTGAAATTTTTTAAGTAAAAATGACCTAATAATAAACTCTAGTATGTTTACTTATTTACAATTGAAATCATTAAGAAAACTCTTATCCAAAATACGCTAGACATAAAAGAAATCTCGTGAATGGAACACAAATGAAAATGGAATACAGGGTGTCCCACGACGATGCCACATGGAGGGAAAGTACCTTAAATATTGTAGATGGAACATTTTACTGAAAGAAGACATTATTTTAATTTAAAAAACAATTTAAACTGCATTCATAGATTTTAAATAATTACATGGTTGAACCGGGAATCGAACCCGCTACACGAGAAAAAAAATTACCCTGTAGCTTTATCATACCGATCGAAAGGGTTCATCATAAGGATTATTTTTTGCTAAATAACATAGTGTCAGAAATAAAAGGAAGACCATGAATTTTAACATTTTAATACAAAATTAATCAATTTATCAAATGCTCAAAATGAGTCCCATACTGTTGAATGTATGGGGTTATGTAAAAAATTTAGTTTATAAGAACCAGTATGAACTTGTTCACGAGCTACAAACAGAACTTAGACATATTATTCTAAATATCCACCACAATAAGATAAAAAAATCGACAGGGAGTGAAATAATCAAAAGAGTGCGACTTTGTATACAACAGTCCTTACCGCCTTACGGCAATGTCAGCTTTTCATTTTTCGGAACAAAATTTCACATTAAATGTTAAAATTCATGGTCTTCCTTTTATTTCTGACACTATGTTATTTAGCAAAAAATAATCCTTATGATGAACCCTTTCGATCGGTATAATAAAGCTACAGGGTAATTTTTTTTCTCGTCCAGCGGGTTCGATTCCCGGTTCAACCATGTAATTATTTAAAAATCTATGAATGCAGTTTAAATTGTTTTTAAAATTAAAATAATGTCTTCTTTCAGTAAAATGTTCCATCTACAATATTCAAGGTACTTTCCCTCCATGTGGCATGGTCGTGGGACGCCCTGTATATCCATCATGCGACGCCATAATAATGACACTTCGCTTCATTGCATCAATGGAACGGTTCGTAGCATTTAAATTACCTAACAATACGTCTGGGTTTCGTTTAGTTCAATTTGAGAATATTATATTATTTGTGCCGTTTTTAAGCCGCTAGATGAAAAAGGCAGAAACCGTGTGTAGTAGCGAGACAAGGAGAGGCATATATCAACACGCTCCATATAACTGTTCTATCAAATCCAAATATATTCACCAACAGTGTACTACGTCGACGAAAAGACTTGAAATCGTCACAATAATTAACTTGAAATCGTGACATCGAAATCAGCTAACACAATAATTGCATTTTTACTATTGGACGTACATATTCATATTCATATAGCGCCATCTACAAAATTTTGAGGTAACAGTTGATTACATCATCCATCGGCAATATGTGAAATATTGTGTTTTACTTATAGAAAGAGCAAACCTTATCTGAAATACAAATCTTTCGAGCCGTTTGGGAGATGAAAGTTATTTGATGATAACGTTTCAAGAGATGTATAAGCAGACTTTAACGAGTTAATTTTAATAAATAATCACTCACTTGTTCTAAGAGAACACTTTCAGCTGTCAGCGATTGGTCAGTCGGTAGTAGCTCTCCGCTCCTCAACAAAGCGGCCCCCTCCGGTCTACCCCAGACCCATATAGGCACTCGTCCCGATCTAAAGTACCTCGCGGATTTCATTAAATGACAGTCCAAAACACTATTAGGCACTATTAAAGTCTCCACAGCGGTCAACATGAAAGCGTCCACTGTCCCGTTTATGGTTGTTATCCTCCAGTGAGGACAGTTGCACCTCTCCAGCTCTCTCTTCCACTCCTGAGTTCTTTGGAACATGTTCAAATCGGGAGGTATTGTCGGATAATAGACTTCCTTGTATTCGAACGCGAACAGTAGGTCGTGTCTTTTTGGGAAGGCGTGATGCATCAGTGCCATACCGACTTTCCTGCCATTGCCTATTGAAGAATTCGCGAAACTAAATGTGAAAACTCTCATATTCTGAAAACAAGAAAGATTTTCTATTTTATACACTACTATACTAGTTCGTGGCCGAGACTTCGTATGCCTTTAAAAACAAAAATAAAACATGTCAGTCGTAGGACCGCACGTCAGAAGTAAATTAGCTACATAGAAAAGGCTTAAATCTGAGATGTTTCGTTCCTTAACGCGCACTACACTTTTCATACAAATTTTCTATTTTCTCTTTAAATTTAAACCATCTGCTTGTTCTTAAGGAGCAAAATAGGCAAAAAGGAATCCCGATATTAACAAATTTATCAATTGTACGTGTTCTTCTCATTATTATTTTTTAATAATTTTTAAATTTCAATTCATCTGCCTTTACTTAAATAGATTGATAAATTATAAATAGAAGACTTGATTTTTTTGTATATTCGTTTGTAATGAATAAAACTCAAAAATACTACTTAACTGATGTGAAAACTTCTTTTATCTACAAAAATTACATTATCAGCGATAATATAAAAAATTAACGATCCCAACGAAAATTACAATAATGTAAACCAAGAGTGCCATTACATGCCGTGCGTTGCGAACTCATCATTACCTACAAAAAAAAATGGCGAGTCTATACTATAATATGTCTGACTTAACTGGTACTTAATACCAGTTAAGTCACAAAAACCGTTTTTTGTTCAAATTATTCAATCAAAACTAGGGTAGAATTCGAAAGATCATGATAATTATTAATCCTTATCTAAAGTTTCATAATCAACCTTGATTATAATTATTTTGCTTATAGGAGATTGGTTTAATTTTGGTGTTTCGAGTTAAGAGTGTTAATTCTATTGAAAAAAAAAGTCATTTCATGTTGGCATTTGTTGGTGAGTGCAAGCGATTTTCGTCTTTATTATTGAAGAGCTGAGGTCTTATTGCGATTGCACAGTTGGAATAATTGATAAGATAAGTAACATATCAGATTACCTAAGAACACATTCCTTGTTTGTTTAGTATGTAAGTAGTCCCATATTTTGTGATAATGAAAAAGTCAGAATTTATTTTAACTGTCTATTTCGTATTAACGTACATATTAGGAAAGGATAAATAAAATAATTATATTTGTTTGTTATATAGACATAATCTCTGAAATTTGGTTCATTTTGAACCAAGAGAAGTAAGCAAGCGAGATTTTTATTATTTCTCATAACAAACAAACAAATTATATTTTTTTTTTAACTCACCTTACAAACAACCTGAAGTCCTTTAACCTTAGCAGGCACATCCCCATAAGGGATGAGCCTTCGTCTTCTCACAGGCCCACCGTCTGTCAACCATACAGCTCCTACCCCTGTCAGGGGTACGTCATACGAGCCTAGGAGATAGTTTCTTTGACTATATTCCTGGAAACAATATTTATATTTCATGCAAATTATAATTCAATTAATTGTATATTTGTGTCGTAAATTGATGTTGAAAAGAGCTTATAGGGTTTCTTGGCAGCTCTTCCTCATAGAATATTCTTTCCAAAATGGTGGTTAATGCAAGTGTTACGGAATAAAAAATATTTTTATTTTATTTTAATGAATTTGTTAAATTGAAGTCAAGTACATACATGGTTATGTGAATTATCTATTGGCACAAAGGAGAGCTTGTAATTGGTCACGAAGACGGATCCCATGCGCCATTCACTGTCTGTAGACAACGCTGTTCTGTCTCTGTCCACCACGGAAGCTCTTTTGTCTCTTTCGCTGAATGGTGTCAGCATTGCCACATCATGGGCAACACCGACCACCAACTCTCCTGAAAGAGAAAAAGGAATTCCAAATATACAATTAAAATAGAAATAAGCAAACCAATCGTAGGTGTAACCATACAACGAATTCGGGGCGAAACCCTCTATATCCCGACTACAGTATTGATAGAATGATTTTGATGTATCTTTGATAAGTTCTTTTCTAAAGAACCCGAGATTCTTGAGTCGGAGCGCTAATACAAGCTTAACCTTAACCTCTCGTCAAAAAATTCATAACTATGTTACAATGAATTAACTAATAGTTGGAATAAATCAAAGTTTATTGAGGAGGTTTAGGAATCACGTGACGTTTTGCTACCTCTAGTTGACTGTTGTGAACGTCACTGTTATGCATACTGTTATGATAAATAATTTTATTTACACTAGAAATCACTTTAATAACAGCATTAAAAATGACCTTAGTATATAATATGTTCACCATTATTCTTTGTATCAGAAATAAACTGTTATTTATTGTAGTTTATCTTAAAAAGATAACTCTTCAGACAATAACTTTGTTTGACACAAATCGTCCACACGTAATTAAAACATGCTATACAAAATTTTTTACACCTGCATTTAAATTTTAATAAATATATGAAAAAATAAATAAAAAAATTATTGGTGCTATGGTTTTACCAGAAATTGTATTTTTGTTTTATGATCCCTCAGGAACTATACCTACTTTATTTCTGGAAGATAATTAAAATATATGTTTCATAATAACGCATTCTACATAGATTCTACAGATAGTATTTGAAATTCAACAATCAATGAGGTTCTAGTGAGTTTGTTAAAGGAGTTTCTCTATTGGCCTTGTAGCGATATTGGATTTGCTGGACCAGAAATTGCTTTTTACATCACAACTGTAGGGTCGGCAACTTAATGAAAATATTCAAATTTTTTTTATATAAAAAAAACAGTATATTTTAAAGAGAAAATAAGCGAAAATCTGATATTGGAATAAAATTATTTATAAAATAAATTAAAGAAAATTATAAAAGAAATAAAAACAAAAACTGATAAAGATGTAATGGAAAGTGACAACCCTACCATAGCAGAACTTTTGTGTAGATAATTGTAATTGGTAAATAAATGACTTCAATATCATGACACACACAGAAAAAGTGACGTCATTTAAAGGTAAAACAGCTTTATGTTCCCCTAGTATGTTTTACTAATAATATTGTCAGAAGATTATTTCTTTTTTTAGAAAAGCGCCGGCTTCGCACGGAATTGAAATTTTCAAAAATCCTTAGCAGATACTTTATAAGATAACTATATTCAAAATTTGCACTTTCTAGCCAGACTATTAGTTTTGGCTGTGTAAATCAGGATAAACGATTTTATGAGTAAAAATTTACAATAAATACTACATTTTTAAATGGGTAAAAATACGATAAGATGTGGTTTACAAAATAATATACAACAATACATTATTAAAATTTTATGAGCTCAAGAAAAAAAAAGAAAAATATACCTTTTTTCAAATATCTAGGAGCACCTTCCCTACCACCACAAATGCACACCATTTTATTGAATGAAACACAACTTCCTACTGGCACCAAACTTAATGTGCCAGGATGTCATAAATGGGAGTGTACAGTTAGTGGATGCAATATGAATACAAAATGAGATCTCATGTGTTTTGAACTAGCTGTGCCCCACAGTTTCATTCGGCGTTTAATTTAAATTAACAAAAACAAATTTCGACTGGCAGCTGGCCCACCGCGCTATTTACTGTTTTCGATTTTTTTATTTTTAACGGTTATGTTATTCATAAAGTCAATGATACGGAATAGGGCTGAAAGTTTTTTTTAAAGTAAAAAATCTTACTATAGTTAGATTCATAAAAAAACGTTAGAATGACTTGTTTTGCAAATATGTTAACATTGTTAACACATAACATTTCTATAGAACACAGTTCTTGAATTGAACACAGTTCTATTGGGTTTAACATAAAAGAAGTAGACATATTAGAAATGTTAATTAACAATATTATTGTGAATAATATTGTTAATTAACATTTCTATTCCTCACCATTTAAAAGTTTTGGTTCCACTTCTGGCCTTGATCCATTTCTGTCCTCATTATTCTGTAACAAAACAATAAATAATACACCATTTTCATTATTATTTATTTTAATAAAGCAACAGCTTACATTTACAATTAGTATTATCAATATATATAAAATTCTCGTGTCACAGTGTTTGTAACCAAACTTCTCCGAACCGGTGACCGATTTTTATGATTTTTTTTGTGTATATATTCGGTAACGGTTTTCATCAATGGATAGAGTGGTTCTTGAGGAAGGTTTTAGTATATAATTTACGAAGTTACGCGTGCGAAGTCGCGGGCAGTAGCTAGTAAGTAATAATAAAGTAATAAAAAATCACTTAATTTTTTTATCTACTAACTAGCTTTTGCCCGCGACTTCGTACGTGCCCCATATTAAACCTTGTTTTAACATGTTCTTAGATGTTTAAACAAGGTTTAAACATTTATTCAATCTTTATTGTTTACATGTTTTCATCAGATGTTAAATTTTTTATTCTTGTTTGTAAATTTCATATTATTAATCTCTTTTTTTTTTTAAATAAAATACAGCCAGTAATGTATAAGGTAGATTTTTTAGATGAATGAACTTTTAAAATCATTGTTTTTTTTGAGCTTATCCCAATATACTCCTACAAACATTTGAAAAAAAAAATTCTTATTCTTCTTCTTAGGTTTAAATGAAAAAAAAAATCTAATAATGTTAGTGTATAGACAAGAAATAATTAAATATACTTACAAAAATTCGGAATAGTTCTGTTTAAAGGGAACGGAAGAAAAATGATTTTACAACATGGACAGAAATAATAATGTAGATAGAAATTTTGTAGGGTAAATTTAAATATTTATTATGCCAGAAATCATTCGTCGGCTTAAGAAGAGGCGAGACATCTTTGACCACAATAGTCAGCATATAGACTGACTACACAAATAAAAGTGCTGTACCCCACTGGGGGGTAGCTCTCGAACCGAATACCGAACCGACAGGGCTGACCGCAGGATTTAGATAAATAAAAAAAAATTAGGAAATGAAAGACACATATTGTACTTTATAAGATAAGTAAGTATTTTAGTTTTGAATCGGAAATAATGAAAAAAGTAATAATACCTACGCACCTTATCGTTCACGTTGATGTAGCTCTTGAAATTTTCTACCACCTTTTTCTCATTCATTGTTATTTAAGCACTATGTTGACCTACTTTGCTATTTACAATTGATATTATTACCTATAAACTGTACAACACAACAAACTTATAGATTTTAAACAATTGGTATTTTTATCAAATCCAATACACATGTTTTTATAAGTTTACAATGATTTGATAATACCGATCATATCACATAATAACACTACCACCCAATATTTGACTATACGATGCGTGGGTAATTTTTGCGATAAACGAAAGTATGAAGACGAAAGGAATATAAACAATTACATCAAATGTGCATCAGTTTATTTAAATAGAATAAACTGAAATATAATCTATTTTATACTTAATGAAATGATCACTTTCTGCAACGAACGACAACGAAAGTTAATAACGAAACCGAACAGAAACGTCACAGATGTCACAGTCAGTCAGTAAATCACGCAGTCACAGCACAGAACATAATAGTGTCAAGTATACAACTTTTTTTGGAATTTTAAAGCCTGGTAAAATATTTGTAATTTGGCCGTATCTGTAAGCACACATTTTTTTTAAATAAACACAAATTAGCTACAGAAATCGACATCGAGCTGAACCATCTGTATGAAAATCTGACGCGCTCGATGAAAAGGTATACATCATATAAACTTCTTCTCGTAATACGTACCAACTAATCTTCAAAATCCAGCAGTTCCCTACGACGCTCGAGCAACTCCACATTTAGTATCGTGTCAAATAGAATTGAGTAAAGAAAATCAAGACTTGTTTTATACGTTAGTATATCTACTATTTATATTGTGCTTGTTTTTAAATTTAGATTATATCCATGAATCATGAAGTTTGGAATAAACTATGAATTTAAAAATAACTAATTTAAATTAAAATTAAAATTTTTAATTTTAATTTAAATTAAAAATTTAAACTATAAATAGTCAATTTGAGCGTTAAAGAAAAGCTGCATTGCAATTGGAATGCGACCGAATTAAGAATTATTACCTGGAAACTTATGTCTACATTGAAAATGACAATATTATATATTTCATATCCCGATCAAACACAAACAGTGATAATTTCTCTCAGTTGTGTCTTTAATGTTCTGTTAAGTGTGTTGTTGTTTGTTTGTACTTCATGGTTGTTCGCACAGCGTACGTCGTACGCTGACGTCAAATGAATATTAGTAATCTGTGTGGTCTGTGTTCTTCATTACACTACAACAGACCGTGGAAAAAGTTGGGGTCTTCTCTTCTAGGACCATGTAATGTTCTAAAAAATGGCGAATGATAAATTGTTGTTAGTTTTGTGAAAGTGCAATCTTGAATATTTAGTGAAATATACTTAATTTTCTGCTAGTGTATTGTGCGTAATTAACTAGTGGAATGGCTGACGCACTGGTAGAGCGGAGGCCAACCGCTCGATTCTTCTGCCACGGGTGTAATATTGAGTTCGAAGATGTTTTGCAGGTGAGAAATCGATAATTTCAATATTCTCTATAATATTGTCGAGATCAAATATAAATTGCTGGACAAATAACATGAAACCACATGCAGTGTGCATTCAAGGTCAAATTTTGTCGATACCTACTACTGCTGATTGCACTTTTCGCTGCAATTGATTTCTGATATCACGCACTACCTACGTTTACATCACGTATTATTTACATTCCGCCGGTTTTTATTCAGTTTTATTAATATATTGATTTACTCGAATGGGTTTTTCCAACTAAACTAATAAAATTATAATCAACATAAAACTATACAATACATTATTTGTAGAAAATACTAGCTGAACCCGGCTACACTTTGCTATGGCTCGTTGTTTTTTCGTTTCCGTTGGAGTTTCGGAAGAAGAAGTATTTAAAAACATTCTTCTGTTAAAGTGATATGTTGTGTATAAATTTCTAATCAAACCATTGACTACTTTTCGAGTTTTGAAGACACAAACATATCGAAACTAAATTTTGATATACAAAAACTTCAATGCTTTATTTTTAATTTGCGTAACGTGGGCTGAAATATGCCCACATATTTCAGCCCACGACAAATTCAACTTAAACACTCATTTTACAAGAATACCAATTATTTATTTGCTTATATAAACAATAAATAAATGTGTTAATCACAATAAATAATTGAATCACATGAATGCTAAAAGTGTGGTTGTATTGTTCCATGGTGTTGTTTTTAACTTTGAGCAGCAGTTAGCAGTCCAAGTACTTCTTTTCAATATTTCACTATCTTGATATGTGTTGTTTTGCATAAACACAAGACATTTTGGTGATTTTTAAGTGTAATTCCTCCACATTATCGTCAAAATGGTTTTTAACTCCCAATGCAAAAATAATTAAATGCAATGGTAACCCTGACGCCCAACACAAAAGAGGTGTGTTTTTTTGCATTGACCTGTATATCTGTGTGTATGATAGTCACAGACAGACAGGATACACAGTTAGTTTATAATTTTTAATTATTGGCAGCAAAGTGCAAAGGTTCTTGATCATACAGTTAAATGACGTTAAAAAGTGATATTTAAAAAAAATGTTTGTTGTTTTCCTGATATCAATTGCATGATTCAATTAATATTTGATGAGTCTACAATATCTTTTTATCTTTATACAAGCTGACCAGGCGAACTTCGTACCACCCCAAAATCATTGTTAAATGATATTTATAACACTCGCACATCACAATAACACGAGACTTTGATTTGACAGTTTCTTTCCATTTGACAGTACAATTTTTTCTATAGTAATTTTGTTATTAATGTTGTTTGTTATTATTATTTTTTTCTCATTAATTTTTTCGATATTTTAATGCTTATTCTGCTATTCGGGATGGAGAAGAATCCAACAAAACAAAGATAATGAAAGTCGGTCCTTCCATTCTCGAGTTATAAATGGTGTAATTAACATGACTTTCTTTTATTATAGATTAGTCATCTTGATAATAATTTTCAAATTTTAATTAAAACTTGTCCATTACAGAGTAAATAAATCATTACAATTATGAATAATTTATTTCAGGATTACACATGTCCTTATTGTGCCGGAGGATTTATTGAGCAGATTGAGAATGGGAGTCGTAGCTCAACAGCTTCTACAGTGGACTTCAATGATGCAGACATGAGTAACCTTGATGATTCAGAGGATAACCAAGTATGTTTATGTTATGCTGGACTTATGTTTCAGAGAAAGTGGAAAGGGTAAGTGGTAAATTGTCAATAGACATGTCTACCACTATTAAAGATGTTCCTATCTCAATATCAATCAATCAAATATATTCCAAATTAAGTTTTGGACATAGGGTACCTTTCCTTGTTTGTCTCGTCTCTTGAGTGTTCTTTATTTTCTAGAACAATTTGTCAAATATGTGAAGTGACGTACATACAAACTTGTGATAGATAGTCTTATCTTTGCACCTCACCGATAAATATAAAACTATAGTCTTGATGTTGCGTTAGTTGTTATTTCTGTTTCAATTCTTTGAATACAGTTGGTAATTTATTACACACATTCCATATAGTTAGGTCCATATTATATATTATATTATTATTACTTAATTAAACTAAATTGTTGTGCAATATATATTACCCAACACAAAATATTATATATTATACTTTATTTTTAAATAATTTATTTTGTGTTGATTGTATAGAAATCTAGAACTTTATGATTTATACTTTTTTTTACCAGCACTCAGTTTATTTAGCAGCTAACTAGTTTACATTTGAGTAACAGAGAGCATATACATTTGGATAACTTAGTAGATACATTAGAAAAGTTTTATTATTATTAATGGAAGCATAAAATTAATTAGGACTGATATTTTATGTTTCAAAAGATAAACAACAGGTATTATGACGTGTTGTTTATGCTAATGCTACTAATTTATCAAGATAAGCAGCTATGACCCATAACACCTAACAAACGTACTGTTTACAACATTTTGTACACTGTAGGTAGGTAGGTATCTGCTTTTAAATAGAATTCCTTCACTTGATTAAAAAAAAATCATCAGTAATCATTCCGATTATGAACAATAAATAACTATTATTATTTAAAGAATGATTATGCAAATGTGAGTTTGATTGCCTGCTTGTTTGTTTAACTATTCAACCGTTTATCATGAAAACATGCATACATACACATCAGGAATACAGAAAAGGACATGAGGTACTTTACCAGGATATCCAGAAAAACATAAAATATTATATGAGTATGAGCAATAAAGATCAAATAAAATTTTCAACACCTAAGAAAGAGAGGCGTGGACGACGTCGCGAGTAAAAGCTAGTGTCAAAATATTGACAGCTGACTGAAAATATAATTAACTTTTTTTTATATATTATATTGCATTTTGGATAAACCATAACAATTTTATTTCTAATCGTAACTTTCCATCTGTCTTAATTTCATAAGTTTGTTACTCTGTAATATTCTTCAAATTCAAATAGTTAGTGCTTCTGACTGGGTCCTATGTCCTATTGGAAAATTATGGGGAGGCCTATGTTCTCAATACTTAGTTATTATTCCGAAATGTTATTAAAATTGCAGAGTACCAGTCATCCTATGCTGAATGACTTAGCATTTCTCGTGTCAGCTGGTAATTTGAGGTAAGCATTTTGTCTATTAGCAATATGTTACTTTTTAAATGCAAAAGTTTGTGAGGCATACAGATACTTTTTATCCTAGAAAAATGTTAGGTTTGCGACTAGGAACGTTGATCGACTAATACAAAAGCGCACCCAAATGTTCAAGAGGGTGTGCTCATTTGCTCAGGACGTTTTTAAATTTGAGTGCCACTGTAAATATGAAAATGAAGGTGTTTGTCGTGCAGGAGGATGGCTGGGAACAATAGTGGCGGTGTTGGCAATCCGACAGCAGCGCCTCGTTCAGAATCGGTGTTGGAACACCTGGTGTGGACGATAGGCGACAATTTGGGGGGCGCTTTGGGCGCTGGGGCGGTCACTGCCGGGGCGCCCTTTGTGCTGGTCGGCACTCCGGGCGACTACGTCTTTGGCGGAGAAGGTATTAGTTATGCTATTGCTTGTTATTGGACAGAATTGTCATTAGACTGTTGTTGTTATAACTAAAGAATGGAATTGAGTTGAACGAATTACTTATTTTAACTATTTATTACAATCAATCATTTGATTTTGATTTGATTTTGTACACTTTAAAATCTCGAGAATGGATAGACCAATTTTAATTCGGATATCACATATAGACGGATAAACGTGGAGAAGCGGGGAGTGGGTCACTAGTCTATACTAATATTATAAAAGGAGATTTGTATTATTATTTATAATGAATAAACTCAAAAACTACTGGAACGATTTTAAAAATTCTGTCACTTATGGAATGCTACATTATCAACGAGTAACGTAGGCTATACATTGTATTGATCCTATTCCAGGGCTGGACGCGGTTGTGACTCAGCTCCTAGGACAGTTGGAGAACACGGGACCACCTCCGCTGCCGCGCGACCAGATCGCGGCCATCCCCAGCGAGGAGGTCACCAGCGAACATCCCGCCGCCAACACCTCCTGCTCAGTCTGCTGGGAGAACTTTATGGAAGGTTGACACTCTTTTATTTTCGTAACGTCTGAAGGTCAATCTTAATCTGATACAAAATTTAATATTGCATCTCAGTTCATAGGTAATAGGAATAAGGGATTTGTGTGAATGGTTGCAGGCGAGCGGATCTCGCGGCTGGAGTGCTCGCACGTGTTCCACAGCAGCTGCATAGAGCCGTGGCTGCGGCTGCACGCGACGTGCCCCATCTGCCGGCGCTCGCTGCTGCCCGAGGGCGAGGCGGCGGCGGCGCAGGGGCCGGAGACGCGGGCGCGCGTGCGACTGCTGCGCAACACGCGCACACCGCTGCCCCTGCGCGCGCCCAGACTCGTCCTGCGACGGATCTCGCGACGCCCCCGCCCGCCGCCCGACAGCGCCTCCTCGCTGTCCAGCTCGGGCACGCCCGACACCGCGCCCTCGACGCCCTCCGCTACCGTCTCCTCCGCCTCATCCGCCTCGCTCAACTCCACCATGGACGTCGAGCGCCACTACAACATGGACATCGACTACGACTAGGACAACCACTTGCGACCACAGCGACGGACCACCGGGATCCACTCATTATATTTTTGCTAAGGTCTAGTAGCATTTGTTAACCTCATTAGCCAACTACATAGTACTAAACTGGGTACAAGTAGTACTTGTATTCAGGAAACATAATATGATGATTCTCCATTGTGATCAAGTAAATTAAAAAAAAAACATAATTTAAAAAATGGAAATTTTTTTACTCATGATAACACATACAAATGAAAAAAGGCGCCGAGCTGTTCTCTTCATCCATGTTTATAACTTTTACTGGATAAAAGTTATTTAAAATTCAATAATGTCAATAAAATTACAAATTATCAATATTATACTGAAAATTGACAAAATTATTTCAACGATTTTTTTATTATTACCTGCTACTAATTAGTTAACATATTCTTTACACTTAGGATTCAGTCAGAACAATAAGTGTGTTTTTTTTTAAATATAAATTGAGTGTTTACATTAGTTGGCTTCTAAGGTGAAATATAACAAGAAAGTGTAAAATTTTAAAATGATGAAACAACACACTGCATTCGGGATCCCGGCGTTTCCTACATGCCGACTACGACTTGGCGGACTGACTTTGTGGCCATCGCCTTTTCGTCGGAGACAACGAGAGCGCGTTTCTCATTCGCCTCGTTTGCATCTCCATTCGAGAAAGGGCGTTGAAACTTTTTAAGCTCTGTATAAAGAAAGCTCTGTGTTAAATTCCCACAGTGAAAACCGTTATTTATAATGTAATTTAAAAAAATTGTGGTGTACAAAGTGAGGGTATGCACATACGTGTTCGTTAGTATCATATAGCTCTATTGAGTAACTTAATTATAAGCATGCTCAATTATAGTACGCGCGCGACTTGAGTGCAACTCTGAGGAATGTGCTTAGAGCTGCAACAAAACTAGTATTAGTAACTAGTTTAGAAATTTTATGCACCTTAAGGTTTATAATTGCAAACACATCTAATGTCAATGATATTCGCCTTTTTTAAATAACATGAATTCGCACTTAAAGCCGCTCGGAAAGCCCGACTGCACTCGAGTCGTCCGCGTACAATAGTATCGCGATATTCAGAACAAATAATTACCTTTCAAGTTGGCTTAAATGTCTTGTTACCAAGCCATAAAATTCAAAAAAAAAATCTTTCAAGAGTGTTCAAAAGTTTTCAATACTTTTGGAAGTTTGTGAATAAATGTGAAGGGCTGTTAATTTCGTCTCGCACATATTTTGATATATTATTATAGCAAAGTTGAAACTAGCAAAGTTATCAAACTATGCACTCTTTTTTTTTACTAATTCTAGCATTTAGATAAGAAGATTAATGAGCAAACATTTGTATTTTTGAGCATGCTCATAATTGCCTTAGTATGGATCTGTGGATGTCAATAAGTTTGTTGCGTCCCCTTTAGTAATATGAATGCTAATGAGCATGTCTGTCTGTACTTTTAATATTCATTGATAACACCTTCTAAAGTTTTTCCATACCAGTGATATTACAAGTCTTTATATTTATATTTTATTTATGTGGGATAATTTTTTGGAAATGTTAATTACACATTACATGCATATTTATGAACAGTTAAAAAGAAACAATATATCGGTTTCACAATCGAAGTAAATTTATGAAGAATTGTGTGTTTGGACATTCTTATCAACATTTGTAGCAAATTAAATGTAACATAAAATATAATTGTCGACTATTAGATTAGGTAATAAATGTTCAGTGTATCCATTCTCTCTTTTACTTAACATTGAGGTACGTTTCTTTTAAAAGAATGATCCCAAATGTATGCGGCTCAATTCGTGTTAAAAGAAAAATTTGTATTGGCCTAAGTCAGTTACAGTTTTTGACAGATTCGTTAAAGGGCAGACGTTAATTAAAAAAAATATCTAAAAAAAGTTCATCCAATTAGAATTAGATAATTTATTATTATTATTTCTAAACCGATTTGCGAATTATTTAAAAGTTCGTTGGAAAATTGTTTTTTCATTACTAAGTAAAAATATGTGGTGTTCTTTTTCTTGTTTTTTTTTTTGACTCACTTCATACTGTATAGTGGCACTTTAGTTATTGAGATAAATCTAGTGCACAGGTTCAGGGCTATGAGGGCCTTAAAATGGTCTAATCATTGCAACTAGAGATAGAGACACCTCTGAATGAAGTCTGGATGAGTCTTCCTGGATATTTCGTTGAATAATGACAGAAATTCTTCACTAATATACTTAGAAGGAAGTATTGATGGAGTGCTTCCGGCATATCAATAACTGTTACAGATTTCTATAAAAAAGAAGTGATATTGTGGACGTTACGAGTGATATTTTCTTTGAGTGTTTTATATATATTAATGTGTATATCCAACAAATTCGAATATACCATACTAGCTGTTGCACGCGACTTCCTCCGCGTATCTTTATAAAATATAGCCCATGTTCAGTCGTCAGCCTATTCAATGCAAACAATCAAAATTTTTCCTCTTTATAATATTAGGAAAGTATAGATATACCAAAAATATCTTTGATCCCTTAGCTATCGTGTGGTGTAATTAAATTTTGGATGTTACCATAGAGTTAAGTACTATTTACTCTATCAACTAACATCAACTCGACTCCCGATTTTGTATCACTTTTCTGAATTTCTTCCCACTATAAAACCGAATTTTAAGATGTTCAAAAAGCTTTCTTTACCATCGTCATAATCAGCTTTTGGACAGAAACTATTGGTCCACTCTCTGCCCCAAAATGCCCAAACGCTAGTCACCAACATGGTCTGACTCGAAATGAATCTGTCATCATTTATATAAAATCAAAGTGACTTGATTATTTCAATCTACCGGTAATATTTTTATTTTTATTTTGCATATATTTATAAATCATTATTATGCGTTTTATTTTTAATGCGATAAACTTTTATACTAGTCCCGGTCTCAATATTAACGCGCGAGTATTTTGTGCCTTACAATTGGGACTCGGACACGTTTATTTTTACACTTTTCGTTTCTAAAACATAGTAATAATTGTACTATTTGTAATAATTAATTAATGGAAACCATTAAATGGATCGTATTTGATATTAGTTTTTGAAATGAATTTCTAGATATCTATTGGATGTAGTGTTTGCGAGTCGCGTGCCTTTATGGAACAATGAAATTTTTTAATTTAGTTAAAATATAATTTTTTTTTTGATATTTAATAAATGTAATTATTAAATCAAATAATAGGTGTATATTAAATCAATTTTGTTTACAAGATTTTTTGTTTGAATTTGTATTACTACGGAATAGTTTCGAAAATCGTTCATAGATGTCGCCAGTCATCGTAAAAGACGTGTAATGTAATAGGGCGACTACAGATGGCGTTGCTTGCGTATTATTTAATTTGATGCTGACTAGTATTTAATTTGATATGTTTCGATCAAATGTAAAAATGCGGAACTTCCGCTTCGATTTAAAACATCCGCAACCGTAACCGTATGCAACAATGAATGCGGATGCGGATAGTATCTAATGTCCTATTAGTCCAAATTTCGCATATTTCCTCACAATTAAAATGGAATAAAAAAGTTTCAGTTTATTTTAACTTTAAATTGTTTTAATTTCTTATTAAAAATTTGATAACTACAAAAAATAAATGAAATGATTAATATCATCGAAAAATCCGCAACCGTATCCGTATCCGCGGATATTAAAAATTTTGCATCCGCAATAATCCTGATCAATACTCACAAATAGTAAAATTTTACTATTTGCAATAGTAAAATTCGCACATATGTACATTATATTTGATTGAAATATATTAGAGGTTATTTTGATATATTTGTTTTAATGTTCAGAAAGACCCCCACCTTGCAAACACTATTAATACTAGCACGATGAGCAGTGTTTTTTTTTAAAAGAAAAAATCTTTTGTGTACATACATTTTGTAAATATTGATATATATGTACTATTGCTAAGTCTTGTTGCTGTTTAGTCGTTTACACACTAGACTGGATAAATAATTATATTATTTAGTAATGTATCGCTGTGTTCCTGTGGGAAACTTAGGAGAATATAAACAAAAATTATAAAATAAAAAAATAACGATAACACTAATAGATGTTTTTGATTACTTACTGTTATTTTTTTAATATTCATGATGCATGAAAATTTTCAAGACCAATTAAAACTTGGATCCCAACCAAATTTTAGCCAGAGTCGGATTTATCCGACAATTATTTGTGTGTCCATTTCGCCAGAGCAGGACATATACTACAAATTCCTCTACTTGTATAAATAATGTTTATTTTTAAATCATTGTGTTGCTTTCTCTTAAAAAATAAACAAAAAAAAATACAAGTCGGAACGCTATGGGCACGACTACAAAACTAAGCGGTTAAAATATCCAAAAATATACAAATATTAAATTAATTTATTGCAATTATTTTTTTATATGACAATAAAAATGCAGATAGATTTAACGTTGACTATAATTAATTTAAAAAAAAATGTGTGTAACGGCTTAAATACTTTTTTTGCATAGGGCAACACAACCTGTAAACTCTTTATAATAATTATTATCTATGTATATATTTCATATATTACATAGTCGGCAAAATTAATTCACATTTCCCTATTACTTAATCTTTAATTTGTGACATGATCGTAAAAAAATTTAATTAAGTATATTTTTTCATTTTACACTTGTTTAGTAATTAATGACTTATGAAAAAATTAGCATTCTATTAATTGTAGGGGCTTGTGAGTTTAAAAAAAAATATACATTTCATTAATGTAATAAAATGTGTCTGCGGTGTTGTTTCGAGAGTTATTTATTTTCACAATTTTTTTAAAAATATTTTAATAATAATTCTCTCGAAAACTACTACCTACGTAGATAAAGTATAGGGCGTGATAGAAATTTGAATTTCGGGGTACAATTTAAATACAGGCCTGAAGGAAATATGTAATTTTTTTTATTAAATATTTCGTTTTTTTGGGAACATTATTTATTTATATTAACTATCACTATTAACGATTGAGTGCCTGCTTTTGAATTTGGTCCTGTGGTTCAAAAAGTGGTGGAAATTAAAAAAGAAAGTGTATAATGTATGCTTGTAATGTACATAATATATATTAAAATATTAATCGTTAAAATATAGACGAGATAATAAAGGTGTTCTTTTTTTTTATGACCCAATAATAAATTACCAATATGGTTTTGTTTTATGATAGTGTGGCAGAAATGCAAACAAATGAGATGGCGTCGCCCAAGGTTTTTCTAGTTAAACTGGAAATTGCAAATTTGTATTTTCATATTACTAAAAACAGCACATGCTGTTATTTCACCAGGCTAGCCCTTCTTTAAATTCATTTTTATTGCTTGACCTAAATTGTTTGGGATATCTGTCACCTGTTTTACTATAAGGTTATCCTACGACCCCATGGGAGCCAAAAGCCAAAAAAATATCCTAGGATCCCATAGGAGCCAAGTGGAAGGAGGCCTTATTTGTTTATCGGCTAATGCACAAAAATATACAAATTAATATCGAAAGCACACTGAAGTATTATTAATACTGTATGAAAAGGCTTTAAAAGCCGTGTCCCGAAGGTTAGTTGACAGGTGTATAAATGCATATGTTGTTAGCCGTTCCCCGGCAGATGCGAACCACGTGCGTTGACCGCGTGCCCGTTTGGTCGGGTGGGTCAGTAACATTCACTAATGAGCAATACATTTACAACTATGTGATGCCAGCGACTGTTGTGAACCCATGCACCTTAATGCAAACAATAAAATATGCATTTTCACAGCTGTTCTTTGCAACCGTCTTTCGCAGTGATTTGAGTAGGTAGGTATCTAGTACATCTGTCCAGTAGAATGGCCAATTAGGTGTAGTATCAGGTATCAGTAGTTCGGAATTATGGACATTCCCTCACAGAAACAGCCCTACCCAGCCAAAATTAAATACCTTACAACTAATTACCTGTATATAAGTATCTAGGTATAAATTAATTAATAAAATCCATATCAGTCCATACTAATAGAAATGTGAAAGTAACTCACTGTCTGTTTGTACCTTTTCACGTCTTAACTACTAAACTGATCATGAAATTTTGAAGGTATATACTTACTATATTTACGTTGTCAGGGATACAAGAAAGGATATATTATGATACCTTTTCACCCAGAAAAAGTAGTAAGTATTTACTAGGGAAGGGATGATCTAAAATATATATTATAAAATAAGAAACTACGCCTGACCAAAGTGTTATAGCAACAAGAGGTTAAGCGTTATATTGCTTATATATTTTATATTACAAACGCGGACGAAGTCGCGGGCTCCAGCTAGTATAATTCGTCTATAAATAAAAAAAACGTCAAGGGTGAAGCCTTAACAGAATAGGGAATAAAGTAATAAGATTTGGCATTTCTGGTTTATTAAATCAGACAGCATATTTGCTATTTTTATAGCCTAACAATGGCGTGTTCATCAGGTATTTTAAAAAGAGCAAGTACAATTCCACCTAGCAATAATAGAAGCCCTGCAATGGCGGAAACCTAAGTATTTGTAATGTTCAATCTCCTATGCATTGACACATTATACCTACGTGAATGTAGCGGATTTTTATCACGAAAAATGGCAGTATATCGTATGCATAAGGATAAATAATATTATAAATAGCATATGGATATAATGTCGCCGAAAGTATAAATATAATTGATAATAATAACTATTTCGTTATCACTGTGAAATTACTGAGTTAATTTTTTTATGAATTTTGTTACCGAAATAACTTGAAGCCTGTAAAAACGACATAGGTCACATAGGATTACGTAATAAATACAAATATTCTGCAGTCAGATATATGTACATAATATTATCATGTTGATTAATATTAAAGTAAGTATGTAAGTCGGTAAATATTTGTTAAAAAAAAAAACAGTAACAAACTCGCACGCTATAACGCCACCCACACACCTGCTTAAAAATCTTACAATATCGAAACAGCTGCCGCTACCTTAATCTTCCTAGACGAATGTGACGATCCTTGCAACTCCTTACTCAATAGATCTATATACTTATATAACAAAGGTTCACAACAAAGGATGAGCGATGCGGGCAACAGCTGTCCCAACAGCTTGCGCCATAAAAAATAGGCCAATAACTTCGATGGCGAAAAAAAAACTTCAAGAAATTTTAAAGATAGCGGCAGATGCGCGCCGTCAGCTGCTCGAGCACCTTTGTAATTGTAATGATTGCTTTGGGCCCGATCACGTTGTGTTTATTCCAGCACATGTGGAGTAAAAATCGCGAATTTATTTCAACAATCATACAAAATGTAGTGCAAAAATCCAAATTATGCTAAGTATTTAGATGTTATAAATTTATATACACGGACTATTTACTAATTTATTAGTAGGTATCTACTATAAATTGAAGTCGTATTCTGCGTCCGTCTGTATATGGCCGCTGGTGGCCGCTAACTCCTCCTGAACCACACAATGAATTTTTATGTGGTTTTCTCTGTTTAAAATATATAGTTTGCAGAAAAAAATCCGTACGAAGCCGGGGACGGCCTGCAACTATAAAAAATCTTGTTAACTGTCGCAATGTAATTATTAAAAATAGTTAATTTATTTGAATTGAATCTGCAAGCGTGTATTTTTACTGCAGGGGGTAAACATAGCATGTCAGTTATTTGTCACCCCCATGGATCGATGGTGCAGGAACCATGGTGGAAATTAGGTCATTCTCCCCTATAACACGCACCCTCCTCGCTACCAGGTCATCAGCGTTAGGCAGGAAAAATAATGTGTTCATGCCTTGGAAAGTGCTATCGGAAACGCGGAGCTTCCTATTCTACCTAAAAATAGATTCTTAGCTATATTATTATACTAGCTGCTGGCCGCGACTTCGCTCGCGTAACTTTGTAAATTATATACCTACTAAAACCTTCATCGAGACCCACTCTATCCATTAGTGAAAACCGTATTAAAATCCGTTGCGTAGTTTTAAAGATCTAAGCATACATAGGGACAGACAGACAGACAGTCGCGGCGGAGGACTTTGTTTTTCAATATGTTATATTATTATATTATGTTATATATTATATTATATATAATGAAATTCTCGTGTCACAGTGTTTGTAACCAAACTCCTTATCAATATAGTAGTAGATATTACCTAGTAGTGGCAGGACACATTTGGGCAGTCCGTCTGGCGACAGTAAGCACCCCCTTACAGAAGACCACCGTAAACAGCATGTGTGCGGTTGTGTTTCTGTGAGTGAGTAAGGAGCCCTTCCAAATCCCTCATCTGGCGACTGGCGACGGTAGCCATTTACCATCAAATAGACCGTCAGCGTGTCTGTCGATTGTAAAACAAAAAAGAAAAATAAGCGTTTGAGTATCGTATTGACTCGCTAAGCTTTCCAGTAAGTTGATAAGACAAATGACTAGAGGAGATTTCTTGTTGAGAATCGTTTGATAAATCTTTTTTAAAACATGTTCAAACTTGAAGTCATTGTTCAATTTTTTTAAGCACTTAAGTGTCATCTAAGTAGCCCGCATAGGATCTATATTAACATAATGAAACAAAATACTGAAACTCTTGTTATAGATAATAATATATGTAGTATATGAAACGGCTGGACCGATTTTGATGAAATTTTCTGTGCTTATTATCGGGTAGGTCTGAGAATCGGCCAACATCTCTTTTTCATAGGTACCCCTAAATGTTAAGGGTGGTCCACCCCATTTTTTTTAATTTTTTGGCAAAACAACGTTTGCGGGGTCAGCTGGACATTTTTTAAGTTAGAATATCATAAATTAGTATGGCTTTCATAATATATTAAGAAATAAATACAAAAACTATATTAAAAATTTGAATAATATGTTTATATCTAAACTAGCTGTTGCCCGCGACTTCGTCCGCGTTCAAAATGTTATATAGCCTAAAGACTTCCTTGATAAATGGACTATCCAACATAAAAAGAATTTTTCAAATAGAACAAGTAAGTAGTTCCTGAGATTAACGCGTTCAACCAAACAAACAAACCTTTATAATATTAGTATAGATAATGGGTACGTATAGGTATAAGAATTAATTTATTACAAACATTCTTTACAGTTAATAAATGTTATCAATTTATTTATTAATATCATTTTAAGTTATATTAATACTAGCTGGTGCCCGCGACTTCGTCAGGCGATAGCTTTTTATTTTATTTTGGACGATCCTTTGGGAACCTAGTTGGGAAATTATAATTATTATCGGCGAGTAATATAGCCTATATTTTATAAAGTACGCGGACCAAGTCGCGTGCAGCAGCTAGTAATTAATAATTGCGTATCCATAGGTACTAATAGATACCCAATTTATTAAGTATACGTACGTGAGCTTAGTAAAGCGATTGTGAATCATATTGGAATTTCCAGATCAGGTGAACAGGTACTCGACAGTGTTATGTACAATGGATAATGTAGCCAGTATGGTATGGTTGTGGTGTTTAATTGTATTAGTCGCGTTTCATGGTGCCCTGGTACATGGGGTCGTGGAGGGTTGTAATGAGGTCGAGGTCGTTGCACCCTTCCGGGGTGGTACGTACACCACACGAGGATAATAATCATTTTTTTATAGTTAATTTTTTATTCTATCCCAATATAGAGGATATTATGTTCCTATCTATTAGACATATTATAATAATATCATAACCTTGCCGTGTTTCTATATTAAATTAAAAAAAAAAAAACAATTTGTATACGTTGTAGGTACTTACTTATGTTACCGAAATCAAAAAATAGTTCTTCAGAATTTTTGCAGTGCAAGCTAATTTCCGAAACAGCTAAATGGATTTAATGGATGAAATTTGGCATGAGGAATATTTGTTACCTGGATTAACATATAGGGTACTTTATCCTGAAAAAATGTTAAGAAATACTCTGAAATTTTCAAAAATTGAATTACAGCGCGTATGAAGTTGCGGGCACAGCTAGTGAAACATATACCTATTCTTGTGCATACAGGGAACTAATCAATTTATCAACGACTTTATCCAATTATATACCGAGGAGATTCAATAATAAATAATTTATTTATTTTATACGAACAAAATAGGATTCTATTTCTAATTTCTCTCTAACTTTATTAGTTTTCTTTGATAATATTAAATACCAAACAAGTACTATAGAATATTCTAGACAAACAAGAATAAGCAATAATTTGCAACGAAGTTAATTAATTACTTAAGTTTCTATGTAATAATTTGATAGCTTCGTGTGAACTAGTATAATGTATACAAGTTACATGTTTAATGTAACTTGTATAAGTAACTTGAATTAGGCTCTTGTTATAATGATTAAAATTATAAAATAAAATTGTATAAAAATAAAAATAAAATTATAATTTATAAATATTACTTATAAAAATTAAAAAAAAAAATTAAAATTATAAAAATTAAAATAAAACATATGAAAATATGTTTTAGTGAAATGTACATTTCTAATGACATGTTTTTTTTTAAAAGAAACCTTTTGCATTAGCTAAAGAAAGCATAAGAGAATATAGAGTAAGGCTGGGTTGCACCATCTTACTTTAACTATAACCAACGCCGCAACTTCAGTTAAAATAACGGTTAGGCCGAAAATGAGTTGCACCAGTTAACAAATAATCATAACTGGTTAATTGGTGCAACTCATTTTCGGCCTAAAACTCATTTTCGGCCGAAAATGAGTACGAATTAACTGAAGTTGCGACGTTGGTTATAGTTAAAGTAAGATGGTGCAACCCAGCCTAAAACATACTTCCCTAACGTGGGTCGTCAACCTCATGCCATCAATCACGCAGCGATTTTCATTAGTGTGCGCGCGGTGCGTAATTTTGATTGTGTGTGTATGCTATGCTATTGATCAATCAGAGGCCGCTGTCGCACCCAGATACATAAATTAAAGGAGGATTTTAAATAGTAATTAGTTTGCGACTGTACATACAGATTGAGGAAATTCGGAACAATTTTAAGTACCTACTCATATGAGAACTCTTATTTTATGTATGTATTCGTTTCATTGTTCCTAGTATAAATTGAAGTCGCTAGTCTGTATTGCTAACTTCTCCTAAACCACTGAACGAACTTTGATGAGGTTTTCATCATCAGATATAATGTTTCACAGGTTTATATTGACGACACGTCTAGTGGCTAGTGACCCTAGCTATTAACCAAGCGGTCGCGGGTTCGAATCTCGCTAGGGGCAAATGTTTATGTGTTAACATTTACCTTTGTACCTGAGTCATGGATATTTTGTATTTATAATATGTATGTATTTACAAAAAAAAAAGTAATGTATGTAGTATATCAACTGTTTGGTATCCATAATACAAGCATTAAGTTGCTTACTTTGGAACTAGATGGTGCTGTGTGGAATGTGTGAATATATTTATTATTATTATTTATTTATATACAATAAAACCTAATTGAGCCGTGTCTGTGTCTGTTCTAAACCACTCAACAGATTTTCATACGGTTTTCACTAATAGAAAGGGAGCGAAGCCGGGATCAGTAAAGAATATTTTTTCATATTAGGATTATTTTCTAACATTATGTTTTTTTATTAAATAGTATATTCATATTAATACATAATTTATTAATTTTCTGATAATAACAAATGGCAGTGTAGGTCACACTGAGTTTGGACCGTCTGGCGGCAGAAACTATACTAGATAATAACACCGTACCTCTGTGTTTGCTTGTCTTATAAGCGATGGTAGCCAGTTACTGACAGCCAGCTTGTCTGTTGTTCTTAACATAAAAATATATTATTAATAATTGTTCATATTAGTTTTTTTGAATTATAATAAAATTATTGTAGCGACAGTGGCACAGTGTGCCCGGAAAGTTACGCGCAAAAGCTAATTAATAATGAAAACATAGGTACATGTAGATACTGGTTACTGCAAAAACTATAGAACATTGTACGGATTAGACACACCTACATCAGAGTAGGCTTATCTGTGATTCGACCTGTCTCTCACAAACCCTCATTCGTTTCAACACAATATCGGGCGTCCGTTATTCCATAGCCGTGGCAGACTGGAGTCTGCAAGTCGAAAATTAGAATGTATTTTGTATTTTCTTTTAATTTATCTATCTATACTAACATTATAAAGTGGAAAGATTTGATTTTTTTGTTTGTTTGCATTGTATTAGGCTCCGAAACTACTGGACCGATTTGAAAAATTCTTTTACTTTTGGGAAGCTATATTATTAGCGTCAGTAACATAGGCTATATTTCATAAAGTTAAGCCATTTTTGTAAGTCTAGAAATTCCCTTACCCATCTAATTCCGCAGTGCAAATACATAACTTCGGGTGCTTCTTAAGTACCAAGGTAACATGATAATAAAATTCCACAGAGTATTTGCGAAATACAGTTTACACTACCAGGATAACAGATGAGGCGGGAGGCATCGATATTCTCTTGGGAAGTTTAAAAGTGCATCTGCGAAAGTTTACTAAAGTAAACGACGAGCTGCCGGCCCTTTGTACATCGATCCTGCACCGCTTGACATTGTGTACACTGAAAGATATACTATTGCTATTGCAATTGCTTATAATGTTGGTTATCGAATCGAAATAGCATCCGTTGCTAACATATGCTAGATATGGTATAACTACATTTAGATACCATAGATATGGTAAACTTTAAGAAACGTCTTAGTTTTTTGCTATTAAATTTGCATGGAGTAACTTAGATTCTTCATTACAACAACGTATGGTAGCAATTTATGGAGACAGCCTTTATACTATTACTTATGTGGATTTTTAAGAAAAATACTGGCTAGGTATAATCGGAATTCCATCATAAAATGTGTCACTTGAGTAATTTTTCTTTCCTTTAAATTCTTCAACTTACAGCCTCATACGTAAAGCCTGGTTGGTGGATTGCCTCGATGAAACTATTGTAATAATGCTGAGACTAGATCTATTTGCCTGGCTGAACATTAGCTTTGAGGTCACTACTTCATTCAGAGCGAAGGTATCAATTTTAAACATTTTCTTTCGTCTTCCTAATGTTTGTGTTTTAATATGTCTGTAATTTGTTGTTTTTGACATGAAAACGTCTTTAAATTTGCTTCCATATTGGGAGGCAATTTTTAAAAACTGATGATAACAAATTGTGAGATACAGTTTAATGCTGTAGCTAAATACAAAATTTAATTAACCGACTATATTTCGCGTATCGCGCACCTATATGTGTGCATTGCACTTAAAACATAATACAAATCAAATATTGACACGTAGTCTGCCCGGGTGTATCGCTGGCTGGCTCAGTTTTGTGACTCATCCGAACTACCTAGATGTTGTTATAGTATTGTGGGAAAATTGTAGCCGTGACTGGTGTTGAAAAAGTATTGGTCGACTAAATTATGTTTACAATGACAGATAGGCGAGATCAAGCCAAATTATTTCCGTCAAAATAAGCCAAGGGGCGCAGATTATTCTAATTTCTATAGATTTATATTTAGAAATTCTATAGTTGTATTCTACGAATTATATTTCTAATTGTGTTTAATTCAGTATAAATTGTGGTAACAACTTGGTAATGGTATCACTAATTATTTTTTCTTAAATTTATTATGAACCCTTTAAGTATGTTTACAACTTGAATATATAGAAAATAAATATATAGTATTCACTTAACCTTTTATAGGCTTTTTTAGTTAAATCTTGAAAGCGTAACAAAGAATCTTTTTTCACATTACAAACACTTCAATTTTATTTGTTAGTATAGATTAGGATATATTCAAGAGTTAATAATAATGAAACTCAAATCTGAAGGGTGAATTCCCAATAAAAATATAGGAAAATGTATTCGATCCCTTCGCAGACCCCCAAATGTACTAACTATGCGTTTATTGCATGTGAGAGTGATGAGAAGACAGGTCAATTTGCGGGGTCATGTCGCGAGTCGAAGCGAAAAAGAGCTAAATTAAATTTTTAATGCTGTCAGGGTGAGAGCGTGACTGGTGACGAGACTAGTCTAGACTTGTACTCTGTTCTGTTATAGGTACCACAACATACAGTATGATCAAAATATATTGATTTTTTTTTATTTAAGGTACGACCCAAATTCATAATTAAGATTTTTTTATGTTTAGGTTTTCAGACAAGCTGACGATCTACTTGATGGTAGGTGGCTACCGTCGCCTGTAACCAAGCAACACCGCAGCTACTGCTAGTGTCTGCCGACTTTATAGTAGTATTGAGGATAATAAACAGGGAAATGGAATTTAGCGTGCCCTGTCACTGTTAAATTAAATTTCTTCCTTGTGTACATGTATGTATGTATGTATGATAATTGTGTATATGTCAAACACCTATATTTAAAAGACGCAGGGTACTTCGTGACCATTTTAACTAATTTATATGAGGCTAGCTAACCCGACAGTCGAGAGTCGTTGTCCTGTCAATTTCATATAAAAATACCATCCAAATTTTCAACTTTTCAAGTGGATATTCCAAAAAAATATTTCATAAGTACAACCTTATTCTGACAATTACGAACACAACAAAAAGAAAATCAGCAAAATCGGTCGGCCCTATGAAATGATTTTCAAGACAGAATATGTTTGTACACTGTGGAAGAAGTTTTGGAGCAAGTGGAAAACACATGAAAAAAGAGATTGTTCCAAAATTTGTGCGTCTCGTGCATAAATTTCTTATACCGTATCCAAATAATGCGGTTGAACTTCGCATTAATGACGCGCAGCCATTGATCCATAACCAATGACAAACCCATTAATGAGTGAGCTCATTGACCCCAAAACGAGTAGCTAAGGTGTTTGCCTTAGCGCCTTATCTGAAAGGCAAACTTTAGAAATTACCTTTTCAAAGTTGGCTCTAGCCCGTCTGGCGGCAGTAGCCACCTCCTTGCAGAAGACTACCGTGAGATCCATAATCATATTAAGGCATTGTTTGTGTTAATAGGGGTTTGTAGCTACCTAGTACTATCAAGTGGACCGCCAGCCTGTCTACCTTTACCTACATTAAAAAGTACGGAGTTTAAAAGTTAATACGGTTAGGCATTAATTGTACAGCCGGTAGAACATACAAGGAGAGGCAACATTTTCGTCTTAAATTAAGGGGTTTTAACTTGTAACCGTTGTTGTGTCAGAAAAGAATCGTCAATAGACGCTGCAAGGTACCAAAAGGACCTAGCTCTAGTATTGAGATGAGATCCATGTGACTATGGTTTAAGAGAAGTTAGCAGATAAACAAACAGTGGCGCATAGATATAAATTTTGTACAGTACTACAATTTATATAATAATTTTACTTAAACATTTTTAATTTTAATCGTAGGTCATAGGTACGTAGAGATCAGATTGAGTTGGACTCATCTGGAAAAAGTTCAAATTATTGGTACTTTGCTTTGCAAGTACGCATTATGAATTTTAACTGCTTAATTGCTACCAATTGTTCACCAAAATACAACAATTCAATGACACTAATGTGTTTAATACAAAAAAACGTCACAATAACACGCAAACCTTCAAAGGAGAAGACATAAATCAAGATTGGGGCCGTTGTACCCGACGGAACCGGAAGCGAAGTCGATGCACCCTACGCACACGTGCTCAACTTAAATTAATACGTTCGGCGAGCGTTCGGTGTGTGCGTGACACAAATACACGCGGAAGTATATATTAGCACAGTTTTCCCGCACACACACGTACACGAGTCGTGTATAAACGCAGTGTTGTTTTACGCCAACAGTTTTACTAGTGTGAGTGCCGCCTTGTTGCGATGCAGGGGGTGTGGCAGTGTTACGACCGTAGGCTTTGACTAGAACTGGGCGAGTGTCGATGTGTGGGTATCGCTAAGTTGTGAACCGTTGTGTGCGCTCGTTGCAAAGTAATGATAATATACGGTATGATCAGAAAATATTTTCAAAATATTTTTATTGCTTCCGTAGTTCGAATATAACTTTTTAAGGAATAATTCGTCAACCAATTAATAATTGTCAATTGGAATAATTGTCATTGTATAACCAAGTGAAAACATAGCCATAAATATTTATTATTCTTAATCTACATTTAGACATAGGTACATATCGGTATTCAAATCTGCATTTGCTGTTACATTACTGATGCCACTGATCTATTATTGATTACAATTAGTCAGCATTAACATAATGGAAAAAACTCGTGTTATGGTTTCAACATACAACTGACAGCGGGAGAAACCTTGCTCACCTAGATGAGAGTCACTCTTGAAAAGATCATTTCTAAAGTTGGCCCAGCCGGGAATCTTACCCATGTGTCAGAATGCATCTTAATCACTCGACTAATGGGCTCGACAAATATTATTATATAACACGGATATTATGTTATTTTTACTAATAAATAAAACTGAAGTGTTTGTTTGTAATGTTAATATAACCTTTTTTTACTATATGAAAGTATATAATTAATGTATATGAAAGTATATATGTATACGGTACTTATAACGAAAACAATTTTTTAAATTTTTGTCTCTGTCTGTTTGTTGCGGATAATCTCCGAAACGGTTTAATTGATTTTGATGGGATTTTCACTGGCATATTGCTAATTTTATAAGAAGTAACTTAAGCAGTGTCTAGTACCGCGCCCCATACACCTCAGCGAAACGTGGCCGGGTTCAGCTAGTTAACAGATATATATCAACCTGTATAGAGGTTGTTGAGGGTGCGATGTGCAGAAGTGTGTCCCGAGTGTTGTATGTGTGCACGGGTGCGGGGGAGACGAGGCGGTGGCGCGGTGCGGCGAGCCCGGCGCACCCCCGTTCACGGCCAGGGGTCGCCGACCGCGCCCGGGCTACGGCGTAACCCCGCTACGGAGCTACGGCTCGTAGCTTCCTCTTTTCTATCATTTTAATACGTAGCGTAGCGCTTGATATCTAGTTATTAGGTCACGTGGTATTCACTTCACGTGTCGATATCGGTTCACTGAATCTCTCCTCATTAGTGCATTGAATTAATTAATTTATAACTTTCAATATAATTTTAGAAACACTTTTTAGTTTTTAATTTATAATTTTAATGAAATGGTAATGTTGTCGGCAAGTAATTTGATTGTATAATTTGATTTTAGTGGTAAATTTGATAGTATATCAATAAATTGGATCGTAGCATAAAATATTTCCACAAACAGTAACAAGATGAGACAATAGGATTTTTATGAATGTATAGGTTGATAGACAGGTTGACGGAACGGTCCACTTGATGGTATGTGGTTACCGTCGCCTATAACACAAATAATGCTACATGTGCTGTCATTTCACGGTAATATTCTGTAAGGGGGATGGTTACTTCCGCCAGACGGGCAGCCCTAATGCCACTACTTAATATCACTTAGTGATACTAAGAAATACAAAAGAACGAACAATATATATAATTTTTTTAGCTGGAAAAGACCATTAAGCGCAAATGTATTATATAAGCTGGATTTATAGAAAACCATATAATATTGTCGACGTAGAATTCACTTGAATTAGAATAATTAATGCGGTCCGATATTTCACGACATGTTAGCGGGTATAACGGACGCGCGGGTAGCGCAAGGGATGGGGGATGAAGGGGAGGGATGCACGTTCGCTATACGAATATGTTGCACGATTTATTACTCTATGTTGGCTATACAAATAGAAGCCTACTATTTGTACGTGTTTAGGGAAAAATATATCTGGATCTGGAGCATGCTCGGAGATTATTAATTAGTATTGTTTTAAAATAATAGTTTCACACATTTCACATAATATATATTTCTGAATGTTGTAAATTTGTTTGTTTATAACTTTTTTTATTTTTTGTTTTAAATTAGGTAATGTTGTAGCTGTAACCTAGTAACTACATTAAAGTTTTTTGAATTATTTCGGGTTTATTTTGCGTCTGTTATGAGTTAATTCGAGTATTTATACTGCACGTGATTTATTATGTCTGGTTTAAACGCAATTTCATATGATTATAATTATATGGTTAGTATTAGCTGGATTTTGAACTGAATGATTCAAATGTTCATGAACAATTAAAACACTAAAAAAACTAGTTATTGATCATGCGAATGCGAATCATCAGAATGCGTTTAATTCTAAAATTACCATGTTTATATACATTACATTTATTTATGTTTATATATATTACATTTGCATAACGATAAATGTAATATATATAAACATATATATGAAACACGAGGCGCGGGCGGGGGTTTCATCCCTTCGTGGTTGAAGTTCCTCGGTCACGCACGAAGCGTTACAGTTCCACCTTCCTTGTCCGAACTGCTAAGGAGTGGAACTCACTGCCTGCGTCTATGTTTCCCCAAAATTACAATCTCGGGGTCTTCAAACGTAGGGTAAATGGGCATCTACTAGGTAAGCGTGGTCCACCTTCGGCCGCATCTGCACCTAACATCAAGTGAGATCGCGGCCAAGCGCTGCCTTGACTTATATAAAAAAAAAAAAAAATATATATAACATCGAAATAATGTCATTTACTTGAGACAGTAAAACCAGTCTTGCGCATCGCGGTCGCCTTGTACCCGCGCGCGCAAACTCGCGAAGATGAGTCGCGTAGGTATTTCGCCCTTTCGCTCTGCTGATGCCGGGGAGAAAACATCTCGCCCAATCAATCAATATTGTTGATCAAGTTGGCTGTGACGGCTGCTGCTGGCTTCTGTTCATCCGCCGTCGTGAATCCAGCTATATAGTTGTGCAATAAATATATAAAATCACTAGCTGGTCTCGTTGAAAAATGAAAAATATATCACTTGAATTACACATCTTTATCGCTGTGACGACAGTGGCGCCTAATTGTAATATTTTTAAAAGATCCCCCGGGAACTTTACATTTTTCCAGGATAAAATGTATCCTACCTAAGTATTAATCCAACTAATAATCTATCTGTGTGCGAAATTTCATCCAAATCCCTTCAGCCGTTTTTGCGTGAAAGAATAACAAACATACACCCATCCTCATAAACCTCGCTAAGGCGAGTACCTACTTCGCAGAAAAGTGTTATTTTTATCGCCTAGTTTGACTTCTTAGAATTTCAATTTAATTATACTGTGCATTTATTTACTATAACTAAAAAAGTTTGAATGGGGCAGATTTATACAAAAAATTTTTCTTTGAAATTAATTACTGCCCAAAAAACTAACTTTCCAATTTAAAATCTGTTCGATTATCTCCATGGTATCTCCGAGACGCTACAAAAATTTGTTGTGCAATATTGCACCTTGTTCCGTAGGTGATTAGGTTGTGCTCATTTTGGTACAAATTCTGAGGTTTAAGGTTCTTGAATTTTGTACGGCTCGCTTGAGGGAGCCCATGTTGCCCTTATACCAGCTACCAGCGATTTCGTCCGCGTTGAAAAATAAAAGATATAAGCCCTAACAAAATACATATGTAAAGCAATATAACGTCTGACATACATTGACACCTAACAGTATACTTTTGCCAAGCCTTGGATCTTTATTTTTAGATAGCTTGTGCCCGCGGCTTCGCTCGCGTGGAAAATTTAGTCTATGTTAATCCTGAAAGACTTTTTTAAATCAGATGACTAGTGTCGAAGATTACCTCCTACATGCAAACTTACAAATTTTACCTCCTTATAATATTAGTATAGATTTAAAAAATGTAAGTTCAATGGATTTGATGCCATCCTGGTTTCGTAAAAAAATAAAGCCTCAATTTAAAAATTAAATTCTGCCTAGAAAAGCTCTGCTTTTCCTATGGTCGAGTCGTTAAAATAGTAAAATAGAAAATAATTGCTACAATTAAATGCATTATATTTTTTATTAAAATGCATTTGTACGCACAATATAATTGCAGTACGCGTACCACAAAGCATTATGCGCGACGTCCTTGTTAATGCGGAGACGGAAAGTTTGAGTGCATAATATGTAAAAAATTTAAAAATGCGGAAGCAATCACGCGGATCGCGTCACTGGTTACATAAGCGGGGCTTGGGGGGTTACGCAAGTTGCGGGCGGGATGACGAGGGGTGTCTAGGGCGGGGGTAGTGCGGGGAGGGTTGGATCGATGCCCGGCCGTTCACCCGCCTGCATTGCGCCGCGACGCACGCCGCGCCGCCGACATCCGCCTGCAGTGGTCGACGCCGCCGCCGACCCGCGTCACAACCACCACCGCACATATCCTGCCGCCCTAGTACTTATTGCTCTTTCGTTTAAGGAAATAATATCATTTATAAGAGTCATCAAATCGGTTCAAAAGCTAAAGTTTTGTTAATTTAGTTTTGTCCGAGAGTAGATTTAGGGTAGGCAAAAAAATATTTAATCTAGTGCAATGATATTACAAGAAAGAAAACACTAGAAAACTTATTTGACACCACATAAACCTAATTCTGTTAAATAAAACTATAACAAATGAAAACTTAAACTTAAATTATTTATCCAATTTTTAATGTCAATGGCAACTAACAAAAAAAAAACCGCTCAAAAAAGGTACTGTTTTTCTTTTTATTTTTAAGCTGAATTCTAAGTCAAAATTGTTGTAAAAATTAACAGTACTAGTTTGTTACATTTTATATTATAATTTATCTTGCCAATGTGAACGTGTCTTTATGTTGTCAGCCGCCCCACGTCGTAGCTTTCGTAGCCGTTCTGTCGTGCCACGGCTACGAATATGCCGCGCCCGCCCGAGCAGATTGATTCAGATACTTTTTGTATTCAGTGCATGTTCTCTGGAATATTTCGTATAATAAGTTCCTTGATGGATTCCAAATTCGATTTCCGAAGTCTTTACGTAGAGGAATTGATGATTCTGGCTTGAATATTTCTAATTTATTTGAATGATTTGCATTTTTTAACTACACAGAAGTTGTGTCACCAAAGGAAATTGTTACAAGACGTCTGCTAAGTATTTCGCACTCTAATGCTAAAGTCACATTATCAATGGAAAAGCCACATGTCAATTAAATTTCATATAACAAAGGTAATTAAAGCAAAGTACCTATGTCTTAACATATTTTAAGCAATATTTTATGCTTAAGATAAAAATAACACTAAAAACAGTATTTTTCCATGACATCTCATATATTTAAAGACAAAGAGACGAGTTTCTATTTACATTCCAGTGATAAAGCGGGATTCCCCGAATTATTCATATTTATACACAGATTCATATTCAACATTCAGGGTATTCCGTCAGGTGAATTCATTACTGTATTTTATTGGACTTCATATTCTATTCGTATTTTATCCTGATACACTAATTTATGCTACTAAGGCTGGTGCTGTAGGAGCGATATCTATTCGGCAAGAAGTCTTACTACTATAGTAGTACTAATAGAAACAAAGCCATATGTAGGTACTAAAATACTAACATGTCGAGTGCTATATTTTTTTATCGAAATAGTCAGGCTTAAGCCCAGTTTTGAAGCTCTGTCTGCGTTTCTCCGTTTATTCCTCTGGGCTTTCGCAGCTCTTTTATTATGATTGCTTATAGCGAGCTGAGAAGATAAAAGTAAACGATTTCAGTTTTTGGCAAAAGTTTTCATTGCATTCTTATTTTAAGCTAAAACTAATCGTCCGAATTGTAGTGGTGCTGAACGCTGGCTTGGCGCCAACCAAATATATCACTTGAAAACACTACCCCTTCTATTCTGTGTCTGCTGTTGTATATTTTTAAAAATTTTACACCTTATTTTTTGTTAAATATGGTTAGTTGTCACAAATGAATCAAATATTTTGCAACATGAAATTATAAGTTAAATTTGGCTCAACGTTTTCATCTTCTTCATTTTGATTGAGAATTAATTTATTATTTAGTAGCATTCCGCCCGCGGCTTCGCACGGAATACGTCATACGCTGCTACAAATAACTTACGGCATTTACTCTCTTTCTCGATGCTGCAAAGAGCATATATTGGAGAAAAGTTTTCTTCTCTAGTGTTCACAAGGCTCGATGCATGCAGCAAACGACCACCACCCATGCTCTCAACCTTCTCGTACCCTGATACTAAGTTATGCCAAAACTTAGCTTTGCATATTATTATTTTTTAAATAATGACTGTTAACCCTGCTACCTGTAATTCCTATCATAACTAAATTCTATGCTATGCTAAAACCTTTTTTTTTTTTTTTTTTGACATGAATATGTCTTTTCTCTGGGGTCTATTCGAAAGAATGTGTGTCACGAAAATCGTTACCATGACGTAAATGAATTAATTCGAAAGAATGTGTGTCACGAAAATCGTTACCATGACGTAAACGAATTAATTATAATTTGTTCGTTTGTTTATATATATATTTTATCCCTGTTGACCATAGAAGGATTAAGGATAAGGGGAAAGAATAAGGATAAGGATAAGGATAGGGATAGGGATAGGGATAGGGATGGGGATAGGGATAGGGATGGGGATAGGGATAGGGATAGGGATAGTTTGTTCGTTTGTTTATATATATATTATCCCTGTTGACCATAGAAGGATTAAGGATAAGGGGAAAGAATAAGGATAAGGATAAGGATAGGGATGGGGATAGGGATAGGGATAGGGATAGGGATAGGGATAGGGATAGGGATAGGGACCATTTAAATCTTTCTTTTCATTTATGATATGAGACATATTCATGTCTACTGTGCCATCGAGAAGCCATGGCACTTTTGTTGTTTTTTTTTTTTTTTTTAACGAGGAGTAATCCGCTTACAGATTCCCTACCGCTGGCTAGACGGTAAGGATATGTGGGGGTCGCCCAGCACCTGATCATAGTGGCACTGGGAATACGCCACTAAAACTCCCCGGTGCCTCCTTGCCCATGATAGGGATGAACCGGGCTCTGCGGGGGGCATCTTACACCGGTCCACCCCCAGGGCAGCCCGGCCATTGCTGACCAGGCTAACTCCAACGTGAAGATTGTCCCGAGACACTAGTACAATCTCCATACGGAGGGACCTTGTGCAGGCACACACAGCTAGCCGACCATGTGCGCAAGGTCCCCCTAGACCATCTACAGAAGACGGGCCTACAGGCTCGCCTTCCCTAGACAGCCTCACCAAAAGTCCGCACTCAAAGAGTGCGGAAAACTCCACGGTGAGAGGTAGCCCGGCGAGGGTTTCCCTCTCGTGAGCGTTCGCTGCAGGCCCCCGCTCGGAAGCCCGCTTTGTAACGCTCACAACACCAACAGCGCTCTGCTACAGGCCCCCGCTCGGGAGCCCGTTTGGAACGCTCAGTCTCGCCTAAGAGGCGTGGGTGGTTTCCGATAACTCAAAGTTATTTTGAGCGTTCGCCCTCTGTTATTACAGTAACAGAGATTGAACATCATTCGGATAAACAATAACATGCCGTCGCTCCTACAGGCCACCGCTTGGCAGCCCGCTTGGAACTTCGGTTGAGCGCTCCTGCGGGACGCTCTTGGTAGCCCGCTCAGAACGCTCGTACGCCTTCTTGGTCCCCGAGGCGGCTCGCCAAGGGTAAGCCCCCCCACCTATGCTATGCTAAAACCTAGACAGACAACCCATTTTATATGCAAAGAGGAATCATGCAAATCGGATCAGTAGTTCTCGAGTTATGTACATATATGCAAATAATATTACTAAAATTTAAAATGGACTTTATGAATGTTGTAGTAGGTTTAATAGCACAGACATTTTTGTAAATATTGGCTTTAATTAAATCCTTTACCCTTTATAATTAAAAAATCATACTTTTTCATACAAAAATTACTAAACGGGTTTGGATGAAAACTTTACAGTTATATATCAATATAATACCTAATTTTATATTATTAGTTACTAATTGATAATTTTGAAATTCGCTAAACGTCAAGCAGACTAGCCCTGAAAGGTGATTTTGTGTAGAAATTTGTAAAAAAAAATACGTGATATTACGGAATGACACAGTGAAAATTACGGGAAAAGTGGGAAAACCCAACAGTGTTTTGGGAAATCTGTTACTCATGCCGTGCGTTAGCGGTCTAGGCTATGATTGCTCAATGCAACTCCTTAGCAACTTAGCAGATATAGCGTGTATCAATAGATAGCAGATTCAATAGAACGTCGATGGCGGGGGTAAGTTTAAAGTTTTTAATTATATCTTGTTAATTAGAATGAAAATATCAAATGATGAACAAAAATGCCTACGTCATGTATATGAATAGAAATTTATTTTTTCCATATATAATGGGCACTTCGCATTTTACGTGAGGTTCATATTTTTGTATTATATAATCAATTGAAATTCACAAGTGCAACGCTAGCTCTCATTAAGGGGTGCATATACGCGTGCAGTCATAACTAGATCCACTTGATGCACCCCGGAATCGAGTGAATGACGCTGGCTGCTTACTAGGGTAACATAAGTCGGTATATATGTTACTGTGAATATCCGAAATCGGTGAATCTTAGAATAATTATCTCAACCCACAATCACCAATTTTTTAAGAAAAGACAAATTGTTTCGTTCACATTACAACAAATTATCATATATGTCAGATGTCAGGTGGCTGGTGTTACCTAATGACAAAAGTAATGCCATAATTATTGCAAGGAGCGTTGACTTACTCGCTGCACTGCTGACCTTAGGATTAGGTAAAAAAATTACAAAACAATTACAAAACGGTCTCCGTCAAGCACGTCTTGAAGAGAGTCACGATGTTGATCTTTCGCGAATGCTATATTATTATAATACTAGCTAGTGCCTGCGACTTCGCCCGCGTTGAAAAAGAAAAAAGTAGCCTATCCTGTGTCCTGTACGTCTAAATGTTTATCTACCAAGTTTCATGAAAATAAGTTAATTAGTTTAAGAGTTATGTTTACATACATACTTACATACAGAAAAAAATCTTTAAATCGTCAATTTAGTTTCAGTGTCATATATAGAGCCTATAAATACGATATTTCTGAAAACAAAGTAATTCCATGACTTACTTCATGACAAACCCTTACAGATTTATTATTAGTATTGATTGATTATAATATAAAATTTCTTAAAAATATAATAAAACTATCAACAGTTAACCTATACTTTGTGATATTATATTTTATTAGCATATACTAGCAAATCTTAAAATTTGCCATGTTCCGACATTCGCAGTAACAGATATATCACTGCAAAAATGTGTTACCTCCCTATTATGAGATAGAAAAATAAGTCGGAAGCTTAATTAGAAAAATCTGGAGCAGTTTTCGTAAAAAAAGCGCTTACTTTGGCTAAATTGCCAGTGGCGGAAGTTAAATCGCTTTTAAATTAATTTCGTGGCCACTTAAACTCACCCAAGAGAACATTATTGTGACTTCAGGCCGTAACGCTGAAGAATTTTTTTATGAAAAAGTAAGCAGGCAGGCTGACCGTTCACTTATCTGTAAGTGACTACTCGTCTATTAAGCCAGTAAAGACATAGTAGGTGCTGAAAGTTGACTTAACTTGTCTACAAACGTGTCCACACCCCTAATTTAGTAAGGTGAGTCCAAAATATAGTAACAAAACATTTTAACATACATATAGCATGTTTTACATCTGTGGAATATTTTTTAATCAAATAAATTTATATAGTTAACAACGTTTGCCGGGTCAGCACTAGGCAAAAGAGTTTTCCCAAAAAAAATCCTTTATCACTTAGGGGTATAAAAAAATAGCTTATGACCTATTCTCAGACCTACCGAATATACACAAAAAATTTCATAAGAATCGGTCAAGCCGTTTCGGAGGAGTTTGGTTACAAACACTGGAACACGAGAATTTTATATAACAACATATAGAGTTATAATAACATATAGATAACATGTTATTATAACTCCTGACGGGACCAACAAAACTGTAGACGTGTTAGAAAACATTGTTATATGTTATATATAACAATGTTGTATAACATTGTTACATGATGGACGTGTTATACAAAAAATGTTATGTAGGTAATATGTTATTTAATCTGGACGCACATTTATGTAACGTAACGCAGAAGTGCGTAGGTACACATTTTCATGAGTCCAATAGAAAAATAGTACAACAAAGATGGTTAGATACAACAAAAATAGTAAATCTAGCATTTTTAAAAGCTTTAAAAGTTTTAAAGCAATACATTTTTGCAACAAATTTTCCGCATATTTATTTCCAATAGAAAATTGAGGGGTTGAAAGAAACGGTCAAGCGTTCAATCTAATAGTCCAAGATTTTTAGCTTCGGCTATCGGCAAGAATTCTTGCCGTAAAAAGTTTTTAACACAATAATTTATGCTGAACAAGCTAAAGCATAACCATGCTGTGCTTTAACTTTGCCAATGCCATTTTTACTTAATAATTATTAATTAATCATAAATCATAACGCTCATAAATATTTTTTACACCTGACTAATTGCTCCCCCCAAGCTTTGTCTGCTTTTAAATTTGACAGCATAAAATATTTTTAGTCGCTTAATGATGTCACTGGTTGAGTCATGTCGTGGGTTGTCCTTTCTTATCGTTCTAAAAAAAGAGTGATAAATGAGTAAACTCTGGTGTCAAAATTTTAATATCTCTGACTAATATAAAGTAAGTACCTATTTATTTTTCAGGTAACAATAAGTATTAAATTAAAAAACGTTTCAAAACTTCAAAATTTTATTTATTTATTTCAAAATAACTTACCTCTCAACTTTTGTTGTTAAGTATTTAGAACTTATTATTAATTTATAAAAATAAACAAACAAATATCAAGTTATCAAGTTATTTTATTACCTTACTTACTTCTATGAATATTTTTTTTAAAAAATAGCAAAACAAAGTGAAATGTATTTCGAAATGTTTTTTTATTTGGACTTTTAGAAAAGTTTATCATAGCATATGTCAATATGGGCACAAGTTCTTCTAAAAACACTGCAACGCGAATCGAATGCAGCAAAACGCAACAGCTCAACAAAAATTGCAGTCGGGTCCTGACCTACCCTCACCGACGGCGCATTGCGTCCAGACTGCCCCCATACCGCGTATATATTGTATCTATAGCCAGCCAGACTGGTACACAAGCACTAAATTATACACCACTAGGTTTATTGTGGGGGAAGTTTGGATGCATAAACTGTCAACTTCGGACAAAACTTGTCCCGAAGGGCGGGTCATGTATCGCTGTTATCCCTAGCTCTTTCAAAATAGTGTCTTGAAGTTACTTAAATTTTTATGCTGCGCTGCGCAATTGCTCAATTTTCTTAACGGAACCCAAGACCAAGCGCGAATACACAAAAACAGAGAAAGGTATGTAATTTCAAATATTGTTCAAAAAGTTTTGGTTGTCTCTTTCTATAATAACTACAATTGATAGACACAAGAGATGTTCTTGTCCTGTCCTCAACATAAGCCCTGCAAATTTGGTGCCTGGCCGCCTATTTGGTGAAGTAATCACGTGACACACTTAGTTCTGTCTTTTGTTAGCTGTATTTTGTAATTGCGAATTCATTAGATATTAATTAATTAGTGACGTCATTTGAGTCTATAATTATTCGAGCCCATAAGAAGAATATTAAATTCCATTTGACTTTTTCTTAAGTTTAGGCATAATTTATTGATTTTAATAGGTATGTTAAAGTTTTTTATCTATAAAAGTCAGCAGGCAGAGTGACGGTCCACTTGATGGTAGGTGGCTACAATTGCCTAGTAATAAAAGAAATGCCCTATGTATTGCAAGACGCTGTCAACTTACACAGAATGAAGGATAAACAGGGGTTAGAGGAATCTTGGCATCTCATAACTTCTAATTAACTCACTAAAACACAAGAGCTCTCATCTCATCTTATCTCAAACTGCCTGAGTGACTTCTGACTCCTGAAAATCAAATTAGTTATCCATTCAATGACTGCAGGACTTGCGACTGCAACAATTTTTGTTATTTGCAAATAAATAAATAAATAAAAAATATCTTTACATATTCACCATCTAGTTCCATTGTAAGCAACTAATGCTTGTGTTATGGATACCAGATAGTTGATGCTGATATAGGTACTAGATAGATTACTTTTGTTGTAAATACATACATACATAAACTCACGAGATAAATATTTTAGTGTTTGTCTTTCTTGTGAAAAGTTTTAAGTCTCAAATTGCAGTGGTCGCGCACCAGACAGTCTACACAGTCTACAGTCTAGACGTGGGGTTCGAAGTGCATTTTTCTGTCTGGACCCCTCGCTTTCAAAGTATAAAACGAACCCTCTATCGTTTACTGTGCGTTATTTAATTTCTTTGATATTCCTGTTTCGATGTAAATCCAACTCTTTCGACTCCGCATTAAAAACTACAATTAAACGGATGTCGTGAGACAAAATTAATTTTAATGCTTTTCAAATGTTGCTCTTATGTAATATTTAATCACTGTAGTGACTTTATACTTAAATAGGTCTTATATGGGAATTTCTCTTTTACATTATATACTTACTTAGAAGCTTAGAAGGTCTATTATGCATGCGTAAATCTTGAAGTAAATTTAAGTAGGTAAGTAAATAATGTAAATATTAAGGTAAGTAAGTAAATATTTATGCACAAAACATTACTCTTTAAGATGTTTAATTTGCTGCATAACTTAGCTGTAAGTTAAACGCTTTAGAGCGATCAATGATACACTTGTAAAATTTTCACTTAATATGATATGATATATAATATATAATCCTATATATATACAAAGCTTTTTAAATATTATACTTAATTTTCCTATGATTTCGGTTGACAGGCGCATTGACGGTATAAAGTATAAGGCTACTTTTGTTAGTATAGTTCGCGCGGCGTATTAAGATTTAAGACCTCTCGGCAAAAGTAGAGGGGGTATGCGCTACTGTCGTCTTAGAATAACACGGAAATAAATTTTGACTGTCACTAGCGGAATTTACTCTGGCAGCCTTTACTCACACATCGAATGGGTCCCGCCTTTTATCGGTCTGTCTATCTATCGTTTACCCTAAGAGGTGTTTAATGCCCCGTTGTCCAACTAAATAACAAGATTAGGTTCTGTTAGTCTTTTTATTCAGCGATATTTTTTAGATATGTTCGCGTTTTTAAACATTTTTAGAAATACATAACTTCATAGTCTTTTATTTCTTTCATTTTCCTTTCCTTTGTCTTAAGGTACCAGGGTAACAGGAACAGCCAAACATTCGGCATCAGCAAGCCTAATGAGAGTTCTGATACGCTATTTAAGGTTTTGTTACTAGGAAGTAGCTGCAGGTCGTTGCACATCACGGCCGACGTAATAGGGGGGTTTCGGGGGCAAAAGTCTCTCTCTCCTCCCGCTCTCAACCCCCCTCCGTACCCGGGTAATCGCCCCACGGTTCATTATCAAAGTTCACTAGTACGATGCACACATATATAGAAATACCGTATCGACAGGGTCCAACAATACACACGTGAGTTTTACCACCATTTTACTAAGAACTCTCGTGTTAGTTAAAAATGAGTGTTTTAAACTTTAAAAGAGTTCACATTGAGGGTCAATACAAAGTGGTCAGTCCCGATCGTGGCGTCGAATTCTTCCGATCTATGACGGAAACTGCCGAACTGTGGGCGGGAGTTTTGACAGCTCACCCGGAAAAGCTGCAGCGCGGAAATGCGCCAAGCATCTGCTTCCATCGCAAACTTGCCTGTTTCCATTTCTATTAGAAATTTAGAATTTAACTCTTAGCAATAGAATTTAAAATAGAAGTCGGCTTATGTATTTGAAACAAGGGGTTTCTCTGCGTATACCTAAATGGTTAGACATACTCAATTTAAAGATTATTGTGGCTAAAATAGGGCTAAAATTCAATTATTTATATTTTTACTATTTAATTTAAAATCTTTTTTAAAAATAAATGTTAAATATTTATGCAAAAGCCTCTTGAAGTGGTGGTTGAGGTTCTTTGCTATGCACCGTCTGCTGAAACAACTATTTGAAAATTTTTGTCAAATTTACATCCCACATGGCGCTCACCTCGTGGACGAAGCTACTTATTTTACTCAGCTTATTACTTTCGCCTTTCTAGAGACTCCTCGTTATTTGTTTAATCTTGTTTCAATTTAAGAGCACAATTTTACCTAATGCAAATTGATAGGTATGTCGCATAAGTCCTTTATGTTCTGAGCTGATGTGTGAATTCTTTTGAAAGGTATTTGAAAAGTCACCCATTCGCTAATTACAATCAGCATTCGCAGACAGGATTACAGCGAGGGTTCGTTCGCAGAGAGGCAGACGCAGAAGGGGCTGGGGGTGGGGGGTAACGGGGCGCTTTCGTTTAGTTTCGTTTTTGATTTATTCGACAGTAGTGCCAGTCGTCTAAACGACACTTTAATACTTTAATAAATGTAAACTACGTTTCTGTCTGTCCTTTGTAATATTTTCTGTGTAATAAATCGATGTAGTAGAATACATACCTATTGCTTTGCTGATTCAAAGTGGGAGAAAGTAGCATCGGTTCTTTCAAAGCCTGGCTCTTTCATACACACTCTCTCCTACTTACCGAACCAAACAGACATACTGTTATTTTATAGTGGTCGTGAAATAACAGCACTTTAGAGGCTTACACAAAATTTATTAATAAAACAAATAGGTACATGTCTAGTTCAAATAAAGAAATATTTATAAAATTTCAAAATTTCTATAGTGATAAATTACAATTTTATTTAATTTGGAATATTTTTTTTTTCAATGTTTATTTTAATTAAGTGGCTAATTAAGCTGACAAGTTTATAAGTACACTTGGGTATTCACTAATTGGTTGCACTTAAATGGAATTAAAATTAAGTTTTTTGTAGTAAATATGTACAAGAGAGCAAAAATTCATTTTATACCCAAGTGCAATAATGTGGTTTTATTTAACTCTCGAGGCACAATTTTGGAACAAATATTGCGGTTAATCGATACAAATTCTTATTATGTCTAAATATATGTATACTAGCTGGTGCCCGCGACTTCGTCCGCGTTCTGGATGAAAGGTACCCTATGTCCTTTTTGGAGTCCCAGACAACGTGTATGCAAAATTTACAACGCCATCTAGGGAATTCTGTTTGAAGCAATGTAGTACTCTAATTCATCTAAAAGTTAACAGATGGCACTACATGTTAGTTATAGTTTATAAAATTACGTGTTAATAAAATTAAAGCTGCTGCCCGCGACTTCGCCCGCGTAACTTAGTAAATTATGTACTTAAACCTTCCTCGAGAACCACTCTACCCATTAGTGAAAACCGCATTAAAATCCGTTGCGTAGTTTTAAAGATCTAAGCATACAAAGGGACATAGGGACAGAAAAAGCGACTTTGTTTTATACTATGTAGTGATTACATATAATAAAATCGTAAACTATACCGTTATAATACCGATAATAATATACTTAATACCGTTCAACTATTTAGGAAAATAATTTTCAAATTAACCTACACAGAATTAGATAATTAATTTATGACTCATTTAGATGTTATAACAGATTAACAGTTCAAGTAAGCTATTGGATAACTTTGCTTTGCGAATAGCATTTCAACAACTGGAAAGCTGAACAAGTATGACTTAAGTTGACGATAATTATTTAATTGATGTTTTGTTTGAAAATAAATATTTCTAGTATAAATGTTAAACCTCGGTAGTTATGTAATACTTAACAATCTGCGAGGGAACTACCAGGTGCACAGGGTGTGCGGGAGGTGTGGTGGTGGGTGGGGGTAACCATGACGACCGCCGGATGCGCCGCCACACCAGTGCACCGACAGCTTGTAACCCTGGCCAATCATGTGACCATAATACTATTATTTTTATTGGACATGTGTAAAATAAGTCAACCATCGTGTTGATTGGAACTTACCTTCAATGTGTTGTAAATAATTACTAATTTCCTACATGCAAGCGGCCGATATTGTAGGGGATCTTAAAAAATGTAATATTTATAGTTTTATTGTTAGTTTTATATTATCTTTATTGTTCTAAATAACGTATTAGAATAATTTCAATAATATAAATAGATTTAGATTTCCTTAGTCGTAGTTAATTTTTGGGAGTGTACTGGAGAGACAGCTCCTTGGTATGAAAAGTATATTTTGGTTCATCGAACACCACATACACACACATTTACTTGCAAAATACTTCGTATGTTCGTGTTTCGTCACCGCTACCTTCTTCTAAAGCACCTAACAGTCAACGATCAACGAGGAAGGTTTGTTTATCTATACCTACTAATATTATAAAGAGAATTAGTGTTTTGGTTTATAATCAATAATAAACTTACAAATGAAAGAAATGAATGAAAGAATTCTATAAATGAAAGAATTTTCTACAAATAAAATTTTTTTCATTTATAGAAAGCTAGCTAAATTTATCAGCGAGTAATAGGCTCTATTTCATAAAGCTACGCGGACGAAGTCGCGTGCAACAGCTAGTATTAAACAATTTGCAGACAAGAATTGCAACAATGGGAAGAACAGGGAGGGTCGCTAGTCAATACTAATAATAAATCTGTTAGTGTAGGTATTGTATGTATGTATGTCGCTCCATAACTCTTAAACGAATTAACTGATTTTCATGAAACCTGCTAGATAAACATTCAGACGTACGGGACACAGGATAGGCTATTTTTATCACGCGGACGAAGTCGCGGGCGCCAGCTAGTAATAAAATAAAATAAGCCTCTTTGTCCTTTCCTCATTTCTAGTAAATAAGTCCTATAAAATATACCAGGAACGCAGCAATGGAAGTGTACTCAAACCTTACTTCTATCAAAATTCTCATGTCTAAAGTCATATCGTGGACACAAAGCTTCAATATAGGGCCCTAATTCTCTAACACCACTTGGCGATTCCTTACTTCGAAACCGATATGATTACTAATCGACAATCTTCGTAAATTGTTACGATATCTACTAGATTTTGCTAAAAAGTTATTCTCTTACATATATATAAATGCAATGATAAGACCAGGATAAGACATTGATGTGTTTTGGCAAGGTCACAAAAGCGTGAAATCATAATTTGCCATACAAAATCAGGGCCCTGCTTGACGTCACACATAATAATATAAATATAATTCGAACTAAAGCTTTCTGTGTATCCTTTATTATACAATGAATCCGTGGGCCGATGACAGACTCGAGAGCACAGCGTCCTCGGACCAGGTAGGTTGATGTAAGAACGCCTAATTCACATAACTGAAATGTTAACTCCAATTAAGAAAACAGGATATTGTGTTCACTAGTGCGAACTTAGAATTTTATTTATCTCGGCAACATTTCTCTGAAATAACAATTATATTGTGATTTGTGAGCTTATTTCTACTTATTATCTATTTTCAATTAAATGTCAAAGGCACATTGTATTTAATAATTAATTTACTTGAATAGAATTACTTTGAATTTTCCCTTTGTACAGACATGCATATACATATATAGATGATTTATAATAATATGTATATTCTACTAAAATTTTTCCAGGATAAAAAGTATCCTATATGTTAATCCAGATCGTAAACTATCTATATGTCAAATTTCATAATGAGCGTACACAAAAGCACAGACCAACAGACAACTATTTTTTGACCTTGGTAACATTAGTACAACATGGACAATTTTTTTTTAAATATTTAATGTATAGACTTATAGCTATGGCTCTTTTTTAATTCTATTATATGTATGTCATCAGCATCATTATCAGCCTCTGCTGGATGTAGATCTCTCCCAAGGCTTAGTTTATATTATCATAATTATTATTTGTATATTATTTTCTCGTCTATCAACAACAAAGAATCAACATTGTGGTACATTTTATTTGTTGTTTATAGCACCAGAGTGCGGGTTGTGAGTGGTGGGGATGTCGGGAGGAGTGCAACAAACTTCATCTTGGGGTAGGTCTGGCTTGCCAATATAAGGAGGCGTCGAGACATCAACCTCTAGTAACAGAACGACAAACAAACGAATTAAATGCATCGTAACGATTTGTTTCAAGTGCATTGCTGGTTGACGCTGTTATCACTTTTCCCTCGACACACTAAAAACGCAATGTACGAGGAATGTACTTAAAATTGCGAAACGAAAAGTCGAGATTGTTAAAGCGGGCGCGCAGCCAAATTATCGGACTTCCCGGGGAAAATAAACTCAGCAGGTTATAGTTACTTACGCACTGAAGTTACGAAATTCAAAGTTGAGTACTAAAGTGAGGACGTTGTTTTTAGAAAAAACTAGAACAATAAATTTAAGTCGAAGGTTTTTACTATACATACATATAGTAGGTATATAGTACAATACGAATGGAAGATATTTTGGTAAAATTTTTCTTTATGTAAATTTTTCAGGTCATACTTTATTTGTTCCTTTCTGTATTTTTTTATAATGTTTCCCTGAAATATTTATGGGGAAATTGTTTTACAATATTGTGATTTTAAATTTATATTATATTAAATATAAATAAATAAAAAGTTTCACGTCAGATATACACAGACAGACGCTGCTGCGGATATTGTTTTATTATATGAAAAGTTACCAGTTACCGTATTTTAATGATAAAAAAAGGCTCCAAATATTCGTTAATCCGGATTAATTTCCGTAATATGCTCAACCAAATTTCACCAAACTTTCATAATCAGCCAGATTTTTTTAAGACAACAAATTTAGACTACTTTTATCTGGCCTGACGTGAATACCAAATTTAACATGAGCGAAAACTTCGGACTCTGATAGCTACATATTGGCAGTGCATACCTACAAATGGTGTAGGTATGTATATCATAGTCTAGACTGCAATTTTGTTGAGTAAGTACTGAAATAGGTAACAATGTCGGTGCTGTAGATATGTAGCCTGCGTTTATAGGATGTTATGTCTGTTCGTCTGGCATGCAGTATCGATTTGGCATGAACGTCGCCTCTGTAAAACTATAAAAATACTTTGCCTCTGTAAAAGAAGATATTTGTGATCCAATAAATAATTAAGTAGTTCTTTTTTTTTCAATTCATTCATGCCTTCTAAACAAATGATTTGCTTTGGAATGTATGACTTTCTTATGATTTATTTAAAAACTATTTATAAAAAATTAGCGAAGCGTAACAATAAAATAGCACAAGCAAATTAGAAAAATCAGGGGAAATAATCTATGTAATTTTAAAAATTGTTACAATTATACCTTACGGTATCCAGATGAACATACTAAAAGTCCTCAAGGGTAGTTGTGCTGAGAGTGTAGAAGCTACAATTTTTTTTAATCATGTACTTATTCATTTTGAATATTTTTTTAAGGAAAAATTATAATGCTTTTTCAAATAATTCGAGGATACAGGTTCATTTTATTAAATTGCTTTATACTTAGATTTTCTCACCCGTTTTGATTACGTTTGCAAGTGAGCTGAAATATGCACACGTCGCATATGCGGGATGTTGGTGAATTATGCACGGAGCGGTGGTTCTAGTCAAAAATGCATGCAATCGAAAAGCGTCCGCAGCGGTTGCATCATAATTGGTGGGCGGCTTTCTATGCGTTGTAAAAATGTTCATATCTCTTTTCATTTGTACAGGCTCACTGAGATAACTAACTAGTTTATTTTAGCACATAGGTACTTCACTTTTTATATTGAATTTGAAACGGATATTATAAACCGTTATCACAATAAAATACATAATATATCAAGGTGCTACATAATAAGACCAGTTTTAAAAATTATAAAGTACTTGAAGGACCTGTGGCTTTGCTGGTGTCATAAGCAATAGTTATGAGTTCCATCAAGATGTGGATAAAAAATAAAATAAAAAGAATAAAAAAAGAATTAAGTGTTCCATCAAACTGTCTACCAACTATTATTATAAAAATAAAATAAAAAAGACTAACTTTAAGGTGTTAAAACTGTCTACAAGTTAGTCTCTTACTAGGTGTGTGGGCTCTACCCACCTCAGTTATCTGTCCGTTTAGTCAGACTTTGTGATGAGGGGCTTTGTCTGACTGACCGATTGACTGACACGATCAACATGATTTGTTAATTGAAAATTAAGGCTATGCATAAGACGCAGAGAGACTGACATGACGCATATTACATGACTAATATGTCCTAAAAAGGTCCCAAAGAGTTTGATTTCATTGAGATATGTTCAGCTTTTCAGTTCAGTAAGTATACACTTAAAGTATATCTGAATCCATTCATTTATCTTCAACTTGTTTCTTGCTTCAAACCCATTTAGCAGCGCACTTGGCTTGTTTGTTTTCCTTTGAGAGCCACCTACCATCAAAGTACACCGTCTTTGTCCTTATTATCTCCTTATAAGATTGTTCCTGAATTTCTATAGTTTGACTATACTATTCATATAGTTTGACCAGGACTGTGAGTGCGATTTTTAAAAGTGGCAGAATATTCCAAGAAAAGTGAAGCAGACAAAGGAAAAATGGAAGCTAACTTTCATATACAATAGTGAAAGGCCAGACTATAAGATGTTTTGTTCTAAAAATATCCAGTTGTATGTAATGTAACAGAAGCCACCTCGATATTAATAAGTTAATGCACCATCTTCATTGTAAATCCATTAGTACAGAGATCGGTTTACACTATGGGGTATTCTTGACACAATGTTATATAAAGACTAGCTGATCCGGGAAACATTGTTTTGCGAAAAAAAAAAATATTTTTCGGGTGGACCACCCTTAACATTTAGGGGTATAAAATAGATGTTGGCCAATTCTCAGACCTACCCGATAAGCGCACAGAATTTCATCAAAATCGGTCCAGCCGTTTCGGAGGAGTTTGGCAACAAACACCGCGACACGAGAATTTTATATTATAAAAATATAAATTAATTAAAAGATGGATAGTACATGTTATTACGTATTATTAATGAGTATAATTATAGATGAATTATACTATAAGATATACCTATATTGCTTACAATTCTTCAGGCGCTAATATTAGCGCTGAAGAATTTTTGTTTCTATAAATTAATTATGGATGTTATCTTGTAGCCCAAATGAACCCCAAAAAAGTCTTGTAAATACTGTAATTTTAAATAGTAAAAGGGAAACTTAATATGTACTAGTACTTACAATATATTTCAAAACCTGGCAGAGCTTTTGGACTTTAAAAAAATACTTTTGAATTTTTTAATCAAATTGTTATAATTATGTAAACATTATTTTTGCATGTCGTAACATATAAGAATAAAATTAAACAAATACCTATGCGTAGTGACACAAGGGATTTGCGAATAATGTAACTCCAATTCAATTTTGTATGACGAGACGGTATTAGCAGAAGCCCTAAGCCTACCCTGAATATAAGGAAATATTGAAAAACCAATTAAGTTCAGAACACCAGATCCAGACAGACAAATCCTGATTTATTCCACTTGGATTCTTAAGAGTTAAAAAATAATATTTTATATTAATATTTTCAAAAAAAACTACTTCAGATATTTGTCTAAGTACAATATATTTCCCAATAGTCTAAGATCCGGTCGCAAGAATGCGTAAAAAAAGTTTGCACGAATTAAAAATGAAAGCTTGCCAGAATTAATGATGTCATTTTTTCCCAATGTCTGAAGACTAAATTATAAGTATAATCAGTGCGTCCTACCAGTAAGTATATATTATATAACGTGACTGATACGTAAGTTTAAGGTCACTCAGCGTGCTATAGAGAGAGCGATGCTCGGAGTTTCAGTATCAGAAATTGTGAAATTCGCCAAAAAACAAAAGTTTTCGACATAGTCAAGAGTATTAGCAAGTTGCAATGGGCCGGTCCAGTACTGCTATTGTTTAAACAATAGCAGCCGGCTCTAGCCGGTCATATCTGTCGCAGAGCGGATTTAACCGAGTAGTATGAGTTCTCGAATGACGTGACAGGGCGTGGGACGCCCACTGCGGCCAGGGCTGGTGCTGGTGGTGGCGAGCCTTGGGAGAGGACTACATCCAGCAGCGGAGAGACACAGGCTGCTGCTGATGATGGTGTTACAATAAATAAGGTACTTACAAGAAAAGTTCTTTACGAACATACAAATTCTTGGTTCAAATCAACCAGTGCGAAGTGGAACGGAAGTAAATCTGTTGTAGCCGACGGGCGTTTTCACAGTTCTTTTGTGTCTGCAAGTCTACCAGCACTTCGCTAATGAATAACTGGTTTCTTTTTATGTATCCCGCTTTTATCTATCTATCCGCAGATAGAGCGATGATGAATGGAATCAGGACGCTTTGATAGCTCAAATTCATTAATTTAATTGCTATATTATATTCTAAACTTTGAATTTTGACATTATTTTTAGTGCAATTCTACACTTTTTGTAATAGAACCATATAATGTCATATTATGGCAGTGAACATTCGAATGTAATTTTAGCCAGTCGTATTTTCGACCCCTGACACAGACTTATTGGAAGAAGGGTGGTCCTACATGTTCTTATGTCGGTAACTCGGAACCAAGCTCACACTCAACCCCTATTAAAATTTGCCCTCTTTTCTTTTCCTTATACGATATTATATTAAAACTAGCTGATGCCCGCGACTTCGGCCGCATTGAAAAAAAGATTAAAATATAGAACACCTGACATACAACTCCCGATAACTTTTTATATTTTTAGATTATCCCTCGGGAACAGTACTTTTGTTCTGGATGAAATGTACCCTATGCTTAAAATCCTTTGCGTTAAAAGTATGTCACGACACATCATCACGTATCAATATACACTATTGACGACGTGACTCACGATCAAAGTCGTCGCGTGGCAACGCATCGTTACGTGACGCGGCGCTCTTCGATAATCACATATCAAAACATGCTATATAACTATTGTTTTATAATATATATTGTTATATAATCTCATCGAAATATTACACCTTAACCGGGACTCATTTTAACAAATTTTCTGAAATTTCCGAAAACGTGTTATCTATCGTCAATCAACACAACAACGTATATGTTGAAACTATATGCATATTTATGCTTTTTTATATTAAAAAGGCAAGCCGAAGGTTCACTCGATAGTAAGTAGCTACCGTCCCCTCCTAAAGTCACAAGAAACATCAGGGGTGATGCCGACCCTTCAAGAATTTGTTTACAGCATTGATACTACCATTAGTGTGGTATATCTTGACAATTTCGGAAAATTCGTTTCTAAAAAAACGACAAAATCTGCATAAAAGTTAAAAAAATATCTGCATAAAAGTGTTGGACATTAGCAGTAATAACTTATGTTAAAATGATTACCTGACAACATACCAAAAATATATAAGAATTAATTTTATTAATTACAATATAAGCTCTTATTTTTTTGTAAATTACACTAGGCTTTATGAGAGACTAGACCCAACAAAGTGGTAGCTTTGAATAGAGTTCGCCGGTAAAGTTGCTACGTTACGTTGCGAAGGCGGGGTGCAGATGGAGACCGGTTGCCATGGCGACGGCCGGTTGCAGGAAACTGCACAATCGATGATGCCAGACGCTCTGCCGCCGCCTTTGGATCAATGTGTCTCTAGTACTACGGCCCGGGAAACCTACCTGCACACGCAGACGCGACAGACACCGACGGTCGTATACCTCGCTCGCTCTGCAAACCTCCAATAACATCAAACCTCTCAACCCCATCTTATAACACCACCACACGGTTCAACTTGAAATGGTTCATTTGTTTGTCTGTGTGTGTGCGAGACTCCCCGGACATTGTGCGTGTGTGCTACGGCGCGATTGTGTGCAGGCGTAGCGTTCCATTTTCCAGCGTCGACTCGTGGAAATTGTGAATTGGTTGGCTGTATGCGCGCGTACAGTTGTGTGCCACAAAGTGACGCTCTATTGTTTGTTTTGCTACTGAGTAATGCAGCGGTTTTGATTAATAATGTTTAAATGGGAAAATTGATTCCATTAGAAATAGTCATGTATAGTTTGCTTCATATATACATATACTTTTCAGTACATATAAAAACATACCTTAAAAAATAACGTATATAGTTATTCTAACAATAGCTAAATAAGTACGTAAACGTGATTCCGAAAGTATTTCTTTGAGGGTAAACGTTCAACAAACAGAGGGAGCGAAAATTATATACATAACCTTTTTAATAAGGTGAAATAGGCTTTATTGGACATGTTTAAGGTTGTTTTTTGCTCGTTAATTAGTACCAAGGGGAAATTATATTGACAAGATTCTGATGCCTGGCCGAATCTGCGGATATTTAGGGATCTTTTCGTTATTAATTTTAAAATAACTGTTCTTTATAGGCAACGCAAGTTTTAAAATGAAAATTTCCAAATTTATCTCAAGGATGTACCTATATATTTATAAAACGTTTTTATAAGTATCACCATGCAGAATGAAATAAGTTCTAGATACTATCAAAATACACTTATAAGAAATATTTTCATTTGAAAATAAATATCAATGATTTATATTATTTTATTTACTCCGATTGGCATAAAATATTCTTAGTTCTCAAACTCATTTTCATTTCGGGCAAATCACGTCCACTTCTGGGACGTGATGGGGGGAAATTATGGTTTCCCCCCATAATTTTACAGATGGACCAATCAGGAGTAGCCTGGATCCACTTTCGACGACCGCGGCCCTTATAAGGTCGTCTGTCCACCATGTGGGTGGACGTCATGTGGACGTCCTACGCAGCGCATGCCGGTCCGTGGCCTTCTCTCGACAACCTTCCATTCCCAATGTGTGCTGCCCACTGCCACATCAACTTACAAATACCTAACTTCAGTAACATATACTTCAATACCATAAATATAAGAAGGAGTTCAATCTTGCACTTTATGGGCCATGAAGATGCAATGATTGCATTCCGAAAGGTCGTAGAAGGGATTCTTTAGAAAATTGGATTACTGTTTCGGCAAATAGTTTTAAGTTATAGAAAAACAGAGAAATTAAATATTTTTGAAAAGGAGAATATTTAAAAAAAAAAACGATAAAATCTATTCGGTTTTTATTTTCACTAAATGTTTTCTTCAACCGACTTTCTTGTAAAGGTTACTCAAGTCTTAAAATTATTACTGTGATCGATAATAAGGCATATATATCACGGTTCAGTAGTTAAGGCGTGAATATAAACAGACAAACTCACTTTCACATTTATAATACACTAGCTGGTGCCCGCGACTTCGTCCGCGTTCTGGATTAAAGGTACCCTATGTCCTTTCTGGTGTCCCAGACAACGTGTATGCAAAATTTCATGCTGATCGGTTCAGTAGTTGTTGCGTGAAAGAGTTACAAACATCCATACATCCATAAATGACTCAGTTGACCACAAAGTGATACAAATTTTCACATTTATTTTTAGACAACATTTTCTTCTAAAAGATTTTCTTGTCGATGGTGTGACTAGTAGTATAGATATTTTTATTCATAAATAACTGGTGCCCGCGACTTCGTTCGCATAGAAACAGAAAATAATATGAGTAATACAACGCCTGACATTTTATCGATCTGTGTGCCAAATTTCATTTAAATCGGTTCATTCGTTTTTGTGTGAGAGTAACAAACATCCTCACAAACTTTCGCATTACTTACTTATATAGACAAAAAAAAAATCCAATGAGTTTTGTCTCAAAACAAACATTTTCTATAAATCGTCGCTACCGTGACTAAAACGAACCTCATACAAAATTTGTACAAAATTTGTAAGAAGTTAGCCTTTTAGTCACGGTAGCGACGAATTTTCAAACAATATTTTGTTACTCTGTTTGCCTCCTAAGTTCACTTGTGGAGAATAGCCCCATGACGTCATGCTTAGAAAATACAGAGACAATTCGAAATAATAAATGAAATAAAGTGCAATCATATTAGCATTAGGGTAAGGGTCCTACGGAGTCAATATGTCCGTCTGTATGTCGCGTCAGGGTCATGCACCTACGACTCGGTGTCGGTGACAACCTTTCAACGACCTTAACCAGACCTACGCTGAGATCACCCGAGTGTTAATTCTCCTAGGGGAGGATTTACACTTGACGCGTCATTTTATATGAAAAAAGAATTAATACCTAAATGTTTTTTACATAAAAAAACAACCTTTCAAATTTATTTGAAGGCCTTTCTGTCCTTCATTTTAATGTATTTAAAATTACTTAAAACATATATATAAAGAGATTTTTTTCTACCTTTTTGTATATTTACACAGAAATTTTCGCGTAAACCCTTCTTCTCCCGTAAGACCAGCATTCTGCTGGTGTCTAGCAGCACTCCTGATTAGTGTAAAGAATAGATTTGAACGTGATTTTTTTTTGAGTACTTACCTCATTGCTCTGTCACAGCGATCCCAGGATCGATTCGTGACAGGACCAACTAAGGACATTTTCTTGGTCATAATGTTTTGTTGGTATTGGGTTGGTATACTGCGTTTGACAGTCATTTGAGCAGCGCGTCTGGCAGCAGTAAGTTTTCTCAAGGGGGTGGCCCTTGCAGAAACCAATCGTGAAATAACAGCAATTGTGTTTCAGTGAGTGAATAAAGGATGCCAGAACTAATTTATCCTACTAAGGTCGGTAGCGCACTTGCAGCTTCTGTGGCGTTACTTGTGTGATACGCAACAGTGGCCTCCTACCATCAAGTACCCTCAGCCTGTCTGTCTGTTACTTTTAGAAATAATTTTATGTTTTATTAAATTATGCACTCGATTTAGTGCATCCTTCGATAGGCAATTTTTTTTTATTATTTTCTTTTTAATGTTTGGGACTTTTACTGTACAAACAAAGGTATATCAGCTAAATTATTCCCGGTGACAGGTGACTTTAAATGACGATTAGCCTACTTGACAGATGGTGAAAGAGGCCCTTAGTGCATAATATTATTTAATAAATGAACTCTTGACAGTTATTGTCCATTATGTGCTAGTACCGTATACATACAACCTTTAAAAGAATCACTGATTTTATGGAGCTTGGATTTATCTTTACTAGTGTTCGCCCACTGGTCGTAATTCTACAATTTTTAAGTGAAAACTTCTTTAGGCGCGATATGTATTTTAGAGTAACCGTAACGTAACCGTGTAACTGACACCTCTGTATATTTTCAGATATTTCGCCATCTACACAATACCACGAATCTAGAATATGTTACTTAAGTAATAATACATCCTTGCGAAAACTAATTGAATTGAAATAATACATCAATGCGAACAGAGATGGCGCTGACAGTTTAAAAAGAACAATTTTTAAGATCGGAAAAAACCATTGAACTTGCGACCTGTATCCGTAACCTTCACCTCTGTATATAAGTATGTACTCTGACGATTTAAGAAATATACACGTAATTGTTCAATTTTTCACTTCTGTCGGCACTCCCGGAGTGCCACTGTTTTTTATTTATTGATAACACTAGGTACATATAGCGCGCAATTAGCTAATAAAAGGGCAATATCGAATAAAATTCACAAAAAATTGACAAAAAAAAGAAGTGCTATGCAAAGTAATAATAATAATTTTCAATGTACCTATTGTGAAGGTACATTTACCATCTGTGAGCTCCACAGTCAATAATTGGGTACGAATTGTATAATGCTAGAAAACTGCGCAAAGAATCACTTCTATGTGTATTGTTATATTCTGTGTGTATTTCATTGATATATACCACCCTTACAACAAATGAAGGGATGATTTGACGCCACAACTTGTGAGAGGGCTTTTTGGATTACCGTTCGCCGACACGACTATCGCGATAATGATGGTCGAATCGACATACCACGTGATATGGCGGTCACCTCGTGAGCCAAGTCTATAAGTATACATACTTACTAAGCTTATCTTTTTCTGCTTTCAGGAAGTTTTGGTCATGCGGTACAGCGCAGTCAACAAGCATCGTCCGGCGCTGTGTTCGGTCGATAATCACGACGTCAGGCTTATAGACAGACGACAATAGTCCTGTCCGTGATTATAATATAAGATATTATCTATCTATAGCTTATAAAGACGAAAGGTTTGTACTGGAACGATTTGAAAAATTCTTTCACTGTTAGGAAGCTACATTATAAGCGAGTAACATAGGCTCTATTTCATCGAAGTGCAACAGCTAGTAATAAATATTTGTATCATATATTTTGTCATTTCTTAAATATAACTTTGTTGGAAAAATTTAGGAATATTTTAATTGTATTGTAATAATTGTAAACAAATAAAAATGTTTATGAAGCACCATAAACCAGAATAAAATTTAACATTTTATTAATAAATTAAATTATATTGTCAATAAAAAGTTCATTCGCTGCTCTTTGTTCAAATCTAGACTCGGGGGCATGAAGTCTGTTTTAATTTGATCACTAGGTATATCAATTCAAAGTTAATCCCCTACTCATGTTTCATTCATCCCATCTAAAGCGTTCGTTTCTACATATTTTATATAATTAATTTAAACATGGTATCATTACCATAGATTAATGTTGTATCAAATATGCATATTCTGTTTAGAATAAATATCTATTTTGACAAGAAAAGTGAATGTGTGGTCGCAGCCAGCATTCCCTCTCAGCAACTACACAATATATTCGACTCTATCGTCCGGCTATGCCCGACTATATGTATAGCAACCTTCAGAAGACCATTGCGTGTGTGCTTTTGTATTTATTTGGGTAAGGGCATTACAAACTTTACAATGAACTGGACCTACATGCACGCCCCGATTTCGTGAAATAGTGAAAGAATTTATGAAGAAGTACACTAAGCTTATGACTGCGGTACGCAGTGTGCCCAGCCACTACTGAATTTTCCTTATATAATATATATTTATATATTTTTTTAGTCCGTGGTCCTTTCCTGTATCACTTTTTAAGAGATGCGAAATTTCATGATGACCGGAGAAGTAGTTAAATCACAACAAATATTAGTTAAATCTTTTGCATTTTCAACTGGTTAGGATAGTTTGCTTGCTTTTGAGGTTTACGCTGACGCATTATTGTCAAACAATTTGATTATCTCAACATTTTGGGCAAAATTTCAAACTAAAGCCAACAAAGCATCATCTGAAAACTGAAAACTGAGATTATTATGAACATCATCAGTTTCGTAGCATCATATCATTGGATGATTTTCGCAATTTATAAATTTTATTTATCTACCTCTGATTTACATATATTTTTGGATTTATAATCATTTTGCAAGACAAGGAAATAAAGATTATTATTTTTAGTTCCTAAAATAACGCAAAATGATATGTTAATTTACATAGGTACTATAGAAAAACTAGAAGCGTCATCTTAAATTATTGGCAATAATTAAAATAGATTTGTGTTTTTTATAAAAATGTAAAGAAAAATTCTTTAATTTTGAATTTTCCTTTCGTGTTTCGTTAAACGAGTAGGTACATAGTTTCATATGTTAATATTTGTTTTAGTCATTTCTAATATAAACCATGCTAACTTTCAATATCTATTTTGTCTAAAACTAAGTAAACATAGTTAAACAAAACAGACTTATCTTTGTCCCTCGATAAGTGTGTCACATCTAGAACTTTTAGTTCCAGTGAGGACGATGATATCGTCGTATAAATCGACACGCGATCTTTAAATTATCCGCCACTACTGGTCGTGCGTTGTATGTACTAATGTGCTTTCGGCTTTTGAATTTTACCCACTTTTAGCGGCGAATGTGCATTGACCCGGGTCATGTGTCTAATAAGGGCCAATGACTTTCCCTTAAAAATTCTATAGGTATATATATTCAAAAACAGGTCTCGGGTCGATACCCGACAGAGCCAACTATAGAGGGTACGCTACCAGCGTTTTTCCATACAAATGTATTCACCTGTTTTCTCCCTGGATAATCCTTCTAGACCAAAAATTTTTTGTCATAAAATCTAGGTCTGTTAAAGCTATTTCCTTGCCATTTTTTTTTCAGCAACTAATTACATAAGAAAATATGACTTCTCAAAATGACTTCTCATAGTTAACTCTGTTAGTTAACTTGAATCTGACAAGTAATAATAGCATGTGTGCTATTGTGTTTCGCTGAATAAGTATAACGGATTCCAGTTGAGAAGGAGACCCAATTAGGTGCAGTAACCGTCACTTTCTAAACAAAAGGGGAAACTTGAAATAGCACAAATGTGCTTTTATATTTCAATAAGGAAAGAACCATGTCTTGAATCCATTCATTTACATATCTTTTCCTAGACGCTATTAGGTTTAGAAGCGTACTCGGCTTGTTTATGTTCATTGGAGACTTGGAGACGATAGCCAGGCACCTTCAAGTACACCGTCAGCCTTCCTGGACTCCTTATTATGAAAGAAATATTTACTTAGATTGCTCTTGAACGATATACTATAGTTAAAGTAAGCTATTGTGATTTCCTATCCTAGAATACATCTTTTATAATAAAATAGTCAACAAGTAGCTATAGAAAGAATTCTTTTCATAAAAACGGGTCCATTCGAATCTTTTCTTTCTATTATAAGGTTTTGTGTTTTTGTTCCGGAGGCTTTAAAAGCGATCATCGCAAGGGAATGTGTAACGGCATTATATACCTACTTTATGGGTGATTAATCAGTCAATAAATAATATTAATTTATATATTCGATATGAGATTTATATTCGTTCGACAAAAGGGCAAAGAGAAAGGCTCTGACGGCAGGAGGCTGCGGTCGTCACATCCGGCGGTACACTTCCGTTCCATGCGTATCAACAACCTTTTTTTTCATTCCCATGACCTGGCAGGAAGCCTTTTTTATTCGATTAATATTTGTTCCATGGAGTTTTTGTTTCGATTCGGAAGTTGTACCCTTTTTCTTATTCTCAAGATGGTTTAATTTAGTTTTTAATCCACTTTTAGAAGATGCCGGACGTTAGGTGACGGTAACAGTAAGTAGCAGCAGTCATTTCAAAAGTAGGTCCTGCCGGGATTCGATCCCGGGACCACTGAGGCAGAGGTAAGCACCTTAACAAACCGAACCGGTCGTTGTACTTGTGTTTCTGTGATCGAGTAAGGATGCCAAGCATCGAGCACTTATACCATCAAGTTAAAAAATTGAAATTTATCGTGTAATCAACAATCAAAGCCATCATTGCGCAAGAGCAAAGGTTCTAACGTTTTTTCAAGTTTTTTGTCTCACTAAAAGATAACTAGAGAGTGGTGCGTGTATTAGCGAGTGGTACGAGTATTAGCCCTCGCACAAGAACACTCGCTAATAGCCGAGCGACAAAACTATCGAAACTACACACTCGCTTCTCGCTGCTCGCCAACTCGTTTCTAGTTTCTAGCTCTAATCGCTATTCGTTCATCGGCGGTGGGACAACTGCCTTAGGTGCCTGTTGTTCTGTTAAGAGTGTTTTGATGTGATGACGCGAAATGTAAAAAAAAATATTATTTATCATGCACTTACCCTAATTGTAATCGTGTGAACTGTTTAGTCACCTTAAAATACCGGTTGTTTAAATTTTCAAAGTTATGGTTTGTATTGTAATAGAGGAATTAACCGGGGAACCGTTACCCTTCTAAATGAATTGTGGCAGACGTGTCGGCTCCCTACTTATTAGGCTACTTTAGAAATGAATTACGCGTTTCACGCTCGACAAATAATGCTGCTCCGTTATTATGCCAACTGAAATATAATACTTTTTAAACTTGAACAAACTACCTATTTGGACCAATAAAATAAAATAATTTACTTAAACCAATCAAACGTTTACGTTTTTGGTATAATAATGCTTATTATAGGCGGTCATACTTTTTAATAAATCTATACTAATATTATAAAGCTGAAGAGTTTGTTTGTTTGTTTGGACGCGCTAATCTCAGGAACTACTGGTTCGAATTGAAAAATTCTTTTTGTGTTGGATAGATCATTTATCGAGGAAGGCTTTAGGCTATATAACATCACGTTGCGACTAATAGGAGCGAAGAAACAGTCGAAAATGTGGAAAAAAACGGGGAAAATTATTCATATTTGAGGGCTTCCGTTGCGTGCGCTGCGAAAACCGTTCGAGATACCCAAATGATTCCCAAAATAACTATTCTACGCGGACGAAGTCGCGAGCACCAGCTAGTTTTCTAATAAAGTTAAAACATTACCATTTTTGTTAAATTTTTAGCTCCATAAATGCTTACCTCGATTTCAAATAACTTTCTTATCTTCCATGATATTTTAGATTTTTTAAAACATGAATTAATGTTTGTTTATTGACTATAAATTGTGTTAATATGAGAATAGGATTTCATCTTCGTCATCATTAGATAATAATAAAGTTGCGAAATATATTTTATATGCGAAATTATAAGAATGAAGTCTACAGACGTATAAATAAATTCCATATTTATTGTTGCATCTTTATTTAGTATATGCGCTGTATGTTTGAGAAATAAAGTAGGGTTGTCCGTCCATGTTCTAGTTGTTTTGTCATTACGTTGCTAGGTACGTTATTAGATCGTTTTTTTTTACATTAACAGAATAAAATTTTTCGTTATAAATAATTCAATAGATAAATGAAAAGAAATGTTTTAAGAGCGGGATATATTTTTTCAAATTTCACTGTCTGAAGCTTATGAATTTATAATCTAACTAAGATGTTCGCAGGTCCTTATAGGTTTTATAATTAACTAACTTTTGTCCGCATGTATCTATGTTCTTTTCCGTGTCCCTGAGATAGTGTTAGTATTTTTTTAATGATAGGTTAAGTAATAAGGCGTGGAAGCGTAACAAACTAATAAACTCACTTTCGTATTTATATTAGACTAGCTGGTGCTCGCGACTTCGTTGGCGTTGAAAAAAAAAACACAATCAACATAACGCCTATTACACTTTTATCATTATCATTATTGCCATTACACTTTTGTCAGGCGTTAGTTTTCTTAATTTTATCCCTCGGAAACAGTACCTACTTTTTTCTGGATGCTAATAGGTACCTACCCAATGTCCTTTTCGGTATCCCTGAGAACGTGTAGTCCATACTTATTATAATATTAAGTATGGATTAGTAAGGATATGATTACATAATTATAATTTGTCTATTACTTTCCAAGACGGCAGGGATTTTAGTAAAAACTGTGTTATCCTGTCATATAAACTATTTATATTATAAAGTTTAGTAATGCTCGACATGATCATAATTTATATCATATAGAACTTCCTGGTATTGTGATAAATTTTTTTATTGTCACATATTGAGTTTGGTATTGATTTTAATGGGTTATGGATTCAGATATAAACTTTCTGGTATTCATGTTTAATAAAAAATTAACTTCATTACTATACTGAGTTATTTATTTTGTTACTAGCACGGTTAGTTAATTGATTGTCCATCAAATCTATTGTTTGAGCACATACAAACATCTCAAAGCAGGATGTAACTTGAAATTCGATACATCTCCTCGATAACCAAAAATGCTCTGCGATTGAACTAAAGTAGAGCAAAATCACGAATCATATTCACTTGGAATAGAGTTGAAAATTACGTGAAAATTTTTACTACGTTTTATTTGAAGCGTTAAGTATATGTTGGTGTTTACAAATAGCTATTTCCCAGGTATACCACATGTGGCTATGAACAAGTATCCCACTAGAGCATGCTCACACGTTTTTGTCTTAAATTTCTGAGGATGTTCGCTACAGTTTCGAGTACACAGGTGTTCATTGTTGAATATTTTTTGAACTAAAAAAAGCCTAGATGACCTGTTTTTATCGTCGGTCGAAAATAACAGTAGATCAACTAGAATATATTTTATTAGCTGTTGCATGCGTCTTCGTCCACGTAACTTTAAAAAATATAGCTTCCCAACAGTGAAAGAATTTTTCAAATCGGTCTAGTAGTTTCGGAGCCTATTCAATTCAAACAAACAATCAAATCGTCTTTATAATATTAGTATATATGAGTGATGATGAGCCTCAAGAGACCACCTAAAACGGTTAGGTTCTATTAACGTAATAATAGTGTTTAGGTTAAATGTTACGAGTATCAGTTAGTCACAACATCGTATAAAACAAAGTCGCTTTGTCTGTCTGTCCCTATGTATGCTTAGATTTTTAAAACTATGTAACGGATTTTAAGCCGGTTTTCACTAATGGATAGAGTGGTTCTCGAGGAAGGTTTTAGTATATAATTTAGAATGTTACGCAGGCGAAGTCGCGGGCACCAGCTAGTTAATCTATAAGCTTTTTTATCTCATACTAGCTGTTGCACGCGACTTCGTCCGCGTAACTTTATAAAATATAGCCTATGTTACTCGCTGATATTATACTCATAGCTTCCCAACAGTGAAAGAATTGTTTAAATCGCTCCAGTAGTCTCGGAGCCTATTAAATTCAAACATACAAATCTTTCCTCTTTATATATTAGTATATCTATGCTGTTATAACCTATATACCTAGTGCATGTAGGTAGGTACTTAGGTAGGGCTTCTTCAAGCGAGTAGTAAACTAATTCCTAAGGAATTAGTTTACTATCCATCCAGTGTACCGCCATCCTGTCTGACACCTTTTATAATATAAAAAAATGAATATACTTAGTCTCCTGTGAACTTTACCGAAGTCACGCAGCACAGCAGCTTCCTTTGCATTTTGAACAGTAATCAACTATGAGACTGTTGTCAATTAGAAAGAAATCTAGACTTTATTTGCTGAGCTTATAATCTAAGGCAATCAATCTAAGCTTTAAAATACTTTGCCAGTTTACGTAGGCTATCGAGGCGAAGTTTACTTATATAACACTAGCTGGTGCTCGCGACTTCGTCCGCGTGGAATAGTTATTTTGGGAATCATTTGGGTATCACGAACGGTTTTCGCAGCGCACGCAACGGAAGCCCTCAAAGATTAATAATTTTCCCCGTTTTTTCCACATTTTCGACTGTTTCTTCGCTCCTATTAGTCGCAACGTGATGTTATATAGCCTAAAGCCTTCCTCGTTAAATGATCTATCCAACACAAAAAGAATTTTTCAATTCGAACCAGTAGTTCCCGAGATTAGCGCGTTCAAACAAACAAACAAACTCTTCTGCTTTATAATATTCTGTTGCAATCAGAATTAATATTTTTATGATTAATCAGGCTCAATGATCAGTTCACGGCTCCACTTGTGAGGTGTGCCTCTCTCCACTTTAAAAGTAGGCTTATCTAGAGAACCGAAATAATATTCTTTGTATTCAAGTTCGCTGGTCTAAAGCGGCTTTTCAGAAAAATCTAAAATTGAGTAAAACTAAATTCGTTTTTCAACCGATCACCATGAAATTTTGCATACATGTTGTCTGGGACACCAGAAAGAACATAGGGTACCTTTCACCCAGAACGCGGACGAAGTCGCGGGCACCAGCTAGTAGTCTTATATGCCAGTAACATCGAAATAATATATCCTGGCCAGTAAGGGTTGAACCACATCTGTCATCGCATCGCCGATACTCTTGTGCTATCTTTCTCGATCTTGTGCTCGAGAGATAGAAAAGAATAGAGAATGAAAAAATGCGATTCCACGCTGACAGATGTGGTTCAACCCTAATATTTAAAAGTCGGGATTCAAATGAAAGATAAAGTCGAAAGTTATAGTTTATATTAGATTTATAATAAGATATGTAGTCTACAAAATTTCACAAATTTCACAACGTTATTTGAACCTAAAGCGTTCTACCCATTTTATTATGAAAATAAAATTATCGAAATCACTGGGAGTCTACATACATCGTCGCGAGGACTGATCTTACGCAACCATCATTCTTCAAAATATATTCTAATAATAGGCAGTTCGTTTCGAAACGTGCGCTTCTTTATACGAGTAAGTGAAAAAAAACATTAACGGTAAAAAAATAAAAAAATATTAATCCATAAGACCAGCCCCCGCCAAATTAATCAACAACGCTCCGACACGTACATATTTATTATATGTATACACAATAATAATAATAATATTTATTATAGTTATAATTAACTAGTGTTATACAGAATAATGATTCCTATGAAATATAATTATGCATTCTTTAAATTTATTCAATATAATAATAATACTTAATAAGTATCAATAGGTAATGGTTAGTCAATATCGTACTACAGACTACAATAGTAATTAATAATAATAATAATAATGAGAATGAATCGTATAATTTCTTTATCATTTATTTTAAATTTATTATTCGATATATATATGTAATTAATTATATAACCACTAAACGAACATTCAGAGCAGCCTCGGCCCGACGCGATGGGCGCACAAAATCACAAAATAAAACAGGGTCAACACATTAAATAATAACTAATAATCGTACAGATAAAAATCATTCATAAAAACATTACAATAAAAATCTAAACATTAAAACACACTTAAAACAAACATTATATTAATATTATCGTAATTAGGTGTGTACGTATAATATCCATTTAAGCAAATAGTCGTATAGTAAAAAATAATAATAGTGAGCAGGCCGCGCGGGGGAGCGGTGCGGGCGGGCGGGGGAAACAGCTGACTGCGTACTCTCTGTGCCCATTTGCCCAACGAACATCGACCTTATTTCTTACCTCAAAAGGTTCAAATGTGTTAAAATGACATTCGATAATACAGTTCAAAAAAATTAAAAACGAAACCAAAACAAATATTTTTATTTTACTGGAAGCGCTTCGCATCCGCGTACACTTTTGAGAATAACTTCTTTCCGTTTGTACGCTTAACAATCAACTACTACAACACTATAGAGATATTCATTGGAAAATTAACTAATTTTCTTAAGAAAACTCAAATCGTTCACGCAGCCGTCCCTGTGCGTTATTTGAGAAATAAAAAATAAGACGCTTTCGAGGAAATAAGGTGATGTTCGCGTAGGTCAGATTTAGCGTCAGCTGTCCGTCCTAATCGAAATTCACTAGCAACACATGACATCAGTCCACGTTACATTAACTATCGTCGGCGAGCGATCCATCGTCGCTTCGCCGCGTCCATACACAACCATTACTTACATACCTACATAATATAAACAACGCATTTAGCTAGACGCAGACGCCGCGCATATTGGCTAGAGGGCGCAGGCGTCGCGTGACATTATCATAAACGTACCCGAACCAACTTATTACTTAACTAGCTAGACTCTCCTCAATAGACAACAGGCCGCACGCCACACTCCCCGCGCCGACCGTCCCCTCGCCTAATATATTATTATTATATTATTATATCTTAATACTTTACGCTATTACGTTAGGTAAGCTTTATAAATTTTCGATTTCTCATTTACGCTATCAATATCAATAATTATACAACTTTTTTTAAATTTTATGTTTTTTTTTTTTTCGAAATTCTATCGTAACGTACTTCGACTCTCTCTGAGGCGGCGAGCGCAATTGCACGCTCGACGACCTAATAAAAAACGTTTATAATAAGAAAATATATGATGAATAACTCTGCCGACTTAAGATAGGGTACGGCGCGGCGGACGGGCCGTGCCGGCGGGGCGCCGACTTTTGGCACCAGGATTTCGATTACGCGATTTTTATCTTTTTTTTTTTAATATTTTTATAACGATTTAAGTAAAAAAGATCGATATTCCTATTACAAAAAACTTGCGACTCGATAGGATCCGTCGGTGTCGGGCGGCGGACGCGCCCCCGTCTCCGCGGCCGCGGTAAAACGTATCAAACTACAAAGGTCAGCAGTCGGTGCGTCGCCGGCGGCGGACGCTTACGAGATAATGCGGATGGCCTGGTGCGCGGGCGACGAGCACGCGGGACAAGGCGCGGCCGTTGCGGCCAGTCGCTGCGCGCACTCGAGGCAGAACAGGTTGTGGCCGCACGGCACTAGCGCAGCCGCCACGCCGCGCTCTCCGCACACAGCGCACGCGCGGGCCGGCGACGCGGCCGGCGACGGTCGTCCGGCGCCCCAAGTCCACACGCCGGTCGCACCCCCGCCGGGAGATTCGAACGACGGCGACTCGCCGAGACCCTCGTCGCGCTCCGTCGACGACCAAATGCCTAGCAGATCTCCGAGCCGCGCGGACGAACCTCCGGACGAGCACGAGCCGGCGGACGAGAACGCCGCCTCCTGCTCTGAGCGCAGCAGCGAACCCAATCCCGCGCGATACAGTTGCGCCAGCGGTTCTCCTTCGGGTTGCGTGTTTGCGGCTCCCGCTGCTGTGCCAGTGCGGAGGGCGATGTGAGCTTCGATCTCCTTGCGTGCGGCCTCCACACTCTCCGGCAGGCCGGTCACTTCGAAGACCGGTTCACGTTCGCGAGACGGCGTGACTATGTATGTATGGGTGGTGTGCTGGATGCGCTTGATTGTGGCGCCTTTGGGTCCGACGACTAATCCGACGACTCGGTAAGGTACGCGGACCTGAGCGGTGACGTGGCCGGGGGCTCCCGCGGGCGGCGGTGGTGCTGCACCGCATTTGCGGGAAGCGCGGATCTGGGAGAAATGTTCTGCGGCCGACAGGATCTCGCGCTTGGCGCGCGCGACGTCCTCCTTCCGACCGGTCACAACAAACACCGGCTCCTCGCCGCGAACTGGCGTCTTTATGTATGTGTTAGTTTTTGCGCGGAGAGCTTTGATTTTGCATCCTGAAACAACAAAACAAAACACTCGTCAGTAATCAATATTCCAAGGGATCACGGGATTTATTGTGCAAACAATATGCCTGCCAGAGATACAATAAAACATCCTACTGCCAAAGATACAATAAACTGAGTTTCTTCCTATGTTAGAGCTCAAACCTGAACTGTAAAATTGGGATAACAATTTTAATAATACTAGCTGGTGCCCGCGACTTCGTCCGCGTTCTGGATGAAAGGTACCCTATGTCCTTTTTGGAGTCCCAGACAACGTGTATGCAAAATTTACAACGCCATCTAGGGAATTCTGTTTGAAGCAATGTAGTACTCTAATTCATCTAAAAGTTAACAGATGGCACTACATGTTATAAAATTACGTGTTAATAAAATTAAAGCTGCTGCCCGCGACTTCGCCCGCGTAACTTAGTAAATTATGTACTTAAACCTTCCTCGAGAACCACTCTACCCATTAGTGAAAACCGCATTAAAATCCGTTGCGTAGTTTTAAAGATCTAAGCATACAAAGGGACATAGGGACAGAAAAAGCGACTTTGTTTTATACTATGTAGTGATAAGCATAACTACAACCCACCCTTTATGCACTTAAGTTGTATTCTTTATAATATGTACATTATGTGAATCGGTATACTAGTTTAGCTAATACAGATATATGTTTTCGGCTAAAATTAATATCGGCTATCATGGCAAAGAGCAACTGATCTCCAAAACACACAGGATACATAGACACCTAAAAAGCTTATCCAAGCCTTGATATCTGGAATAATTTTGTTACAGTAATAAAGTCCTGTGTAAGTATAAACTGACTCATGAATAAATATTATTATGATGTAATATAGACCTTAATTTTAATAGATACAAGCTTTAAGTAAGCATATACAGTAAATGTGCTGTATATGCTTACTTAAGCATACACAGCCTTTGTGCTGTGAAGGTTAAACAATAAATTTCAGGTTTGATACAGTTGCCTGGTCTGCTTTCAGGCGCCGTCGATGTGGCCTGTGAAACGTCACGTCTACCTTACCCCCACCCCTCGGACCTCCCACTTTATTCAATAAGTACGTCAGCTACGTCACTTTGCGCTTGAGCGCGGTGGTGGGTAGACGTTCGTCTAAATTTTATTTATAAACAGACCACGTGGCTACTAATAATATTTTATTTGTAATGAGAAACGCCCATTACAAATTCATATAAATTCTGAAAGATGATTTACTGAAATGTAGACTTTGGTTGGTTGGTGGCTTTGGCTCACGCCAGCGTTTCTGATATATCCATCTCTCTCCTCCAATGCGGCAAAAAGTGAATTGTCTTACAAACGCTACCAATTATCATCTCAGTTAAATTTGACTTATTGAAAGTTTAGAATATTCTTTAGCCTTGAATCATTCTTTTATTGAAACTTTCTGTTTAGCATTATATATTAGAGCATTTATAAAAGTAGTGCTTACTTAGGTGGTTACGAATACAGGACCAAGCCTCTTTCAGTTCATAGGCAAATCTTATTTATTCAATCAGTAGATTTCAGTTTAACTAAATGTTTTCTTTATGAATCTATCTACTCTAATATTAAATTTGTAGCAGTTGAGAATTGTTAATAGTTTAATAGATAAAGCCACAGACGCCTCGTGCCGTTGCGAAATTTTCCGCCCAACTTGAAAAGTTTATGTTACGGCAACATGGCATTCGTCGAGATAGCCGTACACAGTATGGCAACATCGCACTTCTCGCATCGCAAATTTAATTTATTAAAAAAATTATATTTATTTTATACAAATAAGATAAAAGTTCAAATGTTGCAATAAGTTTTGTGGTTTCAAAAAAATGATCCATCCATTAATATGCCATCAAATGCAAAAAAAAAATATCTTTATGATAAGCAAGATAAAAAGTCTCAACTAATAAATATTTTTAATGATACAGAATAATTTAAAGTACTATATTTAATTGAATTAAATTCAAGGAACCGTTAACTTTTTCTGGAAAAAGATTACAAGTTATTTAATTTGTCTTTTTCTGGAAACATTAGCCAAGCCATAAGTGGGATAGTCTTAAGTAATTTTAATGTAGCGCTTGTGTGAATCACGCGTTATCGACCCCGGCCATTCCCCTCGGCTTACTTAGCCGACTATTTTGCACCCAACACCTTCGCAATAAGGTCTACAATTCTACATTCAAAATTAGTCAAAATTAATAAATACTAGTCAAAAATACTAGCTTTATATTGGAAAAAATCATGGTATGATTTGGTTTGTATTTTTCTAAACCTTTTTTTAAGTAATTGTCGGGTATTTATAACGAGGACGTATCGTTTTCCGATACGATAATTAGATCGATCGTTTTAAAATTGATTGAATGAAGAGAGGTGTTTGGGGGTTTTCGGGTCATGTTTATTATTTCTGTTTATATAAATATGCATTATATTACGAAATTAATTGCATATTATTGAATCGAAATTAAAAATCACGGATAATTAACGTCGTCTCTGCTAGTTAACTCTCGTGTCTAGATGAGTAATATATTTATTGGTTGACAAAAATGTTATTATAATGTAAACATGAAGCTAAATATGCTTCTACTGTATTATGTATTTCCAATTTCCTGGTACATTGTTTCGTAGCCGTTCGCGAGCCCTCGTAGATCTGCGGCCGCTTGGTAAAGCCGCTACGGCGACTTGGCGTAGCGCCAGCAAACCTACAAATACTTGCTATCTGGACAAATTAACATGATACCAGTACAAATAAGCGTTATATAACATAATGCATTGTTAATTTATATAGCCTTTTTAGTCTCACATTTAATAATTTTAATGTACCTACTAGATTTGTCGCGGATTACGGTTTCTAAGCAATAGCCAAAATTTTAAAAAATCGTGTCGGGTCTGGTCGGAATTCAAACTATCGTCTGTAGTAACAACCTAACAACAGCTTTCGAGCATTGGTGCTAATGGGCAAATTTTACTTTAATAGTATTAGCAAGAAAGATACGTTTAGCAAAATTGTAACAAAATTAGTTCACTAGTATTTAAAAATTCGTACGGCGAGCGTGTGCTACGTGACGTCTACGCTGGTGTTACGCGGCGGGCAGTGCACTCTACGGCGTAGCAAGCAAACCGGGTCAGTCACAATACCGCCTTCCTACCGCTACCCGCTCCCCGCCCGCCCTAGCTCTGTAATGAGGCTCTCGGCCTCCGGGCCGTTTTTATTCTAAAAAACGCGGAATATTTAACATCAATACATGAATTGTACTCATTTTCGATAAAATGTTGTGGTATTTTTAGTCTTATTATATAAAAAAATTCTCAGCTAAAGAATGTTTCGCATAAAATCTACTGAATCCTATGCATTTCATGACGAAACAACATGCATATCTCGGGAAACTAGTCAACTAGTTGTAAGGAAACAACCTTTACAAAATACACTTACTTTACATATTTATACAGTACAGAAATATACTCATATTCATTGACAATTCAAAAATGCGAGATTTTCTTCTTACAGCAGACAAAAAAGTAATAAAATTATTTTTTCTATTACGAGTACTATTAAAAATGAGCTGAATTTCATATTATCGTAACTCACAACTAGAATACAACATAATATGCCATAATCAAAATCATAATAGCGACCGTTCATACCGACGACGATGAGACGTAACGCTTTGTACTGTAAACTGTAATGAATTTTGACACTTGAAAGTTTCTGAAACAACTCAATATTTATTATGTGTTTCTAAATTTTACAAAGAGTTCGTGTTACAGAATTTTGATACTTTCATCATTAAAATTAATGCACTCAATATAGAACAAACTATAACAGTTGCGTATAATTATAATATTAAATATTAATCAATCAATAAAGAAATTGCTTTTTAATATTGTAAGGGTAAAACCTTATCAAAGGGTTATTTAAAGTGTAAAAAGTGTATTTAGAGTCATTTATAATTCAGAAAATTTAATAATAAAATTCGGTTCCTAAAAGTATAGAAACAATTGCGTAATCTTCTAGTGGAAAAAAACTAATTATTTGCGAGAATTTAAGAACTTATTATTGCGATGAAAATTATGTCTAATTACAAGTAATTGTTTATTTTTAATATGCACACCTCTTGTCAATATGTTATATTCAACAAATAAATTCCTTTGAATTTGAAATCTAAATAAGTAAGTCCAACTAGTTCTACGTTCTACTATTGTTACAAATTGGACAAAAAATAACCAAGTAGTTCTACTGCAGAGTATGACAGATTGGCTATACGTTGTAAATTAAATTTAAATTTAAATTTAAATCAATGATTATAAAACACCCAATAGAAGTCAGTAAAAGGAGGTGGTGTGGTAAGATGGTAAGTCAAAATCTGGAAGACTTCAGGCATAAAATGTTATTTAGGTCAAGTTGGTTGGTGGCAATACATTGTGTAAGAAAACCAGTGGAGAGAAAAATCTTGAATAATGAACTATACGGCGCTAAAGCTGTCTCTCTCCAATAGAGCCGCATCCCTTTCTGGCGTCTGCGTTTGAAATTTGCCGTGATTAATGTATTTCAAACGCGTTTCACTAATTATTATTATTAAGTTCAGCCGAATGGTTCAATGATTTTGTGAATTGTTTTAAGATATTTCTGATTCGATATCAGAATATTTGTCTGATTTCATTAACAAAAACATTTACGTCCAAATTTCTGAAATTTATTTTATATAAAATAACTTTATAAATTGAATACATTGCATGACAACATGAATTGGTGTCACACCTTGTTTTATAAAAGTTCTCCAGTTACTCTAGTTTTAAAAACACAAGCTTTGAATGTCATATTTCAAAAGAATTTTGACAAAAATAATAACAAATATGAGAACATGGCCGAGTTAAATATGCAAATAGTTATTACTAGGTATAACATTACACGGGTCAGAGATAAAACACCTTTTGTGTTTTGAGGTGTTTTGTTATCCTAGGTTCAATCGTTTTGTATTTTATGAGCAACCCCCATCTCGTGTCAACTTTACACTGATGCTCGATCAAATAGAACCTTGTGTTTATTCCGGGTTTACTATTACAATAGTCAATTATTTTCTTTTACTGGCAAGAAACCTCATTTTTAACATAAATTTTCTATACATGTACACCAAAACCAACAATTTTAGCCTTCAATTCTAAGCAATAAGTGTTTAGCCTTTTTTACTAATTTTCTGTTTTACTACTCCTTTAAATTTGTATAATGGTAGGGCTTGAATACGAGTTGAGACATTTCAGTTCAGTTGAGACATATATCATTTGTACACAACACAGTCATGTGATGAAGATTTTTAAAAATTTATCTTAGTTTAGGTTAATTCTTCAATGTTCCGCGATGAAAATGCTAGAGTTTTGTGTATCCCGAAAGATGTATTCGGATGACGAAATCAATAAAGCAAAGAGGCTCTGTCTAGTCACCGGCCGCACATAAATCAGAGGACGTCACTATAACAACAGGCGGTGCAAGGGAGGGAACAATCCCTCCCCAATCTAAAGCAACTTTTCCCGCGCCCTAGCAACTGAAGATGTTTCGCTATACAACACTGAGTATAAAGCACTTCCTGCCCGTAATGGAAGTTTAGAAACATGATTCTATAAATCGCAAGAAAACATAAGATAAGATAGATAAACCTTGGTCAACTATAAACAGTGGTTGCTTTTATGTTATACATGTGTCATAATTTAGTATCAACAGTTTTTTTCCATGTTTTTTGTCTTGACTGCAAAAAATATTAATAATAATAACCTTACCAAGTCTTCGCGTTGTTAGGAAGGATAAGAGTAGGTAGTAGTTACTAGATACTACCGCCAGAACGGTTGCTCAATTTATGATCGCGAACGAATTTTGCTTTTCTTAACCGATTATTCATCTTTCTAGTGACTATATAAATATTTTGGTAGTCATCATTGTACGAGTATTGTGATTATCTTTTAGTCTTTTTCACAAATTACAGAGTAACTAAATTTTAATTTTAAGTGTCAAGAGTGGACACCTTATTATAGTCTGTAATCGACTGTTGACGAGATGTAGTAAACGTTAAGCGTGAAGCGGAATCAGATCATTCTCGTCATACATTTGGCGGTGCGCCAGCGACGCATCCCGACAGATCAACGCTCACCGAACTGAACTGCAATGAACTCTTTAAACAAGTGTCAATACTCTGGCGCAATGCAAATATACTTGCGCTCAAATATTTGCCACTAAACTTCGCTTTCGAGTCCATAAGAAAGTGGATATCGGGAAAAGTTGTAAAATGTCGCATGCGGTAGAAGAAGTGTTTCCTTGGGCGCACCTCGTGGAGTTGTGCGGGTGTCGGGGTGCTTCGGGGTGCGGCGGGGTGCGTCGGGGTGAGCGGGACGGGGCTTGGCAGGGGCGCGTGCCGTGTCGCACCCCCGATCGATACCGGTCGACGACCCCGGCACCGGTCCGCGACCGGTGTGTAGGTGCATTGGCGATTTTAACCCACATTCAACCGTGCGTGGATTCCGCAACGCTATAATTACCCTTACGCGCGGATTACTTTAAAATATGCATTGTTTTCAATGTGGGTCGCGTTAGGGGTTACTTTACGATCGATTCAAAGAAAAAATTTGTTACTAAGTATATCTTGTATTAAACTTTAGATAAGTATTTACTATAACAGAACTTTTATGTAACAAGTTGTGTTTGCATCTAAATAGGCGTAATCATCATAGTAATTACTACGTATGGGGGTGATTATAAATTTTACAAACCAAATAAAAAATACAGTCAGATAAAAAATCTTTACAGGCAGATAAAATAGTACAGCTATTTTATCTATGGTAATGTCTATAAATAAAATAAGTTTAAGCTAATAAGGGCATCATTTAAAAGTTGAAAATAATAACTGAATGTCAAAAAAGTACAAAAGTTAAAATTCCTTAACCTACTCGTTTGGGGTTGTTTATTATAAAAATTACCAAGCAACCTCATAAAAGCAAATGCGAAATCATCATCATAATTCACATAAAGCGCCTTAAATTAAGGTTACCCGAGGAAATTCCGTTGAGGAAAACAGCTTTTCTGAGCGGCCATTGCACTCGACTTACATAACACCAGGGGTACAGAGGTAAAAGAGAGGTAGGCCAACCGCCCGCACTACGGAGACGCGAACTGGCGTAAATCTGTGCTATCCGCATAGCGGAATGGGTTTTAAACTGATGACAATAAAAGCTTTATTTTCTTACCAGGAGAGAGATGTATACGTGGAGAAATGATTAATGGCGTGTCTTAACGGGTGGATGTTGTGGGTGAACGGTGCGGGGAGTGGGGGAATCGAAGTGAAGTTGGCAGCGTTCAATGTACGCCCGACATTTGTTTTCAGCCCAGCAATTTGTCATAGACCACTTACTATATACGTATTTGTATAATCAAGTTGGGGAAACGATCAGCGAATTCGCGGTTAGCAATTTATTATTGTTATCAATTGGTTCATTATAAGGCCTTAGGTTTAATTTAATCCTAAAACAATTAGGATTCCCGGCCTCCTCTTTTCTACTTTGTTTCATTATCATTAATGTTCATAAAATATATTAAATAAAATATACAACTTCTTTAATTTCTTAGATATGTGTTTCTTAAATATGTCCGAAACTACAAATAGTTTTGTTTTACTAGGTAACTAATATGCATTTTAGACGATGAAGTTAAAGGTGACAAGCGAAAATGAACCGTTATTTCAAACAAAATTAGGTTAAAATTCGTGCTGAAAACACGGACATACGAATCCACTTTACTCAACGGCTAATGTAACAATAATGTTGTTAAACGGTTAGGAATCTTGTTGTGTAGCGGTGAAAAGTAAATATTGCTTGAATATAGCGAGGCATTTGTGTACGTTACGGGATGCAGGAGTGACACGTGGCGTCTGGGGATTGTCGCGTGAGTGCAAGCGAGAGGGAAGCGCCACCTGTCCCGCTCTGATTGCCCGAGATACGCATCTTGAAAGGGAAATACATACCACGTTGGTTATTTACGTTATATACATCGATGCGTTAAGCGTTTCTGAATCTTTCTGGAACGCTACTATTTCTTCGTCACATTATTTGCAAAGAAAGTACTTATATGTATGACATTATACCTATACTATTATTAGTTCTTTCTTTTAGATACTTTAAGCAAAAAAATACACCAAGTACTTACTAGAAGTTTTCGAATTAAAACGAATGTTGCGTAAGCTTTGCAGGATAGCGTTTCGCCGCTTAGCTCCTAGAGACTAAAGATAATCCATAGAGATTAATTTGGAGGCTAAAGTTGAAAGACATAGAGGTTTTTTTGTGAACAATTAGATTATATCTGGTTTGTTTTTTTAGCAAACCCAATGTCTGTTACGAGTTCGTTCTCAAAGAAGTATAGCAGTTTGTTTAAAAGAATCAAATGTAGATACCTAACTCATGTTTTGCAATAATGTGCTGATTTGAAATTAATGTGGTTAATATATTATAATAATGTGCAAATATTCGAGTTCACTGTTTGGTCTTAGGTGACAAAATAATGCCACGTACAAGCTAGTGTTAAATATAACTGCTAATTGTTACAACAACGGAGAAATATTTGTTAACCATTAGTTACGAATTATGTCGGTCAACATTCGTCTTTATACCTACTGGTATTATTTATACGCTTATTATAAATAGACAAAGATAATATTCAACTTATGACTGACTATATGACCATTTGACCATTAACAACAATGATAATAATAATCGATGTAGGTAAAAATCTTATCAAGGTCTCAACACAAAAAAATGTATGCGTCAGTCCAAAACTAACAGCGTCAAAAGTGAAACTTTTTATGTAATTCAAAAACTGTCAATAAGTGTACAAAAAAATACATTGCAGCAAAGAAAAATTGACTGGAAATTATAATAAAAATGATTTATAATAAAAATCAAGAAAAATCTACAGACTATGCCGAATTAATTACTACGGAAGTTTCACTCGTACGTACTATTATTTACATATACATAAAACTATATACATATACGTACAAGTGAAACTTCCATAGTAATTAATTCGGGATAGTCTGTAGATTTTTCTTGATTTTTATTATAAATCATTTTTATTATAATTTCCAGTCAATTTTTCTTTGCTGCAATGTATTTTTTTGTACACTTATTGACAGTTTTTGAATTACATAAAAAGTTTCACTTTTGACGCTGTTAGTTTTGGACTGACGCATACATTTTTTGTATCTTCATTGACAATAACTGAGAATAAAAACAATATTAAAAAATTTTTAATATGAAATAATTTAATAGACATATACATATATATATATATATATATATATATATATATATATATATTACATATACATAAACATTCTACATTAAGAAAAGAACTATATAAGTAATTAATATGACTTATGTTAACGAGTTAACTCTCATGACAAAACGCTAGTGTCCCATAAAAAGTTTCACTTCAATAAACTCACCAATGTCATGATATCATTTGCCAAATCTCTTGCTAGATCATGAGATATGAAACAACTCAGTCCACTGAGTGCTAATCCTGCTTCATATTGATTCTGAGCATTTAAATCTTTCCTTATCATATTTGTAGTGAGCATAAGTAACTCTGAGTCTGCATGGAATGATTGACTAGCTGCTAAGTACCCGATTCTTTTGTAAGTGAATTTGTTTGAACTCATCACCTCAATAATATTGAATATAGCCCATGATATGTCATATCCTAACATTTGAAGCTAAAATAAATGTCAATTTAATTAATAATTACAACAGTTACACTTACAAATTCGATCTACTTAAGACCTAAGTACTTACGTATGTCAGCTTAGCGACAGCGTTAGCTTTCTTATGTTATGTTATCTTGTCGTAGTTCCACTTTAATTTCTTCCATACATTGTGCTATGTACTTGGCCTAAAATCGAATATTATATAAAAAAATATAACATTCAAAACTTATTTACATGTTTATTAAGTAAATAGTAACAATTTCTGATGTGTACCTACCTCGTTATCTTTATTATTCCTTATACCACGCACTAAATCGGTGAGATTTTTATCGAACATTCTTTCGAAGTTCCCCTTTACTTTCTTTAGTGCCATTTTATTGAATTATTTTCCATAAACATATAATTAAAAAATAAGGACGTTGAACACTTGAAGCATGACTGTATTATCTTAAAGAAGATAAGTTTTACACAACACTAAATTAAAAATAAAATTCAGGATTCGCCAGGCAGTCATAAAACCAAACTTTGTCATTTGTGATTTGTTAGTTAAACGTCAGACAGATGGATGACAGTAATGTCATCCATCTGTATATAGTATGATAAGATCATACTCTATAATCCGTAGCATATAGAGAATGAACTATGTCTGTGTAGTACTCATTTTTTCCATAATATTAATTAGTTGTTCTGTATTTATCCAATTTATCCGACACAGACTGTCAATGTCAACAGTGTCACTGTCAGTCAACATCAACAATTTTCTTTCCGCCTCTCTCACTCTGCTAGAGTGAGAGAGGCGGTAATAAGAAAGAGACAAGGAGTTTAACATCTGTGAGTTTAACAGTTTAACACTTAACAGTTTGTTAGCTCGACGAGTTCACTCTCATGACAAAAAGTTTCACTTCAATAGTGTCCCATAAAAAGTTTCACTTCAAAAAAAATCGCTTGAAGGCACACACATTTATTTATGCTGATTAACTTACTAACTGGCGCCCGCGACTTCGCCCGCGCGAAAAAAAGTAGCCTATCCTGTGTCCCGTACGTCTAATGTTTATCTACTAAGTGTCATGAATCATGAATCGGTTAATTCGTTTAAGAGTTATGGAGCAACATACATACATACATACATACAATACCTACACTTACAGATTTATTATTGGTATTGATTATGCGAACACTAAGCGTCCATAATACTGAAACCCAAAGATTTAGGTTTTTCCATAAATACACTTCAACAAATTTTTCAAGGTTCAATGTAACGCAACGTAGGTATAATATAAATTGTATTTTTTTAAGCTAAAATTTGACGTTTGTTTAAATTTTACAAATACAATGCCGGGAATCGAACCCGGGAGTCCACTAAAACTTAGTCGAATTTAGACTTTAACTTGGATTTTTACTTTAGACTTTAGTCGATCAACGGCCTCTCGTAATAAAATATATCGATCATGATCAACATGAGGAAGTGTAGCCGTAATGAGTTAAGTCATGCTATACAAAGGTGTTAGGTGATGAGTGCAAACAAAATTATAAAAGTGAAATTTAGTCAATGGAATCTCGATAGCATTATAAACATTTGGGGTATCCCGAGCGTAGTGTAAAGACACAATTTGTAAGTATTTTTACGGCGTGTGTGACGATGGGTGAACGCACCGGTATGGCCTGGTTGGCCCGGAGCCAAATCCCACGGTAAACGCTTCTAATCACTGAACTCTTCGCCAGTTAGTATGCTCCTGATAGCTTATAAACGCCTGACACTCGTTAAACTATTGTTACCTAGTCTTGATACTACGAAACTAAACTATGTCCTCCTAGTACCCGCTAATGATACACTAATATGTTAAACCGCTAAATATAATTAATGTACTATGTAATTTAGGTCGTAAGACGACTAACGACAGATGTAGGAGCGCCATTGTCCCTTAATGTCTGTGATATTTATTTATTCATTTTATATAAACTTGCTGATTTTACAAGAAAGGATGGGAACCTTCAATTATCAAGAAAATATTAAATTTGTCATGACAGTGTTATTTATTGTGAACAAAAACTGTTTTATCTTGCTTATTTTTAAACAAATCTGTTTTCAATTACACTTTAAAACAGCTGAGTATTTTAAGCGATATACAATCTTAGAATTAACATCGAATTAACAAGACAAAATGGTATTTGAAGATAAATTGTTATGTAATATTTTTAATAGGAAAACTGCCGGCGAATCATCAAAGTGGGTTCGGCCATAGTTCGGCTCTTTGGACCGGCCAGACCACCTAAGTACCAGGACCGCAGAGTTGTTTTGATTGTGGCAACTTAGTGCCTACGACCTCTTTCATTGCCGAATATTTGGACTCAGCGTTTCCGGCTAGCTAACATTTGCAAGAACGTGAGGTCACTTAAAACGATCTTACGTAATTATGTCATCTCGTATATTTAAACGAGGTAAAATTTAATGTAAAATACTATTTTTGTGTGGTGCCTTACAGATATGCAAATGAGATCCGTACTTCTAATCTGGTTTAAAGATTGTACAAGTACGAAAGATTCAGTAACGCTTGGAAGGGCCTCACGAAAGCTAGGAGCGACGTCAACGCTCGGTAAACGACGCCGTTTGAAAGATCAACGTACACAAAGTATCTGAGGCAGACGCCTTTATATTGTGGACTTTGTTTTTCTACGAAACGCTTTCATCGTGCACTTTCTGAACTCTTCAATACATATTATTATGAAGCTAAAACAGAATTATATGCGGGCGAAATGAAGCATATATTTCTTTTAAAGTAAATTTCTTCGATTCATTTTATACTATTTTGTATAATGATAGCGGACTTGGTTTGATTTTTACTAAAGGATTATTAATTAATTATTATTATTTAATTATAACGACCTAGACATTAAGAAATTTAATTAAACAAAATAACTTATAAAAATGAAAATTAACATCTTACTGTAGGTCAACACTTTGAATATTAAATATTTTAAGAAAAATGATACATCATATATATAATAAATATATTATAATAAATTATTAGATAATAAACTAGAAACAGTTAGCAAAACTTTTCTATCCAACACCCACTTATGATAAAAAAAAACATCAAAATCGGTTCAGTAGTTTAGGAGTCCATAGGCGACAAACATGTGACACGTAATTTTTATATATAATAAGAATAGCAATTCATAGTTGGGTCTGTTTAAAATGCGCACTCTCTACTGTCAAGATTGAAACATTTTTTCAAATGACAATGATAGGATAAGTTAAGAGCTAGTTAAAGCACACTAAGTTGGCAAATCGCGGTAGTATCTCGGCCTTGAGAGTGCGATTCGACAATGACCTGCGCGTACGTCTAACCGCCAAAGTCACGTGGTCAGATCAGAGGCTATGAATGGGGACGATTATGAACTTTATTGTATTATTAAATCGTTATCGAAAGAATTATGCTATTGTTATGAAACGGACTCATACTTCTTAATGCCTAAACAATCAGTATTGGACATGTTTGAATTAGTAACTACTTATACCTACTTAATTTCGGGTAGTGTTGTTGTTTGGACGATATTTCGTATTATGGAATATCAACTACTTTCGGTTTCAAAAGAAAACCTATAGAAACTTCTCTAGAAAGTTCTTTATTTAGAAAGCTATTTGAATCTGAACAGGCTAGAAAGCCATAATATTAGGTAATTGATATTGAATAAAATATAATAAGTTGGAGCAAGCTGTATTTATACACCTGGCACTGTATACAATAAGTATTTTTTTAGTTTTAGAATTGGAGTACGTTTAATTAGATGAACAAGTAGGTTACACGCATGAAAATAAATACGAAGAAAAATATAATAAATCCCCGAAAATTTATTCAACATAAATATTTAAGTTGCATTAAATTTGTTGGTTGTCAGTCACCCGTTATTTACAGTTTGAAGTATAAAAGGATGTGTCACATCACGTAATTATAAAGGTGAGTATACACTTGAGTATATATACCTTCGGTACTCGAATGCACAGAATTTCCTATCAATTTAATTATTGTACAGGGATAGATAGGATTATTAATACGCCGGGTTATTGTATCCTTTCACTAATCCAATTTTATTTTTACCGAATGTAACCATTACTATATTTTTTTTGATTGTACACTGCTAATCTATTTACCTCACATATGAAAATTTCAATAAAATGGACATTTACTAAATTCAAAGTTCATTTAGATTAATTTAAGGTAGTCGGAGTAATAATTTTGAGTGCATGTGTTTTGGGCCCTAAGATTTACGCAGTGAATGATTTTAGGCTGTACCGTTGTTTCGAGACGAGAACTTATTTGCACATATTATTAACCGAAAACAAAAGACAGTTACTCGGGGATACGCCCTCGAAATGCAGATGTTTGATGATTGATGCATCTCGACGACAAAGCAGGCTATAATATTATACAGGAAAATTTGTATTTAGAAAAAATAGTTTATTTCTATTGAAGAGAGATATATAGAAGCTATTTTTATGAGTTTATAAAAAGCCCATCCAAGCCCATACCAACTAATATTATATACCTAAGTAAATGCGAAAGTGCGTTTGTATATGACGCTTTAACGCCTTACTTAACTACTTGACCAGTCATCATGAAATTTTGCATACACGTTGTCAGGGACATAGAACATTATATAGAGTACCTGACATCCGGAAAGTAAGTAGGTACTGTTCCCGAGGGAAGTATGCCGACAAAATATTAAGATTAAATAAATGTTTTATTTCCCACTTAGGAAAAGAGACGCGGATGAACTCGCAGGCAAAAGTTACTAAATGTTAATGTTTTTATAACAACGTTCGAAGTGGAAATATTATATTGTACACAAACATTTGTACACTCAAACCTATCTCTTTTCAAAGCAAAAACTGAGAGTAGAAGCATAAGGTTGAATCATATAGATGCTGTGTGTGGACAGACGGCTCTCCTAAGAAAGGGGATACTGGGTATGGCGTCCAAAATATATAATAACTTATCAATACAGTTAAGAAACGCAGAAATTGGAGACTTTAAAAACAAACTGAAGACAATATTGGTCGAGGGAGTTTACTACAGCATTCATGACTACTTTAATGACAAAATTTAGTACTAGAAATTATATACATAACATTTGAAATTGACATTAAATATACTCAATACTTAAACTTAATACTACTAAATAAATATACTTAATACTTAAACTCAGTAGGTAATACTTGTACATTTAAAATTAGATTTAAGTAAAGTTTTTGTATGCCAGCAATGGTAGGTCATATAGATCAAATAATTAATGAAAATACCTACTTACTATGTACATATGATCAACAAATAAATTATTATTATTATTATTATTATAAACAATTATAATCAGTCGAATCGACGAGGAACGATGCTAATCAGATCTCATATTCGAATGATGAATATTTACAAAGAGCCTGTATAGGTAGCCTCTTTGTTATTTTTTACAACGTGAATGCCGTCATAAATGAATAATGGCAAAGGTTAACAGGATAAGGTTTCCGCAGAAATAAGGTAAATAAAGTTAGCTCGGTATTGACCTAAAAGAAATCAGAACAGAAAATTAATTAAAATAGAAGGAACGTATTATACTTTATTGATTTATATTGAGAGGTCTTGAGGATTATTTTTGATTTTATATTTTTATAAGTCAATTTGGTATAAGTATATTAAGCTATAAGTAGTTCAATATGTAGTACAGCAGATATCAATGAGTTTTATTATTATTATCAATTTTTTAAATAAGGAAACAAATTGACCCAAAAATTGGTATTAAAAATTAAAGATGAAAATATTAATATTTTTACACAGATAAGATCGGTATTATTTATATTTTATAATGTTAGAAGAAAGTGGATCTAAGAAGCCTTTTTTATATCTGTGGAGCATACGTTAAAAGTTTAATATAAGAGACGCGGTGGACACGGACACCCCACGCTGAGCGTTTACGACGTGACAGAGAAACGCGAGTTTAAAAATCTCCATTATCGCTCCATCAGCCATAAGTTAAATCCTCCAGTTACATAAACAATTTTTAACCTTGTTAGTTATTAAAAATTCGTCATCACTTTTTTAATATTTACTGAGAGATAATTGTGGAGGTGAGAAACAAAAAGTGACACTTTCCCTATTTTGGAAATAAAAATCTTTCCCTGCATAATTTTACTATGTTTACTATTTTCAGGTCTTCTAGCATATTTTGGGTACTTTTTATTTTTGTGTATGTAAGTTTTTATTTATGAAGTTATTTCACAATAAATATAAAATGTCATCCTTTTGATTTTGACTCAAATTTACTAATAAAAAACTACTTCTCATTAAAACTACAAAAAAATTTGGTTTTCTTATTTATTAATAAACAAAAAAAGGATTAGATAATCCGCCACTTTGTTTCTCGCCTCCTAAACACCAAATTTTTACTTCAAGACCAAAAAAAAATTAAACACAAAACACTCAGTGTTCATTGCTAAGACCCATGTCCTTCGGGATCTGAATGGACAGCGTCAAGTTCTACAAATAACGCCTACTAATGCAAATGAGCCCTGTATCTAGTCTAAAGTTGGCGCCAGCGACAAACGCCTCGCTAGAAATAACAGAGTGGCAGAAAATGTCGGCGTCCATTGCAGTGTACGCACGCAGTGACCGATGATTTGCTAATCGGCCCAACTAATCGATAACCGAGATACCAACGCTTCGAACTTTAATGATTCAGGTGCGGTTAGCACGTTTCAGGAGTTAAACTTCCTGCGTTCTAGATGTAGGCGCAATAAAACTTGTGAAAGTGTAATAAAAAGCAGCTGCTTGGGACGCGGTATGAAAAAAGTTTAAATTGTACTTGTCCAGGGATGTTTACAAACATTCGGTCGTGAGTTTCTATCGAGAGTTCATCGGCTTTCAGTTATGGGACCTACGATACTGTTTATTCATCTATACAAACTATTACAGCTTATATAGATACTTTTATAGATCGTCCAAACACAATACAATAAATTTAATCTAGCACCGTTTCGGTAAACTATTTTTTAGTGGGAGAATCCGGTAAGAGACCTCCATAGATGATTTTAATAAAAAAATCTCAAATTAATAAAACATAATAAATAATGATTATACATTCAATGCCAAGACAATGATAATTGGAATAAATAAAACAATTTAATCCAAATCGTTTTTTGAGCAAGATAGTTTGTTTCACTTTTTAGTAGGTCTTGGTGTAATTTTCTTTTGATAAATACTTTTAAATTTAGTTATCAATGTGCAACGTTTGGTCTCATTGTTTGTATCATATACATTAACCTTCAAACGTAAACGTATTACTTAAAGAGCCTGGGAGCTAGGAACAACGAGTTTATCTTTATTTCTAAGTTTCAGAAATCACTATTTTTCTCTCTGACCTGCTAGCTGAACGATGAAACGATGACCTTCGAAAGACAGTGGACGCTTGTGGTTTGATGATGATTATTATTAAGAATACCTATATCTTAAATTTTTGAATTCCTTTAGCTATTAGATTAATCTTCTGTCTGGGTTTTTATTACCCGATTTGCCATTGAGATGAGATGCTCTCTACGCAATATCGGGAATTTATTTAACGAGACCGATACGGTCGCGGTAAATAAACTCGAATCGTGATTAAATAATCGTTTGTTTTTTTGCCTTGAATGTGTCAAATTTTTTTGCCACGGTCATTACGATGGACCCGATATTGCATATCGATGCGGTCGGTGGAACCCAATACAATCGACAAACTCAATTAATTTTAGTGTTGATTTGACAGCAGTGAATTACTTTACAATGAATCCTCAACGAGACGGACGAACCACTGCGAGACTTAGCGTGTGGAAGGCGGAAAAACACCAGAAAAGTTTTTTTGGTGCGTTCGAGTTGTGGACGGCTCGATCGCATAGTTCCTCGTGTATCGCTATGTTTGTTGGTTAGCGGACGTTCAGCTTTGAAACAAGAGCATCAATGTAAAAGGTCAACAGCGGCACGCGAGAACTGATGACGAATGTAAGAGGTTGATGAACGCCGACCAAGTCTATTTTGGAGCGACTAAATGCGGCGGCGGGCTCACCGAGTGACATTTAGTCGGGCTAGGTGCATCCGAGACAAACTATGAATAGGACAATACAACTAGAGGGTCCTTGCAAATGCTCGAACAAGGGTTTACGGCTTAACAGAGAACAATTTTTTCATAAACTTACAACTTAAGAGGTTTTTTTATAAATTACTAGTGAGCTGTTCCCAGCTTCGCCCGGAATGCAATTTTTGTATACGCAAAACTTTCTCGTTTATCCCTCTTTCCATAAGTGAAAACCGAATTAAAATTGGTTGAGCGGTTTTGGAGTGCATACTTACTAGGGTAACTTTGGAGCTATCTCCCTTCTGATGTGTTTCCAACCTAGCTTCAATATGGATTACTTCAAGCGAGCTGTAAAAAAGTTGCTGCAGTCAACATGCGTTGTTGAGGATGAAGTGTATCCCAGGTTATGATCTATCAACGTGCTAAGTTTCATCTAATTCTGTCCTACATTTAAGCATGAGTTAGTAACAAGCATCTAAGATTAATAATTATTCATAATATTAGTTAAATTATAAAAAATGCTTTTTAGAAATAAAAAAAGCAAAATTTAATAGACATTTTAAATAGGATGTTGTATTAATGTTTGTAAGAGCGGACATTCCAAATGTCTTAGCAAGATACAAGTCAAGACGCGTGGCCAATTGTACATTAAACTGTGAACAAATTAAGCACTGTTTAAATTAACATAGACTCACGATTAGTGTATTAAGACAATCGTGGAGGTATTGCTATTTAAATTAAACGGAGTCTTTAAACGTCTGAGCAGTCATAAAACGAATATGGATAAAATAAGGGATAAGTGGTTAAAAGGCGTTCGGCCAGACACCAAACATAATTAGCAGATAGTCGACTACGGACGAAATAACCCCATTAAACAAAAATGATACAGATCGTAAACATAACCGCAAGAGAACCGATTCTGAACATTTTAATTAGGGTATGGTATAATGCGATATAGTTTGGAGAGACAAAGCGAGCGAGAAATAAGTATAAAATGAGAGTCGACCGCCATTGCCGCCGCCGTCAACAATCCAACGAACTTCGCAGAAAAAACTTTTTTTTAAATGCACTCTTTACACACCGTCGCTTCAAAGCATTAGCTTCAATTTTGGGCCCACAGCGAAGCTAACATCTCAATACCAGTGTTGGATCGAGTGCACATAATCCGTTGCAGAATGCCTCGCAAATAGGTTAATAGATGTGATTGTAACGCGAATTACTAGTAACGTGGAGTTCACTGACCGCCAATGGGTGACCTAACCGCTACCAGGATATCTACGGTCCTTTATCGAGATCTTTTCGCGAGCAACCAGCAAGTCACCGTAATGACTAACAACAATTAAACAATCGACGATCGTTACGATCTAAATTTTAATTTGGAACGATCGAAAGTGTGTAGAAAAAAATGAAAAGTGAGTGATAGTACTAGGCTCGCATAAGATAAACAGTGCTTTCGTTTTTATACGTCCTCGCATTCTATTCAGGTTTGGGCTGTCACTTTTTCTTTCGACGCTAGCGCTGTGCGGTGCGGCGCGGTGTATAGTCGTAGGATCTCGATCGCTCGCGGGCAGCCTTGACCTTCGGCTGCGATCGGTCGGGCGGGCGTCCGTCGACCCGTCGCCTCCGCCAGACCAGCGTTGGAGGGCTGGCCGAACGCACTAAGCTGCATCGCCCGCACACTACGCCGCCATGCGAGATGCATCGTCTTCCGCGAACTCAACACTACTTACTAACTTCACCAACCATTTTAATTTATTTACTAGCGGCCCGCTCCCAGCTTCGCACGGATTTTCTGCAAATCATACCTATATAAAAACTTACCTCGTTAAACGCTCTTTCCACTAGTGAAAACAGCATTAAAATCCGTTGCGTAGTTTAAAAGATCTAGGTAAGCGTTCATACAGAGGGGACAGACGACGGGAAGCGGCTTCGAATTATACTAAACATTAGATTTAAGAAATAGGACACCGGAACCCACGGAACCAAATGCATTAAACATTAGAACGGTAAGGTTACCAAAATATTCTTATGCATATATTTTGTAGGTGACGCAAAATTGATACAATTAAGTATTAGATAGATGTTAAGACGTCTAAAACATCGGTACATCGATGGTATAAGTATAATATCGAAACATCTAAGAATTCTTATTTTCACAATTTTATGCACCACTAAAGTGACATTCTTATTGTAATAAATATACGTTAGCTAGATATGATGGATAATATAAATTCTGGGCAGCGCATTTGAGAATGTATTGTATTTAGCAAATTCGTGAGACAGAACGAAATTATTCTTTGTGGAGGACCGCAAAGTAATAAATTGTCTAATTAGTAAATAAGAGGAAATGGCTTCAAATGAGATGGAACCGAGTTAGCTAGAAGGGTATCAGTGTCGGCAACACGTACCTACCGCTCGTTGGTGTGCAAGTCTAAGGGGGCGCCTCGCGAGCCGTGACGCTCCAAGTGGTTTCCGTTCAACCTGACACATGCGGCACTATCGTTCGGAAAACGCTGCCTTTTTCTTTTTACAATTAATTGTAGATTTATAAACAATAATATTGCAAATTAACATGTAAAACAAGTATCTGTAAGTTAGGATAAAAAAAAAATTGGAAAACCGGTGATCTAATGGATATTTCAAAATATCAAAATTATATTAACTATATGTAACTATTTGTATTATAATTTTTAACTAAATATGTTTTGTTTTATATATTAGAAGCATTGATTGCAAAAAAGTTTTGATTTTTCTGAAATGGCTAAACTGTAAATGTATACCTACTTAATTTGATATTTTTTTAATAAAAATATCTTTATTACCGATAACCATGGATAACTATTTATTAATAAGAAATAACATTAAACTTTCCTATGAAATTATAGCCAACTGATAAATATTCCATGTGAAAATCCATTAGGTAATTCAATCTTTTCTGCATTTTCTTACTGTGACATCTAAAAAAATCATCTATAGAATAGGTACTAATAAGATTTTAGTAGATACATTTTTTTTTTATAAATCGAAGTTCAATAGTTCGCGATTCGCTGCGTTCGTCAGTAACATTAAGTACGAACGTTTATATGTTGTCGAAACACACGGGCAGTTGAATTATCATGCGTTTACAGCGCACACATGAATGGTACATGTACATACGCGAGCGTACGCGATTCATTCAATATGTTTACACGGCCTCATCGAGCGCCGTCGCGACGCGACGCCTCGGTCGAGGGCGATGTCCATCGCTCGACAACAATGTGCCTAAAACACAACTACCCTAATTCGACCGGTGATACAGCGGACACATTTAAAGCGAACATTGCACCACTTTCAGACTAAATTCAGACATGCAAATAAAATGTCACTTGATAAACTTCGCGAATCGAGCCACACATCTTTACTAGTGGAAAGTTCTATGGCTTCGGTTATTGAACAAAATTATTAATATTATGCAATTGATAATTTAAATAAAAAATATTTGTTAAATACGCACAGACAATCAAATGGGTTCTGGTATTTGAATTTTACAATACATATAAAATAGATGTACATATAAATTATAAGTTATGTTGAATATGAGAACGATCACCATATTGGCCCCACGTGCTTGACAGACCTTCAAGCAACAACTCTTAGGTCGTTTACTCCAATTACGTAACGTCCCGTGTAACAACTACATATATATAATCGACGGAATTTTTATTGACTAATTATTCGCCATTTTTTTATGAAGCGGTGAAGTCAGCGGATATGGCTAAATATTCAAACAGTGTATCACTGTGCGGCCAACAATAACTTATATAAAAAAAGTTTGGAATTATCTCAAGTCGATATCTATTCGTGAACGTATATGTACGAGTGAATATTTAGAGATGTTTCTATAGGCTTTTATGTGTTGGGAGGCTGCGATGCAACCACATTCCTCGCCGATGAGTCGAAGCGGCTGGCTGGACCACCATTGTGCGACAAAATCCTATATGTACACATACTCGTACGTGGTCTTGGTCATTAGTAGCATTTTACTACTTTCCGAGCAATGTTTCAAACATAGTGTATACCATTCATCGAATCGCGTTCGCAGGAGTCAACGTCCAGACGCATTAAAGGGCCGATTAAAGAGCACTGTTAAATTTATAACCGGAATAATAAAGTCCGGCCAGCCCATAACTAATCCAAGCTGCACCGTTCAAAAGTAAAGTGTCAACAAAACATTCGCTCGCCTCTTTACATCATTTTTTTGACTATATTTGCGCATTTGAATTTCAGTTTTACTCATACGGAATAAGAGTTAAATCAGCAAACGATTTAACACGGTCGGTCACTTTCGGTTTCGCAACATCGATTTAGAGCAACTCTTATAAAAATAACAAGAGCCCACACCGAAACCGGTTGACAGGCAAAGTTTATAACTAATTATGTTAACGAGCCGACGGTCGTTTGATGTGTTTAGACCAAACGATAGTGAATTTAAGCTATAACTTGAAGTTGTGATCAAAGTTACACGAGCTCACCCAAGTTATCAAGACCGGAAAACATTGTATAAGATTTGAGTGTTGACGGGAATGTGTGTTAGGAAAACATGACTGATAAGGAGGTTACACAACGGGCCGTGAGGAGCCAAGGTCGCGGCAGATGTGGGAAGCACAGGCATACCGTTCACAGCTTATCTCGTTAAGTGTTTGCTAAGCATAAATAAAACGGCGCTGCGCGGTGGTGCGATCGGGAGTGCCGGGACATACGAATACTAAATCTAATGCGGACGTGTGGCGTCGTATGTGAGAATTTATAATAATACCTACTTTATATTAGAATTCATAAGCGATAAAGCGACATGGTTTTGTGGCATACTAACAAATGTTACGCAATATTTTTATTATAATAATTCGGCAAACTCGCTAACACCTAAAGAGGCTCTTGATAGATTGCCGGATCGAGGGACTGATACAGAAGAAGGTAATTCTTGACATGGCACGATCGTCAGAAGGTTCCTCATTCTGCAGCCAACCACCAGTGCTCTGCTACCAGCGGCACATAAGTTTTAAGTTATTATTTAATGTTAATGTTACTATATGAAATACCTTTAATTCAGTCTACACAGTCATATAAAAATTAGCAGTACAATCTATGGATTACAAGATATTTCCTTCATCATACTACTATCATAATCATATAAGTTGTAGCAAAGGCGTATTGAGTTTCATAAAGTGCTCTGGATACTCAATAGCAACTAATAAATATTCCATTAATTAAAACACTGTTTAATTATTATTCAATTTGTCCAAAAAATAATCAATGTTCTAATACAGATAAGAGTTCATGCAATCTCCGCGGGAGGGCGCGATGACGCGTCGACTAACATTCCAAAATCAATATTATTTATTTTTAATAATGCCAATGAACGCTCAACAAGTTTACCTTCGATTTGCAACTACACCTTTATTTTAAGCGCTTCCTGCTCGTGCAGCGTTCGTATTCGTTTATTTGTTAACGATTCTCATTCAGCGTTTATAGCTTGGATGCTGACGAGGCGAAAATCAGCACCACCACAGCAGTAGGTCAGTGCCCAGTGGTCTCGGAGTTCGGGACCACCGCATATCAGCGCCGCGATGAACATTCATAATTAAGATGACATCAACAGTGTGGGAACAAACGAGCTGAGAGCGAGACGACCGGTCCGACCGGCGAATTTAATTGCTACTATACCGATTAATATCGGCATAAACGACATTCGTCGAAACGAAACTGTTGTTGTAAACGCATTGAAACCGAAAGCTGCGGGGGTAGAGTCAACAAAAAAAGACAAGAGCGTGCAGACGATCGTGATGCGTCAGCGCAATGCACCTCTGCCATCTCTGTCGCGGCGAAAGCACTTGTCACTCGCTATCTCCATCCCTCTCTCGCCGCGAGATTTAAACGCCGGCCCGCGTCTATTGTCCCGTTCGCACGTCACGTTGTTTGAGGAAGTGCGCATCACGCTTACGGGATCGCTCTATAAAGAAGCGAGCCGCTTTGCATCGCATACCGAAGCGATTAGAGGCAAAGTTTAGTCATAGAAGTCCAACGAGCTGTTGATGCGTGTGGCCGCGACATTTCCCCCATAACAATGAGTGATAGTTTATCCGTCTCTTTCTGGGCGGACCTTGCAGTGCTATTGCTCCGGTCAGGTTCAATATCCCAGACCTTGGGCCGTTCTAGAGAACTTAAAACTAGTTGCCCGTTCCTACCACCTGCTATAATTTATAATTTAGTCAGTATTTTTAGCGCGTTGTACACGAGTCGTGTCTTTGTCGAATTTTAATAAACGTTTGATTAAAAGGAAATGGAATTTTCCAGCTCGTCTTTGTCGGCGAGAAGCGTCGGGCGTCGTTCACGCGACGGGGTCACGACTTGACACAAACGGTTTGACATAAAAAGTTGAACACTCTCTTGATATGTATGGTAACCAAGAGAACTAATGAAATTGTCTGTCGGTGGTCGAATCGCCACCGATCGCTGCAGCCGCAGCCTGTACCTACATCAAAACATACGAGCGCCCAATTAGATGTCGGGCGCATTGCGAAAAATATAAATATTAGTAGAACCGACAAAGGTTTTTAATCACCAATCTCGATGCGTTTTACTCCTTTTGCGGTCCGAAATTACAGGTTGCGAAGTTCGCTAACCCCGGCACGCCGCGCTTAGGGCAACTATGCTCTCGTGGGTCGTGTGAAAAATTACCGAACCTTTTGCTCTTATTTCGACTTATAAGTGGCATTCGATATGTGTAATTTTTGCATCCGGTCCAATATATTAGGGAGCCTTCGGTGCATGCACCGATTAGTCCAAAACACTTTTTCTTTTTCAAATCACGGATCGAAGACTCTTTTATATTAATGAAATTACATTTTATTCCAGAAAAAATACATTTGATTGCTGAACTTCCCGAGGAGTTCATCAGAAATGATTCGTGAACACACATTCCTGAGGGAGGCAAATGGTGCAAAAGGTTATAAAATGATGTCAGCCTGAACAGCGCATCTGTAGGTACATAGGTACTTACACTGCACAGGTCGCACGAGTAAAAGGACTTTTGAGGGTTTTTACAATTACAAAGTAAGGGTACCTACATTAAATAAATGAAACAAAAAGAGGTTATAAGTAACTCAATAATAACGAAAGTGAAGACGCGGCAACGCGGCAAGCGAACGATATCGCTGCGAGTGACGAGCGAGTCGCACATCTTGCCTGAACCGTCAAGGTTACGTAGTAGGGGCGGCGACCGTCGAGACGGGCGTGACGTCACGGGCGGGCGCCGGAAACGATTGTCCGTCCGACTCATAGTTACGGTAACATTTTGAGTTTAGAAGAAAGTGTTGGTCGCCGCGTGGCGTGGGCTAGGTCAGTGCGTTGCATTCGCATCTGCCGCTATGCTATGAATCTGTCTCTGTCTCGGGTGATTATATCATTGTACCGAGACGTTTGCGTCTTACTGAGGACGCAATTGATTTGTTATTCGTACACGACCGTAGTCGTACATTAAACACATTTACATTCATTGATTAATATTTATCGCGAGCCGTGCACGAACTTAATAATGTTGAGCGACAACAAAAGGCGTATGTATCGGTGCGTTTTGTTCTCCGAAAACGGCAGATGTATACAAGAAAGCAGACGACCTCCACTTGCCTGTATCTCCGGTGATAAATAAATTAATTTTACATGAACGTATGTCATTCGAATAATGGTTGAATTATTATTAAACGCAGGAAAATAATTACAATCGCTTCGTTTCACAGATAGCTGTGACTTATTTTATATAAATAGTTTACTTCACGGGAGTCAAAGGATACAAAGTGTTATGAGATGGCGATAACTAGATAAGGATTAAATAATAACTTTTATTTATTCCTTTCTTTATACGAAAAAAAAATTATAAATTTGTTATAAATTTTAAAAGTTCTGCTGTTATGTGAAGTTATGTGATAGTTATTGTAGTAAACTGTACATTGTAAATTTGTATGTAGGAAATAATATCCAAAGTTAAGAAGGTATTTATCTGATTACGAAAACCTGTATACTAATATTTAGAATGAACAATAATGTAAGTAAAACCAAGGAAAAGAGTTAGTTTTGAAAAACTGTTCGTTTTATATCTATTACTTACTGACAAGTTGACCCTAGCTTGACAGAGTTGTTGAAGATGATATTTACCTGAAAATAAAAATAAAATGAAATTAGCACTGGTCATATATTCGTAAAATGAACGCTTTCAAAGGCTTATTCACAAAAAAATTCAATAACAAAACTGAAAATTTATGGACAATTGACTATTGTATGTCTACAATTTTTTTGTGTGGCTTTTACATGATATAAATGATATTTTACACAGCAGGGCACTTTTTCCAAATGGACCCTTCCCATAGGATGTTTGGAAAGATGAAGAGACAATTAATGATTTATGATAATTTCAAGGAAATTTTTTGAAAGACGCAATATTGTCTTTAGAGATGAATGAAAAAAATGCAAACAAGTGACGACTGAGTCGCACAATGCAAGCAAACAGAATTTAGTGTTTGCGTACATTATTTCGTATTTTTTATTTACATCGATTCTTACAAATACGCGCATTCGAACGGTACTTGAGTGATAATCACCAAACACAACAATACGAGCAAGAAAATGTCACTGTCAAATATATTATATATTACGATTGCGATAATTATTTTATCTTTTCTTATGTAAAATGGTCGTCACACAGTCTCTTACGCACTAGGTACTATGTAGATAATATTTGGCTACCGTCGTCTACGCAACAGATGCTAGTAGTGCGTCGCTGACCTTACTATAGGATTAAGGCCGAGAAGAAAAGAGCCAACTTTTGAATAGTAACTTTTCAAAGTTGAAATATTTAATTTCACACATTAATATGCATATATTTATGATTTATTTTGACGAAGTATTTATGAGTATAAGAAATAGTTTTGTTTGTGTTGAAGGCATGTTGCAAGTCGTGTTGTGGGGCCCGAAGTATAAGCGGGCATTACTGCATATGCCACTCTAACAAGATCCGCCTCGTCCCTTCAGGTTGCTAACAAACAAGAATCGCGTCGGGTAAGCTTGTTGCGTATTGGGGGCTCTATTATAATGGTAGGCATTTATTTAAATACGCGGCTCAGCCGTTAGCGTTTCCGATAGGCGCGTGACGCAGCGGTACGAGTGGCGAATATAAAGTGAGTCACACACTAGCAGTAAGCCGGGGTCAGCTTCCAGGGAATTGTGCACTAGGCCTTAACATTCAATGAACTCTGCTGACGGGGCAACATCACTTGCACTTTGTTCCTAGTACGATCGGGCATACTTGACATCGAAACTTACAATAAATCTTCGGGGACTTTATTTTACTAATAATTTTATAATGCTGTAGTTTGTGAGATTTTTGTTACAGACTTTTTGATGCAGAAACTATTCAACAAATTTGATGAAACTTTCAGTAACTACATTGGTATCCCAAATTATAAAAACGCCAAATTATAAAATTTGGCATTTATAAAAATGTATTTTTGTTACTCTATAAGGTAAAAAAGTACTGCGCTAACCCGGACCGGTAAAAAAAACCGGATGAAGTATTGGGGAAAATCTAGTTGGAAATGTTTTTCACAATAACTAGTTATCATTTAGCGTTAGCAATTTCTTAAAAAATTTCTAAGGCTTTTAGGTGCTAATTGACTATATCCGCGGTTGAAAAATAACCTTTTTCTTTCGTTGATTACAATTTAATATTGATCTTCATACAATGAAAATTAAAAATGGTTACAAATTAAAGTCAATTTGTGTCAATTATCGACACTTAATAACCCAATAAATTGGCCGCGGACACTTGATAAACTGCCCTAGGCTTAAACTAGGAAGAGTGGGCAGCCTTCAAAACTCGTTCGGAGAGCACAGACATCAACTCAATGGAAACAAATAGAAATAATATGAAGTACCAATTTGCATGTTGAGTTCTCGAAGCAATGTCTCAAAGGTTGTTTATTGAATGGAATAAACTTGTCCCTTATTAAAATAGTATTGAAAATGAGAAAAAAAGTCGCGGCAGCTGCGAAGCGCGACCCGGTTGCGAGTGAGTTGCAACTCGCGAGCTATTTAGCGAAGGGAGGTAACGTCGGTCGGCGGTCGATTCGCTACAAAACACTTTTACTGTCTGGTAAACCGTGATGAACAAATTCGCATCGCAGCCATTATAGCTCACGACTACATAACTTAAAATTAAAAACGCGTAAAGCCGTAAGAGGTCTCGACTTCAATTAGATTTCGCGAATGGCGAACAATAAGGAATAAAATGTGATCTTTTACGATCACTCTGTCAGTCGTCGGTCATAAAAATGGAATGCAACGGACCCCGAATGTTGCTGAAACCAAAAAGTCCAACCAAACGCTTAACCGAAACGAATTTCGACGGGGCAGTTTATGGTTAAGAAAGTGGGTCATGTGAGTAAGTAAGTACAAGTAACAAAGGTGACCAAAACCAAATTAGTTTAAAGACTTTCAAAGAACTCATTAAAGCAGATTCAATGCCTAAAGTGTGGGTTTCCAATATCGAAAACTAATTCTGCTTCTAACCATTATATCCCCACAATTCGCATCAATATTATATTATTACCTATAATATAAAATATACATTAAGAACAGAACAAAATCAAGGAAACAAGTATCCATTGGAGAAAGCTTTTTATAATTTAATATGAATTATTTATGAATAGAATCTAAATAGGTGCCATAGTAAGTTAGACGTTTAAATTGTATATAAACTTTATTGCATTATACTATAACGAACCATGATTATTATTATTTATGTATTATATTGTATTACATATTTTTATTAATTTTGGTGCCTTACTGGATATTAACGAGTTAAAGGATAAGTAGCCCGAATTTATCTCGCCTCGAGTCGGGCGAATTGTAATTTTTTTACCTATTATTTTTATTGACAACTCCCCCGCTAGCATAACTATTATAATATTAAGTGACATTCGCGTAAAGAATATGATCACAATCGTGGAGAATCTTTTTCATGAATCGATTTAGCTAATTCCAATTTCGAATGTCAGTCGTTTGTCGTCGCACACATGAATCTTGCGGAATGCAAAACGGAATCCCGGCTGCTCTTTGTTGCGGATTCCCAGACAGTGGCGACGGCGGGCAACGTAAAAAGCGGTCGTGTGACCGCCTTATAAATTATGAACCCCATCGGGGTTATTAGTTGTCAAAACGACACGAAACTCGAGTGTGGGGACCGAGATGGGGCTCCAAGGCCCTCAGTGGCGCGAATGTGATAACCACTTTACCGTTACCGGTGAACTCTAATCAAAGAAAAAAACGAAGGGCAATAGGGACGAACGTCCAGTTTTGTTTTGAAGCCCAAGGTTAAATTTGGGAAACAATGGGCGTGTTTCGTAGGAAAAAAACCAACTCTTCACAAACATAATCGCAAAAAAGCGATAAAGCTCCAGCTTTTAAAAGTTGGGCTAGGACAAGATCTTACTTATTAAATACTACTAGCACAATATACCCGAATAGAATTGTAGTGAAACAACTGTGACAGCAAAATACGTTCTTATTTTTAGTTTATATGTCAGAAATACAGAAAATTATAGCCGTACTAATATAACTAATACAAATGTCAAAAAAAATCACACAAAAAAATTAAAAAGCAAAATGGTTTAGAGGTTTCATAAGACGAAAACTCAATTAGCGGTCATTTTTTGTGAACGCGTCCGAATAAATTGAGCGAAAATTAACAGTGCATAATTAATTCCACGCGACAACGAAGCGGAGCAGAATTATTTATTAATACAATAACATTGTTATCTATTGACATATTGAACTATACGAGAAAGTATAATAATGTGTCAACGGACTTGGACAAAATGAAAAATATTCCTTGACATCGTTTTGATAATTTTATCCATACATTGGGTAATTCATATAAAAAAATTGTATGACATTAGATTGTAAGCTAACATTGTAAGCTAATTTATTCCTTTGAGGCAAATTTTGTAGAAACCTACTCTCAATCTTAAATTTTTATTTTCTTTTACCCTCTATGGTTATTCTAGAATGAATAATGAACAATTTTGTTAACAATTGTTTATTTAAACATAGCGTTCGTCTAGAGTCTGCGAACGCATGTCAGATAAGGTTATTTATGCATGAACTTTTAGAACGCAGTATCCCACGTAACAAACAACGAGGTAGGTCGGGGACAAAAACAAACATCAAATCAAATTAAAACACGAACTAGTCAGTAATCCGTCGCCTAATTCGTTTTTGTTATTAAAACATCAGAAGAATGATTGATGTGTAAATTTGAATTGATTTCATTTAATTTAATTCTTGAGTTAGGTCGGTAGGTACCTAAATATTTTGGGGGATTTAATGGAGTTCTTGTAAGATTAATCATAATTTTTTGAGTAAACGCTTTTGGATAAGGCTGCTTGCATTTAACAGGTATAGCACGTACATAGTCTAATATGATTCCTTTTGGATTCAGTATCACCTTAAACTATTCTAACTAGATCTAATAAGATTCACTATTCACATTGAAATGAAGTCGGAAATTTTTCATTCCGTAAGTATAAGAGCAAAACTTTATTCTTTGATAATAAATTAATAATTAAATATAATACTGATACAATTATTGTAGTGATGGAAAAATATCAGTGGGCGCTAATGGCGGCAAAAAAGTTGTGTTTCCCAAGAAATATCGGGGCTATCGGCTGTTAAGTTAAGCCAAACTTCAGAAAGTTATCAAAAGAAAAAGCTCTATGTTGCTGACAAAATGCAAAATATAATTTGTTTTTTTTTTTTCAAAGCGGTGATCAATAAATTTAAATTATAATTTGAAATGTTGTGCAAGAGGTAAATTAATTCTGACTAGGACACCATAAACATAAAGGGAGTGCAGAGATTGTGAAATTACGTATGACCGCAAGACATCCGGCGGACAATGGAGTCGCGGGCTGGCGGCTGCACATGCCCCGGACGAAAGCTCTGTATATAGACATGTAGGTGTGCGTACATGTTTAATATTGTCGTTGTTTTTGGTTAATTTAAAGGTCCAAGGATGCTGACTGAGCTGCGTGAAAGGATTGTTACGATTGCTACTCACTTAGGGACTTTTAATTGTCGATATTTTATTCTCAGGGTAACGATAAAGGCGTTGAAAAAATCCAGACAAATAGTGATTAAATGACATAGTTGAGTAGCACCGCAAGTATTCATCGGAGGTATCAAATAAAGCGATCTATTGGACAGGTCGTTACCGCAGGGCTTGTTTATAGGGAAGCCGTCTATGTGTGGGAGCTACACATTATGGAACTGGTTTGTCTATGCGGAGTACAGGAACGAATAGAGGTTCGCTTTTGTTGCTCACTTTGCCAACGAGAAATTTTAAAGGAATTCGCTTCGCTATTATGGGGCATTTTCTTACAAATGTCGATCGTTCGTTGATTTGAATGTGGAACATGAGAGGAATATTTTGCACGTGTGTATGTATGTGTGTGAGGTAACTTTCAGATGTAAAAAATCTCTCTCCGTTCTTTTAGATCTGCAGACCAATCACGAAAGAGTTATTATAAGGCTGCTCGTTTTTAAGTACAATATAGAGCTAAATAACATCACTCCATAATCTGCGCCCAAAAAGCATTCTCAGTATTGAAATTATGTCAAAACACAATTCATTTTCGCCACAAAGAGCCTCTTTGTTGAGCGGTAATTTTAAAAAATCAATGAGAATTTCTTTATTTGGAAAAACGGTCAACAGTTAGGTTTCAAATTCAATCACGCGAGGGCATTTTCGAGGCGGATGTAAATTTTATTTTAAAACGTTGTTCGTGCTGTGAAGAATTTCTTTATGTAGATAAAATTCAAGAAAAGATAGTACATTTTTAAATCGATTTAGTACTAAGAAACTTGAAGACATTAGCGTTCTGACTTAGGGGTCCTGGGTTCGATTTACGACAGGTCCAACTTCAAAAATGAACTTTTCAAAGTTGACTGGTCTGGGTGTGCAGGGTTCTGTCCTTTTTATGGTTATCCCATAACACAAGCCTATAAGTACTTACTTTCGGGGCCATACAATAATTATTGGTGTCTCGGAGATTTATTTATTTTGTTTAAATTTAAAACTATCATAAGTGCAACTATGTGATTTCTTTCCAGTTTTTCTTCCCCGTAAAACATGCATTCCGGTTTGATGGTACCTAAATGTAAGATAATATTTTTATTTTTCATTTTTAAATAAGTACCTATTAAATTCATAAATATTTGTTTATCACTGTCGATATTCCAAACTAGATCTTGATTTATAGGAAGCGTTAGGAACCATTTATTATAGACGACCTTCAGTGCTAATAATGCCTGATAGGTTAATTGCCCTGAACAGATTAGTTCTTAACAGTTTTTTTCTTTCAAAAGTTGAAGCGCTTTGTTTATGGTTTGTAATTATAATGCAAAGTTATAGCAATCACCGAACCTGTCATTATACTGTACAAATAACTACTTATTTATTCACCCGAATGAAAAAAGTTGACGATACCTGTTAAGCTCTGTGCTAGTATGAGAGTTATTTATCGAGAACCAAATTAGTAGCACTAAAAAAGGGACGGCTCAATTGTATCGCAATAATTCATCGGTTTCTTAAAAACAAATCGAGTCAAATTTAAAGGTTAAGATTAAGATTAAGTATCGATTATTAATCTCTCTGCAATCATTTCGGTTTTAGGAATGTCAATTTTTAATATAGTGAGCTTCTTTTAATTTTAAAAACGTGAGTGGTTAAAGGACTAAGTTGATTTTAATAAAGCAGTTAAATAATATAACGATATGGTGTTCTTACGTACCTATAACAAATTTATTCAAAATTAAATATAATTAAAAGCTTCATTTTACTTTTTTTCTCTAACATTTACTTCAAAAATATTTGAAAGTAAAATATTGTTTTATTTCCTGTAATCCCGACTAATATTATAAATTTTAATGCGAAAGTGAGTTTGTTTATTAAGCTTTCACGCCTTAACTACTCAACCGATTACAGTGAAATTTTGTATTCACGTTGCCAGGGGTACAGAAAAAAGGACATAGGGTAATCCCCCCATTTTGGAATCCCATAATTAATGGATGCACCCTCAAGTCGTACGTACGTACGTCGTCCGATTAGCATGCATTCGGTGCAACGCTGACGCAACGCTGAACAGTTAGATACTCAGACATAAAAATAATATAAGATAATTATACGTCTGCTTCAGATACGAGGAAACGGTTTTTTTAAGTGGCCGGTGTTGCCATGCCTTGTCTTGTAGATTTATCCCGCCCGGTTTAACTAGTCCAAGGTCATGGTATGATGTCGTGTGAATGGATGTCTTTATTTTTGTACCCAATAGGTGGTCTTTAGGTTACAGGGGTCACCCGGAACGGACGGTGTCGTAAAACATTACAAAGAATCGTGTGTTTGAAGCCGATATAATAACACACATATTATGTATTTTTTTTAATAACTGACCTTACTAGTCTAGTTTAAATTGAATGCGCGCGAAACGCTTTTTGTTCGCCGCTTTTACGACCACTAATTCATATAAACGGAATAAATTAAGTCCGTTACATTTTCGGGTTATAATAAATATAAATGTTTCAATAAAGAACCCGTTTTAAAATTAATTAACTACTTAGAATAATAAGTGGGGGGTCGGTTCAAGAATGCGCATTTAATTGTGGCAAAACGATGCAAAAAGTCGCCTCAAATGACGAAGACATTAAATTATTTTGTAACCGAGTGCAACGCACTGGGAACTGACCGTTTCGGATGGCAACTGGCAACATTAGGCGCGGAACAAATACCCAATATCAATTCGGATCACACCAAAATTAAAATGGGACACACTAAAAGCGAATTATAAGCGAAAAAAATTAAAAATAAAACTCTTGTTTTCATACATTAATATTAAATTTAATGAAGTATTTTTTAATACAATTGATTTCTCTTAGAAAACAATTTTTATTTTTATTTTTATTGATTTTTAGTGAGGCTGTATCACTAGGTAGTGAACTTTTGAGTGAGTGAACGTTATGAATTAACACATAGGGTATTTTTTTATCCCAGTAAGTAATTGCTTAGTTTTATGATCAATAAAGAAAGAGTCTACAAATGTTACAATGCAAAAGATAATCCTAAACTGGAAATTATATGAAGCTATAAAAATATCGCCTAGCTTAACCGTTAGTAAAGCGCCTTTAGATGCATCGTAAACAAATTATTTGGTATTTTAGGATCGAGCGATCGCGTCACACTTATGCATTTAAAATTGGGAGCGTTCGATTAATTCATTAATTAGTTTACATATTTCGATGAAAAGACGTTTAAAAGTCAAAAAATGTGAAGATATTTCCATAAAATTACAATTAAAAGTTTGTTGATACGGACAAGTTGTTTACTATTCCGAACTGCAGTTTCGTTAATGTTGAGGAAATTCGGCTTTGTTTTTCTTATTTATGCTTTTAAATTAATTGGTTCTTTATAATGATTTTCCTCCTTAAAGCTAATTTAGAGTCACATTGACATTGTTCGAGTTGTTATGGAAATTGTGGAGTGTTCTTGACTTGTTTATTTTTTTAGCATAATAAACGAAAAATCTATTTAAGTCAATTGGTAAATGGCTGCCAATTTTTTCCATATATGTTTAGACAAATATATGATAAAATGTAGTGTTTGTAGGGAAATAAAAGGAATCGCAACTGACGTTGACTGCCGATGTCATTTATATAAAATTTACATCATGACTTCATACTTTTTCGTCCACTTTATGAAAACTAACAAAATCAGAACAAAATACATCGCATACCTACAAAACAAACACATTTGCTAGTTGTCATTATTGCGGGAAAAATTAAATTAAGACTGAAGTTCTCATAAAATCAGAATTTAGCTAGTAAAAGCTAGTAACTATAAGTGTATAAATAAGTAGATTATACATAGCTACTAGAACCCAACAGAAAATTGAATTTAATCAAAAGATCTTCATAAAATTTGCAGATATGGTGGTTTTGCATTACGTGTGCGACATATGATAACACTTTCACCTCTTTGCATATGAAGTTATATTAAGTAATTTTAATTGTGTATTCTCTTAAATGATTGACGATGGCTGGATTGTATGCTAAAATAATAAACAGTAGTTTATTTATCTACTTCTGTATGAGTAGGTACAAAGACTGTATGAGTACAGTAGTCGCTACGTGTATTTATTATAGTTAAAGTTGGTATGTTTTTCAATTCTGGAGCGTTTTCTGTTCAACGTCGTTATTTGTCGACATTTTATTGACATTTCACTTTCCGGGTTCGCAGGTGGAGGAAGACCACCGAGTAGCACGACCGGGCCCAAAGTCACTTACAAGTAACTTTGCAAGTAAAAAAAACCAGGCCACCGGCACCGGGTAAGCCATCCGTGCATACATTAATATTAATCTGCACGAGATATATCAAAATATCTGTCAACCGATCGGCTGAATCGCTTTGATCGTGTGCTTAGAACCGATTAAGGAAAACAAAAAAAATATTTACCAACATACGTATTTAAAGTTTAAATAAGACTTTGTAAATGTCGAAGATTTGCAGATAAGAGTGACCATTTTTTGTTTATGTTTAGACAAGACATACATACATACATACATACATACATACATACATATATGTATTTATTTGTTATTAAGTCACTTGCTAAACAGAATACGTAAACTTATTATTATAATATATAAAATTTAATTTGCTTAAAAATGTTAAGGTCTCGTCTGTGACGAGAGATGGCCGAATTATTCAATATACATCTTGATAAAACAAAATAACATACCTATTGCAAATCGAATAATTAAAAAAAAAAACTAAAAAATGCGATATCGAAATGTAGAATTCGATAAATGGTTAAACAAATTTCGGTTAGCTTGTCGGTTAATTATTCAAAAACCGTGAGATATTGAGAAACAAAGAAATCGGCGAATCCACGAACGCGTTCGTTTTCGTTATTAGTAATGTTGTCGGCATTTTAATGACTATTCCGACATACCTGAAACGTCAAATAACTTATTTATCGTCTCTGTAATCGATAATATATGTTCTCGATTGAGAGCCGCCTTGTAAATTATGTTACTTATATGTGTTATAAATACAATAAGTACTGATTTCTTTGAGCCAGATCGGAACTTACATCTTGATAGGTGCAATTTTTAATTTATTTACTGAAGTAATTGGTATAGACATGCAGACTTCCTGCTAGTAGGTCTTCCTGGTGTTAGCTCTTGTCGTTTTAACATTTAAATATAATCAGGATTTTGGGGTGATGTATCTTTATGATTCGGTTATCTTTAATATTACCTATAAATATAAAAATACATACCTACCGAAATACCTAATTACATAGGTAATTTTTTTTATATTATAATGAAAATATTACATAAAAAAACTTGTTATTTATTTAAAAAAAAACATATTATGAAATCAATATCGACACACAAACGCAACGAATATATTCGGAAAAGTTCTTTTTTTACCAATGTTTGAGTCGAAAATTGAAAAATAAACCAAAATAATTATAACTGCTGTATATAAATAATAAAATTAAACAATTAAAAATCAATACAAGAACAAAGATTATTGTTATTTTAATTGATCGAAGTAAATTGTACGCCGCACTTTTTATTGATATACGAAAGGGCAGTTCATTTTTGTTTTAACGCTTTTACGACTACTAAAGATATGTCATAAAATACTTATACTTACATACTTACATGATATGTTATACTTACACGTTTTTCTGTGTAAGGCGGTTTAACTAAAATCGATTTATTTGCACACAATTTACTTGAAGTGATAAATTTATCTCTCTGTTTGCATATAAAATGTTACTTTTCACTCTTCTCTGTGGTAGCTATCTACGTATGACTAATGTGTGTTTATGGTCGAGCGAACCTTGCGTCAGCTGGTCGATCCCCAGGATTTCTTGCACCGCACCCTCTCTAATTATACAGAGTGTGTTTCTGTGTCAACATTACAAATTTAAAAAAGGAACACAATAACTGAATGACGTTTGACAGTTGTCCATTTTCGTGTTGGATTCTTTTTTGAATTTTAAAACGCAATACTCCAATTAGAACCCTTTCTAGTTGGAATCTTTATCACAGCTAACTGCCCTTCACCCATTCATCCCTACGTAGGCCGTTAACTGTGATTCATAGTTTTGAATTCTGATTTATTTAGTAGTATGTTTTTCGGAAATGAAATCTTTGAAATTTATCAGAATATGAGTTTTTGGACTATCAATTTACTTCTTGGACATTCTTTTCTTTATTGTTTTTCTTATGTCAACAGGTGACGGTTGTCACCATTAAGTGGACCGTCGACTAACTTTGGTCGACTAAAAAGTTAAATTTATTTGTTATTATTAAGGTGAAGTTTATTTTTAAAGTCGAACACGTAGATTTTATTATGGCCCAATGTATTAAATTTTTTTAGTGTTACTATTAATTTGGTACAGTAAATTTTTACTCACTTTACACACGCTCACATTTTACTAAACGGTTGACATTAAAAACAATATGGCGGAGAACAAAGGTCTCATTCGAACGATTCCGGCGCAAAAACGAGATCGGCTATTTGGAAACGTTGGAGAAAAAAGGCCGATTTCCAAGAAGCGTTGACCGCGATGCCAATTATAATAAATATGTTGTTCAATACAAGCTAAATTTTTATTTATAAGGGGCTTTGCTTTAGGCAATTTATAGGAACAATCGCTAAACCGACGCGCTCTGGCTTTGCCTGGGGTAGTAGTTAGTATAGGTACTTTTGATATTCTATCTGAAATAATTAAAGATTTTTCCAAATAAGTATAATGGTTCCGGAGTTATCCTTCACATATAAACAAATTTACAAAATCAGCTATCTTTATAATACCTATTACCATAGACTAAACTTAACCCGGGTGCTATTGGAAGACTTAGTACTAACATACAATATAGTAGATATAAAATATAAAAATCGGTGTAAGGATTTTTCAAATAGGTTAGATGCAGTAGATCCGTAATGGCCATACATACTAACAAACCCTCTCTCTCTCTTATATTAGTAAATACAAAAATAATATGCTAATTGTATATGAAATACATAATAAGTATTATTTGTATAAAATATTTTAGTTCGATTTCTATCGGATTACAGACCAAATGACCAATATTCGACCAAATTCCTAAGGTGGAATGCAATAAATATGACAATCAGTTGAGACATTTTTTCAATTATTCGCAAAAGTTAAAATTATAGGGTCGGCGTCATCATGAGTGCGTGCCGAGACGGAATGCTTTTTTGGTATTTTTTTTAAATGAGGCGAATAAATGCGAGCTCTGTGTTCCCGGGTGTCAATAAAATTGTACAGGGTAAAATGATCTTTTTTTAAGTGACAATGACATCATATTATTTCAAACACAGTTAAACAGTTAAAACATTCTAATGTCATACAGGTACAAGGAAAACATAAAAAGTGAGGTAACACTTCCAAAGTGAGCGTTCGTTTTGTGTAGAAAAATGAGGTTCGCAAAGCGGCAGGTGCAACGCGTGCAGCGGCAGATGCCGACTGCCAAAGGGCAATGAAGTCTGGCTTTAAAATTCGAATGATTATCCCTTTTAAGTTTTTTCTTTTATTTTAACATACCTACCTAACTTTCTATACAACAATATATATGGTTAAATAATTTTAGCACAGAAATTTAAATTCATTTAATTAAACGTTTAATATATAAAAATAAGTGTTTAACAAACTACCTATATAGAGCTTACTGACATTTTTTAAAATTTATTTTAAACCGTTGATTAAAAGCAAAACTCAAGCAAATACGAAATGCAAGCGTGTAGCCGTTCTTAAAGGATAAAAATTAGGAATTAGGTGTATGAATACTAAAACAAAGTGGAAAATAATAATATTCTTTCGACTCGAATCAAGCTAAATTAAACCCTAACTATGAGAGGCATTATGACTAAAGTAGGTACAAATAATTGTAATGTAATATTATTTAACATTTTATTATTAATTATTATATAATTAATATATAATTATTAACAATATATAATTATTTAACAATTTAATTATTATAGTTTTTATTTAAGTAAATGCATGGTTAAAGACAGAAACTTAATTGTTATTCACAATCGAATGAAAACTAATGAAAAAAACGAAACAAATTACGTTTCCGGGGCGCTTTCGTTCGACAGATGGCGCCTTTCCGCCAGCTGCGGGACGTCCTCCGCTTAGCTAGCGGAACAGAACGCACCGAACTAAGGCTGCCTCTCCCACCCTATACGATTCAACTGCCCGTGAAAGCTCCTAGCGTTAATACAAAGCCTATTTACTCGTAATGTATAGGTACTTGTTAATCCGTCTCTAATTTCTAATGTTGTTTTTAATAGCACCACTCGCGAAGGTGAACTAGTAGTCATGACAATACCGGAGCGACTTCTTTTATCAAGCGAACCTACGCGCACAATCTTTAATTACCAGCCTCCGTCCGACAGGTGGCATATGAGAGGTTGTCAGCGCAAAAAAAGCTGCATATACAATAATTAATGACGCGAATAATGTACCAGCATGCGAGACGAAAATCTAAAGGCTCGACACGCAGCACCGCTTGGCGAAGGGCAACACGACACCGGCCATTGAACACATTTTCACGAGGGAAATATCGGATTACGCGCTGAGAGTTCGCCACCCAATGTGCTTTGCTCAGCGTAGTACCTACAACCGCTAATGAATACTTTCAAAACTAAATATCCATACAGCTTCTGTGCACCTAGTACTTACCTATATAATGTTACCTAATAATTCAACTTGGCTAGCCGCACTCTCCTAGTCTTTTTAGATACAAAATTTCATTTTTTTTACTTACTTTGGCCCGAATAAGATGCCGCTGTGTCCTCTGGCTAACTTTAAGCACGACCTTTAGAACAATCTCCGTTTTGGGATGTTTGCGTCTAGCTACCTAAAACCTGTAAATCCTGGTTGGCACGCAACTGGATATCCCTACATATCATAAGTAGATTGCCTGCCAACATTTATAATCTAAAATAAATAAATAAATAAATCTAAATAAGTATAAAAAATAGAGAAATAATTACAAATAATAAATTAAAAGAAAATACATATAAAAAAGAAGGCTCTCGAAAGCCAGCAACGATTTCTCTCTCTCATTTGCAAATCAGTTCACTAACCCCTAAAAAATAAGCGATAAATGAACACGAAACGCAGGAATAATGAAGTCCAAACTCCATAAATCCCGTCGTGAACGTGCATTTAATTTATCGTCAATAGGATAAAAGTGATTAGTGCAGGTAAAGGGAGCAGGTAGAGGATTCACGAGAAAGGCCCCTACAGACCACCACAGTTAAATGAGAGGACGCCTTGGCGGCCTCTTTTTCGGTGGGCACCTGTACAGTATTATGTTAGCGAATGCTCGCTTTTGTTCAAGTGTGATTTCGTAACAGGTAAACTTTGGGACTCTTTTCAAATATTTTCAAATTATCAGTTATTTTAAAGGATGTAACACTTCAAGCTTTTGTATTTTTGTGTCTATTCATTTGGACGACAAAAGTTTAGATATTAGTTTTAGTGAAAAAAAACGCTTTTGAAGTTACGACAATTGCAGAGATTTTAATTATTTTTAATTTTTATATAGGTACCCTTACGAGGTATATTATATATATAAGTAAATAAAAATAAAATAATTTCTGAATTTACATGAAATTTATCTATCTATATTATACACAACTAAATTTTAAAATTACATATTATCTAATTAATGAAACAAAATTAAATTTTAGTTAACTAATAACTTTTAGAAACCAAACAGTCTTATCTCTTTGCCGTTTGTATTAAGGGTCAAGGACAATAATGTAATTCTGTAGTCTGTTGTAATTGAAAGTCAATTTAAGCTCGTTTACTTGAAAAAGTGTACCGTTCGCGGCGTAAAAGCTCGCACACTCGTTGGCCGACAGTAACAGTTTAGTTAGCAGCTGCGCTTTCCGTTTGAAAACACAAAACGTGCGTGAGACCCACTCCGAACGACCCAACGGTCGATTCGGTGACTTTAACGTGTCAATGCCTAGGGTTGGCCTCCAACAGTTTATGTCAATACATAAAAATATTGTTGCATAGTAAAAGGATATGACATACTTACAAAAATAAAAGGACATTATATGACACAACTAAATTTTTACATTTATAATTTTCTGCTTGTCTGTTACTGCTGGAACATAATTGAACAGTTAAACTTAGTTTGCTTGGTAAGGGGAAATTTTAGACTTAAGAAAAGTATATAAGTGAGTAACTATACTAAGTAGTATACTACTTAAGAAAATCGCCAATACATCTCAGTCAAAATTGAGTGTCCCTAATTAATTTTTGAAGGTTTTGAAAGTAAATTTTAAAGTTTTGAAATACAATTAATATTTTCAAGACTAATTATATTAAAATTACCAAAGAAAATTGAAAATATAAAGTAGTGTTGTAATTGTTAATTAGCTGATTACTTTGTTTTTATTTTTAATCTTCTAAAAATAATTTAAATAATTAAATACAGAACAGAATATTGTCAAATATCACTATTTTCTTTTTTAATAAGTAGATACATTTTATTTCAGCGTTTACCTATTCTAAAAATCTGCTTCAATCGCTAAATTGGACCAGCATAAAATTAAAAACAGATATTAACTTTCCATTATTAATTTGTTTATTACTAAGTGAAAGATAAGTGAAAGTTTCAAGTAAGTGATTACAGTAATTTAAGGGCAAAGCCGACTCGAAATACTTAAATCGCTTCTTGAATTGTGGTTCTTTTATTAACTTAACGATAAAATTGTGATTCACATTGACCAGGAAACAAGGTTATCGCGCCTTTATCATAAAGAGGAAATCGCAAGTATATATACCTACTTAGGATGTAGGGACACAGGAATAACAACGCTAACCGGGTCTTCATCGTACAAAAGATTTCATTGCTTCGTTGACAATGCGTGTAATTATCTGTAGGTATGCCTACCGTCCACCATCTACGTATTAAATATTATTATAGTGACTTTGGTTAAAGTGAGTTAAGGCTGTGTATACCTACGCTATTACACAGTAAGCTAAATTTAAGATTAAAAAAGTTGTACCTAGTTAGTGCCAACTTTCAACATTCATGCCCGGTCGGGAAACGAACCCGGGACCCCTCAGTAATGAATTGAATGACATTTTTAGCAGTTATCCGCCTTACCTACATTCTACTCATTTCATTAATTTATGTTATCGGAACAAATTATCAGCTATAATATTTTATCGAAGTTGGAATGGTATTAAACTCTACGAACATATAGGTGTACTTAATTTCTTAAGTACACGTCTCAACAGTAAAATAAAATCAATCAGAAAAATATAAAAAGATTAAAGCACGAATTCCCGAGAAATTTTTCAACCGCATTATGACTTTTTTATGGACTCGTTATAATGAAGATAAATTTAAGATAATAATCATTAAATATAAAAACATTACATACACAAAAATAGGAAGCAATTTACTCTTTAATTCACATTGGCAATGAAACTTTGTAATTCGTAATAACAGAGTGCACATATATTTTAATACATACTTCAACGTGCACTACGCGCGACTATTTCAACATGGGCCGACGTCCGCCATATTCATTCACAAAGCCACCATTATTAATCCAATTAAAAAATTCAACTTTACAAACAATGTAAGTTATGCAAACGCATTTTTTTTTAATTTTAACGCACTACGTGTGTGTTGCCTCAAACAATAACAATAATATTATAAAGAAATTGGTGTTTTTTATTTATTTGTTTGTAAGTGGAAAAAGCATCTTAAAATTGTGGTCTAAACTTAAAAAAGGTGCTCTCCAAAGACCACTAAGTATTAGACTTGTGTTATAAGATAACTTGCACACCCAAACCAGTCAAGTTTGAAAAGTTCGCCCTGCCGGGAATCGAACCAACTTGATAATCCAAGATAAGATTTAAACTAGCTGTTGCACGCGACTTTGTCTGCGTTACTTTATAAAATATAGCCTATGTTACTCGCTGGCGATGTAGGTTTCTATAGGTGAAAAAATTAAAAAAAAATTAAAGTAATTTTTGAGTTAATTCATTACAAACATTAACTCTTTATAATATTACTACAAGTACGTACTACGTATAGTTTAGTATAGATGAATTAAACATAAACTTATAGAAGCTAAGTTCCAATGTCATTACATTGAATGGTAACGTTTCAAACTGACATTTCAAGGATACGTTATATAATTAGCTCATGAGGCATTCCTCAGGAGTCAAGACGGTTGGGGCGCAGCGGGCGAGGCAGGTGCGAGTTACTAGTTGCCGCCTCGAGCGTCGCCAAGCAGATGTTCCATTTTACGATAACAAGTAAATATGTTAAATTCAATATACATTTCATTTACAACCGCGACACACTTGATCAATTCAGATAACAGTCGGTGATATTTCTTAATATATTTATATTTTATATATTGTATATGTTGCAGACAAAATTCTTAAGCGGTCATTACCTACTACTGTTTACATCACAATCAAAAAGGATATTATAATATCAATTTTAGGACTAAATTTCTTTCGTCTTCCATATATTGGAACAAAGATAAATTAGTTCCGATTTTATTTACTGGCTTAACACTTCTAATTTTCAACTTTCTAGACTTTTCTCGGGTAGAGAGAAATCCTTCTAACCCTTTTATTAGGATCTACAATCGGTGAATATTTTTGTGTAATACATTCATTACACAAAATATACTGTTGTTACGTAAATGGTTACAAAGATTTATTTTCTTAGCCAAATCGATGCGCAGTATCGCGTTAAACGTCGAAAGTTGGGACACATGTTGGCTGTATGTTACTACAAAGCACCAACGGAACCGTTTTTCATACAATGTTTCGCACATCTGCGTCCTTTAAACTCGAACACATTAACATCATATCCTGTCATTAAACCTTAAGGAAAATACCAACCTTTTTCTCCACAATAATGGTAGGCCGCGACAAATAAATTAATCTCGGACATAAATTGCCCGCGCATAGTTCTCGCGTAAAATAAAAACGAAGACTATGTAATGAAAGCAGCGCATTGGATGCCCGCTTATTACCGCCGCTGGATGAGAAGTAAATCGAAATGGGAGTGAGTCTAATTCGCGTCGCTCGTCGGGTGACAGCGCGAGATAGATTGTTGTCAACATTAGTGCGGGAGCATATCGACTTGTAGCTCTATAACATTTCCACTGACACCGAACAGAAAACATCACAAAAGCACGGCAACGTCGAAGAGAATAATGTTTTAAAACTCTAGTAATAAGGTTGCAATTTAAAGTTGAATCCTGCGACGCTAACTGCCCGACGTGCAGGCCGGTCACCGCTCGCGGTCACAAGTAATAAACAACATGAAGTTTGATACTCGAATTGAAACTTAGGAACGAAACGGCCCAAGGCACATATTTAAACGGCAAAGACAGCCGTTGCGCTATTTGTTTGTACTGCAGCGGCAATTAGGAAGTCATTCATTAAGGTCCCTAAGTTTTGCAGACGTGGGGGTGCCGAAGCGCTGTGACGTCACATCATTTCTTTGGTTATAATAACAATAATCTTAATATATTATCTTTATTTCCGAAGACTAGGTAACTATTTACAAAGATGACATTTAGTCTCCTCTTCATCATGAAAAAAGGATAAATCTATTCTATGTGCAAATATTTCAATCATGTGCAACATCTAGAATATCGACAATAATCTATTTAAAAAAATCGTCGTAAGGGATTAAGTATAATATTATAGCATTGCGTTGCTTGTGATAACAGGCGAAAGTAGCTTATAAAGTTATTTTCTTTTACATTACATGAGTTTTACATATTTTTAGACTTTGCGTGGGGAAATATCATTTCTGTTTACTTCTTAGTGAAATATTTGGAAATATGTACCTCCAAATAAAGCCATATTTTAAAATTCTTTTAGATATTTTTAGACTTTGCGTGGGTACATTACATACATACCTACAATAATTGCTGTTTGTTACTCCGTAGCGAAATATTTGCAAATACTTCCTTAGTAGATTTAATTACGTATTTATAGATATTTAACTATATACAATCATGGTGTTTTTAGTGTAGTGGACGTCGAAGGGCTCTCTTGGTGACGCTTTGCTTTTTTTTATGTAAAAGACGTTAGACAGGGTGATGAGACTTGATGTTGCCACAATGCCACAGGTGCTGTAAAGCTCGCTGCAGAACTTAAGACGTAGAATGAAGGAAAAGCGTCAGGGAAATCAGGTATTATCGAACTTATTACAATATACTGTCTAGTTTAGAGCAATTCAGCAACATTTCTGCTTAAACATTATTATTTGGAAAAACACGAGTTGTGCTTAGGAATGCCGTTGCAACCATGCACTGTACAAACACAGGCGAACGCTGCCTCTTCTCGAAGCTATGGCGCCACGGTGAGTGAAAGAGACAACAAATGCACCTTAATATAAACCTTCAAAATTGCTTGTGGCAACTGCGAGTAGGATAAAGACGCAAGATGCGGTTAGCGGCTTTACAAAATGCATCTGTCAAGTTACACAAAAAATAGGGCTCTGGAATTTTGGGACGTCTCGGCAGCGCCAGGACACATGCTCCCGCATTTTTTCTATCGAGTCCAACCAAGTTTCATTCAAAAATTGTCATCGGATAGGAGATTTGTGTAATCTCGTTAGAGCAATAACTGTTAATCGGTTAACAACCAATTTAGCGATCGTTTGAGAAACATTTAAATTTGACGATGACATTTTATTGCTTTTGGAATCGGTGAACATTGCTCTTGAATTTATTTGACCACGGTGTGAGGCGGAATGTATACGAAACTGCAAACTGTCGAGTTCTATAAAAGCATTGCACATTCGAGTATTTTTTAACATAACAATCGTGGGAAAAGTCGTATCAGTTTCGCTTTTAGCATATCCCATTTCCGCTTGATGCGGCCGAGAGAGCAAGACAGTCTGCTCGCCCTATGCATGTACCAGGCATGCAGCATTGTGCAGGAACCGAAGCCTTGACCCTGACTACGGTGGCGACGACCGCAACGCACGCCGAGCTACATTGCGAATCTTGCCGATTCTCGTTCAGTCGCCATCGCCTGGCCGCCTTTGCGATCTTAGTACATTCCGCTCGCACGCGCGTCTCACAATATTTCCTTTTCTCTTTCATTTTTAATACGATCGAAAATTGCATCGATTAACTTTAAACACAGACTAGTTTCATATATTGCATCGCAATACAGGCAACACACATTCTTTTAATCTCCATTACTGTAAATACAACGATGTTTTATAAGCCATTCTATATAAAACAATGCATTAACACTACTGGTTTTAAAAGGACGAAACTATAATAACTAAAAAAAATTGCATTGTGCCTATAAAAAAGGAATTACCAATTTCTGAGCATATAAATTCAGAAATAAAATAAGACAACCAGTAAGTTACAAACACAGTCGTGTATTTTAACTCCGAAACGGACGGGTAACGTCAAAATCGAGAGTTATTGTGTACAAAAACACGAGTATCAAGAGATGAGGAGTAAATAGAGGGTAAGGGGGAGAGAGGGGGGTAGTAGTCAATGATGTGAAACCGGTCCTGACGACTCGTCACTCCAGCTAGTGACGGACGGGGATGAATTGTATACTAACCTTATTATAAGTTATTATTATTACGACTACGATTTGTACTTTAAAAGCTTAGCTAAATTTTGACCAGCTTAATACGAATAAATCAATACATATATGCATTTGTGCACCCTAATCTTACGGTTAACGGCTTAACCGATCGGGATGCGTTTTTCACTGACATATTGTAAGCAAGCTTCCAGTAACATTTAGTAATTAAGCTTTCCGTAACAAGTGTTTTATTCATTCCAATCTGTGTACAAAACATAATGTTATTACCGAAATATGAACCACGCGTACGAAGTCGCGGACACAGCTTAATTGCGAAAGTGAATTTGTTTGTTTGTTTATTACGCTTTCACACCCGCCGTAACTACACAAACGATCAACATAAAATTTTCCATGCATGCTTGCTCAGGGGTATAGAAAAGGAGCATTTCATTCGGGAAATAGTACCTACTTGTCCGGCAAAAGCTAGTTGAAGTCAAAAACTACATTGAAAAAAGCTTCAATTTACACATGCAAAACATCGAGCAACACCTCAATACAAATCAAAACATCAGACATGCCGACAGGAGGTTCGATCGACACGGAGACAATCGTGTACGTACCCACATCGACATCAATATCGATACTCGATAGTTTCGAGAGTTCGAGACGCGAGTACCGGACGTGACGTCACCGAACGTCTGTGCGTAAACGCGTGAATTTTAAACAATCCTTTTGACTTATTGCGTTGTCAACATCATGTTGGTTAGTGTGAACAGTCATTTTTTTCTAATGTATTTACAGAATAAGGACATCATTTGAATGTATTTCATTAAAATGCAAAGAGAACTTCATTTATATTCGTATCAGATTATATTATAAACGTTGTTTTAAAGGTCGTATCAAAGTTTTGACAGGAATTTCTAATTTATAGCAATTGTTCCTTCAAGGACTGTTTGTAGCGGATGCGAGCTAAATATTATTACATATTTACAAACTAACGGCCCGCGTCCGGCTTCGCACGGGATGCAATTTACACAAACCTAGCTCCGTTTATCCCTATTTTCATTAGTGAAAACCGTATCAAAGTCCGTTGTTTAGTTAGAAGTAGAGCGAAGAAAGAAAAGACAGACGCGGGCGGTTTCAGCGACTTGGTTGCAGAATAAAGTTTTTTTTAAATTTATTAGGTTTTATTATTATTATTATTAGGTAAATATGAACCTCCGTGAAATTTTATTTAACTGATGGTGAAAACCACAACAAAACGCGTTGCGTGGTTTAGGAGTGAGCTTAGCGGATATACGGACAGACAGACGTAGAAAACTACTACAAATTATATAGGTACTGTATAACAAGGACATAATATGCATGTACATTTTTTATACTATGCAAGGAAAAGGTTCGTTATACATAGGTATAACAGTTTTGAAAAAGGCCATAGCTAATTCTGTCGGAAAAGAATAAAGCTACAAACTTAAGTATAAGAAAGAAATTATTTTTTTGTTATATAGGTACCTAATTGTAAAGTGCAATAAAACTACAAAAAACTGAGAAAAAAAATATTGAGTTAGAGTTCCGAACCTTTGAACGATTTCTAAGGAAGAATCGAGCAAAAAATATTGTAAAGAAATAAAAATTTCATACACGTGAATGCGTTGTTTGTCAGTGCCATCCCATTTAAGTATCCCAATAATAGGAAGGTACCGAGAATATTGAATTTCTTGTTATTGTTAACAAAAGCAACTGGCGGCAAACATTTTCTCTCTAAAATAAGTGTAAATCAAAGCTTCTTGAAAAGCGTATTAAAACATTTTATTGTAAAACTGGTGGGTGCTCGCGACCTAAATATATAATAAAAATACAATATATTAAACTACAATAAACATACAATACCTATATATTCAAATAGCTAGTGCGCGCGACTTCGTCCGCACAAGAAATTATCGCTAAATTTCTTGTAGGACATAATTAATGGAAATAGACGATCCCTTGGTAACCTAATATTTTTTCAGGATAAAAATAATATATCCTATATGTTAATATAAATATCCTCCAAATCCGTTGAGCCGTTTATGCACGATTTAGTAACAGACATACTAACTTTCGCATTAGTAATTAGCATAAATAATAACGACGACTAGCTGGTGTCCACGACTTCGTCCGCGTTCAAAATTAAAAAATAAATCCTTACATACCTATTATAAAACAAAATCCTCCGCCGCGTCTATCTGTCTGTTTGTTCGCGATAAACTCAAAAATTACTGCATCGATTTTCGTGCTGTTTTCACCAATGGATAGAGTGGTTCTCGAGGAAGGTTTTAGATTATATGTACATATTACATAACATTTTGAACGCGGACGAAGTCGCGGGCAACAGCTATTAACGCTTCACATTTATAATATTTACAAGCTGGTGCCCGCAACTTCGTCCGCGTTCTGGATGAAAGTCGCGTTCCAGACAAGTCCCAGACGTGTTTGCAAAATTTCATGGTGATCAGTTCAGTAGTTTTTGCGTGGAAGCGTAACAAACAAACAAACAAACAAACTCACATTCACATTTACAATTTTAGTAAAGAAGTAAGGATAGTATGGATTACTATTCATATAAATATTATATTAGTTTGGATTACATCCACACTTCCATAATTTAGAAGTATGTACTATGTTTGTGTATGTTGGCCGTTAGATCATTTAAATTTCATATCAAGCAGAATCTAAATGCTAACCATTCCTAGCTTACTCTTTTGACATCTGAACAATGCTGATTAAATAAATTATATTTAGTTAATAATGATTAATTTATAAGGTTTGAATTGGTTTAAAACTGTCTCAAAATGATTTTATTAACAATTCTTTAATAAATACAAAGCATTCCTACTGAAACAGTCTTTTACTCAATCGGTAAACTACGCATATCCTAAACTAAATATATATATATAACAGTCATGTTAAATGAAACGTTATGGAGACCTTGCCACCTTGTCAAATTTAAAGGAGTGTGGTTAAGGAATCGAGATTGTTGACCGTTTTCTGTTCCCACTGGTTAGACAAGGTTGTAAGCTACGCAGTTGTTTTTTGTTCCATTTTTAAAAACTCGTCTGCGCTTTTGTGCCTGCTGTATTATGTTTGCGATGGGAATGTAAAGGGGCTGCTAGTTTAGGGCCAATAATAGTGTTTGTTTTATACGAACACCGAATACCTATATATATTCTTAAATATTCTATTATTAAAATAATAAAAATTCGTTTAATTTAAAAACAGACAAAATTCAAAACTTTAAAATTTTAATTAGGCATTACTCAATAGGTATTTGACGTTATGTAATTTCAATACTTTGAAAACGCTGCAAACTAACTAGATATCCGTTCCAGGCTTCGCCCGGGATGCATTTTACACTATCCTTCCTCGTTTATCCCTCTTTCTATTAGTTATAACCGTATCAAAATCTGTTGCCTGGTTTAAAAGTAGTTAGCGGAGAAATAGACAGACACAGGTAGGTAATTTTGACGACCTGGTTGCGAAATATTGTTGTATTTTTCTACTTAGATAAAAACTTAATTCGGTTTTATAATAGGTATATATGAACCTCCGTGAAAAATTATCTGATGGTGAAAACCGCATTAAAATCAGTAACATAGTTTAGGAGTTAGCGGAAATACCTACCTACTACAAACAGACGCGGAGAACGACAAAAAATAATTATACTATGAAGAGGAAACATAAATGTACTTCTAATTCTACCCGTCTATAACTATAATAATAATATCAGAAGTTTATACTTACCTAAACCCATGTAGGTATATAACATAAAAATAAGTGGGTAGTTTGGCAAACTTGATTATTGGATGGGATATGAACAACGGAGTTTCCATAGACACGCACATACCTACCCCAACATAAATCTAAGTAAAAAAACGAACACCAAGATAAGCACGCCGTGCTTACGCTTTGTCGGTTATTTTTTTGTGCAACTTGAAAAAATTTTAACATCCCTTGAATCTTTTTTTGCTGTGGCGTAGATACCTTTAATTAAATTTTTTAAATTTTGAAATGCCGACTTCATTTATTACACATTAGATTCGAGTCAGCGCGAACATTAACTAGACCGTTACATTAGTTTTTTTTAAATTTGTGGCAATGACAACAAGCATGCAATGCATTACAGATTTATATTCACGAAAATTGACATTTATAAGACTTAAATTTTAAAAATATATGTATTATTTTATAAAGATTTTACTACAATGACATGGTCAATTGGTCAGGAATGTTTACAGAATAAAATAACGATGAAAAAACGGAAATCATACGAATTGTTATTTACATCTAAACTCAACGCAACGACAGCAAAAGCGTAAGCCCCGTGAAAAAAAAAAAGCGTAACAGAATGAAAGCATTATTAATAAGAGCTAGTTGTCTTTGATTATATTTGTTGCGCAAATTCAATGTAAAAGTAGGGTCGGGTTTAGATCGAACATAACCTAAAAGAAGGCCGGTGGGACACGTGCGCCCTTATATAAGGGTTCCGGGCGTTACTACCCCGGTGACACTGAATAACCTTAACAGCTGATAAAAGCCCTAACGAAAATAAGAAGCCAAAGCGAGCAATCTTACCTTGTCGTCCAACAATCTCAGCGACATGTTCAGAAGACGGCACCGGCACACACTCGGTCATGTTTTGGGATTTCTTCGCGCGGTCGTCGGGCGGCGGCGCGAAACCGAGCGGACTCGACAGGGGATTCGAAGCAGGCATGTTGTCACCCAAACCGAGCATGCTGAGTTCTAGGGCCAGTTGGAAGGCGCGCTGATCCTCGACCAGGCTGGTGCCTCCGCCACCCAAATCGCCGAAGAGGCTCGAAGGCATTTCCACTTGCGAAGCTATTTTGTCAGTCAAAGAGAGGTTTCCCTCTCGTCTTGTCACTTAGAATAAAAATGGGGCGAGCGCGTTCGATCGTTCCAAACGCCGCGTCAAGTGTAGCGTACACACGTGCGTTGTTGTCGCGTCGCGGCTGTGAACTGAGTCGCCGGCCGGCGGGCGCACGCGCGTTGCGCGCTAGCGCGGGGTGGCAGGGCAGCCGCACCGGGCGGGCGGCGGCCGAGGTGCGGGGAGAGGGTGGAGGGGGAGCGGTGCGGGTTGCGCGGCGGTGTGCGGGGGGAGGGGACGCGGCGGGTGACTGCAACGAGGGCGGGATGCGTCGCAACTCGCAGCTTCCGCCCGCCCTAGCCACCAGATACCTACGTGTAGGTACAATGGGACTAGCGTTCGTCGACACTTCAACAGTACTTTAACACCTCGTAGGCAATTATTGCCAGCTCGCGTACACTTGGCGCGTGGTGGGGTGACACGCGTAACACTTCTCTTCGCACTCTGACTGTTGCTAACAAGTTAATTAGTAAACAAAAAACCAATGCATAATGATAAATTAATAAATCGCTTTTTCTTCTTATCTGCTGGCTTGACCGTGGCAATCTGACGAAACTAAAGCGGCTTCCGCCCGCCCTAGCTACCCTACCAGATGCCTAGGCACTACGGGGCTAGCGTTCGTCGACACTTCAACAATACTCCCTCGGTGGCAATTATTGCCGGCTCGCGTCACGGAATACCACAATAGTTACAAGTTCGTGTATTATTAACACCTAAATTAATTAAGAAACTATCCGTAATCTGGGTTGAATCACAATATTGCAACTTTGCAACACTCGGAGAAAATAAACATTCAAAATGAATTTATAATAATTTGATTTTTCTTATCTGCTGGCTTGGCCGTGGCAAGCTGACGAGACTAAATAAGGCATACTGTTTCTTATAAACGCTTACACAAATATTTCTTAGAATGCAAATGGAACTAAGTGTGTAATAATATAATCGTGGTAAGTAAGTAATTCGACCGGAAGCGTGATTAAATGTCAGCCAAGTTCTCAGAAAATAAGTGAACGTTTATTAATTATTGGATATGATGAGAAAACGAAAATAAACGATATACCTAATACTCGCAATAGGCGCCAGTACAATTATAAAATCAATATTAAATTGATTGCAAACCAAATTATACTTTTGGCATATTATTATATATCTACGCATACGCGACTTCATATGCGTACCTTTATAAAATATAGCATATATTACTTTAGTAAGTACTATAGGTAGCCCTTTTTGAGTTTTTGAATTATAAACAAAAATACAAATATTTTCCCTTATAGTATTAGGAAAGTAGGTATATGATATATTATTTAGCTGAACCTATACTTACATTTTATTCCAAAATAAAATTAGCCTGAGTTACTTATCAAACAAAAATTTAATAAATAATATTTTACTTAGCTATAAGTTCTTTTTGTACTTTGATATTTTTGATATACTTAGTATTTCGACATTATAAACAAATAGACACTTAAGTATACTATACCTATATATGAACTTGAGCTTCAACAACACCGACTATAATGCTCGGTGTTCAATAATGTAAAAAATAACTCTATGAATATTATGTTTGCTTTTGTGAGTAGTCATAATAACCCGGTTTCAGTCATATTTCTATTTTCAATAAATTCAAAACGTAAGTACGTATTATTAAGCCTTTTTAAGTGATAAATTATACTTACCTATAAGAAATCGAATTTAGCACTCAAATTGAGAAAACCCAAACATTAGTTTGCAATACGAATTTATTGATATCAAACAAAATTCGACTTAATCTGTTAGGTCAAAGAGTTCATAATGATGACAAAGCGAGCAATGTATCTTTGGTGGAAATACAACTTTGTTACATAAAATTTTCAAAGAAAATCAGTCCTTATTTGTTCATGCTTAAGGTGCTAGGGGTTGTAGTGGTATGTTGGTGCTACCCCTGTATAACTAGGTCGAGGGGGTTAATGCCCGGGCTGAGGTAAAGGGCGGAAGTCGAGACAGTACATAGAAGTTTTCAGAATGAAAATGTAGATCAATGACTTATAAAAATATTAAAAAGACACACAGTAATGATGAAATACTGTATTGAAATAATAATACAGTACTAGCTGTAAATGCGACTTCGTAGTAAGTAATTTGTTTTTTGAAAGTAATGGAAAATTGAAAATTCAAGTAATAAAGTTAATTCAAGTTAATTCAAGTAATAAACTATACGTGTACCAAATTCATGCAAATACGTTCAGCCATATTTGCGTTTGAGTAACAAACATACAAACTTTCGCATTTTAATATTATTAGGATTTAAACCGAAAGCTTTATATTTTGTAAATTAGAAAAAAGAAAAACTTTTTTGAACATTGTTTTACCTTTGTAAACATTATATAAAAACATTATAATAAAAAAAGATGAGGATCAAAAAGGTTATGTAACTTTCTTGAGAATTATCTATGTGTGACAATTCATTATTATTACCTACAACCGTGAGCAAAATGATTTCATAGATCCCTTCTTACATCTTTTAAATTCAAAGCAAAATTGCTGAGAATCATGTGACAATGCTTTCGTATTTATCTATTCTAGGTATACTAATATTATAAAGATAGAAGATTTGTATGTTTGTAATGAATAAACTCAAAAACTACTGGACACATTTTGAAAATTCTTTCACCTATAGAAAGCTACGTTATCAGCGAGTAACATAGGCTATATTTTGTCGCATGCAACACTAGCTGTTGCATGCGACTTCATCCGCGTAAATTTTTAAAATATAGGCAATGTTACTCGCTGATAACGTAGCTTTCTATAGGTGAGAGAATTTTCAAAATGTGTCCAGTAGTTTCGAAGCCACAGGTCTTCGGAAAATTTAAGCGTGCATTTCCGAAGAGCTGTATTCGGAGCTGATTCGGAGTCTATTCAATAAAATTCAAACAAACAAACAAATATTACCTCTTTATAATATTAGTATAGATAAATTACTTCGCACTGATATAGAAAAAAGTATTCAGCTTTTTCAAATGATTTTTAATTCGCTTATAAAAAAAATTGTATCTTTACTCTCTATGTATTTTCTTCTTCGGTCTTAAAAGCTGCCACACACCGTCTCTCTCGATCTATATCTCTTTCATTCTAAATGGTTGAATCTTCCTGAATTTTCATAGTCATAGAGTACTTTAATCCCATTCCCAAAACAATAAAGATTGAATAAATGATTAAGCCCTAAGAAAATGGGATGCGAATGAAAATACGGGCAAAAGCTAGTATTGAAATAAACAAATATTAATTCCCACATAACCAACATAGTGTAGTCACCCTCTTATTCACTTCATGCGAACGGTTCAAGTTCAAAAGTAGTACATATAATAAGTACACAGACGCACATACGTCGGCCAACAACAATGAGTGTTCGCAGGTAGTGATTTTTTGTAAGACTCTTTCAGAACATCTGCTGACAAAGTCCCGGATAGCAGATGCAAGATGCTTCTTTGTGTGCTTGCTTTTTTGCTCGCTCTCGTCTACCTTTTGAGATGTGTCGTCGCGCTCTTCCGATTTTTTAACAAACGGATGTGTTTCGATGCTCATGCATACACATATTTTAAGATTTGTTAAATGATTGTAACACATTTAAGTACAATGCAAATCAAATCAATATTAGTAGTCTGAGAAATTGGAATCTGCAATTGTTTCTAAGCGAGCTTTCTAAGTGAATTTGAAAATGTATTCATAAAATTATTAATCATCAAATTAGAATAACATCTTGCATTAAAAAGATCAGCTGTTCTATCAAGGTCATGATGACCTGGTCATTTATTTATTTATTTAACAAAGCACACAGACAGAATACAATCAAATTCGTGAAAACAAAAATACGTGTGAGTACTTGTGTGTAACAATTAGCCAAATTGCAGTCCTAAATTGTGTGCATTTCATGATTAACTTAATTCTAATTAAACAATTTGCAAACGTTCTACCCATTCTCGAGTTTTTAAAGCGTTACAACATTTTTATTATACTTAAGTATGTAGATATTTAAGGCATAATATTTTTAAGTATGTACTGCAAAATCCATAGCCGTTTTTAGTGTAAGTATACATTATTTGTATACAAGAGTAAAACGGTTTCTTGTGGCGCAACTCGAAGGGAGATTTCGCGAAAAGGGGCCATACCCTTGAAGGCAGCTGGCTGGGTTCGTTGAACTTTGAACCAATTCCGCTACGCCACGGGAAAGCTTTCCATTTTGTTACTTGACATGTCAAAGATCAGCATGAAAGCCGCAAATATGCAAACTTCCTAAAACAATAATATGAAAAAAAATAAACCAAGTATTATTCTATATCTATCAGTACCAACGTGGTTAGATAAGTAAAGCATAGTGATTGAAGAATGTTATACTTAGGAAAAGTTAGTACTACTTCACAGAAGAAGTAGAATAAGCCAATTACTGTATAGCTGTACAAATATGTATATTGTCTGCCTTTGCATGCAGTCTAATAGTATAGGGCAGCCCAAAGGGAGCCCAAGAGAGGATTTGGGGATTTACTTGAGCGCGTCAGATAGGTATTGGTAGAGTATGTGCCTCATGTGTCTCCGATAAGGGACACATATTAGTAACAAATGTAACAATGAGTTTTCGAGATTTGTGTCAATTGTGTGTGTCTGACTGGTACCTAACCCCAATACATGAAACGCAATAGAATACGACAACTAACTACTTAGATGGAAATATAACATAACACAACTAGATGATGAAAGGATGATAAGATAGATAACAAGATGTTGAAAAGATGAACTCGCGACTGAAAACCATAGATTAGTATAGATTATAGATATATAACTAACGACCCGTTGCCGGCTTCGTCAAGGATGCAATTTTTTATATACAACCTCTTGCACAAACCTATCCTTCTTTCCACATAGTGAGAACCGAATTAAAATCCGGAAGGTTTAGAAGTAGTTAGCGAAAAACAGACAGATGCGGACAATTTCGGCGACTTGGTTGCAAAATATTGGTTTTTTTCTACTGACATAAACACTTAATTAGGTTTTATTATATGTCTTCCGTGAAAATATTTCAAACTGATGGTGTAAACCGCATCAAAATAAGTCGCGTGATTTAAAAGGAGTTAGCGGACAATGTGGACATTGATGCGGAAAGCGACTTTAATTTATACTTTGTAAGGATTATTAGTAAAATTAAAACAGGTAAAAACCAAACATAGAAAGGAGTCTTCAATCATGGTTATTGTAAAAACGATTTTTCTAACTATTAATAAACATTTTTTTTTAGAAAAAATATGACCATACAAAACATACCTACATAAATCCATTATAAAAGCCTCCCAATGTTTGTGTACTTTTACTCGCAGTTAATGCGGAACCTACGTGACTCTGAGCACGATTCATAAGCTCCTGATACTGAAATTTGCTGGCGCCACAGCCATTGGTATTACGTACCTACTATGGAAAATTTACACAGCAATGCGCTGTCACCTTCCAAAGTCTGGTATTTATTAGTGCTTTATTCTATTTTTTCTCCTCTCTCATTAACATACCTACTCTTGTTATGATATTACTAAAGAATATTTTGTATAATTGTATATGTAACTATTATAAAATTACCTACTATTATAATGTATAATTATGTAAATTTGTATAATTGTATATTATCTACACAATATTTAGTTTTAGGCCTGAAACACATGACTGAACAGGACGTCGAAACATATTTGTTTAGTTTGATCTAGTACCGCGCGGTCTGTAGTTCCGACTGCGCGGTCATGTGAACCTAGCCTTAAAGTAGGTATATTATCCCGCGTAGAAATGGACTCTCTTATCCTATTACTAGCAGTGCTTCGCGGCTTCGCCTGCCTTAAAATTTGCTACAGTTAAGTTACACCTTAGTACTTGTTAAGTTACAGTGGCTCGTTTTTTATTCTGAGTTTGGATTTGACACTAAAAATTAAATTTCAAAGAAGAAGGCACATTCGTCTGGTTTTCTGTTTAATCTTCTTAACTTAAGCTTAAGTCGTAATAAGTTAATAATGTCAATTAAATCAATTTAAATTCATTCCCCTTACAAGTAAGGGGTCATAGATTGTATTATTTACCTCATAAAACTTTTCCTTGACTTTCGCAGTTTTCTTCCGCCGTAGTCTATAGTACGATTTTTACCTTTATTTTAACTAAACATTTTAAACCAAGGCTGCTGATTAACTATGTTAAACTAAAACTATCTGTTTATCTAACACTTAAATTAGCAAAACTAATTTCAGTACTTACTTACTTACTTTTATAATTTTTTTCTACATAAACAAATGAAGATAGTTCGGTTTGATCCAAATACAAAATCAAATGCATTCAATAGAAAAAACATTCCCACCATATTTTAGTCGCATGGGTTCAATTTTAAAATAAATCTCAAGATTCGATAAGATTTCGCATTGCAGAAATCGTTCACATGAACCCTAAGGTAGAGGCAAGGTTAGGGCATTGTGAGTTGTGAGGCCCTTTCTCACCCTTCGCAGCCATCTGCCGCGCTGCACCGGTCCTGTGCATACGCATTCAACCAACAATAAGGATTCGGTTATTCCTTTTTGACCGGTAAACGGCGTTTTCATTTCAAACATAACATTTAATTCGAGATCTTTCTTTTCATTTTACACTAGCTGTTGCACGCGACTTCGTTCGCGTAACTTTATAAAATATAGCCGATGTTGCTCGCTGATAATATTAGCTTCCCAACAGTGAAAGAATTTTTTAAATTAGTCCAGTAGTTTCGGAGCCTATTTTTATTTATTTAATTACAGGAACATACACACACACAAAATCAATTTATACAAACAAACAAATCTATCCTCTTTATAATATTAGTAGTATAGATTTGATTCTACTAAAAAATAGATCCACTGGGAATACACCATATTAACAATAAATCGACTTAAACAAAAATCTTTTGCAAAAACATTTTTGCATTAAAAAAAGTTTTCAATGATATTTTAAATTGATTAATGATAAAAAGAATTAAGTAATGTTATTTTTTAAAGTAACTCAGTGCCGTATATTTTGACTTAAAAGAATTACTAATTTTACAGCACTTTAATTGTAGAACTATAGGTATCTTTATTAGATATTTTTAGCAGTAACTGTTTTTATTTGAATTGCCAATTTGAATTTTTTTTATACAGTTCAGTAACTAAGTAATAGACAGCGAAGTTACTATTGCGGAAAAGCGATTCAATTCGATTTACTTATAAAGTATTTTAATGTCTGACATTCACTAAGTATTTCGAGTCAGGAAATATCGCGGTAATAAGTATGGGCTGTACAATTGAGTGAATATTTAGGACGGACTGACCCTCTACCTGGGCTCTACTTGAGAAAGTACAAAACAAGAAATATTTCGTCTCCACGGCAATTGTTTGGTTTCCCCGAATGCAACAAGTTTACACTTTGTAAAAGAACCGAACCATAAATAAAGACGTTTGAGTATTTCAAGTATTTTTATTGTTTTTAACAGAATCGGTATCAAGTAGGCATTGTATAATAATTCCTACATTCGGTTTTTGATTACACATTTAACTCAATACGTAATTTATGTAAAAAGTGAGTCAGTTCTTATTATAACGAACTTTATCTTGGGATAGTTAGTGCACGAGTAGGAATAAGGTACCTAAGACTTTGCTCGGGTGACGCAATAATAGAGAAATAAAGGAAATTATTTGTTTGAATTTATTTATTACTAGCTGGCGCCCGCGACTTCGTCCGCGTGAAAAAAGTAGCCTATCCTGTGTCTCTTACGTTGTGTTATCTACCAAATGTTTATGTAACATGAACATACATACATACAATACCTACACTTCAAGACATTTTTTGAAGTGAAAACATCTTTAGGTGCGTTGTTGGTGCGTTGAGCATTTTTGAGATGGGATAAAATCATTGAACTCGCGACAGTGTCATGTTACGCAAAGTAACCGATTTTTTTAAAATATTTATTATATGGTTACTTTGTATGTACTTGCCCTAATTAGCAACATTTAATTTAATAATTTATTTAACAACAAATAATTTAAAGAATATTGAACATTTTAAAAGCAATAAGACACCATAGCAGGCAATCGCCGTGTAATTGGTAAATATTGATTCAGCTAATGTTGGTAGGTACTTAGTGGAATCTGTATAAATGATAATAATAAAACAATGATTTTATTTTTGCTCTAATAAAATATTATTTTTGTAAGATTAGTAACAAAATACTAATTAATTTTAAAATCAATAATACCTATATAATATACCTACTGTGTAGTAATATGTGAATGAATATTTTTAAATGAAATCAAATTTTAACATGGGCTAATGCGATCCAATCAATTCTTGTGGCGTCTAAGTAAAAATCACAAATATATAAATCACAAGTCAATAAGTAAATTAAAAAAAGTGTGAAGCTACGACAGTTATTCATATTTTGGTTCAATGAAAACATCTTATCTTATCTATGATAATAACTATTAAACGCATGAGTTATTTACTACTAGTTCCCAGGTGTTCTTTTGACCGGGCATATCAGCTGCATAATATTTGCTCTCGCCAAATAATTTGCGATGCTTTTTAACAAGAAAAATCTAAGAAATATTTAGAAATTTTAGAAAACAACCCCCAAACAGGGTCTGTAATTTTTTTCAATTCTTGTAATAATATCAAATGATAAGACTTTTTTGAAAATCCCATGAAAATCCACATTAGGTAACAACTTATGTGAAAGTTTATCTCTTCTATCTCAGCATCTAGGCGTGCAGCAAAGACGTGGCCGACGATGGAGCGATCTCACCAAGAAAATGCCTATTCATTCGAACCACAGACATTGATTGGGGGTTATATGAGAGATGTGGTTTATATGAGTTTGGATACACAGACACCGAAAGGGAGTTCCATCCTTGGCAGAGCGTATTATGAAAGCGTTATTAAAAACTTTGGTCCGAAGACCAGGAAATTTGACAAGATGAGGGTGGTAACCTCTGCCGTACGTCTGAATGTCCGATGGAAGAAACGGGTAGGCGGTATGAGCTCATGCAGCTCCAGAGCACACTCTCTCAATTACAGTCTTAGAGAACTCTTATAGAACATTAACACTCTTATAAAAGACGCACAGACAATGTATTGTAAATTGTATATGTCTGGCTAGAGGTACCTAGATACCTATACATTATGAGTTAGGGTACTCTCCGGTCCACAGTTATAAACTGGCAGTTATCACATAATTACCAGGGGGATGCTTGCAACCCCGGGTGATGCTTATGTTTATTGGGTACCTGTTCCATCAAGTGGACTGTCAACTACATAGTTTAACTATTAAGTAGTATAGTATATCAGGTATTCCTACTTAGATTTTCATGAATATATAATTTTATTTTAGTTAAATTACCTATTTTCATGTAGGTAAGTTATTATATTGTCAATGAGGTATAATTGTTTTTTTTTGTTAAGATAAGATAGTTGAAATCCAATATCCAAATATAGTATATATTTAGTCATGCGGTAAAACAAAGTTATGCGGTTTTTACTAATAGAAATAGCGTTAAAACGAGGATGGTTTTTATAAATAATTTTCTAACAGAAAAAAATTTCACTCGTGCAAACCCGGGAGCGAGTCGCTAGTACCTTTCTTTTTCTTGATAGCCTAATTCTTGCGGTAATCTGCTGCCTGACCAGACAGAAAAAGCGGGAAAAACTGTAAAATAATTTATGTAAAACATTAATTATAAGTAAATTAGTTTATAGTACTAGTGCCATCTGTTGTCAATCTGCCATACTTCTAACAAGTAAATTAGGTACTAGTGCCATCTGTTGTCAATTTGCTATACTTCTAATAAGTAAATTAGGTGTTAGTGCCATCTGTTGTTAATCTGCCATACTTCTAATAAGTAAATTAGGTACTAGTGCCATCTGTTGTCAATTTGCCATGCTTCTAAGTAAATTAGGTACTAGTGCCATCTGTTGTCAATCTGCTATACTTCTAATAAGTAAATTAGGTATAGTGCCATCTGTTGTCAATCTGTCATACTTCTAAGAAGACAAATTTTCGGAACTGTCATATAATGTCGGATAAATGTTTCAATTTTTCTGTAACTGATTAGTAACTAAATACTTAGTAATACTTATTTTTGAAAAATTTAATAGTGCAATAAAATAGTCTTATGGTAACAACCGTGAAAATTAACTGTCAACTGTTCTATGATATTATCATTATCACCTTGTAATGTATATGTAATATTCTGTGGCCTGTGTGAATCAGTTTCAGTTGTCAAAATGGCACGTCAGCAGCAAGATGTTGATGAATTATTCGATGTTAAAAATTCATTTTATATTGGAAATTACCAGCAAACTATTAACGAAGCACAAAGTGTGTCGGTGAGTAGTAACAATAAAATTGTTTTACTATTCTTGAAGCGGTTTTCTTTACAAACTAATGAACATTTGGTTGCTGACAGACACATTCGTGTATGTACTTAATCGCCGCTCATGTTTTCTACAGAATCCGTTTTCTTTTTATATTTCTAGTGATATAAGTTATAATTATTTTCAATTAAAGTAACATTTATCCTTTATTTAGTTTGTGAATAATACATTCAATAGGTGGTAATTAAAAAGAAGACGTACATAACTGGACAGTCAGTCATGTTAGATTGTTTGTTAAAGACCTAATTTAAGTAATACTAATAAATGTTGCAGCCCTCTACACCTTCAATAGCTCTACAACGTGATGCCTTCTTATACCGCTCATACATTGCCCAAGGCAACTTCAGGATTGTTCAACAAGAGTTGAAATCTGCTGACCCTCTGCTTCAGCCGTTCAAAACTCTTGTAGATTATCTCTCACCAGGAGCTAATAAACCTGCTATTGTTGCCGATATTGATGCCAGAGTAAGTATCTTATGAGTTTATTTAAAAAATATCTATGTATTAAGTACTAGCTGGTGCTCGCGACTTCGTCCGCGTGGAATAGTTATTTTGGGAATCATTTGGGTATATTGAACGGTTTTCGCAGCGCACGCAACGGAAGCCCTCAAAGATGAATAATTTTCCCCGTTTTTTTTCCACATTTTCGACTGTTTCTTCGCTCCTATTAGTCGCAACGTGATGTTATATAGCCTAAAGCCTTCCTCGATAAATGATCTATCCAACACAAAAAGAATTTTTCAATTCGAACCAGTAGTTCCTGAGATTAGCGCGTTCAAACAAACATTTTTTTCGCATAATAATATAATCTCGATCGCGCCGCTTCTTTTACGGCGCCATCTGCCGAAAGCGAGGAGAGCTCACTCACAAAAGAGAACCGCTGTCACATTTAAAGTGCAAGTTAGCCGTTGTTAGCTAGTATTATTATAATTTAATGTAATTGTTTTAATAATAATTAAATATTATAATTTAGTGTAACATGTGTAACTACACAACTAATATGTGTTTGTGTAACTGCATCTCTGTGCAGCGAGAGGCCTTTTTTATATTTATTTTTTTCTGAAAAATTATAAAAGCAAACCATCTTTTTAGAAAATATTGATAGTGAATACCTTGAGGAAACCTTTGTTTCATAGTGTATGTCATATATATCTATATTTTTGATAGTTTTGAGTATCATCATGCTATGGCTGTAGTAAACATTCATGATCTGAATAAAAAGGACAATCTATCTTGTGATATTTCAGGTCTCAAAGGGCACAGAGTTAACAAATGAGATATTTTTAATTGTTGCTGCTACTATCTACTATCATGAGGATAATTATGAGGCAGCACTTAAGTAAGTAATCTAAGTTTTTTTTTACGACACGTTTGATCTATTGGTTAGTAAGCCGGGTTCATATCTTGCTAGGGGCAAACGTTTATATGTGTTTAACATTTTACCTTTGTACCTGAGTCATGGATGTTTCTATCTATAATATGTATGTATTTATAAAAAAAAAAGTAATCTATGTAGTACTTATATCAACTGTCTGGTATCCATAATACAAGCCTATAGTTGCTTAAGGTGGAACTAGATGGTGCTGTGTGGAATGTTTAGAGTTATTTATTTATTTTATTTTTATCTTGAAGTCGTCAGACAAGCTGACTGTCCACTTGATGGTAATTATTTCTTGAATTACTAAAATTCTTTTAACTGAAATATGTCTAAAATTTTTCACTGAATCTCCGCACTATAGTTACACTGTTTCCATATTGTTTTTGTGAATTAAGTGTATAATAATTTTATCATAAGTTTTATGAGTTCTATTGGTTCATTTGCAGGATTCTTCACGGGGCTGAGTCTCTGGAACTGAGAGCTTTCACTCTGCAATGTCTGTTGGCAATGAACAGACCGGATTTGGCTCGCAAACAACTGAAGGCGCTCCAAGATATAGAGGACGACGGTACATTGACACAGTTGGCCCAGGCCTGGTTGAATTTATCGCAGGTGCGTTCTCGTGTATGACTGTTTGTCTTTTAATATTAATCAGTAGGCCCATAGACGCCCTCCGGCTGACGTTATGATTAATTGGCAGAATATATGCAACTGTACACTCGAGATATACATTAGATACTAGCTGTTGCACGTGACTTCGTCCGCGAAACTTTTATAAAATGTAGCCTATGTTACTCGCTGATATATAGCTTAGTTCCGGAGCCTATTTAATTCAAACAAACAAATTGTTTACGACCTATGTCTAGATGGCGTTATTGGTTCAAATCAAGTTGGCGTATTGTTAAAAATATATGGAAGGTATGTGTGAAAGTGTATGTAGGTAGATCAATGCTAAAAATAAAAACAGTTCATTCAAAGATAATCACAGTCGGAATATGTCGTTTTATTTATAAATAAAAAGAAAGCAATTTAAAAGTTGTAATTGGCCATTCACTGGTAATAAAGCATTAAACAAGAATTATTAAGTAGGATCCCCAACACAAATCGTTCCTCTTTATAATATTGTATAGATAAGACTCACTACATTCTACTCATTGAAGTGTGCAAGTATTTTAAAAATATTACATAATACAGAATATTGTCTTGTTATATTATTAAATGACTGGTGCTCGATAAAAACACTTACATGAGGGCTGTTGTGTGTGCTTTGCGAATGCATAGCTTATTTGCCTCCTTCCACTTGGATCCACATGTGGATCCGCGGATACCTTTATCTCCTCTTAAATCCACGTGTGGATCCATGGATACTTCTTTTTCCTCTTCTATCCACCAGGTGGAGCCAAGTGGAAGGAGGCCATAGTCCCACTTGAAGTCCCACTTGTGGATTGAAGTGGCATATAAAATTATGTTTATTATTGTTTATTATTTATCCCTCAACGGTTTATTATTGTATTGAATCCCCTCAATGGTAGATTTGAGAGGAGATAAAGGTATCCGCGGATCCACATGTGGAGCCAAGCTGTGGATCCAAGTGGAAGGAGGCGCCTATTTGGATCTCTTTGAGCTCTTTCTCTGTGCTCTGAAACTCGTCTAAATATTTGTAAATCGGTGTTGTAGGGTGGTCCGGGTGTGCAGGATGCCCACTACAGTATTATGGAGTTGTCGGAACGACTTGGAGCCCTAGGGGCGGGACCGGCGGCCGTCGGAGCCGCGGCAGCCGCATCCAGAGGTACTTATTTAAAGGTTTCTTTAAGCTAACTTAATGTACCCTAAGGGTACCTACGCAAATGATTTGATAAGTTAATAGGTAGTTTTCATTTTATAAAATTTGATTGGTGTAAACCAACAAACGGCTTTTATTTATTTATTTATTATTATAAAAAAAGTAAATTGGTATGCAAGATGCATATTCACTAATAAGTAAACTAGTTTAACAACCTATACTCGAAACCAAACTATACTCAAATTTTCTTGTAAGTCAAAAATTTGCAAATACTATACGGAAACAATTTCAATATAATTTTAAGATAATTGATACTGGAAGTATCAAAATTTAAACATTAGTAAATGTATTGCCTCTTATAGAAAACCACCTTGAATCAAAATAATTCAATTTTGTTGAATTTCGCCAAGTTATTTTTTATCCCATAGATGCACTTGCATATTTATGGCGCTGTTTGTATTAAAATATGACGGTAGCTACTAAACTATTGAGTGGACTGTCGGTTTGTACCTTCACAAATGAAGAAAATATTCAATGTTTAGTCAAAGTAAAGAAAAAATGCAATAATTGTTGACAAATGAGGCTAAACTTGAAAAGTGTGATAATGTTTGGTTTTATCTTCAGGCATGTGGGAGGAAGCTGAACAGATGTTGACTGAAGCTCAAGTTCGCTCTCCGCAGAATCCGGACTTACTTTTAGCTTTGTCCGTCGTTGCAAGTCACAGCTCCAAACCGCCTGAGGTAAGTCTTACTTGGAGAATAGACCAACTGGTGTAGCCTTTTGCGCATTTTTTATATTATATGGACTTGTATTCTAAGGGGACAAAATGTACAATTTAAAAAATATATTACCACATTCAAGATAAAATAAAAAAATATCTTAACACATTCCACACAGCACCATCCAGTTCCACCTTAAGCAAGTATAGGCTTGTATTAAGGATAGCAGACAGTTGATTCTACATAAATTACTTTTTTTTTTGTAAATTTATAAATACAAACAGCTAGGGTTACTAGACACTAGACCAAACCTGTTGTCGATCTATATCCTTACAGGGTTTTAGCACAGCATACTTATTTCCTATAGTAGGCTGACGCCTTTGATGTTGGGCGATACCGCCGCCTGTTTAAAAATTACGGAAGGGTTGACACAAATTAAGTAATATAAAATGTGCTTAAGTACCTTTCTTCATCGTGCGGAAATTGATGAAAGCTTAGTTCTTTATTTATGCGAGATAAAGATTTGCACGCACTTACAGCACAGCACATGCTGTATGCACCATTTTGATTTATATAATAAATTAAAATCTGAAAGACGCGATAGCCCTAGAATATTTATCCCAAGCTACTAAGAACGACGAAGTATGCAGCTTGGGCACGTCCCTCTCGCGCCTCACCCCTCACGCCCCGCACGATTGCCCTGTCCGTCGGCCTACTGTACGAAATAAGTATGCTGTGGTTTTAGTTTGTTCTTAGGATGTTTAATTTTATTTCAATCCTCGTGTATGAAATTGTTTTAACTGGTTACCCTGGCTTACGTTTCAGGTGTCATCTCGTTACCTCGCTCAGCTGATGGACGCACATCCAGACCATCCATTCACTAAGGAGTACAACGCAAAAACGAACGAGTTCAAACGGCTAGCGGCTCAATACCAACCGTCGGTCGCCACTTAAACCGATTTCAGCAAATTCATATCTAATGTATCTAATAAATAGAGAGTTTATGGTATATTTTATCGTGTGTTTTATTTTGTCGATTATGTCGTTTTGCTTTTATGTCACGGAGAACAAAGGTGTTCCCATTTCGCCCGTTCCACCTATCCCTACACTGGTAGGGGTATATTTAAGTAAAAAATTATTTCTCATTGGACATACTTGATATTAATACCATCAAAGCTTACAACTATGGAATTAGTAAAAGGTAGTAACGACCAAGTTCTACTATTCATTTTAAACTACAAATACTACAATGTGAGTTCATGCTCTACACATAAAGTTCTTAATGTTTTGTATGGTGTGCGAAATCCTTACTTGTAGTCTTCTTGTTACACATTGATGAATACTTTATACAAGAAATATAAAAATTGTTTTTAACAATTGCAGTAATTTTTTTTTGACAATCGAGGTCTAGGGAAGTACTGAAAAGTAAGATTTAAGATTTATTATAAAATTCAAGAAAAATTCTCAAATGCATTGCATATTGTAAAAGAATATCCAATACTGCTGGTGAAAATAATTATGTCCAATATAACTAAAATGTTATTAGTTACATCAATGTAACTTCAGTAACTACAAACAGACAAAAAAGAGAACACCAATTTGATTTGGTCCTCTCGCTATTAATGATATGTAGGTAAATTAAAAGATGTAGGTATTTTCCTTAATTTATGTAATCCTAGTAAAAACTATAATCATAATCTGTATCCTCTTCATCGTCTCCAGGGTTAGTTGTGTTTGCCAATAAGTGGAACTGGCGAAGTTTCTCATCCATGTCTTGGGATATTTCAAAAGGAACCTCCGAGGGTTCAGGGTCCCCTTTCACCAGTGTCCAGTCGGTGGTTGTTTCAGAGTCGTGAGGAATCTCGCCATAAAGTCCTGGAAGATTTAAAATGACTCAAAATATTTTGGGTTGCAGTTAAAAATTACCAAGAAATTTAATAATGTACATTGTATATAACTTTTATTTGATTTTTTTTATATAATGTATCCCGTGAATTTGACTTGAAATAAGTGAAAAATTCCACAAAACGCAATCGATTTTTTTTAATAAATTACTAGGTTTGCCCGCAGCTTCGTCCAGGTCCATTTGTAAAATACAATAATATAAACTTTCGCAAGAATATTAACATCTTTTGCATTAGTGAACTAACCATGTGGCTTAATTTGCACTGGTCCATCTGGACCTCGTATTGGCGGCGCAGTGTATGCCTCCAGTTCTTGCTCAGTCTTGCTTTCTTTTTCTAATCGTTCTTGTTTGCGTTGCCGACGCCATGCTTTTTGTAAATTAAACCTCTCGGGCCTAAAAAATAAAGAAACAGGCATTAGCGGTTGAAATGATAAATCTTGCTTCTCAGTTGAAATGAAGTAGTTACTTTTTAGGGTGCTTTCTAATTAGATGCTCGAAAAACCAAACCGATTTAATATATGGATCCGCATTTCAACTTGCAGTCATACCTACTACTCAAGTTCAGATGGCGCTTCTAAAATTGTATCATTGTCACAATTCCAGAACAGTGGAAAATTGTTGATTTTGAAAATTTTTAGTAAATTTTTTTGTTACCTACGGTTATAATGTCTTATTATGTGTTTCTATTCGATAATTAGAAAAATTGAGGGACTGAATCATAGTGTAAGATATTGAAAGATGCAAATGAAATAATTACTTTTCACCGTCTTGGTAAACACGTGCTTCCAAATTTTGTACGTCGTGTCTGATGTCTGCAAGGAGCAGTAGCATCAGGTCCAAGGAACCCGTGGGACCTCTAGCGCCTCGCGGCCCTCGTGGCCCCATGTCGCCTTTTGGACCTTCCATTCCTGGTGCACCGACAGGACCCTATAATATATTAAAGTATAAGTAATATGATTAAAATTTATCACCCACTAGCTGACCCGACCATTGCCCTTGTCAATTCATATAAAAATACCATCCTCTCCTATTTTTCTTTCTTTCATACCTACATACCTTGTCCTGACAATTACGAACACAAAAAAAATCAAAATTGGTCGTGATGTTGAACCGACTACAAGTTCTCCAATATTTCTTTTTTTAAAACTAGGCAATTTTTTTTAAAGAAAAATAAGGTTGACTCACCCTCGGACCTCTTTCGCATCGACAATATCCACCTTCCAATGGCGCTGTGGCGTCAAGAACTCTGTATGTATTTGTGCCATCTGCGAAGTTATCTCCGCCTAAAATTAATTTAATACGAATATAACGATGGTTTTCGCTGGCTACATTAATAAATTAATATCTATACAGTCGTAATAATATAATAAAATCGTAAACGAGCCGTGTCTGTACATTGAATATTTTTTCAAAATAAAACGAATTAAACCTTTGTCACCGAAAAATTGAAATTTTCTTACTCTGTTTGTCTGTGCGTTTATGAACGCTAATCTCAGAAACAACTACCATTTGAATGCAACTTTCACTGATGTATTGATGATTACCTGGATTAAACTATAGGATACTTTTTATCAGATTTACCGTTCTTTGGATTTTCAAAGAACGAACTATAGCGAATGAATCTACATCTATAATGTTACCTTCTCCTTTCCATAGAGGATTTTCCATGATCCTCTTGAGGGCTGACTGTGTCGTGTGTAGCTGGTCACTCAGCATCTTCACCTTTCGCGACAACCACGCGACGGTGTCACACGGGGCGTAACAGCGGGATGACGCTCGAATTAGTGGAAGAGGCTCCTGGAATATTCAGGAATTTGTCCTTGAAATTTTCTATTATTCCAGGATCCTGGAGAATTTCTCTAACAATTAAGTTGTTAACTGTTTTATTAAGTTTTGAATTTGCTGTCAATCTCCTGGACTATAAGCGGATCTGTTGGCGGAGTGAGCAGTGGCGTTGCTTGCGCTAGAAGGATTGATTTTACAATATAGAACTACTTATAGAGCAAACAAATTTATATTTATCGCCGTGCTTTGTTGCAGTATGTCGACACACTGTCATGAAATTTAATGAATCTGTATATGTACTGGAATAGCAATGGGCACTGGATGTTCACACTTCCTGCCGTCGGAGGCGATCGTGTAGGGCGGTGGACACTCGCAATGGTAAGTCCCCGGATCGTTCACGCATTGGTGCTGACAACCACCATTGCTGTTCTTACACTCGTCCACATCTGAAATGCCGATTATTACACAAGATTATATTTTCTGAAAACAATATATATATATATATAATATACTACAGCTAGTATATTATATATGCCTTACTAACATACTAAAAATAAATATTAAATTAAAAATAAGATTAAATATTTTGATCACCAACTTTATTTGGCTGACTTAGTATTTGCTGACCAAATTGATTTCTTAGTTGATCAATCATTTATATTTTAAAATATCACGTACTTACCAACACAGAAAGGCTGAGTGTTTCTTCTGTAATTCTCTGTGTGGAATCTGTAGCCAGGATGGCAGGTGCACCACACTCGCTCCCCGCGTACTTCACAAGCCTGTTCACACAGCTGAAGGCTGCAAGGATCTACCGTAGAGGGTATACAACTGGAAACCATCAATGTACCATATTAGATAGGTCGTCGTGGCAGAGTAAGCACTGGGTTCCCCGAGATATCCGGCGTACCTCCACTTTCAGGTACGCCGAGATGCTATCAAGCAGATCAAGCAGAACCGCGATAGATAGCCGCGTGGCGGGGTACGCACACCGAAGCAACAAACAAAATTCACGCTTTTAGACGCAACGCATATACACAATAATTTTTTCAGTCTAAATACTTATGTAAGAGTATCGATAACAATTTACTAATTTTTGCTTACACACGTCGGGGGTCCTTTAGCCCAGTGGCCCCACAATATTGATACGGTTGGGTCTAACCGCGACATTAGCCTGCCTAGTGCTTGCCTACATTAATACTCACCGTCCCGATATATAGACATAGTTCTCGCAACAGTGCATTCGTATGCATTGCACATCGGCACCGTCCACGCGACAAGTCTCCCGCGAACGGAGGAGCCGATCTGATGGACATGTCGCATTCGCTTCCGTACTGTAATCACAAAACAAACTTAATGCTATCCAGGACCAAAAATGTATGTACACAAAAATTAAGCTTCTTCCGCTGTGTATATTTAGATTACCTATATTTTGTCGTAGGTAATATTCCTAATACAATAAAACGACGACATAATGACGTGTTCACAGTATCTCGGAACACAACAGTCATCTCGGAACCCGACAAAGAAGATAATAATATTATCTTTACGCTTCCAGCTGCCATAATTTGTAATAATTATAATGATGTACATAAGTACCGATTGCAAATATTTACATAATAATGAACATTTTGCAACTGCAAAAATTGGAAAAAATATAAATTCATTAATATTAAATATTGTTTTGATGTTTAAAGTCTATTTAGTATCGTTACATCGACCTTAAGGCTCTGTGCATATGATTAAAGTAGGTATTACATAATTTGTAGTCCTAACAAAAATTAACTAGTGTTATAGGTATTATTATTTTTATTTTTCCTTTTAATCTAGGTGAATTTTAAAAGGATTCTACAGTAACTCAAATTATATCACGAATATATTACATGAAGGCTTTACTAAATAACTACTTAACTCTGAAGTACAATTTTGGAGCCTACTTAGTTGTTACTTAGTGCTTAAGTTACTGTAATGCCACTGATTTGAACTTTTTGATAAATAGTGCACTATATTGATTGAAATTATTTATTATTTAAAAGTATCATAGTCAATCGCTCAATTATTTTTAACACACTCACTCATCAATAGCTTCCTCTTCTTGATAACTGTTTTCAACGTGGTATCCATTATCTTCTAGATATGAATATACCAGGACAGCAGAATGCAGAAGAAGTAAAGCGGCATAGGCCGCGGTGCCGACCGGCGCGCGCATCGCGACTGAGTGCGTGGACACAGAGGATATGCGTTTCAAGCAGAGATACTCAAACTACCGTACATAAGTACTATGAAAGATCATACAACCCGTTGTATTCATAGTTATGGGCAATTAGTTGTCTCATGGACCATTTGTTACGCATGCGGGCGATTAATAGTGTATAAAGTTGCGTGAAGTTTGTAAGTTTAAAAAAGTAAATTTTTATACTTATTAGTTTAAAAGGATTAAGAAAAAACTTTATAGTGGACAAGCATACATATAGTGAATTAGACAGGTTATGCACGCCACGTTCTACCGGAGAGCTATATCGATGCAAGTGATAAGGAATACTGGAATAAATCTGATACACAGAAGTATTGATTGAAATCATCATACACAGGCTACCGGAGCAAAATAAAAATAATTCTAGCGGAACCCTACGGTGTAACGCATACAAAGAACATTACGGTAGACAGTAGTGTGTATAACCTACATACATGGGTCTCTTTTTATTTAATAAAAAAAATAATTTGTATAAGAAGCCCACAAATGTGCGACTATTCTATTTACAAAATTACATAATAACAAATATAACAATACAAAATTAGGTATACAACACTGACTGTGGTAGCACAACAGGCCCTTGTAGTTCTATAGATATAGTTCATGATTAATTCAGACATTAATTGCCTTGCAAATTGAGTGGGTACAATCCATACAAATTTCATTTCCTGTAAACATTTATTGAATAATTTATTGAAGAATTTTTCTTTGCAACGTTATGAAAAAAATATACAGAAAAATGTTAGTAAAATAAAACACTTTAAGGGTTCTTTAACAGAAATTAGCTAGTAAATGTTTTTATGTATTTAGTAAATATTTTTTTTTATAACTTTCTGTGACGTAATTTATTGTGATATTTTTAGATGGGATATTTATTTCTTAGAAAACCGAAGGTGTTACGATGAAAGAAAACTTGTCTTGGTCATTTAATTCAGATTCAATAATTGCTCAATATTGTTTACATTACATACATACCAACATGGCAATTCATTACAAAATTGCTAATTATGTAATATACAAAATTTTACATTTTATTAATATTTTATGAAATTTGAACTTTGAGAACCGCTGGTAACTGTCTAGTACTCATCCTAAAATAAATCTCGGCGTTTGTTGCTGGAGAATATTTCGGCCGTTCAGGGACGATTTTGCTTACTTATAGTGTGACCATATTTTTCACGTTATATTTAAACACATAAAAATATTAAGTACTTAATAATACCATGAGCGGTGTCGTTTGATGGTCGTTTGATTTGTTGTGAGTAGTGCAGCAGCCAAGCAGGAGCGTAAAAGTTATTTAAGTTCTATTATAAAGAAGAGTTATGCACGCTATACTTACTTCAAAACGACTAAAAATTTATTCACTTCCAAACAGCACATTTTGAGAAGTTATTATAACATCTATGTTGTAATGTTACTACTGGTTCTAAAAAAGGTAGATGTTTTTTTCAATTTTTCAATAAATGATTTTTTCAATTTAAATAGAGTTAATAGAAATGTCACAATATGAAATAGGTATGTGTAGATAATATCTAATCATTACAAAAAGAGTCTCCTAATTTTTTTTTTATTTTTTTTTTTATACCTAATATAGAATCGTTTCATGATTAATATAGGTACTTAATAATATAAATCAATATTAGGTAAATGGCATCATATTATAATTATAACAACTAAAATAAATAACTTGTGATATTATATTTTGATCTCAGCTCGCACGTCATATTTGTCATTTAGGTACAATACAATACCTACCGTCTTAGCAGCTTTTTTAGATCCCGAATTCGTAATGATTAATGATAAAAACATGGTGTTACGAATGAATGTACATTTGTTTGTTTATAGGATATAGGTATCTATGCGCAGACGCCGGTAGATGGCTCACGGCCTACTCACGGCCGAATACGAGCGATCTACTAACACACTGCCCGATGTTGTGCAACTCCAAAATTATGCATACATACAAACATATGTAAATGATTTAAGGTGACGCTCCCAAAACGCTCTCTGTGGGCGCACAGCGCGGTACTGAGGAACACTCGCATGCATTCCCTTTCAAACACAAATACGGTTTGAATAAGGTTGAATATCGAATGATCCATTTCTCTGTTTTTCTTGCATAGAACTAAAGGACGTAAGTCTCAAATCAAATTTAATTTATTATGAGAATAATAATCGTTCTAGGTAAATTTTGTCTTGAGAATAACTAATAAACCTCATTTTCTTTCTATGAGTATTTATTTTGCATATGTAACTAAAGTTGCTTCTGAGATAAAAGAAAAAATATCGAAAAAATGACTCAATTTTAAAAAATAAAAGTATCGAGTCAATTTCCACTAATTGTGTTTCTGTCTTGACATTGACTAGAAAAAGGTTTAAAATATAATATTATTTAAGTTTTACATTGATGTGATATTAGGTTTACTTATAGTTTTACGGTAAACAATCATAATGTTTAGGGAGCGGGGCCTTAAACTCTTTTTTTTTCAATAATAATATTTGAACTACAAGTAAAACACATATTTATCTATGCTATGACAGTTTATCTTCGCATAATATATACCTACATAATATATTATATCTTATTTTGGTTTATAAAGTCACTTTACCCATGACTTGAAATGGAAATAATATTATTTCTTAAATATTAAAATAGTAAAGATAAATAAAATCGAAATAGATTTATTAGATTACTTACTCAGCATTATTTTAGTGAAATGAACTAATATCAATGAAATAAAATGAACTATTAGCGATACTTACTTTATTTATTCATAGTACTTACTCTATTTTGTAAGTATATACATATTTCGTTAAAAAAATGTCGAATATTGTGATGCTAGAGTCTATTTCCCTACCCTTAACCGTTATCCTACCAAAGTTGGCTGGCAGCGCATATGCAGCAACTATGACGTAAGAAAAGGTAGCCATAACCCTAGCATCAAGTGGACCTTCAGGCTCCCCGTCGACTTTTACATAAAGAAAAATATAATAAATTATATAACATAACATAGAACATAACAAATTCAGAAATAAAAATATATAAATTTACGTAATATCTTAAGAGCTTAATCCATTTGTTCCCATTCAGTAAAAAATCTACTTGTAACTATTCCCTAATATAAAGTGACATTAGTGCTATAATAGACTATTATAAATCTCACTTATTTTTGTTAAATTTATAATAAAAAATAGTTATGTTGCCAACACGTAAGACAACTATAACACTAAGCAATATCACTAGCCACCTGCCCCCATGGTTCGCACGGTTTTTTTTTTAATTATTTACACAATACCTAACCTCGTTTATCGCACTTAATCGCATTAATAAAGAAGAGAACAGTGACTTTATTTTAATTAACACTGAAGTTTAGTTTCTTTTAACTTTTAATTTATTTTTTACATTTTATTCTTTTGTTGTATTACCGTCCAGTGTGTTACCTAACTATTTGTTGTGTCATTTCTACTCAATTTCTTTTACTCTGGATAAAATTTTGGAATACCATATTATTTTTATAATTTTTATATTGTATATTATGCTTGTATCATAAAATATATTAAAATATTTAAATAATATAATAGAATTAAGTACATATGTAAATAAATTTAATCTTTTACTTGATCTACTTTTGCTAAATAATCACTGAGTGACGCGTTGCTGAATTTCAGTCAAGTATACACCCGACCGGAAAATCACAGCTTTTAAATGTTGCTCTCTGTTTAGCTGTTAGTATTTGTTTGGACACCGGCCCTGTCAAGTGCAACCGTACTTTACCTGAGCCTTGTTATTTTTTGATTAACATACGAGCATTAAATAAATTAAAACACATGATTTAAATTAAGAATTATGTCATTGTTGAAAAATATTTTATTTTTAATAAATTTAAGTTTGGCGCTATGCCGGTTTTACCCCAAGTTTTTTGACGATCGAGTACCAGGAGACCATAGTTATCATGGGGTACACAATGGTGTTGAGCACGCGAAGAGTTTTTTTGACGAGTGGACAGTGGTTGTGGACGGTGGTGAAGAAATAGCACAACTGGTCGCTCTGGAACTGGGTTATGTCTATGGTGGCCCGGTGAGTTAATAAATTAAATTATTATTGATTATTATAAGTAATTAATTAAAAGAGAGAAAGAAAATATTTGTATTTTTGTTTTTAATGAAATACTCAAAAATAGGACTTTAAAAAAAACCTTAAAACCTATAGAAAGCTACATTATCTACGAGTAACATAATAGGCTATATTTTATAAAGTTACCGGTTACCCGGACGAAATCGCTTGCATAATAAATAAGTTAAGAATAGGTTATTCTACTTTTGTATTCTTTGTTTAATGATCTAACTTAACTATAATATATTCTTAACTTGAAATTTTAAATAAAATAAAGCTTAAAAAGCATAGATTTTAAAGACGCTTCAAACAAAATTACGAAAACATATTTTAAAGAAATATTATGCTTACTTAATCGCTTTATTAAATTTCGTTAAATCTAAAAACGTACTGGATAATTATTATCAACTAGCTGGTGCCCGCGACTTCGTCCGTGTAGGAAAAATAAAAGATATTACGCCTGAATCATGCGCCCGAAATACAAATTAACGCGATCTCTAGGAATTTTCTCACTATCAGCTAAGTTATGTCCAGGTTATGACAAGGTGAAAAAGATTCACAAAGTGATTTTTTTAAGATATTTGTCCTGGATCTTTGTACTAAGGTAAAAGCACCTATTACCGCGGTATTTCGGGGAATTTTGACTTTAGAGTGAAATATTTTGTAATCAGGTCTATCCTCGGCAACTAAGCATTTTTTTAAACATTTTAGGGACTCTTTATTATTGATTTCTCTCACTTCTTTTTATTCATTTTGAAGCGTAGTATTATTAATTATTTTTTTAAAACAGGAAGACGACATCCCCTAATACCGAGGCATGCTCAAACGTTTTTTCTATTACCGCGGTATGTGGCTCTTATTACCGAGTATAGAAGAAAAATAATATTGTTGTCCTGATGGTTCCGTATAAAATAAAATATGTTTAAAAAATACACAAAACATTGCGATCGACTTTATTATTATCATAATTAAGAAACTGAACAAATGTAGAAGAGGAGTATCACAGTTACCTTCCACCTATATTAACAACAATATTTATAATATTTTGCTTATTATAACTAATCTACAGTCTATACAGGGTTAAATTTTATTCACTTGTAGTACTTAATAAACTGCATTACATCTATAGATATATTTATTTACGTAAGTTGGGTATAATGAGAAAAATAACAATAATAATGACACAAATAATAAAAATTTAATCAATAAAATCAACTTTTCGATTACTCTCGATTATAAACACGTATATAAAAGCTACCTCTTTTTACTAAAACTTGCTTATTCTTCGGACATAAAAAAGCTGTTTCATTGCAGTTAAATATGCGTCTTGGGCCCTGAAAAACTTGAAGCAAATCGTTACGTTCAAAATACTATATATTGCATATATTGCATATATTTTATGACGTTTTTGACACCCAGTACAAAATTATCCTTTAAGTGCTATGAGTTTTTATAAAAATATTGAGTTTTAATGGATTTTGCATACATCGGAAATAGATTTTTCGTTTGTAGAATACATGAGGACTGGAAGATTGATAAATTTTTACTAATGAGATACTTAGTAAATAATTTCAATATAATAAGCAAAATAGGAACCTCAATATTTCCATTACCGAGTGTACCCTCGGTATTAGAAGCTGCCTCCAATTTTAGGCATCTATCACCGCGAGTTTTATTACTTAATGTTATTATGTGTTTATTGAAAATTTTACCATGAAAACTAAAAGGTAATACAAAAACAAGTAAACATCATCCGTAGTAATCATAGAATCAGTGTAACATCATGAATTGCCCCTTGCTTGTATGGACACAACCTGATTCTGCGTTCCCGTCGCACAAATTGATCGTTTTTGTTCTGTTCATCTTTGGTATGTTTACCAACGCCCATTAATTCGATGTAAAACACTCCAAGTTAGAACTTGTCCGAAATAGTATCGTGCTAAAGTTACTGTTATTAAATTTAAATACGAAAATATCGGATACCTCGGTAATTGATGCCGATTTTGCATACCGCGGTAATAGGTGCTTTTACCTTACGGTCTTTTTTTTGCCACTTTATATACAATTTTTACGGATTCTCTCCTTCACTGCTTTCAGTGCCTATGGCTCGATTTTTTTTGTAAAAAAACTGAAAATCTTTCATTGTACCTAGCAATCCTACTAATGTTATAAATGCGAAAGTTTGTATGGATGTTTGTAACTGTTTCACGCAAAAACTACTGAACCGCTCAACCATGTCATTTTTTCATACACGTTCTCTGAGACACCAGAAAGGACATAGGGTACCTTTCATCCAGAACGCGGACCAAGTTGCGAGCACCAGCTAGTAATCTCATAATCATATATTTTTTTTCAATTTAATTTGGCTCAAAGCCTACTATGTGTGACATAGCATTTACCTATACCATATATAGAGTAAATAGTACTTATACAGGTTAAGTACTATTTACTCTATGCCTAATTTTAATGTCTAATATAATTTTAATGTTAACCCATAGATAAATTATTAGTCTCGCTGGCGAGACCAATCAATTATCTTTGTGTTAACCATTCTCCATTTTAATATTACAAAAATATTTAACTAAGTAATGCCGAAGTAGGCATTAGTTAAAAATAATGGCATTGAAAACAACAAATTTAGCACGTGAACAATTTTACTTTAGCTAGTTTAGTTTCATTTTTTTTACCCAACACCTGTGTACAACAAATCAGACAAGACACGACAATTAAATGAAGATTACCCGTTGACATGGCAAAGTGACAATGTCGTCCCTAGAGGCGCTGCTCACTGTCGTACGGAGAACGTGCTTCGAAATCAGAGTAGGCTGCACAATTTGTTTATCTATATAGCTTCGTACGTACTTATGAAACGGGACTAAAAATTTTTTTTTATTTTTTTATGTTATGTTAATCAACACCACAGATACTGCAAATGCGCTACTGAATTTAATAGGATTAATGATAAGGGATAAGGAGCGGATAGGGAAATGGACTCTGGTCTCACACTCTTAGTCGCAACAGCATAATAGCTTATAATTCACGATAGTCTCATTTTATAACTGCGGAACGCACTGTGCCACACCACTTCTCGTCATTTCAAATAAAATAAAATAAATAAATAATTCTTAAATAAAGCGTTTCAGTCAGTGTGGCTTCTGGTAGGAACACAGAGGTAGGAACCACAGCTCATTATTAAATGTCCTAGAACCTAGAAATCAAAGTTACTTATTAATTAACATAGTTAAGCAATTAATTGCTGATAAGAATGTTACATTTATACAACGGTCATACAACGGCAACCTTTATGTCCAGTTATGCCTTCTCTGGAGGCTGTTGGGGCTGTCGAGTTGCTGTTATTAGTGCGTCGAGAATGCTCGCTTTGGCACATACTGAGCCTTCTGAATGCCTTTAGGAGCAAGTTCACTTAAACTACGATTGAAATCGCCAAATTGAACTAAAGCATTAAAAAATTATTTCCCCAGCCCTACGTGGTCAAAAGTAACAACTGACGATTTTTTTTTAACTCTCTGTTATTCATATAAAACACACCATAATAAAATAAATCGAGTTACCAATGTAAAGAACATAAACTGAATTTATATGTGGATATATTCATTTATTGACAATAATAACACCCAGCCAGAAATCAAGGTAAAAGTACAAAGTGTTACGTTTGTACCCGGTCTCCCCTACCTATTATTTGTCTGAAAAAAAATATATTTGAATATGAAATTTGTAGAATGTCAATGCATTCTACAAATTTCTACAAACACTGACATCGTGACGTCCAAGTACTTTAGTGTGGTTAATTCGATGCAAATAAAATTTTAATTTATCGCTTGTCTAACGACGCAAACTGAAATAAATGTTCCACAACTAATTCCAGATCATTTGTCACTGTTTAGTTCGCAAATAAACGTTTAATGACGTCAGCAAAGCAAAGTATACATATATACCCACTATACCAACCAATGTTGTTTCTAATATACTTATTAATGTCGTCATGATCAATCTTTGGTATTTGTTTTTTTTTATCATCAATATGATCATTTTTATCAGCTGATAAACATTACTAGATAATTTTACTAACATTATTAGATCCGCAACAGATCGGTTAAATAAAGAGTTTAAATAAAGTTCTTCGAACAATAACAAATGTACTGTATTGTTTTTTTTAATTAAATTCACTTATAAGTAATGAATTTTATTTGTAAAATCATACCGTTTTCGTTTCTAATAAAGAAAAGTGGCATAAATGCACTAGAAATTGGTAATACAGCTAGCATTGACAATAGCTGCGAATGTCTAATTAATTAAATGGAATAAATTCCATTAATAAAATCTGATAAACTCTATTTACTCCAATAAAAAAGAGTCGGTAGATAAAAGATAATCGAAGCCAATATACCTACTTGTACCTACGTAGTCGGATATCAAGTACCTACTCTAGATAACAGAATAGGTTGCCATTTGATTCGAAATATTATCTATAGTCAGTTTTCACGTACATGGTTTTTTCTTTATTTTATTTTATTTATTAGGAAGCCAACACAGTATACAACAATCCATACACTTATTCACATTTAAACACTCTTTTATAATACTGTATAAGGTAACTCCACTGACCTATAGGCTAACTCAGCATGCAAAAAACGATTACAAAAGACATTTTCTGTTTTTTTTTACAAAATAAAACTAATAAAAAGAAAATAAAAAAAACCAAACCATACATAATAATACTGTATATATAATAGTGCCATATAATTATAAAGTAGATAAGTATACATATAAGCAACTTGATTCTAGTTGAAAAATAAAAAAATATAACGCCTGACAAAATATCTATTATTGCTTTTATAGTTTTGACAGGCGTTTTTTATTTTTATGATTCCACGGTATCAGTACTTTTTTTTCTGGACAAAAAGTATCATGTGTCCTTTTCTGTATATCCCTGAAAATGTGTACGCAATCATTTTCAAGATCGTAGTAAAAGGATTATTATTTATTCGTAGTAAAAAGTCGACTTCACCTGGGTACAATTATGCGAATGAATATACTTAATTATCTAAAATATCCTATGTCCACTTGGACACAAATTATATGTGACCAATAAGTAGATACTGGATAACGAAAAAAACACATTTATTTCTGGAATAGAAAGAGACTGCAAAAAAAATCTATCTTAAAAAATTCAAATTACACGGAGAGTCAAGACCAGTCTATGATGATCATGCCAATATTGCACTGAAGTCATGAAATACATGGAATCTTAGAGGCTTACGTACTTACGTACCTACTGCCAATATACTTATATAATCGTTGGCCTTACTTAGACCGGACAGGGACAGTTTAAAAAGTCTCTTTAATTAATTTACTGCAAAGAAGCTTTATAAATTTGAAATTAATTTTAACAGAAATGTATTATTTTGGGACAAACATTAATGCCGAAATTAATTACAATTTTAATGAAAACAAAACAGGTTCACGGAATAAATATTTAATTCGCTAGACTCGAATTCGTGAGACAGGGCTTGTTGGTGTAATCTTACATTCTTAATTAGTAATTTTGTACATTTATCATGCAATAAATCAATACTACAATGGAGTAAATAGTACTTAACCAGTAAGTAAGTGGTACTGGATAAGTACTATTTACTCTATGATATTACCATACACCATACTACCAAGATATCCCTGTATGTTCCTTGGTTGACTAAGAGATGGCACTGCAAGTCTCAATCCATACTTTATATTATAAATGTGCAAATAACTGTATGTCTCTCTGTTACCTTTTCAAGCCTCAACTACTTCATAGAAAATCATGAAAATTGTCACGGTGATCTTCTGTATGGGCATGGTCACTAGACGGGCTGCTCAAAGACTACCGAACAAAATTGCCACTAACAAAATTGCAAATAATAAAATACCTTTCACTAGCAAGCCTTATTGTCGTGTGAAAATATATGTTTAAAAAAACCACACCAACCTTTGATGCAAGCGTAATATTTGTCAAAACTGGCGTAATTAACCGTAAAACTATGTATGTTGGTTATTTGATTTCATTTCATTAACTGAAAGTTTGAATAAATGTTTTATGTCTATGTTCTGTCTTGCTTCATTTCCAAAATCCACAAAAATTGAGGAAAACTGCCATAAACACTACTTGATACTATAAAGCCAGAGGCAACTTCCTCTATCCTTAAATTATTAAATCAAGGTCGGCAGCCACCGGCAGCGCAATTTTTTTTCCACTAATATATCTTGTATAAAATAAAATATAATACCACTTGACGTTTTTCAAAGAGAAAAGTTTATTTTTAACGCTAACGCTTAACGCCTGAATAAAATTTCCTTGCAAATTAACATAAATTATCTAGACACAACGATTAAAAATAAGAATTGCTTATTGTCATTGGTTCTATAAATAAAAATAGAAAAACGCCAATCTTAACCAATAAGATTTTTTATTTTTTTAACTAAAAATTAAATAACGAAAGTGGCGACTAGCAGTGGAACTTAGCGTCACTTCTACTAGGAATTCATACGATAGGAATGTGTAAGCTTCAGTCGCTTTCAGTCAAGTTCGCTTGCCTTTTTTTCAATCTTGTTTTTGAAACAAGTTTGTTCAAAAATAAACGAGTGACTGGACTGGATGTTACAAATACATTCTATAGATGGCGTTACACATTGCTGCGGATTTCTAATTAAAACACAATTTTAAACTAAATTTATACATACACACATTCTGACGGGGGGGAAATTCTGATGAGGGAGAAATTCTGACGGAAGAAGCAAATTTACACAACTTGCACAAAAATGTTTCGTGGTAACAGGCGTTCATAAAAGATGAGAAAAGTGTCTCAAATGTTTACGTAGACGATGAAAGAATTCAACAAAATTTTCCTTTTGGGTCAGTGACCTTTATATAATACCAAGATAATATGTACCTAATAGAAGTCTATATAATATAATATTATAGATGTTTAAATAAAATATTAGATGTCTCTATATGAGTTATTATCAAAGAACCAAACTTTTTAGTATTAGAAAATTTAAATAAATACTTTCTATTCTCATTTTAAAACTCAATATTTAATTAATAAAATTCTTCTATCTAAAATTTCCCATCTTTTTCGTAAACGTAAATGCATGATATCTAGCTTATAAAAATAAATATTAATTATAATTTGTTAACGTTTTTTGTAAATAATTTAGCAATTTTTGATATTATAAATTATAATGTGTTTATAAATAACATTACTTAAATTTTAATAATAAGATTGTGTAAAATATTAATAAAAAATTAAATTAAATAGTACCTAACGCATGAATATAGGATGGGGTGCCTAGCTAACCAAGATTTTATCTAACCATATTATTTGTATAAAATATTGTGATTTAATTGCCTCTCCCATTTCGTCCGTAACCCCCAGTCGTCACTGGCTCACACACGTGGCGCATATGTGAGTTTCAACTCCTTAATAGGTCTACTCTCCTGGTACATGTGTGACTCTAAAAACTCACATGGGTCTATGTCGCACATGTTTGGCGCAACCTCTATTATCTTCGCTCCGTGTGTACGTTCATTAAATGTGTGTGGGATGCTGTGTGTGGGATGTATAAGTGGATGTGTGTGGTTAATTATAGCCGAAACTTACTTCACATGACTGTGTGCGTTGAGAGAAAACGTTGTTGTGTCTGGGGGGGCATAAGAAATCTAAAGAGGGCGCAGCTATACATATTTTTAGTTAATTCCATGTTAATTCTTTACGCGGCGAAATGGCGCCAGTTCATTGGTCCTAAAATCTCAATTTAGGGTTAGGGCCAACTAACGGCAGTCGTCGTCCCTCGTCCGTGCAAGATTGTGGTTTAGAGAACTTTTTTATTAAATTATTATTAAAAAAAACCTGGTTGAGGTAGGCATTTCATAATCCATTTTTATTTTTATTTTATAGGAATTTTTATAAGCGCTTCCTGTGGTGATCGTACGAGTTCTAATGTTTTCTAACAGATGGTGTTACTGTTTGTCTATAAGAACTAAATTTGTGTTGTTACTAAATCCTTACTTTGAAATCATTGCTTTTACCATAAATAAGCTATCCGTTCCCGAACTTGTAATAAACATATTATTAGGAGGCAACGTTTTTGATAGTATTGTAGGCTTTGTCGTCTTTATTTTTAAAAAAAACCTTCAAAAATATTTTATGTTATAATTATAATAATAAAACTTGTTTAATAAAACTGTTTAAATAAACTTTAATAATAAAACTGCTACCTGCGGACGACTAGTTTTAAGTTTTTTTATGATATTTATTGTTTTTGTATATAATTCATATTGTAAAAAAATTTAAGATTAAGAAAATAAATAAATATGTGATAATAATAATAATAATAATAATAATTTATTTGCCAGAATACTTGGTTACAGTAGGTGATGTTTATAGTTTTAAAGTACAAGTTTTCTACCTGGGTACAGGTGTGCAAATATTAGGTAAATTTGTACAGTTAAAAAGTAAGTAAGTAGTCAAATACATTATCAAATAATATATAAGGATATAAAAGCAACTATGTCAAATATAAAATTAATAATACCTACATCTCAAATTTAAAAATTCTAACTAATCAAAAGACACCAATTATTGTCTATTTTTACAATGAAAATATTCCCTAACATTATAAAAACATTCATGTTGTAACCATTTACACAGCTCGAATTTAAATGCTTGTCTGCAATTTTATTTCATTGTTGTTTTGTTGTATTTTTTTTTGTATTTTATTTTTTGGTTTTTACGTATAATTCATAGAATAGACATAGAATAATGATTTTCTAAATAAATTTCTGCCAACTTACCTAACTAAAACTTAGGAGAAAAACTACATACATCTACATCTACAAACATTAAATCTTGGTTAATTTATTTCTTATTTACATTATTTAATCTTTTAGAAATTGCCAAATAGATACATAATTTGGTTTAAATACAGTATTCGCTTTTAAATCCTATCTTCCTGTTGCATAATCCTATCTTCATACTAAAATGAAAATGGCTATTATTCCCATATGGCACAACAAGAAGTGTTTGGAGGTTTGGAGATAATTTAGAAACCGCCCAAAGGGTGTTCCTTGCAGTGCCTAGGGCGCCGCCTACATCCCATTGTTTCTGACGTCGTTTACCAGGATCGACGGAATTAACAGGAGTTAAAAACGGATTACTATAATATTATGCATACGAGGGTTGCATTTCCTGGGGCTGCATGCATACATCCCCAGGAGAAGTTTATATATATAACTTTAATAAAAGGGTGGGTGTGTGTGCATTTAGACTACGGAATATTGATAACATTTTATGCTTGTCTAAATTATGTTGTATACAACTGTACAATATAAAAATAAAAATAATTACAATATTAAAAAAGTACAAATTTAACAGTTAAATTATACTTATGTATTTCGAAAAGAAAGATATCTTTTCCAACATAAGTACCAAATAGAAGATTCAATAAAATGTGCACGCTCACAATGTCAGCACTTTTCCCAGAAGAAGAGAATCTACCGTCACGGCACGCTACCTACCTAGTGTTAAGTAAGGGGGTGGTTACTGCCGTCAGACGGGCTACCCAAATAATGAATGTGAAGTGTGCCCTTCCAACTTGTCTGTCAAAAAATCGAGAAAATCAGGGCAAACCTGTTCCTGAAAGCTAAAACAGCACTCGATGTTGTGACTTAGCACAAAATGAACAACAACAAGTGATGTTTTTAACTACATACTAGGAGACCAGGAACTTACAGATGGCCAGATGTGAATAAGAACATAGAGTAAGTGGAGTCTACAATAGAGGTTGAAGGTAATTTGTAATACCTTCGAACATGATCAACTAGGACTTATTGCCACTATTTCGGTGCTTTAGTTCTGTACACAGAACTAGTTGTTGTAGAACTGTAGTTGCATAAATGCACATTCTTTTATTTATTTACGCGATTTCGTCTGTGCCCTTTTTATTATGTGTTAAAACATTTATTCAATCCTTATTGCTCTTATATTTTTATTAGGCGTTGAATATTTTTATTTTTAGATGGTCCCTTGGGAACAGTAGATACCTACCTACTTTTTTCTGTACCCAAGGGAAGGGATGCTACCTCATGTTCTTATCTATATGTAACAATGTAGGTACTTATATACAACATTTCATAACGATTGGTTGAATTTAAGTACTAGGAGTGATCAAAAAGTAGTGAGAATGACCTCTTGCATAACTCATATTTTATTCATTCATACCAATAATAAAATATCATTTCATTTTGAGGGTAGTTACAAAAAATTAAGTCATTACTTTAAGAAACTTGAAGCAGTGTCCAGTTGTTTGACGCATTAAATTCCGACGCAAGACATCATTATGGAGAAAAATGAAGTGCGAGCCATGTGCGAGCTGTTATTAAAGACATATTTCATGTCAAAAATCTATAAATAAATCTAAAAATCTATAAATCTATAAATAATATATATAAGGTTTTAAATCTTTGGTTCAGTATATTTCGCAAAAACTGAATATACCTATAGTTAGTCTAATTTCTCCTTATATTATTAATTTACAGGTAAATGGTTTCCCTGATACATTTACATTTTTGAAATATGAACACAACAAAGAAAGACGAACTCCTGGTGAACACACGCACACGTTGAACAGTCACAGAAGGGTGAGTATTGCCTACTCAACAATCTTCTTCCGTTTCTGATATCCTAGTACAACATAGCTAGACTACACGTGGCATTTTCTGAAAGCCCCTCCCGCCGAGTTCCCCTTTGCCTTGAAGGCCAAACAAAAATTCCACGAAGTATATTTGAAGCAACGCTATCAAACCTACCTTACCTACCTAGTACCTAACTATATTCGTTTGCAACAGGTAAGATGGGCAGAACAACTATTTACAAAATATCGTATAAAACGCGATATAAAAAATTCAGATCAAGAACTTTATCGTGTGAAAAGATATAACGAAACGGAAAGTCGCCGTAGACGTGCATTGACACGTAAGCAACCCATTTTCAACGACGAACTGTGGAGTCATGAATGGTATTTGGTAAGCTTTAGTGTAAGGAAAACATAATTTAATATGTGTTGTAACTTATGTTTACGTAAGCATCTTGATCAAAGTTATTAAAGAAAAAATTTAAGTGCAATATGAAAACAAATAAACATCATCATTCCAGATTTAAACTTATTTTACATTTACTAACGTTTAAAAGTAGGTAGATGGCGCTTTATTTTGCAGGACCCATAGATTTACTATTGCTACCGTTATACTTATATCTATGGCAGGACCCAAAACTCATACGGATTCTTCCAAATTACATTAGTAGCGGCATCAACTTTTTGAGTGACTGATCCTATTTAGTTGAAACAAAACGTAAATGTGACTACTTACATAAATTTAATCTAAATTTTTCTTTTTTCAGCAGTTTCGGAGATTATCGTGAAAAAACATTCATAAAAATATTAAATACTTGTGTTTCTTTTGTATTGTACCTACCTTTATTTTTATTTATTTTTTGTCGAGGAGAAATCCGCTTACAGATTCCCTACCGCTGGCTAGGCGATAGGGATATGTGGGGGTCGCCCAGCACCTGATGTTAGGATGTTAGCGGCACTGGGAATACCCACTAAAACTCCCCGATGCCTCCTTGCCCTGTGAGCGGGGTGAACCGGGTTCTGCCGAGGCACCTAACTCCGATCCACCCCCAGGGCAGCCTAGCCACTACGGGCTGGGCTATCGCCAAAGAAAGGGATTGCCCGGAGACACCCAGGCAATACCCACGCGAAGGGGGGGACCTTGTGCAGGCACACACAGCTAGCCAACCATGTGCGCAAGGTCCCCCTAGACCATCTGCAGAAGGCGGGCAGCCTTCTCCAGACAGCCAGGCTCTCAAAAAAAGTCCGCACTCAAGTGCAAGCACTAGAACACCAATGACGGGAGGGAGCCCGCCACTCATAATCCGCACACATACCTCGTGTGCGGAACAAACAATAACATAAGGCCGCACTCAAGGAGTGCGGCCGACCTCCAACTGAGAGATCCGCGAGGGTACTTCCCGCGAGCGCTCCGCTTCGGACTCCCGCTTGGGAGCCCGCTCGGAACGCTCGGTTGTACGCCTCCTTAGCACCCGAGGCCGGCCCAAGGCCAAGGGTGAGCCCCCCCACCGCGACAAGGTCTCGGCGTACCCAGGGAGGGTGTATTGTACCTACCTATTCTTTTTTATCGCCTCCTCTCCTCTCAACTTTTGGTAAATATTCAATGTATACCTAATCACGACTAAGTAGTGTAGGTATTGTTTTATTATCTACTAGCTGGCGCCCGCGACTTCACCCGCGTGAAAAAAGTAGTCTATCCCGTGTCCCGTACTTATGATAGTAACTATTATTTAATCTGTGCCCGTACGTCCAAATGTTTATCTACCAAGTTTCATGCAAATCAGTTAATTCGTTTAAGGACGTGTTCACGAAATGAATAGGTATCTAATAGCAACAATACACTGCCACGGCTCAAACGCACACATATACGCAAGCACTATGCGGGACCAATTTCGTTTTGGTACTTGGTATTTTTTTAATATTTTTTTATGTTCCCTATGTAGACAAATACTTATTACAATTGTTTTGTATTGTCTGACCTTTTGCATTTGGTGAAATGACCTGAAGGTCTACTTCGGTGACGGTTTCAGTGAAAGACAGACGCAAAAAAATAATTAAATAAATAAATAAGTAAATAAATAAATAAATAAATAATTAAAAATTACTCATGAATACACAAAAAAGAGCACAAACTCGGGATACCTACCTCTGATAGTTTCGGAGTTACATGGGTTGTCTCCGGATTTCATCATCAGGTCAGCCATGTCACCCAGCATGTAAGTACTCATGAATACAAACAAAAAGAGCACAAACTCGAGATACCTACCTCTGATAGTTTCGGAGTTCCATGGGGTGTCTCCGGAATTCATCATCAGGTCACCCAAGTCATCCAGCATGTAAGTACTCATGAATACAAACAAAAAGAGCCCAAACTCGGGATACCTACATCTGATAGTTTCGGAGTTCCATGGGGTGTCTCCGGAATTCATCATCAGGTCAGCCAAGTCATCCAGCATGTAAGTACTCATGAATACAAACAAAAAGAGCCCAAACTCGGGATACCTACATCTGATAGTTTCGGAGTTCCATGGGGTGTCTCCGGAATTCATCATCAGGTCACCCAAGTCATCCAGCATGTAAGTACTCATGAATACAAACAAAAAGAGCACAAACTCGAGATACCTACCTCTGATAGTTTCGGAGTTCCATGGGGTGTCTCCGGAATTCATCATCAGGTCACCCAAGTCATCCAGCATGTAAGTACTCATGAATACAAACAAAATAAACCCAAACTCGGGATACCTACATCTGATAGTTTCGGAGTTCCATGGGGTGTCTCCGGAATTCATCATCAGGTCACCCAAGTCATCCAGCATGTAAGTACTCATGAATACAAACAAAAAGAGCACAAACTCGAGATACCTACCTCTGATAGTTTCGGAGTTCCATGGGGTGTCTCCGGAATTCATCATCAGGTCACCCAAGTCATCCAGCATGTAAGTACTCATGAATACAAACAAAAAGAGCCCAAACTCGGGATACCTACCTCTGATAGTTTCGGAGTTCCATGGGGTGTCTCCGGAGTTCATCATCAGGTCAGCCAAGTCATCAAGCATGTAAGTACTCATGAATACAAACAAAAAGAGCACAAACTCGGGATACCTACCTCTGATAGTTTCGGAGTTCCATGGGGTGTCTCGGGAGACCATCATCAGGTCACCCAAGTCATCCAGCATGTAAGTACTCATGAATACAAACAAAAAGAGCCCAAACTCGGGATACCTACATCTGATAGTTTCGGAGTTCCATGGGGTGTCTCCGGAATTCATCATCAGGTCACCCAAGTCATCCAGCATGTAAGTACTCATGAATACAAACAAAAAGAGCACAAACTCGAGATACCTACCTCTGATAGTTTCGGAGTTCCATGGGGTGTCTCCGGAATTCATCATCAGGTCACCCAAGTCATCCAGCATGTAAGTACTCATGAATACAAACAAAAAGAGACCAAACTCGGGATACCTACTTCTGATAGTTTCGGAGTTCCATGGGGTGTCTCCGGAGTCTATGATAAACATGAATTGCATGTTGGTAAAAAAAAATAAAAAATTTAGTTTTGGCTAAAGTATCAAAGGCGTTTATTCGATTATTTCGTATCTGTACACAACAAGTTCGATCTTGAACAGAGCGACACAGATCCTACCTCGACGGCGCTCTGGCGTTGACTGAAGTTGAGCAAGACGTGTTCGAGATCACTGACAATGTTTTGTGTATTCCAAATAAACCCTTATTGTCACTCATTAAGATTCATGCTTAATATCAAAACATGTGAATATTTTGACGGGACTTTTTATTTTTTTGTGAGGTTCTTTTTAATATTTTTGGAATTTTTTTTCTACTAATGTTGAATTGATTATGTTTGCCATCCTTCAGTATTTTTAAACAAACAAAATTAGGAATATAAAATCATAAAAATGATCCTAAACACGACCGCTTTTCGTAAAATTTGTTGTGAAGAGGGGATGAGAAATCGTTTTTACAGTACTAAAAATCACATTTATTAATTTTTTTAACTTTGAATTTGCAGATAAAGAAGTAATCTAACTGTGCCATCTGTTAGTTTTATTTGATTTGGTTTCATTTGGTCGCTAAATTTACCGAAAAACAACTAATTTTTGTCAGATCCGGGAACACGTCCTTAAGAGTTAGGGAGGAACATAGATACATACAATACCTACACTTACAGTTTTATTATTAGTATTGATTTAACCGAGTTTTATAGGTAGGTTCTGAAGCTGAACCTTACTCATCGATACCTTACTGTGTGGTCATTTCAGCCAAGAAGCTCATTACACCAGTTATTTCGTTTTTACACAAATATCTCGGTGGATTCCAGTTGCTGATACTTACAACTTATCATCCTCTAAAGAGAAAATATGTTCTAGAGCTGGACATTCAATCAATCAATAGTAAAACCGAGTAAAACCGATCGTAGGTAATCTGAGATTTTTATGTTTACAGCAAGACACACGTACTCAAGAAAATCTTCCACGTCTGGATTTGAATGTACTGCCAGTGTATGCGATGGGTTTCAATGGTAGTGGAATACGCATTTCGGTGCTGGATGACGGCATCGAATACAATCACACGGATCTAAGCGCCAATTATGTTCGTAACAACTTGTGTTATCCTGGTATTGTGAAATTTTCTATTTTATTTTCCATGCACTAAAAAAGCCTACTTTTTTATTATTATTTAGGAGCTAGGAACCATTCGACTAACCGGTTTCTACCACAAAGATAGATTTTTTAATTGGTCGGTCAATTAAGAAAATTAAGAAAGAACTATTGAATGCATTATAAATATATTTCATTCAAGTTTAATTGAATCATAGTTAAAAATCTTTTTGCAGCCAATTTGATTAAAAATTCCGGTCACATACTAATTGATATCGAGAGCGGTCCTATAGCACCAAATGTTGGTTTTTCTTGCGCCAACCATGTAAATTATGAAAATTTAAATAACCGTCTTTTTTAAACATGGTTTCGTCAACGAAATAGTATATCTCTGCGGTTTTCGTCAGTTTCACTTTTTTAAAGTGACTACTGGCGCCAAGTGGCGCTCAGTGTGACAAAGAGCCTGATTTTGTGACATGGTCTCTTTATATCAATTTCTTGTAGATAGTCTAAGCCGATATAAATGCAAGAGTAAAGACACCCAGGTGTTCAGCTTATCTAGTTTTTTTTAAAAAGTAGAAAAAATGAACCGGTTTTTCATAAAATACTTATACAATTAGCTTTCTGTACAAAATACAAAACATTTGAAAACAGTTCTAATATAATATGTGCAGCATTAAAAAATGCATACATCGAAGCAATCGCCAATACCTATCTAAATTAATTCGTTTTGAAGTTATTAAGATTTATATAATTTTCGTTTTTATTTTTTTTCTCGAATAATTATTATACCTAGGTACCATCCATTTTTATACACGACCCTGCTTAGTTAAGGCTGCGGACCGTTAAAAATTGACTCTCATCGAATTTTTGGCGCTGCTTATAACATTGTTTTCAAACTAATTTAGGAAAAACTTAGAAATATTTTTATAACCAAGAAAAATTTATAATATGGTTAATAGTTAAGTATTTTTTAAGCGTTTGTTTATAGGGTATATATTAGGTAAAAATGGAGTTAAACACAGCTCTGCCAAGCCCTACAGTATGTTGAGCTATGTTCACGGACCAATGACATAACAACTAATGATAAATTAGAAAATCTATTCAGATATGAAGTTTTCTTATGTGGTCGTCCTTAAATTTATCTGATTATTTTTTTGCAAAACTAATTCATGTTCTTAAGTAAGAACGTTAAATATTGTCTTTTATCAAATTTTTCACTATTTTTTTTTTCATTTTTAACATGGTTACGTAACAACAATTAGAAATTAACATTTATTATCATAAAGGACAAGTGTTTAGGTACAATAAAAAGCTATGGTTTCTGTATAAAAATTAAGAAAAGTAATTATTTTATTGATAAGAAAATACCGGCAATCAAACTCCTCAGTGACCGGTGAGCGGTCGTTGCGTTCAGACGTGTGCTCCGTGTTAAATTTTTACATGTTTTTTGCGATCGAACAAATATCTTTGTCTCGCTCACTCTCAGAGATTTTGCGCTTCTGTTAGCATATCGAAAGTTGCTTTACTTTATTTATTTTCAACATTATTTTCGAACTTTTTGGTAGTTAGTTAGTTTTTGTTTTTGTTATATTATTATATATTATTATTGGGTCATAATGGAAAAAGATATGCTTGTCTAAAAAAAGGAAATGCAAGTCAAATATCATAAGCATTATATTCGTATATGTTATACTGTATTATATTATATTATATTATATTATATTATATTATATTATATTATATTATATTATATTATATTATATTATATTATATTATATTATATTATATTATATTATATTATATTATATTATATTATATTATATTATATTATATTATATTATATTATATTATATTATATTATATTATATTATATTATATTATATTATATTATATTATATTATATTATATTATATTATATTATATGTTATAATAATTATAAAAAAAATTAGGTATATATATTATTACTAGCTTTTATGGAAGAGTGAAGGCTCCTGGCACAGGCTTCCGCTCAAAAAGTCTTCAATCATGTAATATCATCTCAATTTCTAATAATAAAAATGAACACAACCTTATTCACAATAATAATATCGATAATCTGCTAGCAACTTTTCTATATTCTAAATTAACTAAAACTAATTCTAAAAAACAAGTCTGTTTCTAAAATTTCTAAAATATCTAAAATTTCTAAAATATCTAAAATTTATAAAACTTCTAAAATTTCTACATTTCTAACATTCTAAAATTTCTAAAATTTCTAAAATTTCTTGGAGCTAGCGCGCCGACTGTATCTATTTATTGGATTAACTATTATAGCATAACAAATGCATGTATAATATATTTAGAAATGTTGAAAATTGGGTATTTTCAATAACATGAAATTAAAAAAATTATCTTTCTAAAATTTCTAAAACTTCTAAAATTTCTACATTTCTAACATTCTAAAATTTCTAACATTTCTAAAATTTCTTGGAGCTAGCGCGCCGACTGTATCTATTTATTGGATTAACTATTATAGCATAACAAATGCATGTATAATATATTTAGAAATGTTGAAAATTGGGTATTTTCAATAACATGAAATTAAAAAATTTCTCTCTAAAATTTCTAAAACTTCTAAAATTTCTACATTTCTAAAATTCTAAAATTTCTAACATTTCTAACATTCTAAAATTTCTAAAATTTCTAAAATTTCTAACATTTCTAACATTTCTAACATTTCTAACATTCTAAAATTTCTAACATTTCTAAAATTTCTTGGAGCTAGCGCGCCGACTGTATCTATTTATTGGATTAACTATTATAGCATAACAATGCATGTATAATATATTTAGAAAAATTGGGTATTTTCAATAACATGAAATTAAAAAAATTCTCTTTCTAAGTCTCTTTCTAAAATTTCTAAAACTTCTAAAATTTCTACATTTCTAACATTCTAAAATTTCTAACATTTCTAAAATTTCTTGGAGCTAGCGCGCCGACTGTATCTATTTATTGGATTAACTATTATAGCATAACAATGCATGTATAATATATTTAGAGATGTTGAAAATTGGGTATTTTCAATAACATGAAATTAAAAAAATTCTCTTTCTGTCCCTTTCTAAAATTTCTAAAATTTCTAAAACTTCTAAAATTTCTAAAACTTCTAAAATTTCTAACATTTCTAACATTCTAACATTTCTAAAATTTCTTGGAGCTAGCGCGCCGACTGTATCTATTTATTGGATTAACTATTATAGCATAACAATGCATGTATAATATATTTAGAAATGTTGAAAATTGGGTATTTTCAATAACATAAAATTAAAAAATTCTAGTAAAATATTAAAAGCAATACATAAGTAGAGCAAGATTCTATTGATAAATTACGAGTATTATAACGCAGGATGTCAGCGGAGGTGCTCCCCACGCGCACGGTTTTTTTCGACTCTGATTCGTAGTTTTGCACCGATAGACTGACGCCTTAAGTCCTCTTCATGTTCTTAAAATTTTTCCGTATAATCAAAGATTAAATAGAAGTTATAATTCCGTGGACTCTTGAAGTTATAACAAAAATACATTATTATTGAAATTCCCGGTTTTAGGGCTGGCGTAGCCACTCATTGAACTTTTTGATTATCATTTTTTTCGAGTACTAAGTAGAACGCGGTCCTATTATAGGATCTTGTACCTACCAACGAAATAGTATATCTCTGCGAGCATACACTTTCCCCAAGGAACTTATATTAGGTCGAAATATGAAAAAAAATTAGACCTCCCATACAAACTGCATCTTTTTTGTATTGGAGGTACATACAATTTTTTTTCATATTTCGACCCTAAAAATTCGACCTATGTTCCTTGAGGAAAGTCGTTCAGTATCATGGGTACTGAACACCATGCAAGTATCCGGAATTAATAAATAAGTCGGTATATTTCCGGTTCAAAAAAAATAATTTAATGTGACACCTCTAACTATAATCGAAAAAAAAATGTTATAGTCCACGGAAGTAGGTATATTACGGAAGTATTCGAAACGAATTGATTTAGAAATTTGGCGATTGCTTCGATGTATGCATTTTTTAATGCTGCACACGCTTCATATATCATATTTGATCTGTTTCCAAATATTTTGTATGTTTAGTAAGCTATTGAATGTTTTATGAATAACCGGTTCATTTTTTCTACCTTTAAAAAAAAATATATCTCAAAAACTAGATAATCTGAAGTGTACTCTTGCATCTGGAGCGATAGGAAATTTGGAAATGAGTTTTATCTCTCTTATCGATTATTTTTCTTTTATTATATTACCTAGAGAGCCATTTTCATCGCTGCCTCCTCTAAATTCTGTGTTCCTGGTAAATGCGCGGCCGGTATGCCGCGACGTATCGTCGCCACTGAACGGAGCGGCGTGGCGAGACAGGCGCGACTGTCGCGCCACCCAGTTCCTATCCTATTTCTAATTATCTTATGTATTTATAAATTTTATTTTAATTTTATTTTATAGGATCCTGATATCAGTTGGGATTGCAATGATCATGATGCCGACCCATTACCGAGGTATGAAGAAATTAATCGGAATTCACACGGCACTCGATGTGCTGGTGAGGTATGCAACCCAACCTTACATATAAAAAGAAATTCTAGGTACAATAATAACAATGTTTAAAAATAATTTACTATAATCATGCTGATAGACCATACCATAGATTCATATGTAGGTTCCCTAGAGACCCTAGCGTCCTGCTTTTGTTCTTTTGAATAATGAATATGGTCGCAAATCATTAATTTTGTTATTAGATAAATTCAGTTTTAATAAAATTTCAATTAAAAATAAAACAAACTAAAGGTTAAATTTAAAGCTTTAAAACCTTAAAGCTAATTTCTTCACTAAACTTTAGGTTTAAATTAAATTAAGGTTCCATCTTACTATAATTAACTATAACAAACGCCGCAACTTCAGTTAAAATAACGGTTAGGCCGAAAATGAGTTGCACCAATTAACAAATAATCATAACTGGTTAACTGGTGTTCATTTTCGGCCGAAAATGAGTGCGAATTAACTGAAGTTTCGCAACTTTGTTATTGTTAAAGTAAGATGGTGCAACCCAGCCTTAAACTGTGTTAGTTAGAAATATTATGTACATTATTATAGTTATGAATAACATAAGTTATGTTATAGATATTAAATATTAGTCTGTCAATCGTCAATCGGTGTTATCGTGGTTTAATCCGTCCCTGAATCCGTCTAAAGACATTTTTTTGTGTACAGATAGCTATGACTGCGAACAACGTCAAATGCGGCGTGGGCGTGGCTTATGGCGTAAAGGTGGGGGGAGTGCGAATGCTCGACGGACGTATAACTGACCGGATAGAGGGAGAGGCAATAGGTACTGTGTCTCTTCATGTTTGCCTAGTATATTCGATCGTCATATTGAACCCGAACCTCATTTCGATAGTTCCCTTTCTTCTCGCTCCAACAGTATTCATTCATGTAGGAGTGTACAAAAGTATTCAAAACAAGAAAGTTGTCGAAACGATCTTGGCTAACCGCTTTGAACAATAACATCCTTTTGAATTTATGCTGCCTTAATAATATAGGTGAAATATGACGTAACAGCAAAACGTTGTAGATTAAAGGAAGAGGTAGTGACGTCATTTTATCGCAGTTTCGGCTGCCACAGAGTTCTGGTAGCGCAGTACCGATGCCTTTTTTAAATTTATTTGTACTGGGTACCAGATACAAGGTTATCTGTTTCATATTATTATTTCAGGTTACGCCTGGAATAAAGTAGACATTTACAGCGCTTCATGGGGTCCTAATGACGACGGACGCACAGTTGAGGGACCGGGACGTCTCGCGATCGAGGCGTTCAAACGTGGGATCACACAGGTGGGATTTGTCAAGAATAGAAAAAGCAATAAACAATAGGACCGAGCTGGGGCCGAGTATACGAAAAGTATTCAACAAAGCCAATACTCTCTAGTTAAGTATTGGCTTTACTTTTCGTGGCTTGCTCCAAAGATTTAAATCGATTTAAATCTTTGATTGATCTGAACACGAGAATGAATAATTTTAAACCACTTCTTTTAAAATAAAATGTTGAACAAAATACCTATAGGTACCTACATTTAAAAAAAAATAGATAAAGAGGTATAAAATGATTCTGAAATTAATGTGTACATGAGGTACCTGGTACCTGGTACCTAATGCTGAAGTGCTAAAGTTATTCGTCGTAGAAAGACACCTAGATAAGTATACCTAAAAAAAAGTGGTTTAATAATGGTCAGTCTTATTTATATAGTCTTAATATATATGCCAGGTTCTTTTTTAACTCTAGTTTTATATCATAATAAAATAAATATAATTAGTGAGAAAGGTTAACATTTCCTAATAGAATTATTGAAAGAAGTTTTTCTAATAGCAACATTAATGTATTTACTTAGCAAAGTAACGGAGTCCTAAAATGAAGCTCTTTCTATCAATTTTATTACATAGGTACCTACTACATTATTTTTAAAAATAACATTAAATTAATATTTAATCCATGAAAACATAGTTTCATTTAAAATTTGCAGGGCAGAAATGGCAAAGGAAACATCTATGTCTGGGCTAACGGAAATGGCGGTGGCAATTTTGACAACTGCAACTGTGATGGGTTAAGTTATTTGTTTACTTATCTACATATTAGCAAAGATTTATTAGTTAACAAGGTCTTTGTTAGTTTTACTTTTAAAAGTTGCATTATGATGATGATTAATTATTATAACAAAATTGCAGATATTCGTCAAATATTTACACGATATCAATAGGAAGTGCATCTCAGCAAGGATTGTTTCCTTGGTATGGTGAAATATGTTCCTCCACACTTGCCACTGCTTACTCATCTGGTGCCTACAAGGATCAGAAAATTGTAAGTTTCAAACAAATTAGTTCATTCATTAGTTTGGATTCATTAATTATTGGAAAGAATTAAGCACTAAGAAAACTATATGCGTCTCTTTCAGGCTACAACAGATACCGGAGATAAGTGTACGCTATCTCACACCGGTACTTCAGCTGCAGCACCGTTGGCTGCAGGAATCATCGCTCTCGCTCTACAAGCTAAGTACGTATTATAAATAACAACTTATAAACAGAGGCGGGCAGTTTACGCTTGGTCATTCATGCAGTCCTAGTATTGTCAGCTGTTTGTCGATACTCACCTGTTACCGCGATGAATAGAAAAGAAAAATTGGTTTTTGCAGTTCCAATATGACATGGAGGGACGTTCAGCATCTTATAGTATGGACATCAGAATTCGCTCCTTTATCAGCTAATCCCGGATGGCAAGTAAATGGGTACGACACGACAGCTTTATTTTTGTTTTAAATGATTAAAAAAGAACCAAAAATCAACTACATGTTTACAAAATTTTATGTTTCCACGAGTCGAGCGATACCCATCGTAATTTAATTATTGCGATTTTTTTTCGTAGTGTTGGTCTTCACTTTGATTCTCGATTTGGATTTGGACTCCTCAACGCTGGTGCAATAGTCAAAAGGGCATTAACTTGGAAAAATGTTCCAGAAAAATATATTTGTACCATAAAAATTGTGCCGTGAGTTTGATTTTAATTTGTTATTAAGGTTTGATTCAGGTTTTTCTTTTACAGAAATAATCTTTCATTAACAGTCACCTGTCATTGATATCTTAACGTGAAAGCCTTGGTCTTAGTTAAAGCAAAATTGTTTCAGGAAAAGGAAACAAGAAAATTACATTTCTTCAAAGAATTCTGCAAATATAGTCATAAATGTAGACGAAAGCTGTGTGGTTAAATATTTAGAACATGTAGAAGTAATTGTCAATATAAAGTATACTAGACGTGGAGCTTTAGAAGTATATCTTCTTTCGCCGCGAGGTAAATGAGTCTTATAATTATTATTATCAATTTTTTTTTATGTTAAGGTTGACTGTCCACTTGGTGGGTAGGTGGCTAAAGTCGCCTATGACACAAGCAACGCCACAGGTTCTGCAAGCGCGCCGCCAACTACAGTGGGAATTCAGGATAAGCGATTGGGAAGGGATAAGGAAATGCGCTTTGGCAACCCTTACTCACTCACCGAAACACAGCAGCAAACGTGCTGTCATTAAGGGCCGGTTCCTATATCCCAACAACGAATCGTTTTTGCCTACAAACGGTACTTATAGCCACGAGTCGTAAGGGTGACGCGTTCCTATATTCATCTACTTGTAGAAAACTTGTGGAACGCTTTGTTGTAATCCGTTGTCGGAAAATGAAAACGAGTAGTTACTTGTAAACAGTGACGAATGGTAGATTATAGGAACCCGCTGTTAATGGTGGTGGTCCTCTGTAAGGGAGTGGTTACTGCCAGACGGACTGCCTAAATGATTGCGAAACGGATGCGCTACTACTTTCAGATCCAGACCAAAGTCAACATTAAAAAGTTCATTTCCAAAGCCGGGTATTGAGCCCGGGAATCCTAGAAAAGTGTGTTAAGGCAAACACCCCAACCACTCGTCCAACGGGCTCTACCGAATATTTTTTTAAACAATACATCAAAATCTTGGTTTTTTTTTCGTTTCAGGTACAAATATACAACTTCTAAGTCAACGTCCCAAGGACACATCAACAGCTGGATTTGTTAATTGGCCTTTGACCTCCGTTGGTACATGGGGTGAGAATCCTGCGGGCGATTGGAGATTGTCAGTAGAAGATAATGTTAGTAATATTACATTTAATTTTATACTTCACTTGAAGTTTCTTGATGTAACTGAAGAAATATTAAGTATACAATTTTAATTTTTTTTTCAGACTATTGAGAATAATGTTGGAAATATTAGTAACGTCACACTTGTCGTTCACGGCACAAGTAAAATGCCTCCACACATGGCTTATAATGAAGAAATTCTAGATCAATTTCCCTCAGATGATTCCGATCCCTCAGAAGATTTGTCTAAATTCGTAAATATCTATTACGATGAAGAAGGCGATAATGCGGAAAACGTAGATCCATTGATTTTGGCCGAAGTTGAAAAGGAATTGCTGAGATTCCATCTCAGAAAAATATCTGGTTCACCAGTATATTAGTATTTTTTTTTTAAATTAATATATGACCATTGCAAATTATCCTTTAAATGTATTAAATTATTTCATTTTAATAATCAATACATAGCGGATATAATAAAAAATTTCAACACCGCATAATATAGGTAAGTTATGGCTTGTGGCATTATGTTTTCCTAGTAAAAACGAACGCTAACATTCGAATAACGTCGAGCGCCACAAGAAATGGGGGGCTAGCCAAGTGCACGCACGCTACGTACGCTCATCAAACGCTCGTACGCTACGCTACTGGGTGGTGAATCGGCCAAAATATTAATTTTGACGTTACAATTACTAATCATGTTTTGAAAATCATTGTATGCAACATGGCTTGCCTTTGTGTCGACGACACCCCGAATTGAAATACGATAACGAAAAGCTACTTTTGTATGGGCGAAGTTCCCTTCCTCGCATAATGTGTGTATTGTTTAAAATTACATGAATAAAATAATTAAAAGGTGCCCTATGTACAGCTTTGGTCCTATGAACTCCTGGTATAAAGTGTTTTCAAACTCGTGGCACTTTGCCCGTTGTAGTCGTGGAATTTATAAACCGTGTTTGGTCGAAAACACAAAAAAAAAAGGTTTTTAAATGTTGTTCTATCCTGTTTGCATGGAAATAAGAAAAAAATAGTTTTTAGGGTACGAGCAGATATGGAATCCAATCGGAAAAGACTTTTTTCCGGTTCAAGTGCAAAGTCCTCGACTCGATCCTGTTATTAACGGATGGATTTTACCCTAGTCGCACACACGCAATAATATTGTCAATACAAAATTGACAATAATATTGATCAATATTTGGTCCCGCACACTACTCAATATTGATGTCAATTTTCGTGGTAAAATTTGACTCAGTAGCTTGTATATTATAAGTTGCTCTATGGTAGCTTGATTCGTGTGTACACGTTTTATACAATGAAAAGAAAGAAAATAAAAAAGTGCCATGGCTTCTCGATGGCACAGTAGACATGAATATGTCTCATATCATAAATGAAAAGAAAGATTTAAATGGTCCCTATCCCTATCCCTATCCCTATCCCTATCCCTATCCCTATCCCTATCCCTATCCCTATCCTTATCCTTATCCTTATTCTTTCCCCTTATCCTTAATCCTTCTATGGTCAACAGGGATAATATATATATAAACAAACGAACAAACTATCCCTATCCCTATCCCTATCCATATCCCCATCCCCATCCCTATCCTTATCCTTATTCTTTCCCCTTATCCTTAATCCTTCTATGGTCAACAGGGATAAAATATATATATAAACAAACGAACAAATTATAATTAATTCATTTACGTCATGGTAACGATTTTCGTGACACACATTCTTTCGAATTAATTCATTTACGTCATGGTAACGATTTTCGTGACACACATTCTTTCGAATAGACCCCAGAGAAAAGACATATTCATGTCAAAAGTCGTTGCATTAATTTTAATTTCTCAAAAAAGGCAATCCGTCTGGCGGCAGTATCCCCCTTACAGAATAACACGGTGAAATAATTAGCATATGTGCTGTTGTGTTTCGGTGAGTGAGTAAGGGATGCCAGAGCCCACTACTCCGTTCCCTTTATCCTTTCTCTCTTATCCTTTTTTATGCCCTTCCCCTTATCCTTAATCCTTCTATGATCGGCACCGTACTTGCACGACCTATGGCGTTGCTTGTGTTATAGGCGACGGTAGACACCTACCATCAAGTAGACCGTCACCCTGTCTGTCGACCTTAACATTAAAAAAATCAAGAAAGAAACGATGGATTAAAGACTGGATGAGTTAAAAGCTGAGTTAAGTCATTTTAATCTAATAAATGAACTACAACTTAGATGGATTTATTCTACAGTTGTGGATAAGTTTCCCATGTTTTAATAAATTCCAACAAATACTTATTATCAAAACGATTTTCACTATGGATGGATGGCGTTTTCGTCCTCCATATTGAGCAAAAACACGAACCGAACGTCCGTCCGCCTGCTATGAAATCTTTGTCTCAACTAAAATATTGCCGCGCGCCCGCAAACGACAATATTATTGACAAAGGGGCCTCCCCCCGATATGAAGAGTCGAAATCTCAATTTCAGAAAATCCACAATAATATTGATCAATACCGAAATACGGGCCCCGCTCACACTCAATATTATTGTCAATACGCACTTTATTGACAATATTATTGCGTGTGTGCGTCTAGAAAGAAGGTTTTTAAGATTTTATTAATTTCTAGGACCGACTTGCAACGGCTTCGCCCTGGTGCTGTATGCCAATGAAAACACAGATTTAAAATAAGGGTTAAACCCTTATTTTAAATCTGTGTTTTCTTTGGTTTTAAATATTCACATTTTCTTTTTCTATATTAACAATATGGTTGTTTTTTTCTGATCCCAAATAAAATATACATTCGCATCGCGGATGAGTAGAACCCAGGTAGAACCTATTAATTCGAATGAGTTGGAAAAATTAGTTAACAATCATTTAACAATTTATTACTTCGGGTGAATGGGGACATTCTTTTTCGGGCCAGTTGAGAAAAAAATAATTATGGTTAATCTTGCGGGTGAATGGGACCTAAAAGGGACCTAAACCATTATTAACCAGGTTTATACACAGCCTTCGCAAATGATCGATCGAGCGATTGTCGTGGCATACAAACATTTTCAGCTCATTTTACACACTACTTTTTGTTATCTGGGATCATTTGTAAATCAGGAGAAATAAATTAATTGTTTACCTATTTTAAATTCTATAATAAACAAATGGATAGCTGTTTGTTTTCTCTGTGGATTCGGTAAAGTAGGTAGGTTGAGTCTTTGCTGAGTCTGATATTTTTGGTTTTCCTGCCTCAGAATTACACTCACGCAAAGACTATATAAATATAATTGGGAGTACACTAACGTCGATTTAAATCTTTGCACTCACGTGTCTCTCTTGCACTTCTTTCTTTCTTACAAATTTTGTTTCCTTATCAGGAACAATGTTATTCACGGTTTTGTAGGTAATTTACGTAATTTAGATATAAAATAAAATATTAGACGTTTTCTTCCTTTTAAGGCTGCGGACCGTTAAAAATTGACTCTCGTCGAATTTTTCGCGCTGCTTATAACCTTGTTTTCAAACTAATTTAGGAAAAACTTAGAAATATTTTTATTACCAAGAAAAATTTATAATATGGTTAATAGTTAAGTATTTTTTAAGCGTTTGTTTATAGGGTATATATTAGGTAAAAATGGAGTTAAACACAGCTCTGCCAAGCCCTGCAGTATGTTGAGCTATGTTCACGGACCAATGACATAACAAGTAATGATAAATTAGAAAATCTATTCAGATGTGAAGTTTTTTTATGTGGTCGTCCTTAAATTTATCTGATTATTTTTTTGCAAAACTAATTCATGTTCTTAAGTAAGAACGTTAAATATTGTCTTTTATCAAATTTTTCACTATTTTTTTTTTTTCATTTTTAACATAGTTACGTAACAACAATTAGAAATTCGGTGTCGAATCTCTGGGTCCGTGGGGTCCCAACGCGCTTAAATTTTTTAACACCTTATCGAAACGTTTGGTCGACATAACCGGCGATTCTAAATCTGGCTATTACCTCGGTCAACAGATAAGTATTGCTATACAACGAGGTAATGCAGCCAGCATGCTTGGGACCCTGCCAAAGGGACCGATACTTTATAATATATAATGTGTAAATATATATACATAATTTAGAATTAGATTTTATTGTAAATAAGCTTATTTTTAGATTGTATTATAGAGTTAATTTATTACACACAATGTATTAGAAATTAACATTTATTATCATAAAGGACAAGTGTTTAGGTACAATAAAAAGCTATGGTTTCTGTATAAAAATTAAGAAAAGTAATTATTTTATTGATAAGAAAATACCGGCAATCAAACTCCTCAGTGACCGGTGAGCGGTCGTTGCGTTCAGACGTGTGCTCCGTGTTAAATTTTTACATATTTTTTGCGATCGAACAAATATCTTTGTCTCGCTCACTCTCAGAGATTTTGCGCTTCTGTTAGCATATCGAAAGTTGCTTTACTTTATTTATTTTCAACATTATTTTCGAACTTTTTGGTAGTTAGTTAGTTTTTGTTTTTGTTATATATATTATTATTGGGTCATAATGGAAAAAGATATGCTTGTCTAAAAAAAGGAAATGCAAGTCAAATATCATAAGCATTATATATTATATGCGTATATGTTATATTATATTATTTTATATTATATTATATTATATTATATTATATTATATTATATTATATTATATTATATTATATTATATTATATTATATTATATTATATTATATTATATTATATTATATTATATTATATTATATTATATGTTATAATAATTATAAAAGAAATTAGGTATATATATTATTACTAGCTTTTATGGAAGAGTGAAGGCTCCTGGCACAGGCTTCCGCTCAAAAAAGTCTTCAATCATGTAATATCATCTCAATTTCTAATAATGAAATGAACACAACCTTATTCACAATAATAATATCGATAATCTGCTAGCAACTTTTCTATATTCTAAATTAACAAACTAATTCTAAAAAACAAGTCTGTTTCTAAAATTTCTAAAATATCTAAAATTTCTAAAACTTCTAAAATTTCTACATTTCTAACATTCTAAAATTTCTAAAATTTCTTGGACCTAGCGCGCCGACTGTATCTATTTATTGGATTAACTATTATAGCATAACAATGCATGTATAATATATTTAGAAATGTTGAAAATTGGGTATTTTCAATAACATGAAATTAAAAAATTTCTCTTTCTGTCTCTTTCTAAAATTTCTAAAACTTCTAAAATTTCTACATTTCTAACATTCTAAATTCTCTTTCTAAGTCTCTTTCTAAAATTTCTAAAACTTCTAAAATTTCTACATTTCTAACATTCTAAAATTTCTAACATTTCTAAAATTTCTTGGAGCTAGCGCGCCGACTGTATCTATTTATTGGATTAACTATTATAGCATAACAAATGCATGTATAATATATTTAGAAATGTTGAAAATTGGGTATTTTCAATAACATGAAATTAAAAAAATTATCTTTCTAAAATTTCTAAAACTTCTAAAATTTCTACATTTCTAACATTCTAAAATTTCTAACATTTCTAACATTCTAAAATTTCTAACATTTCTAACATTCTAACATTTCTAAAATTTCTTGGAGCTAGCGCGCCGACTGTATCTATTTATTGGATTAACTATTATAGCATAACAAATGCATGTATAATATATTTAGAAATGTTGAAAATTGGGTATTTTCAATAACATGAAATTAAAAAATTTCTCTTTCTAAGTCCCTTTCTAAAATTTCTAAAATTTCTAAAACTTCTAAAATTTCTAAAACTTCTAAAATTTCTAACATTTCTAACATTCTAAAATTTCTAACATTTCTAAAATTCTAACATTTCTAAAATTTCTTGGAGCTAGCGCGCCGACTGTATCTATTTATTGGATTAACTATTATAGTATAACAATGCATGTATAATATATTTAGAGATGTTTAAAATTGGGTATTTTCAATAACATGAAATTAAAAAATTTCTCTTTCTAAGTCCCTTTCTAAAATTTCTAAAATTTCTAAAACTTCTAAAATTTCTAAAACTTCTAAAATTTCTAACATTTCTAACATTCTAAAATTTCTAAAATTTCTAAAATTTCTTGGAGCTAGCGCGCCGACTGTATCTATTTATTGGATTAACTATTATAGCATAACAATGCATGTATAATATATTTAGAAATGTTGAAAATTGGGTATTTTCAATAACATAAAATTAAAAAATTCTAGTAAAATACTAAAAGCAATAAGTAGAGCAAGATTCTATTGATAAATTACGAGTATTATAACGCAGGATGTCAGCGGAGGTGCTCCTCACGCGCACGGTTTTTTTCGACTCTGATTCGTAGTTTTGCACCGATAGACAGACGCCTTAAGCCCCGCGCAGACAGAGAGCGGTCTCGAGTTCCGAGTTCTGCGTTCAGAGTTCTGTGTTTTGACCGCTCGAGAGTTCCAACGCACACGTTCAACTTTATACGTGAAACATGTCGCTAGGCTATTGTTTTTGTTGAGAATAAGCTTCTAAAAAAGGAGGAAAATATGGGTACACTTAATTAACACAACACGACAAGAATAAGGCGAATTCATTAATATTTTTCATGAATTACTTGGTAATTAATTTTTAATGGTGTAGCTACCATACCAACGTATATAGCATCATCAACGAGCTCTACGAGTTGTTGCCTTTACGGCGATCGTCTGGGCAAAGACCGGCCGTCGGCTACGCGACCTATATTTATAGCAAGTAAACTGTGCAAATTACTGTGCAATATTTTGTATATAAAGGGTAAAATTATTGGAGTCTTATTGGAACACACTAATCGCCAAAATAGTAATTTCAATCCAAGCTTCTCCTTTTTGTCACGATTTTTGTAGTGTACATGACTTAAATCATATAATAATCTCCTTTCTCTAACTAATTCAATCAGTTTTTCCATATTTGCAACGTCAGAAATCGCGGTGAACGCGGCGTTCTCTCTCTCGGCGGCAAAAGAACTCTAGAACGCGGAGTTCCGCTCTGACCGCTGCGGTCTGACTGCCTGCTGTGTGCGTTAGCGTAAGGGACTCAGTACATTCGAAAGAACGCAGAACTCGGAACTCGATACCGCTCTCTGTCTGCGCGAGGCCTAAAGGTTCAACAATTTCAAACATTTTTTTAAGTTCATAAAATGTCAAATGTGTTTTGTTGATACTTATGTTTCCTTGGCAATTCCTTGGTATGGAAGGTTTACTGCCTCGTTGTTAACTTTGCCTGTTTCGCAGTTGTTTTGTTTTGTTTTAAACATTATTTATTGCCACTTTCAAAAATAAAAAACAATGCCACTTTTAATTAGATTCTTTACTTGCCAAGTATCAGGTATTGTAAAACTATGTTATAATTTATAATAAATAAATTTTAAATCTGTATGTACGCTGGCATTGAAAACTACGAATAAATTGAAAAGTTTTCACCTTTTTTTGTTTAGTTTTAGATGATAAAATGTCAATGTGTTTTTTGATACTTATGTTTCCCTGGTATGGAAGGTTTACTGCCTCTTGGTAACTTTGCTTGTTTGAATGTTTAACGAAATTTGTATTTTTCCTACGAATTATTTTTCTCAGTTGTTTTAAAATAAAAATAAATCACCGGTTTTATAAAACTAGGAATTTTGTTGTCAAAAGTTTTTTGTATACTTATGTTTCTCTGGTATAGAGGTTTACTGCCTCGTGGTAACTTTGCCTGTTCTTTGACGATTTTAAAAAAATGCTTCGAGAATCATCATCTTTTTTGTACGCTTTGTAAAACTTGGGGTTCATATTTTGAAGTCTGATCTGAAACTTTTTTGACGGTGCCTTTTTTTTTCGCGCGGCTTATTTAAAAGTTAAAATTATGTTTTCTGAATTCCTACAATTTTGTTAATTCAGAAAACATAATCAATCAATCAGTTGAGTTCCATATGGTCTAGCACGCACTTGCAACCGCCAGAATAGGCTGGCTCTTTGCAGTGATATGCTCTTTGTATAAACTTTTCAAACTATTGATAGAATATGCCCTTAAAATTTCAGCCTTGTGTGAGAAGGTGTGAGATTATGAATTATCCCGATAACAACTTTGCATACTTGGATGACTTGCTTGTTTTCCCAACATATTCTTGTCTGGCGGGCACTTGCAACCGCCAGAGTAGGTTGGCGTTTTGTATAAACTTTTTATACTATTGATAGAATATGCCCAGAATCAGCCAGTGAGTCGGTTTTTAAAAAAAAATTTTTTTACATTTTCAAAAATTTATTTCATAACGACACAACCGCGAGATAGGCCAGACCGGTATTTTCTTAATTGACCGATAATAAAACATCTATAAAAAAAAGTGCCATGGCTTCTCGATGGCACAGTAGACATGAATATGTCTCATATCATAAATGAAAAGAAAGATTTAAATGGTCCCTATCCCTATCCCTATCCCTATCCCCATCCCTATCCTTATCCTTATCCTTATTCTTTCCCCTTATCCTTAATCCTTCTATGGTCAACAGGGATAATATATATATAAACAAACGAACAAACTATCTGTTGAAGCTATGGACGCTTAATGTAGACTGTGACAGACATCTGTCATTGTATGTAGTTATTGTCTTATTGTTCTATGTATAGAAGCAGCGCTCTCTCTCCTCTCGTGTGTGTGAAATGTGCTAGTCATACCGTTTGTTAAATCATTGTTAAATATTATTCTAGAATCAATAAATTACTATCCTCTCATCCTTGCTTTATTTCATCAGGTTATGGGCCCAGCACGCTTCCACTGCGCAGTGGAATGTAACTGTATGTAGTTATTGTCTTATTGTTCTATGTATAGAAGCAGCGCTCTCTCTCCTCTCGTGTGTGTGAAATGTGCTAGTCATACCGTTTGTTAAATCATTGTTAAATATTATTCTAGAATCAATAAATTACTATCCTCTCATCCTTGCTTTATTTCATCAGGTTATGGGCCCAGCACGCTTCCACTGCGCAGTGGAATGTAACTGATGATCAAAAAGAACCCTCTTCATTTATGTGTATGAGTGTTGAATCAACAATGAGTTTGCTAAATAGTGATCCACAAAGCTTTGAAGAAGCTATTAACAGCACTAATGCTGAAAGGTGGAAGAAAGCTATGAGTGAAGAACATGAGTCGTAACTTATATATTAAAATTATACTTACCCGCTATGGCATGTACAACTGCAAACCGGTATGGACGTCTACTGATGCAAATATTAAGTTAAAGAAGGCTGTTAGTGAACAAGAAGTCTTAAGGGATATTCCGTACCAAGAGATTATTGGCTGTTTATTGTACCTGTCACAGGGAACTCGACCAGACATTACCTATATAATACATGCTCTAAGCCGATTTAACAATGAACCTACTGCTGAACATTGGACAGCCTTGAAACGAGTATTGAGATATCTTAAAGCAACAATTAACATGAAATTAACGTACAAAAGAAATGTAAAAGAGAAGATCACTGGCTATTGCGATTCAGACTGGGCAAATGACTTAGAAGATCGTAGATCCTGCACAGGATATATATTTTTATTTCAGGGTGCCGCAGTAAGCTGGAGTTCTAAGAAACAACAGACCATAGCCTTGTCAAGTACCGAGGCTGAATATATGTCATTGGCTTCAGCTATACAGGAAGCGCTTTGGCTAAAACAGCTGGAAGAAGAATTTCAGCCTGAACTTAAAGGTACTCCTATTACTCTTTATTGTGACAATCAGAGTGCAATTAGTATTTCAGGAAATGCTGTATACCACGCACGCAGTAAACACATTGATGTCCGCTACCATTTTGTGCGTGAGAAGATTGCAGCCAACCTAGTGACGGTTCAATATAGATGCACTGGAGACATGGTCGCTGATATCTTAACAAAGGGACTTCATCGACCGAAGCACAATTTCTTCACCGCAGCTATGGGGTTAACTGCAAAACGTCAGCGTCCAGGAGAGGATGTTGAAGCTATGGACGCTTAATGTAGACTGTGACAGACATCTGTCATTGTATGTAGTTATTGTCTTATTGTTCTATGTATAGAAGCAGCGCTCTCTCTCCTCTCGTGTGTGTGAAATGTGCTAGTCATACCGTTTGTTAAATATTATTCTAGAATCAATAAATTACTATCCTCTCATCCTTGCTTTATTTCATCACTATCCCTATCCCTATCCCCATCCCCATCCCCATCCCTATTCCTATCCCTATCCCTATCCCTATCCCCATCCCTATCCTTATCCTTATTCTTTCCCCTTATCCTTAATCCTTCTATGGTCAACAGGGATAAAATATATATATAAACAAACGAACAAATTATAATTAATTCATTTACGTCATGGTAACGATTTTCGTCACACATTCTTTCGAATTAATTCATTTACGTCATGGTAACGATTTTCGTGACACACATTCTTTCGAATAGACCCCAGAGAAAAGACATATTCATATCAAAAATCCTAGCCTTGTGCCACGCGGGTTAGTCAGATGGTTCAGTAGCTCTTAGAAAGTCCATTACTGAATGACCAAAGAAGATGTCAATCTCAATCTCAATCTCAATCAATCTTCTTTGGTCATTCAGTCGTTAAGTGAGGGACTGTGACGTGACTTTTCGGTAGAAGAAAAAGCAGGCGCCGTCTTTGCGTAATCACAATGCTAGCCGCGGTTTTGTAATAAACTAGGGTACAATAAGTTTTAAGAGACTAGATTTTATTAACTGACGTTACGTTTTTAAATGTTTAGTTCTCGATACTAAAATGTCCAACAGAACGCTGTTTCTTGGATTTATGTTTTCCTGATGCAGAAAGTTTACTGCCTCGTGTTAACTTTGCCTCCTTTTTGCCAGAAACCGTTCGTCGTCGTCGGATTGGTTCCATTTTACCTTAAATGACGGTAGACCGCAAACGTTGTTTGCGAAAAAATAAAAAATAAATTTTTGGAGTGGAGCACCCTTAACATTTAGGGGTATAAAAAATAGATGTTAGCCGATTCTCAGACCTACCCGATAAGCACACAAAATTTCATCAAAATCGGTCCAGCCGTTTCGGAGGAATTTGGCAACAAACACCGCGACACGAGAATTTTATATATTAGAAGATGACGAAATGGTAGTGACGAATAATAATGACAAACAAAACCAAGTTTTCCATCTCGAAAGTCCTTACCCTAGCCGCACACACGCAATAAATCAATACAAAAATTGACAATAATATTGGTCAATATTTGGTCCCGCACACTACTCAATATTATTGTCAATATTCGTGGTAAAATTTGACTCAGTCGCTCAGTAGCTTGTATATTATAAGTTACTCTATGGTAGCTTGATTCGTGTGTATACGTTTTATACAATGAAAAGAAAGAAAAAAATCGTTGCATTAATTTTAATTTCTCAAAAAAGGCAATCCGTCTGGCGGCACAGTAACCACCCCCTTACAGAATAACACGGTGAAATAATTAGCATAATTATGTGCTGTTGTGTTTCGGTGAGTGAGTAAGGGATGCCAGAGCCCACTACGCCGTTCCCTTTATCCTTTCTCTCTTATCCTTTTTTATGCCCTTCCCCTTATCCTTAATCCTTCTATGATCGGCAGCTTACTTGCAGCACCTGTGGCGTTGCTTGTGTTATAGACGACGGTAGATACCTACCATCAAGTGAACCGTCACCCTGTCTGTTGACCTTAACAATAAAAAAATCAAGAAAGAAACGATGGATTAAAGACTGGATGATAAAAAAAGCTGAGTTAAGTCATTTTAATCTAATAAATAAACTACAACTTCGATGGATTTATTATACAGTTCTGGATAAGTTTCCCATGTTTTCATAAATTCCAACAAATATTATCGAAACTATTTTCACTATGGATAGCGTTTTCGTCCTCCATATTGAGCAAAAGCACGAACCAAACGTCCGCCTGCAATGAAATCTTTTTTCAACTAAAATATTGCCGCGCGCCCGCAAACGACAATATTATTGACAATACCCCTACCCTGCCTCCCCCCGATATTGCCGAGTCGAAATCTCAATTTCAGGAAATCCACAATAATATTGAACAATACCGAAATACTGGCCGCACACACTCAATATTATTGTCAACTAGCTGGTGCCCGCGACTTCGTCCGCGTTCTGGATGAAAGGTACCCTATGTCCTTTTTGGAGTCCCAGACAACGTGTATGCAAAATTTACAACGCCATCTAGGGAATTCTGTTTGAAGCAATGTAGTACTCTAATTCATCTAATCTCACTTCGAATAATGGAAAAAGTCTGTTAACAGATGGCACTACATGTTAGTTATAGTTTATAAAATTACGTTACGTGTTAATAAAATTAAAGCTGCTGCCCGCGACTTCGCCCGCGTAACTTAGTAAATTATGTACTCAAACCTTCCTCGAGAACCACTCTACCCATTAGTGAAAACCGCATTAAAATCCGTTGCGTAGTTTTAAAGATCTAAGCATACAAAGGGACATAGGGACAGAAAAAGCGACTTTGTTTTATACTATGTAGTGATTATGAAGTGATGAATGATTGGTCTCGCTGCGCTCGACTAGGTACCGCCGTCGTACTTGTAAAATGCGGCATAAAATAGTACGCCTATTTCGGCGTACCCGAGCCAGTCACACTGCAAACTGTCTGTCATTCGGCACGTATGCCGAATGTTTTATAAAATTTTAGGCATAATAAAATACCAGTTTGCGTAGGAAACTGCGTAAAAATATAATAAAACTGAGTAAAAAGCGATAAAAAGTAACTATTTTTTACACACACTACAATAAAAAGTTGCCACATTTTCGGAGCTATTGCTTTTGTATAGCGCTCTATCTAGTCGAGCGCAACGAGACCAATCAATTATCTTTGGATCTACGCTTGGTAAAAGGACATGGACTAAGCGCGGACACCTAGTTATAAATAAAGGCCTAGTCAGGCCTGCTGCTGATTATTTAAAGGTAGCTAAAAATTATTATTTTTTTGTAAATGTGAACTTTATTACGTTATTGATTTTGCAACGCCATTTGTTAAAAGAGCACTATACACTATCTTTGACTATATTATTATTTAATTCGGCTTTATTTTTGTTAATATTTATACGAGTCGGAGGGAACTGAGTACCTACCGAGCTACGCTTCGCTCCGCTCAATGATGACGATTTTCATATGATACCAATGTTTTACGAAACTAAAGTAATGAGTAAGTTTTGTGTTTGAGTTTATATGTGCTGACCTAGCAATTTAAACTAATAGCACAGAATGACAAATGTAAGTAAAATAACAATAGCAAATAATTGTTACCGCATTGTAATAGTAAAATTGCGTCCCGCAAAACGTTAAATGCGTCTCGCATGTCCATACGAGTATAATAAGTAATTTTCATTTTCAATTAGATTTTCAAGTGTATTCGCAAAGTATGCGCTATGTGTGTGTATGGACATCGGAAAAATGGTTACCTACTTGAAACGTTACGGGCAAAGCATAGGCAAAATAAAGTTCAGTTGCGTATTAACTATAAAATAAAAATAAACTAAAAAATAAAAAGTGCCATGGCTTCTCGATGGCACAGTAGACATGAATATGTCTCATATCATAAATGAAAAGAAAGATTTAAATGGTCCCTATCCCTATCCCTATCCCTATCCCTATCCCTATCCCTATCCCTATCCCCATCCCTATCCTTATCCTTATCCTTATTCTTTCCCCTTATCCTTAATCCTTCTATGGTCAACAGGGATAATATATATATAAACAAACGAACAAACTATCCCTATCCCTATCCCTATCACTATCACTATCCCTATCCCTATCCCTATCCCTATCCCTATCCCTATCCTTATCCTTATCCTTATTCTTTCCCCTTATCCTTAATCCTTCTATGGTCAACAGGGATAAAATATATATATAAACAAACGAACAAATTATAATTAATTCATTTACGTCATGGTAACGATTTTCGTGACACACATTCTTTCGAATAGACCCCAGAGAAAAGACATATTCATGTCAAAAACGGGTGTTTTTTTTATCCGTGATCACTACGAGAAATATGAAGTTAAAAAACATAACGCGTCGCTTCGCTTCGACTCTGCTTGTGTGAGTTGAGCCTAACAAATTATTAATATCATTGTATATCATAGTAAGAAATAAGATGTTTAAATGTCATCACATTAAAGTTTTACCGCCTAGGTAAAACGAAAACGAACGACTCTACCCGATTTTGCCCGATTTGATAATTATCCGACGAAATTAAGTTATGTTACTCAGCCACTGGCTAGGGTTCATAATTGTCAAACGTCAAGTGTGAGTCGATATTCTGTCGATATGACAGAAAAAAATTGTGTGCAGTTAAGAGTGGCGTCGTTTGTTCAAGTGTTGTTGGTAGGTAAATAAATACTTTTACGATAAAAAAAATTTAATGCCTATAGACCAGCGATCTTTGAATACATGGACGCAGCCTAAGCGTCTCAGTATGACCCCACGAAAACTGAGCTGCGGTGGGCGGGGCTTACAAAACTGAGCCGCGACCTGAATTAGTTCATTCAACCAGCAACCAATGAACGAATTTTTACAAACTTATTTATAAAATGGCGTAAGTAAAAAGTGCATCCTAATAGCGACCGAGACATGCTATCATTAAAGTTTCTTTTTAAATGCTAATAGTTTAATACTTTCTTTTAATGTCATATTCTATAATGTCATATTTTAGAAAATTGAAAATCGAACATTTAAAAATTGGCGTCGAAAATTGACGGTAACTAGTATGAAGGGACTGCTTCCATGCTCGCAGAGATATACTATTTCGTTGCTATAGACTTATTAATAGACAATGGAAAGTCATGGAAATCGTACCAAACAGGAGGTAGGTATTGCCTTACATCAAATGAATGTTGATAAATAATAATGAGGGTTCTGATTTTTTTTATATGTTGGTAGCTTTTGATAGTGATGAAATGATAGTAAACCTCAAAATTAAACCTAATTAGGTTTACTTAGCCTTTTGCCGTAACAGGTACCTAGTAGGTTAAAATCTACGAATAAAAAAATCGATAAAAACTGAAAGAGGATTTAAATACACGTTTGTGGTCGATGTTTCTCTTTCACTCAAAACCGGCTTAACGGTCCTCGACGAATCGGCTAAAAATATAAAAACGTGGCAGCGCCACCGTCGTGAAAATAATTATTTAACGAAGCTAAAGTAACTTTTGTAGGTTTATGTATGCCTGGTATAAAAAGTCTTCTATCCAATGGTAACTTTGCCCCGCGATGCGCAAGGTGCCTTTTGGCGTTGACGAAAGCTAAAATCTAAAAAAGATTCATAAATCTAATAAATTGTAAGGGACAAAAAATGATAGGTTACTTTTTTCTAGCGGGCGAAGTCGCGGGCGCCAGCTAGTATATTATAAAAGTTGAAAGCAAAATGCAGAATAGGTTTTTTTTCATTAAACGTGAAGCGAAAACTCACTTTTAATTTGTTCGTCAACCAATTTCCTTTTTTTTTTGTTAACTATAGGTATATAAATATATAAAAATAAAAATGGAGCAGTGCGTTCAATAATTTTTTATTTGGATTTTTTTGTTTCTCTGGCTAGTTTTTAATTAATTTTAATTTTTAATTTAATTTGTGGAGCGTTTTGTGGCGTATTGAAAAATAGAGCATTTTAACAACTTTCGTAACTTATGTGTGCCTGGTATAAAATGTCTGCTACCCAGTGGTAATTTTACCCCGCGATGCGCGGTTTGGCGTTGTGACCCGAACGGCCGAACCACAGGGCCGAACAGATTCCGGTTACTCCTTGGACTTTTCAATGAAAAAGTTACATTTGGGGTTGCGTTTGTCAGAGGACCCATTTTAATTTTTTAGATATGAAGGGGGGGGGGGGGGGCTCAGTTACGGTTTATCTGCCAAAAACGTCCTATAGATCAAAAAGTATGAACATTACAAAAAAAAGTTTCAAATAAAAGTTGTGGAGAATAGATTTGATCTTTAATAATGATCAGAAGCATTTTATTGATTAATCCAATATTATGAGTTATCGGCCGAGATATAAAAAAGGGTTCATTAAATGAGCCATAAATCGTTAACGGTAAATTTTACAAAAAAAAATTAAAAGGAAAAAAAGATACGAAATTTAATTCCCTACAATAATGATTTCTATGACTTTTATCCTCAAGTGCATAGTTTCCGAGATATGGGGCAAAAACGTTTTTTCAGGATTGCGCCTGAAGCTCCACCTGAATCTGTCAGCATTTTGTGATTTTATACTCAGTAAGTGATTCTAAACCTTATCGAAAAAAAAAATTGGATCGGTAGGATAGTGCAAAGTTAATCTAATCGGCACGGCACCTTCTATCTCGGCACCCGGAATTTGTATCATAACACAATGAGACTGTTATTTTCTTATAGTCTGTGGATTTATGTGTTCTTGGTATAAAATGTTTTCTACGTCGTCGTAACTTTGCCCATGTCGATTCCGTATGGCCGTTTCCTTGCCGTGTTTTGTAATTAATATGGAATTAATATTTGAAAAATACATTTTGTAGTTGCATTAAATTTAATCAATTCGAAGCAAGAGACAAAAAAAAAGGATAATTAAATTAAACTTAATAGACAAGACGTAAAAAAGTTATGTCTAGTCTAATCCATGTTGGGCAACTATTCGTAATTCCCAATGCGACTCTGCAGATTGATTGTCTTGATCGCCCATTGCTGATAAAGAAACCAAGCTGGAATTTAAAGTCTCATTTTGAAATCCATTATAAATAGTCGAATAAGTCGTAAACGGTAAGTGATAGAAAAAAATTATTGGATAAATTTATTTATCTACAATAAAAGTTATTACCGTTTCCGGCCTCAAGTGCACAGGGATATAGGCCGAAACGGTTTTTGTCAAAATTGTGGCACTTCCGCTTATACTTATATAGTCTTTGCTTCCGCCCCCCTAATTTGTAAGGATTTTGTAAGGTTAGGGGTCAGTACGTGATACTGAACCCATTTAAATCAAAATAAAAGAGTTGTAATTTAGTACATTATGAATAAGAAGTAACCGACTTCTCTTGCCTGTACTAATTAAAACGCAGAAAAGTTATCTTTTTATTTCAGTGTTGTTTATCAATACAGTTTACCTTTGTATAACAATAAAATTAGCATTTAAAGCATCTAACCGTCCGTTTCCAAGATACTCCCCGCTAACACATATGTATTTATATTATGTTCTCCTAATATCTGAAACGTTAATGTCGACCAAATGTCGACTGTCGGTGTCGACCGTGCAGCGCAGTATTCCGTAGCGAAAAAGTAGAATGTAGAATCGAGAATCGAGAATCGAGCGAGCGATCGGCTATGTAGACCTACCTACTCACTACATCGATATATCTTTTCAATCTACAACAGTCACAGGTCTCAGTAGTTGAGTTTATTTGTCCGTTAATGACTTTTTTCTCTCATTATTTCGGTACCAAGAACAAACCGGTCTAGTATGGACATCGAAATAAATCTTGCAAGGGGGCATATTATATTATATCCACATAATTGTTTTTTTCCGGTGACACAGTTAGAATTTCTTATGTTTTTTTCCGGTGACATTTCAGTTAGAATTTCTTATTTTTATGTTCTCCCATTACGTGAAACTTTATATTTCGACCGAGCGATGTGGTCGGTATTACGAGAATTTTGCAATACTTTTTTTCTATTTTTTTTATTCAGGTCCATTTTATATGGTTGAGTCCTACGAATAAATAATACTTAGGTTGAGTCTTCATTTTTTCCATTAAAACAAAAAAACATAAGTAAACGTCTTTAATGTATTTTTAATTTAATAATTATTTGACTAGACTTCATTTGCAATTTCTAAACAACAATCATTCTAAACCATTTCTAAACAAACAATCATTTCACATAATAACTTAAATCTCTTAACTCTTTAACCATGAAATCGTCTTTGTATTGATCTATTTTTGTTATCCATTCCTCGAATTTTATTACATGACGACAACATCCTTCATATTCAGGCGGTAAACATTCCGGATGTATCAGCTTGTGCAGTGAAGCCATGTTACTGTGGAAGTGTATTCGTCCCCATGCATTCTTCGGTATAAACTGCTTGAACAAATAGTACAGGGAATTTAGGATCCAGCTGTAGTTGATCACGTGAAGACCGTGTAGATGGAGAGGGAAATTCACCTGCAATTTTATCAATTCTTATTACATTTGGTGGACTAGAATGCCGCACTGTCTTTCTTGTTGACGGATAATTTCGTGAATATAAAAACTATGTTATTAAAATGTAATTATGTAATTTATGTAGTAAGAGTAACTAAAAAATTATCTACTACTAAAATTACTTTACATTTATGTGCAACTTTTTTCTGTCTACTCATTGTCTACTTACTTCTACTTATAAGTAATCATAAAGATTTTTTATCTAAAGAGAAATGCAATTAAAGTGAGTTTCTTTAAAATTTACTTAGACTTTATATTGCTTAACAAAATATTTTATTCTTCGATATTTCAGGGACTTATCACCAAAATACCAATAGTTACAAATTATCGTCATAAATCCGCTTAGTAGAGTTTTTATTCCCTTTCAAATAATTGTTCAAACAACTCGTCAACTTGTCAACATTATGACATCGATAATAGCTGTTTATCAAAACAAGTTGTGTTATAATGATAGTGGCATGACCGCAATGGCCATTGACCAATCAACGACTGACTACTGGTGCATGTGTCATGTTTTTTTAATTTTTAAGACAATTAGGTTTTTTGTTAAACTGCATTACCCCCATCAGACTGACTACTTGATTCGCTAATGTTGGCGAGAAGTGTCTTGCGTGCCATACGCTGACTCCTTCAAGGTCCATAATAATTGAGACACCGAGTATTTGAAGTTTGGGCTGCATCACTGCTAGCTCGTCCATCAAAAGTGCACATCGTATGATGTCCTCTGCTGGTGTAGTATTAGGATCCCATTTACCTAAAACAATTATTCTGATTGTAAAATTGGTCAAGTGTGTTTAGAAGGTTGGTGAATAATGACTAGACTGACGCGCCCTGGCTTTGCCTGGGTCGAATTGGAGGATTTAGTATACATGTCGTGGGCAGATCGTAGAATTGGGCAGATCATAAAGTATGAAATCAAAAATCTTTCACCAAAAGTCAAAAATAGGTTCGACGAGGAGCGGAGTGAGGCGAACCTCTCAGTTGATCTCTGCCCAGGAATATCATGGTATGCCCAATTCTACGATGTGCCGACGACGTACATAATGTATACTAAATTCTATACTGTATACCAAGTTATGTATAGTCAGATATAATGTTTAAAATTAAAACAAAGTTCATAACCTCTTATCACATTGTTGCTGGTAAGTACCTATAATATACCTAAGTACCTATATAAAACGCGGCATATAAAATTATGGCATATACCTAATTTGACCTCTATAGGATAGAGGTTTTCGTAGGTATAAATAAAAGATTAAATTAGTAAGTTCTATATATAATGTCAATACTAATATACTAATATAATATATAGGCTGTTCAACAAATATATATAACGCCTAAAAAAGTATTACTTTATACAAAATACGACTTTATTAAATTGGAATATTATATTTATTTATTTATTTTGTCATTTAATTTTATAAAATTTGCCCCTGCTTATAAAATGTAACATGTTGTAAGCAGCGAAGCGAACTAAAACCGGCTCCATGGCAACACTGGTTCACAGAGTATCTGTGAATCTAGTCACATTATAGCTAGGTACTTAATTTAAAAATAAAAATAAAATGTTACCGATTCTCATAATCAATATTCGTCCAGTGACAGGACTCTCTGGTAATGTACCGCCAAACACATCGACCACTTTCTTTAAACCGAACGCATCACAGTTGTATAGGGACGGATTGTCTCGGCGGAACTTCTCGTAACGGACCAACTGGAAAGTTAATACATATCTACATTTATATGGGGAGCTCAACTGCACTCTGTCCGTAGCCACAAATAGTCCATTATTGTCAGACCGCCAATACCATTGTATTGTAACCAAATAGACTGATTCACAAATGGAACTCACGCACTGAACTGGCGCGAGTCTTACCTATTAATGAAATTGAGCAGGAAATGTTATTAGTTTCTTTTATATCTAACTAGATTTTTATTTCAGCCGCAGGAAGTCCACTGCTCTACATAGGCTTCCCCCATAATTTTCCAATAAGGCCTAAGGCTCTTATCAGGTCGTCTGTCCACCTTGTGGGTGGACATCCTGCGCTTCGCTTGCCGGTCTTTGGCCCCAGCGGCTGTCGGTTCTCCGTACTATGTGTCATTGCCCACCCACTTCAACTTACTGATTCGCCGGGTTATGTCGATAATGATGCATACGAATAAAAAAAATACTAATATTATAAAGAGGTAAAGTTTTTGTTTGTTTATGAGGTAAGATGTAGGAAATAATCTATGAAACTACTCATCCGATATAATCTTTCACCAATAGTTAGAAAAGAATTTCACGATGGACATAGGCTAAATATACCAACAAGCTAAACAGGAATATCTAAAGATTAAGAAACAACGCTTGGCAAAATTATAATGTCAGGCGTTAAGTAAATTGCTTTACATATTTTTTGTCAGTTATCTTTTATTTTTCAACGCGGACGTAGTCGCGGGCACCAGCTAGGAAAAAATAAATTAAACCAATGAGCTCGCTGCTTTAGTAGCAATATTAAGTGCGTATTAAAATGTATGATGCGTTTTTATGTTGCAAGACACATTGAAGAAACACACAATGCTTAGAAAGAATTACAATTACTTCCACGAAACTGGTGAAAGCGAATATAAGGCATCTTGAATTTGTTGTTGTTTGCTGTTAAGAAGGTGAAAAGATTTTTAAAACAGTTTCTCTTTCAGGACGAAAAAAAAAATATATATTATTATGTTAGTGAGTCTTTAAAGGTGAATATTTTGCTGTCCATCTGGCTTTATATTAGCCACATGCTGTGCCTGCGTCTTTTTTTTGTTTGTAAATTAATTGGACTGAAACAAACACTAATGTTACAAAGAGCTTGCTGCAATACATCAATGAAAACCGCAATCAAACTTCATTTAAGCCATTTTTGAGATCAGCTTGTACACGCACAGACAAATATCTATTTTATATATATTATTATAATATGAATTATTTGTTACTTACTAATCGATGACTTAACGCAGGGATAAATCTTCGACAACGTAGAAATCTCAAGAGGTACGCGTCGTCTAGGCGACGAGGTACACATTCGCCTTTTTCTGAAAATAAAAAATCAAATTAATAATATAGTTTAATGGCATTGACAGTTTTTCAAACTCTCTCCTTTAAAAAAAAAACCATAAAATTAATAAGTAATAACATTTCTATTTTCCCAGTAGACTAACTACTGTTCTCTTCAAGTAAGCACAAATTAAGTATAATTTTTAAATTTAGAATCGTAAGAAGTGAAGAAACTACTAATAACAGTTCTCGTCAACGGTTTAGTTACTTAACTAATGTAGGCACGTGGACAGCAGTGCCTATTAGTTGCATTGCAGACTATGAATTACCTACTGTAACGCAACATTACCTACGTATTAAGTATATGACGTCATTAGCCTCACTCAAATTTGGCACACAGATAGTTTACTACCTGGACTAATATTGATATTTTTTTATACAAACGCGCCGCCACTGTCACTCTGTCACCGTGGTGGCGCCACCATCGTCACAACAATACATAATATGTTAGATAATTTCTGAGGTGTTGTTATAATTTTTCATTTTAAACCAGCTATAGTCGTAGGTACTATAGCTGGTAATAAGTAAAATAAGTAAGTTTAATAAGTAAAAGTACCGTGAATTGTGAAAGTGTTATAAAAACACAAACAAAGCTTTAGACGCAGTTCCTAGATATAATTACAGATTAGATCCTAGATTAGATGTTTAGGTATTACCTAATAAAATTACCTACTTATTTAGTCTTACACTTTACATTAGCTAGACCGTAGTTCTTAAAATATCCTTATCACTACCATCTAAATTGGAATTAAAATAAGAGACACTAAATCTGAGTTAAATGGCTACAAACATAGACTTTCCATAAAAGAAACAAATTATATAACAAATAAACATAGGTACTAAAATTACATAATTATTCTGTCTTTATGCTTGCAAAATATTATGTTATTTTTCATTTGGAGACATCTGGCGGCTGTAAATGCCCCTCTCGGTCACACTTTACAGAGGACTATACCAGCATGAAATAACATGTGTAGCAAACTAGCTAATATTGAGTTTCGATGTGTGTTAACTAGGTAAGTGATGCTATAGCACATTTCCCTGATCCTTTACAGGGCCGGCGCACATTGAAGGATGGCACTGCAAAGTACTTAATTTATTTTGTACCTTAAGTACATAGTCTATTGTGTTGTATTGCCACCTATGTTACCTGCCAGTAAACCTTTACATTAAAAAAAAACCAAGTTGACCTTTGACCTGCTATCATACGACGCAAATCATCGATGATCTTGGCCCTAGTTTCCGGATCTTCATTGCAATTTTTTCTGGAGTACTCTTCAAAATCTGAATCCTCATATCTGCTTATGTCCGCCTGGTATGCTATATCGAGAAACGCCATTTTTATCTGTAATTAAATTTGTTGTACAATTATGAAATTATTGATTAAGTTATCTGTTTACGCCTCGTTTTATCTAAAATGAGGGCATAGTCTCCAATGTAAAATAATCTGTGATTGTTGTTTATTTTTAAATTTAAAAACAAAATAGTGTTCAACTTTTGGTGGTACTTAAATGTTTTTAATCATTTTTATTCACCCTACATTATTTTTCTTTGAATAAAGAGTTTTTAAAAAGTATCTAATAATAATTAAGTATCTAAGTAAAAAGTATATTTCCAAACTGGTACTTACAAAAGTAACTAACTATATTATGCTGTGTATAATGTGTGTATATGCTCGAATACTTAAAAAAAGGAATAATTAAGAGCCAGATAGTTAACTTATGTAGGTATACTTTTAACGATACAGCTAATTCTCAATTAAGTCATTAATTGTATGTCAAAATTTATCCTTACCATTTGTAAAAGTACAGGAACGACATGAAATTTTGTTTTTAAATATCATCATAAATCAATAAATATTGAATCAAGTAGGTATTAACAAATATACTATTTATGTCATAGTTATTGCACAAAAGAAACAAAAATAATGTTAAAAAGTCAACTTACCCCAAAATGTATGATGACTACAATCACAAAAATTTCTGCATCACGCCATTTTAGTTTTAAAGTCATTTCATTATTCAAATATTATCAAATACAATATTGATTAAAAAGTTATTGCTTTAAAAGTAATATAAGAAATTCAACTTACCCAAAAATATTTATAATTTTTGAAAATAATTAATTACTACAAACATAACTGAGTTGAAATCATTTTCTTAATTTGAAACTGTTATCATAAATCTAATGTTCAAGTGTTAATTTAGGCCAGTATTTAATTTATACGTCGATGAATCTATTACAAGTGCGTAGACGTTGGTCTGGAATCGCGTCATGTGCGCACGAGTGCACTACAATCATAACACTACCCGTATGAAAGGTCCGAAGGACGCAGTGAGTTGGCGAGGAATCAAAACAAATAGTTATCAGAACAATGAGTTAGTACATTTATACTTACTAATATTATAAAAAAGAAAGATTTGATTGTTTGTTTGTTTGCATTGAATAGGCTCCGAAACTATTGGACGGATTTTGAAAATTCTTTCACCGATAGAAAGCTACATATCAGGGAGTAACATAGACTATATTTTATAAAGTTACGCGGACGAAGTCGCGTGCAACAGCTAGTTAGTAATAAAGAAATAAATTTATTATTTAAAATAAAATTAAATATGTAGTTAAAGCACAAAACTGGAGAACTCGGATCAATTTGGATTTTTTGTTTCAAATAACACTATTCGTTCTAGTCAACGAAAATTGGAAAAATTGTTGGATAAACGGACGGCGTATGTGAGCAAAACAAAACATTTATTTAAAAATACTTACATTTATTTATTATGTAGGTAAGTAATATATTAAATATTAAAAATATCGTAACTTTTTATTAATTGTATCGTATATTTATATTAATAATAATAATACATAACATACAAGCAAAACAACTCAAAGCTCTATTTATTACTTATTTTATTTTATGATATTAGTGCCCACTTATTATTACATTCTTAAATTATGACCTACATTATTACTTAGCTCCGATAAATTTCAATAGGAATGTTTCAGTGTTAATACTTATTATTATAATAATATGACACAAGTTAAAAAGAAAACTGTTGTTTTGGAAAGATTTTTTTCACATTTTGTTATTATTTATTTTAACTTACTTATTTATACTCGTATTTTGTACAACAATATAGTGCTCATAAAAACCAAATTAGTTAAAATAACAATTTTCAAACTTAGATCGTCTTCTGATCTAAAGTGTACCTTTTACTTATTTATGTTTAAGCACAGTATTTTTAAATATTGTAGATATTAATTAATTATCGATAATACTCTGGATCTTCTCATAAAAAAAATAGTAATTTTTAGTAGGAAAGGGAGGCTGATAAATACAAGCCAATGGGACGCATGCATTTTTTTCTGCAAATTATAATTTAATTATTACTGATAATTATCAGTAATACTGACTGATTTTTTATTTCAATACACAATTTCGTCTTTTTTTGCTATTAAAATATTTGAATCTAATCTTTAAAAAAATTGATAGTGACTAAAAATTTACCCTTAACAGCTACTAAAATAATTATATTACAAAATTGATTAATTAATAAGCTATATAACCCATGCTTCTCATATCTTCATCGAATTTCTTGTTTTTGTATTGTTTTATTTTTGTAAGCCACTGCTCCAGAGATACTTCGCGACGATGACCTCCGTACCGTTCTGGTAAACACTCGGGGGCTATATATCTGAAAATTAATATAAAAAGTTCAATTAGGGATAACTTTTCAAAGTAACATTCATACTAATATTATAAATGTGAATGTAACTCTGTCTGCCTGTCTGTTACCTTATCACGCCTTAATTACTCAACCGATTATGTATTATACTAGTATTTGCCCGCGACTTCGTCCGCTTCCGATCGCTACCAAACTTCACAGGAACACCCGCTACAGTATCTGAAGATTGTCTGAAAGTTTCATCAAAATCGGTTCAGCGTTTTTGGAGTCTATAGGAGTCATACGGAGACATACATAAACACATCGACTTTTATATATATAGTTTATTAATATAGATAGTGCAAAATCATAGTAGGTACCTACAGACAAAAGGTATTATACAGAGCGAGTAGGTAGGTATAGTACACCGAGGTATAGTACCTACTGTATTTCAGCCGTTTTTGTTAAAACAATGTCTTTCGAAACCGATAACAGAGTGCAGACAGTTTCCAAATGTCTGTGGCGTAGTCGTGTTTGTAATTATTTATATATGTATACGGACCCGGCTGTATTACAGAACCATCCGTCCGCCTTTGTACTATTTACGCGACCGACTCCAAATAAATATAAGAAATTTACTTAATACCTAAATTATAATTTTCTAAAATATCTAGCTACATAAATGTATAGTGCGTTTTATTATTTTATTATAATTTTTTACATGTCTCTTAAAAAAGCGATATACAAATATTAGAAATAATACCTAGTAGGTACCTACCTACCTACTTGTCTTAAATGATTATTGATTACTTGCTGGTGCCCCCAACTTCGTCCGCGTTAAAAGATTAAAACAGACTACCTAACAACTGGAGAAAATATCAGTCATCTTTATCGTTGTGACGACGATGGCGCCGCCCCTGCTTATTTATTATATTTTTAGACGATCTCTCAGATCTGACATATACATTCCAGGATATAAAGGATCAAATATATATAATATAATATATATTTGGATCCTTTTTATCCTGGAATGTATACTATAATATAATATAAGATAAATAACAGATAAAATGTATATAATATATATACTTTAATATAAAAACTATTTTTATAAATAGATTTTATAAATATATAAATAAATTATACATAAATAAAATAGTTAAAAATAAAGTTGTTTCCACAGACAGATTTGTGGTTGTTTCAAAGAGTGTTTTAAAAACCAACGATACAGTGCACAGCGACATCTATCCAATAGCTTTGTCGACTTCACATGTGAAGTAATTTATGAAGTAATGCGACATCTATTGACCGTTTTTGGTATCTACTAGTAGTTTGCTAATTGTAGCAGCAAGTCCAGGATTTTCCTAATAGGTGCCGCTTAAATGTGATGCTGATTAGTAATTTATGATGCCCGTGTTATGCCAAGTTCTTCCCCATGGTTTGCGTTGTTTAGTTGCGTTTGTAGCATTGAAAACCGGCACCTGTGTTTCAAGGTCATCGTAACATGCTCGCCATCGCTTATCTTTTATTACAATCCTTAATCAAACTTGCAACCACCTCATATCTAGTAATTATCATCAAGACGTAGTTTAATTAACTGTCAATTAACCTTCTTGATGTGATATTTTGAAACCTACAAATGCGTAAGTTTGTGAAGACGATACGGATGGATGTTTGTTACTCTTTAGGTAATGCAAAAACGGCTTAGCCGATTTCCATGAAATTTGGCACACATATAGTTTATACCTCGATTAAGATATTACGATACTTTTGATCCTGACAAAATGTTTGGTTCCCGAGGCATCGTTTAAAAATATGAAAAATTGGGCGTCGACGTTGTCGTCACAGTGACGTCAGATGTAGTAGCTATTTTACATTTTTCAAGGCGGAAGAAGTCACGGGTTGAAAAATATATTGAGAGGTCATACCTGTGTAAGGAATTAAGATCATATCCATGAAAATGCACTTTTTTCCAGAGCTCATCAGCAGGTGCTATCCTCTTAAATAAATGAAATATTGTCTCGAACATTCTTGAGCAATTTATAACATGAACACCGCGTTGGTGGAGAGGGAATGCAAACTACAAAATATTTAATTTTACTATAACATTTAACACTACTCGATTCTTGTTATGAAATAATTAAAAGTTATAAACCAACCCCCGACAATTTATTGAGACCTATACACGCTATATACGTGTTTAAGCGCAAACACGTTTTTATCTGCTGTAAGTTGTCAAGGAGTTCGGTATCCCGCTGGAGCATGAAGTGCCATAAAGTACTAGATCAAGTCATGGAAATACCAATAATACCATGTCATAGAATACAATGTCATGAAAATAACAGTAGTTACACCAAATTAAAATCAATCGAACCCATGGAATCGATTCTTTCGGCAACTAGGAAGGTAAGAACTATTCCGATCACGTCAGCCTTCAAACTGGTTCATCCGTTTGGGTACTAGCTAGGTAAGTATGATGCCACAGACATAATACTCACACTGCCTACACACAGATACTCCTTTTTTGCGTCTAACGTCGGGGGTTAAAAGAAATACAAACAGATTGTTATAAAGTCTTACCCCCATAATATTAATAACTTGTAATCCTATAGATGGCGTGAAATGTCTAATGTGTTTCATGGTGAGTCCCTCGCAATCCACCATGGCGGTACCACCGAGTATTTGTAGTTTTGGCTGCATGATACCGACCTCCAATAATGTTAATAGTCCACGAACAAGATCATCTACGGCAAATTCCTGTGGGTCCCATAAACCTGAAAAATTAAATATTTTAATTACTAAAATGTGAACATCAGCTTATACCGCGGTATGATAGATGTCGCTTTACGGCACATTTCTTATTTATGAAAATGTGCGGATAGATGTCGCTGTATAAGGAGGTTATATCGCGGTATCGTTTCGTTCCTGCGTTTCGGTGACATCCGTGCCTTTTTACATGTCCGTTATCGCTTCTCGGCCTTTTGGCTAAGATCAAAGTGTAGTATCTGTTCTTTTCAGCTTAATATCTGAAAGTTCCCTCATCGAGGGACCAGTATATTAAACTGATTTTTGTAACCAGACGGGATGTTCGGGGCTCGCTCCACTCCCGTCACGGGTCGGCCCGGCATTGCAGTGCCGCCGGGATTGGCCCACATAAACTCATTATATACCTCCTATCTATGTATGATAGGAGTCCTATCAATCCTACCTAACCTAATCCCCTAAGTTAGGGGCCCTAACTAACCCTATCCTGTCTGTCCGAAAAGTCCGAATTCCGATCATCGAAGTCGCTATGGCTAACGGACTGACTCTGACTTGACTTGACTACTGTCGCCTACATACACTTAAATACATTACAAAATTAGGCTTTGGATAGAATAGATATAATAGATTAGATAGTAATTTATTAGAATAAGATAAGATACACATTATATATTATAAAGCATCGGTCCCAAGCATGCTGGCTTATCTTTGTTCACGTTTGAAGCTCGCATTTTTATCTCCTTGTGATAATATAAATAATTACTCACCAAGCCTGCATATAATGAGCCTGCCAACATCTGGTCTGTCGAACAGAACACCCTCGAAGATACGTCCTAATCTCGATAATCCAAACCAGTCGATATCTCGCCAAAGGTGAGCATTTTGACTTCGAAAATTGTAATAGCGCACCATCTGTGATAAGATCAATAAATTATTTTGGAAATACAATACTCGTTGTGGACATTACAAGTCTCTTTAGGGTTGTGGTCACGATTTACATGAGTTAAGAGTTTAAGACGAGGACTAACCTCAGACCGAACACAATTTTTACCAAATAAGCGCAACCTTATATCCTATGAATAAGGTGTAAATTTGCACAACAAATTTTGTAGCTTCTCAGAGACAACCGAACAAATTTAAAATTGGAAGGTTTTTCTTAAATATTGTGTAAAATATGAAAAAAGAAATAAAAGTAGCCGATTCAAACTTTAGTGTAGAACTTAAGTTAATTAATAAGCCTAAAAACAAAAGTAATGTCATGGAAAATTCTTATTTCTGTGAACAGTAAGTTTTTTTTAGCAGTATTTTACTATTTTTTTTTTCTCAGAAAATTGACTTTTTTTTATAAATCTGTCCGATTCAAATTTTTTTCAATATAGTCTATTATGCACTGTATTTTAATCTGACTTGTAATTTTACTCTAAGAAGTCAAACTAGGCGACGAAAAAAACGCTTTTCAGCTAAGTCCTCGCCTTAACGAATATTTTTAACCTTTTTACATATTTACGCTAATGAATAGCATCTTACCAGCCTGTGTGCTCTTGCTGGTATCGAGCCACGTGCCCTCAAGAACCGCAATAAATACGCGTCGTCCACACGATGAGGGAAGCATTCACCTCTTTCTACAACATGAGATAATAAAATGTTTTTATTTCGATTACATTCGCGAGCTGCTTTTCGTCGTTTAATTAATACTCATTTCATATCCATACTAATATTATAAATAAAGAGAAAAGATTTGTATTTTTGTTTGTAATGAATAAACTCAAAAACTACTAAGTAGTTATTTTAAAATTCTTTCACCTATAGAAATCTACATTATCTGCGAATAACATGGGCTATATTTTATAAAGTTACGCGGACGAAGTTGCGTGCAACAGCTAGTTTTTTATAACCGCCACCTTACATAATACAACCGTGTGTGTTAACTAGTTTTAAGTTTTTTATGATACATATTGTAAAAAAATAAGATTAAGAAATAAAATGGATGTACGAATAATAATAATAGACCGTAAATTCGTTTCATACGCTGAACGTAATTGCGTTGAGAGTCATTTAGTGTCACGAGTACCAATATAAGTATGTATATGATTTCGTATGTCACAACATAATATGTGGAGGTAATATATGTCCAGACACTAATGATGTAACCATTTGCTTGGAATTTATTCCAGGCAATTGACATATACCTTCTCGACATCTACGGTCCTCTTGACGGTAGGCGATGGTAGGTAACATACAGATGTGTTCCTAACCAATTCCTAACTCTTACTGCCGTCAGTACTATGAACTATTAAAGGGGCGTCCATAAATTATTGCGTAAGTGCGTTTTTTTAGTGTAAACATTAATCTGTGCTTGACTGATTGTAGTGTTGTTATTTCTACAATTGGTTGTTTTATTAATTAAATTAAGTACTCGAATATTTTAATGGAGAAACATGTTTTACTTCATTTAACCCAGTTTTCTCGCAAATTTATACTGCTTTTTGCGGAAAAAAATTACGTGATATTTGCCGAGACCCACCCACCCTATCCCCCACATGAGATTGGATGAGAGTTGGCTCAACCCCACACGTAATTAATGGACGCCCCCTAATGATTTTTTTTTTCGGAATTGAGTTTTCATTTTTCGGTAATTTTTTAGAGCGTCAGATTTTTTTTTTTGGCACTAAATTAGCACTAAATGATGAACAAATAATAAAGTAATTTTGCTCAATTAACACTGCTAGCTTTACATGCGTTACTCTTACGACTACTGAACGCAGTGTGCCCTGCAACACTTTTTTGAATAAGTAGTTCATAATGAACTCTTCATTGTAAAAAATGTCAACTTAATACTCACCATGTATGAGATTTCTTAACTCCTGTATATTCTTGGCCTTAGTATTGGGGTCTTCCCCGCATAGAATGAAGGCTTGCTCCGCGAACTCCAAAGACTCGTGCCGGTCCAACTCAGCTTCAAAGGCTATTTCTTCGAACGGCATCTCGGATCTGGCGAAAAATAAAAATGTTTGAAACCAGAGTGTTAAGCGCGTATGTCCAAAGGGTACGAAGACTGGTCACTAGATGGCACCACTTAGCCGAGTTAAATCGCGCTAACGTTTGTTGACCGTAAAATTGTATGTAGTTTACATTTTTATAATAAACCCCTTCTACTTAAGATCAGTGCAGTGTTTCATTAATTTTAAAGATAGAAATCAGCGAGTATAATTTGTGTGGTAGTGTTCCCCTAACATTGGTCCTATTCGAGCCGAATAAACGTGAATAAAATAAAAGTAATTATCTGAAAACCGTGAGTAATAGAACTAAGTAACCAATAAAATGAACTGAAACTAAAGTGAAATATGAAATTTAAAAGTGGAATTTTAAATAAAAGTTAACTGATTTGAATTACAATTTGAAGAAATTAAGACTAGAAAAATAATAATTTACAAGCTGTTTACAAGTTACCCACTACAGTTATTAATAATAATACTTGTTTTATACTTTGAATATTATGGCTGACATATTAATGGAACTATTTGGAAATATACAAAAACTTTACAGCAATTACAAAAAGACGTCAAGTTCTCGATTTACCCTCAGTTATTTAGAAACTAGAATAGAATTACTAGAACAATATTGGCAAAAATATACAAGTGAACATCAAGAATGTATAAAAAATAGTGAATTGACTAGTGAAGCTAAGAAAACATGCAAGGAATTATATTGTAACACAGAAGAATTATATTTAGAATTTAAAACTATTTTAAAAGAAAAAATTGCATCGAATGTTCAATCGACAACAATATTGCCTCAGTCACGAACACCAGCTATAATGTTACCAACTCCACAAACAAAATTACCACCAATTAATTTACCAATATTTTCTGGAAATTATGCAGATTGGATAAATTTCAAGGATTTATTTATTTCACTAATTGATAATGATAAAAGCTTAAGCGATATTCAAAAACACCACTACTTACGAACAAGTTTGCAAGGTGAAGCTGAACAGTTCCTTCGACATTTTGATGTTACAGAAGCTAATTATAAGAACGCTTGGGAAACTTTAGTCAGTAGATATAGCAACAAAAGGGTTATTGTAAATACTATTTTTAATCGTTTTCTGAATCAGAAGAAACTCACAAATGAATGTTCCAAAGGTTTGAAAGAATTAATCGACACAACAAATGAATGTCTAAAGAGTCTTAACAATTTAGAAATCGATACTAAAACTTGGGATTCATTTATTGTTCACATTATAGTATCAAAATTAGATTTCGAAACACACAAAGGTTGGGAACAATCACTTGGTTCTACAACAGAACTACCCACATTCAACCAATTAGTATCGTTCTTAGAAGGAAGATTTCGAGCTATGGAAATGATACAAATCGGACAAAGATATGAGAAGAGAGAAAATCCGTTTGTACACAGAACACAAAACATTAAGAATTATAAAACATTTACCACAACAATAAACACTGATTGCACATATTGTATGAAGAAGCACTACATTTGTCATTGCACTGAATTCGCACAACTTCAGGTAGAACAACGGAGAGAATTTGCAAAAACTAATAGACTATGTTTTAACTGTTTAGTCAAAGGGCACACAATTAAAAACTGCAAACAAAGAACGACATGTAGAAAATGTAACCGAAGACATCATACACTGTTACATTACGATTATATCACAGCGAAACCTATTACTACAGAAAGTCAGATTGTTGAAAATCAGCCTGTAGTAACACCGATCACTAGTTTGAAAACTTCTAATGGAGATAAGCAAGTAATTCTTGCGACTGCTAAAGTTGGTATTCGAGATAGAAATGGAAAACTAGTTATTTTACGAGCTCTGGTTGATCAAGGATCGCAAGCTACTTTCATCACAGAGTCAGCAGTTCAATTACTTAAACTTAAAAGGATGCCAGTTGAATCTAAAGTAACAGGCATAGGAAACAAATCTCTCACATCACGACACAATGTGGAAGTTGACTTATATTCACCAATTGATTCGAAACATGTTACTAAAGTCAAAGCACATGTTATCACAAGATTGACACCATTACTACCTACAAGAAAATTCGATTTGACAAATTGGCCAGGTCTTACCTCATTGAAGTTATCTGATCCTCACTTACACGAACCTGGACCGATTGATCTCTTGTTAGGTGCTGAAGTCTACGCTATGATTTTGCTGGAAGGCTTACACAAAAATGAATCTCTGATCACTCAAAATTCTACACTAGGATGGTTAGTATCTGGTACTACCAAATCAAAGAATGACCTACCTTTACCCACAATAACAGTCAACACGACATTGACAGAGGTAGATCAATTACCAAGAAGAATTTGGGAGACAGAAGATTATTCGACAAACGAAAGACCTTTAACACTTTTAGAGAAACAAGGTGAAGAACACTATGAACAGACGCATCGTAGAAACAAAGATGGAAAGTACATTGTACGCCCACCATTTCTAGAATCACACGAAGAAAGATTAGGAGGTTTAAAACTAATCGCAAAGAATAGATTGTTACACAAGAAAAGAAGATTTGCTCAACACAATACTTTTACGCAAGAGTACAAAAGCTTTAAAGATGATCGAAGAATTCTTTGGCGTACCTCAACCAAAGAAAACACTTATTCAAGAAAAAAGTTTGCTAACTGTTACGTATGGAACCTCTTGTGCTCCACTCCTAGCCATTCGCACCCTCAACCAACTTGCTACGGATGTAAAATTAGAATATCCAGATGTATTTGATATTATTAATAATTAATTTTATATGGACGATTTATTAACAGGTGCCAATGACGAGGATAAAGCTATTACTATAGTTAAGACACAGAAGCCATGTATAAAGTTAGATGTAAAATTCACAAATTGTAATTAAACGACCTTTAACTAAGATATGCACTCTCCCCTTTGAAAATTGATCACTAATTTATGTTTTGTTTTGTCACTATTTGATGTACTCTTTATTAAGGACGATTGGTCCTTGGGGGGCGGCATGTTAAGCGCGTATGTCCAAAGGGTACGAAGACTGGTCACTAGATGGCACCACTTAGCCGAGTTAAATCGCGCTAACGTTTGGTGACCGTAAAATTGTATGTAGTTTACATTTTTATAATAAACCCCTTCTACTTAAGATCAGTGCAGTGTTTCATTAATTTTAAAGATAGAAATCAGCGAGTATAATTTGTGTGGTAGTGTTCCCCTAACACAGAGTTTCGATGGGAACAATTTAACACTTTTCTACAGATATTTATTTCTTTTATATAATTACCAGGCACACGCTCCCGGCTTCGCCCGGATTCAAAATAAAAACTATCCTATCTTTTAAGTTGGACCAAATTACACATAGTTACGAAGTTTTATCAAAATCGGTTTAGGAGTTCGTTGACTTCAAACAACGTGACACGAAATTTTTATATACATAGGTACATAATATAGAGACTAGCTTTTGCCCATAACTTCGTTTACGTATTTTTAAAAATTACTCTCTTAAGTATTCTGTATTAGCTATGTTATTGTAAAATTTCATCTTAAATCGTTCAGTAGTTTTTGCGGGAAGTGTGTATCCTCTCAAACATTTATAATAATAGGTACTAATTTTCACCTGTGAATTATGAGTTATGCTACCTGTTTACATTAATTACTTTGAAATATGTGCAATAAAACTAACCGTCAGGTAATGAATAGTTCATTAGTAAATCATTCCTTCGCTGAACCACGCATAACAGGAGTTACGGTCATTTGAATAGTTAATTGTATTGTAAATTAATGTAATATTATATTTTTACCAAAAAAATTCGTATATTTTTAACAGTGGCAGGACATTTTTAGGTTAATTTCATCCATCTGGCGTCAGTAACCACCCTCACAGAGGACCACCATAATTTTTAATAAATTTTAAATGGTGTAAGTAACACGACTTTCTTTTATATAATACTAGCTGGTGCCAGCGACTTCGTCCTCGTTGAAAAATAAAAAAAAATTGCTACAAAACTTATTGCTACAAAACTTATTGCTACAAAACTTTTGCTAATTGAAATGTCCTTTCCTGTAGGTATCCCTGATAAGATGTATGCAAAATTTCAAGATGATCGGTTGAATAGTTAAGGCGTGAAAGGTAACAGACAGACAGAGTTACTTTTACATTTATAACATTAGTATGGAAGTATGGATAATATACCCAGATGATGAATAATGAACGGTGTGTAAGAATTATAATCTCTTAGTGCATGTTAAATAAATTTACATATGGATTTGTTTGATCGTTTGCTTAGCCGTTGTACCTTGATATAAAAACATGCTCGTGTAAAAATTTACAAATGAATGGTAAGTAATTGTTGTCGTCCACGTCTCGACTTACAAAACACCGTCAACATGCGGTGGAAGGTCGCAAACCATCAGTAATTTTAAGGTCACCCTCTTAGCAGATATGCCTTTTTGGGGTTCATTTAAATTGACAATGAAAAGATTATTATATAATTAGGACCAAAAACACTTCAACTTTATTATATTAGAATCACAAGACTAATGGTGGCTACACTGCGGTATCCAATTGGATTTCCCAATGTTAAAAAAGGGCACACAGTCATTTGGGTAGCCCGACTTGCGGCAGTAATCACCCCCCACATAAGACTACTATGAAATATTACTTAAGGGATTCACAAAGGCGAATGACATTGACGATTTGACCTTCACCGATATGACCTTTAGAATGTTTATATATATCACACTAATTCCGCACGAAAAACACAAACGTAATACACACCTCAACGCAGACACTGCGACACTGTAGCTCCATATATTTAGAGTTCCGAGGCGGCGGAAACAATTCAACAGGCCTGATAAATGTGGTTTTTTGTACTTTTCATTACATTAAAAAAAAAAAAAAACAATAATTTTTTTAAAAATGATATTGACTTATTATTCGGTGTAGGAATCATTTGCGCGCAATTAACCGTTTTCGCAACAAATTTTAATATAAGTCAAATTCTTCTTATGTTCTAACTTTTATTTTGGGTTTTTACTACTTTGATGGAATTTATAAACAATACAATTTGTTCTTCACGTCATGTTTAAGTATAACATATATTTTTTTTCAAACCAATTGCATTGACAGTTTCTTCTAACATATTTTTTTAAAAATGCAAATTTTTAGGATTGGCGTGTGTTTACACCTTAATACATAATTTTAACATAAATTCTTGTGTTTCGTAATAGTTCCTTGCTTTCTTTTTTTCTAACGCTACTTTAAACAAAATTGTCAAATAACCTTGAAAAATGTAACGCATGAGTGCGCGCAGTAAGCAACAAACTAAAAATGGTACAAATAAATATGGTCCCTATTCCTAGCACATTAGAGTGCGTATATTAGTGTCTACAATTTTAACGTGTTGCTTTTTTATTTTTCGCTCTACAAATCTCGAGATTAGATTTTAGTAGTACGTGAACTAAGTAGTCCCTTTGCCACGTGAAAGTATGTTACAAACAAGTGAAAGTAAGCAAGCGTAACCAAAAACAAAGCCGACACTAATTTGGATGAGTGATAAGCTCTTCTAGGGTTCGATTCCCGGCAGGGTTAACTTTGGAACTTGTCAAAGTTGGCTCTGGTCTGAAGCTGAAAAGCAGTGGCAGGTTGGGTAGCCCGTGTGGTGGCAGTAACCACTCCCTTGAACCTTGAATGTTACAGCACGTGTTTTGGTATTTTTCCCTGAGCCCATTTCCCAATTCCTTATCTGCAGCACCTGTGTCCTCTCGTTGCTTGTGTTATTGGCGACAGTAGCCACCGACCATCAAGTGGACCGTCAGCCTGTCTGCCGATGTTAGCATAAAAAATACCAAGATATATGAGTATAATAACATTAATATTGTTAAATAAAATCCACTTTCACGTTTCGCACTGAATTTGCAACAACACAGTGAATCAATACACGTATGGCGAATTGATATGAGGTTCTTTACAGGTATACGTTAATTTGAAATTTTTACTAGTTCATCCAATTAGCGCGAAAATGAGAATTCTCTTTAGTTTTTTCAATGGAAAAATTGAGAAAAAATTTAAAAAAGTAGCATTTTGTACATTTTGTATTATACATATTTGTAACTTTGATTTATTTATTTCTATAAATATTTTAACAATCAATTGTTAAAATAATAGTTATAAAATATAAGTAAGTCTGAGTTAACTATGAATAATGAGTTAATAGGTTTTTTAAATTCATAAAGTTGGTATTTAACCAGAAATTTAAATTATTTACAAATATAGGTTCGGTGCTTAGATAAAGTTCCAGTTAAAAGCACGCTGTTTGCATTACCTCGTTGTATAGCAAGGCCAAAGCGATCTCGAACAATAAATAAAATCATATAAAAAATTTATTTTATAAACTTAATAAATTCAAACCGTTGCACATCTGCAAGTGATGGCACATTTACATGACAAAAAAAAGAATCAAATAGTTATTTAGTTCTATTTCAACCTTGAAATTTGAAAGCAGTTCAAATTTAAAAAACTTCAAAATACAACCGCTAATATAAGTGTTGCATTAGAGTAATTAATATTTTTTTTAAATTACTTTGAAATAATTATTTCATGTCTACCATTGCTCATTTATATATGTTAATCAGAGCTCAACTGATTAATTTTTTTTTTCCATTTTTATTCTACAGTAATGTTAAGATCGGCAGACAGGCTGAATACGTATCGCCTAATAACACAAGCGACGCCTCATAAGTCTAATCTATGTCTATGTCTTTGTATGTTAAAAACATTTAAAAAAAAACTCTCTGTACGCCTTGGTCTGTTTTTCCGCTAGCTTTGTTTTGATTTTCATACGGTTTGTTTATAAAATTTGAGGACAAAATTGCATCCATGCGAAGCCAAGGCGGATTGCAATTATTAATAACTGGCTGGTGCCTGCGACTTCGTCCTCGTTCTAGATGAAAGGTACCCTATGTCCTTTCTGGTGTTCCAGACAACGTGTATGCAAAATTTCATGCTGATTAGTTTTTGCGTGAAAGAGTTACAAACATCCATACATCCAAACCAACTTTCGCATTTATAATATTAAGTAGGATTAGTAGGATATGAATACGATTGTTAGTGTCCTTGCCATCATGTCACCTATTGATGCGTTCGCCAATTTTAAAGTAATAAATTATATGTTTATTAATTTTATTTAATTATTAAAATCATGCCGATTTGGCAATAAATATTTTTACGTAATATAAACCAGTTAAAAACGCAACATGTTTACCTACAACTTATTTTATTTCGGAGCGACGACCATTCTCTTTCACTTTGATTTATTTCATTTCTTACATAGATGTGATGCGAGATAGTTTTTGATTTACGAAGAATTTCAAACGGTACGTAGGTACGCTGCTATCTTGTTTGTATCTTTCTCCGGAATTATAATTACGTGAAATTCCGTTATGTCGGTCAAACAACATGAAATACAAGGTTTATAAAACAAATTGGTGTGCACTTTAAATTATTATTTAGTTAAATGATATTATTTTCGATAAATTTTTGCGTGCAATTTGGCAGAATTTTTGACTGTCATTTCTAAGTAACACAGTAAACAAGTAACAGTTCTATAGTACAGTCAAATTAAGCCGAATATCGGCAATCAGGTGAAATAAATAATACTATTCAATTTTTAAAATTAATTTCCATCATTATCATCTCAGCTAAGATTTTTCTACTGCTGTATATAAGTTTCTACCATAATTTTTCAAAATACCAGACAAAATTAACCTGTTATTAGCGTCATTAGCGGCGCTATTTTATTAAAAATAATACTTTATACTTACTTAATTATAATTTTAAATCTTACAATCAGATTGTAGAAGCAGTTCACAAATCTGTGCATGTATTACCAAATTGAAGTGTCTTAAGTAAACGTAGTTTTTTTACATGATTACACATTACGAAATACACAAAAGTACGATTTTAAACAGTGTATTAAGAAAATCGTACTTTTGTGTATACAAAAGATCTTAAGAGCTTGTCGATTTATTTATTTGTGATATTATTTGAATTAGTATTTGATAATCTTAATATATAAAAGGCGATGTGTGTATGTATGTATGACTCCGTCCATCAAAATCCAACTCCAGTTCAGACTCCAAAACAGTTGAACCGATTTCGATGAAACTTTCAGACAATCTTCAGATTAGTGTAGCGGGTGATCCTTTGAAGTTCGGTAGCGATCGGACGCGGACGAAGTCGCGGGCAAAAACACTAGTTGATAATAAAATATAAATTGTCGGGAATGTCATTGATAAAATTGGAATATTAGTCAGAAACCCGCTCAAATTAATTTTTGGGCCATATTAAGGGTTTCTGCTAACAATGAAAAACTGCATACGAGCAAAGTCGCGGGCGAATGTTATTGTAACAAAAAACTAACAAATTCAAAGACTAATAGCATAATATGGGTTATGTTACGTGAGTTTGTTTGTTACGCTTTCACGCAAAAACTACTTAACCGATCACCAGAAAGGACATACCCTACCTTTCATCCAGAACGCGGACGAAGTCGCGGGCACCAGCTAGTATTCAATAAAAGACCTTGTAATTTTATTGCCTTCTTTGATGAGCTTCCTAATCTAAGTCCTAAAGGCCAAAAACGGAACTTTATGTGTCGTAATTTCCTTTCGTCCATCCGTCATTATGTGTCACAACGACAGTCACGGCTTATGGGTCCTTTAATTACAGTTACGAACAATTAAACAAATCTCTTTGTTTTCTTGCTAATATCAAGGCCCTAATGCTTTTGTTGCACTGGATATTTTTTTTCTATTTTAAGCTAATAAAGATATTTTCATTATATAGTATTAAAATGTTAAATTGTTTTGTGTACGCTTCAAACACTCAAGAATGGGTAGACCGATTTTAATTAGGTTTTCACACATGGAAAGAGGTAGGTATAAACGGGGAAGATTTTTATATACATATAAAAATTGAACGGGAAAATTGGAAGTGGGTCTCTAGTAGTATAATAAAATTATATAATGAAATTAAACGTAAACAGTTTTTAAAGCAAACATTGCATTAAAAGGTAAACATTTTTTTTGGTAAGTTGACTTGGTTGCCACAACAGCCCACTTCGATGTGTCAATATGCAAATATTCTTCAAAAAACTGGGAGTAAATACGGAGGGTAAACTAACCTTGACTTTTAAATTTCGAATAAATTTAGCACCTTTGGACTGACACAATTCATTTTACATTCAAGGACACTTCGAATGTGAGAGCGATTTCGAGAAATTCTCTTTACTTACTTACAATTTACAAATAAATTATTTAAATAGCCTATATTATACATGTTATTCTGATATATTAACTACATTATTGTAAAGTTTCATCAAAATCTATGTTTAGTAGTTTTATCATTGAAAATGTTCAAAATTTTAAAACGATAAGTTGGTGACTGCTTTTGGTTACTAGGTTGTTTGAGAAGTTTTCCCACGTCATTTTAGCACGTACCTATGTATTTTTATCATATTTGTATTCATCAAGTAGTAACAGAAATCATTGCGCCTTAGGAACAACTTTATTTCATTCGTGTTATAAAGTTTTATGACTTACAATTCATGTCATAATTCTGCTGATATTTACAATTTAATTACAGTGAAATTGTAAATGTTATCTAAAAGGTATTATAGTAAATACTACTGTAGTGCTCACACGTCAGAGTCACCTATATATTATCTCACGTATCACTCCCGGACACACACGCAACTATCTATATCTTTATAACGCACTAACTTATCCCCGTGGATTGCCGACATTCGTCACGTGGTACGTTTTAGACTGTCTTTGTAATGTTGCCAGTGAACAAATCTAACATGCATACACTACATCCCTTCCTTATCACAATTTTTATTTTATTTGAACTTGTAATTAATAACCAGAACAAAATCTACAGTACAGTAATACGTTCTTAAATTAATATTTTTTTTATTATCTACTAAATAATAAAAAAGTTATAAGTAGTCATGATCTCTTTTTCCTATTTCCGGTACTACTTCCATTCCCCTCTAAAAATTTTCAGTAACGACATTCCTCTGATAAGATTTCCCCGCATCATAATTTCTTACAACCATTCTTTCTACTAATTAAATAATAGCACAATTCAATCTATCAATTTAAATGGCAGCATAATTCAACCAATCAATTTAATGGAATTATAATTTAACTTGTCACTTTATTGGCATCACAATTTGATGACAGCATAATGTAACATACCAATTTAAAGGCAACACAACTTAATCTTCCAATTTAATGGCAGAAAAGCAAAGTTTAAGTCATAGTTTAATGGCAGCATAACTTAACCTTTCAATTTAATGGTACAACAAACTAATTCACCAACTTAATGGCAACACAATTCAATCTTCTAATTTAATGGCAGAAGAGCAAGGTTTAACTCACAATGAAATGACAACACAATTTAATCAACCATCTTAATGGCTGCACAATTCAATTTACCAATCCAATGGCAGCACAAATGAAGCTTCCAATATAATGGTAGCACTATTTAATCTACTAACTTAATAGCTGCCTAATTGAATCTGCCAATTTAATTTTAGCACAATTTTAACCTTCCAATTACTGGTAGCATAATTTGACCTTCCAATTTAATGGAAGCCTCCACCAATTTAATGGCGGCACCCACCAATCTAATGGCAGCCTCCACCAATCTAATGGCAGCACCCACCAATTTAATGGCAGCACCCACCAATTCAATGGCAGCCTCCACCAATTCAATGGCAGCCTCCACCAATTCAATGGCAGCCTCCACCAATTCAATGGCAGCCTCCACCAATTCAATGGCAGCCTCCACCAATTCAATGGCAGCCTCCACCAATTCAATGGCAGCACCCACCAATCTAATGACAGCCTCCACCAATCTAATGGCAGCACCCACCAATTCAATGGCAGCCTCCACCAATTCAATGGCAGCCTCCACCAATTCAATGGCAGCCTCCACCAATTCAATGGCAGTACCCACCAATTCAATGGCATCCTCCACCAATTCAATGGCATCCTCCACCAATTCAATGGCAGCCTCCACCAATTCAATGGCAGCCCCCACCAATTTAATGGCAGCACCCACCAATTTAATGGCAGCCCCCACCAATTCAATGGCAGCACCCACCAATCTAATGGCAGCACCCACCAATTTAATGGCAGCCCCCACCAATTCAATGGCAGCCTCCACCAATTCAATGGCAGCATCCACCAATCTAATGGCAGCCCCCACCAATTTAATGGCAGCATCCACCAATTCAATGGCAGCTTCCACCAATTCAATGGCAGCATCCACCAATCTAATGGCAGCCCCCACCAATTTAATGGCAGCCTCCGCCAATTTAATGGCAGCACCCCCCAATTTAATGGCAGCCTATGCCTTCAGTTTAATTCTAGCCCGTATCTCTGTTCCGATACCGGGAATCGAACCCTCCTGGTTGAGAACCAGGCGTCCTAACCACTACACTATATCGGAACCTAACTTCTTGTTACTTAAATGACCAGCCGCGAGACCCAGTAAGTACTTATGACAAATATTACCATTCTACACAACTATCAAGTACATCACTATTGAAATAGCGAGAGTCGAACCCGCTAACATAACGAATACTTTTAACATTTAATATAGGTATAAATAAGAACAATATAAATCATTTCATGACGGCTAGTAGTAGAACATGATTTTGCTACAATGTATCACTGATACTGTGCTATCAATTAGTGATATTATTTTCAGAATTATGAGAATGTAATTAAATATTGTTGTTAATGTAGGTATTTGTTCATTTTTAAAGTGAGTATGTAATATAGAAATTAATAAATTATATTAGTATGCTTAATTTTGTACATACTTGCCTTTGTATAACTACATATAGGTAGCATGTTGGTCTTTAATATTATATATTTTTATATGTTGTTGACTAAAAAGTCAACATTTGCAAAACAATCTTTAAAAACTGTACTATTTTGAAAAGAAATCAAAATTTGTTAAAAACTATTATAGATAAATATTTTGTTCCAAAATACAGGCTATACTTCAAAACCCTCATTTTTCTACAGAGTGAAACTTCATAATAAAAATTCTTGATTAATTTTCACTTGCTACGTCACTATGCAAGGAAAATAACATAAATATTGATTACCGCAAATAATAACACCCATAAATTAATTAAGGTTTTCAATCTATATGTACCGACTACATTACCAAACATTGACCAAGTCAATGTCTATTCACATAAATGTCTCCTCAGTTTAAATAATAATGTAAGTATGTAAACTTTTTTTGGCTTATTGCACATTTAATGTGCCCTCCTATTCTTCGACACTAACACAGGGCGCATAAGATAGAACAAAGCAATTTGGCATAACTAGTTTGTATCATCTAGTACTGCATTATAATGACATTACTATGATTTTTTTTTATACTTCCATGCATTACCCTCTGACATACCTATGTCGCATCGTATCAAGTTCTTACAGGCATCACCTGTTACTAAATTACATTATGAAGTCCTTACAGGTGTCATCTGTTCCCGGACTACTTGATACAATAAAACAATCTAGCATTGTTCTAAATCTAGTACTAGATAACGGAGTCAATCATGCAACACCAATATTTACGCATTTTATGTATATATATTTTTGTAATCTGAAAATTTATACTAAATTCCAAACCGACCGAGAATCGAACCTGGGGCCCTGTAGTCCAGAGGCAAGAATTTTAAATATAAATTTAATAAATATAACTTGTAAATATATTCGTTAATAGTTTGACATTAATAATAATAATTTATTTGCTGAACATAGGTTATTACAATGATTTTATAATAAATAAGGCTCGCTACATTCTACCCTTTTGGGTGTGCAAATATTTTGAGAACAGTACATAACAATATAAGAAATTAATCACCACCATCCACTAAGTTATTATCATATTAATCATATTAAGTAAATCATGAATAACCGCCTCCATAAATAAGTACTTACACAGCAATAAGAAATGTAAAACAAACATTCCGCTTGAAATTATAATAATAAACAGGGTAGGTCCCTACAGCATCAACAAAACAAAATATTCCGCAATCGTCTCGCGTCATAGATAAACTTTAAGGTAGGTTCAATTTTTTTTTATTTTTTTTTATCCAATTACAATACATGTAATGATCACCAAAACTACTTAACTATGGTTTACCCTTATGATATCATTTAATAAATTAAGGTACGTACAGTTGGCTTCACGCGCATTATACATAAGTAAACTCAGTTTAGATTATAACTGTGCGGTAGGTATTCTTTGTTTCGATAATCTATTCCATTGTAAACAAAGACGTATAGGACCCCTTTTATATTACGACAACTATTTATGAAATGTTTTACAAAAAAGCAACTAATTTAAACAAGAACATATCGATTTCAAGAAATATTAAAGAATAAAATTGCGAAACTTGTTCAAACCAGTTGACTTTTAACATGAACTTTTAAATATTAATTACTTATCTTTTTCCTCTCTTCTTCTTTTTTTTTTATACTCGTCGCCACTTGTAGTGCTCACACGTCAGAGTCACCTATATATTATCTCACGTATCACTCCCGGACACACACGCAACTATCTATATCTTTATATCTGTCACGCACTAACTTATCCCCGTGGATTGCCGACATTCGTCACGTGGTACGTTTTAGACTGTCTTTGTAATGTTGCTAGTGAACAAATCTAAGATGCATACACTAAAACTACGTTTTAGAATACATTCTAAAATGAAAAATTAGGATTTAGTTTAAAAATTTTGTTATTGCAAAGTATACCTACTGAGTTTATATTCGGAAAATTAATTGCGAACTAAGCAAAATGTTCTATTATTATTCAAGTATATTTATTTTCATTCTTAATATTAATTTTTTTGCAATATATATTATATAATAAATTAAATAATATAAAAAAACTTAACTAGAGTACCGCAAGTAGCGGGGCAAGGCTTACGCTACCGGCGGTTAGGGCTGCAGAGTGAGGAACCTCCTGACAATTCGTGCCGTGTCAAGAAGTTACCGCCTTCTGTATCTGTCCCTTGACCCAGCCATCTAGTGAGAGCCCTCTTGAGGTGTTTGCTAGATAGCTCTTCGCTATAAGACCGTTCGCCGACATTATTATTATTATTATTATTATTATTATTCGCACTAATATAAATGCGAAAGTTTGTATGGATGTATGGACGTTTGTAACTCTTTCACGCAAAAACTACTGAACCGATCACCATGAAATTTTGCATACACGTTGTCTGGGACACCAGAAAGGACATAGGGTCTCATCCAAAACGCGGACGAAGTCGTGGGCATCAGCTAGTTATTCTAAAAAACAAAATAATAATGTTCTGTTCTCTATTTGGTATGTAAAGTGTAAACAATGCCTGTTTACTTTTCATCTAAACATGCAGTAGGTAATTATTTTAATGATAATGTAAAATGGACATTCAAGTCATTAAAGTCTCATTGCAAACGTTTATGTTCTGTAGTTAAGATATTGTTGTGAGGCAGTAATGATGATTAAGAATTTAACTTTCATACGCATATTGATTTATTAGTCTTTAGGTTTAATTAAATGGTTCTTTATGAGCTGCAAACTAGGCGTGTCCTGCGATTTTACTCGCATTAAATGCATAGATAAAGAAATACCGTCGTTTTTAAAAATAAATAAAATGTTTTGAAAACTCTTTCAAAATGGCTATAGAAAGTAACACATATTTTAATATAATTTTTGTAAAAAATTGATTTCTTTTTAAATATTTTAACACAAGCTTATAATTACACATAGTTACGTAGTTTTATCAAAATCGGTTCAGTAGTTTAGGAGTCCATTGGCTTCAAACAATGTGACCCGTAATTTTTATATAGAGATGACATCAAATTAAATATATTTTGCAGACAAAAATGAAAATTTTGAATACTGTTACTAATAGAAAGATATAGGACATAATAGGTATATATAGATTATGGGTTGTTTAATTGTTAATGTTAATTGTTTATATGACATAATATAGAAATATAGTGGAAGTTTCAGTTTTGAGGTACCTTATTGAGAATTCAATCCGAGTTGCCTAGATGGTTTCAAAACCATTTAATTCTGATGGTATCTGCCATACAATAACAATTTATAATTAAATAATTATAAAGTATAAATTATTATAAATTCAATTTTATATTTTCCACATTGTTTAATTCCGGTTTTGAAAAGAGATTGACATTAAATTTTAGAAACAAATAACAATGTTTACAAATTAGATTTTATTGCCTACACTATAAACTTACCGTTATTCGTGACTAGAGACAATCTAGGTCTTAGCCATAAATAAGTATTACCTATATCACCTTTCGAATCTGCTTTCCTGGTACTTGAGTTATTGCACAAAATGCACTATTTCACAATTAAAAAAATTAATTCTTCAACAGAAATTTTTTTTTTTTAGAAAATCCATACGTTAGACAAAATATGAAAATTTTCTCTGAATTTCTATTACATATTTTATTAATGCTATTGCGCGTGCGTGAGTTGAATGGTTCCGAAATGGACTGTTATTATAAAGCACCGCGTGCATTCGCAGCGATTGGAACAAAACGGACTTTGTCATAAGAGCTAGCGATAAATTAATAATATATATATCATTCTTTTTCTTAATTATTCAGCTGTAAATTAACCTACAAACAGAAATTTGGTTATAAAATGACTATTGTCACACCACACTTCCGTCTAGTATCAGTAGTTCGGTTATAACATTTAAGCTGTTTGTCGTGAGCTATTCTGCAACTCTTAAAAACGATTTCGATGAAATTTAATATATACGTTAACATCATAGAAATATTAAATGCCAAGCATTAATTATTAATTCCAGTTATCAAGGTATATTTACCAAAAGCAATTTCTTTTTTGCACGTAAAAGACATCAACGCGTTAATGCTTTGTTGATCTATTAACAGCTAAGTTGCGCTGGTATCTAATGATAGCCATTACGCTATTTTATGGAAGAGTGTCACTAAAAATTCTAAATAATATTTTTAATATAAAACAATATCGTTTCGAACCTTTGAGGACAAAAGGAAACAGATGAGTGAAAATTAAGTGTCTTTATTTTTAATGACACACGCATAATTTTGTTTTATTTATTTGCAACTAGCGTTCCACCCCGTCTTCGCAAGGATACATAGGCAGACAGCGACTTTGTTTTATAATAATACTAGCTGGTGCCCGCGATTTCGTCCGACAATATAGGTATATATATTATATACTCTGATCACAAATTTTCCAAAATAATCATTGATTCTATTGATCTATTTATGTATTTTTATAATTTTTGTGTAAATATGGTCAGACAGGTATGTAAGGTGGCTAGATTCATCTATTATTACAAGCAACGACATAGATAAGTGCTGCAAGTATACGCTGCTGATACTTAGTACCATTATTAAGAGATTAGGAAAGGTTAGGATAGGAACGAAATGGCTTCTGGCGTCGCTTACTCACTTATCGAAACACAATTGCACACATGATTTTATTTCACCATGGTCTTCTGTGGTTACTGCCGCCAGACGGGCTGCCCTATTAAGGTTGTGAAGCGCAATGTGTCTTGCCACTACTTAAAACTTCCAGACCACAGAGAATCCTGAGAGTTTATTTTCAAATTTGCCCCTGCAAAGAATCGCATCCGTAACACCTGAATTTAAGAGCGCTAAGCGTCTTAAGTACTCAACTAATGGGCTCGTAAAAAGGTGCTACGAGTAAGTTGAATTAGAAGCGATAAAGTCATTTGATTTGTAATGCTCCTGAGTGTAAGTTATAATTATAGAAATAACAGTTTCATTATTGTGACCAAATATTGGCCAAGTCGGTAAGTAGCATAATTACGTAAACCTGTGTTCTCAATATGCAATCTAACTGTTTCTTTTAGATAAACTTTGTAAAAGATTTTTTCATATTGAGTAGCCACCAGAGAAACAGGAAGTGCAGGATGATGTGGTTACAACTTTTGAAGATCTGTATGGATCATCTCAATCGTAGGACTCCCGCTACTGGGCACAAGGCCTGCCCATAATTTTCCAATAGTACCAGTCAGAAGCATCAGTCAGCGTCGTCAGCCCAGTCCTCGTTCATTGACTATAATGGTTAGTAATTATAAATATAGGTACTAGCGACCGCTCTGGTCTTATATGGGTTTTATAAGTTGAAATTTTTTGGCACATAAAGTTCAATGAACCCTTGATCTGATCTGATGATCTGAGCCTTGCGCTTTATTGTCATTGCGAAGCATAATCAGAAATATCTCCTTCCATCTGTACAAACAGGAACACTAGTGCACACATACATACAGATAGCCAAATAGAGAAAAGGGGACATATTCTTTTACTATACACTTACGCTCTTATTCATAAAAATCCCTTATTAGAGGCTTAAAACGTTCAATAGTTAAAACGCTCATAAGACCTTAATAAGCTTATTATAAAATTGCTATTCATAAACGTTTCATAAGCCTGTCATAACTAATATGTCGCTATTAGTTAGTTTATCATTGTTATGTTGCCATTCTGATGAATTCATAGACAAAAAAGCTAAAATCTCTGTATCCACGCCCCAAATGACAGTAAAGTGATTTTTTTATGTGATATTTTGACATTTCTCATGAAAATTGAAAATATAACCCAATTTACTTCTGTGATAAATAAGTGATTTTGTTAACAATTTTTAGATTCGCAATTAACTATGGAATCCAAGTGGATAAAAAACGTCAAAGAAGCCTAAATTGGTCAGAGGAAGATAAAGTGAGTGTTTTTTTTTTTAATATTTATTTGCCATTAGTTGTGTTTAGTAGTATTTTCTGTTTATTAATTTCTTACGTTTACTTTCGGAGCATCTATTGTTGGAATTGGTGAGGGAGATAGTTGAAGCGATCGAAAATAAAAATACGGACACTAATTGCAATTACAAAATACAAGCAGCGTATATCAGCGGATTTACAAGTCAGGTATGTATAGCTTAGTTTGGCAATTGCTAAGACATGAACTAACACATATTTAATGCGTACGTTATTGTTATATTAGATGTTTGTTAAAGTTGTTCAATATTTCCAGCTTCAATAGTAGGTATGTGCAATGGTACCACACGTACCATTACTCAGCTGAAATCCCAGTGGGGCATTTTAAAGATGACCCAAAAACGACAAAAAGTAGAAGAAAGAAAACAAACTGTTGTGACTGGTGGTGGTCCACCGCCGCCAAGGAAGCCAGACAACGCTGAAGATATAAGTTCGTGGCTCCCAAACGAATTCATTATAGATACAAACGAGTTTGATTCAGACCAAATAAATCAGGTAATTTCATGTTTAGCTTTCAAATATTCCCTAACCTAAACAAATTATTTTATTAAATATTTTTTATTTGTTATAAATATATTTATTTTATTATTTTTAAAACACCTTCAACAAATCTGCTCATATTCTTTGGACTGATTGCATGATGCAAATTTAAAACAAAAAATTATTATTATTATTTTATTAGAAATTGTAAGCATTGCTGTCATGAGGGAACCACTTTTATTTTTCTCAAAGTTTTCTAACTGTGAATTTTGAAAATCGGTGCAGTAGTTTTTGAGTTTATCACAAACAGACAGACAGATGGGGCGGAGGACTTTGTATTATAATATGTAGTGGAGAAATAATAAATAATTATGTGTGGACAATATCACATAACACCATGACAATGCAATGTTGATAGTGTGTTATTGCACCACAGCCTTCGGGCTCACATAGCTCTAATATGCTCATATCTATAAAATATTGTATAAACATCCCACATAATATTTCATCACCACACATAATATGTGCTATTTTTATTTCAGCCAGAAAACTATGCTGCAAATATTGCGAATCATGAAATGAAGTGTCGGAAGGAGCTTCATGAAGCCCAAATTAAAAATGAAGAGAAGAAAGCGAGAATATTGGACCTAAAAGAAATTTTAGTGCAAAAGAAAATTGCTTATTATGAGAAAAAAATTAAAGTACTTGAAAAATATATTGTATTTTTACTACATATATCACTTATTATGTTATATCTTACATAAGTATGTAATTTAAACTATTATTTGCTAATTCCTTTACAAACAAACATCAATCAAAATTCAAACTCCATATCAAACGTCAACAGAATCAGTCAGTCGGTCAGCTGTTTTAAGTCGGCCATCTTGAATTGTTCTCTTATTAGAGGCTTATAATAGGGTCCATGCTTCAATAACTTTATGAAACACTTATTAAGCGGTTTGCTGCTATTGAACGTTTATGAATAACACTTTTTGGTAAATTTCTTATAACAAGCTAATAAGCCTTCTATAACTTTTTATGAATAAGGCCGTTAGTAATAAAATTATGGATAGCCTTTTTGGGGCAGATCACTCAGTTATCTTACCTATCGGTCAGGATGACACCTCTTTGGATTTCATGTGTTTGGGTTATTGATAGGTTTAGTAGTAATTGCCGAAGTAATATCCGGAGGCAGTTAGTTACCAATGCATGCGTGCTTTTGTATTTCCGTGAGTGAGTAAGGTATGCCAGAGCAATTTTCCCTATCCCTTCTCAATCCGAAACCACTGCGGTCCCACTGCAGTCGGCAGCACACTCTTATAGCACCTGTGGCGTTGCTAGTGTTATATTATAAGCGACGGTTGCCATCTACCATCAAGTGGACCATCAGCCTCTATGTCAAACATTAAAAAAAATCTAAATTTAATATTATTTATCAATTGGGCTTCTACAAGAAACTTATGATCGTCATTATAAATTAAAATTTACCAGACTTTCGGAAAAAAAGGCCAAGATGACGACTCTGAGTAGAAACCCCGAATGAAAACTCTTTTCATCTTTAAAATAAAAATAACAACAATTACACTTAATTAAACAATTAAACAACACTTAACAACAACAAATTTTAAAGTATAGGTACCTATACTTTAAAATATACAATACTAAACATAATATAAGCTCCGAATCTCTTAAATCCAGGCTTCATTAAAAAATATAGTGATATTCATGATTCATGTATGTACTTATGTAGTGTCATATACCCACATATTATTGATTTTATTATGTATTACAATATTGAATAAAACTATGCTTTGCATCAAAACCTACTTAATGTATTCAATAGATAATCTATTTCTATTTCCTCTATTTGCCAATTGTTTCATAGAGTTGAGGTTATATTGTGGAATACCACCAACGTGCCACCAACCAATGGAACTGTTACAAATGTTCCCTTTCACTGTTCAATAAAACACAAACTGCTGCTAGATTCAGCGTGGAATACCTACTGTTAATAGCAACAAAAACATTGCTTTAACCGTCCAGCCTCGACTAGTAGTGCCAGCAAGTGTCATTGCGTGGTAGCTAGACCCATATTGTAATCTATACTAATATAATAAGCTGAGAGTTAGTTTTGCTATAAAATCTGGATCAGATTTTAAAAAATCTTTTTGCATTTTATAATCCAATTTTTGATTAAGGTTAGAGAAAGGTTATTTAATTATCAAGCTATGACTTCTAGAAGTTAAGTAAAAAGGAAAGAGTCAGAAAGAATAAGGGGCCGAAAAAGGAAAATTACCGAGAACAGCAAACATGTCAAACTAACCTCGAGATTCAGCTAATAATAATAGACATGTGCTTTAAAACGCACTCTTGAGGAGGTATAAGTGCTTCATAATATGTGATATTTTCCTTATAGTAACTCATATGGAGCGACGCTACAATATTTTTTAGTTTTTTGAAATAATTTTCATTATTTATTATAGTACCTATCTATGCCTAGATGACTGCGAAACGCAATGTACAAAGTTGAAAGAATCGTCTGTTGTCAGTGGATGCTTATTTTTTTAATTTATTAATTAATTAAATCCAACAAACATTTATGATTTTCTTATACGTAATTCAACATACAGTTGAAGTAATATCTCTTTCATAGTTTTCTTTAATGAAAAATAACTGCGCAATAAAAAAACCTTTTAGTTTTCCAGAAAAAGTATTAAACAGATGTCAACTTTCTTCCTCCATTGTCACTTCATTAAATCATCAATTGCTAGTGTACTTTGAAACTCGTGTGTGCGGAGAAATTCTCTATTTATTTTCCTCCGTTGCTTTCTCCGTGTAAAATATTTACTTTACTTCGACTTATGTCTACAATGTACCTACTCTGTCATTATGAATTATTTTATATTGGGTATGTTTACCCGTCTTTGTCCGACATTTTGTCATTACAGCGCATTTTAGGTAAACTATAATAGGCACTGACGTACTAATAGGTAATAGAACATTTCTAGAATAAAATTTAATACACCCCCACATACTTTGTGTTGTGGTGTATTAAATTTTATTTTAATAATAATAAAACTCAGTAATAAAAAACAAATCTGGAATTCTTTGCAAGGGAAATGTGAAATAGATAATTAGATTTACAATATACTTACTTATTCAGATTACAATTTATTTTGATTATTTACAATCAATACGATAAAAACATGAACACCTATTAACCTGGATATGGCATACCATTGGAATGAGTTGGAATTGATAATAATAATAACATTATAATAATTTGTTTGTTACCATCATCATCTCAGTAGCTGAAGGACATCGTCTGCTGTAGCCTCTCCCATATGTTCGATGTTCGAATTAAAAAAAATGTTTCGAATTGATAACGGTAAAAAGTAAACGCCTAATCTTTTTCGCATAGCAACAGTTCGTATTCCATGAGAGGTTATGAATATTTTATGATAGGGGTTTAAAAAGTGGTAATAACTTCTCAAAGACAAACGTTTTGAAACTAACGTTATGGGACCAAACCAAACTTTCAAGCAAATTTCCCCTCCCATCTCCGGTTTTAAATTGAAATTTTCAAAAAAATGTTTTCTTGGCGGATGGTTGTTTTTAAATGTTATGTTGGTAACTTTCGTTCGTCTACGGATCTCCACGGTCCTGATTCGATATCGCAGTTTAACCCCGAGCATAGCCCTCTTAATAGCTCGTTGAGGGCAAGTTGATGGACGTTGAGCTTTCTAACGAGGCCCATAATAACTTCTAATTTGGATCTGAATAACACAACTGCCAAGTAATTTTTGAAGGCTTGAGTTCGCTCATCAAGCAAGGCAATAAATCTATGATAAATGCCGCAGGTAAGCCGATGAGCCCCTTAGGGCCGATTCCTATATCCCAACAACGAATCGTTTTTGCCTACAAACGGTACTTATATAGCCACGACTCGTAAGGGTGACGCGTTCCTATATTCATCTACTTGTAGGAAACTTGTGGAACGTTTTGTTACAATCCGTTGTCGGAAAATGAAAACGAGTAGTTACTTGTAAACAGTGACGAATGGTAGATTATAGGAACCCGCTGTTAGAGTCCCCGCAGACTTCAGACTTTCTACCGGCCGATAGTTTGGTCGGCTATATCAGTATGAAGAGGTATGCAAGTACGCACATTCAGTGATTCAGTATCTGCATACCTCTTCATACTGATTAAAAAACCGACCAAACTATCGGCCGATAGAAAGTCTGTAGTCTGCGGGGACTCTTAGAGTTTGGTAGCTATCGTCTCCAAGGTATACAAGCAAAACTAGGATAGTGCAAATGCTCTGGCGGTGCGAAAGGATTAGAGACAAGTTGAGGCTAGAGAAATTAGCTCGACCATCTTTTAAAAAACACCGAAACACATCAAGATCAACCATACCATCATGATGGTTTTTTATCAAGACTGCGTAGTTTACAGTGCAGAAGGTATTTTAAAACCTGGGTAACCTTTAGTCACAACCATCATTGCAATACCGACATTTAATAATTAACCTTCAAACTGCGGACTTTTTGCATCCAAATTTATTAACTATATCTCAGTACATGTACATTTTAGACATGAGCGATACAATCTGCTTGAGAAAAGAAGTGTCTGAAGAGAACATGCTGTGTGAACCGGCTAACTTAGTGGAGCTGTTTCGAACAAAAAACATAGATGACTTTTCCAGGCTGATTGCCAACATTCATTCAAGAAGAATAAGAAGTAATGTATACTACATTTTCTTACAAAGTTACAAAGTGTTACAAAGTCTATAAATAATTCTTTGACACACAATTAAAAGAGGCAATCCAGTGAATTCTCTTTTCCTTCCTTCAGTAAAAAAATGTTCAGCGTAATCCTAGCCAATTAAGTAAAATGTTTATGTGGTTATAATGTTATCAAATTAATTAGCAGCAAGAGTGTGTAAACTAGGCAATTATAATGACCGAGGAGCTAGGTCGAGGTCTAACAACTCTCGGGTCTACACTCGCCGCAACCTCAATATAGAAGGCAATAAATAAAATATTGATGCAAGTTCTTAATTCATAATTCGAATGCGCTTTTATGTACGGCTTTGTCTGTGTCTGTTACAATTTTATCGGATCTTGTATAGTTAATAGAGCATCCTTGAAATCTCTGGGAATGCGCATTTTGAAAGACCAGTGTTCTTCCATAAGTCGAATCGACAGGTAGAAAAAAACTGTTTCTAATATTTAAAAAAATATTCTTATCTTCTCTTTTTTTAATTAGATATAGAGCTATTAACGAGGAAAGGCACGCTTCTTTTTCTCAGGTTTTTCTTAGGTCTCTCAAGGTCAATTTTTCAATCCTTATTGGTGAAAGTCTGACAAAAAGTCCCTCGGGAGCAGTTGCAGTTGTATTTTGTCTGGTTAAAAAATATCCTAAGTCCTTTGGTGTACCTCCCTCACAAAGTGTATGTAAATATAAATAATTTCATGTTAATCGGTTAAGTTAAGGCGTGAAAGCGTATCAAAAAAAATTCTGTTAAGAACTGTCGACCTTTTTTTTTTTTTTTTAACGAGGAGTAATCCGCTTACAGATTCCCTACCGCTGGCTAGACGGTAAGGATATGTGGGGGTCGCCCAGCACCTGATCATAGTGGCACTGGGAATACGCCACTAAAACTCCCCGGTGCCTCCTTGCCCACGATAGGGATGAACCGGGCTCTGCGGGGGGCATCTTACACCGGTCCACCCCCAGGGCAGCCCGGCCATTGCTGACCAGGCTAACTCCAACGTGAAGATTGTCCCGAGACACTAGTACAATCTCCATACGGAGGGACCTTGTGCAGGCACACACAGCTAGCCGACCATGTGCGCAAGGTCCCCCTAGACCATCTACAGAAGACGGGCCTACAGGCTCGCCTTCCCTAGACAGCCTCACCAAAAGTCCGCACTCAAAGAGTGCGGAAAACTCCACGGTGAGAGGTAGCCCGGCGAGGGTTTCCCTCTCGTGAGCGTTCGCTGCAGGCCCCCGCTCGGAAGCCCGCTTTGTAACGCTCACAACACCAACAGCGCTCTGCTACAGGCCCCCGCTCGGGAGCCCGTTTGGAACGCTCAGTCTCGCCTAAGAGGCGTGGGTGGTTTCCGATAACTCAAAGTTATTTTGAGCGTGCGCCCTCTGTTATTACAGTAACAGAGATTGAACATCATTCGGATAAACAATAACATGCCGTCGCTCCTACAGGCCACCGCTTGGCAGCCCGCTTGGAACTTCGGTTGAGCGCTCCTGCGGGACGCTCTTGGTAGCCCGCTCAGAACGCTCGTACGCCTTCTTGGTCCCCGAGGCGGCTCGCCAAGGGTAAGCCCCCCCACCTCGACAAGGTTATGGCGTACATAGGGGGGGAAGAACTGTCGACCTTAACATAAAAAAAGTCTGCCAGCCAGATCTTTACATTAAAAACAAAATAAGTAAGTAACCAGTTAATAGTCAACTTCTTATAACAAAGTAATAAAGCAATTAACGATAACACTAATGATGTTGCGTGCATTAGTAACAATTTTATTTATTTTTAAATTAGTTGACCTGGTGAACTTCAAACCGCTTGGATTAGTCCAACTAGTTCTACTATTAGTTTTAGGATAGAACAGATTGGACAAAAAAAATCCAAGTAGTTGCTTCTGCAGAGTTGAGACACTAGAAAAATTGGACTATTTTTAAATAGAATAATTTTAATGGAGCATTTAATATTACAGATGTTTATAATATTAGTTATTAGTATAGATAGATAAAGATAAATGTTAGAAGCAAAGACCTATATAAGTATAATGTTAGAAGTAGAAGAGTCGATACTAAGTAATATTATAAAGAGAGATTTGTATTTTTGTATGTTTGTAATAAAGAAACTTAAAAACTGATTTTAAAAATTCTCATCTATAGAAAGCTACGTTATCAGCAAGTATATTATAAAGTTACGCGGGAGAAGTCGAGTGCAACAGCTAGTTTTACAGCTGTTTTGTTTTGCTTATTTCTTTATGTACACATATAACTATTTTAGGCTCTTACATAATTTCCGATTGCGAAGTAACCGTTATGTAACGAAAGTGGTACTTTGGTGTTTAAGAGAAAGTTCAAATTGATCTTTGAGTAAAACTAACTGGTTTCCACAATATTTTCATGTTTTTTTAAAGATTATACAAAACTGTATGTTTTTATTTCATTGTTTTTATTATCTTTTATGATAGAAATAGAAAATTTGTGACTATTTTTTATTGAGATCTTATTTAAAAAAATATTTTTTATATAATGATTGTTTAAAAATTTAAAAATTTTTAGTAATATTTTAATGGAATACTAGGAGATCATAAAACCGAACGGACTGGGTGTACAGAGGTCCGAGTCAAGGCGAATGACAGTGGCCTCGCTGACTTATACTTACATGTTACACAACACATAACTCGAACCGTTTTAGATATGGTGTTTTCCCATAGCTTGATTTTTCATTACATTTTATAAAAAATAAAATATTAATTAGTATGAAACGGTAAGATAAGACGGACGATTTATATTTATTTGAAAACAATTTTCATTTAGTTTACATTTTTTAGTTTTTGGCTTTGCTCATATTATGTTTTGTCAGGCGTTGTATTTTTTATTTCTCAATGCAAATGTCATAGAATTGCTCCCCTGTAAAAGCCTACATCAGAAGGAAGTTTGTTCTAAACAACTTATTTTTATGTCAAAAATAATAGTGTCATGTCCATCTATCACCGAAACACATTTCGATTGTAACGCTCCCTGTGTGTCATTTCATTTCTTGTATTCCGTGACCTTAATAATAATGTTTAAAATATTCATCTCTAAACAGTAAACAAGTAGCCAACCAGTCGGTTGGTCTCAAATTTTTTTATAGTTGAAATGATAATTATGCTAATGAGAACACACCGTCATGCTCGCGGCTAGAACGATTAGACCACATTTTTATTACATTTGTGTTGACGCCAGAAAAGAGTGCCGTTGTGTTTGAGAATATTTTTTGTTTATTTGGAAATGCAGTGACCTGGCACATGAAGCAATACACTAATTTACATTTAAAAGGTAAGGAATTAAGGATATTATTAAATAAATATAAGTGTGTATTTATTACAATTTATGTATTATTACTTGCAATATGTCAATATAGGTTTACATTAATAACACAAATGACTCTTGGTATAATTACAAAAAAGTATTTTCCATATAGTAAAGAAAAATACTGTGAGCATAAGTTTTAGTTTTGCTATAAAGCTAAAAATGCTGTAAAAATTTAAATAAAAATTATTATTATAAAAATTTAGATTCAAATTAAACGATTATTATAATGGCATAACATTTTAAAATATCTCTATGTATAATTGTTTTTATTTATCATAATATGTATTATACTTCTCCTGCAAAAGATTCTTCTAAAATTTAGAATTTACCACATTTAATGTGGTACGATGATACTTACCTATAAGAAAATGAGGCCTACTTTGCGAGATATTTAGCCTTTTAAATCCGATAAGTATTTTCGAAGATAACCCAAACAAACAAACATACAAGCTTTACTTATTTATAATATTAGTAAAGTATGGATCTGTAAATATTAATATAAAACAATGTCGTTTATTTAAATTACGCAACAACGGATTGTAATGTGGTTTTCAGTAATGAAAAGTAGGAGAAAGGTTTCTACCTATATATAATTTGCTGAAAAAAATCCATGCGAAGCCGGGGTGGCCCGCTAGTTAAATTATATTAAACGTTAAGTTTAGTGAGTGAGAGGTTGATAGAACAGTGAGTGAAAGGTTTGGTCGATCGATGACACAAGAAATTAACCTTAATAGTCAATTAACTCATTGTATTAAATCGTTACTATCGTTATTGGATTCTACAAAAATACATTAAAATAACTTATCATTAATTATCATTAATCTTGTTTGACTTTTAATTATATTTACACTCATCACTTTCATTATAAGAATCAGTATCTGAAAAATATCCTACATGACTGACTAAAACAAATATTCTGTTATATGTATATTTTTAATTATAAGAAGTATAAACCCGTTCTTACGATCTCCACAAACTTTAGGATAATATAAATAACTAGCTGGTGCCCGCGACTTCGTCCGCGTTCTTTCTGGAAAGGACAAGGTACCCTATGTCCTTTCTGGTGTCCCAGACAACGTGTATGCAAAATTTCATGGCGATCGGTTCAGTAGTTTTTGCGTGAAAGAGTTAAAAACATTCATACATCCAAACAAACTTTCGCATTTATAATATTGGTAGGACTAAGTAGGATTATAGTAGAAATGCATCAAGACCATAATATCAAGACATTGGCCTTCACGAAATCCCCCAACTTATTGATTCATTTATAATAGGTACCCCTAATACCATTCCAATCAATATTCTCATGTTTTATCTCTTTGAACTATTTTTCTTACTTTCAAAATGTTTCCAACTATCCAGCTTCATTAGCAGACGTGTATAGGTGTACACACACATAAACAATGCTGTAGGTAAATAAAATGCAACAAAAGAATATATTATAATTATATAAGAAGTAACCTTGTAAACTGCGAAAAATCATTTAAGCAAATATTATTCTTACCTGTTAAGATAGTTTAGGTAAAGTCAGTTAGTTGTATTATACACATTATTGAAATTGTATGTCCGTTTTCTTTGGAAACAGAACTTCGTTTTGGTTGAAAGTTACCATAATTATATCTTTTCAGTATCTGATAACGTGTATGCAAAATTTTATTGTGATCGTGAAAACGTAACTTACTTTATTTATTTTGATTACAGCAGTTTTGTATTAAATATTAAAATCTATATGAAGGTTTATCTTGTCATCTTATTCCTAATTCCATATCAATTCTCTAATTCCCTACAAACATGCTTAAGTTAACGAAACGCTTACGCACTAAAGAGTCAACAAGGTTTTAGACTCTTTAGTGCGTAAGCGTTTTGGGCGGGTTCAAAATAATTAATTATTTAAAGTATTCAAGCGCGTCATGAATATTAAAAATTCCCCAAGTAAAATCAAATTTGTAATCTTAAAATTAATAATCGTATTTTATGTACCAGGACATCATCATGTTTGAGCAGTTATTAGAGATTGCGTTCGAGGCAGAACTAAATACAGAAGAGAATGAAGAACTCTTGGCGTTTGCCCCACAGATGTGCGATGAAGATCCAGCCAACAGGGAATCTACAATCATGGAATTAAGAGAGTTGATTTACGGTTAGCAGTTCTTTTGTATTTATTTTGCTTTTCTGTACGTACTTTTAACCATAAAAAATGTGGAGTATAAACCGTTTTGACATAATATGTTGTTTAGTTAATCTGGATCCTAAGTTAAGGTTCGAGCCTCCTCTTATTAGAGTATTTTTAAAAGTTGATTAAGAAAAGGCGGAATTTGAATGTCCCAAAATCCGTCTTTTATTTTATAACTTTATGAGGTATATAAAGAAGAGACTGAGCCTCTCAAGTTCGATACATTTTTATCAAGCTAATTAGGCATATCTTAATAATGTATAATATTAAAAATTTAAATTTACAATATAAAAAAAAAATCTTGTAAAAGAGGTGGATTTCAACTTAAAGCTAGTAAACATTATGATATAAAAAGAAACTGTAATGAACAAATTATTAATGAATCGATTTTTGTTTTAAATTTCAATTCGTGAATTTGGCCGCGTATTTTTTAATAAAATATAAAAGCCTCTTTTTTTAATAATATGAGATATTCTGACATTTTATCACTATAAAAGTTTATCAAAACGCTTCATTATTAGGTTCTGTTACATAAACTATATTACTATAAAGTTTTATCAAAACCCTTTTAGCAGTTTTTATGTGACAGAACAGAGTACATCCTCTCACTTTCTCATTTTTAATATTGGTTGTATTAAAATGAGTGATTTGTTTATAGAACGTGGTGAATGCCTGCCTTACAGGATGGACGACGAATTTTTATTAAGATTTTTGAGGGCGCGATATTTCATAGTTCGGAGAGCACATAAACATGTGAGTAAGTATATTCTTTAAAATTATAATTTAGATAAAAATACGGTAATACTCAGTAAACTTAAAAAAAAAAAGTATATTTACCCGGTTCGGCGGCATCACCCTCTTATTATTGGTTCTGTTTATTTATAGTTAAGGCAACTTTAGCTTATTCACTACCGATGAGGTTGATTGTCATTTGTCTCCATGCTTGATCAAATCTTTACTATACCAATACCACTTTAAAGTTTCTTAATTGCAGGGCCACTTTATCGTTTTTTAAGAGAATCTAGGAAATCTATATTACGGTTTAGGAAAACTACTCTAGCTAGATCTAGAGTAGGTAGATCAGTAGACCAAACCAGCGAAAATTATCCTATCCGTCCGCGGTCTATCCCGGTTCTTTTGATTCACTTTTCTCCTGCTTGCTTGCATTTAGAGCTGTAGCAAACCGTATGTATTCGGTACTGAGTAACGGGTGCGCCATCTAGTACCTAGTAACGAAACGTTACACACGAATACATTTCGTTACTCGCATGTTTCGTATCACCTACACCTCGTGTTCACGCAAGTAACGTTGATGCGTATTGCGTGTGGCGTGTGGCGTGTGTGGCACAGACCATACAGTGATGCTAGCGCGCGGTGCGGTGGTGTAGTGAAACGTTTGCTGGCTGAGCGTATGTTTTATCATAGAGTAAATTAACCAGTAATGTACTATTTACTCTATGGTTTTACGCATACGCGCGCTTATTCTGTGAATTTAAAAACGTACGTTACAAAGAACTATGTTCGTTGTAACTAAAGTATAATTTGGAAAATCGTCTTCCAAGTTTTTTACTGTTTATTAAAGGTATTGTGTATGTAGACAAAGTTTGAAATTGGAACAGTAACAAGGTAAGGTAACATTAGATTATAAATTAGAGATATTTGTAAAAAATACTGTCATTGTAATATAACATACGCTCACGGTCAAAATTTTCAAAATAGTAAATCCATAATTTAGTAGATTCCGTCAACAGTCACTTGTAGTTCTACACTTTACCTATTACATTACAACAAACTAAATTTAGAATAACTTAAACACAAGTCGGGTTCAAAATACGGAAACGTGAAAGTACGCAATACGACTCGATTCGTTATGAGGTATCAGAACAGAAGTAACGAGTAACGTAACGATACGATAGTAACGAGTCCTAATTGTCAAAGTAACGAATACATACGGGTACGCTTTCTTTCGTTACTTTTACACCTCTACTTGCATTTGCTATATTAAGTCTAGTATCTTGTCTATGGATGGACTTAGGCAGGACTTTAGTTTAGGATTAGGATTAGGACTAACTATGCGAGTATTGCAATTTGCAACTTTTAAACAACTTTATGTGGGCCAATCCCGGCGGCACTGCAATGCCGGGCCGACCCGTGACGGGAGTGGAGCGAGCCCCGAACATCCCGTCTGGTTACAAAAATCAGTTTAATATACTGGTCCCTCGATGAGGGAACTTTCAGATATTAAGCTGAAAAGAACAGATACTACACTTTGATCTTAGCCAAAAGGCCGAGAAGCGATAACGGACATGTAAAAAGGCACGGATGTCACCGAAACGCAGGAACGAAACGATACCGCGATATAACCTCCTTATACAGCGACATCTATCCGCACATTTTCATAAATAAGAAATGTGCCGTAAAGCGACATCTGTCAATTATATGTAAAATTTTATTACGATATCGTACTCAGCGACATCTACTAGATATATATATTTATAATCATGATAAATAGTGAAAATAAAATTAAATCAGAATTAGTATAAATTTGAATTTAGTAATATTTGACTGATTTATTGAAAAAACTTTTAAACATACCTTAAAAGGACCTAAAGGTCATTTTCATTGTATTAAATTTTTCATTGTATTTACAGTTAGTACGATACTGCAATTTTTTGGAGCAATATCCTCAACTTTATAAGGGTGTAGATCTGTTTTCACTGGTGAGAGTAAAAGATTCCTATGAAGGTTGCATGTTTGACCATCCTGATGTTGGAAGATTGACTATATTTAGATTTGGTAAGTAATTACTATTATGTATGGTATAACAAAATGTACACAATGTGTGATTGAATTCCTTTTTCTGATGTTTTTTTCATTTTCAAAAAAATGAAAATCGGTTCTTTTATTCCACTTTTATTCCTTTGAAATGATTAAGTTAAGGTCGAATTTCGATCAATGGACGAATACTAGTTGTCATAAACAGCTAAACACTAAAACACTAAACACTAGCTCATAAATTTTTACGAATTGTATCTTTAAACTTTCAGGTACATGGGACATTCACGAATTCTCAATAGATGAATTAATAAAGGCTGGAATGGCGATGACAGAGATTGGCATCCGCCAGCCAAAGCTGCAGGTATTTGGAGTCACCATCTTAGTCGACTTGGAAGGCATCACCTTAAGACAAGTGGCCACCTTGACACCGAATGTTGCTTACCAGATTGTCTGTTTACTGGGGGTTGGTATTTACACTTTATTTACACTCTAGCGAAACTTATACCTTACTTACCTTAATATAAGTGCCAACAATATTATTGATACCTATTATTAGATAATTTTTGGTTCTTTATGAATCATAAAATAAAATGATTTATCTCATTTTTTGCGAACGGAAATTAAAAAGTAAGATCTGCTTAAATGTTTTCTATATATATATATTACGCTTTCGTTTTAATCAGGGATTTACAATTCCATGGCGAAAATGAAGCGTGAGGGTAGCTATACATATAGTCGGGCCGGCACATTCGATTCGGCAATTTTTGTTGAACAAAGCCGACCCGAAGTACCTTCTACATACATTATATGTTCCACTTTCATTCGGCTTACCCTATTAGCATAATCACCCGGTTTTTGTTTAATATCCGGCCAAGAGGCCTTTCTGCCGAACGTTCATCTCAGCAACCCTGAGATGTCCTGCGGTTAGGTGACATGAAAGGTATCGCAGGAAAAGGCTGGATGCGAAGGATAGAAAACTGTGCGTGGTGTCGAGCCTTGGGGGAGGCCTACAACATCCAACGGTGGAGAGAGACAGGATAATGGTGAATTACAATTCACGTAATATAACGACGCTTATAGAATAAAATAAAATGTTTCAGTTGGCGACAGCTGGCCGCATGAGGAGCTGTCACTTTATCAACTATTCGTGGATGCTGAACTCATTCTTTTATCTATTCAAACGATTCATACCTCAGGAGGCGAATGACAAGATCTTCTTCCATAGATATGACCTTAAGTCTCTCCAGAAACACATCAGGCCTGACTGTCTCCCGGTGAGATACGGAGGGACGTGTAGGAATCACGTGTCTTTCGGGCGATGGTTGCAGAAAATAAAAAAATATCGCGATCAAAAGTTCGATGATGATATGAAAGCGGTTGGTTACGTTATAAAGGAATGAATTGCGTTTTTTTATACATATAATGATCGACGGAAGTACCACATAATATGTGCTTCTGTCGATCATTGATACAGTCAGTATACCACTTGATGTTGCTTATCATAGGTAGCTACACTTATAAACATAAGTGAGAATTTGAGAAAATGCAAATAAAGTACCATCATAATTATATTGTGTTGAAAAATAAAATATGCAACGTCCGATATTCTTATACTTGCCAAGTGTTAAATCTTTATTTTTAGTTTAGCCTATGTCCATCCTGAAATTCGAATTAGTGAAAAAAAGTATTAGTGAAAAAAAAAATTCCAAATCGGATGTGTTCTTTCGAAGATTACCTACATACAAATAAATATACAAACTTTACCTTTTTATAATATTAGTATAGATAAGGCGGGAGGGAATTAACTCCGCTGTTATTATCGCTATATATAATATATCGTTTATACTCGTAATATGAATATTTTGATTTTAAAAAGATATTTTTATAATTCAACTTTAAATATGGATGGATATTTTTTTAAAATAAATGTAGTATAGTTTTTTAAGGTTTAAAGTATTTTTGTAATTTTGACTGACGGTGGTTGAAGTTCCGTCCTAGGCTTCTATTGTGATATTACATATTATTGTAATACTTTTTACATTTATAAATTAAAAAATAAGGATTTGTATTTTGTTGTTTTATTTCTAGCAAATATACCTACTTGATATTGTGCTGATGGATTGGAAGTAGTGTTTTTGGTATCCAAAATGACGGCAGTACTTGAAAGTTGATACCTATAAAATGAAAATATCACGACTCACAGAATGGCTTTTCCCAGTAATTTATTTTATTTATTTATGTTTATTTTATTTACTAATTCCTGTATATCTATATTTGACGACACGTTTGTCTAGTGGTTAAATCCTAGCTGTTAACCTGACCTTTGTACCTGAGTCATGGATGTTTTGTATTTATAATATGTATTTATTTACAAAAAAAATAATCTATGTAGTATATCAACTGTCTGGTATCTATAATACACGCATTAGTTGCTTGCTGTGGAACTAGATGGTGCTGTGTAGAATGTGTGAAGATATTTATGAAAATATTTATCATTGATAAGAAATTGGTATTAAAAATCTTATCTTCGCATTTATTTTAACTACGGGTCATTTGGTTCTCTACTTGATGGCAAATGGTTGCCATCATCTGTAAATACAAACAGCTCAAGGGAGGATACAGTGTACCTACAATATTTTGTGTGTTTAGGTTTTATATTATAATGTAGTACAAAATAGTTATTAGTAGAACAAATAGATTAAGCACTATTGATAATTCAATGAAATTGACATGGATTGCGTGTCACTCGGTATTAAAAATGGTCTTGCTTCCAAATTCATTTTGACATCTGATAGAATATGGACATAATCAGATAAGTATTTGAAAACAATCAATAATAATCAACAATGATTTCAATTTAATACAAGAAAACCTTCAAAACTACTGAAGCAAGATGGGCTTGAAAACCAACAATATATTACATTTATTTGCTATTTAAAGTAGATATTTCTGATAAGTTTCCGACAGTTGTGGTGGCGCCAATCAGAAATAATATCCGGCTCCTAAGCTCAGAAAAAATATCCTAAGGGAAATTAGTAAAATGTTTGAGAATTTGTCCACCGAATGCTGTTTCGTATGCGTAGATTTTACCAACGGGGATTATTCACTCAGACTCTTTAGCGCTTTTTTATAGAATTCAGACTCTCGTTTCTTCTGCTTTTCGACAGTACTACTTTTAAGCACAGGGCCTACCTTGACAAGAGCGCGAGCTTCAGCACTCGATGATGCGGGAAATTAAACTACGTGCGCAGTCTCTGGGAGACTAGTTTCAGGCTTTGGTTATATTTGAAGAACTAACGGGTAAAATAATGAACGAAATTGGCAAGGTGACGAAAACATGGTTTTATATTTTTCAATTTTAATCTAATAAGTATTTAATTATAAAAACATTTGCACAAACTTTTTCTTAATAATTATAAAAATAAATTAATTAAAAAAACTAGTTACTTATTTTACTAATTCATTTTATACTTTGTTTATAAATGTTGAATCCAATACGTTTAGGTATAACTATTGGATTCTACCTTAAATAATTTAGGCTTGAGTAAATGATTTTTCCGATCATTTTTACTTTAAATTTTTTTTAAACATATTAATACATACATATGAACTTGTTCATGACTAGAAAATAAAACAAATCGAGTATTTCCATTATACACTCCACTAACAATATCTTTAACTAATTAGGCACACGTAATTATAATTTACATTAACTACATAATGGATTTCCTTTAAACCCACACTTTAAGCCTAGATTTTGATGGAGGTTACAAATGCGTTGCCAACATAGATAGGACAAAGGATAAGGCATAGGGGAATCTCTTACACACTTACTCAACAATTGCTTCATAATTACTCAATAATTACTTACAATTATTCCAGTTAGACATAAAAAGATTTTTACTTTTGGAATGGAGACGGCCACAAAATAATTCTGGCTTGAAAAATGACATAGATAGTCAATTAGACTCGAGTTTATGTTACTCTTCATTGAAAGATAAAAATTACTGTATCTGTTATAATAAATATAGGTTATACACAAATATTTCATTATTCACACATCTCTAAAGTTGTTAAGCATTCTAATACACTAATTTATTAATTAAAGTATCAATTTGTGTATGTGTGTATGTATAATGTTCTTCCGGGTCCAGCAATGCTACGCAGCTCTACAGGTCTCCAGTGCGCTACGAGCTACGGCGTAGCAAGCTCGTGTGTACCGCGTATCCCATTGTTCGTTTTCAAAAATTATTTTCAGTGCTCAATTTTTTGTACAACTTTGTCAAGTCAAAATTAAGTGAATTTAAAGAAACTCTGTGTACTTTCACTTATAATTTCCTCAGAGGTAAGTTAAGTCAACTTAATTTTCGCTTAGAATAGTAACAAGCAAAGTTCTGGTGGCAAACACGAAGCAGAGTTCATAATTGTTAATGAGGCCTTCCTGCATTTAGCCGTATTTAAATGCAATTGAATATTATTATAATTTGACAATTTAATTAATAACCTCTTTTTTTTGAGAATTCTCTTAGTTTTATCTAGATGTTTTGCCCTTTGAAACAATCTCCCTTTTGAGGTGTTCAAGAGGTCTTCAAACGTATGGGGTTCTTCAACGTTCACTTGTACTTACAGTCCATCAAGTGGACAGTCAGCCTGCCTGCCATCCTTAATAATATAAAAAGAAATTTCAAGTAGTCGACGAAAAAGAAAAAAAAAATCACTTAAAAACATGAAGCGAATTGCAAACTTTTACAACTTGGACACGAAAGAAAAATTTCTAAACGTTCATTATAAATTTATACGTGAAACTTTCAGACGCGATCCGCTCCGCAAGTCATCAAACCAACTTATATATTAAATTAAAAATGGACTTGATGTTGATGACCGACCATGTTGATCAAACTTGATAAAAGCAAATTTTTATTTGTTCGTTTTGTTTGTTACGCTTCACTCAAAAAAAGATGCAGAAATGAACATTTCATCCAGAAATACCCACTCAAATATAAAAACTCCAATGACTGACAAAAATATATGAAAGAAAAAGATGAAATAAATTATTGCTCATATATTTTGTCAGGGGTTAATTTTTATTTTTCAACGCTTAATAAAAAAGGGCGCTGACAAAGTTGCGGGCGCAAGCGAGTATTTAATATATTTAAACGAAAATATGTCTATGGTGAAACCACTTTATCCGGACTATATGAAGTTGTGTTTCAATCAGTAAAGCAAACATTCCGGCGTTGAGGCCTTAGCAACACCAAATAGAGCAGACACTCGGTTAAAGTATTTTTATTAAATGTATACACAAAGGTAATAATGTAGTTTTTAAAAATAAATAAAATGTTTTAAAAATTTTTTTAAAATGGCTATAGAAAGTAACATATATTTTAATATTTTCTTTGTAAAAAATATCCATACTATAGTATTATAAAGAGAAAACATTTGTATGTTTGCAAAGTATATACTTTGTATTTGTATTTTGTAAGTACTACTAGACCAATTTTTAAAATTATTTTAGGTTTATAAGTATTTATTCTCATTAAAGCTTAAAGCTAAGTTACATGAGAAATAATAAATAAACTTAATTAAAAAGACGAAACATTAAACATGCAGACAAGACATTAAAATTTAAACAATATTTTCCCTGATTTTTACAAAAAGACGCCAAAACATTCAAACACTTAACATAACATGTTCCAACAGCTTGGATTTAAATTCTGTGAAAGATTTTGCCTGTTTTATGTGCAAAGGTAATTGGTTAAATAGTTGTGCTCCCTCAAAAGTAATCATTTTTTTACCATATGTTGTTCGTACCTTTGGTAAGACAACATGGCTTGCTCGTCTGGTTATGCAGTTGGAAATATCTTTTTGTTTAAGCTATTGTATAGGTATTATCAGCGAGTAGCATAGGCAATATTTTATAAAGGCAATAAAGTTTAGAACCATAGAGAAAATCAATCACAATACAAGCAAGGTGTTAACTCTTGACAAGTTCACAAAATTACTGTACGAGTACGTTGTAACCTATACTAATTAACCACTATACCATAATGGCTTGCCATAATGGTTTGCCATAAGGGCTACCCGTCGATGTGAATATTGTCAATATAGTGTACTGTTTTTCTGGCGTCCCGGTATTGTGTACTTCAATGTGAATGATGCCTTATAACTGTCCCGAGGGCTAAAGTACCCAATAAATTGACAAAACACGCTCCAACAATTCAACTTGATAATGATGACCCACACTAAATAAAACCCTTTTGCTAAATAAAATACAGTCCATAGAGGATTCTCTTTGAATAAATCATGCTTTTAAGGGTAAAAGTTAAGTTAATGTAATCCCCTTGTTTATTTGACTATGTTTTGAATTTAATTATTTGAAATACATCTCTCAGCACTCAAAAAAATGTCCATTGACTGCGAAATATAGTGTGCCCTGGTATCAACTTGCATCCAGATCAAAGCCAGATTCGAAAAGTTAATTTTTAAAGTTGCCTGGGAATAGAACCTGGCAATAAGTATCTGAACCACATTATGAGTGAATAGGCATATTCTGGGTGAGCTCGCTCCACCATAGGCCTCATCTTCGCTACACAGTTGGATATTAGCCAAGAGCAAACCCATCTCTAATAAAAAAAAAGACCTTACATAAAATTGCATTTATTATAGATTTTTTTATAAGTATTTCATTCATTCCATAAAGCTATACAAGAGGCTACAGTTAAAATGTTCGACATTAAAAGATCCTCATAGAAATCCCTCTAGAGCATGATGTACGAGTAAGGGCTGAATCGCTAGGGGGGAAATTTATAACATTGTATTTTGCGGTCGTCATTGGGAATAAATAACCTCCTAATGCGAAACTAACGAAGCATAATTTGCAAGAACAAATTAAAATATTTCTGACTCATTGAAAATTCGTTTATTTCACTTCTTTCTCTGCCAAAAAATCTGATGATAATTCTGACGATGTCCATAATTTTTTTGGATAGAATGTTTCAGGTACAGAGTTAAAGGAGAAAGACTTTTTGTGAGTTTTAAGGAAACAAGGTGTATTTAATCTATATGTATACAAATAATAAATAAAATTGATGTGTCTGTGTGTAATATCAAAAGAACTGCTTTTTACTAAATGCTATGTACGTAAATTGATTTATATACATTCCGGCTAATCTCCATCGGGACTTTCACTACCAAATAGCGATTTTAAGGTTATTTTTATTTAAAAAAAATAAAAATATATACCTAAGCTGAGTCCAGTGCCGTGCGCGCCACACTCGCACGCATCAGCGAAACCTAGCTGGTTCCCGCGACTTTGTCCGCGTTGAGAAATTAAAACAATAACAATATATAAGCAAAACAAAGCTAGACATCTTGTTGCGTTTTGGCCAGGCGTTAGTTTTTTATTTTATAATACTAGATGATCCCTTGGGAACAGTCATTTTTTTTTGTGGATTATGTCCTTTCTTGTATCGCTGACAACGTGTTTGCAAAATTTCATAATGATCGGTGGAAAGTCAAGTAAAGTTAAGTTAAGGCGTGAAAAAATAACAGACAAACATCCTTCAAATTGAATTCTGTCTTACATAATTGCTATTTCCAAAAAACAAAACGAAACACAATATCAAATGGGATTAAATTACTAACCCGCCCCCCAGCTTCGCCCAAATTCAATCTTCTCAATTTTTCTCATCATAAGAACATTATTCGGACCTCGGCGAATATTATTTGAAATTATAGTATTATTATTTCAGTAGTGGCAGGTCAAACTGGAGGCAGTAACCAGCCCTTTACAGAGGACCAGGGTGATATAACAGCACATGTGCTTTTGTGTTTCGGTGAGTGAGTAAGGGATGCCAGAGCCCATTTCCCTATCCTTTTCCTTTCCTATCCTTTCCCTATCCCAATTCCAGATCCTACTGTAGTCGGCAGCGCACTTTCAGCATTTGTGGCGTTGTTTGTGTTATTGGCGACGGTAGCCATCCACCATCAAGTAAACCGTATGTCTGCGGTTCACAATATAAAAAAAGGATTTAAAAATTTGGCCAATTTAACGCTTAGAGACACATTTAGCCTATACAAATATTATAGAGAGAAAATTTGTATATTTGTAATTTGTATGTAATGTGTATGTTGTATGTTTCACCTATAGAAAGCTACATTATGAGCGAGTAACACTATAGGCTATATTTTATAAAGTTACGCGGGCGAGGTCACGTGCAACAGCTAGCTATTATATAGGTAACTGTTCTTGTAAGCGTAATTGTTCTTTAAAGAAGGCAAAAGAAATTATCCTTTACTGCTTCTTTATAGTTAGTATATATGGCTTTTTTATAGTTCCTAAGGTATATTTATTTTTAAAAAAGCACCTGTTATTGTATTTCATTGTGTACCGTGAGTTGCCGCTGAACCGTGTCGAACACTATATTGGCATTGCCTCGTTGGCAAAAAACAACCGAGGCTTTTGCTTGGCGATCGTATTTGTTATTTTTGCATCCGAACCGTACTTGCAATTTGCATTGTGTATTGTATATGCATACACATAAATAACACAGTTACTTAATTGTTTTGTTTGTAACATTACAAAAGGAAAATACTTTAACGGATGCTATAAACAAAACAAAAGGTTGGGTGATTTCCTATATATATAATATGAATGCCATTGTATACTATGTCATGCGGCATGCGGCATGACAGAACGCTGCGGCCTCTTATTGGTATTGAAATAAAGGATTGTAAGTGTCATCCTTTGAATAAGGTTAAAATATAGAAACATCCTATGCCGTGCTGTGCCATACGGTCAGTCAGCGCTGACCTTTAGGAATCATGGCTTTATTTCTAATGTTAAGGTCGACAGCCAGACTGACGGTCCACTTGATGGTAGGTGGCCGCCTTTAACACGAGCACCGCCACAAGTGCTGCAAGTACGCTGCCGATCATAGAAGGATTAAGGATAAGGGGAAAGGGATGGGGCAATGGACTCCCATCCCTTACTCACTTACCGAAACACAACAGTACATATGCTGTTATTTCACGTTGGTCTTCTGTAAGGGGGTGGTTACTGTCGTCAGGCGGGCTGCCCAACATTCACTTGTATTTAGAATTTTCATTCAACGCAGCATTCGATGAGTCTAGTATGAATTTATAACCGCACTCGCTAGCGAGAGCATAAAATATTTATATGGAGAACTGTGCGGTCATTATAAACTCATGCTAGACCCACTGTATTTATAGTACTTAGTACCCACAAGGATAGTTTGTTAGACATCACCATAGATTTCGTCCATAGGAATTTTGTTTAACATAGGATTACTTATAGTTTAAAATTGGACTACACATATTATATGCCTGAGCTATAGAATCACTTTTAATGAGAGGCGCTTAATCCAATCTAATTGCGCATAAATCACAGATTCAATCATGTGTACTTCAGTTCAATTGTGTGTGAAGGAAAGGTCGGTTGAGTGGGGATGGGGATGGGGGGATTTGTGACGTCAATTTCGGAGTGTTTACTAAAGACAATTTAGCCCTGACTAAAGACGTAGACACCCAATAAATCCATTAATCTATAACTGCCATTGGTAACCTTAAACCTACAAAACATCAAAACATACAGGTATTTTAATGAAAAAAAAACAAAATTATTATAAAAGTAAATAAAAAAACATGTTCGATTGTAACCTGCTGTTAGTTCGACTGTACCTTTTATAACATCGGGTCAAACGGGACATACAAAAGATTAGCGGGTCAACATTTTGGGAGGTACTTATAGGGGCAAAACTTGTGGGTCCAAAAAAACACGAGACGTTCCGGCTCTGACGTGTTTGGGGTGCTTGCTTTAACGTTTAAGGCGTTCGTGGTTCAGTTCCTGGCAAGGTCTAGATTCTGGCAAGGTCTAGATCTAGATTAGAAATTAACTTTTCAAAAGCTCTGGTGTTGGTAACATTTTTGCAATTACTAAGATATAATGAAATATATATGTAAAACTTATAATGACATATAAATGCTAATCCATTATAATAACAAGTTCTTTAATAGTCAACTACAAATAACCATTAGATAAAATGCTATTTTGGTCGTAGGTATATATGTGACATTCAAATGTACAGACAAGCCACTAAAGTGGAGTGTCAATTCCGATTATCCGAAAAGCAATTTGTGGCGGCCACTACATAGTTTCGTCAAATTTAACATCAATCCACTTGGACGAGGGTTACCTTACAGCCAACAAATAGGTACACGCAACACTATATACCTTATGTATCCGGTATCCCCAAAAACACATTCACACTAAGATAACAAAAGGTCTATATAAATTAACTAGCTGGTGCCCGCGACTTCGTCCGCGTTAAAAAAGAAAACTAATGAGTAATTTAGGCCCAATTTTTGATATTTTTACACTATCCCTCGAGAACCTACATTTTTATACATTAAAAAGTATATTTTATGTTAATCCATTTAATAAACTATCTGTGTGCCAAGTTTCATCCACATCCGTTCAGCCGTTTTTGCGTGAGAGTACCAAACATCTGTCCGCCCGTCACTCTTTAAAAAATCTTAAGTGTTGTTTTTCTCTTAATGTTATTTGGAAGTTAGGATCACTTGATGATTTTGGAAGTTACACCTTTATGTGTAGTACTACTCTACATAGTAACTATACTATACTAGACGTTTACCAGAACAGTAAAAATGTCGTAAAACAAACATTCTGGTTACGACTGTCGCTTGGATAGATAAGGCTGAAACGTGACACAGATATATAAGAATAAAATTCACTATTATATGTATTAAAATTAAGTGAAGAAACCTCTTTTTAAACATATCACTCACATAACTGTTAAGCATTAAAACACTATATTACCTATATAAATATTATAGAGCTGTCAGTTTGTTTGGTTGAACTACAGGTTCGAATTGAAAACTCATGGATAATCAATTTATCGAGAAAGTCTTTAGGCTATATTTTATAAAGCTACGCGGGCGAAGTCGCGTGCAGTAGCTAGTTTATTATATTTATAGGCATTGTCAGTGCAAGTATGTCGAAAAAATAATATTTTTAATAAATTTAATCACACATTTTCATTGACTTCATTATAATATTAACTAGCAAGCATTAGTGAAAATCGTATCAAAATCCTTCAAGTTGTTTAGATGAAGTTAGCGAAGAAACAGAGAGATGCTGACAGCGACTTCATTGTATAGTTACCTAATACTAGCTGGCAAAACGTTATTTTGCCATATAAAAAATTTTTGGGGTGAACCACCCTTACCACTTAGGGGTATAAAAAATAGTTTACGAACTATTCTCAGCCCTACCGAATCCACACAAAAAAATTCATAAAAATCGGTCAAGGCGTTTCGGAGGAGTTTTTTTACAAACACTGTGACACGAGAATTTTATATACCTATATGTATAATGAGTGGCGCCCGCGACTTCGCCCGCGTGAAAAAAGTAGCCTATCCTGTTTCCCGTACGTCTAAATGTTTATCTACCAAGTTTCATGAAAATCAGTTACTTAATTCGTTTAAGAGTTATGGAGGAACATACATACACGCATACATACATACATAAATACATACAATACAGATTTATTATTAGTATTGATGATGAAGATATTTTAGCGAATATACTATGTATGTGTATTGCGTGTATACAAATACACAATAAAACTGTAGATAATTTATTTTTAGCGTTTCGTGGTATTTCTCAGTAAAAGATCAGTATACACAAACACATATTCAAAAAGGTTGTATTTTCAATTTTAGAATTCTCATATATCCTCAATATTAATTTATAAGGAAAAACAACGCGTGGTTTTATTGAAAATTCGCTGGCATCATAAATTTTCTCCCTTTAACCTGTATGTTGATGAAAATCAAACCTTACGCCTATGTATTTACTGTTTAAGGTCAAACGTATGGACGGTATCAAGTGGTCGTTCTAATTACGTGACCTCTCTCCACATTTATTCTGAGATGTACTATTTTAAAGTTCACGGGTTTATTGGTTAAAAAATTATGGAATATTATTTGCCTACATATAGCATTACTTTGAAGAATAGTTTGTTAAGTTTATTTGTTTGTTATAATGAATAGATACATAAATATTAGATATCTTTACTATTAGTGAATTGAAAAGTTGTAAGTTTTTTTTATTCGGTATTAACAGTAACGTTTATTATATTACTAGCTGGCGCCCGCGACTTCGCCCGTATCCTGTGTCCCGTATGTCTAAATGTTTATTTACCAAGTTTCATGAAAATCAGTTAATTCGTTTAAGAGTTATGAAGGAACATAGATACATAGCCTATAAACACGATATCTCTGAAAACAAAGTAACTTACTCCATGAGCAACCCTTACAGATTTATTATTAGTATTGATGAACACGGTCTCTGACTGCAAACATCCGAACATTTTCATCTGCGAACTCTAATGATAGCTTCAGGATTGTTTATTTTGCATCCGTGTGTAATCGGACACGGGTCGCTAGTAAAATATAAAAATAGATATCTATATAGACTTGCCGTAGACTTGGCTTTTTATGTAGGTAATATAATTAATTATTTATGAGAAGATAAAAATTAAATAAATAAAATTCGCTCTGTAAAAATAATTCCTCAGATGTATTATTTTTTTTAAGAATAAAACCGAAATACGCTTTTCCTTCCATTTTATTATTTTATGAATATTGATATTTTCAAGTGTAATAACATTGAATCACTAAAGTGTTACTAAGTGCATAACTCAAGAACGCATGTACCTACTAGGCAATTTTTTTTTTCAAATATTGAAATATTCAGAGATAAATTGGAAAAAATGCATGCATTAAAGTTTTCTTAATATTTAAAGAAGTTGCATAAGTTTTATTAAGAAGAATCATATTTATTTTTAAAATTTATAACACAATTCTTTTGAAACTTACGAAACACGGACGATTCCATAAAACGCCATTCACAAAAATAAATGAAGGTTTTAACATAGATTGAAGTTGATGTTTCAGAAATATTTTAAGCAGAATAAGTCACTACGGATCGCCGCCTAAATACTCCACAGAACAACTTGAAATACAAGATTGTTTGAAACCCAAAACTTCGCCAAAACAGTAGATGTTTGAACAATGCCCTGTAATTAGACTAATTACTCCTCATTAATTTCGTACTCTAATAGGTATAAGCATAACAAAGATGAAATTTACCATTATTTGGGAAAATCATATGTATGTATGTTGAAATCCAAAATTAATTATTGACATTTAGTTAATTCAGATAGTTATCTTTTGTTAATCACTACATAGTATAAAACAAAGTCGCTTTTTCTGTCCCTATGTCCCTTTGTATGCTTAGATCTTTAAAACTACGCAACGGATTTTAATGCGGTTTTCACTAATGGGTAGAGTGGTTCTCGAGGAAGGTTTATAAGTACCTAAGTTACGCGGGCGAAGTCGCGGGCAGCAGCTAGTTGTTTATATAAAATTTTGAAATAGTTTGAAATAGTTCTGGCTACACATTTTCTCCATCAATACTAATAATAAATCTGTAAGTGTAGGTATTGTATGTATATGTATGTTCCTCCATTAACCGATTTTCAGGAAACTTGGTAGATAAACATTTAGACGTACGGTACACATGATAGGCTATTTTTTTCACGCGGACGAAGTAGCGGGCGCCAGCTAGTTTTTAATAAAGTTAAAAATTATCATCCCATAGGTTCTCATAATGGTTTCCATTATCTATGGTTCTCACACTCTGAAAAACATACTTTCCTTCACAGTCACTCGGGGAGCGTTGAATACGGAAGACCACCATGAAATGACAGTAAGTGTCTTGTGTTTTGGTAAATGAGTAAAGGATGCCAAAGCCCATTTCTAGTCCATTGAAAAGTTACATTTGGGGTTGCGTTTGTCAGAGGACGCAATTTTATTGTTTACATTCCCTATCCCAATCCCTTATGCTCAATCGCACTATGCGGTCGACAGCGCACGATGAATACGTATTTTAAGGCCTAATCAACATAATTTTACGAAACAAATGATGAACTGACTTCATTTTTATAAATAGTAGTGAAATTTTTCCACTTATGAAACCCTAACATAAGAAGAATAGTACAAAACTAGCTTTCGCACAGTAAATGGAGCAAAAATGTTCATGCAAAACCCGATAAACCTTTAGCGGTTTACACATGAATAAAACATTTCCTTCAACAAATTCTAAACTCAAAGGTATGACGCTGATGCTAGTATAGTTTCTACTTCAAATATAACATTGCATGTCAATAAAGACTGTGAACAAAAAATATCTATTTTCCCGGATTTCGCACATAAATAATCCAAAAACCTCGACCAAAAATTTTCATCATTGACATCAGTGTCAGAAGAAGATTGATTTTCCGCTGTATGATGTGATTTTGAGGTTCGTTTGTTTTCAATTTATTTTCTACTGACTAAACCAAATGAATTTTACGTGAATTGGTATATTTTTACTTCTCATATAGATAAGTATACCTATAACTACACATTATATTATAGCTCCCATGCATTGTCCTACCTATTTTTTGTTCCAGATGCCACGAATTCCACACAATGATATGCTCCTTCACGAGGCAGTGATCACAAATGAAGCTAATGCAGTCCGGGAAGCATTACAACGGCCTACAGATGTTAATTGCAGAAACAATGTTAGTGTCTTAATAATTATAAAATTTCATTATAATCTTAGAAATTATTATTAACTGAATTACAATTTTTGTCTAGAATATTTGCCGGACCTATAACATACAATCAACTTAAGTTTTAAAAGCACTTTAAGTACTTTTATTCCTGGCTGGGACAATTGTTTTGGTAACCGAATTGACAAAGCAGCTCATCTCTCTTTATACTGAGTTTAACTTATAGTCTGTTATGTATTTTTTATTTATTTATGAGCCTTGGGAGAGGCCTATATTCATCAGCGAAGAGACATAGGCTGCTGATGATGACGTATTAGTTGAGTGATTATTTATCTCTTTACACATTGTTTTTATTGCAGTTTGGCAGAGCACCAATCCACTGGGCAGCGAGCCGTGGAAATATGGACATTATAAATTTACTTATCGACGCTAAATGCGACGTAGAAGCGACAGACAAGGTAAATTTATTATCAGTAGCGAACAAAATTTAATGAAATAAAGAAACGTCAACTCCTCACACAAAAATAAACAACAAACAATATTGGTTAAGAAATATAAATTCGGCAACCCCCGACTCATTTTTAAGTTGCGGTACCGGTCACAGATCTTTCCGAGGTTAAATGAAACTGGTTTCGTAGAAAGAAAAACAATTCTTGTCACGTAACTTGTTACGTAGCGTTGGTTTCGTAGGCGGCCGAAGCGGAATTACATAATTAAAAATGTCAATAAATTGACTGAATATGTGAATAATAGTAAAAATAGAAATACTATAATTAAAAGTACATAATAGTAAAATTGTTTTGTAAATTAAAAAATCCAAAAAATCAGTCAATTTTTTTAACCAATTTTGTTATTAAAAAAGTTTGTTACTGCAGTTCGGCATGCGACCTATTTTGATGGCTGCTTACCATGGGAATCTGGAGGCTGTCAAGAGGTTCGTAGAAGCGGGGGCATGTCTAGCCGCAACTAACAAGGTACAGTTGGAATTCCATGTACAAGCAAAAAAAAAATAACAAGAACATACAAATACAGCAATTAATTCGGAATGTAACCATGTGAACACAACATTAAAAAAAATGATTGCGAAAGCTCAAGCTATCATTTATATCACTGATTTGAATTAAGCCATTTCTACTGGTACGAAATTTTACTTAGGTAATATTTCGTTGCTTGTCACGGGCGACGGTAGCAACCTACCATCAGAGGACCGCCAGCCTGTCTGTATGTGTATAGATGTGACTTCTATATAGATATAAAATGATCTAGCTTATATCACCTTTATTAGTATTAAAAACCCATCTAGGCAAATTTTGAATAAAAAGTCATCAAAAAAGATGAACATAAGTCAAAACGTATTTCCTCAGGAATAAAATAGAAAATTTGTTAATCTTTTAACATTTAAGATGGCGCTGTCTACAAAATGTCAATAATCGACGTGGAACCTTATCTACAGTTTGATAAGATTCATAATCTGTATAAGATTTGTGTCTTTATAATGAGAAAACAGTGGACGCCCACACGAGGTATCTGAGAAAATTGGTTTCCCTTTAGCTTCTGCCAATTGCGTAATTACCACGAAGATTTATTATTTATTTTGAATATTAAGGTCGCCAGACAAGCTGATGCTCCGCTTGATGGTAGGCGGCTGCTATGTATTTGTATATTACAAGCAAAGCTACAGGAGCTTAAAGATAAAGCCGACCATCGTAGGATCTGAATACACGTTTGGTCTAGTGGCTAAGTAACCCTAGGTGTTAACCAAACGGTCGCGAGTTCGAATCTCGCTAGGGGCAAATGTTTATATGTTAACATTTTACCATTGTACCTGAGTCATTAGTCATTTAATTTTTTTTTATTTTATTTATATTTGGGAAACAAACAATATCTCGATACACATTACACATACATATAAGAAAAACACAAATCAGCAAAGTTTCCACTAAATTACTAAAACATATTTTGAATTGGAGTTGGGAGAAAACATACAAAAAAAGGCAAACAAAAAAAAAAGAAAGAAAGAAGACAATAATTAACAAAAAACACATAACTATAACATACAAAATAAACAAATAAACTGGCCGCCACAAAAAGAATATTACACAACTAAATTATCGAGGGCCTGTTTAAGGCTTCGCTTATATGCTCCTATAGGACAACTGAAAATATCCAGATCTAGCAAGTGCTCATTATAAAATTTACAGGAGCGATGCAAAAAGGTGTTGCTAGTATATTTCTTTTTACAGACCTGAATATGCAACGAACACTTGCGGCGCGAATTCACTCGAGGGCAACTCAGACCAATATTACTTAATAAATACGGTGAATCAATATAATCATTCAAAATCTTATATAAAAACAACTGATCCTTCTGAACACGTCTATGACTAAGAGGTGCGAACGTAGGTACATTGTCAAATCTATAATGAAGATGTTTCAAATACAAGTTAAATACCCTATCCAACCTCCTAATTTGAGTCTTATATTGTGGGTTCCAAACAATAGATCCATACTCGAGTAAAGGTCTAACGTAGGAGTCGAATAAAAGAGTGAGGGTTGAACTGGCTCTGAAATACTGCTGACTCTAAGAACAAATCCAAGCATGCGGTAGGCGGTTGGCGGTTGTCATGTCCTATCCTATCATCTCGTAGGATCCCTTATCCTTTATCCTGTCAGGATAAGCGGCGAACTTGCAAAGTATTGTTTGTGTTTTTAAGAAACAATACAGAAATTATGCAAAGGCTCTGCCGATTTTGATAACATAAAGAAAAATGCATAAGGGGTCGTTTAACGCTCTTTCTTTTCATTAGTGAAAACCGCATTAAAAATTGTTTCCTATTTTAATAGATCTAAGCGTACATACGCAGAGGCAAGCGGCGGGAAGCTGTAATTTATTTTATAGTATGTAAAGTAGGACATTTTATTATAAAAAACACAGGGTCTCTTTGAGTAAGTTATTTAATATTAATAATAAATTTTATGTGAAATTATTTGGAGCACGCTACAGCCTAAGGCTATTTGAAGTAGATGAATATCATATATTATGATTTGTCTACATCAAAGGGATTTTCTTACATTATGTTTAATCTCTTTAGGCTTCTGAATTTCAGAATATAATTAATTATCATGTTGGTATATCGTCAACAGAAATTTTGTGTAAATAACATATTCTATCTATACATAATTATTATGTCGCTGTGTGACTTCCCCGCTATCGGGTATTTTGATATGGTTTTCACTAAATAAACGCAAAAGGTTTTTTTGAAAAAAAAATTTCAAAAAAAAAATTCAATCGTGCGAAGCCAGTGGCGGGTCACCAGTACAGGTTGTTAGGATTTCAGAAAAGGTCATGTGGTACACCTTATATTTGCGGAAAAAAGCTAAGTAGGTTAATAGTTATACTCGTACATATAAAACTAAAATAATCTGAACATTGGATCAAACCAACTGCCAACTCTTTTAAATTAAATTTCAAAATCTTTATTTACTAAAAAGAGTACAAATACATATAAAAAAAACTTAAAAACTAAAGTCGTTCGTGCACCGCAGTTCTCTATTTAGCTTATGCTTTAGTTAGACAAAAAGGTCTCCTCCAGTTCCCGTGCTATTGTGAGCCACTGAGCCCAACTGCCAACTCTTTTAAATAAGTATTAATAATTTTTCTTCATAAATGAACATTATATGAAAGAGAATTTCCCAGTACATTTAAGGCTACGAAGCAAGTCGGGCGTGAAAGCGTCTAGTTATGGTAACTAGACTCCGAGCAGCCAAGGTTATTTACAAGAATAATATTGTTTTACATTTCATTTACATAGATAGTAGATATTTCTAGGTGTATTTACATAAAGCCAAATAAATATAAAACCCTTGATAATAAATTTAGTAAAAACTTCAATTTCCTGTTTCTATTTATTTTCTTTAATCCTAGTATATTAGGTTTCTTTAGATCGAGGTTCCATAAATCAAGTAATTATTTTAAAGGAATTGCTTTATGGAATACTGCTGGTGCCCGCGACTTCGTCCGCGTTCAAAAAGTCAAAAAACACAAAAAGAATTTTTCAATTCGAATCAGTAGCTCCTGAGATTAACGCGTTCAACCAAACTTAGTATGTCAGTGAACCAAACAAACTCTTCATATACATATTAGTAAAATATACATTTAAAGAAATTATGTGGGGTCCCAGCGCTCGTCAACTTCTCAAAGACCTCTCAAAAAGGCTTATCGACACCACTGGTGACCGACGAGCTGGCAACTTCCTCGCGCAACGCATTAGCATTGCAATACAGCGAGGAAATGCTGCCAGTATCCTCGGTACCATGCCGAGGGCGCCCAATTTTATAGATCTTTTTTAGGCTTACTTATTTTTAGATTTTAGTTTAGTTTAGTTTTATTTAGATTAATAATTATATTTTAGTTAGATAATAAATTAATGTTTTCATATATAATATATAATACAATGATGGAATATAAGATACCACAAAAGTCACCAAGCGATGCACAATAACCATCAATAAATATTTTTTTTCTATATTAAGGTCTTGATGGTGGATGGCTACCGTCGCCTATGACACAAACAACGGAATGTACAGTGGAATTAAGGATGACGGATTGGGAAGATGTAAGAAAATGGGCTTTGGCATCTCTTACTCATTTACTACTGTTATACGCTAAGGGGCTGTCCAAATGACTGCGAAACGCAATGTACCCTACACTACTAGCCAGATTATAAACCAAATAATGTGTGTTGTATTGTAACCAGCAGAAGCAGAACGATGTACTGCAATGCGCGAGCTCTCGGGGCTCTGTTGGTGTTGCGGAGTATGCACTTACCCTGGGGATGAAGATTCAAGGAACCGATGCGACGGGGGACGCCCCTTTGGCATTAGCAGCCAGAGCTGGCCACGACAACGTCATAAGTCTATTACTAGACAAAGGAGCTGACATAGATGCCGCTAACAAGGTAAGAATTTAAAAAAAATACATACCTACAGAGTAAGATAAACTATATTTTCAGTAGTTTTTATGTTTGTTCACAAAACAGTTTTCCAATTTTTTGTTTTGTTTTTATATGAAGGTGGGCAGACATATAAAAATATTTGACAGTACTGATGATGAAGGTGGCAGACAGGCTGGCGGCTCACTTGATGGTAGGTCGTTACCGTCGCCTAAAGACAAAAGCAACACCCAGGGGAGTGCGGTGGTAAAAACTTGGGGTAGGCATTAGTTGCAACAACTCACCAGAGCACTCACCATTCTACAGCCAGTAGAACACACAGTGATGACGATTTCAAACATTATATTTTCTTTTTCTACGCGGACGAAGTCGCGGGCACCAGCTAGTACACCATATAGGTGAAAAAAATTTAACATTTTGTACACCTGGGTTATTTATGCAGGTTGGTCGCACAGCGTTGCACGTCGCATCAGAAGGCGGAAAAGCCGCTGCAGTCGCTGTATTGCTCTCCAGGGGCGCTGCAAAGGATGCCAGAGACAATTCGGGAAGAACGCCATTACACCTGGCAGCGTTAAATCGTCAGACGGAACTTGTTAAAATGTTATTGGAGAACGGGTGCGATGTAGACGCTACTGACATTGTAAGTAGATATTAATTAAATTCTATTCGAAAATATTGGTAACAATTTAAAGGTGTAGGAGTTTAATTTATTGTCTTTGGAGTTAACCAAAGACAATAATTAAACCTTAACCTGCATGCTCCGTCAATGTCAAATCATTGGATGTACAAGGGCCGACAAGTATTTTGCATTTTGCAGAAAGGTCTGACGGCACTTTATATGGCGTCGGCCAGAGGCTGCAATCAAATTGTTCAAGATTTGCTCGCTCATAACGCCAACGTAGCTGTACTGAATGACGTAAGAACTAAAAAATTACTAATTTAATATGTGCTGTGACTTACCTGTCAATTTATAATATTCATTATACATAATTATGTAATTATGCTGTATGTACTTACAACTAAGTATAGCTTTTTTTTAATTTTCTATATTTTTAATTTACGTTTAGATTTTATACATGTGAGTGTGTTATCTTAAAATAAATTTTATAATAATATGTACACAACACAAGTCAAATGATTATTTACTATCATTGATTTCGAATGATTAATTTTGAGTCAATTTAATTATATTTAAACAAGCATGAGTATTTTAAGATTAGACAAGTATAGCAAAACAAAACTCAATGTACCAGCTTATAATGAATGTTTTTTAAAAGAAAAAAATAATTAAAAACTGTACAGACGGGGTCATCTGCACTTCATGCAGCTTGCGCTGCTGACGCTACCGATATTGTGGAAATGCTGCTGAGACATGGAGCCGATCCAGCTGTCACTGACCAGGTACCATCACTAAACACCTCATCTTTTCCCTCTTAATGCAACTCATTTTGACGCGTTTTTGATCAGTTAGATAATTTTTCACTCAAGGTTTTTATTGTATACCTACTAGCTGAACCCGCAAACGTTGTTTTGCAAAAAAAAAAAAATAATAAAAAAAATTGGGGTGGACCACCCTTAACATTTAGGGGTATGAAAAATAGATGTTAGCCGATTCTCAGACCTACCCGATAAGCACACAAAATTTCACCAAAATCGATCCAGCCGATTCGAAGGAGTTTTGCCACAAACACTGCGACACGAGAATTTTATATATTGAATAATAAAACCTGAATAAGTTTTTATGTAAATAGAAAGAAAAGAAAACAATTCAACCAAGTCGCCAAAACTGTCCGCGTTTGTCTGTTTACCCACTAACTATACTTCTAATCTTTAGATTAGCCCTGCGGATGATCCTGTGAAGTGCGAGTTATCCGAATGCGTAAGAAAAAGCGGGCGCGTACGATGTCGCGGGCAAATATTAGTTTTTTTTTATATAAACGTAAAGGGTATAAAATTAAGGTACTGTAAAAAGAAATCAAGTCATAAAAAAATTGCAATGAAAATAAAGGGGACACCCGGGTTTGAACCGGGGACCTCTCGATCTGCAGTCGAATGCTCTACCACTGAGCTATATCCCCAATGAGAAGTCAAGTTGAAATGTGCATTTATATTTTACATTTGTCAGTTTAGAACTAGAAATATCATTTTCCTTTTATCGCATGCAATAATTACATTAATCATCATTATATTTTTACACAATATAATGATGATTAATTGGGCAATCAAACGCTAAAAGAATTTTTAAACTACAAAACTTTCGTCATACGAAAAATACATAGACAAAAAAGTAAACTTATAAATTTTCGTATTTTCTTTTTAGGTAAGTAGGTGATTGGTTACGTAGGAGTAATAGAAAAACTCACATCTTTTCGGGACCAGTTTTCACGATTTATATATGTATTTAGGATTCTTAAATAAAGATTTTAAAAACCTGTAGGATTATACTAGTGCAGATTATTAAATCTTTTTTTAAATACCCCTTATGTTTTTTTGCGTCTTCTATATGAATAAAAAATCAATTGCCACATGTTTGTATGGACGGAGGATTACCGATCTTAAGATGGAAGAAAACTTTTGGAAAGTCCAGAGGAAAAGTCGGAAATTTAGATTACCATCTAAATTGCCACGGCAACTATATATATGAAATAGACACGGCAACGACTATCGGGTCGGTTTCTTGTAAATAAAATTCGATGGAACTCCCTATGAATCCCAAAACCGCTCAACCGACTTTGATTTGGCTTTCAGTTATGGAAGCTAAATGAGAAAAAAAAGCTACAATGTACCTATATAATTTGCAGTAAAAATTGCACCGGTACGAAGCCGGGAGTTGGTTACTAGTTCTTACTAAAAGAGGTCGAGTGTTAAACCTGTAGTATTACAGGCTATTCCAATGAAAGTTCTACACGAATGTGGTCCATGAAACAGAGGGCAACCAGCGTTCCATGCATTATTGAGTTCTCATTCGCTCTCGAGCCCCAGTAGATACACCTCCGCTCAGTTTATGATGCCCTGATAATTCATGTATGAGTAAATAATTCGCGCTGTGGGTGATATTTTCAATTATTTTGTACTAGCTGTGCCCCCCGACTATCGTATGCTTAATAATTGGAATTTTTGTTTTTGAATAAGGAAGAAATCAGTGAAAACCGAATTCAAATTCGATTATTTTTTAACATTTTTTAAATGATATTTCTAATATAAATAATATGCAAAAAAAAAAGATCACATTGAAAATATTTGAGAATAATATCAAGGAAAAAAAAATGCTTATTTCTTTTATACCTTGCATAATTTTTCAAATATTGTTTATGTTAAAATAAATTTAAAACCGAGTTTTATACTTATTTAGAACGTGCAAGCCGGCATTATTACTTAAAATAATCATAACAAACAAGCAATGAATCATTTTGGCAAAATAAAAAAATAATATTCCTACATTAATCGAATGACAATGCGAAAAACGACGTATGTGTACCTATTATTATTTCAGGGCATAACAACTCATTTATTAAATAATGAACGCCTGCGAGAAAAATACTATCTGCTATTATTGCTCACCTTCATGTTAGGTACATGAAATATGAATTTATATGATACTGTATTTTACCAGCGAATTCTTTCACGTCCCTCGAGAATCGAGAACATTGTTTCAGTGCTGTACTTGTGTTTATATTTTATGTATTTTATTTTATGGAACTCTATGTTTTTAAGTATTTTATGTATATTGTGCAAATTTATGTATACTGACAGTTTGTTTCCTGTATAAACAAAAATTAAATAAAAAAAATATAAATTTATTCCGGATGAATAAAAACTCCAGAAAAAGTGTCTGGCCTTTTTCTAAGTCACCTTTTTTAGGTCTCAACCTAAGAACAATTCCGATCACGTCAGCTTTCAAACAAAAAAATGGATTAAAATCAGTCAATCCGTTTGAGAGCTATGATGCCATAGACAGATACACACACACTTCAAACTTATAACACCCCATTTTGTATCGGGCGTTAAAAATGATAAAAAAATATGTTGTGCTCTTTTATTGTAGGTATAATGAACAATAAGGTATTCTCACGAGAAACAGTTGACAAAAGTTTTGGGATCGTCAACCCTTCATCTAAAGTTACGTAATACATACGTTTTCACTTTAACTTTCGAACAAACAAATCTGAAAGGGGGTAGGTATCAACTTATAATAAATTTACTTGTTATTTCAGAAGCTGACTATTTTCTGTAATATGATATTACTACCTGGTGCCAGCGACTTCGTCCGCGTTGAAAAAGTAATATTACGCCTGACATCGTTATTGCTATTACACTTGGCCAGGAGTTAGTTTACTTAATTTTAGTTGATCCCTCGGGAGCAGTACAAAAGTACTTCTCCCAAAAAAAGTTTTTTAAGTAAGTAAAAAATTTCTGGATGAAAGGTACCCTATGTCCTTTCTGGTGTTCCAGACAACGTGTATGCAAAATTTCATAGAAAATCGGTTCAGTAGTTTTTGCGTGAAAGAGTTACAAACATCCATCCATACATACATCCATACAAACTTTCGCATTTATAATATTAGTAGGACTAGTAGGATAGGATTCGCTCAATAAACGACTGCGTTTACCATTTGGTGTTTTAACATTTAATTTAGCTAAGCTAATATTAATTTAAATTTTATGCTTAGTACGTCCCGATATTATGTCCCACGTGACAAAAACTGTCTCGTTGGTCCTATAACAATATTCGATTCCTAAAGCTTAACTTGCATACTTAGCTCATAACTCAGAGAAATACAAATAATACTAACAACATTTCTTTGTGTTTTATTTAAATTCTTCTACAATCTCGAATAAAAAAAGTCCTGAACCATGTACTTTTAATATCAACAAACAGTAGGTACGATTCACGAAGTTTTTTAATTGAACAAAGTTATATCTAACGAAACCTGAAGGCCAACCTTTATGAAATTTCTACAATTAGAAGTTCGTTTATTGCGTAAAAAATATGTTATTAGCAGCAAATATTTTTGTAATTTTATAAATTCAAAATTAATAACGATTGTTACTAAAAAAATTCTACTTGCTTTAAAACTTAATTAGATTTATGATATAAATAAACCTTCTCTGAAAAATTATCTTACTGATGGTGAAAATTACATCAAAACCCGTGGTTTAGGAGCGGATATACAGACAGACTATGTTAGGATAAAGATTTCAATCTTTACGCACACCTATCTTATACGAATTAAATAATCGAACCTAAGTTAATGTGCTTACAGGAAGTAGCCCGCATTGAGTTTTCAAGTGTCCTGTTGTAAAGACATGCGTTCTAAGTGTTCTGTGTATTCTGTGCGTTCTGTATTCTGTGTGCTGTTCTGCGTCAAGCATGAAACCTTGAAGAGATGACTTATTTATTTGTGTTTTAGTGGTCACAATCACCAGTGAGCGTTGCCGGAAGTGCTGCCGAAATACCGCCAGAGGGCTATCGACGGGCAGCGAGAGGTTCCTTCTCGGCTATTCTGGATTTGCTGACTGCTACAACAAATGTGGATCATCACCAGGTCAGTTTTATAAATAGTCCGAATTACTGCTTCGAGCTATATCTATGTCAGCCTACATACCTATTAGTAGAATAGAATAGTAAAAATTTTATTTGCAACAAAGCGACAATTTTAGTAGGTAAAATCATGCATTTAACAATACTGCTAAATTCTATATATTATATATATTTTATTTGTCTTCGTCCCACATAGCAGAATAGCTACTAACATCGGAAAAATAATCTCAAAAAAAATATATATATAAGAAGAAAATTCACTTTCTCATACATTTTGTATGGAACAAGTTTGTATTTTGAGGCGGCACGTAATTCGCGGGGTTGCTCTAGAGCACAAACCTTCAAATTTTTATAATAATATAATAATAAAGAAGATAGTTAAAATCCCAATTAAATAAAAATCTCAATAAAACGAATTCAGTAATCGCTATTGACAAAGAATTTCCGAATGAAGGTACATACTTAGTTTAAACTTTTGAAATTATTTCTGGCAAGACCACAGATTAAATAACAATTCGATATTACATGATACATGATAAAGAATAGCAATTTTTTATGTGATTAAATTTCTATTTTAATGTAAGAGAGACTGGAAATTTACTTGTGATCACTGTTACCTACCTATTATTTTTATAATACAACTATTAATTTTTCTAATATTAATTTATTAATAACTAGCTGGTGCCCGCGACTTCGTCCGCGTTGAAAAAGCCTGACATCGTTATTGCTATTATACTTAGTCAGGAGTTAGTTTCCTTAATTTTAGATAATAATCCCTCGGGAGCAGTACTTTTTTTCTGGATGAAAGGTACCCTATGTCCTTTCTGGTGTCCCAGACAACGTATATCCAAAATTTCATGGTGATCGGTTCAGTAGTTATTGAGTGAAAAAGTTACAAACATCCATACAAACTTTCGCATTTATAATATTAGTACGGACGGATTAGTACGGATATAATTATTAATTTTTTTTAAAAAAATTAAGATGTTCATAAGATATTTTCAAAATAAACTAAACAAAATCTGATTGAAAACACTAATCTATTCTCTAAAATCATTCGCAGATAGATTTGGTTCGTACGAAAAATTTCCCATTCAAATATACGCAGATTTTTCAAGTATTCTCTTATCTTGATGGAATGGGAGGTGAATGGGAGCCTCTACTTCATTTAGATTGGCAATTAACCAGTCACTCGATATCGGCCTCGTTTGCGTAGACAGCATTCAATTAAAAAAAGATAGGTAACAGAAAATTGGTTACGCTACGTGTTATTAGTTCGTACCTACGTAGGTATGTAAGAATTTCTATTTGTACATTTACTATGAGTATATACCTACCTACTAGCCGTTTTCCGCGACTTTGTCCGGGCCCCATTTTTTTAGGAGGGTTGGAGCCAAACACAAATCTCAAATGCCAGTTTGCGTAGTGACACTGTGTGAAAATAATACTACAAGAAATAAGGACAATCGAAAAATTACCAAAATCGCCTCACGTAATTTATGGACGCCCTCTAACGCTTTCTTTAGTTTTCCTTATAGGTAAATGTAGGTAATTTAATTTATTTACAGGGGAATGTTTAAGAACTGTATGTTATTTTCATGTTACTTCCCTTGTACAATGGTAGAAATTGTACAAGGGTTGTAAGCCAACAGAGAAAGTATCGCAACATATTATGCGCTTTATATAATACCTATGTAGTACATGTACCAACTCGTACAGGAGCAGCCGGAAACTCGAAGCGGAAGTGGTTCATATTGAATAATTTGTCGGGCATCCGCTTCCGCATTAATAACTTCCGCCAGATTAGTCTCTTGTGTAGCTGCGCTTCTAATAAATATTAAAGTAACTTTATAAAAGGCTTTTTCACACAATAAGCTGGTCACGTGGTTAAGGTTTACTTACTTTAACGCTCTGTAAGTACCTTCTTCTAACCACCCAACAAATTTTAATATGGTTTTTACTGTACTAATATATTTAAATGCAGAAACTTTAATTTTGTTAAAATTAAGTGTAAGTAATTGTTGCAATTTTATATTTTCGGTTTCTTTCGGGGTTTCCTCTAAGGATTGTTATTCCGAAACCCTGGTAAATTTAAATTTATTATGACGATCGTAAGAGTTTCTTGTATGAAACCTAATTGTTAAATAAATATTTTGATTTTTTTGAAAAATAAATCTGTGCAAAGCTTGGAGTGGGTTGTTAGTTTTATATAATTTAAATACGTCTGTTAATGTATCACTTGCATTTTCAAAAATATTTCATTGTTATAGAAAAAAAGGAAGAGCAAAGAAAATTAAAATACCTATCTACTAAGTTTATTTTTTTAACCATTTAGATATGCTTGAAACCTTTAATAGTATCTTACTTGAAACTTTGCATAAAGAAGTTAATTCACTACAGCATCAGAGTATTTAAATAATGAGCCGCTAAGTTAATTATAATAAACCTTTTGTTTAAAACATTGACGACCACCGCTTTTACACGTTCACAAAGGAACAAAGATATTATAACAAAGACTCGAATAATAGAATAATAAAGACAACTGAAGTAGGATCCCAATTAAAAGGAATTTGCTTTTGATTTTTTATTTTAACTTTGTTGTACCTACTTACGAGTATGTCTGTAAGTAAGTATCTATATCTGTACATTTACAAAGCTGTCTGACTGAGATAAAGGTCTCTATATTGGTAATGGCAATTATTTCTAAAGGAAATATTGTATAACTAGCTTTTGCTCGCGACTTCCCACTTTTTTTAGAGCGTTAAAAAATAAATAAATTCAGCGCCTGACAAAAATATAAGTATGAGATTTAATTTATTCAATCTTTTTTGATGATATTTGTGCCAGGCGTTGAATTTTTATTTTTATGATAGTTCGGGAATAGTACTACTTTTTCTGGCTAAAAGGTACCCTATGCCTTTTTAGCTCTCTCTGACAACGTGTATGCTTGCTTATCTATCCTGTGTGTGTTCAAGAGATCGTCAAAAATTTTTCAGTCAAAAAAGAGCCTACATAAAAATCTCATCGTCTCCATTATTCTTGAGTTTTACATTCTTTTGTTACTCAAAATGCAAAATCTTTCACATTTATAATATTACTTACTAGCGACCTCCTGGCTCTACTCACAGCTTCGCACAGATGAAGCGATCCGTTCGGTAGTCAGCGAAGAAACAGATTGAAATTGACAAAGAATTCATTACTAGCTGTTGGAAGCGACTTCGTCCACGTAACTTTATAAAATATAGCCTATATTACTCGCTGATAATATATATTTCTATAAGTGAAAGAATTTTTAAAATTAGGCCCAGCAGTTTTTGAGTTTATTCATTACTTAATATACAAAAATACAAATCTCTCTTTATAATATTAGCATAGACAATAGACATGTCTATACATAATAGACATGAATAGAATAGTAGAATTTGTACTTAAATTTTGCAAGTGCCTCTGTAAATTCGACTGTAGGTACATTAGGGTCAATAAATAGGTTTACCCTTCGTTACTCCCACATAGTAATTACATTAGAACGCTGTAAAGTTCACGCCGTACGCCGAGACCATACTCCGTAAATAGTTACAGCAAAATTGTTCTAAATTACATTCTGCCTATATTTTCGAGAAAAATTGGCTAAGTGCCAAAGGGCGATGGAGAGAAGTATGACTGAAATAAAACTAAAAGATAAAATAAGTCATAGAGAAATAAGAAACAAAACTAAAGTAGTCAACATTCTCACTCGTATCGACCATCAGAAATGGGGCTGGGCAGGGCATATGTTAAGGAGCAGTATAAATAAATAGAGCAAGCAAGTCACGGAATGGTATCCAAGAGATGGAGTCAGAAGACAGGGGCGCCCAATAAGAAGATGGGAAGATGATATTCGTATGACCTTGGGGCCATATTGGCTAAGAGTGGCCCTAGATAGAAATCAATGGAGGCAGTTGGAGGAGGCCTATGCCGAAAGGCACACCGAATTGAGGGACATTTTATAAAGAATTAGTATAAATTTTGTAACTGTTCGGAAATAAATGGCTATTATTATATTTTCTGACCTTTTGATTGTTTAAAACTTGAGTAATATTATATTTAATGACAGCGAATTGGTACCTACATATTATTTTTTTATGACGACACTAAGTATGAACTCATACATACCTAGTATTGCTAAGCAAGATATTCTTGTTACAATTATTTTTCATATACTATACAACGTATGAGTGTGATTGTAATAGCTAGGCACAAGAAACCTTTTCAGCACACACACAACAAAAATAATTTTTCAATTCGAACTAGTATTTCCTGATAAGCGCGTTCAATCAAACAAACAAACTCTTCAGCTGTAAGTATATACTCGTAATAGTATGTTTGTTATGTGGCCTGTGTTTCATCATTCTGATACCTAGGAATAAGGCACATACCTAAGCATAAAAGATTTCCCACTCGTACAGTAGTAAAACTAAAATAAAGTCATTTATAAAGTTCATGGGTCATGAGTGAATTAATAATGCAAAAGAGCAACAAAAAGCTTTCATATCAAGTATCGTCGATTTGCTGTCGTTGCGTTGCTGTTTTATTTCCCGTCCGTTTCCCACGTTTATGCCGTATGTGTTTCAGGCTCAGGCAGTAGGTATATGCGGTAAATTGACACAGATACTTAGCTGTTGGTTGACCTATATTTAAGAAAATAAAAAAAATACCACATAGCTGCTAATATATTATGAGAATTGTGTGTTGCCTTCTTGGTTATAATTTGGGACGACTTCCCAACAAATTCTGAGATTCTATCTCAAAAAAAATTTCTTACACCAAGGAAGGAAATAGAATACATTTAATAGCACTGCGACTATACCTAAATATAATAATGGACAATTTTGGTTCATTTTCAGGATCATTCTGATGGATCGATATCACCTCGCACCGATAGATCAGAAGGTCATTCGCCAGCTGCTGCTGAAGGTATGTGGAAAAGTGATACTTACATAATTGAAATCTAGAATAAATTAATTTTCTTAAGAATTTTGGACGCTTTTAATCTAAACATAAGTATAATTCTTATCTGCACAGTTTGCATAATTTTTTTTCATTCATTCTCATTTTTAATTAATATTTTCAAAATATATTGGGTATAGCTTATCATATCCATACAGAGCTGTATGGATCCACTTATCGCCCAAGTATTTGAGCAAAACGGGGAAATTTTTTTACACTGCGGGCAGTCAGGAGCTGGTCGCTAGTCCTTACTAATATTTTAAATGTGAATGTGAGTTTGTTACGCTTTCACGCAAAAACTACTGAACCGATCACCATGAAATTTTGCATACACGTTGTCTGGGACACCAGAAGGAACATAGGGTACCTTTCATCCAGAACGCGGACGAACTCGCGGGCACCAGCTAGTTTATTATAAAAATGAATATGTTTAATTTATAAACTTTCAATAGAAATCGAAACCATTTAAATTTGAAATAAGTGCAAGATATTTTTTTTATATTCAGGTAGCGAGGGTGGCAGTGAACGGTGATGGTCAGCCTCCGCTCTGATGGATCGATTGGCTCAGCGCGGTTTTGCTACGGACACCAGGCTGGCTCTGCCGCCCACAGGCAAGTACAATCTATTTCTTCTCCCATTATCTATTATTAGGTAATTCGACGACACGTTTGATTTAGTGGCTAGTAACCCTAGCTGTTAAACAAACGGTCGCGGGTTCGAATCCTGCTAGGGACAAATGTTTAGATATGTGTACCTGAGTCATGGATGTTTTGTATTTATAATATGTATGTATTTAAAAAAGAAGTATTGTTAGTATATCAACTATCTGGTATCCATAATACAAGAATTAAGTTGCTTACTTTGGAACTAGATGGCGCTGTGTGGAATGTGTGAATATTTATTTAAAAAAATAATAATTAAATATTATACTCGGCCAATGAGAGTTGCTAGTCAGGCCAGTGTGGCTTGGCCGCGGGGCCGCAGCAACCAAATCATATTTGAACCTCCCAATGACCACTGAGTTATACTCGGTGCATGACATACTAAGTATTTTGACCAAATAATACTATATAAAGGCCCAAAACCTTCGTTGCAGGATGTGCTCGATACCGTGAGCTGTGCTATCGCGCCGCTCATGCGCACCTACCCGAAGTGGACGACGCTACGCCAAGGCCTTGCGAGTGCGCAAACTGCGTTTCGAGACGCCATTCTGCGAACGATCCCTGAGACCAGCTCACTGTTCGTCCAACAATCTGCATAACGACACCGATACCAGCGGTTTCAGTTGTCAAGCGGACCTAACGATCAATGGCGTCACAACTAATTTTTAGCTTAATTTTTACTATTTTTAAATTCATCCCGTCAGCCGTAGTTAATGGAAACCCAACTCCGTCAATTCTCGTATCAATTCGCTTTTCTATCCCAGTGCCTTACCTGTACATACCTACCTATTATCAGGTTTACAATCTAGGCTCGCCTTGAACCGCATCGTATTAGGTATAGACAGCATTTTTGAAATCTAATTATTATGCACAATAAGGCTCTGTATAAAATGCTTCATTGCTTGTTTAATGTTAAATGTACATGCTTACTTTACTTATAAAGTGTTTCTCATTATAAGGGTTATCATAACATAATGCTCGGTCACAGTCACAGAGCAAAGGCTCCTAGACATGGGAGCCAACTGGAGGGAGGCCAAAATAGCATTTTGATTTTCTCGTGCTGTTGCAAGATATTTTAGAAAATATTTGGTAGATAATAATCGTAAAATATTCGAAGATCTCAATTTTTCATGTCCCACCTTTAAAATCACCTTTGTTATTTATAATAATTAGGTATTACAGTAAATTAAAATTGTAATTTATATGCGTGGCAAATCGAATTCGGCGGTGTACCTACCGCCTTAAATTACTACTTAAAAATCTTTTTGCATCGCTCACGCACTCAATTTTTTTTTTGTTTTAGATAAAACGTTGCTTACCTATTGTAACGAATTGCAATTATTAAAATTTACAAGTAATAAAAAGTGAAATACTTACTAAAAAAATTATGTGGGTGTTTAATACCTAAGTATTTAATTATTTTTTGTCAACTAATCAATAAAGATTTACTGATACATACTGATTTTGATTTATAATATTTATTGTGATTCATAATAATTATTAAATTATTTAACTTTCAAAGTAAGAACCGTTTACCCACATTCCCAGTGGTACCACTGAGCAGTACCATTGATGGTACTACTTGGCTGTTTAACCCATTCTCATTAGTAGGATTAATAGGTTAATGGTACCATTAATGTAGGTTCTATCAAGAAACATTGTGGACTGAAGGGACTTTGTGGGCAACTGAGCCCACAGCCCTTTTACCACGCAGGCTCAGTTGACCACTTGCGGGTTTTTTTGTGGGTGACTCAACCCACCAACCCACTAGCCGGTCAACTATGCCCGCGAGCTCAGTTAACTACTTGTAAAAATTTAAATACAACTCGAGCGCGTCAGATTTTCAGATGGGATGTTAAGTGTAAAACCATACCATAAACAGTAAAACGAGTAAGCAACCTCGTTTTCAACCACACACCCCACAATTTACCTGTTATGCAAAAATCCATCTCACCTTATTCTCCAGACACGACTCCTACAACGACGATCCAGACTTTCTCATAGGTAAGCTCGCAGGATATAGTCGAAAACGCTTTCAGTTATTTTATCAACACAAACTTCCAAATTGCATACTTTGATTAAAATATTCCATTTTTATAAATCAAAATTATCCTTTTTTTTACCTTATCTGGCTATACGTTCTAGACAATTTTAATAGACATCGTAATTATTATTTAATAATATAAGTAAAATAAATATAAAATCAATTCTTAAAGGTTTTATTTATTTCAAAAATACAAATAATTTTATTTAAACCCGGATGTACTGTTTCATAAGCGTGTCTATACTAAACCGAAGATCACTTAAAGTAAAGCTGTAAGTTTTCTAAAATAATTCTATTGCGCACTAAATATTTTTTAACTTGATTTCTAGCTTAACCTTATAATTTTTACAGTCTAAAATTAACCAAAAAAAAAAAAAAACCTAAAAACGTAACTATATAGCATATTTTCTTACATATCCATTTTAATGAGGTCCCAGAGTTTTCAATAAACACTAATTAAATAATTAATACTCTATGTTAAACAAATAATATGCATATTATTATAATTATTAATAATAAACATTAATTTTAATTACAGTTATTACAATTATTATTTACGTGAACCATTTGCAGTTGTACTTAGCTAGCCTAATAATTAACTTGTATATATACAAGCCCTGCCATCCAAAACCGGCGATATGCTATACTAAAAAAAATTCTAATAAAAAATATAGTGTTTTTATAAAAAATATAGGTAATACTAATTTATGTGATCTACAGTTAGTAGGTAATATTATGTTAGGTACGTTTATTTTATTTGCATGAAGCTACACGTATTTTCTTTAGGAGGATTATGTCGACCAGTCTTATCGGTGAATTAATAAAAACTTATCACGTTTAGAGATTTTATTTATATTTATATGTAAGTAGGTATTTATAAACATTACACGTTACGGTGAACAAACATTAATTTTGAAAAAAAATAAAAATAAAACATCACCATGAAATGAAAATAAAACACGTCAAAACATTAGCGAGCCGATTAACAAAACAAAAATTATTATTGAATGGAAAACTATTGTATGTAGGGAATACATATAGATATATGGTATGTATTATTATTGACAACATTTATCGACAATAAAAGAAATCCCATTTATGTTGATAAAAAGAAAGAGAGAGAATATTGAAAAATTCGTAGGGTAGACAACAAAAATAAAATTTGCTACTACCCCCTACAATATACAAGATTCAAAATATGATTGTAAAGCTCTGTGAAATGTGAATTAATATCACAGTACAATTTTATTCATTAATAAAATACAGCCATGGTAAGTTGGTAGGTATATGGTAACAGACCAATTAGTGTTAGCTCGTACTATGAATGTATAAAGTCAAGTATAATTGGATGCAATCATTTATTTATGTAAATGTATGTCAGTTTATGTATATTTTAAATTCACGTGAAACTGCATAAGAATGATCCAAAATTGATAACAAAAAATTTCGAACGTATTCAGAATTCATACGTTCACCTTAACAATCTCTATAAGTCATAAAAATTATTCAAAAGTTATAAAACTAACTAACCTAGGAAACGTGGCACGAGTTCTTAAGAAATTTTTAAATTTCTTTCAAATTTCATTCATTCAAATGGCGTCGAATATACATTTATTATTAGTTACCTATATTAAAATATTTTGCGTCGGAAGATTTGATTTTAATTAAATGTTTTTGGCTTTAAAGTTCTTACAGAACTCGTGTCAATAAAAAAATACAAACTCGATTGTGTTACATAGTAGAAAAATAATATACGAACTATATTTTACAAGATTCTCAAACGTGAGTAGGCGCGCGCTGTAACTACGGTCGGCCGCTTACAAACACCTCAAATACTGTGGCGGATGTTAACTCCACGTCAACCGTAAAAGATCTCCAAACGGAGAAGTTTGCAGCCGAAATACGGGAAAGAAACGCGAAATGGTCCATTCTATAGTTGTTGTTCGCAGTTACTGGGCTCGCAGAGTTGCGTCGAGATGTGGGTAGTTGCAAATTCACTCGTTAGCGCCTATACGGATGGTATGAGGATGCAGAAGCGGCCCCGCTGGAATAGCTCCGCTTGCTTGACCGCTGATAACCGTCCCCGGAACCACCGGTGTATTCGTAATCATCGCCTAATACACACAATACAATTTAACATTGCTATTAGTACCACAAAGTTGCAACAAAAACGCTCTCACGTCTTTCGAGAAGATAGTGGAAAAGTGAGCCTACCTATCAAAGTCGACAGACATAGGCGACTGTGGACTTCATCATCATCAACAACTTAGGTATGAGCATAGGCCTCAGCCCTCGGGTCACAGGACCAGCGAACAGGTGGTCGACCTACAGGGCGTATTTTGAACGTGATCTCCACTTCAAGACAAGACTTATGTACTCTTTTAAGTCTAGTTAAGGTCATGTCTTCCAAGAGGATTTTCCAACTTTAAAAAAAGGTAAGGTCTTGTCTTGTGTACTCACATGTAATGAACAAACGAAAGCTATATTTAAGTGGAATAATGCGATTCAATTTTATTCGAAGATTATTCATTAAAAAGAATTTGGGATCGAGAACACTTAAAATACATAAAATAAATATTACTTACCGCACCACGGCCCGTTTCACTTTCCAACTAAATACTTACCTATTCGATGCTTAAATAAGTAAGTAGCTAACCAAAAAATACTTAAATCTAATACCACGTAACATTTAATTAGTACCTAACTACTCACCTACTAAAGACAATTAGCCTATTCGGTCCTAGTTAGAAAATCAAAGATGCTATCTGCTACCATATTACCCTAAACACAATCTATCTACTTAATTTTTTTTTCTTTAAAAACCTGATATATTCGGAGATATGTCAGAGACATTACAGAACGACGGCTGTGGTGATACCATACCGCAATACATCATTGGGACCTGTCGTATAATGTAAAATTATTAATTCCAAATTCAAAATAAAAAGGCTAGACTAATTATTTCTAAATAGATCAAAAATGAAGTTCCAATATTAGAATACTTTAAAAACAATTTAAATTAGTTAATTATTGAAAGGTGGATTATGAGGGCTGATGGTCTTAATTGTCATTATATTACCTATGCTTTATATTATCACACATTCAGTAGTTACTGTGTTTTCCGACTGCAATTGGTACTATTTCAAACTATCTTTAATGTTCCCGCGCAATCATAAGTACGAGAGCGACAGATAGCCACACTCTTGCGAGAGTACAGGCTACGCATAACACAGACACAGTTTCAAGACTGCAGTTATTGCCTGTTTTGCTGAGAACGAAGACTTATTCTCATCGTGCGAATTGTCAAATGCACATTTTAATAAATGTATGTGGTCGTTCGTGTTTAGGAGGCATTCCCAACGCAGCGACATTCGACCGACAACAGACATTTATCATTTTTTATGTGAATGGACGACCGATAATTAGGGATTCCGACATCTGTCATTATGTAGGTGCGTTAGGAAGGCCTCTGGTTGTGAAAACCGTACATACTTATTGGGATAAATTTTTTGCATCGGGTCCATCACGAATAGTGCTACTGCTACTAAGTACTAGTGGGAAATGAAAATTTAGCAATGGAATTGAACTGCTTCAGACAAGCTAATACAGTTCAGTTGATTCTATGCGAGATGGCGCTGAAGCCAATGATTCACTTCATCGAAAATACGTTGGCAAATTGCCAAGGTAGCCTTTTGGGCAAAATACTTCAACAAAACGGCTCAATTAATCTCATAAGACAACTACAACTGGATAAGAAAATATTTCAACTATAATAATATATTTGACCACTATTATCCCACGGGAACTCATTACCGGGACGATATATCATTAACCGTTCGCAATGTTCTATCCAAATGCGTCCTCCTCCAATGGTTTACGCATCACAATCACTTTCACAAACTTTCAATACATAAATTCTCTCCATTTCATGCAATATACCTACTAATACGTATATTACATATATTCATAAGGAAAAAAACCAATTGATTAGTTATGCAAGTTTCAATGGAATACTTCTGTATCTGACAATTTATCTATGCGGACTATTCATTGTACTTAATTAAAAACAAAAGTGAGAGTTTAGAGTGGAAGTTGTAGTAAGTAATAGATAAGTAAAAATATAGTTGTCAATAATATTTTTTTACATAATATATAACCTGCGGTGGTGTTCCAACACCGTCGCTCGTCTGCGTCGCGTTCACGAACTTTGGACTGCCGCCTCTAGTGGCTACACCATCGCCCTCTGTCGTTAAGTATGGTTAATTTTTATAGGCTAACTTTTCAGACTAGTGCTGCACCACTCGCGCTCACCGGCACGAAACCGTGACTGTGCCTATCCCGGGTAAAACTAAAAGCCTACGAATAAGTAATACATATTCGTAGATAGTTGTATACATTTTTTTATTAATTTATATTATAACTGGACAACTAGAGAACGTTTTAGTCTATTTTTAGGGAATCATTGTGACACTGACTGACGAACCTTTGCTATATGTATTTAGAAAGAAAATACTACTTCTGATTTCTGACTAAATAACCTATGTAAGACTAAATAAGATTCAAAACTGACGAGTAAGATTTGTGGTTTTAATTTGTCCCGAGGAGGAAACGGTCGATATAAGGTAAAAATTGCTTCGAAAACGTAAAATAAATCGTAGCCCCGTTCACGTGCCGATGAGCTCAACATCTGGCAAAAATAATGTCTTTTAGACATGGCTGCAGTTGTACTGATTGATCTACTTTGAAGCAGCCATTGCAACTTTAAAATAAAAATATCACCAGATTTAACGCTTCTACTCTCTTTCAAAAAGAGAGTTTAAATTCCGTCAAAATTGTTCTAGTTATTAGTTGAATATTTTGGAATATTTATAATAAAATGTGAACATTCAAGTTACTGTAGCGAGGACGAAGTTTGGGTAAGAAAAGAATTTAAAAATATATGTTATTATAGGTATTATTGAATTTGTGTTAATATGTTAGTGAATTGTTGAGTGTTGCGAAACCTGCTCGGACGATATAATCAATTGAATCTGCTCAAAAAGTTAGCTTTTTAGTAAGACTATTACGGGTTATGAGTATATATACGACTTTATGTCGCGATATAAAAACAAAAATTATGATAAAACTAGTATCGCTAAGGGAAACAGGGTGGAGAGATCAAACATTAAAAATGCCATTGGTATTTTGAATTTTTTGTTTTCTTTTAATTATCTACGGTTTATAATGTCCTTATAGTAGATAAATATTCAATCATAAGATATTTCAAATATTTGCAGTTGTAATATTAATCAACCAGTAGTATTATTTAATTAATTAATGTAGAAGAAGCTTACACAATAATAAGAAACTACGACAAACTGTTTTTATTCATTACATCTACATTAAACTTATGTTATACCAGTTATAATCTATATACTAATATAAATCCCAAAATACCTAAACTGAATAATGCATAATTATATTTGTCTACTTTAAAAGTCCAGTAGTGATCGTACGATTGCGATAGCACATTTTAATTTTATTATTACATTAAAATAGTTGATACATAAGAAGCTCCAAACCAGCTTCGGTTAAGATTAATAGTTAGAACCGTAATTAACTAATTATCATTAGGTATTAGTGTTAAAAAGAAACAACAAGGACGCTCGTGTTGTACAGAGACTATCATAATTTCCCTTTTTATAAGGAACATAAAGCGAATCTAGATAATAGTCTTACATTCGTAACATGCCGAAATTAATACAAATGTGTCATATCAATATCATTAAGTATATAAGAGACGATATAAAGTAAAACTTATATACTGTACTGCCATAAGTAAATTACTTTAAATATTGTACATCAGTCGATATAGCTTCACCTAACAATTTTGTAATCTAATAGATCGAGAATTATAAAAAAATATCCTTTAAAAATAATCAACATATTTTTTTTTTAATTATAAACAGAAATAAATAACAACTTGCCCTAAGTGTTTAATAATTAATTAATTAATGTTATAATTAATCGTAAAAAAGCCCGTGCATATTTATTATTACGATAAAAGGGTCTTTAATAATTACATTTAATATTAACTTCTATTATAAATATACCTGCATTGGTTCAATTAAGTCTCGAGAGGACTAACAGTGTATATAAAATGACATTACGGCCGCTATCAATGTAATGTAAATGCAAATCATTAATTTTACTTTACTCTTCATATAAGTATAATTCCAACTTAAAATGTTATCCAGCTAATCTAACTTTATCACTAGGGATATTATTTGCATAATTAGTCAATTACGATCATAATTATAAATATTAATTATGTAGTAGTAGCACGGTTAGTATCATATAATAAAATTTATAATTGTTCAAGTCCACCACTCAATGGACCCGTGCTATGTGCGGCTAAATTAGTTATCATTATACCAAAATACAATTTTACACAAACATGTTCCTTTATTTCATTAATTCACTACTACTGAATAAACATACATACATACATAATAATATATATATATATATAAAACGCGTACGCTATTTGTAAATATAAAGTACATAATACAAAAAGAGACGAAAGGTTTTAAACTACACAACAGTAGGTAAAACTACATTTAAGCCAAGATTATTTACCATAAACATTATTTTATGAATTAAGATACAGTACAATATCTTATGTCCGATATTATCAGTGTAATATTAAAATGCTAAGTGCAACGGACGCAAGTGTTTACATGACCACTTGCGGTTTGTACAAATAAGTGTCGTGGGAAAGGGTGGCGGGGAGGAGCGGGAGGGATGGGATGGGAGAGGAGAGGGGATGGGATGGGAGGGAAGAGGGGAGGAGAGGGGAAGTGGGCCGCGCTACCGACGCGCGCACATTTGACAGACGAGCCTCTAACGAGTCTTAGCGTTAATTCTCTAACTATTTTTAATTAATATAAATTCATCCAATATTTTTAATGATCTTCTATATAATAATTAATTAATCAAAAACCCATTATAAATAGTTTTTCAATCGATATCCACAATAATTTGCACTAAGTTTAAGGTCGTGTAAATCTAAAACTCCCTAATACATATTCAATAACTTTACTTTAAATAAATTATATCTTTATTGTTACTTAGAGGATTGCCACGAATGTGTTTCATTACAAACTAACTCCTTAAAAATTGCTCCAAATTGTGTTTTCACTTTTGCGTTCGGACGACGAACGCCCGCATCTCTAAAAACACCTTAGTGCTCTACAATAATACAAATATCACTGAAAAATAACATAATTATAAAAAACATCTATGTATATATATCCGACTTAATTTTTTTTTTGTAAGGCATCATTTCCTAACATTATAAAGATTGAAGTATTGAACAATTTCATCGCATCATCATCATCGGTGGTTGTATATATTAAAACTACAGTTAATTATTTTATTCAATCTAACTGAAAAGGTAAACGCGGAACGAAAGTTGGTGGTACGACGCGAACACGACCGTATAAGTAAAATCTATGGGCAGTCTCAGGCAATGGGCCTCAGTCGAGTTTGTTACAATTATATAGAGCTCCTAGTAAATGTACCGATCGAGATCACAATGTAAAGGCTTCTTTTTAACATTTAAGTAATTTTTTTTTTCACTATTTTTTTTTTAATATGTGACGCCGCACCCCCGCAACGCGGACCGCGACACTTAACAAATTCGCTTATAACACCTTCACAATAGATAAATTAAGTTACTTACGGAGCGATCTTACATAAGCCTATATTCTAAACGTTCGAAATTATGCATCAACAATTCGTCTAGGTAGAAAAGATTACTTTTTAAATTTTCATTATAACAAATCTTATATCGCGCTGAACTATTATACTCGTTTAGTTAACCGTATTTTATACTCGTAATAAAATTAAAGGAACAAGTGAGCGCCGTAAACTCTAAGATATACAACGAAACGGCGATGAGCCGCGACCTCGGCGCACGCGCACCGCTCCACTAAATACACTTAGCTTATCACTAAAATTTTAATCAGTCGATCGGTCAAATCATTGAGCGATATATAAGTTATACACAGTAAGGGTACTAACATTAAATTTAATCTAACATTGTTATTTTAAATTATAACTCACTTTGTAAACGGAGCGTGCGACGCGACCGCCGGCGGTCGGACCGGAGCCCCCCTAAACATATTTGGCCATCACATAAAGGAAAATGTCGATTAAATTTATGCTTTACACACAACTATATGTACATATATATGTATACGCGTCTATATATGTACATATACATTTAATATATATATGTACAGGGGGTCCGCGGCGAGGGGGCGACGACGACTTTGCGGTCCAATACCCGAACGTCTCTATAATATCCTAAATGCTTGAGCTTTATCACCTTAACGCGAACTATATCGTTTGCTCATTTTACAATTTGGCAGATATTTATTTATTTATTTAGTACAGTATAAATTTCCATAATTATTATCCACTTAAAAAAACGCAGTACAAAACTTAAAATGCAAATACTAAAAACAAAATTATAAATTACGAATACAATTATTTATTAATTATAAAGAATCCGTTTCACTCGTTACGTAAACGGGATAAAAAATATAATCAGTCACACTGTTTTAGTTTAAATAATTAACAAATAATTATCTCATTATATTTCTACCGTTTTTTTTTATTACCTAAGTCCTAAGTGTGTGTTAAAATAACCGAAACTTCTAATATTAAACATACATATAGGATACATACAATACTATATATTTATAGTGAATTAGCTTAAGTCATAAACTTTTTAGGTACTCTCCCTAAATTGGCTTTGTTTAACGTTGTCTGTCAAATGTTATGCGCGCGCGTCCGAAACGCGAAAACACCTTTTCAATACGATACACTATACATCAACTACGCGATAAACTGCAGTCGCAACTAATCACAAACAATTCATTATAACATCATATCAAAAGGAATCGCTAGGAAGAAAATAAACCGAAGAGGTATTCCGAAAAATATACCAAAGTTATAATTAAATATTTCAAAAAAACACATGTCACGTGAAAAGCCCACATCCAAAAATATTAACATTAAAAAGCAAAGGATAAAAAGAGCGCGTGTTATTAAAAAGAGAAAAAGAGTACAAGAAAAAGGAAAACGCATCCACAAAGTTATATATTACGTGTGGTTGGCTTTTCGTGTAATATCAGGGGGCCTTAAAAGCGTTCAGACACCGAAATACATCGTCATTCAACTACTAAGAGAAAAAAACACGATACGAGTAACGCACATTAGTAACACATCGACAAAGCTCAACAGCAATTAACGCTACATTTATTTATACTTTTCTCATTTCTTTTTTACAACTATTCATTTATAATAAGATATTCAATTTAAATTATAAAGTCCTTACTTACGCGTGTGGGTTTGTGTTAATGTAGTATCGGTGAGACTTTATAATATAATAAAAAAGTTAATATTTATATAACAAACGCGCGCCCGTTTGACGCGTACAAATTATTATTACATATTATTATGCGTTTAAAATCTAACAGTCGAACAGAAGTTTTGATTACTACTAATAATGACTCACTCCGGTTCGTCAGTGGGGGGGAGGGTGGCAAATGGCAAGTGGCGAGACGGCTATACTGAGCGGGAGAGACTATTTCGAAATGTTATGTCATAATTTTATTTCATGTCAAATAGATACGTCGAGTCCGTGGTGTTGTGTGTGAGGGAGAGAGTTGATGCGTGTGATTGAATGTGAATGTATGAATATGTGTGTGTGTGACACCTCGTTTTCATCGAGCCATTTTGCTTAAGTTCCATCTTTACATTAAGGTGACTCAATTTTCTGGTTGAAATGATTCCTGTGATCCGTTAAAAGGAGAACATCAGCATTAGAACTACTCAAATGCTTCTTTACCATTTTCTTAAACACTTGATAAGCAGCGTCCGTGTTTGATGAGATATTTTTAAAGAATAGTTTGAGTATTCAATGGAATGATGCAAACGAGGTGCGAGGTGTGTGGGGTGTGAGGCGAATGAGGTGGTTAGGCGGCGGGCCACTCCTTGTTAAACTCGTTGGCGTTGAAGTGTTTGGGCGCGTGGTGCGGATGATGCACACCTGCGGGCTGCGCTTGCGGCGCGGGAGCGGGAGCGGGCGCGGCGCCGTGGTACTCGCCGCCGCTGTACCCGCGCGACCCGCCGCCGTACGTCGAGCCCTAGCCAGTGAGCCACCTTTAGCCGTTAGCCGCCGAGCCGCAGCCTCGCCCCGCGCTAACACTACGAGCTACGAGCTTCTACGGGCCGCTACGCGCCTTTACGCACCTCTACGCGATACAGTTCGCGTCAAGCCGTAATAAGGTTTGACGCGCACTATACCCCACGCACGCGACGGGCACTACACGTCTCACTGCCGCGTATACACTATCGAGCCGAGGCTGAGGCTTCGGCGGTTTACTCATGGACCATCCAAATGAGACATACTCGTTTAATTTATTCAAATGTAATTTAATCAATAGTGCCGCATTTCAGATGTCCCCATGATTTATTTATATATAGTAAAATTAATTAATTAATTAATAGTTAAAATTAACATATATAAGTTCGTTACTCTTGCGTTTACATAATAACAGAACAGTTGAACTTCAATCTCTGAACACTTAAAGTACAGCTCTTAATATTATTTTTATCGATTATAATTATCGTTAATGAACCTGTAACAATATGAAAAATCCAAATTTTACTAATTTGTACTTTAAATGCCAATTTACAAAGTTGAGACGGATCAAGCGATTGGTCCATCTCGTACTGCTATAAATGCATAAAGATTATATGCATACAACGGAACGACGGGGTAAAAAGCCTTAAGTCTAGTGCGATGCGATGCCTTTTTGATGAGTGCGCGCAAACGTCGCTAGTCAGGTTACGAAACGACCGTCCACAGTGACAAATCCCCAGATTCGCGACAATCCCCTCTCATCCGAGACCCGCCCTTACTCTAATTGTCTTTCTGGATGAGCCACTCTTGGCCCTGTTCGACCAACTGGAAAAGAAGAATATACACGACATAAAGTCCCACTCTCGCCACAATGTACTCGGAATCCTTAGCTTTTATTGTAAGTAGCTCAGCGCGTGAAACATGGAACCGGGTGAAAGAAAGCGTGTGAATATCCCATAGGGCACGATGATGTCAGAGATCAGGCGATTATTAGAGGGGCGGGAAAGGGGTGGATGGTAGGCGGTGATGAGAGACCTTCAGCGAAACTCGATAGATAAACAACACTAATCTCCTTGATTTTTCACTATGGAGCGCCGCAGTCAATATTTGTGCTCAAATGATACCGCAGCATAGCTCGTAAAATCAAAAAGACATCGCACATTTAAATCTCACCACTGAAAACATGCAGAGAAACTGATCGACGTCATTGTCTCCGCGTTAACTTTATTACGTTATTGTAAACAAGCGTTGCATACGTCGGAGAACACAGCACACAAAATGCAATATAGGAGGCGTACTAAAATGGCTCTAATATAATTCATGCTCTATGTATACCGCGGATCGGCTTTGTTTTCGCTGAATTTCGCTCGTTCACCGGCGCGAAACCTGTCACGCACTCATTCACTCATTCATTCGTTGCACACAGACAGACACCGAGTCTCACTTTCACTAAGCCTACATACACTCATTACAGCGATGACCTTTACGATAATATGTGTATCATGCACTCGTTTTGCCGCAGCAAACACAGTCTAGAGATGCAGGACAAAAACAAAAGAAAGTACAAAGCGAGGACATTACGAATATGGTTGGGATGGAAGGATCGCAAGCCCCGTGGGATTAGCAAATAATATATATTCTCTTTTCATCAACTTGGCTGTACTTCATGATGATGATGCACATAAAGGGTCATGGCAAGCGCAAAACACCATGATTTTTGCTCAAATACTACGCCTTGAATTAATCGCAGAGCGCAATCACAAAATTAAATCACAAATTTAAATATCTCGAATCATGCATAGATGGTTTGAGTAAACCTTTTGTTTGACCCATATTAATATTAGTCTTTGAAATTAAGCAGTTTTCTGATAATATTTAATCAAATATGTCAATCCAAGATGTAGTAGAGCAGTATAACTCAAAATATCCATTTTTGCGATTTTATTGTTGGACTTAAGATTTTATTTAGAACATAAATCCTACAATAAACACAAAACACAGGAAAACAATGGTTGTAGCATTTTTCGATAAGTATTTATAACAATTGAATTTTACTGTGCCATGAATTTGAATTCATTATTACAGGCACATTGACACAGTGTATAAAATCATTTGAAAAATGTGACAAAACCACATCCATATCTTAATCGAAATCCACTTTTAAATATACAAGTACTAAATGCAATTCGAAAACAAACCTAGCAAAAAAAAAACCCAACCAACACCACCCGGGAAAAAACATTCAAAATTGAAGTCTTAAAAATGGTTCATGCTAGGTCAGACAAGCAAAAGAAAATTTTAATTGTTTATAAAGTTGATGATAACTTTCAGATTAAGTGAAATTTCAAAGCAAAAGCTTTAGTAACAAAATTACAAAATACAAGTTAAGGAAAAACTAAAAATATCATCAACTTCTTAGACAATTTTTTTTATTAATGTGATAAGAAATAAAGTCAAAAGATCTTATTTTGATATTGAAAATTCCAATGCTGGCATTGTTCGTATCAGACATTTATAATTTATTCCTTACTGTAGAAAATGTTAATAAAAAGTATGCAATGTTTAGAGCAATGAATTGTATTAGATGAATTTTATTTTTATATCAGAAATATAAAAATAAAAAAAAATTGAGTATTTTTCTACTAACTCCTTAGATATACACATTTCCTAAATTATGACACTTCTAAATAAAGTATTGCATGTACAGGTTTGCATTATATACAAAGAATGGGCACATAATATATGCATATTCCAAAAAGGCACAAAAACCCATCATTCACTGTATGAAATATTAGTAACAAAAAGGCCCTTTAGATTTTGTTTGCTATTTTATTGTTTTCTAAAATAATCTATCTATGTAGTATTTATGTTTTAACAGCAATAATTTGCGATTGATTTGACCAGGAATTTATGAATTGTCAAAATCATAGAAACATTGGAACAACTTATTACCAAAGTGCTTTTTTGTAATATCATATAACGAATTGATGAGTTTTATATGGAGTGTCTTTAGCTTCATATTTGAATTATTATAGTTTTTTAAATGCTACAAACTGATTTTGTTCCGCCCTTGATTCTGCATTTGAATTATTTTTTCAGTACATGCAATGTTTCAGTTAGAAATCAATTCAGTGGCGAGTTTTTAAGCAATTTAAGCACAGGAAGTTTAAATTGAAGTGTGTTGAAACAGTTCTTTGCAAACTATATCCCAAAATTAATACATAAGTAATTTTTTTTAGTTCAAATTTATGTCAATAGTAACAAACGCAATTCAATTCTTTGTTGAAGCCTGTGTTATGCTCCATAGAAACTAAAGTTTTCGATCAAAGTATCAGATTATTTCGTCGTGTCTTTAAGAACTCCATCGCGAGATGACTTACTTTTACTTGTTGCAGGAACAATAACAAATATTTGGTTCAAAGGCAAATATATGCCTACAAAAATAAAACTCAAATTTTTCATGCTTTGTCAATATCACAAGTAGTTTGACTGAAGCCACTGTACCACTCCTTAGGAAAGCGGGATGAGGCGGGTAGTAGAGAGGAAAGAGCTCTCATAAGTGATATTGTTATCACAAGATAACTTCTTTGAGATTTTATTTCTTCGAGATAACAACTTTTTTGAGTCTGATACAGGCGGGCCATAGACGACATAGGCACCCCCGCCTCGTCGCGCAAATACCTGGGAGTGATACAGCGGTTCCGGTCAAACTATAGTGCATCGTTATGTGTGTTCAACCCTACAGCGTAGAGGAAACAGTTTGCAGAGAAGTGATCATAGTGGCGGTGTGGTCGGTGTTGTGGCGTACCTGGTCCTGTTGGTATGCGGGCGGGTACTGCTGGTAGGTGGAGTAGTCGGCTGACGACGATTTAGTGAGCGCCGCGGCCGACGAGAGAGCACCCGACAACGCCGGAGCACCCCCGCCGCCCGCGCCTCCCGCCCCGCGACCGTACATCTCACCACCCTCCGACAGCGGCACGTACGAACCTGCCAACGTCATCATCGTCACACTCGAAGCTTGTTCGGACAAACAGGCATAGCCAAATTTGTAGCCTAAGATTTTTATAAATCCTAATAGCAATTGATGGGAAATGTAATCAGACAGTTTACCAGGAATATACTATATGATCTACACGAGGGACTGGATGTTCTATAGCATATTGAAAGCAGCACCTGTTATGCGTCAATATAGTTACATATAACTAAGAAAAGATTGGGAATGAATGAATGAATGGGAACATGGGCGACCAGCGAAACGTTCACTGGGTGAAAAGTAAGTGTGGGGGATTGAATAGAATATGGAACTCACCAGAGCCAGTGGAATTGGAGTTCTGGGGCATGTTCCAGTTGTTCCAGGTGCCGCCTGCAGAAGCGCCCGCTGGGGCTGAGCTGTAGTTGGCTGCACACATACAATACAACATACATTTCCACTCATGCCCCATCATATTACAGACAAAAGAGGGAGATAGATATGTTTCTGGTGACATTCGGATACCAGTAAATCCTCCTTTTTCTATATCTCTGTATGTATGGGCTAATATAGGAAAATTCTTGATTGTATCGATGGAAAAAGGATTGGTTTATATTTGTAGTTATCATTTTTGTCAAAGAAGGCGGACGCCCTGTGGGCACGCCGCAGCGAAGCGTGGTGTTGGATATAATTCTCAGGAAAATAGATGTATTTTAACGTTAGTTTTGCGGTAGCGTATCACGTAACTCTTATTACTAAACATATTAATATCATTGCTCACACCTCATATACACATTTAACAGTGGGCTTAGAATTGAAATCTTTATACAATGCTACAGGTCGAAGTCGAATCGAATATCTGCAATAACTCATATAAACTTCCGAGTTTCATAGTAGTTTTACTACAGTAGTACCCAATTGATATGGCTTACCAATGTACCTGAGCAGAAGACGAATTTTTAAAGCGTGGGAAATGCTCTCGACCAATCCACACAATTCGCGGCTTATTTCAGTACCGCTATTGGCCGCCAGCTGCCGCCATGTTAGCGGCATGTTACGCTCGTGCGAGTGCGACAAAACTTACAGCTGCATTGTATTACTGTGTACTAACTGTACTCGGTAATAGTTAAACAGTTAGTTGTGGTTGAACGTACCGTAGCTACCGTATCCTTGGGCCGGGGGCTGCGTGTGCTGGGTGTAGTTGTTGGTGGCTGGCCAGCCGGGGGCGTGCGGCGGGGCCTGGGGGGCCGGGGGCGCCCCCCAGCCCTGGTACGACGCGGGGCCGGCGCCCGCACCCGCCGCTCCATACCCCGCGTACGACGTCTGCCCCGGAGAAGTGCCCCAACCTTGGTATCTGACGACGACCAAGCGATTGCTTTACTCACTACATTTCACATCTACATAATAGTGTCTTATGAACCTACATTAAATCCTTTTGAATTTTAAATTGATTTTTTTGTGTTCATAATATAATGTGAAGTCAACAAAAATATATTACCATTATTACAGAAATTGTAGCAAACCATTTAGACTCTCTATTCAAAGGAATAAAAAGCATATGCTTAATTTGCATGATTCTATGCCACAAACATCTGAACGTACCGTTAGCAAAAGAGGCTTGGCGGCACTGCCTGGATGTGGTATAAATGTTGTATTTCTTGAAAACGTTATAGTTGTTTTCTTGAATGAGGGTTTTTAACGAAAATCTTCGTTTAAGTACTTAGAAAATTGAGAGCAGAGTCTGGTTATTATAAGTCTAATTATTATTGTACATAAATTTCTCAGCACTTCACAACAAACTATTTTAACTTTGGTTTGTATGTAAATGTATGAAATGACACATTTATACCTACTAATATTAATAAGAGAAAAAAAAATGTGTATTTGTATACTGTGACGCAATAAAGGAAAAAGCAACATACCCTTGCATGATGTTGGGTCCCGCCATCGGCATGTTGATGGGTGGCCCGCCCATCTGGCCGTTGTGCCCCTGTATCAAGTTGAGAGGGGCTGGGGTCGGAGGGCCCCACTGGCCAGCGGCAGGCTGGTCCCCGGGAGCTCCGCCCATACCGCTCCCTCCCATGCCACCACCTCCGCTTCCTAGTTTACCGGATCCGTCGCGCGGCTCGGCACGTTTGATCTCCACCTAACATTCGCATTGTCTTGTTGTTAATATCTTTGCCAATTATATAATGTTTATCCCTCTATAATTCGTCAGACATAAATAACATTATATCGCACTTTTAGGTCAATTTCCTCTGTATGCCTAGTAGACATTGGTTTACCTCTTGTACATTAACACTAGAAAGACGGAAGGGGTCATTTGACCCCAATTTAAACTTTCACAGTTGATTATTCTATCACTATTAATTTATATGACTTCGTGTCTCGTGACTTTTAATAAAATACAATTAATTTCAAAACAAAAGTGTTTACATAGCAATATGATCCTCCAAACATTAGTAAAAACAGCTTTTACCAACAAAGACGGCTAGGGTCATTTGACCCATTCAACATATATTGTTAGTAACTAAATATTTTTTTATTGACTGGTCTTGTTACACACACTCTAATTATCATAGTTTCATTATTTCAATACACTAAGTACTTTCGTTGAAAGATTATAATTTTTTTCTGTTTATTATTCTGGAAAATGGCTCGGCTTCACAGTGAAGAAACTAGCATATTTGCAGTTTTTTGCCAGAAGATGAATTGGAAAGTGAAGGTGAAAATGTAGCAGTACTACTACAAGTTGAAGATAGAGATTCATATACTCCTGCATCAAGTTCTAGTGATGGCTCAGACAGCAATCTACCATTAGCTGAAATCCAACGTCACCAAGTAATAGAGGAAGACCATCTCAAATTCAAGTACTCTGTATTCATTCGTTTTGTGGAAATAAACCTCATAATAATATAATATCACCAAGGTGATATTATATTAGTTGAATATTATGGAAAAACCTCGAAACTGTATGTTTTACAATGCTACTAAGTATGGCGTAGATGTTTTGGACCAAACGGCAAGATACAGTAGCAAAGCTGCTTCTAGAAGATGACTTTTGCAATTTTTTCATAACATTAGATTTATCTGCAACAAATGCCTGTAAGTAAGTAATAAAAGATTGCATAGAAGGAATTTTATTCTGAAATTGGCGCTCGAAGCGAGTAACATATCAAAAGAATCTGCTCCTGAGACCTGGTTGCAACGTGATATTTCGTTAAAACTACAGCTTCTGAGCCACGAAATAGGCGTTACTGCTACCAAACTCACCGTAAAAATAAAACTAATAAAGTGTTTGACCAATGTAAAAAAAACCGTTATGTGGAACTTGCAATCAATGAAAAATGTTTGTACGTCGTGACTGTACGACATCAGTACATAGCGAATAAATTCTTTTTTTCTGAAATAAACACAAATTTGTTGTAATGAAAACCTATATATTTCTATATACATCGTTTTCCATATGGCTAACTATATACATATTTATATATGTTAAGAATATATAAGACAAAATGTGTTAGGTCAAATGACCCCTGGCCGTCTTTGGAGGTTAGTTGTTTTTTCCGTCTTTCTAGTGTTAAAGACTAGCAAATACTTTGAAATTTTTCTATCAAATCTTCTCAAAGCAGTTACGTTTTCTCTCTTATTAACTACTGATGCTGGGGCAACAACCAATTTCTAAATTGGACTCAATGTTACTCAAAGTACAAAAAATTTAAAGCAGTCAGTAGCATTTTAAGCACAGTAGTATAATATCATTCCTAAAGTATTAAATCTCTTACCTGTTTGCCATTAAGATTAATGAAGTGCTCCTGCGTGACCCTTTCAACGGAGATCTCCTCTTCGAAGGAAAGAAAGCCGAAACCTTTCAAATAATACATTATTATCATTAGTAATTGCAATCAGTTTTTTAATTGAACAAATAAAAATTCCAAAATCGAATTTGTAGCAAATTGTATAGACTCTCTATTCAAATGAATAAAAAGTATATGCTTAACTTGCATCATTATATACCACAAACATCTGAACGTACCGAAAGCAAAATTAGGCTTGAAGGCACTGCCTGGATGTGGTATAAATATTATAAACTACATTCTTTTTATTCGTTTTCATTTTCATACAAGGAATTTGTGTTGGTACACATTGAACCAACATAAGAAGCATATTAAAGGTAGCATAGCACATGAATCACATTGTCATATAATAATCTAATAAAACTAGTCTAATAATAGTATGAATGAAATGAAGGTCTTTCATTTGCTTTTAGAATGCAAACACCCAAACATTAAATTAAGTACTTCTTACCTCTAGACTTCTTTTTCTCTTGGTCATACATGATAACGACCTCCATCACTTTGCCGTATCTTCCAAAGAAAACTCTCAGATCAGTCTCGGTGATGTTGGATGGTAGACCTCCGAGGAATACCTTCGGGTAGCCGCCGCCACGTTTTGGCTTTTGCAGAGTCCTTGGATTGCACGGCTTCGGATCAATGGTCCTATTAAAAAACAAATGGTCCAACTAAATGTGAGCACTATAGTTGAAGATCCATTGACCAACGGTATGTGATAGAGGGTAAGGTATGAGGTAAATCTTGAACTAGGCACTAATGGCGACTGCAGCAAGTCCCACACTGTTGCAAGTACGAGCACAGAATACAATAATAGCACAGGTACAGAAGATTCACTCCGCAAAATCAATCAAATAAATAGCGACTCTTGGTCCGACACTGTACAGTGCAATTCAGGTCACGCAGCACTAATTACCTACAGGTTTATTCACCTAGGTAGAAATTGCCTCCCTTTCTATCGTATTATCTCTTCTGACGACGTTGTCTTCTTTTAAAGAATAAATTAATCTGAATATTTAATTACCAATTATGTCCTTATACTTGTCCATGTCTTATCAGTCCAACTGATAAGATTTTTATTTACTAACACTTGAATAAAAATTATTATGGAACAGTCTTGAGGTAGGCAACTAAATTAGAAATACTTTCCATTTTGTTCTTGTTAGTCTAATTAACTGATTTAAAAAACCATCAGATGCAGATTAAAATCAATTTCATTAATAAATAAGAACACAAAAGTAATAATTTATCACTAAAACATTATTTTTAATATTATGATTTTGGTGCATAAAGAAGTGTGAAATAAAATTTTATTAACATAATAAATTGTTAATGTTGAAAGTGTAAAAAAAGACTAAGCTATAAATAATAATAAATAAAAAGGCTCAATAAGTGTAAATTTGTTTGAACAGCAGTACATTTAGACAAATAACGTTCAACATAATATGGCACGTAAGTGCGCAAAATTAAACAAATAGAACCGAAAAATCTTAGCTGTCAGAAAAGTTCCTTTCTGTTTTATCTATGGTTTCGGTTATAATATTTTTTCGGTACATGTACATATACAAAGCTATTTTTTCGGGATATTTATATTGATCGTTTAGTTAGAATGTTAATTAATTACATATACCTAGATGTCGCTGTACATTATTTGAAATAAAATGGTTTTAGTTTTTATAATTGAAGTACTTTATACTTTGAATTAAAATAAATTAAATCCATCACAAAAATCAAATTTGAAGACATTGTAGTTTTATTGCGACACAGTTCCATCGACGGCTTAAAGCTAACTATAAATATCTTGTTAAAAATATATTAAAAATGTATCTACTTTTCTTCTAAAAATGACGCGAAAGAATATAAGTCGCGTTTATAATTTCAATTTTTTGCCATTGCGGCGATTTCAGCTGTCAAATAGCTTGACCTATAGTTAACATCGTCAGCCAGCAGTTGATCTTGATCATACCATGAAAGAAAATAGTACTTTACTGGTTAAGTATTATTTTCCTCTATAGTCATACATTGAAAAAACGCTGCAAACTTAAATTTTCCCTTCCCATTCCATTCTCTTCAGTGACTTCAGGTCCACGATGTCTACTTAAAGTGTTCAATTCTCATAATTGTTGAATAAAAATTATATGAGTTGTGAACATTGTCCATAATTTTTTTTTATAAAAATTACAAATGATTATTAAAAATTAGTCAATAAAAATAGACCATGGTGTTAGTTAAGTAAGATATCTAATTATTAGTACATGATAGTAATGTATTTTATGCTACACTACAGTACTAAGCAATATCATGGATATGTAATGGTAGAAAGGGTGTGCCCAGTACACAAACAGCATTCCAACTACTTAATAACCGATTGGCCCTAAAATGTGGTAGTACTTTCATTTTTATTTAATACCAATATACTAATAAATTAAAAGTTTGATGGAGTAGTTACATTCAGACATACAATACATAATTGTGAAATGTTAGTATTTTAACAGTTCCCCTGTAAATATTTTCCTTGACTATTTTCGTAATGTCAAGGTTGATAAACATTTATTTTTGGGTACCAGCGACACTTTTATTTGGGTTATATTACGCATTTACTCTTTGAAACACATTAACGACACATACATTCACATAAATGTCTCAAGTCTTTTACATTAGATAATTATACTTTCAAGTATTTTAATGAGGGGTTGCCAGTAATTTTAATAATTAGATTTAGAAGCACATTAGTCCTTTTTTAATTGAAGTGTTACCGCTCCCCCCAAAGGATGTAACTGAAAAGGTATAAGATGAATCTGGCTTCTTAGCCAGTATTTTAAAAATTATAATATCCGTAATAATATAAATATGTGAATGTGAGTTTGTTTGTTTGTTACGCTTTCACGCAAAAACTACTGAACCGATCACCATGAAATTGTGCATACACGTTGTCTGGGACACCAGAAAGAACATAGGATACCTTTAATCCAGAACGCGGACGAAGTCGCGGGCACCAGCTAGTAAGTGTCATAAATGCATATTATGTGCAAATAATAAATTAAGAGTTATAAGGCAATGCTTTTTTTTAACTATTTTTTAAGGGAACATGTAATGTCTTTATTAATAAACTAGCTGCTGCCCGCGACTTCGCGTGCGTAACTTTGTAAATTATATACTCAAAACCTTCCTCGAGAACCACTCTATGCATTGGTAAAAACAGCATGAAAATCGGTGCAGTAGTTTTTGAGTTTATCGCGAACAGACAGACGCGGCGGAGAACTTTGTTTTATAATATTTAATAATAATAGTAATATTTTTTTACATTTTTTGTTTGTTTAAAATTTATATTGTAAAAAATTTAATATTAAGAAATAAAATAAATTAATGAATAATAATAATGAAAATTTTGTTCAGAAAAGATATCACATTTAATAAATATTACAAATTATATACCTTACCTTCAGCTTCTGGCCATGGAGCAAAGAGCCATTGCAATTAACAGAATGAGCTACGTTGTCCAGCAATAAATAAAAGGTGCAGAGCTTTAAGTGGATGCAGATAGCCAGTGGGGCACTATGAAGCCAGGTACTAGGTATAGGAGGTAGGTCTATTTCAATTGATGGGACATCCAAAGGGCTAAACATGATGATCAGTGACTTCTTACCTGCCGTCGAGCTGATGAGGGCCACTCTGCAACACTACATTGACCAGCGTCGGCTCAGCGAAGGTGACGAAACCAAAACCCCTTGAGCGCCCCGACTCGCTGTTCTTCATCACAACGCAATCGATGACATCTCCATAGCGTGAAAAATAGCGCTGCAAGTTCTCTTGTGACGTCTCCCATGATAGACCACCCACAAAGAGTTTTCTGTAATAATCCATATTGTATTATAATTAGAATTTATAATTATAAGATGATAATCAGTTTGGAAAAGTGTGAGAAGCTATTTTTAGTAACACTATTTGCTAGATATTTTTTTCTATTTTGTACTTTTTAATATGATCAGATACTTACATATTCCTACAATTAATATATTCATTACAAAAAAGTTAACACCTAATTATTAATAAATTTAATAATATTATGTCTGCTTTTCTACTTTTTATATTATTATCTCATTTATCACTCTTTCAAAAAGGACAGTCTGCTCAAATACCATTTAGATATTTCTTTAAGTTGATGTCAAAATTAAAGTAAATCTAAATTAGATGAGTTAACTGCATAAGAAGTGTTTAAATTAACTAACAAGTATGAATTTTCAATCCTTAACCATTTCAAGTCTAAACTGCTTAATTTTGACTTGTCTCAAATCCCGGCAGGGCCAACTTTGGAAAAGAACTTTTCAGAGATAACTCTGGTCTGAATCTAAAAAGTTAGTGGCAGGGCATACTGTTTCACAGTATTTGGGCAACCTAATAGCCACCTGGTGGCAGTAACCATCCTCTTACAGAAGGCTACCATGAAATAAAAGCATATTGTGTGCTATTGTGTTTTGGAGAGCGAGTAATGGCCAGAGCCCATTCTAAGAGCTATTCTTTCTTAATCTTGCAATTGCATATAGGTGACGGTAGCCAGTAGCCCCCAACCATCAAGTAGCCCGTCAGCATAGGGTTAACCTTATTTAATTAATACAAGACACAGATTGAATCATACTATTATTAAAATATGGCATCTATAACAAATTGGGTAAAAACATGAGTTGACTTTCTTAATTTTTATGCTTTTTTAATAATACCTACATATTTAAATATCAAACTTAAATATTATGCATGATGGTACTAATCAGGTTTTTTGGTCAGTTAGGCAAAATTAAAAAATCTGAAAGTATCTTTACTCAAATTAATTTATTTTTTTTCAAATTTCTGATAAAAAATTGTAACCAAATTAGTCATTTAAAATTTTCCAGTAATAAACAACTTAATTTTTTTAACTGTTCTGAATACTTTAAAAGACATATCAATTACAGGGAAAATATAGAAAAAGGGATTGTACCTGCAAATTCTTTTTGACCATGGCAGTTTTATGTTGGGTTTTTGCAATCAGTCAAACCCAATGCAAGAAAAAAAACAACAGTTTAGATATTTTTATCTTTTCTATGCAAAGTTCAACTTTTTGTTCACAATGTTTAATCATTTTTAGAATTGTGAAAATATTAAATGGTTTCTCATTTAAAAAGAAAGAGAAAGAATGCATTTTTTTTAATTTATTTGTTACACCTATACCTTGAATAGGTACATGGTACTTATCCACTTTACTTATGAAAGTACAATTTCTTGAAAAGGTGAAAGGAACATTCACTTTAATCTGGTTACAGTTTTGCTCGTGTTTCAATTCTAATTTTACCATAGTCATGCTCTAAATAAATTTAAGAAAAAAAAAACCATTATGCCTACTCATTGGGTACTGTACATAGTTACCATTTATTATGCTACTTACTATACACAAGTAATTATTTAAACTTGCTCTTAGTTATAATTGGTAATATCGATAAGAAATGTAGGTTGAATTTAAGTATAGTCCTTGAATAATAATAAAACTTCTAGATTGCTTCATATTAGGCCTGAAGCCTTGTCGTTAAGAAGCAAATAAAAATTAACAACCTACAAACCTATATAAGATAACGTTGTAATGTGATTTTGAAGTGTTTCTAAAATATGATTATTTCGTGCGTGCAACATTTAATAATGTAACCATATGCAAATGAATCAGCACGTTTTCCGCGTCTCGAATCGAGATCAAGCTACGCGGCACTTTGGACATCGCGCGTCGTGTACGACTCCAATAACCTCATTTTACTTGACGTATTCAAACTACTTTAAGAAGCACCGCTAAAAACATAGGGTACCAAATGAAGTCCTATGTGAAGTTTGAGATAAGAGAAAGCTACGATTCATTATATAGAAAGGTTAATTTTGATACTAAGATTTTATAACAAGCTAATGAAACAGCATCATTCAGTTATATAAACACTTTCTAGGGTACCTAGATAAGCTCTAAAAACTTCAATGGTAAAAGTTTGGATTTTATAGGAAAGCAAATAGCTGCCATGATCGCATTCACGCAAGTCGTTCGGCGAGGCTTGGGGTCGGTGTCCGCTCGCCGGTAAAAGGCTAATTGAGTATATAGCAGACAGCTAAGAGAATCAAACAAGTAGAAATCGTTGTGTATAGTTTAGATAACTGTAAATGATAGCTTTTAAGAAACTACCAACAACCACATAACGCTATCTCCGAAGCCTCGCTGGCTGTCCATGCCATGAAATGCGACACACCAAGCGAACATGCAGTTTGACCTATTATTGTTTCCACCGCAAGAAAAGTTCAATTATTAGCAAAAATAGATAATAACACACTTACCCCTTCTCGTCATCGTCCATGTCAGGATTCATACGCATAACTTACTACTAATTAAAAATAATGGTTGGCACCGGTATAAAGACACCCAAACCACACAAGCACAGACCCACACGACTAGTCGACTATGGCGGACCAACCATTTCCGGTATCTAAAAGTCAGGGTGACAGGATGTAGTCAATTGAATACTTTATTTATTTTTTAAAAAATATTTTAAAAAATAGTATAACTTTAGAACAACTGTTTACATTTAAAAAAAAATTAAAATTTTTGATTTAACAATAAAGTACATAAAGTAAATATTTATAAAAAATGTATAAAAAGTTATTGAGCTTCAGATGGCGCTTCACTAAATGTTGCCAGGTCAAATAGGTAATATTTTAAATGAATATAATAAATTATCTAAAAAAAATATTACAAAACAAATTTTGAAATATAAATCGATTCCGTTTACCATTTTGTATGAATTTACAATTGAAATAAATGTCAGAACACAAAATGTACATACATTAGCCTAAGCACAGACAACTGTTTTCTTCATCCTTCAACCATAGTGGATGTTCAATGTCGTTCATAGACATAGTATACTTACTATGTTTATGATGTCGTTATGTCGTTCAGTCGTTGATGTCGTTTATACAAAGAGTACTTTATACTTAAGAGATTTTAGCTCAGATTTAAATAATTATATATATTGCAAAAAATTAAACTTTTTTTTTTTTTTTTTTTTTTTTTATATTAAATATACATTACTGGTGATTATATAGTCTGCATTACTCAATAATAATTTATTTAATAAGACGTTTTTGTCTTTATCTGCAATCGCGGGTTCTTGTCGGTTCGGTGTTGAGCTTCTTGTATATCGATCTCCTACCCATGAGGGTCCGCGGAAAAACTATTAGAGATATTAAATAGGTCTATTAATTTTCATTTTTGAAGAATTAAGCTATATGTTAATTTAAAACTCATATTTATTATTAATTTTACAACTTTTTTACAGTTTTTTCTTAATTAAAACTTAGTTCATTGCTTGATCCGATAGATGGCTTAATTCATTTCATAATGAAGTACAGGAACACTTGCAATTGTAACTGGGACATCGTGGTATAATGTTGAGTGAAAACGAAAAACGACTGACACCTGCAAAATTGACCAAGTTTCAAATTAGAAAATGCTTCCTTACGTCAATTTAATTAAATGAAAAAACAGTGGCACCTCGGGAGTGCTGGAATCGTCAGAAAATATTTTATTGTGCTGGAAATACTTTTAAATAAAGTGTTTTTTTATTCATTATTATATTATTATAAACTACTAATACAAAATTTATATTACCCACTACTAGTAAAAAGAGTTAGCTCTCAGTAGCTCCTCTATACCTACTAAAAATGCAGACCTTTTATTCCATCACTGTCCGTTTTCTATTTTTATTTGAAATTACTGTGTTCTTTTATAATTGTCAACAGAGGTGTCGGTAACAGGGACTCGGTAACGGTAACAGTGTCGCGAGTTCAATGTTTTTTCCCAACCTCAAAAATGCTCAATGTGCCTAAAGAAGTTTTCACTTCAAAAAAATAAGAAAAATAATTCTTTGTAATACACTTACTCTTAAGACATAAGAAATTTTAATCATATGATTGCTAATATTTACGCTAGATGGTTGAGTATGAGGTATTTGCATTAAAAAACTAATATTTTCCTTCTTGCAGTTTAAAAATTGCTCATTTTTTACTCGGTAAACGTTTTTCTCTTCATTGGCGTAACCTGACGCCACTGAATATTCAAGTTGCTGAAACAGAATCATTTGCTAGAAATCTAGAATGTTGTTATAAGTATTATTTAAACAAAATAAATAAGTGCAGTATTAATTTTATTTTTAATTAGGGATGACCATAATTCACCGACATCCGGTCATTATCGGTTTTATACGCTGAATCCTTTCGGCTAATGCCAATAGTTGAAAATTGAAAGTAAGTAAATAAAATAACAATTAATTTGTTTAGTCACACTTACTTGTATTAAAGCGACGTTTAATTTCGATATAATAGTTTGATTATCATTTTCAATTTCAATTTTCATTGGTACATTTTGATCAAAAGCAAATCCTTTGTATGTTACCAAACTTAAGGAAAATTTTCGAGAGTTCCAAAATTTTTTGTATACTTTGGTTGACGATGGAACCTAAAAAACCTCAAACAATATTATATATATATTTTATTAACTTATCAGTAAGTAACTGTATCGTAATAGGAACATTAGGACATAATTACCTAAAATCATTTAAAAAAAAATTTAAATAAAATAATTTCTTGATTGCAAGCCAATTAAAATTTGTAACATACTTACTTTAGTGTACGGGTAGGTTGTACGTGTAACAACAATTATTGCACTGTTTTTCTATTCACAAGTCTACTTACTAAAATAAATAAAATTGTTTATATCTAAGTATTTGAACAATTAAAGTAGGTATGCAGTTATTAGCGGCATTTTTAAATGTTGCTAATATCAGGTAATTATGTAAGTAATTAAATTGATTAAGAAACAACAACAAAAAGTCGTTAACCAAATATTTCCTTAACTATCATTATACCTCTCATTCTTAGATTAATAATAATAGGTCTCGCTGCGCTCGACTGGATACCGCCGGCGTACTTGTCAAATGCGGCAACAAATACTACACCGAATTCGGCGTACCCGAGCCAGCGAGCGAGCGAGCGAGCGAGACCAATCATTAATATATTCTAATTCTAAGCTGTATCAATATCGAAACTCTTAAGGATCGAGAATTCGATATTAGGACTTCCATACTCGAGTACTACCATACTACTACCATACTATGTACTTACCTCCTAGATGCCTCCTAGTGATTCTTAATGAACGTGCTCAAATTGGTAAATCAAGTGACTTGATTTGAGACATTAAATAAAAAAATTAATTACTATTCTACAACAATACTAAATTACGAAATCCTGGTATTATTAAAATACGAAATTCTGTAAAAGTAAAAACTAAGTTAAACTAGAATAATGAAATGAATAATGTGTCTGATAGGTATAAGTGGGTATAAGTAAATGGCCTTATAATAAGTATATATTAGCAACGTGCTAAAAACATATCAAAGGCTAGATATATATCTATAGTACTTACTTACCAAAAAATCTTGAATATCGTTTAGATTAACATATCGTTCAACACTAAACGGTACTATCTTAACTTTCTTAAATCTGTAATTAGCTCTGCCTTTTATTTTGACAAAATATTGCACCTTTGCAATCGAACTTTGAAATGTGTTTGGTAAGTCTTCTGGTAGCAGAAAATGAAAATGAAATGTATAAAGTCCAGATGAAATAACTTTTCCTGCAAAAATAAAACATGACAGCTTTTTGGTCTTCTAATGAACTAATTTATCAGTATGGTAGTAGGTAGGTATAAATGTTTACCATGGAGATGTTATAAGAATCGAAAGTTTTGCTAAACAACTTACTTCTGTTTACTTTTCTTTAACTGCTCATATTTACCTTCTAATTCTCTGAAAATGTCTAATTCTACGTTAAGCACTTTATATTTTTCAGAGTATATTTTTATATAAGGCATAGTCGGCATTGGTCTGGTCCATTGAGCTTCACTTACTCCAATAACTTGAAAATTTACATCTGAAAAATAATAACAAGAATACATAATATTCTTTTTTGGTCCGTAATAATGGCAATAACACCAAAAAGATAATTATGTAAAGAACACTAATTTACACTCTATTTTTTGCCTCCGGGAGAATTGTAAAACTAAGTATCCGGTAATTACGTCTCCGGTGTGAAAACACGCTTTAAAATTTTTGGAATTAAATGATAAAGTAATATTGTCCCACGGCATTTTAGCAAACAGCAACAATTTGTGATACTGGTACTCTAGAAGACAGGAATAGCCACAAAGCAGATAATAATAATAATAATAATAATAACAATTTGTGAGGTTAACATTATTTTGAAAACAATAATTCAGACTAAAATGTTGTAATCACTTGCGATGATGATAAAATTAATTATTATCAATCAATTAAGCAGATAAGCTAGATACGTAATAGTAATATTATAGTTTAAGAAAAGTTTTATCTGTTGTGGTGTTCATTCAAATTTAATTTTTATTTTATCAACATTTAATATAATTTTTTACTATCTTCTTATCTAAAAATCTTCTTTAGAAAACTTCTTAATTTTCTTTCCTAATGGGTCTGACCGATTGGTTTAAAAATGACTATAAAACACACATAATATAAGAGTATGTATGGTTATGTACATGTAAATAGTTTTAGTTTCATCAAAATCGATGCAGTATTTCCGAAATTATTGACAGTGAAACTTCGGTCGCTATTTAAATTTTCTAGTATGCTCGCGCTAAGTGGATGACGTCACGCATGCCGTTGCTAGACGCAAGTTCATAGTTGTCGATTATCGATTCGATTCTACCAGTTTTTTAATCGACTACCTCATAGATAAATGATTATTCTCGCTGCGCTCGACTAGATACCGCCGTCGTACTTGTAAAATGCGGCATAAAATAGTACGCCGATTTCGGCGTACCCGAGCCAGTCACACTGTAAACTGTCTGTGATGTGTACGTGCCGAATGTTTTATTAAATTTTAGGCATAATAAAATACCTAAAATTAGCAGATAATAATCTGCAGATATATCTTTAAAGGCTTAAATACACATATAAATACAATGCTAGGTTAGTCTAATCTATAATATTTTTTCTATAGTTTATCAAAGGGTTTATTCTAATTCTCAAGTTGACGACTGTTGCAACCTTATGATCATATTATTGTTGTTCTATGCCACCGTTCTCAAGCATGTGAAGCATGCTTTTTTAAGCTCAAAGCATCTGGCTTAAAGATCTGGCTACCAGGCCATAAAATTCCAAAAAAAAAAAACTCAAAACATCGAATCAATTTCGATTTGATTCGATTTTCGAATGAAATTTCGAAATTCGATTCGAGACCAAATTCAATTCAATTCACTTCATTCCAACTTCATTCAATTCATTTGACTTGTGAATTGTGATATTTGTGATCACTTTTGCTTTTTTAATTCGTCGTGAGTCGTGATTTGATTTTTATTCTTATTTTATCGGTCATACGTATTTAGAGTTGTTTTATGTACCGTATTATAAGTGAAAATGTACACAAATAATATGCCATTAAAAATGTGTCAATAGAAAAACATCAGGTAAGGTTATGCCGTGTTCTCCGTCATTTTGCGGCGAAACTGGAAGTTTTTCTTTATTTCATTAAATTGATTGTTTGTAATTAACAATAATGTGTGTATTGTTACAACATAAAATTTCCACTTTAATTAAAGTTATTATTTTACATGTTTACGATGTTACGAACAGCTATATAGCACTTTTTCGTCGTTAAGTGTAATTATACTAAATTTACAATGTAAATACATTAAAGTGTGTAGTAATTACGCTATATCTTTAGGAAATAGCATAATTTTAATATTTTTGTGAGATAAATTTTAACTTGCATTACATAATATTTAACATTTTTCAGTTTTTCCACTATGGATCCTAACATTTATGCTTTGGTTTTGGACACGTTAAATCGTGCGACCAGCCAAAATTCTGAAATATTGAAACCTGCCGAGAAGACTCTTCAAGAATGGGAGATAGAACCTGGCTTTTATTCTGTTCTTATGGTAAATATAACCATTGTTTATAATTTTTAGTTTCATCATTGTAAGTGATCTCATGAAAAAATAAAGACAAAAAGCAATTTATAGGCATTGTGAACTTGACAACCAAATGGCTAAGAAAGATTTTTGAGTTGTAGTCATTTAGTCAGTAGTTTAAATTTTGCTAAGCTATGTAAAAGAGCTGTTTTAGAAATGGTGCCTGCATTATGATGTTGATAAATTATAGATTAATTTTTCACAATATAGGTACTAGGCATTTCAGCTTTGCAAGACTGATTTGGTCATCGAGTAAGCAGACAGAGTCGTGATTATTCTCTTAAACATCATTTCTTATGTGGAATTTGATAAGAGATTGTAGAAGATATTAAACTTCTCTATTTTATAAGATTTATAAGTCTTTAAACATGTTTTATTATATTCTTACTTCTTTATGTTTAGTCATATTCTTACTTCTTCTTTAAACAATTGTTCCACCATTTTAATACTGCTTCTCTCTGATTTTATGTAGCCATGACAATTTTCTTTTTCCTACTATGCACATTCCCTATATTATGTACATCATTATTGTATGCACATTGTAGTTTAGGTTAGGTAGGTCACAATACGTCGCACAAGTATACAACTTTTATATTAGTTTTATAGTATGAACCAATTCTGTTCTTTTTGCTATTCGTTTTAAAACCTCCTCATTAGAGACCTTTATCTGTCCACGTGATGTTAAGCATATTACACAAACAATAATATTACTCTTACTTGAGATTTTATGTTTTATATCATCTCCAGTTTGACACGGGTGCAGTCAACATTACATATAAAATTTTCAGAAGATGGCCAAAACTAATAAAATGTACTTAACGTTAGGAGTGCCTTGTGCACCTCTAGCGAGCTTGAAATCCCTCCCGGTGTTGTTTGTGTCCTTAGGCGAACCATCAAGTAGACCATCAGCCTGCCTCTCAAAATTTAACAGCTAAAGGGATTTGCATCAAATTTGGCACACAGTTACTTAGTTAATCATTGTTAACATATATTATGTTTTTTTTATCCTCAAAAATATTAGCTTCCTAATGAATCATCTCAAGAAAATATTTAAAAAAATGGGCGCCACTGTCGGTCACAGTGGAGAATTCAGGCGTTATTTCACAGCGAACGCAGTCTCGGGCACCAGCTAGTTTATAATAAAAACAATACAACCAATACAAGACTTTTTTGTTGCAGGATATTCTATCCAATCATTCTTTAGATGTAAATGTGCGATGGCTGGCTGTGATGTGTTTTAAGAATGGTGTTGATCGATATTGGCGGCGGAATGCACCCAATGCAATATTAGATGACGAAAAGCAAAAGCTAAGACTGGGCTTATTGAGCACAAATATTCTGAGTGAGCCCTTCACACAAATAGCTGCACAACAAGCTGTATTGATAGCGAAAATCGCTAGGTATGTATGTACAGTCAGGGTAAGAAAAGGTTTCACTCGATTGCTTGAATTTCATTTCAATCTTGTGTCAGTTGGCTTCTTAGTGCTTAAGTTTCAAAAGGTACTGTGTCTCTGCCCGAATAGCAGAATAACTGTTTGAAACTGATTTATTTAAAATTCATTTTCACATACATTTTGTATTGAAGTTTGGGCGGTACGATATTTGACGGGTCTTCTATGTACATAAAAGAAAGTCCTGTTAGTTGCAGTCGAGAACTCCTGGACCTATTTTTATGATCTTTCTTTGTATTGATAAATTCGTCTCCATCCCGAATAGCAGAATAACCATTAAAATATAGAAATTTTTTTTTAATGAAAAAAATAATAACAGAATAATAAACAGTTCGCCGGGTCAGCTCGTTTCACATAAAAATACCATCCAAATTTCGGAAATTTCCTGTGGATTTTCCAAAAAAATTCTTTCATACAAACACAACGAAAATAAAGTGATGGCGTTCTCAAGTGATGCTCCTTCAAAATGTGGCAATTGTTTTTTTTGTTATTTATATATATATAGATTTAGTACCTAATTGTATTTAATATTTATTTTTTATTTTAACAGGTTTGATTGTCCAGCGAACTGGCCCAATTTGGTGCCAGATTTAGTTGGCGCATTGAAGGCGCCACAACCACTTATACAACACAGGTCCTTGTTGATATTTCACCATGTTGTCAAGGAATTAGCTTCCAAAAGGTTGTCTGGCGATCGGAGGACTTTCCAGGTATTTCTGTTTTAAAATCCTAAAGCAAGGCCAACGAGGCAACGATCAAACTGAAGGATTGTTTTGTCTCCTTGGCTGTACTTGGTTTGGTTGTAACAATTTAGATAAATTTGTAAATAACAATTAAGGTTTCTCAAAACAAACTATCTAAAGACAATTATCTACTTAAAAAATATTGTCATTATTTTAAAAATTAGATAATCCTTTGATAGTATTGTACTTTTAACATCTCCTTAACAGTATGGTTTGTGTATATAAAAAAAATGCATTCCCAGCGAAGCCAAGAGCGGGTCCCTAGTCAGTTATTTAATAATAGAAATTCTTTACGAATGAAAGTTATTGTAATCTCTACCCAACAGTATTGTGTTGCCTTAACAAAAGTTTCTCAAATATTATCTTTGTCATCATTCAAATTTTTTCAAATCCATTGTTATCAAAGGTTTTTTATTATTTTTCCATTTTTATGACTTTTACTTTACAAAGGTATGTCAGGCCCATCACCCCCTGAGCTAAGTAACAACATAATTATGACAATGCAATGCACGTTTCAGGAATTAACTAACTCGGTATACTCTTACATACTGAACCTGTGGCATGAGAATACGGAACTGTTCCTAAGACACATCCAAGAGGGCGCCGCCACCGAGCTCATCACGGAGCATTTGGCGAAGGCCCTCCTCTGCCTGAGGATACTGAGGAAGTTGACGGTGTATGGATTCAAGAGGACGCACGAGAGTCAGGACGCCACTGCCTTTCTCAATGTTGTCTTCGACAGAGCCAAGACGGCTTTGGAGTGCAGTATGTTGTTTTAAATTACTATACACATTCGCAAATGTTCACAGCACAGCACAGCACTATCTAATTCCACACTAAGCATCTAATGCTTGTATTATGGATACCCGACATTAGATATTACTTTTTTTTTGTAAATACATACAAATTACAATAAATACAAACATCCATAACTCAGATACAAAGGTAAAATGTTAACTTAAGTCTTAAGTGGAACCAACATGAACGCAATATATAATTTAATATTTGTTTCAGGGAAATTGCTAAAAGGACGCGGCATATACCCGTTGGAACTGTGCGAGAAGTTCATAATCCACCTGACGAAGGTGGCGCTGGGGGTCCTCGCCTTTCATCCGTTCTCCTATGTGCCTCTGATTCGGCCCTCTCTGGAGTTCACCCTGTACTACTGCTTCACCGAACAGGGGATGTCGCTCACATACGAAAGGTTCACGATACAGTGCCTCAATCTCGTTAAGGGGATACTGCAGTGTGCTGAGTACAAGTTGCCAAAGGGAGGCAGGACCGATGAAGTTAAGGAGCCGTGTGAGTATTGATTTCTGACTTCTTAGTTGGCTTAATCACAGTGAATTAAATTGTTGTGAATATAGTTAGGAAATAGCGTAAACAAACAATTAGTAATATATATATTATTACTATTTATGAAAATAGTACATATTATTTCTTGTACAATTTAAAACGAGAAATATAGACTATATATTTATATTATATAATTTTTATTTAATACAAAAAACTGTATACATTACAAGAACAATAATATCAAATGTGCATCATGTAATGCCGTAGGTGCTATAAGTGCGCCGTAGGTGCTATAAGGATTAAGGATAAGATATTAGAAAGAGTTAGGAAAATGGACTTTGCCATCCCTTCAGCACTATTGTAACCCCCATGATAGCGTTGCTTGTGTTAATAGGACCGCCTTTCTAACTCTTTTTAAAAAAGTATGCTATTATCACAGCATACTTATTTCATACAATAGGTTATAGCAGTAGGCCGACGGAGACATCTAGACAGGGCAATCGTGCGGGGCGTGGGGGGTGAGGCTCGAGTGGGATGTGCCCAAGCTGCATACTTCGTCGTTCTTAGTAGCTTGGGATAAATATTCCAGGGCTATCGCGTCTTTCAGATTTTAATATATTATATAAATCAAAATGGTGCATATGGCATGTGCTGTAAGTGCGTGCAAATCTTTATCTCGCATAAATAAAGAACTAAGCTTTCATCAATTTCCGCACGATGAATAAATGTACTTAGCACATTTTATATTACTTAACTTGTGTCAACCCTTCCGTAATTTTTAAATACCTACACAGGCGGCGGTATCGCCCTACAATCTACATCAAAGGCGTCGGCCTACTGTAGGAAATAAGTATGCTGTGCTATTATTGTCAATAGAGTAGTTTCTTTTGAGTTTAAAATATAACTTACAGTGACTCTGCAAGCGCATCAGATAAAGATGGAAGTGTTCAATGAGAATACGGTCTGTCACATGTGTCGGCACCTTGTCACACATTACTTTCTCCTGAACGCTGACGACCTAGTGCTCTGGGACAACGAACCCGAGACCTTCGCCACAGACGAAGCCGGCGAGTCGTGGAAGTATAGCTTAAGGGTAATTTATTATTATTATTATTTTATTTCACAATTACATTAGTTCACTCTGTGCGGTCCCCTGTGGGTCAAAGCCTCCTCTATTCTTAACTCCTCACTCCTCATGCAAAAACAGGTTGATATAAGTTTGACTGAAACTGAGCGGTAAGATGTTACACATACGTATCTTAGAAATTGTGTCCGCCCATTTTCAGCCGTGTACGGAGGCGGTTTTGATAAAGATGTTCCACGAGTTCGCCAGTGTGTTGGCTCCGGAACTGGTCCGCTTGCTAACATCGCAGCAACAACTGCCGCTCACGTCCGGAGACCTGCAGGGAATACTGAAGAAGGACGCCATCTACAACGCCGTGGGGCTCGTAGCCTTCGAGATGTACGATGACGTGAGTTACCCAAATTACCCACCAAAGATCGTTCCAAAGTAGTTTCACTGAACTTCAAACGTTTAAAGGGTCTCGTCTTCAGAACGATTACAACTTTTACTAATCTGAAATGATAGATTAGTAATTAGTATTAGTAATTAGTAAGCATGTGTGCTTTTGTGTTTCAGTGAGTAAGCGATGCCAGAGCCCATTTCCCTATCTCTTCCTAATCCCTATATTTAATCGGCAGCGCACTTGTTAAACCAGTGGCTTTGCTTGTGTTATAGGCGACGCAACGTTAGCAACTTACCATCAAGTAGACCGTCAACCTGTCTGTCAAATTTAACATTAAAAAATCCCATCCTCCTTCAAGTGTATAGGCCGGTCTGCAGCCCTTATAGGAGTAACTAGACTTATAAAGTTCCGCTTCCATCAGTAGCATACGGCCGTTATTGGCCTGAAAATTTCCTGATGTACTGTATCTCCTTCATGTTTTTTCTTTCAGGTTGATTTTGACGAATGGTTTACGAACGTGTTGAGTCAAGAGTTAAAAATAAAGGATGATAACTACAGGATAATTAGAAGGAGAGTTTGCCAACTGATAGGTAAGATTTTTACGCAGGCTAAATGATGTAGTAAAGATTTGTAGTTCTTCTAAATTCCTAGAGAAAACTCCGCTATGGTGTATATCTATCTGTTCGGTTGACTCGCAGTTGCCATTTCTCGTATTAAAATTTTAATCTCTACATAATTATTATAAATCCGTGATGTCTGTTTCTGCGCTAACTACTTTTAAATAAACAACGGAATATTAATTTCACTCACGTAAAAAGGGATAAACGAGGAAGGTTTGTGTATAGAAGCAAATGGTGTGGTACAGGGAAGTGGAGCAGAGTACGCGCGTCGCAGGCCCTGCGGCCGGCGATGTACGGCGCGCTGATCGAGCCCCTGGCGCGCTCCGACGAGGACCCCGCTGTCAAGCTTGCGGCGGCCGAGGCGCTGCGCTCCACTATCGACGACTTCAATTTCGACGTCGAACAGTTCGCGCCTTTCGCCGAGCACGCACTCGCCGCGCTCTATGATCTCCTGGTAACCCATTGCCTCGCAATCTACCACCTCCTGGTCTCCTGTTACATTCTTGAACGGATGATCTGGTAACAACTGGTCTTCATCCGAGTTGCTGGAAATCGTAAAACGAAACAAAGACCGAATTGAGTTGACCGTCCAAGCCGTTTAAATAAAAAGTATAGTCCGCACCAAACAACTATTGACTTCTGAAGTTGGTTCCGGCGCTAGTTCGCGAAAGTACAGTTAACGCGCGTTCCCCTTTTTTAAGCTATCGATAACAATAATAAAATAAGTATAAGTATTTTTTTAGCTATTGCAACAACTTCAGAGGTCATTTTCTGCGGACTGCGTCGTTACGGCGCTGAGACGCCTTGACGCTTTAGGTTTGACGAAGCCTTAAAAGGTTCCTCTGTGATTATTGTTTTTGGAAGCAACAGTGGCAAACGCCAATTACACTTGTTCTTGTATCGTATTACCAAAGAAGTCTTTTCATTTTTATCGTTTGATGTATGTACTAGTTTGGGAACTTTTTTGAAATGAATCCATTATTGTTGCATATTGCTTTTCTATATTTTAGTTATTAATGTGTTCGGTGCACTGTGTCAGGTGGAGTGCGATGAGTGCGAGACGAAGATGCACGTGCTGCACGTGATTTCGTACGTGACGGAACGGTGCGGCGAAGCGACGGCACGCGGTGGCGGAGCGCGAGCTCTGTTCGCCTACTTACCGCACTTGTGGCAGCACGCCGCTACTCACTACATGCTTCGCGCTGCCGCCCTCGCCACGCTCGTCAACCTTGTCAAGGCGCTCGGCTCGTGCGCGAACGAAGCAAGACCTTGGATCGTCGGCGTGATCGGCGAAGCGACGCGTCTCTCTGAACCGGCGCATGTCTATCTGCTCGAGGACGCGCTCGAGTTGTGGCTCGCCCTGCTCGAGACTTCGCTCGAGATCGAACCTGCGCTGGTGCGCCTCGCCGACAATCTCCATCCGATTCTGGAGCAGTCGACGGAGAATCTGCGCATAGTGGTTTACATAATGCAAGCGTACGCTCTGCTCTGTCCCGAGACGTTTTTCCTCGGCGCGGGCGAGAAGTGCATGTCAACACTGGAAGACATGTTGAGCGACATGAGGACCGAAGGCGTCATAACGGTGCTCAAGATGGCGGAGATTTGTATAAGCGTGACGTATCCAGAGCGGAACGCGCTCTTAGGCGTTAAAGTCATTTGGCCAATTCTCAAGAGGGTCGTTCAGTGAGTGTTGTGCATTTTTTATTTAAAAAAAAAAAGCGATTTTGAAAATACTATTACATATAGAAAGCTACATTATTAGCGAACATAGGCTACAACTTAGTATCTAATAAATATACCTTATGTTTACGAATTATCGCTAGTCAAAATTCTTTAATTTTGTCACACTCAGACTTAAGACATCTTTAAATTTAGAATTTTATTTATTGTTGCCTATTCTATTTCAGTTCGCTGTTAGAGGGCGACGACTTGCCGATGGTGTTCTCGGTACAAGTGTGCCTGTTGTCGCGAGTGATTCTGCTGTCGTCGGAGTTATTCTACAAACTGGTGGAGGAATCGTCCGCCGGCTGCCCGGATTACGAATGCGACCCAGTCAAAGTGTTGGCCAGAGTGTTGCATGTCTGGACCGAGAGGATGAACGTCGTCACGCAGGTCGAGAGGTGGAAGGTTGTCGGTGAGTTTACATTTTTTGATTCTGCAAGAGAAAAAACAAATCATGTGAACCGTAAATCCTGTATTCATATTGCTGTAATAATGATATTTAAACGTTTGGATTGATCAGGACTGGGTTTGGCTGCACTGTTGACGACTCAAAACGCGACCGTTATCCAAAGGTTCCCTGCCATATTGTTGAACCTGACGGAAGTGTTGAACGATATCATGAAGACAGACGACAATGGACTTTGTGTCGAGTACGTACCTTTTACTCTATTCTATTTCATTTTAATTTATTCTAGTTTCTTAGGGCTCGCAGAATTTGTTCACTGAAGACAAAAATCTGCGAAGTTTGGAAAACTTCGTTTATTAAAATTTATACACTCGATTTCAAGCGTCATCGTGCATATAAGTCACTCAGCGTTCAAAGCGGGAATAAAAACAGTTTTGTGCGTTAATGTGCCTTAGAACGTACTTTTGTGTTAAAAAAGTCCTTGTGTTATGGTCCGGTTGCAGCGCGCTGATGATGGCGCCCGGGTCGCGTCCGGCGTCTCCGCTGGAGGGTCGCGGGGCGGAGGCGGAAGCGCGGTGGGAGGGGGGCTCGCAGCAGGGCACGCCGCATGAAACCCGCCGCCGCGCACTCGCCGCCAAGCATCCGGCGCACGCGCACGACTTGCGCGCCGTGCTGGACCACCAGGTAAACACCTCACCGTCCTACCTCCTTTCTCGGCCCGTAAAAACTCGTGGTCCGAAATTGCTCACATCTTTTGTCTTTGTTAAGTCTGTCTCACCTGAGCTACTGAAAAATGACGAAAGTAGTCAATAACAGCCTGTCTCATACACGCACATATTTGCCTGGCAGATCTGCCTTAACGGGAACCTGAAGGGTAAATCTGTTCGTAAATGTACTAACAATGACCCATCTCACCGTCAGTATCGTAAATATACGAAATAAATACTTAGTACTCGGCCCCTAACCATTGTTAGGAGCTGACCATACTGACTGACATCTCACTCTGTCAGTATCGAAGATATGCAAGAAACATATTCGGTACTCGTTTGTTAAGAAAAAATCAAATATAGTTCTGATCAGTTTAAAAATGTTTACAGCTGAAGACCCTGAAAGCCCAAATGGGATTGGAAACGTTCGACCGTCTAGTACAATCGGTCGACAAGGAAACGTTACAACAAATACGAGAGTTTATACCTATTTAATTAAATACTGTATGTATTTAAATATTTTGACTTATACATTATTAAATCATGTACAGTCGCTTGTATTAATGTGTATGTATAAAAATACTTATTAAAACATTGTATACACATCTTTATTGAAAACATTGAACATTGAACATTAAAAACATTTATATTAATACAAGAGACTGGGTTGTTTAAGTCTCTAAATCCCAGCGCGATTCCAATTGGCGAATATCATATAAATTACAAAACGAATAGAAATTCCGTATGAATCTTATGTTTCTATCGAGGTCAGCAACGCACTTGCATATTATCTATGGCGTTGCCTGTATATGTATATGTATTATACATAATGTATGTGTCTCGAGAAATATTGGGCGATATCGGTCGATTCATAATTGTTGTTTTATGATTTAAGTAAGACCTACCATCAATGACCTACACTTCTCACTCGCGGCATTTATTGAGTCGATCGCTTGTAATTTATTGAGTCGATCGCTTGTAATTTATTGAGTCGATCGCTCGTAGTTTATCAGTCGATCGCAAATTTGAAGCAGATCGCTACTAGCAGCTCAAGTCTGAGCACCTTTGAATTAAATTGTCATTCAGCCTGCCTGCCGATCTGTCGTTTGTTTGTAATTAAAATGTCAGCCTGATTTTTATTTTTATGTTAAGGTAGACAGACAGGCTGAAGGTCCACTTGATGATACTGTCTCTAATAACACAAGTAAAGCCATAGGAATCACACTGGAGATGAGAGATTATAATGCAGCCCTTGCACTACATATATGAATATGTGACTACGCTTTTATCCTGTCTCGTAATTGTAAGTTGATCCCATGTACAACTGTATATTTTGTGTATCCCTTTTGATTAATTTTATATTATATTTAGCCAAAGTTTAAATTTTATGTATACGTACAATGAAAATATTTTCATGTATTTTTTTTCATTGATTTGTCTATTATTTGGCTTCGGTGAAATAATGTTGTATAACGTTATACATCTGTGATTTTTAATTTTCTTTTGGGCGTTATTCAATACCTATTCAAGCTAATTTGCCGTTGAATCTCACGTATTGAGAATTTGTTTTAACGCTCTTTAAAGATTACTTTTCTTTGTGGCCATGAATTTTTCAGGACAAAATGTACCATTTCTTTTGTCGCTGGGTGGTTTGAAAAAACCAGTCTTAACAGATCATAATATTAAACCAAAGGTTAAAATAATAGAATTTAATAATAAACGGTCAAATCGATGCAAATAGTTCAAGTGATTCTCACATAAATGTTGTATAAGAAATTAATGCATAATATCTTTCGGCTTAGTTCATAACTAGCTACAAAAAAGAATTTTATTATATACATATATTGACCAGTTACTTAACAAGAATATTTTGTGCACTTCATAGCTCGTTTGCGACATCAACTATATGAAAGGTTTTTTTTTGTATATATGTTGCAAAACTTTTATTTAATAATAAGAAAAGTATTCTTATGTATGTGGCTGGTTACGAAAACAGTTACGAACGTGGAAAAATATATTCTTGTTTAGTAACTAGTTACTAAATATTACTAAACTTACTAGTACTAAGTTGCTAATAGTTGAAATAAATCCTTTCTGTAGCCAATTATGTAACTTTGTAATATATATTTAGATTTGTAATATTTATTTTTTTATAGCAAAATTAAACTGAATTTTACAAACTATATTTTAATATTATAAATATTTTTATTTTACTTTTAATTAAATGTGATATTTACGTGTAGCTGTTGACATGTTTTCAGCAGATTCTGAAATTAATTTAATTGTTGGGTTTTACGACCAACAATTGCGATGTCCACTACCTGTTGAGTAAAATAAATTGAAGTTTCAATTTTCAATAAATTATTAAGAAATTATTATTCTTAAAAAAATAAATTTAAAAAATTAGTTTAACTCTTGGGTAATTTATCGCACTATGAATAATTAATGGCTTAGGGTCTTTTAAGTATTTGCATCTATTTGTGACCTTAACTAACACTTCAGCTTAAAAATAAAAAAAAATCTCTATCTATACCGCATGCATTATAACTACATATAAATTTTTGGATTTTAAGAGATTGAAATTATATTAAATTAAAATAGTAAGCTTGAGGTGTTGACAAAGCGAAATGGACTTAATTGTAAAGCGTAATATGATCTATATTATAGCAAGTATATCTCATGTATATTAACATGTCTCGTTCTTACATAATAACTAATTATAAGGACAGCAATAATAAATAATCATATTTGAAGTTACTATTCAATCAAAGTGGCTTATTGCTATCGTCATACTAAATGCAATGTCTAAAAATCATTATGAAAGAGACGGCTGTAATATGAAATAATAAAAATTAATATGACCATCCTAATTATTGTTAATTGGTAATTTTTTTTGTCTAATGGGTTTCGAAATTGTGTTTTCTAAAATATATTTTGTGTGGATATATAATATTAAATTAATAATAAAATAGTTTTGGTTGACTCGTTCAATAATGGTTTTTAGTCAAAACTGCCTACGAAACACGTTAAATAATGTGCCTACATATTAGTGTACTATGTTTAACCGGATAGATGTATATTATTTTTAAACTAATAGAATTTATTTTTTTTCATTGCATAATGTACAATATCTTTGTAATGTTTCTTCGTTTAATAGTTATTGTAATGACTTGATTATATGACTTTTAATTATATTCAATATTCTTGTTTTATTTCGGACAACACATATTTAATGAGGACATGGAAATTTCCCTTGTTCCCCGTACATAACCAACTTACATAACTAGTATTGGGAGAGGACAAATAATACTTCATAACCCGGTTTTGAAGTAGGATTTTTTTCCTTGTACAAAACCAGCGTCATGGGGCGGTAATGTACGAGGAAAGATAATTCCTATTACAATACCCGGTTTTGAAGTAGGAATTATTAATGCCTTGTACAGAACCAACGTCGGCGTCCAATAGGTGAGATCGAGGTCCAAGGATTGCTTTTTACTTTTCAAGTAACGCTAATTGGTAAGTAAATGTTACGAGTATCTTGTTTCAATTTCATTGAAATTACTAAACCATTGAGTAATGCTACTGGAAGATTGTGAAATTCGTACGCTTTCTTACCGGTGACTTTAAATGGCGGTTAGCCTACTTGACACTTTATTAAGAGATGGTGAAAGAGGCTCTAATAATATATTTTTTATATATAAGTAAACATCGGCATACAGGCTAACGATCTACTTGATGGTAGGTGGCTACCAATCATATACGAGCAGCTAGAATGTATCATTTGATTAGACTTCATAATTCTTTAAGCACTGCAGCGTATTTATAGTTTTAATTTTATCATCAAAATGGAGTAAAACTTACTACTTAGGACAGCTTCTCTACTACGTTAGTACAATACTTAATGGTTTATTAGTTTTGTGTAGGTATCGAAATCGTTTGAGTAGGTAATCCTTTTGAGCGCAGATATAAACCAGTCATTTCTATGTAGTTATCGCTAATAAAAGAATTAGATTTTTAACTCGACGAGAAAGTGAGCGATTTTTAATCAATCAATTATTGAAAATCCAATTTGGCGCGGACTAGTTAATTGCTTTTCGACTTTTTATATTTGCGTTTCGTTCCAAGATTAAATTCTACAATACCCAATAATCAATTAAGAAGTATTATGTTGGAGTGCTTCTGTATTTTTAATTAAAAACGATTATAAGCAAATATCGTCGTTCTATTTCTTGCCAGAAGCTCCACGTAAAAAAAATAATAGGTAAGCCCACAGCCTTTTAGCTAATGAGCCAGATAAAAGTACAATGTGATTTTGAATACCTGGCGAATATAAAAAAATACATGACAGGTAAGTAAGTGCGGAAGAAATAGCTGACCAAGAGAGAAAGAGGGAGGAAAATAAGTTCAACATTTTTACTTACTTTACTTACTCCATATACTTAGGATGTCTACTACTGGACATAGTCCAGCGGCCCTTATTAGATCGTCTGTTATCCTTGTGGATTGCGGCCGATATGTGGCCTCCATTCGAGAATCTTAATAATGCCGTAGCGGACGTCTCGGTCCTTCGTACTACGTGCATTGCCCACTGCAACTTCAACCTAACTACTGATATGTCGATTCATATAAAAATTTAATCTACTCCTTTCTGATTCTATCTCTTGGTGTGGTTTAACTCCGAGCATAACCGTCTCCATAGTACGTTGAGCGACGTTAAACTTCTTACGAGGTCCATATAGTTGGAAACCATGTAAAGCCTTTCATTATCTGAAGTGTCATTGTCTTCGACTTAATGCATTGCGAATATCGAAAACAAAATTTAAAATGAAAAAAATTCAACATAAATCAGACATTACGAGAAAACGGAATTTTAAAGTTTTCTACGTAGTTTGTAGGGTTGATCTGTGAAGATTTCTCAAGGGGCCGCAAGGCCTAATGGGAGTGCATTTTAGAAGCAGAACCTATACGGAACTGTTGGAACGAAGCCAGAAGAACATTGTGAACTTAAATCGATTTACTGACGAGCACAAAGAGGGATTTCTAAAAGAGCTTTATACTATTTTTGATTAGCTTTTTAAACCAAAGTTGCAATGGCGAAGCATTTACAGTGAGAACGAGGTACAAATATGATTGGCAATTTTACAATAAGTACATAAATTTATTACTTAATTTTTTAATTGATTGCAATATACAGATCTAGATACATTTATTAAATAATCTGATATACTTCGTATATACTTAATCTGATATAATAAATTTATTTATTTGTGTCCTCTAGCACACATTGATTCAATAAACTGAATGTAGGTAAATTTCCAAGAAAGCGTCGCATAAACCACGTCGTTATTTCGTCTTAAATTCGTCTACGTATCGTTGCCGGGTAACATTTCGCAGAGTTTATGTAGCTTATCAGCTGGGTGTAAGCCAAGACGCGAACTCTTTAGTACTAAATAGGCACTAACTTGTGGATAATGACCTTTACCTATGACCTATGATAATGTAACTTTATTGATTATTTTGCTTTAAAGAAATTTCTTGTCGATATAGGTTGCACCTCCTACCCTTCTGATCATATTGATAACTGTGTTTCATAGCATTTTTTTTATTAATGTTAAAGTCGACAGACAGGCTGACGGTCCACTTGATGGTAAGTGGCTACCGTCCCCTACATCACAAGCAACGCCACGAGTGCAGAAAGTGCGCTGCCGATCGTAGAAGGTTTAAGGATAAGGGATAAGTAATAGGGACGGGGTAATGGGCTCTGGCATCCCTTGGTGGTTTTCTGTAAGGGTGTGTTTCTGCCAGGCTGGCTTCCCAAATTACTGAGAGTGTGCCTGCCACTACTTTCTAATTTTTTCATGTTATTCTAAGGGCCTCTCACCATCTCTGAGTAAAGGTCAAGTAGGCTAAACGCCATTTAAAGTTACCGGTAAGAATGCGTACGAGTTTTACCATCTTCGAGTAGCATTACTCAAGGGTAATTTCAATGAATTTGACACGAGATATTCGTAACATTTACTTGCCAATTAGCTTTCACCAACTTGGTGAAAGAGGCCCTTAATGTTAATGTTGATGTCATTTAAAACTGTAAAAAATATGGACACTTGTGTTGGTTGGGACAACAAAAAACTTGATCTCCAATGAATAATACAAGTTATTTATCAAGGAGTGTAATTAATCACGAAATGATATTTATTTCAAGCGTTCGTTAAGCCAGCTAATTGCCGCCTTCGCATCCTAGAGTCCTGTAATAAATTAACACGCGGTCCAAGTTTAGAGGGATTTTCTTCTGTGTATATAGTGGGGTAGGAATCATCATTAAGAATGATCCCGTACCAGTTTGTGACTGCTAAACTCATTGTATTTACGTTCATAATTATCATATGCTAGCTGGTGCTCGCGACTTCGTCCGCGTGGAATAGTTATTTTGGGAATCATTTGGGTATATTGAACGGTTTTCGCAGCGCACGCAACGGAAGCCCTCAAAGATGAATAATTTTCCCCGTTTTTTTTCCACATTTTCGACTGTTTCTTCGCTCCTATTAGTCGCAACGTGATGTTATATAGCCTAAAGCCTTCCTCGATAAATGATCTATCCAACACAAAAAGAATTTTTCAATTCGAACCAGTAGTTCCTGAGATTAGCGCGTTCAAACAAACAAACAAACAAACAAACTCTTCAGCTTTATATATATTAGTATAATATAATAGTATCATTAGCGACCCTTGGCTTTGTAAGGAAGTAGTTTTTTGCAAATTACTTATACACACAAAAATTCCTTCAATTAGTGAAAACCGTATCAAAATCCGTTGGAAGGTTCATCCATTAAAAGTAAAAGAACTCGAAAAAAGCTTTAGCTTGAGGGGAAAAATATAAAATGCAAATATTTATTATTTCATTATTTAGCTTATAATTATTATTATTTAGCTATATTATTTTAACTTTATTTACTAGATTTCAGGTTAGGATTATATGCATTTTACTAATAATGTGTCAGTGTTACGTGTAATAATATAATACAGCTTTTAGCTTGTATCTTACAGCAGGCCGGTTGTTCTGGGCTCTCGTGTTGCCAACGCCATTAGTTTTGTTTCTTGCAGACTGCTCCCGAATAGCCGGGACTTTCTCAAGTGTAAGTTAACGAACTAGCCGAATATAAGCCAGCTGATGTCTCTCTAGATATTTGATTATGACACATATTTATCGCTTCAATAAATGATTGCCTTACTAAACTCTACATTTTAGTGAGGCAATCTTTACTAAAATGTAACTTGAATCCTCAATAACATTAATTTATTGATATATATTATAAATATAGTTATTTTAACGTCCAGAATTTAATAACTGTATCCCCCCCCAGCTACGCCACTGCCCAGGACATCCACCCACAAGGTTGACAGACGACCAGGCGACGGTGGAACCAGGCTGCTTCTGACCGGTCCTTTTGGAAAGCTATGATTCCATATTATCAAAGGGGGGAGAAATAATAACACAAATTATAACTAAGGAAGTGCTAAGAGAGATTCGTGTTATTAAACTGCACTTAATTTAGAGTTTTAATTACGTTTTTAAAATCTTCGCTAACGTAGCTTGCGTTTCGCATAGACGCTTGAATTGATTGCTTCTTAAGAGCAGTTTTATTCAAGTCGAGAGTAGGTTAAGTTTTTACTTTGTTAAATATTATTAATGAGAGACAATATCTAAGTTACTAATGAATAGGCTCTGAAACTACTGGACCGATTTGAAAAATTATTTTACTGTTGGGAAGCTATATTATATAGTTACGCGGACGAAGTCGCGTGCAACAGCTTGTATATTATATTACGAGTTTAGAATTAGCAAAGTTAAGTCATGTTAAGTCTCTATTGCATCTAAATAATGTATATTTGGCATGTCCACAACTCTGAGTTTCGGTCGTTAAGGCTCGGCCATTTGAGGGCGTGCAGTATGTACTACGACCTACGTGATGTTTCGACTTTGTACTTCTAATAAATTATGCGGGACAAATATAAAGTAAATATTCATGTGTTCGGGTCCGTTTATTGTGTTTTAACTGGATTCTGTATACCTTTAGGTAGATTTTGTGTTTGCTTCACTATTTCAACTGAACTTATTTCGTTCAACATAGGTATTTAAAAACAAAAATTATTGTAATTGATATGTATATTTTTTATTATTATTTTCATATAAGTGATTAAAAATTAAAAAGAAAGTGTAATTATATATTTTTTATTAGGCAGTTAACTTTGCGGACTTGCGTCGCAAAGTAGCTCGTACGCTATAACTAATAATTTTACAAAAAAAATATTATAGGTAGTTAACATCACTACATAGTATAAAACAAAGTCGCTTTTTCTGTCCCTATGTCCCTTTGTATGCTTAGATCTTTAAAACTACGCAACGGATTTTAATGCGGTTTTCACTAATGGGTAGAGTGGTTCTCGAGGAAGGTTTAAGTACATAATTTACTAAGTTACGCGGGCGAAGTCGCGGGCAGCAGCTTTAATTTTATTAACACGTAATTTTATAAACTATAACTAACATGTAGTGCCATCTGTTAACAGACTTTTTCCATTATTCGAAGTGAGATTAGATGAATTAGAGTACTACATTGCTTCAAACAGAATTCCCTAGATGGCGTTGTAAATTTTGCATACACGTTGTCTGGGACTCCAAAAAGGACATAGGGTACCTTTCATCCAGAACGCGGACGAAGTCGCGGGCACCAGCTAGTAAATTATAATATAATAAATTTTCTCTACTTTATTTTATTATATTACTAGCTGGTGCCCGCGACTTCGTCCGCGTTCTGGATGAAAGGTACCCTATGTCCTTTTTGGAGTCCCAGACAACGTGTATGCAAAATTTACAACGCCATCTAGGGAATTCTGTTTGAAGCAATGTAGTACTCTAATTCATCTAAAAGTTAACAGATGGCACTACATGTTAGTTATAGTTTATAAAATTACGTGTTAATAAAATCAAAGCTGCTGCCCGCGACTTCGCCCGCGTAACTTAGTAAATTATGTACTTAAACCTTCCTCGAGAACCACTCTACCCATTAGTGAAAACCGCATTAAAATCCGTTGCGTAGTTTTAAAGATCTAAGCATACAAAGGGACATAGGGACAGAAAAAGCGACTTTGTTTTATACTATGTAGTGATATTACTATGTATTTTTATGGTAAAACGAGTCGTAAGGGAAATATTGTCAAAAAACTGTGTTTAGACCCCATTTTTCCAATATAGCAGAGTTATAGGTGGCAAAGTAGAAATCAGGAATGAGCACATCGAATCATCAATTATTTATCAAAAATCCTCGAAAACTCATCATGTAACCTCTTTTTACAGCACCAAACTACCGTATTCGTGAAATTTATTAAACTATAGTTTAAGCCGAAGGTGTCATTTGGCCTTAATAGTTTTCAGTACACACTGTACAATTTGAAACACTAAAGGTGACGTAAAAGCGACGCAACAGCAATAATGGAAATTAATACATAAGCTTGTTACGCACCAAGTGACTGTACGCAACACAAACCAAATCAAATCTAATTGAGTTTCGTTATTCAACATCCGCTGCAAACTATGTAGATACCTAACATTACTTTTGACTAGACCTGGGCCTTAATGCCGGCGCCACACATTGGGTATATTGGACACAAGTTACATTCTTGGATCCAATACACCAATGTGTAGATCGGTCTTGGACAGATATTGGAAATAAACGGAACATTGTGATTGGCCATTCAATTCGGATCCAAGCTTGGATCCAACTCAGAAGCCAATGTGTGGCGCCGGCATTAGACAAAGTGGCATTCGCTCCGTAGCGATTCGATTCGAAAGAATAAAATGTAAGGGATGTGTCACGTGATTTAGCGACGACATAATATGTCAAACCCTTTATGGGTTTTATTGTTTTTGAACTTCGTTATCGCTTCGTTATCGTTTTAAATTGTTACTTTGACTAAGGCCCCTGGCCTTTTTAAAGTTTGAAACACTTTTGTGTACCGTAAGCAAGCTGGATGGTAGGTATTGATAGGATTATTTAATCTAATCAATAACATTATAATTTGAATAACAAAATCAATGTAATTTTTTTATAAGCCAATAAATAAAAGTATATTGATAGCATCATAGTATAATGTACTTCTAATGCACAAAAACATTTATGTATACTACGAAAAAGTATATATGTTGGTTCATTTGATCATTGAAGACGGAATATGTAAGTACTTAAGCAATGCCCAGGAAGATCCAGAAGTGCAGACTGACCTGGCAGGGCCTAACTTACTCCAATACTTGGCAGTGCGCATTATAAAGGATGTTTTAAAGCTGATTATTTGTGTTGGCGTTTAGAAGATTATTTAAAAAATAGCTTTACTACTGGTCTGCAAGCATTTTGATTAAAATGCTCTGTTATATGAAGTATGTATGTACATTATCCATTTTGCAAGCAGCTTGGCGACAGGCCGGTAGCGGTAGCGTGTCCTTTCCTTGCTGTAATAACTGGCACAACTCATCGCTTCAGAGATTTAATGAAAAGTCAAACACACTTTTCATTAAATCTCTGAAGCTGCGGAGAGTTTAGCCTACCCTTACTTAATATTCGTTTAATCAATATACAAATGTTAATATTTTATACAATATTTTTAATGGTTATACAAAAACGAATCTATTTATTTTTGTGTACATTATGTTTAATGGAAATGTTAAGTATTAATGTTTTGACGACACGTTTGGTCTAGTGGCTATAGTAACCTAGCTGTCCGTAACTGTAAAACGGCTCATGCGGTCGCGGGTTCGAAACCCGCTAGGGGCAAATGTTTATTTATGTGCTAACATTTACCTTTGTACCTGAGTCATGTTTTGTATTTATAATATGTATGTATTTACAAAAAAAGTATCGTATGTAGTAAGTATATCAACTGTCTGGTATCCATAATACAAGCATTAAGTTGCTTACTTTGGAACTAGATGGTGCTGTGTGAAATGTGTTAATATATAAAGTCATTATTTGAGAAACGTGATTCGGCGTTGCCTGGGTGTAATTAAAAAAAAATCATTATTTAGTTAGGGGAATACGATTTAAAAAAATATAAATTATTGTTCTTTCTAATTTGAGTTATCTTTTGATTATCTTATAAAAGTTCGACTTAACAAACAGGCAGTGTTGTACGCTCTACTCTTGGGGCATATAATCTCTTCTGAATAAGTTATATCCTTTACCACCCCAAGACCTCGTAAATTTAAGCAATATATAAATTGTCTTACTATTAAACTATATTGTTTATTATGCAAAGAAATAAAGTGGAAATGACACGACAATAAATAACGGAAATATTACGGCTGTAGTAGGCTTGTAACCGTAAAAGTTTTCGATTATCGTACTGGTTTATAACTCCGAAAATCGTCAAAAAACTTCCATAACATTATGTAAAGCGGCAAAGTCACAACATTCTTCGAAGGTCGTGTCAACAATCCACCCCTTATCTCCCCCGACCCCCTAGTTCAGCAAACATGGCTGATTTAATTATTAAGGGAATGGGTCGACTGACGAGCATTCACTAATAGGAAAAGTTGTATGAGGTGTTTGAATGAACGCGACTCAACGCAAACTTAATATTTTATCAAGAAAAAATACTGAGTTATTCACTTATAATATATGTGGTGTGTGATTCGTATTACAAAATATAGTGATTTTTAATGTAACAAAATATAGTATTTATTTTAGATTAAATGAATGGTCTCGCTGCGCTCGACTAGATACCGCGCTATCTAAAAACAATAACTCGGTGAATGCGGCAACTTTTGGAATTGGAAAATTGGAATTTTTTTTTCGAGTTGGATAGTCCATTTATCGAGAAAAGCTTTAGGCTATACCTATAGCATTTTGAACGCGGTCGAAGTCGTGGGCAACAGCTAGTATATCCGTACTAATCCATACTAATATTATAAATGCGAAAGTTTGTATGGATGTATGTATGGATGTTTGTAACTCTTTTTTTTTTTTTTTTGTCTCCTTTAAAAAGTTGCAATCTGTCTTCAACAGACATTCAGCAACAGTAATGAACTCTCTGTATCATGAGTCAGGATCATCCAGCGATGACTCCTGATTTAAGCCATTACAAAAGCAAGTAGATATGTATCACTGAACACTCAAAATATCCTGAGGCAGCTTTTTCTTTAGTCTACGGTTCAAATAAGACTGTGTCATTAGATTTTTGGCTTCACAATTGGGATGGTTAATGATCTTATCCTTATATCTTTTGGTCATTTCGATTATTTCCTTCTTGACTGTTGGTACGTTTAGGTCATTATGGAGGGTGTCGTTGGTGACAAACCAAGGTGCGTCAGTTATGACTCGCAATATTTTGGATTGAAATCTTTGCAAAATTTCAATATTCGAGTTTGACGCAGTTTTGTAACTCTTTAACGCAAAAACTAGTGAACCGATCACCATGAAATTTTGCATACAGTCTAGGACACCAGAAAGGACATAGGGTACCTACCTTTCATCCAGAACGCGGACGATGTCGCGGGCACCAGCTAGTAGGTATATAATTTGCAGAAAAATATTGCAGGGGACTAGGAGTCACTAGGAGAGCGTTGTTTAAAAAAATGATTCTTTCTTTTCTTGTTTAAAATATGCTAGCATTTCCTGTAATCCATTTGAACAAAGTTATTCGATCAGGTAATGCCTATGAGTATGCACTGTCGAATCTAATCGATTTAAACTGTGCAATTCGAATAATGTCCATCGCATCGACCAGCGACTGTTTCATATTTGTGAACATTGAGGCCGCATTATTGCACAACTAAACAATATTTTAAACTCCGACACCGTACTATGTTATTCAGAATAACATAACAATTTAGTTGGAATTAACTAGTCTGTGGCGTACGCAGTTAGTATATTATTGGCTAACATAATATGTTAAGAGAACTAAATATTTGTAATACATCATTTTGATGTAGGTACATCTCTCAAGGTTTAGTCTACGTAAGCCGCGTAAATTTATTTTTCAATATATTGTTTTTTCCTACTTACATACAAACTTAATTACTAATCTACTATCTATCTACTGGTTAACTACTATTATTATATAGTATTAGTTATCTAGTGGTGGTGGTGAAAAAATACCTAACTGATGGTAAACACCGCATCTTATTCTTTTATTAAAATATTTACATACGATACGTCACACATAGATTAAACTTAGCAGTTAACTGTGCAAGTTGCAAACACAAAATAATATGACAGGATATTTAAAGTTGAGAAACATAATTTTTAAGTGTATATGAATTTCAAAGAAAATTGTGTAGCAAGAAAATTCCTGAAAGTTTGAAGGCGGCTAGATTTGGGAACGTTTAAGACACAGGGAGGTATTCAGGCATTCCGTGTAAATCTTGAGAGGCACGCGTGTGGGAATGCGGGCCTGTGTCGCCGCCATGACACTTTTGTAATTAGGCACCCAAAATGGCGACGGTTGGAAATTCCTTCAGATAGTCCGCACACGGTCTTTTCTATTTTAACACTAAGCCAGTGTTCATTCTTGTAATATGGATTTTTTTTTATTTCGATAAATCCGATAAATCCACGAAATAATGTACCATATCCTATATAGTAGGTAACTTAAATAAAGATGGCTTGTATTTATTATTGTTTTTGACAATTTCCTATGGGTAGGTAATATATATAATAGGTGAATTTATTGGCATTTTTTATTGTGATGATAGGCACATACATATACTAGCTGTTATAATTGGTTAATGATATTATGTTATGCTATTCGTAGATGTTATGTCTTTTAAGTAATGTGCTGTTAGTGTTTCTAAAATAAAATAAATAAAAATGAAGAAGAATATTTCTTTCAAGAACCAAATGTTCTATAAGAATTTTACTTACTTTTATTTGCACATGCTGTGAACTCAGCAGCATTTGGGTCGATGACTTGCGTCCGTGGAACATCGTGTACAAAATTCTAGATTATTAGAAGTAGGTAAATTCTTTATTTATAATCTCCATCTAATTTACCTATTTAATTCTCTTGAATGTACCTATGTAAAAATAAGGCGATTTTTGTTCTTTAATACTAGCGACCCGCTCTCGGCTTCGCCCGCGTTCGATCGCTACCTAACTTTACTGGGTTACCGCTGGACTAATCTAAAGATTGTCTGAAAGTTTCATCAAAAACGGTTTAGGGGTTTTCGAGTCCATACATACACACACACACACCCACACACATCGCCTTTTATATAGGTATTAAGATAGATTTATTTATCACTTTTGCTCTGAATCCCAGGTTACAGGTTTTAAGTGACTTCGGCCTACTCGCTAGCAAGAAAATAATTTAAAAAAGCAGTTTTTCTCAAAGTTTGCTTATCAAAATGGCCAGTGCTATGTCATGAACGACATATTTCCGTTTCTTTTCAGACATTTTAGTAATTCTTTTTTCAAAACAAAGTCCCGTAAATATAAATATTTTATTTAGATCTGTAATAACTTTTTAGGAATGTTGATTATGAACTTAATAAATAATCAGGAAAATTTGTGTTTCTACTATTTCGATAACTGTTCCTAACAATTATGGGTGCCGAGATGGGAAGGTGCCGACTTGCCGAGATGGGAATAAACCAATTAACAAAACACAGACACTATTACAAAAAACAATCTAACTTGAATTTCAAACTCTGACATTCCATTAAAAAGGTATTTTCCTATTTCTCGCACATTCAGTCTCGCAATACAAGGAGGTCTTATTCAAATACGCTAAAAGCGCACCTCGATCTATTTACCCATACACTTAAGCGCCATTAGAAAATGTACCCGGGGTTCGTTTATAAAAGAAATAAACCGTGCGTAGCGTGGGTACTAGGATGAATTTTGAGAACTACCCGACCTTAAAATATATATAGATAATATAATAAAATAATATATTGCATATAAGTGAAATCAAATTCATAGAAAGTTGCGACCGGATTTTCTATGCCTCCGATTACTGTGGAAAAATTGAAATGTGAAATAAAAAAAAATGGTCCTACTTGTTACTACGACAATGACCAAATTATTGTCTACTTCAAATGTATTTCAAGAAAAGAAAGTATTAAAATGTAAATAAATAAATTTGTAAATAATCAATGTTAAATAATATTGGAAATAGATAAAGTGATAAAACAAGCGATTTTGTAAGCGACCATTGAAGCACAGAGTAACGCAAATAAATCGCAAAAAGCCATAATTGTCACAGAACCTATAAACTGTCGACAAAAGTGCGTGCAGTGTCCATAAATTTAGTTGAATTTCCGAAACATTTTGTGGCACCAGACCGGTTTAATGCAAATCAAGTTTGTTTGCGGTGACAATGCAATATTTTTCTGCCGGACAATATGGTAATATTCGTGGCTTGCCCGACGCCGGAATATTTAATTCATACTTTAAAAACGTATATTTGGATGATGGCGGTAAATAAACAGGCACCATTCTTTAACAAATTCAGTAAAAACATCACAGAATATTGTTTAGTTAATACAAAATAGAAATAAACTCGGAACATACGATGGTCGATTTATCAGAGGGAGTTACTTTAACTTCTGAAGGTTGTAATACAATATTTTCTAGGGCTAATCTGGCCAGGGACAATAATTATTTTAGACTTTTTTATTATTATTTATTTCATTTATGTAGTTGTAACAATTAGTTATCTATGCTTTGTATTAGTTACTTATCCTTGTGGTCATAATGTAAGTAGTTATGTAGTCATAATCCAATAACTTTTTTTAAAGTGGTAACCCTACCGATGGATTTGTAGCATTCAAACAACGTAGTTTAGCGGTATTCTGTCACGAGGTAACCGCAGTTCGAGTCATACTTCTACGCGGTAGCCAACTGTCCGATCCTCTACTAGTACCTACACAAATGTGACAAGAACTTCCTTCTGCACACGATAAGAATCTAGATTTTTCTTTTATTTATGTCTCTATGGTCTTTTTTGTATTGAGACTATCGCACTTACTTATTGCTCGCTTTCGCTCGGCTAATTATAGTGAAAATTAAAAATTTGAAATTTTAATTATTTTTGTTCACTACTGAATCTTCTTTATCTTTATCTTTACACAAATACTATCAAGTACTACAGAAGACTACCGCCCTCTCACAGAATACTACTGTGAAATAACAGCATTTGTGCTATTTAAGAGTAAGATGCCAGAGTCCATTGCCATAACCATATCACTTCTTAAACCCTTATGGTATGTCATAGGGGTTTAGGAAGCCCTATGGCCCTCATAGGTACAAGTGCACTGTATGCCATAGGTACAGTGCATTTGCACCTATGGCGTTGTTTGTGTCATAGGTGACGGTAGCCACATACCATCAAGTAAAACGTTACCTGTCAGTAGACCTTAACATAAAAAAATAATATAAATAAAATAGAAATGAATTTATAGGATTACGTTTAACTTACTAAATGGAAAATAACAGCACACATGCTGTACATTCATGGTTACATATGCCCGATTTATGACTTCTGAAAGCAAGTTCCTTTTCCGCCCTTTGCATGCGGTACTCGATTTCTAGGTGCCAAGAAGTTTCCGACGTGTATTTCTTGCATACAATGAAAAAAAATATTTAAAAGGGATTTTGTCTATCCACAAAAACGATTCCCAATGAAATTGCCGCTATTAATCGACAAACACTCGCCAGTGGGAGCAAAACAATGATTCCAGAACTTTCCCGTTCGGTTGGAATAAGTTTTTTTCTAATTAAAACCCGATGAATTGACCCTTTCCCGAGTCCCGCGGCTGTCGGGCGGCGGACGGCGGATAACCCAACTAATTAGCGACTCTCATTTCTAACGAAATCTAATCTAAATGAACTTACATTTTATAAGTTATACTTTTAATACATTTGTGCCGTCTACATTATCTTATTGAAATAAAATACAAATCTATAATAACAGTTTCTTGGTTAAGTTATTACTAATTAAGTTAAGTTACCATTATGTTACTAATACCAAGCACTAACAACTAATTTGTGACAACTAAATGAAATAAATAATATTCACAGTAGAATAATATCACATTCTACTGTCATATCCAGACTTCGTAAGTATAAGCAGAAGTTACTTCAATAAGTATATATAATACTAGCTGGTGCCCGCGACTTCGTCTGCGTTGAAAAAGCAATATATCGCCTGACATCGTTATTGCTATTATACTTAGCCAGGAGTTAGTTTCCTTAATTTTAGATAATTCCTCGGGAGCAATTCTTTTTTTCTAGATAAAAGGTATCCTATGTCCTTTCTGGTGTCCCAGACAACGTGTATGCAAAAGTTCATGGTGATCGGTTCAGTAATTTTTGCGTGAAAAAGTTACAAACATACATACATCCATACAAACTTTCGCATTTATAATATTAGTACGGATTTAACACTCAAATTAAAGACCCTATTCATGCTTAAAATACCAACTTGAGCTGTGTCAAAAGTCAAATCCTCTACGAGCTTATTAAAAGGAACCTCAAGTCAAAAGAGGCGGCCATTAAATCGATATATCGGAGAGGCGAAAAATACCAATTCATTTTTGATGAGCCGACTGCCTTTAGATATTCATGTGGGCTGCCGATTGAGAAATAATTCTCTTGGGGTCGTCTACGGGACCTGTCAGATTGATACTTGAAGCTGGTTTTATAAGGAATTTACTAAGATGTATTATTAGGCATTCTTTAATTTAAGTACATTTATTTTTTGTTTACTTATCTAGCTGTTGTACGCGACTTCGTCTGTTGTAACTTTATAAAATAATTATAGCCTATGTTACTCCCTGATAATGTAGCTTTTATAGGTGAAAGAATTTTTAAAATCGGTCCACTAGTTTCGGAGCCTATTTAATTCGAACAAACAAACAAATCTTTCCTCTTTATAATATTAGTATAGATAGATAGACATGTATTTTTCCGTTTAAAGAAATATTTTACAAATTATAGATCTCATGTAGCTTGGCCCTTTAGCGGGACTAACTAGCTTGATGGCTTTTTTGTTATGGTAAAGTAAAAAAAAAGGTTAAAAATGTAATTATTTACTTTTCTGTTTACAGAAAAAAATTACAAATAATAGATCTCATATAGCTTGGACCTTTACCAGGATTGCTTTTTTGTTATGTTAAGGTCGACAGACAGACGAACGGTCCACTGTCTTGAGAGTAGATCCCGTCGCCACAACACAACAAGCAACGCCATAGGTGCTGTATTTGATTAATTTGATATGGATAGGTACTCTTAAATCAAAAGCGATTTGGTGATTTAAGTTACGCGGGCGAAGTCGCGGGCAGCAGCTAGTAATTTATGAAACATATTAAATTATTACCAATTTTACAGTAAAGCCATGCCACATCAAAACATTACACCAACAATGTGGACATAAACAAGTATTCGCTCAATAATATCTCTCGGCAGGGCCCGAAACAGTCCCGCATGTATGGAAACAAACGGTTACTACGTGTTTAACTCATAACATTCACGCATAACTAATTGAGAAAGATGGATGCGGCAACTACGTAGGTACTAATTACTTTTAGTACATTCTCGACTCTTGTGTGACTCTGTTCGGGCTTAATTTCACTGGATATTTTAACTTTTTTCATATTTCTATGTAAAAAAAAACTATCTAAGTCGAATTTCTGTGGTAATATAAAATGTCATTAAATTTAAGCAATTTAATAAATAACTATACACGACTATTATGTCGTGTAATGTAATTTTGTTTCAAGTGCGGCAGTAGCCACTAAAATCAAGTGGGCCATCGGGATGATACCATATCCAATTTTTAAATAAAGTTTCGTAATCAATGTAACAAACCACCAAGCAGAGGATCTCGCACGCAAAGTCCCTCTTGTTTAGTCTATTGCATATGTATTATAGCAACATATGTAAATACATAACAAATTCGACAAAGGGCGAAGGATTCTTTAAAGAAAATGAGATTGCAAAACTCGACGCATATCTACATTTTGCGCATGTATTACTGCAATATAATATTATTCGCAACATATATTATAATTTAATTTAAATTTTTACATAGTACAATATTTTGTAAATTAGTAATTGGTATTAGTATTAGTAACTTTAGTTCCTAGAATGGTTTGAACAGGTTTTCTTTATTGTTTGTTCAGCACACATCTGACAAAGCCTATATTATATACTCGGCTATAAAACAAAGCTTATGAAAACACCGTTCGATTTTTGGGTTATGGTAAAGCTGAAGCGGTAACAATAGCGATTTTTAAACTTTGTTCGAAATTATTAGAATATAAAGCAGAGTGTTGTGTACAGGTTCGATATCACAGTTCGCTGCTCGCTCACGAAGCTTCGTTAATATTTTTGTTGTGTTAACTCACTAGGTGAACGAAATAATCATTTTGTTTTTCACATACAAAAATTCAGGTTACCTCATCTTTTTTTTAAACATATGGTTTTTCTAAATATTACCTACTGTATCAACATATATGTAAGTACGAATATACTTACAACATATAATTAGTAAGTACGAATCACGAAAAAAAAATGCAGAACTGGTCCAAGTTTATGTATAAACTATGCATGAATGCATTTTTTCAAAATTTCAACCCACGCAAAATTTCCTCATTTATGGCTTTTCCATTAATGAAAACCTTAATTATTAATAAAAAGTTTAGAAAAAGTAAGCGAAGAAATAGACAGAACCAGCGTCTTTATTACACAGATTGCATTAAGACGCGAGAGGAAGGTGGAAAGTAAGAAATTAAAAACAAAATGGTTGGTCAGTATTAGCTAGCGCTGAAATGACATCATGCACACCATAATTGGAACCGATAATTCAAAATATATTGAATAATGAATTTACATGAAAAAAATTACCATTAGGCGAATTTTATAACCAGGTCGGTAATTGGTAAAACTTTGATTTAAAAACAGTACGTTAACTAAATTCGATTAGCGTTCGAACGTTTTTACAAAAAATACTTGGGAAACTATTTCATAGTTCTGGGTTCTATAGCAACTTGGACACAGTATACAGATTGACAAAGAAGGTAGAGTTAAGAGAAATTTATTGCATATTTTTTTCGCATCAAGAAGTCAATGATTTCCATTCTGTTATTATTATACTTTTGATACTAACTTATTGATACGTCGATCAATCTGCACAGCAATTGAGTGATCGAAGTGGGATAACCGTTCATCTTCCAACTGAAACGATAGCCTACGCTTCGAATCCTGTTATAATCCCAGAAAAATTTGATTAACTGTTAATTTATTGAACAAATAGAAATAAATCTCTCTAAATATTGTTATTATGTTTTTAATTGTAAATATTCTCAAAATAAGTTGGGCGGGGAGGATATCACCAATCTCACTTTTCGTTTGCCTGCCTCTCTTTCTCAGCTCTCGCCGCTAGATGGCCCGCGATGTAAGCATGCACAATGGCTATACACTAGCTTTGATTTATTTTTTATTAGGATTTCCCCTAAAGGTTACACCACCCTCAGGACTAGTTTATATTCCTTTTTTTTACTAAGATACCATACTTCTAATGTCATTTAATGTTTATGTTTACAATTTAGCAATATTATCGATATTAATAATTTTTATATGTATGATAATGGCCAATTTCATAGTTTCGGGGAATGATCGGTCCCCCTTGACATAATCAGGGATCTTTTTTATCTATATTGAATTTAGTTTACTACTTAATTTTTTTTTTATATACTAAATAATGTTTTTAAAGTGCAGATACTAGTTTGAGTGTATGCTGTGGTGTAGCTTTAATAAAATCCGTTGAGCGCATTGCACACTGCGTGCCGACGACAGCTCTCTGATTTAAGATGCACTCGGACAAAGAAAGCGTACTGGTTTTATAGCCACTAAAGGGTTGTTTAGTTAAGCCACAGCTTTATTGCGGCTCTAGATAAAATTTTAACGCGTTATAAAAGTAATTATTTAAGAAATCGAATTCTCTATTAATCTTCTTTCAAGGCGTTGTTCTCTAAAATGAAATAAATCTTTTGTGTAGATTACCAGTCAACAAAGAAGCTTCAAAGACTTACACACAAGCAGATGCAAGAAAAATAATAATTTTCATCCCTTTCAAAACTACTGTACCTATTTTCAGGCTGTTTTCACCAATAGATAGAGTGGTTCTCGAGGAAGATTTTAGTACATAATTTACAGAGTTACGTGGGCGAAGTCACCGCAGCAGCTAGTATACTATATATATAAGATTAAAAATTAATAACTTGAAGTAGGTAACATAAAACAGTACCTATTATATAAATTTGTAATTATTATAATGCGATTAAAATTTACAATAAGGCGCTTAGTGCCGTCAAATGAGTCAAATGGTCAAAATTTCAAGCCTAATTTCTCTTTTATGGAATATAAATTATTGAAATTTAAAAATAATATGTAAATAAATTAACATTTTTATTTAAAATATCGAGAATACAACTAAAAACTTTCTTAACAGCCAACGTAAGATTATATTCCGTTGAGATAAGTAAGTAAATATGTGACAATCGCTATTTGGGTACTTAAACTTATAATGTTCAAAATGAGTTGGAAATCCACCGACAAACTGCTCCAGTTTTCAGTCACTACTCTGAGTGACTTGACTGAAACTTAGTCTTTTGTGTGACTTCAACTTGTTAATCTGGCTACATTTTGGCACCTTACTTTGGGCTTAAATGCGAATTAGCACGAGAAATTATGAACGAAATTCCGTAACGTAAATAACTTCTTATGTATTAGTAAGGGTCTTCAAAAACGCATAATAAACCGCAACTGGTCTCTAAAGAATCTCTAGAACTATTTGCATAAATAATAAAAATATAAAAAAATACTAATTACAATAAAACATTTTAATTATTAGAAAATTTACAATAGATTAAGGGCCACTTTCACCATCTGTCAAGTAGGCTAACCGTCATTTAAAGACATTTAAAGGAATAATTTAGCTCATGTACCTTTGTTTGTATGGTAAAAGTCCCAAAGCTTATATAATATGAATTAAGGCCAAATTTTTATGTGCCTCTAATTGTTTGACCAGCCTTACTACTCGTAAAAGCGAAATGACTGCTAAAACGATTTTCTAGTGAAATATTATAGGAATCCTAATATCAAAACGCACACTATTGTGCATTCCAAATTTAAAGTGAAATGGAATGCCTTTGTCTCCACTTAGCTTGGTTATCATTATAAAGGATTCTAGATAACTGTCTTCACACAGTACTTAGAATTCACAGTATTATTACTCTCAACTATTATAATCAACCATAAAAATCAAGGGTTGCCTAGAGATCTGTAGAGAGATTTACAGGAAGAAATGAGGTGACCTGAATAAAACCATTCTATTCTTTACGATTATAATTATTTACGATAGTAATATTGCTCGTAGTCTGTAGTCGATGGAACAGATGAGTTCTATAAACGCGTTTGTATAAACGCAGCGTAGTACATGCTCAAGCAACTGAAGTGATGAACTGCTCAAGTCTGCTGTAAAGAGTTGGGTTTCTAGGGCACATTATAGTCTTATAATGTTATTATTATAGTCTTATGATGAAGATTATTACTAGAGTTTTATTCAGCAGTGATAGAACATATTAATTGTGTGATATATATTAGTGTGTGATATTGTAGAACATATATATATTGTGAAATTCAATAGCTTCGGCCAGTTGCCCAAAACTTTTTGCTTATACAAGCTAACTTCTAATGGACCAACTTTCGATTGGCCGCTATTGTCTATCCAAATCTTTCGCTGACTCCTATTATATTAGGGATATATTTATGTACACATTTGTGCACTCATATCCTACTACGGATAGTAGCCACCCTGAGCCACCTACAATACACACAAAAGTTTGTTTGGCTGATCAGTAGGAGTTCAAAGTTGGTCTACCTACTGTAACTTCTGCTTATCAGTGTACACAACCTTTCGTATGCAGCGCACCTAGCTCTGTCTCTGTTCTACTCGAGAAAATTAATGACACTAGATCTCCAACTGCATCCGACGCTAAGATCCTTAACTTGGGATTTGAGTCAAAACTTGAAGTCTTTTGTGTAAGTTGCGGTCTCGAGTTATCAACTTGGTCCGGACGTTTTACAGCTACTAAACGTTTTAGTGGTGCACAGGTGTTTATAGATTAAACTTTATCGCGCTTACAAAGTCATTACAAAACAGAAAGCAGTAATAGCCGAGTCCAGCTTTGAAGCCAGAAGCTGTGTACTATGCAACAACAATGTGGCAAAGCCAAATGGACGAGATTAGAACATAAACAAACTCTAAGGAATTAAACTAACAAATTAATTATAAGCTATGTACGAGATAATGGCACAGCATACTTATAATGGTGAGCGCTCCGATGAGTTGTTCCAGTTAATGCCTACCTCAAGCCTTGAATTCTTCAATTTTCTTCAAGTCTTTTCGATGCATAACTAATTTATTATTAAACCTTGTGTTGTATCATAAATAGTAACTATTATTTAATCTGTGCCATAAGTGACAATACAATATTTGTTTATTGATGATTTATATTGCCTATATATATAATAATAATGTACATGTTGATCGTCGTTCCGGTCACGGAGCAATCTAGTTATCTAATACTAGACACTGAAGTTTAATAAACAGAATCAGAGCGAGACCCTCCGAGTGAATGAAACGCACCTAAGTGGGGGCCTCACTTCATACTTGGACGACCCACTCGAATAATCGAATTTGGGCCAATTCTCGTCGACATCAACCAAAATAACTTGAGCCGCGTCGGTGAACTGCGAATTCTCTTCGCAAAGCGGTCTAGTCCGTGTCGAAAGTTCACCCGAACTGGTTCAGTTATTGCCCTGGACGTTCTCAAAGGAGCTAACAGAATAAAATGCACTTAGTGGAAGACTGTTTTGTTCAAAGAGCCCTTTTTGAAAAGAAACAAGATATTTCGAATCGCGGTCCTGCCAATTCATTCGATTGGGCAGCTCTTGCTGATATATAAATTTCCTTTCAACCTCTTAAGACGTTACATTTTGGGATGTCTTATTTGATACACTAAAGAAGTGCTTGAAAGCTAAGAGAACTAACTATACAGTAGCTATTTCTGGTACCTATTTCTATTTGAACCCTTTCTGATTTTGTCTATCATTTCTATACGAAATGTAACATTGAGTACATTTTCTGAATTCTAAACGAACTTTAATTAAGGGTTCTTCGCTGGTTCTTCGCACACTTTGACTATACGTTTTTTTTATATTTATTATAATAATGACTGCTTCTTTTGAAAAAGCAAACTAAATATAAAACAAGAATGTCCATGCACCTTTAAAAAGTACCCGAGGAAGGCTTTTAAAAAGTTAATTTTTTTAATTAACTTTGCCAGGTATCGAAAATAGAATCCTTGAATAAATTAAATTAAAGGGCTTTACAATAAATTTAAAAAGTGAAGTCCGCTTATATTCAGTAAACATAATATTAACGAGCTCAGTCTATTTTTTAAAAAAAAGGAACATGCCTTTAAAATATTTAATACTATTAATAGCGACAATATTTTTTGTGTAAATATTTGTAAAGGTATCACGTTAGTTTATGAAGTTTTATATTAAACTAGTTGGTGTCCGCGACTTCGTCCTCATCCGATCGCTACCAAACTTCACATTACCCGCTGGACTAATTTGAAGATTGTCTGAAAATTTCATTAAAATCGGTTCAGCGGTTTTGAAGTCCATAGGGAACATACATACATACACACATTGCCTTTTATATATATAGATAGATAAATAAACAATCTACCTTCATCAATGTTGCCAACTTGAGAGCAAAAGTTCGAAGTTCAAACCTCGTTTCGAGTTGCAAATTAACGAGTACGCCCAAAATTATGACGTCACCTGACGTTCCTGTCCAATCAGAGGATCGCAATGAAAAATGAGTGTCGACATTAACAGCGAGCTTTTCTCCGGGTGTGATGAATGATTGAACGATAAAAAACGAATTAAAAAAATAACGCGAAACGAAACGTGCCCGAGACTTATTGCTTGAGAATTGATGAAAGATTTTTAAAAGGAACGGCCATTCATTAGGGACTTCCCTCTCAATAATTTGTTGACTTAACGATGGTTTTATTTGAAACAAAAGTAGTGTTTTTTTGCATTTTCATAGGCTTCTTGGTAAGCACACTTTTTGATAATAAAAAAAAAAAAAATATCTATAAAGGACATTTCATTAGTAAGTACTCTAGTCTAGATATTAGACTATTATAACCCAAACATCTAGATGAAATTATATCAAAGAATATCATACTTAAGTGTACTAATATCGCACTAACAATAAGAATACTTTTCTTAGTAAGACATTTGAAAAAATATAATTGAATTAGAAATAAATACCAAAGTTACAATTTGAATAAAACTAGATTTTTTTTTTAAATATTTGAAATTTACTTAAATAAAATTTAATTTGAAATGGTTCCTGAGATCACCCTCCCCATATATAAACAAACATACAAAATCCGCACTCTATCTTCATTATTTTAGTAGGTATAGATTCTATTAAAATAAAAAGTTAAAAAGACACTAATGTATTTCACAAACTTGAACTTAATTCATTTTCAAAATTCCCCCAAGAAGAAGTTTGGCGATAATTTTCAGAAGTTCGCTCTAAAGATTCGTATTTTATAATGTGGGTCTTATTTGGCACAGTGGGCAAACATTTTATAATTACTTGGTAAACTTTGCATGTAACTAAAAATTTAATGATAAGTTATTTAACGCTGACTGTAATTAATATATTCATATGGGATTTCTCACACGATTAAATTATATTAAATTCAAAACTCTTTTACATCTGATATTTAGTTAATTCAGTCAAGGTGATAGTGGCTTTATATGCTCATAAAAATCTCAATATAACACCACATTTAGCTTATGTTAGTTACTAAAAGCTGCATTAATACTCAATTTCATGGACACCCTATGCCTTTCTGGAAGAAATAGGTAAACTGTTATATAAAGTGATAAATCAATTGATAATAAAATTATTAAAGGAAAGCCGAGCCGGTCACGTGCGAAACATTATAGCGAATGTAACTGGCCCTTCATTATTATTATATTCCGTTATGGACATTATCAATTTCCATAATTGCCTCAACTTTTTCCCTTTATTGCCTGCCCAGAGTTATAAAAGACGCAGGTGTTCTATAAAGTGAATCGATGCCTCTTTGTTTTTTACAGATTGTTCTTTCATAAAAGTTGATTACGTTTTTATGAGTCTTGTAGGTTTACGCAATGCGCGTTCCAATGCTTACAAACGACTGGTGGTATATATGTCGTCGACACATCGTAGAATTGGGCATATCATGATATTCCTGGGCAGATCATATTTTTGGTAAAACTGAGAGGGTCGCCTCACTCCGCTCCTCTTCGCTCGGCTCCCCAAATTTATTTCCATGTAAACCTCACACGCTCCTCCTCACTTTGCTTCGCTCCGCTCCTCGTCGCACGTATTTTTGACTTTTGATGAAAGATTTTTCATTTCATACTTTACGATCTGCCCAATCCTACGATCTGCCCACGACATATGTATCCTTAATAGGGAACAGTGGTTACTTTTTTTGGATGAAAGGTACCCTAGGATCTTTCTGATATCCATAACGTGTACGCAAAATTTCACGATGATTGGTTGAGTAGTTAAGTGTGAAATGGTAACAGACAGACTTGTTGGAACTTTACAAGGAGTTAGGGCGCTACCCGACGACGGTGTGAAGTACCTAAAATTTATCTCTGTTCAGGATACCGGTTTCTGTGAAGCGAGTGAAGCCCTACGTTCCTTGCAAATGACACGTAAAACTAGTCACAGCTCGGAATCTACACGTAAAGGATACCGATAAAATTGGAAAAGTGGAAAAATTGAAGCGAGGATAAAACAGGATAAAAGGCAAAAAAGGAATAAAGAGTAAAAAATAGATCTTTTTTGTAAAAGAGAAAAGAGAATGCCTTTCCGGTGAAAGTGCACATTTTGAGACTATAAACTTAAAAAAGTTCATTGTTTAGATTAAATACAATAAAACACAAAGCATAAAATCAAAAATGATATCAATGTTTTCAATGAGATAATTCGCTTCAACTATTTACTACATAGATAATATACTAGTACATAATAACGGTGTTCTTCATATAATGAAAAGTAATTCGATTACTTAATAAAAACAGAAAAAATCGGATGTATAATGGAAACATAAAAATCTCTCTAACCCAGATTCCACAAAAATCGCTTGAAATTTTAAAATAACAAAAGGAAGGCATGAGCGTGTGTATATTAAAAAATATAACAGAAAAATGTTAGTGGCTCAACAATAGTTGAAATTCAGTGTGGAAGCAACAGGATTTTTCGCGTTTCGTGTGATCTGGTACAAAAAGTGAAGTGGAGCGTTTTTATTTTAGAAATACAAATACAAATACAAATGGGGCAGTAGAACATATTAAAAACAAATTGAAATTGTAAAATTTATCTTCTTTCATTTATTTAATTTATTAATATTAATTTTTATGACGTTTCTAAATGGTACATATTAATTTGGCTCTATTTATTGCTTCCCAATCTAAATGTACTTTTGCCAATGGCTTTATATCATTATAATAATATCACATGTGTTACCACACGGTGACATTGACATTGGTGGTGAAACGTGGTGTCTAACCATAAGAAAGCTCAACGAGCTACGGAGAAAGCTATGCTCGGGGTTACACTAACGAGATCGTATCAGAAAGCCCGGCTACAATGTTGCCCTCTTTCGAACAACCTCCTGTTGCCAGCATAAGCCATAGAGTAAAGAAATTGATTTTAGACTCAGATGAAACCTAACAATCAGGTTGATGCGTATACGACTGAACTTCTATTTCAAGACTTTGAGAAGGTTTCCAGTATCGAGAATCTGTGCAATATCTTAGGATAGGTTTAAGGCTAATTCAAAATTTAATTGTAAAATATATTTCCCTCTTACGCTCATCACTTGTGCTGCATTGTTTGGTCGACAAGCGAAATTAACAGGAGCAGGACAAGGGTCGACGCATGTCACCAGTCACGTACACGATATTGCGATCCTCTATTTATTTAACTATTTACTCACTACCCGATAGGTACATGACGCTTTTTGTTTATTTATTTGCTCTGTGTAATTGTTAAAGCTAAAGGTCGGCTGTCTTCCTGATTTCCAACGTTGTTGACCTGTTTTCGTTTACGCAAACAATCTTATGTATCTACCTACCATGGTAAGCACCATTTTCCTATTGAATGTATAGTAATGGGACTCGTGTATTTCAAATACATTAATTGTTGTTCGAATTATATTTATTTTAGTTTTATAGTAATTTTCATTAATTTATAATATTAAAATTGTCAACATAGAGCGAATAAAAAATTCATATTTTGAAAAGTTACAATCAAAGAATATTTACGTACTCGTACAAGGAAACATTATTATATTTTTGTTATTACTACTGGTGTCCGCGATTTCGTACGTTTGGTATACGGAATAACGCGTATAACTTTTTTTGCTTGAAAATCGCATTATTCCATGCACAGACAAACAACGATATTATTGTATGTATAGGATACTGTACAATCGACTTCGTCTGCATAGCTTTATAAAATATGGAATTTTTAAAATCGGTCTACTTTTTATTCATTTATTCATCCACAGTTTATTATTCATTACAAACGAAAATACAAATAATTTCCCTTTTTTATATTAGTCTACATAAGTCTCATATAAAGTACTAGCGACAAATGCATTTTTTTTTGCAAAAATCTTACTTTTTTATAGCTCTTTTCATTAGTCGAAACCGTATCAAAGGTTTAGAAGTGTAGAAGAAGTTTGCGGAGAAACAGGCAGGCGGACAGCGATTTTATTTTTTAATATGTACGTATAGATAGATACCTATAGATATAAAATATATCTATACCTATATAGAGATATATAGATAACAGCAGTTTTTGTAATCTGTATAGGCTCATATATATATTTAATATTTTATAGTTGTGTCTCGCGGTTTTACACCTGCAGTTTAGGTTTTTATTTATAGTTTTACTGCGTGACAGATTTCCCTTGTAAAGTTTAGCTCTAAAAGCGCTATTTAAAAGAAATTATGGTCGTTCACTTCTGATAAAGGAGCCATCATGAATCAACTAGATACAATCTTTGGCTTATTACGTGTGGAAGAGCCTATGCTGCATCCATTTAACTTAGACCTTCCTTCGCCCCCTGTAGTATTGAATATGTGACCAAAGAGGAGACAATAAAGACATTAGTGTAGATCTGTATGAACTGGTCGTGTTATAACCACACTCTTCCCGATTTGTTCTTAATGGCGCGGAACGAAAAGATTAAAACTGCTACTGGCAGTTCTGCAGAAGGCAGAATTTCATCGGGAAAACAGAATTAGTGGGCATATATTCTTAATAAAAGTTATTGATCTTGATCTAACTGTATCTTTATATTACCTGACTCCCTGAAAGTCTTGTATAGATCTAAGTCAGCGATATTGATGAATCTATTAGCTAGAATACTCAGCAGCTTCAACAAATCTAATTCCAGACCCAGCTAACCCTGGGCAACCCGGGCGGTTGCAAGGCCTGTGGGGTGTCCGGCATTTGCTCGACTGATCGGATTTATGCTGGGGAACTAAGAAAGCCAACGCGCGTGTGCTCCGAGCGGGCTCCGATTGGAGCTCGTGGCAGAGCATCGGTTTGGAGGCTCCAGCTGTCCGTTGGAACGTTGTCCGAGGATCCATACTCGGCTCACGCGGGTGTTGGCCGTTGAGATATTATAAGGATCTCCAATCGTTACACTAGATGGCGTTAGGAATGCACTAAATAGAAAATTGTTGTAAGATATGTTTCGGAAATATTTTAATAGGAATGAATGATTTTTGTATTGGTATGAATATTTTTTTAATATATATGATGTGATACACATAAAACGAACATTACAGCGATATATGTTTAGGAGAAAATATAAATTCTATTCATTTTTATTATTATGTCATTCAAGAAATTTATTGTTTCGAATATTAATTTATTTCGAAATAATAATAATAATACACTCGTATTATAGGATTTTATTATTTTACATTGTTTTTATAAAAAAAATCTTAATACTTGTTTAAATTTCTTATATATATGTATGTACGTAGGGAATAGCTGAAATAATTCTTAACAATATAATAATGTGAACTAACTAATAACCTAACACAAAGAAAGCCATTAAAGCCGGTGTTAGTGTAGTTTTATGCGACAAGTTTCGTATGCAAAGGCTTTTAGTGGATGCGGAATAATGTCCGTGAAGTGAGGTTAGTTTTGTTATACACACGGGTTCAGCGGTTGGAAAACATTATCTTGGTGATTGAATTTATCATCATAGGACGTCCACCAACAAGGTTGACAGACGATCTAAATAAGGAGGTTGACGGTGAATGCAGGCTTTTTGTGACCGGTCCTATTGGAAAATTATGAGGTCTCCTATGTCCAGTAGTGGATGTCCTGCGTCTGAGATGAAGACAATGATTAAATTTTATTAAACGTGTGTTGGACAAAAGCTCAGTCACGAACAAGTTAGCCGTCCTTTACGGCTGTATGTCGCATTTGTACAGCAATGTGTCTTGATAAGAGGTGAGAGCAAAGTTGGGAACGCATTGTTGCACCTCTTTTATTATGATTGTTGCATACTGTTGCACAGATTAAGCTGCCCAGAAACATTTCAGTTAGGTATGCAACGTTTATGTTGTATAGTATTTTGGTATTTGGAAATATTATTCCTTTTGTAACATACTTATACTTCTCCAACACATTTGCTTAAAACCGTGTAGTACCCGTGGTCCACCAGCGGTGCACCTACTTTGTTCAAGAGGGCCTTATTCCAACAATTTCAGGCATAAGTATATAGAATATGCATTCGTTTAAATATATGTAATTTAGTTACCTACACTACTTAATTAGCGCTTAATTTTTGGAATTGGATGTCTCACAGAAAGTAACATAAACTCCTTATTCCGATTCTCAGCCTATTTAAAATTAAGGTCAAAGTACGTTCATGTTACCAGATGAAATGAAAAAAAAAAAATGCAATTTAAGTATAAATTGCGTATAAGTTATGTACATTATTACAGTTTGATTACATTGTTACCGTGCGAACCACATGCAGAGATCATTAATCATGTGTCATAAAAAGCTCACGTCCCAAGTTCAATGTCAGTTGATACGAGCGAGACTTCAGTACCGATCTGCGTAACGACAGTAAAATGTATTCGTATACATACATAGTAAGTAGGTATCTATCATTGTTTGTTTCATAAGCGATCTTAGCGTTCTGATACATTGTATTGTATGTAGTGTATGTAGATTACTTGTATGTAGTTTCCCAGTAATTTATTTTATTTATTTATGTTTATTTTATTTACTAATTCTTGTATCTATATTTGACGACACGTTTGGTCTAGTGGTAAAATCCTAGCTGTTAACCAAACGGTCGCGGGTTCGAATCTCGCTAGGGGCAAATGTTTATTATGTTAACATTTACTTTTGTACCTGAGTCATGGATGTTTTTATCTATAATAAGTATGTATTTACAAAAAAATAATCTATTTAGTATATCAACTGTCTGGTATCCATAATACAAGCATAAAGTTGCTTACTTTGGAACTAGATGGTGCTGTGTGGAATGTGTGAAGATATTGATATTGATATGATATTGATCCTTCATCCTAAAAAAAAGTACTGTCCCCGAGGGTTCATCTAAAAATGAAAATCCAAAACCAAAATAAAGACGTGAGGCGTAATATTTTCCATTTCCATTTATTTATCAACGAAGTCGCGAGCACCAGCTAATCTAATATATAAAATTCTCGTGTCGCGGTGTTTGTTGCCAAACTCCTCCGAAACGGCTGGACTGATTTTGATGAAATTTTGTGTGCTTATCGGGTAGGTCTAAGAATCGGCCAATATCTATTTTTTATACCCCTAAATGTTGAGGGTGGTCCACCCCAAAAATATTTTTTTTATTTTTTTCGCAATAAAACGTTTGCCGGGTCAGCTAGTAGTACCTATATAAATGTGTATCGTAACAACAGTCAAGTCTGAAAACATACAAAATCTCTATATGAATTGAAGGTATTTACATAATCGATTGTCAGTCTGTTTGTCGAGTCCGCTTGCTCGGCATTAGCTGGACAAACAACGATTACGTGTTGCTCCGATTCACTGGATTTGTCCAATATTGGACAAATAAATATATATTTTTTGTAACATTTATTACTTCACATAACATTTAACATGTAACATTTTCCTCAAGATCTATCCTGGTCCTTCGCCAGGGTTTCAGTTGTCTTTATAACTAATTTCATCACAGCATTTACTGGGATCATAGTTAGAGCGTACATCATACATTGGTCGAAACCCTTTGTTTTAAAGCACTGAGAAATTTTGGACGAGAATATATTGTCTCGGCACTAGCTACCTAGTTTGTAATTATAATTTTTGTTATAAACGTTTAGTTACAAATTTACAATTTTGAATCGGAATGCATAAGAAATTTTCGTTCTTAGATTTAATTGGAGAGCCATTCCCATCCCAATTCGTTTGGAGCTACAATGTAAAACTGCAGAGAATTTTACGAGTGCGAATAAAATATGTTCAAAAATTACACATTTATTTCTACCAAAATAATGTTGGTAATAAACTCGACGACACGTAGTGAGGACCTCTCTCTTCCATTTCTGAGCAAATGGCGTTCATACGTGACCTAGGACGAACTGAACGCGATCCGTGCCTCAATGGAGGCTTTATTTTTGCAGTATATTTACTACTGTGTTCTTATTTTTCATATAAATAAAAAGTTAAAAAAACAATCTAACATTATAAAAATTAATAAAATAACGTATATATAAATCTACATAATACATACATGACCGATATACAAACTTATATATAAATAAATAAAATTAAATGTCTGTAATGTCACTACTGCTTTTACTGGACACTGCTTATTTATATATATTTTTCTAAAATCAAAATAGCCTTAGTTTTTCCTTATAACATCAGCTATCTGTCAGTGAAAGTTTCGTCAACATCCAGCCGTTTTGGAGATTAGCCGGAACAAAAAGACAGAAATTTTAAAAATTGTTATTTCCTTGCGAGTACCGTATATATTATATATACTTTGATATCCATTTAGTAAAAAAAAACAGTTATTTTGACGTTATAAACAGACGTACAATGCAGTAATCTCGCTAAAATTAGTCTTGTAGCCTTCTAGAATCTAAACACAAGGATTTGTTCGCTGTACATAAAATGTAGCGTAACAACAAAACTGACACATTAGCAAACAAAATCCATGTTGTAGGCTTATTAAAGTTAAGCGAGGGTTAAAATTTAATCCAAGTTTCGCAAAACTGCCGTCGGAGGGCGTTAATGTATGCGGAGTCACGCGATCACGAGGAAGGTGCGCGATTCCTCCTATCACACTGCAATGTAACACATTCTTTATAATCAAAAGAATTTTTATTTACATTGATTTTTTTAATAATATTGTGCTCAGATGACTATACCTATATCACCTGGTGATTATGTTAGATATATTTAAAGATTTTTAAATTATGCAATTATTAGACAAAAAAATCATGGCCTATCCATTATTTTTTGTCTATTCTCTTAAAATTGTTTTTAGATGCATATTGTAAAAATTGTTATTTAACCTGTTATTAGGAAATATTTGGTTTGTTATGTATATGAAAAAATAAGGTTATTATATCTTGTAAACATTGAGGTTTTTTTTATTAAATAGTTTATTTTTAAAGTATAAATATTTTAAAAAATCAATGATTTTGTGATACGAACTATATTCAACATTACATAGAACAATATGCTGTTTTCATTGACGGTGTCATATGCGGCACGTTCTTAAAGCACTAGGCAATGATAGGTGTGCCCCGACATACCCCGAGAGTAAGTAGAGCCCAAGTTAAAGTAAGTAAAGACAAGTTGAAGACAGATTGCGATTCAAGCGAGTTTAGGAACGTCGACATATATTTATATTTGTGTTTAGAGTGTTGAATGCTGACTAATGAATCAGACCACAATGAATAATGCATTCGTACATTTTACCAGATTTTACCATATTCAAGGACAAATTATTATTTTTTATTGTCAATATATTCATAGCAAGAAGATTGCTATTTTAATAAAACACAAAATATAATTATGTTCTTTTCTTAATAAACTAGCTTTTGCTTGCGACTTAGTCCGAGTCCCTTTTTCTTAGATGTTAAAACAAAATTATTCAATCTTTATTGCTCATATATTTTTGTCAGCCATTTTGATTTTTTGATTTCATTTTTGAATGTATCTTAGGGAACAGTTCTTTTATTCTGGATGAAAATTACACCCTATCCTATGTGTCCGGTTATGTAACTCTGACAACGTATATAGTCTTTAAGTAAATGTTAGTGATCGTTACATTACAACGTTAGATACGTCGCTTATTACAACATTATCAACAGAATTAGCATCCTGTTGATAAGTTATCCGTTGCAAGTTGATAGTTGATAACTTATCCCGTTGATTAGTTCGTTCAAGTAGGTACGCTACGAACTTTTATAGGCTGAAGGAAACGAAACCAGTATCCGATTTACTGCCGCGAGGACACACACATCTTACTTGTCTGTTTTATTAATTTACTTATGTCTTTTTGTTTTCGTTGTTTATGTTTCTTATGTAATGTTATGTTAATGTCCTTCGTGCAGTGAATAAATGTCTTTCTTTCCTTCTTAAACTTTGATACTTAGTTCTTTCACACTATGGTCTTCTGTAAAAAGGAGGTGGTGGTGCGATCAGACGGTTTGCTGGAATTTATAACTGCCATTATTATAAAAGATACTAACAGATAAAATATACTAAAAAAAACTAGATCAAATAACTGTTGTCAAACATTTTGTGATTCGGGAGAGGCCGTTTCACGTAACCTAGATTTCATTTGTCAAGGACGTCTCTTATTCAATTTCGTTGGTTTGCTTCTGTTCCATAAAAATATATTAATTCCCTTACTGGGAGAGCGCACTAAACCCTATGGTACAAACCACAAAAGGAGCGGATAGCACATGCATTTAATTTGTCAACTGGTTCATTTTTTTATATGTATAAAATACCTCATCGGTTGAGTGGTTAAGGAGTATGCCTAAAGCTCTACTTAATTTCGGAACTCTGTTACATGTAGCAACATAATATAAATAACAATATTAAATAAAATTAAAAAAGTCAGAATATTTGAATTTAATACTTTTTTGTGTTTTGTAATATTTGTTTCTATAAAGGACCATGCGAACAAATGGGATATAAAATAATTTTGTTTTTTATGTGAGTGACGGCAGGCAGACAGACTGATGTCCACTTGATGGTGTGTTAAAGGTTGCAAATGCCCCGCCGACCTTTATAGGACCTTTATCAGCTCTGAAATCTCTTACTCGCTCACCTCAGCACCAAGATACTTATACTTTCATTTCACTGTGGTTTTCTGTAAGGGCTGGTTAGTTTCTCCAGACGGAGTGTCCAATTTATTACTGCGGAATGAAATGAAGTAGGTATGCATAGTGAAAATAATCCGCTAGTCTCCATTGATTTGTACCACGCAAAAATACCTACAAATAAAATGTGAGCACACGTCTTTTACGTCCCGCTACAATAAAGGACCCTCCCTGTTATTGGCGGGTATGTATTGTGTTTTGACGTTGACAGCCAATCAATGACCGTCTACAAAAAATATAGTGGATGAAAAATACCTTGTTTTATTGCTTTGCCTATAGTTTTGTCTGCGGATAAGCGGGGAACTATTGGCATATGTTCGTTTGATGTGATTTTTATTTTGATTCGTTTTCACGCGAATCTCGGTCGTTATTGAATCCATTATTGACAGATTGTCAACTTCAAACACCTTATTCTGAAATTTAGTATTTTTCGTAGGTAGCAGTTGAAATTATGAAGCTTTAGTTATTGTGTTAGAAGCGAAAGGCTTTGCCTGTTCGTAACTTGCCAGTTTAGAAAAATGAAATGATATTTTAGACACACCAAATATTGTAGTAGATAAGGCTTTACATAGTTTCAAGTTAAAATAAGTTTAATATATTTAGTTTATATAAGTCATCATAAGTGTATTTTGCTTTGGACAAACGGTTTTTTCTTATATCTTTTTAATTTTTGGGACTTTTACCTTACAATGGTGTCAGCCCCATCATGTTATTGTGCAAAATATAATTTTCTTATAACTGTCTGTCAGTTATAAGAACACACAAAAAAGGCAGACTTTGCAAGCTTTTACAGTATGAATAAAATGAAGTCACTGTACCCTTAATTATGAGATTTTAAAACGATATTACTTACTGTAAATTTTTGCATCGAATGCTCCACTCATTTATTACTTGCGTTTAATCGAATTGGGCTCATTAATGTTCCTCGTTACCTTTTCTTTACGACTGTAGGTGGCACTTGTAACAAACAAGTGTTTATTTAACACCGTGCCATAAAGATATAATGCATAAGGTTGCTTTTTAAACGATAAAGAATTTTATAGGTGGCAAGACTAAGTTTAAAGTGAAATGATTTGATTATATTGCGGTGTTAAAATTTTATAGCACACTTTTAATTAATAGAGAACGAGATAGACTGTTAATAAATTAATAATTAGTAGAATTTTAAAAACTTAGTGACTGAGACATTAATATTGTCAGAGGAAACTATTTTATTTTATTTACTTAAAGGTAATACCAACAGCACAGGAAAATAAATTTCTAACCGACAAACCAGGTTGACGGTTAGGAAAATAAATTTCTAACGGACCAACCAGGTGGACAGCCTGGTTTGTCGGTTAGGAATAGACGAAATCTAATAAGTCGCATAAACAAACTGTACAAACATATTTACATTATACAGTATATCCTTAGAATTTTTGGTTCTTGTCTTTATATTTTACTAGCTGTTGCAAGCGACTTCGCCCGAGTAACTTTATAAATGTTACTCGCTGATAATTAGCTTTTTCTATAGGTGAAAGAATTTTCATAATCGGTCCAGTAGTTTTTGTGTTTATTCATTACAAACACACAAATCTTCTAACTTTATAATATATAAGTATAGATATTACTTTTAATTTGTAATTTTATTGTAAATGCTTATTATGATCATGTATTGAGTAACACAGATAATTAAGTAACCTGTCATTGTTTTTTTTTAATATTTAGGTCGACAGACAGGATGACGGTCCACTTGATGGTAGGTGGCCTATAACACAAGTAACGTCATAGGTGCTCCAAATGCCTATGCCGACTATAGTAGGATTAAGATTAAGATTACAGATTAAGCTTAGAGATTAAGCTTATAGCAATAATCTGGCATCCTTTAACACCAACAACATACATGCTGTTATCTCATTACATACAATACATGATGTAGGTACACATATATATTTTGAAAATTTCTTTATAAGCCAGAAACTACAGTATTTCCGTAGAGATGTGCGGAGTCCGCACTCCGCACATCTCTACGGCCGCGCTAGAAAGTCGTTGAGTTTTAACTGGTAGGAGTCTAGCATAACAGCATCTCCTACGCTGCCGACTATCCAAGAATTCCAAGAGGATTTCCCAACGTTTATACAAGGTTCACTGCGTTCCGCAGTCATTAACTGGTATTCACTAAGGGATGTCAGGGCCTTTTATCCCTTCAAGTTCCAGAACGCACTACTTGCTTGGTCGACAGAGCCACTTACCATAAAGCGGACCGTCAGCCTGCCTGCCGACATTTATATAAAAAAGTGGTAACACCGAAATTGCTAACATGATATATTAGTACGACACACATAAAAATAGAATTTTTTACAATGCAAATGAGGCCATCAACATGTGTTTTAAAAAAATGCAAATCAGAGAGAATTTAAAGTGCGCCATTTTTAGGGGAACGCGTAAATTAACTGTTTCGGGTCAAAGTGTATAATATCAAGAGAATTCTTAACCAGATTTGCCTGTGGTCACTAAAAAAATGAAAATTTGCCAGTTCTTCACACTAATCGTCATCGTCATCTCGGCCTTACTGGGTCCATTGCAGGACATAAGATTCTCACATAATTTACCAGGATAGGACCGATCATAAGCTGCCTAGCTTCAGAAGCAGTGTGGCCCTAGATTCAGGCTTGCGGTAACGCGGTTTGGGACCTATATAACTTACTTTTAAGGCATGTGCCCATCTCATTTAATATTCTTTTTACATTGTGTAAAATTTCAGTCAATATTTAAAATACCGGACCGCGAATCTGCATTTTACATATTGCGGTCTTTCATAGCCAGAAGTGCTTTTTAATTTATTCCTTTTTTTAGCCCAATTGCGTAATAATTACTTAAAATATTTAGTATGTTATCTGCCTTGTCAAATATCCGAAGTCACATTTTAATTTTTACAATTACCTAAAGAAGAAAAACAGACTTTCATTATTAAAATAATATTAAATTTTCGATATTATTCAAACTTGAAAGTTTTATCAACTGTGAATATACCTACTATGAAATGAGCTAACAATTTTCAAACGCCTGAACAAATTTTCATAAACTATTAATAGCTAAGAACCACCTCGATCACGTCAGCTTTTAATAAAAAAACCGATTCAAAATCGGTCCATCTGTTTGGAAGATACTAATACTATAGGCACAGGTATGTACGTACATATACACAGGTACACAGAAACACAGACACAAGTTAAATGATAACACCCCACTTTTACGTCAGGCGGCGAATAGTGCATGCAAAAGTAACCTAAACATCGATAGAATAAGGCAATTAATGAGGGAAAGGAATCAGCTGAGCATAACAACATGTAAGTATATACCTATATCTAAACTGCGTTTTCTTCTTTATCCCTAAAAATAAGAAACAATCGAATACATTCGCGCTGAGTCATCATCATTATTCCACGGAATAATTTCCTCGGTTTTTCCGGCCATTTCGGTTGTTGGGATAATCCGTGGCTTAAATCCAGCGGCTGTCACGCCCGAATCCTCGAACCCGATATAATTCCGCATTAAATCTCCCCGATTGAACAGCCACACTGTTTAATTTTAAAATACAATTGCAGGGGTAATTAATATTTTTGATTTTGGTAAAAAAAAATTTGAATATTATAAAACAATACGATTCCCGCCGTCTGTCCCTCCGTGTAAGCTTAGATCTTTTAAACTATGCAACGTATTTTAATGCGATTTTCACTAATAAAAAGAGCGTTAAAGATGAAGATAGGTAAATATAATTTGCAGAAAAAAATCCGTGTGAAGCCGGCGGCAGCTCGTTAGTTGAAAATAAAGTCTTAAGGTATGAAAGTACTTACCACATTTCATAATCTCTTCGGAAATTTATATTTTATTTCGCAAAAAGAATATTAAAGCTCAAGAAGAAATATTAAAAGCTATTAAAAAATGTTTATGGTCATATTTTGAGTTCTCATAAATATTTTGAGTTCACTTGGTTCATATCAAATCAATATTTAATATTTCAATTATTGAAATAATTATACAATTATACAAAAGTGCAACATATTAGTTGTTAATGCAACATACGTTATCTAAATATTACATTATAATAATACATTGATCAGAGGTTACAGAGATACAGAGAGATCTAGAGATATATTTCAGGCACACACACACACGCACACACACACACCCACACACACACACTAACACACAATCGTTCTATTTAAAAATAAAAAACTTTTTTTCTTGTTTAAAAATAAATAAATTATATAGGTATGTATTATTAGGAATATTATTACTAGCTTTTATGGAAGAGCGAAGGCTCCTGGCACAGGCTTCCGTTTAAAAGGAGTCTTCAATCATTGATATTGTAAATACGATTTTTCTAACTGTTAATAAACATTTTTATTTTTATTTTTATTATTTTATTATATTGTGCAAGTACCTATCTATATACATATTACTAAAAAAATTATAAAAGGGAAAAAATGTTTTCTAGGTTAACAAAAACTCACGAAATTAATCTCTGATTAATTAAATGGACGGTTAAGAATGTCTGAGAGGATTATAAGCACATTGATTACTTGTTCAATAGTACCAAGGCTTTATGTTTTCAAGGAGTTAACTTTGTCGTATATTGCTAGCAATAGCAGCCTTTACAAGTCAAGTTCTGCACTTAGCTCGGTCCACTACGTTATTCATGGGCGCGCAACAAGTGCCATTCATAATTGAACACACCTGCCCCTTTGTCTTAACCAGACCTTGTTATGTTTTCCTAGTATTTCTTTAAAGAACTAGATCATTTCTTGAAAGTTTTACGTAAGCTGCCTTGAGTGAGAGTTACTAGTTTAAAGATTTAATGAAACTATTAATAGTTTTTTTATCCATACCCATAGATATATATGATTGGTCTCGCTGCGCTCGACTAGATGGTACCGCCGTCGTACTTGTAAAATGCGGCATAAAATAGTACGCCGAATTCGGAGTACCGGAGCCAGTCACACTGCAAACTGTCTGTGATGTGTACGTGCCGAATGTTTTATTAAATTTTAGGCATAATAAAATAATAGTTTGCGTAGTAAAACTGTGTAAAAATAATAAAAATGGGTAAAAAGTGATGATTTTTTACACACATTACAATAAAAAATTGCCACATTTTCGGAGCTATTATTGCTTTTGTATAGCGCTCTATCTAGTCGAGCGCAGCGAGACCAATCAATCTTTGTCCGTACCTATATTTCTTTTTTTGAAGTGAAACTTTTTATGGGACACTATTGTCATGAGAGTTAACTCGTCGAGCTAACAAAACTGTTAAACTCCTTGTCTCTTTCTTATTACCATTTACTTGACAAAAGTTCAGAACCACTTATTTCATTTTTATATGATAAATTACAATTAAAAATAAACAATGACATTCATATTTCAACAACAAGATATGGAACTTGCTTGGATGCTGTTTTTTCAAGACACTTGAATTCATTGAGATCTGAAGTATTTGCATCCTACTTTAGCTATCATAAGCCAATTATTTCTATTTTGCCAAATAAAAATGACAGTGCAGATAAAGATATTTGAATCTGTGATTCATTAACATAAGTCATATTAATTACTTATATAGTTCTTTTCTTAATGTAGAATGTTTATGTATATGTAATATATATATATATATATATATATATATATATATATATATATATATATATATATATATATATATATATATGTATATGTCTATTAAATTATTTCATATTAAAAAATTTTTAATATTGTTTTTATTCTCAGTTATTGTCAATGAAGATACAAAAAATGTATGCGTCAGTCCAAAACTAACAGCGTCAAAAGTGAAACTTTTTATGTAATTCAAAAACTGTCAATGAGTGTACAAAAAAATACATTGCAGCAAAGAAAAATTGACTGGAAATTATAATAAAAATGATTTATAATAAAAATCAAGAAAAATCTACAGACTATCCCGAATTAATTACTACGGAAGTTTCACTTGTACGTATATGTATATAGTTTTATGTATATGTAAATAATAGTACGTACGATTGAAACTTCCGTAGTAATTAATTCGGGATAGTCTGTAGATTTTTCTTGATTTTTATTATAAATCATTTTTATTATAATTTCCAGTCAATTTTTCTTTGCTGCAATGTATTTTTTGTACACTCATTGACAGTTTTTGAATTACATAAAAAGTTTCACTTTTGACGCTGTTAGTTTTGGACTGACGCATACATTTTTTTATAGAAGGTAAAATTAGCTTTTTTTATGTCCGTCAGACTGGCAGACACTTGATGGTATCCACTTAATACTATCGAGTAGACCATCAGCCCGTATATCGACAAACATAAGGAAAACAGGATGAATAAATAAATACAAATCAAACAACTCAAGTAAAACATGTTAATATGATAATTTATTCGTATTTTTCTGCTGCGGTATTCTGTTGATGTCATTTAGTTTCAACGTGCAAATTAAAACGCACGTCGGTTTCACAAGACTTACAGTATTATGTTTCTATGCGACCGTGAAACAGAATATATTTTATTTACTATCGCAATTTTGTTTGGTATTTGTGTGAGTTACGTACTCGTACCTGTTTTGAAATGTTGAAATTTGTGAGAAAAATGTTGCTAGTGTTTACGTTTTTTGGTAAGTTCTATCACCCTGGTTTGTTACTTTACTTTTACAAAAGACTTTATTCTAAAATACTTAACTAATACTTAAAACAACTCAACTAGTTTATTCCTCGCGACTTTGTCCGCGCCCCATTTTCTTAAATGTTCAGAAACTTATTAAATCAATATATATTTCTTATATTCTTGTTTTTGCTCACGTTGAATTTTTATTTTTATTTTTGACGAATATACTCGGAATAGTACTTTTTTCCGGATGAATCCTCTGTATTTGCCAAATTTCATAAACAAACAACCTAATTTTCGCATTTATAAATTATCAGGAGAGCATAAAATAAATAATATGTGTTATTTAAACTGTAAGTTCCCGTAAAATGTTATCTAAATCCTTACTTTGTTCGAAAAAACTTTTGTGTGAAAGAGTAGGTAACAAACGTTCAAACATTCGTACAAACTTTTACTAATAATTAAATAAACCAGGAAAAATAGGTTATAAATAAACAAAAGGTACAGTAAAGTTTACTATACTTTTTTTTAGTAAAGTTTGTTGTTTACATCTAATTTTGTTACAGTTTTTTGCACAAAAATAGCGCAGACGCTTGATATTGACCAAATTGGAAGTCCTTCAACTGTGAGTAATGAACTGTGTTGTTATTATCTTTGTTATTATTTTTATTATCCTAATACTATATAATACTATAATGTACTCCTAGTATTATAATTCGTATAATATATATTTTTTTGTTAAGGTCGGCAGGCAGGCTGACGGTCCACTTGACGTTACCGTCGCTTAAATATGTATATGTCGTGGGCCGATCGTAGAATTGGGCAGGTCGTAAAGTATGAAATCAAAAATCTTTCAGCAAAAGTCAAAAATAGGTGCGACGAGGAGCGGAGCGAAGCAAAGCGAGGAGGAGCAGCGTGTTAGGTTTACATGGAAATAAATTTAGGGAGCCGAGCGAAGCGGAGCGGAGTCAGGCGACCCTCTCTGTTTTAACAGAAATATTATCTGCCCAGGAATATCATGATATGCCCAATTCTACGATGTGCCGACGACATAATATATAACTCCATAAGTGCCAATCTTAATAGAATAATAAGGAAATAGGAGTAAGCACGGGTAACGTACAGCACACTAGCTGTTGTCACGGTGGCCTTCTGTGTAGCTCTGTTCAGCTTTAATTGGCTTGCACACTGAACCTAGATGTTGAGCGATAGGGTAAGAATGATAAGTGTGCTGTTAAGGCTGTTGCTGTTTTCTATAAATAAATAGTTGGTTACTGCCGCCGAACTGGATACAATAAAAGTTTATATATGTTGAATATCCAGTTTATGACTTTTATACTAGTTTTTATGGGGTTTTTGCCAGTATCGCTTTGTGATTGCGGAATGGAGTTTTCCTTTTACTACTAATACTTGAAATTACAAATTTCAGAATCGATGGATTTGGAGTAGCAGTGCTGATGATACAATGGTATTGGTCCTTTTTGTGTTTTTTTTTTGTGTTTATGTAAAAAAAATAGTTACACTTTTTTTAAATTACAGGTTGGCGGCAATCTTCCCAACTTCAATGTTAGAGGCAAAAGGATCAGTGAAATAAGTATGCATTCAAATCATCATTCTCATTCGTAGAAGTTAATTAATAAATTTCTACGAATACGAATATTATAATTATATTATTTATATTTTTAGAATGTCTACAGTATACGTGGAAATTTAAATGTCAATCTCTTCCGAAAAGTGAGCAAGAATCGTGTAAGTTTGTCAATTTTATTCAACACTAGCTCATGCAAGCGACTTCGTCCGCGGAATTTTATAAAATAGCCTACTAGTAAGTGACTCCCTGACAATGTAGCTTTCTATAGGTGAAAGAATTTTTAAAATCGGCCCAGTAGTTTTTGAGTTTATTCATTACAAACATACAAATCTTCTCTCTTTACAATATATTTATTTGTGAATTATATTTATATGTGAATTTATATGTTTCACATATAAATATATACATATAGGTACAATACACAACAGAGCACATTTCGTCTCTACCAAGTCTCTACTCAGCAGTAGCAAGCTCATGAGGCCCGTGACTTCGAGCGCGCCTTAAATATATTCTTTTCTTGATGAAAATGAAAATGAAAACCCTATGAATTAATTAATTAATTAATTAGTTAGTTAATTATGAATTAATTAATTAGTTGTCAGAGACATCTCTGACAACGTGTATGCATTAGTTCATGATGATCGGTTCATTGTTGAATTAATAATATTAGTTAGGACTAGTTAGGAGTATGATGACAGAATCCATTCCATTATATCTTTTATTTATAGCCTATCAAGTCCTGCAGCACCTTGCAACAACTGGGCGATGCTTCTGCTTGTAAGGGTCGGTAGATGGCTCCCCTTACAATATATGGTCGTCAGTCAGTCTGCCGGCCTTTATATAAAAAAAAATTAATACTAAAATTTAGATATTTTTTTTGTTACATATGGGTTTTATAATCCTTTAAATTTATGTTTTAGGCACAGAGAGTTTGGCTAACTTTAAATATTCAAACGGACCATTCATCACTACAGGAGACCGAAATGCGTTACCGGGAGAATATCCTCACGTGGTAAGCGCAAAAATATTTTTCTGTTATTTTACAATTTTTACATATTCTTATTAATTTCTAATTTTATCGAGTTAACAAAAATTTTTGTCTCATAAATAAAACTCTGCTGGCTATTCAGAAAAATCTTATTCCAGGGCGCAGTAGGTTGGAAGACTTCATCAGGAACATGGATGTTCCAATGCGGAAGTGTGCTCATTAGTCCTAATTTTGTTATAACAGCTGCACATTGCACTAGGAGATCAGTAAGTGATATATCTTTTGCTGATCCATCGCCGAAGATTGTAAGATTTGGACATGGAGAGAATATAAAAAATGTAAGATATTATACATTTGTATTTAACTGAAATTTAAAAATATATGTATGTGGACAGTGCACACTGCGTTGGAAAGTGAAAAACTTGTCAATAACGCGACAGAAATTGCTTTCATACCAAAAGCACCAAGAAATAAAAGGACGTGCCACTTTGGCGACGTAGCAATATGTCATAAATAAAAAAAAAACACTTACAGTTGCCAAAAATAATTTTAATTTAAAATATATTTAAGCAGAGTTGATTAGCTGGTGGAAAAAAAAAATATTACTTCACATTAATACTAGGGATTCTGGAAATGTGCCCTAGAAGACTAGAGGTCTTAAAAGACGTTATTAAAGTCTTGTAAATTTGCAGGGCTGCAATGGCCTAGGGCTAAACAATTGTGGGAAGTATAAATACGGATACAGAATTATAATCGGCTTTATATTTTCAGGTAATTGACGTAAATATTTCTAGAATTTTTATTCACCCGCTCTATAAGTCACCAAAGAAATATTACGATGTAGCTCTTATGAAGCTGGAGCGTTCTGTTGATTCCATACAGCCAGCATGTCTTTGGAGTGACCCTAACTTCAACGTCATTGGAAGCCAGGCTAACCTGATTGGTTATAATGTCATAACAGGTGATTAAGTACAAATCAACACATTATTAGCCTACTTAGGGCCTCTTTCACCATCTCTGAGTAAAGTGCCATTTAAGGTTACCGGTAAGAGTTTCACTATCTTCGAGTAGCATAACTCAAGGGTAATTTCAATGAAATTGAAACAAGATACTCGTAACATTTACACGCCAATTAGCGTTACTTGGAAAGTAACTAATCAACACCTTACTTGTAGTTGGTGAAATAGACCCCTAGTATCTTTAGTCTACCTACTGCATAGGGCATTGGTCTAAAATTCTCGTGTCGCAGTGTTTGTTGCCAAACTCCTCGGAAACGGCTGGACCGATTTTGATGAAATTTTGTGTGCTTATCGCGTAGGTCTGAGAATCGGCCAACATCTATTTTTTATACCCCAAAAATTATTTTTTTATTTTTTCGCAAAACAACGTTTGCCGGTCAGCTAGTCCTACTTATCCTACTAATATTATAAATGCGAAAGTTTGTTTGGATGTATGGATGGATGTATGTTTGTAACTCTTTCACGCAAAAACTACTGAACCGATCAGCATGACATTTTGCATACACGTTGTCTGGGACACCAGAAAGGACATAGGGTACCTTTCATCCAGAAAAAAGTACTGCTCCCGAGGGAGCAGTACTTAATTTTCTAAATTAACTTTTCCTTAATTTTCTAAAATTAAGGAAAAGTTAAGTATAATAGCAATAACGTTGTCAGTCGATATATTGCTTTTCAACGCGGACGAAGTCGTGGGCACCAGCTAGTATTTTTATAAAATTGTCTTAACCTTTTTAAGTTCCGGAGTAAGAAAATGAATTGGATTTCGTAATGGAAGTGGACGATAAACATTTTGAATTATAAGTTAAATCTGTTTTACAATCTATAAAATTTTAATGACGAACCTTATCCTCGAGTGGTTAAGATGTTGGAACTCACTGGCTCAAGGGTCATCCATGTAAACAAACTTAACAAAGTTTTTCCTGGTTTGGTTCCGGGACTTAAACTTCACCCTTTAATAATTTGTACTTTTAACCCCCGACGCCCGACGCGAAACAGAGGTTTTATGTTTGACCTGTATATCTGTGTATCATGTATGTATTTGTATATATGTGTACCTATATGTCTGTGGCATTGTAACTCCCAAAAGGATGGCCCGATTTTGATTCTTTTTTTGTGTGAAAGCTGACGCGATCGAGAATTTTCCTAGCTGTAAATAAATAAATAAATATCTTCACACATTCCACACAGCACCATCTAGTTCCAAAGTAAGCAACTAAATAATGCTTGTATTATGGATACCAGACAGTTGATATTACTACATAGATTACTTTTTTTTGTAAATACATACCTACATATAAATACAAAGCATCCATAATAATAATTATTAATTATAGCTTGTAATATAATAAATGTACATACACACTTTTATAATACTTCTCAAACATTTTCTAGGAGAAGTTAAGAAATCTTCAGGTCTCCGTTCGGCGTTAGTGGATATCGTTGACTTGAATACTTGCTCGGAACTGCTAAAAAGTCAATGCACCAGATTGTGGTGTGGGGTTCAGAGTCACCAGATGTGTGCTGGAAGATTGACCGGTGGAGTTGGATCTTGTCAGGTAGTTATTTTGCTCCGTTTTAATGTGTGTAGCCTTTCTCTGTGTGTGATGCACAAAAGAAGAGAAGGCTTATGACAAGAACTGTGTGAAATTGTAGTCTATACTAATATTATAAAGAGAGAAGGTTTGTATGTTTGTAATGAATAAACCTAAAAAATTACTGGACCGATTTTAAAAATTCTTTCACACATAGAAAGCTGACAGAGGCTTTAATTTATAAAGTTACGCGGTTGAAGTCGCGTGCAACAGCTAGTAAATTATAAAGGTATTGTTAACACAAGGGCTACAAGGGGAAATTATTAGCGCCTCTGTAAATTGTATTGTAAGTTGAAGTCTTTTAGGCTGACTATTTTATTATAGGTATAGATAATAAAATAGTCAGCCTGACAAGCTTCTGTTGCGAATAACCACAAGCTACACCAGAATGAAAGTTACGCGGTTGAAGTCGCGTGCAACAGCTAGTAAATTATAAAGGTATTGTTAACACAAGGGCTACAAGGAGAAATTATTAGCGCCTCTGTAAATTGTATTGTAAGTTGAAGTCTGTCAGGCTATTTTATTATAGGTATAGATAATAAAATAGTCAGCCTGACAAGCTTCTGTTGCCAATAACCACAAGCTACACCAGAATGTATTCAAATGTGCTGCCGGCATTGATAAAATGTATTAATAGCAGTAGGTATGATTAAATTTGCCTTTTATTCTATCAGACCCGGCAGTGCATTTGCATCCCCAGAGTTCATACTCAAGGCCCCCAAGCCAAGATGCAAACGCAGTGCTTTCTACAGTCGTAAACGCTTCGCTACGTTAGTGATTTTGTGATTTGTCAAAATTTTATTAGGTTGTTCGGAAAGTCATTTCGTTTTTTCCCGCCAGAGGACTTAATTACGTTTTTTCGAACTAACTTCACACTTAAGCCCCATAACCATTATATGTCTTGAGAGCTGATATTGCAAGGCTTGTGTGTGAAAAAGTTCTATTAATTCTACCCAGTAGTTTTTGGTTGGTGCCCTTTTAAATATGGAGAGCAATAAGCAGCATTTTCGTCATATTTTACTTTTTTACTTCAGAAAAGGTAAAAATGCTGTCCAAGCGAGAAAAAAATTGACGGATGTGTATGGAGAAGGCGTGTTAACAGTACGCCAGTGCCAGAACTGGTTTGCAAAATTTCGATCCGGCAATTTTGATGTCGAAGATGCACCACGGTCTGGAAGGCCGGTCGAAGCTGACAAAGATGCGATAAAGGCATTAGTTGATGCAAATCGGCGAATCACCACACGAGAGATCGGTGAGAGGTTAAATTTGTCGAATTCAACTGTTTATGGCCATTTGAAAGACATGGACTTAACCTCGAAGCTCGATGTGTGGGTGCCCCATGTCCTTACCGAGCGAAATTTGTGTCGTCGTGTTGACGCGTGTGATTCGCTCCTCAAACGTCTAGAAAATGATCCATTTTTGAAGCGGATTATTACTGGGGACGAAAAATGGGTTGTATACAACAATGTTAAACGCAAGAGGTCATGGAGCAGAAAAGATGAACCGGCTCAAAGCGTGTCAAAAGCCAACATTCACCAAAAAAAGGTGATGCTCTCCGTTTGGTGGGATGTCAAAGGAATCGTTTTTTTTGAGCTTTTGCCGGACAATACAACGATTAATTCAGAAGTCTATTGTCATCAGCTGGACAAATTGAATGATTCACTTAAAGAGAAGAGGCCCGAATTAATCAACAGGAAGGGTGTAGTGTTCCACCAGGATAATGCGAGACCTCACACAAGTTTGGTCACTCGCCAAAAACTTTTACAGCTTGAATGGGACGTACTGCAACATCCACCATATTCTCCAGATCTGGCGCCTTCCGACTACTATTTGTTCCGGTCCCTGCAAAATTTTTTGGATGGCAAAACCTTTACCTCAAATGAAGATGTCAAAAACCACCTGGACGAGTTTTTTGCCAGCAAGGACCAAAACTTTTATGAGAGGGGAATTATGTTACTGCCAGAAAGATGGCAAAAGGTGTTGGACCAGAATGGCCAATATATAATTTAATAAAATATTTATTCATTATACGAAAACTGTCTTTCATGTTCCCCAAAAAAAACGAAATGACTTTCCGAACAACCTAATATATGGGTGTTACAATAACCAATCACCAAGCTTTCTCTTAGCGTAGCGTAGCGTAGCGTTTACGACTGTAGAAAGCACTGCGTTTGTATTTTGACTCGGGCTTGAGCCCTTGAGGGATGCAAATGCAGTGGCAGTGACGCCATCTACCAACAAGTAGACCTTAAGCTTGTCTGTCGCCTTAAGTACAGTCGGGGTACGAAAACCTTCGTCATTTTTCAAATTCATTCCTTTATCAAAATCTTAGACTTTTAGTACCTTTTCAAACTAAAGCACTAGGCAGACGTTTGAAATGAAATTTTGACATGACAATTGCACTGGTGCAAGCAAATGTCGATTCTAAGGTGACGAACCTTTTCTTACCCCGACTGTACCAACTAAATTACATTTGGTATTTTTTTGCAGGGCGATTCCGGGGGACCATTGCAGTTCGGTTTTAATATATCACCTACTGTGGAAGGAATTGTGTACTACGTAATAGGTGTGATTTCGTTCGGGGCTGGCTGTGCCCGTCCAAACACGCCCACTATACTATCAAATGTAACCACTTTTCTTGATTGGATTGAACACATTGGTTGGAGTTGAATTTAATATCGCTGTACTGATTAATAAATCGTACAACGATAGAACTAGTATGTATATGGGTTAAGAATACAAAAAAAAATAATCATTTAGTAATTGAAAATTGTATTTTGTATACACTAAGGGCCTCTTTCACCAACTACAAGTAAAGCGTTAATTAGTTACTTTTAGAAATAATTTTATGTTTTATTAAATTATGCACTCGGTTTAGTGCATCCTTCGACAGGCGGTTTTTTTTATTATTTTCTTTTTAATGTTTGGGACTTTTACCCTATTTTTACCGTACAAACAAAGGTATATCAGCTAAATTATTCCCGGTGACAGGTGACTTTAAATGACGTTTAGCCTACTTGACAGATGGTGAAAGAGGCCCTTAATGTAATTAATGATAAGTAAGGTGTAATTAATTTTGATTTGTACAACTTATATCACATGTAAACTTAGAATTAATAAATGTTGTTACATATTAGATTATCAACAGTTTCATTTTATTTAAGTTTAACTCCTTTTTTGTCTTCGCTAAAAAACCGATGTAGTTTTACTAATCCAGTTTTACTAAACTATAAAATAAAATAAATTAATTTTATCGTTATAAAAGTAAAAAAATCCATCATCAGATTTATATGTATATAAGTGTGTCGTGTATCTTTTGTTGATATATTGCTCCATATTAATTCAATAATAATCTGTGAAAATATGACTAATAAAAATAAACCTTTTGAAAAATTTTATTTATGGTGTATCCAGTCTGAGTTTGTTTTTGATTTTATTTTAGTGCCGATTGTAATATTCTAATGTTCTTTGAATCCGGTTTTGAACAGCGACGACATTTAATGACCTTCCATCATTATTTTATCCCCACACGATTTAAATCTTTGCCCACACCTCTACTTGTTTATAACTTCATTTCTTATTTGTCAAAGTTATCTTCAAGAGACCGCTGTGTCTTCATATTTACAACTTATTTCTTAAAATTAATTATCTTAAAAATAAATTAACTAAATTTGGTAAATTCATAAGTGAATGAACAGTGAAAATAGTGAAAATGTTGTTTAAACTACAAATTATTTTTATTGTTTCTGCAGGTAAATTTTGATTTACTTAGTATTTAGTATTTTATTTAGTAAAGGGATTTTATTTAAAATAAATTATAATATAATAAAATGATATTTTGTAATTTAACGTAATTTTATTATTGAGGATATTATTATTACAATAATGCAACAAAAAAAAAACATTATTCGCATAAGTATATAGTAAACATTCTTGCAGTATTGAGAGAAGTTTTCTGTGATGACATGGACTTCAATAATAAGTCTTGGAACTATAATAATGCAAGAATGAAACGGGTAAGTAGTTTTTATTTTTAACATGTGCTCATTTACAACACCAATATTGCGATTTATTAAAAACCTGTGAGTGGTATAAAACTGGTGTTTGTTAATTTTTTTAAATATTTACTTATATTTATATCCACCTTTAAACGATTGTATTAACGAAGGTTTATTATAGAGAAATTGGCTCTCGCATCCCTTTCCCTTTCTCACATTCCCAAAACATCACATGTTATATATATACCTGGCGGTTACTGCCCCCAGACGGGCTGCCCAAATCATTTTCAAAGGATCTACGTGGGAAAATCTACGAACCAGATTCCCACCCGGGCGTTGGCCGGTGGGAATCTGGTTCGCGTGGGCCGAGTACGGATCCTCTCACCAGCGAGCGGTGAAGCTAAGCTAACTAAGCTGATGCTCCGCCACGAGCTCCGATAATCGGAGCCCGCTTGCAGCACATTCGCGTGTGCTTCGTTCCCCAACGACAATATCAGTCAAGCGAAGGCCGGTGACCTCACCGATCCTTGCAACCGCCCGGCTTGTCGAGAGTTAAGCCTCCCCTCCCCCCTCCCCTTCCACCGCACCAAGGTCACAGCACATCTTTTGGGGTGTTTGAAGGCAATCACCCTAACCAATCATCCAACGGGATCGACCTTGATAGAATAAAATGATAGAATAAATTAAACGACAACCTTTAAGAATCTAATATCATAGAGTCTGGACATAATTTTGGTTCTTGGTGACTTTACCTAAGTTTTTCTCATCATTTTCCTTATTTATCTATTATAAATGAATGGAATTTTTATTGTTATTAAAAAAATATTATAAGAGTAATAATCGTAATATAAATATACGATATAATTATAATTTTTTACTGATTTTAGCAAGACGAACGATGGTCATGGGGCTATGTAGATGTAAGTATTTTGTATTGTTATTATTATTTTTATGTTAAGGTCTGACAGGCTGGCGGTGCACTTGATGATAAGTGGCTACCGTCGCCTATAACACAAGCAACGCCACAGAAGCTGCTAGTATTCATAGGATTAGGAATTGCGAAGGGAAAGGGAAATGGGCTCTTGCTTCCTCACTTACCGTAGTCTTCTGTCTTCTGTCTGTACCATAGTCTTCTAGTTCTTATAAATTACTAGCTACACGCTTTCGGCTTCGCCCGGGTTCAAATATTATAAAACAAAGTCCGCCGCCGCATCTGTCTGTCTGTCTGTTCGCGATAAACTCAAAAACTACTGCACCGATTTTCATGTTGCTTTCACCAATGGATAGAGTGGTTCTCGAGTAAGGTTTTAGTATAACTTACAAAGTTACACGGGCGAAGTCGTCGTCAGCAGCTAGTATTTTTATAAGTAGAAGTAATTTTGTAATGATACTAATTCAATTAATTATTTCCTTAACATGCTGCAGCGCTCGCTTTAACTATGAATACATGGAAAATGCATTAATAAAGTATTTACCTCAACAACAAATTGAGTCAGACCTATAAATATAATGTGATTCAACAAAATCGTACAGTGTGAAAATAAAAGAAATCATAATTTCAAAGCAAATCGTAAACGAAATACCACCATACATAACGTGTAGAACAGTTTATTTTAAGGTGTAAACACACGCCAATCTTAAAAATTTGCAGTTTTAAAAAAATATGTTACAAGAAACTGTCAATGCAATTGGTTTGAATATATGTTAAACTTAAACATGTGAAGAACAAAATTTATTGTTTAGAATTTCCATCGAAGTAGTAGAAACCCCACAATAAAATTTAGAACATAAGAAGAATTTGACTTATATTGAAATTTGTTTCGAAAACGGTTTATTGCGCGAAAATGATTCCTGCACCGAATAATAAGTCAATGTCATTTTAAAAATATTTATTGATTTTTTTATTTTTTTAAATGTTGTTTTAATGAAAAGTACAAAAAACCACATTTGTCGGGCCTGTTGAATTGTTTCCGCCGCCTCGGAAATCTAAATATATGGAGCTACAGTGTCTCAGTGACTGCGTTGAGGTGTGGATTATGTTTGTGTTTTTCGTGCGGAATTAGTTTGATATATATAAACATTCTAAAGGTCATATCGGTGAAGGTCAAATGGTCAATGTCATTGGCCTTTGTGAATCCCTTAATAATATCACAGACCGTAGGAGGCGATCAAAAATCATAGAAAAAACATTTTCACCATTCATCTTGTTAGATACTGCTGTTAGTACTTAGAATTAATATATTAATAATTTATTGAAGGGATCTGAAACCACAAGCACTACTGAAGCAACTACAACCACAGTTTCGTATCCACCTGGCCATCCATGCTACCCTGTTACAGTAGAAGAGCCGGATTTCAGAGCACAAGGGCGAAGAATAAGCCAAGAAAGTAAGCACAAAACATATTAATCCTAAAAAGTAACATGCAACTAATTTTTTGTTTGTTCATTTTTCAGAGTGTTTACAATTTATTTGGAATGGGAAACGACGAGTTCAAATTAGCATTAAGAATTCCCTATGTAAGTTTTTTGTTTTATCTTTAAGAATAATTTTTTCATCATCATCAGCCTGTATCTCTCTCCTGCTGAATGTAGGCCTCTCCCAAGGCTCGTTTTCGCATCCAGCTTTCTGCGAAGCCCTTTAGGTCATCTGTCCAATTGGTCGCAGGGCGGCCCACGCTGTGCTTTCCAATTTATGGCCTCCATTCGTGTACTTCTATACCCCATCGGTTATCCGCTCTGCGACAGATATGACCGGCACATTGCTCATTGCAACTTTGATGAATGAATGAAATGAAGCATTTGATTGTCCCTATTTAACACGACTCCAATATTTTAAAGGTGAATTAAGAAAATACAATGATGCACATCCTGGACAAGGAATCGGTGGCGCCATTGGAGGCCGTGATACATACGATGGAGAATTTCCTCATATGGTCAGTTAATACTTATTGTGGGTTTAAATTACCATTATTTTGAAAATAAAGTCTGATTTTTTTCTTTATAATATTTAGTAACTAATTTACAATTACGACTTTAAATTACAAAGAATATTTTTTTTCAAGAACTAACGCCGCAACAAACTTCTAGTTGTTTGGCACGGACTATCTTGGTGGAATTTAAATCTTTTGTTATAATACCAGGTTGCCATTGGTTGGTTGACATCTGAAGGAACGTACGCATTTAAGTGCGGAGCGTCTTTGATAAGTTCCAAATTTATACTGACAGCTGCGCATTGTACGAAGGCATCAGACAGGGACACGTCTATTGCTGATCCAGTACCAAAGATAGTTAGGCTGGGTGACAAAAATATTCAAAGAAGCAAATACGTGAGTAAATTTTGGAAAGTTTGTAACTAGAGTAATTATTTTTCAATTCCAAGCGTAAATTCATGTATACATTGTCTTTAAATTTTTAATTTCTTTACAGCATTATCAATCTTATAAGCTAACAGATGTGAACATTCTTAGAATAATCACACACCCTTCTTATGATCCCCCAAAAAAATACTTCGATATAGCATTAATGGAGTTGGAAAATGATGTAAAAATGGGGCAACGTATTCAACCGGCCTGTTTGTGGCCACATTTTGATACTAGTGAATTGGGAACTAAGGCAACACTTACAGGATGGGGAGTGACGGAAGTTGGTAAGAAATATTATTATAAAGGCATTTATACATATAATAATCGTTTTAAGCACTAATGACGGGCATAAATGGACAACATTTTAGACGTAAGTTATAGTGTAAATGTCACGCTAAAAACTTATTATATAATTGTGTTTCGTTATAAATATTATAACTTTACAACTTAACTTACTGTGTGTTAGCTAAGTACAAAAAGTATCAAAAGAGTATCATCATTATCTGATAATTTTTTGTTATTTCTCAAAACTGCAGAAAATCTTTTTTCTAGCCTACTTATTTTTTTTAATTTTGTCTAATATTTCAGTGAAAAAAACAACGACTCCAGAATTACAAGCAGTTGACGTGGATTTATTGGATTCCCAGACTTGTGATAATCTGCTAAGATCTTCGTGCAATAGGCTGTGGTGTGGTGTTCATGAGAGTCAGATTTGTGCTGGAAAATTAGCTGGTGGTGCAGATGCTTGTCAGGTAAATTTCATGTTTATTACTAATACATATGTTGTTAATTCTTATTAATATTCCATGCTTTATTCAAGATTTTTATACGATCCTCATATAGACTTTATTATATCCTATTGTTCTTAATGTACTACTGTTTATGGTAAGCATATTCTGAAAACAATTTACAGGGCGACTCTGGTGGTCCTCTGCAGGTGAAGATCAATGTGACCGAATGGGTGGACGGAGCTATATATTACGTCATAGGCGTGACGTCATTCGGGCTTGGATGCGCTCGCGAGAATACTCCTGGTGTCTACACTAGGGTGTCCAGTTTTATTGACTGGATCGAGAACATAGTTTGGCTTTGAAACTGTTTATTTGATAAATTTATGTATAATTCAGTAAATTATTGATGTCATTTAAACGATTAGGTTTATGATAAATATTAATAAAAACGGCTATTATTAGAATCCAAGTGTATTTATTTAGTGGTTACCCTAGTCTAAAAATAGTTGCTTATAATATTTGGTTATTAATGGTTATTAACCGAACAGTGTATATGACCTTATATTTCGAATTATACGACATTAATATTTTACATTATATTAAGGTCGATAGATAGGCTGACAAGTGGACCCATTTGATGGTAGGTGGCTGTCATCGCCTATAACACAAGCAACGACCATAGTAAGGGATTGAGGATAAGGGGACTCTGACTTCCTTTAATCACTCACCGAAACAGTCCAAAGCGGTGTAAGTACATACATAATATCAGTATGTAAGTTCTTATAATTATGCAATATACAAATTCTCATTTTGCTATCGATATTCAGAATCCGTTATAGATTAAAGAAACAGTTTTTAAATGAGGTTTCTTTAAAACTATTGGTCGATAATCAAAACATTTTTTTCAATACCTTTGTTGTTAAAGATGTGACATTACTAGGCGTGCATAAGGTTTGTAGGTAGTTCAATAAAAATAATATCAATCACAGCAGAAGAAACCGTTCAAAGCGAAGTAATCCCGTACATCAGTTCCACATACAATTGCAATAAGCGGGTGCGTCCCGAGCGAATGGCCGTGGATCAGTGCGGCTTCAAAGAGACTACTGCTATCCGTCTAGTAGACAAATCGCTCCCTCAAATGGAAGATTACCGTAAAGCTGGAGTTATGACACCGAAGCGTAAGCATGCAAATTAAGTAGCTTCATTTTTATTTGAAAATTAGTTATTTTTTTGTATTTTATTTACCTAATCATCTATACTAACAATACTATTAATATTATAATTGTGATAGTAACTCTGTCTGTCTGTCTGTCAACTTTTCACGCCTCAACTATTCAACCGATCATCATCACGAAATTTTGCATATATACTTATACGTTGTCAGCAATACCGAAAAGGACATAGGATATCTTCCATTCAGAATAAAGTACTGTTTCCGAGGGATAATCTAATAATAAAAATGAAAATTTAACGCCTGACAGACACATGTTTTTGTCAATAAAATTTGAGCAATAAAGATTGAGTAAATGCATTAACACATCGGAAAAAGGGGCTCAGAAGAAAAGCTAGTAATATCATAATAGAATCGATAATCATGAAATCTTGCATAAACTTTGTCAGGAGTACAGAAAAGGTACTCTTTTTATCCCCTGGCCGTATTAAGCCCAGGGGCCCTAGCAAAGAGCATACCAATGCAAACGCTCACGAAACGTTAAAAAGAGCCCGGTGGTTGGTTGTTGCAACGCCAACATAAAATTTTGACCAATCACAAAGCTTTCTCCCAAGCGTAGCGTAGCCTGAGCGTAGCGTTTATGACTGTAAATTTGCTCTTGTTTAGGGCCCCTGGTCACTCCAAACAAAGCGAATGGTCGCTTTTATAATTTGCCGTAGCACGGCACGGCACGTTTTCACCGTCAGGGTAAGATAGGAAAGCAAAATGTATGTAATTGTATGCAGACGCTTTTAATTTATCATATACGGCACGGCGTCGACGGCCACTAAAATATTTGAGATGCCCACGGTATTACCGTGCCGGCAAATTATAAAATTATTGCTACGGCAAATTATAAAAGCGACCATTGGGAAAATCGCGACTTCTTTGTCCTACAAAAAATGTTACAGTACGGTGTAAACATATCTCGTTTAAAACCTACATCCTCAAACATCCGCGAGGCTCCGACCACTGTTATTGTTTCTTTTCATTTTACGACGGACGAGTGAGATGTTATTTTCAGAGCGATATTTTTAGATGTCTGCAGTCAAAGGAGGCGAAACGCCGTAACACTAGGTACATACTGAAATAACTAGGTACTTATTCTTTGACAAAAAATATTACATTTCTATATCTGTTTGAAGTAGGTGTCTTCAAATGTTGTCCCAGCCACGTGAGATTAAAACAAGTATCATTTGGCGTCATCGAGTGTTTTGCAAAAATAAAAATAGAGTAAAATTCTTATAAACTACTTACATTTAATTAATTAATTAAATAAAATAAAATTGTGTTAAAACAAAAAAAAATTTTTTAATTATAAAATAGGTACAATATTAAAATTTTAATGATTTAAATAATCAATTACCTATTTTCTTGATGGCTTTAGATAATGCCTTATATTATAAATAGAAATTATACTAAATGCTTAAATACTAAATGCTTCGGAGCTTATTTTTGCTTATTAAGTGAGATCAAATTTTTATAATTTTCATGAATTATAAAAACTCCACTTTTCTGAATTAATTTCAAAATGGTTACTAAATTCATGACTGTTATACAACAAATAATATAATTATACTTCCGAGAAGCTGTTCATGGCAAATTAAAAATATTGCTCCCTCATTTTTAATTGAATTAACTAATTCGTAACAAATGTTCTTGTTTACATAAAGATTGTATTTTTGCTTAAGCAATCCGTCTAAATGAAAGTGGTTGTTGGCTTCATAAATCACTCATGTTCCGGACTGACGTTTAATATTTCACCTTATTTCATTTTGTAGCGTTAACCTGTCTCGATGATTGGGAGGAGGAAAGTCGTGACCCAAGTAGATTGTAAGTATGTATACCTACAAACCTTTATAGAAAATAATTTACATATTATTTAGCGCTGAACTATTTGACGCAAGAGTGACAGCACAGAAAATGCAATTTTCTTGTATTGGGGCCAACGTGTGGCGCCAGCGTAATTATTTACCTATGGCATGAAAAAAAATTAGTATTAAATTAAACAAAAAAAAAAAACACATTAATTCACTGTCAATAAGTTTATTTATTTTATCAACAATAAGTAGGTATATTGTATAAAATAAGTTTAATAAAACAAAATTGATTACATAATCAATGAAAAGTTCTATGGATATTTTATGTGCCAAAGCAATTTAGAAGGACGATTTTACATATTAATTAAAAAAACTGGACTAATGGTAACAATTATTAATGTGTGGTAACAGAAAAAAAATTTATTTCATTTATAAATTTAATAATTTTTATTAATTTATAATGACCACTTCTAATGAGATTAATTAAAGATAATAAAAAATATATTTTGATTTTGGTCAATATACAATTTTAATTGTACTTATACTTACTTGAATTAAATATTTATATTATTAACTCATAGATTTAGTATTGCTACCGTTCCGTTAGAAACTAATTCCATTAAGTACATAATATTTGTATTTTTTCTATTACAAATCAATACGAAATCAATTTATGCAAATTATTGTGCCCAAACAATTCCATCAATCCATTCTATAAAACTGGAAACCCTCGTATAGATGCCGGGAGTGTTTTCTTTAGCACAACCAATACCGAAAGACGTCACACCAATTATATAGTGTATAGCTCTATCTATTTTCTCAGTCATATTAATTTTCATTTGTAATGGTCCACCGGAATCGCCCTGTAAAAATATTTCAAACCTTTATATGTCGTGGGCAGATCGTAGAATTGGGCAGATCGTAAAGTATGATATCTAAAATCTTTCACCGAAAGTCAAAAATAGGTTCGACGAGGAGCGGAGCGAAGCAAAGCGAGGAGGAGCGTGTTAGGTTTACATGGAAATAAATTTGGGGAGCCGAGCGAAGCGGAGCGGCGTGAGGTGACCCTCTCAGTTTTATCAGAAATATAATCTGCCCAGGAATATCATGATATGCCCAATTCTACGATGTGCCGACGACATATAAGTACATGGAGACTTTGATTTTTGTCATATTTGTATGCACTCTACTTGAGTTAACATTAGTTGATCTTTGTTCTCGTAGACTACAATGTCAAGATATTAAAATGAAATTTTAGATAGGGATTTAATATAAATACTTTACAAACAAACGTTACATATTTATTATGCAGAGATTCTCTTTGGACTATATTTAATTTAGAAATTTTAAAGAATTACCAAAGAAACCAAAAGAAAAAGAATTCTAAGAGAAGAAGTCGCTGGTAAAAAAGCTAGTCTCATAATTAGTAAGCAGACATTACTAAAAATAACTTCTTCAAGCAAGTGGCAAACGAATTTCAGCAGGATCGGCAGCGCACCTGCACGTCCCTGCACCTACCAGCTATCTGGTATCAAAATGCTTTAGGTGACGGCAACCACCTACCGTCAAGTAAACCATCAGGCTTCCTGCTGAACTTTATAGTATAAAAAAAACTATCTGGCATTTTCTGAGCTAAGTACAATATCTACCATTTTGAAGATAAATGTTATTAATTTTGTCTAAGGAATATTATTTGGTGATTGTTAAATATATAAATTTTTTATGTTTCTCTAAATAGATTTTCTCTTGACTGATATCAACATATTACATAGTATACATGATTAAAATCATAGATAAAAGTACTATATTTTTATGTATGTTAAAATCAATGTTTGTACCTGACAAGCATCGACACCACCAGCTAACTTCCCAGCACAAATTTGATTCTCCTGAAGACCACACCACAGCCTATTGCATGAATTTTTTAGTAGATCATCACATGTCTGAGGGTCTACTATATCCACATCGGCTGCTTGCAATTCAGGAGTTATAGTTTTAGTAACTGAAAATATTTACTTAAGACATTTACTTTTTTTTCTATTACAAGCAAGTCTTTATAGGGTTTGTTAATCAGAATAAACGTGATTCGTCTATTTAAAAAAGTAAAAAAAAAATGTATGCGTGCGACACACGACTTCTCCTTACGAACGATTTAATAAAATTTAAATTTTGTCAATTCGAACACGCCGATTGTTCATTTTTTAAATAATATTGTGTAGATGGCGGAATATCTCTGAAACTTCAGAATATTTTAAAATATCAAAAAAAAAAAAAATATAGAACGTAACTATAACGCATAACATAACGCATTAGTGTAAAAATTCTGATTTTGATCCCATAAATTTTCATACCACGGGCTTATTATATATATGCAAATGGAGTAAACTCCAAAAATATATAACCTACTTGTGTTTGTACCTACTTGGTGTTGTATCTACTTTTCGATTCACTCAGGTAGTTTATTTAAGCCCATTTACGGTCGGTATGAAAATGGTTTGTAGATTTGAATACACGACATTTCTTACCTACTTCCGTGACCCCCCACCCCGTCAAAGTCGCTACATTTCCTAATTCAGTAGTATCTTTACGTGGCCATAAACATGCCGGTTGAATACGTGGCCCAAACGTCACTTCACTTTCCAATTCCATTAAAGCTATATCGAAGTATTTTTTGGGTGGATTGTAGGAAGGATGTACGATTATTCTAAGAATGTTCACGTCCGTTAGAGTGTATTGCTGATAACGCTGTAAAGTAAAAGTTTATAAAATATTACTTGCCAGAATTGTTTTCATTTATGAGTTACCTGTCTACTGGATAAAAAATGCAAATATATGGTTGGAAAATCATTGGAATCCACCATGATTTTCCAATAAGAATGATTATGGTCGAATTTTGACCAATAGACGTTCACTAGTACCTAGTAATGTAAACAGTAATGTAGCGGCAACAGTTATTTGTAAAAATGGTATTCTCAATATTGTACTTACACGATTTTCTTTCTTAATATTTTTGTCACCAAGCCTGACTATTTTTGGTAATGGATCAGCTATAGATGAATCTCTGTCTGATGCCCTGGTACAATGTGCAGCTGTCAGAACAAATTTGGAACTAATCAGGGAAGCTCCACATTTGAATGCGTACGCCCCTTCAGGCGTCAACCAGCCTATGGCACCCTGGTAGCGCAAAATATAAACATTATATATACTTATATATTTATACAATAATTGTTTTTTTTTTTTCATAGCAAAAATTAAAAATAAATCGCAAAATGTATGAAAAAATAGGTAAAATTTACCATATGAGGAAACTCTCCATTGTATGTGGAACGACCACCTACGGCATGACCACCATTACCATGCTTTCTTTTTTGTTTACCTTTGAAACACAGCGCTTTTAGTAAGAGTAATTATTGCATACGTTATTTACATAGTCCAGAAAAATTTAGTAACAATTCAAAGTTTGATTGGGCATTTTTGATAAGTATATATAAGTTTCTTAAAGTTTTGTAATATTGTAAGGAATATTTCAATATGATTCTATCCTGTAGAAGGGGTGGAAGAAAAATGTTTATTTTTCTTGATTTCTTCCAAATCATACAAAAAAGGAAAATTAAAAATAAATATTACATAAAAACAATTATTGCTAAAAATTTATTTTTATTTATTTATTTGTTCTAAAAAATTTTTGAATTAAAAATAAAATAACAATACACAATACTTTACGTTCCCAACCTCAAAAAATTCCCTGAGGTACGTACCTACTTGAATTTTGTTATTATTAGTTAATTTTCTTGGAGTAACAAGAAGTCTTCGCGTGAATCACAATTACTGTGTCATTGCGCAGGAATGGAGTAGGATATTTTTGAACTTACATTTTTGTACTCGGTTTTTAGTTTCAATTCTTTGTTTCGAATCCCAAATGTACTTCATACACTCTGAAAAATAAATAATATAAAAACATTTGTCATTTGTACGGTACGGTTAAAAATACTTATCGTACTTACTTTCTTCGCTTAGACTTCGTCCTTGTGCTCTAAAATCGGGAGGTTCTACTACAAGAGGTGAGCATGGATCATCTGGCTGATTCGTAACGGTGGTTGTTGTAGTTGTAGGACCTTGAGTAGTTCTAGGAGCCTTAAAATTATAAAGAAATTATCAGAACTCATTTTAGTTGATAACAGATAAACGCTATTATAAAGTATAAAGTCGCCTTTAAAACCTAAGGAATCATTGAAGTGTTGCACAAAGCTACATTAGCGCCTTTAAAGGAACCTTTAAAGGGGCCGTCAATCGTTTTGTGAAACGTCTTTAAAGTCAATGTGCCATTAAGGATAAGGACTCGTTAGTTAATGCCAATTTTAAAGAAGCTTTGTGCAACTGACTTATAGTCGCGCAACTTTCTTTTAAAGAAACGTTTATCTAATTATTCCTTTTTATTGATGAGCCTCTTGGTCTAGTGGTTAAGGTGCTTGCTTTTTGCTTTACCGGGTTCAATTCCTGGCAGGAGCAATTTTTGAAAATAAACTCTGGGCTCTGTCTGGTCTGGTCTGGATCTGGCAAATAATGGCAAATAAATATCCCGTCTGACGGCCCCACCCTTACACCCGTGAAAAACCATAATATGTGCTGTCGTGTTTCGTTGAGGGATGCTAGAGCTCATGTCCCTATCCTTTCCTAATCCCTTATCCTTAATCCTACTATAGTCGGCGGCGTACTAACAGCATTTGTGGCGTTCCTTTCCTTGTGTTACAGGCCCCTTCGTCGCCAGTCAAACAGTGTTTTATAACATCACCACTACATAATACAGCATTGTTTTAAACAATAGTATAGTTGTAATATAATCCAAATGAAAAGCATCGCCATAATGTTGGTATCTGTAACTGCTAAACTTACTACTAGGTAATTAGGCAATTATTAACGTTGTGCATTGATAAACTTGTAGTACTTACTGCAACGTCTACTATGCCCCAAGACCATCTATCCTCTTGCTGCTGAAACGTACGTTTTTTTTTTAAATATTCGTATATATATTTTTATTTTATAAATTTTCATACAATAGACAAACAAGTTGTATAACTTTCTAAGAAGTGAACGGAATGCAATATATGTCTCTTCATAAATGAATCCAATATTTACTTTATTAAGACCAATAAGACTTACATTGCCCAATAAGACAAAAGACTTTTTCGGCCACATTGACTTGAAACATAAAAGGTATTGTGCGCGCACTAGCTTCTCGGAATGTTCTAGGAATCTAGGAATAACCTAGGAAATCCTTGGCTGAGATATACTGTTGTTATATATATACCTAAAGCCAGATTTTTTAAATTAAAAAAAGAAGGACATTACCGTGCCGACCTCCAATGTACGCCCTTAGTAACAACCGGTGCTTTTATAACAACCGGTGATCTCATATAACGCAACAAAGTTTTAAAAATTTCTAATATTATAAATAGACAATTTGTAATATATACCGTTATAATACCTTGTAATCTGACTAAAAATAAATCTTTACATTTTGCTTGTTCTAAGGAAACTGTGTTGTTGGTTTTTTACGCTTCTTGATTAACATTCATTTGCATGTGAGCAATATAATTATGAATAAACTAAACACTATGGGAATTTCCAATATAAGGAAAATGATAATCAGTTCGGCAAAGTGGAACAAATAAAAACATTTAGTTGAAAAAAAAAAAGTGAATTACTTACCCGCTTTATTCGTGTTGTTAAAGTTTCATTTCTTTTATTAAAATTTGTTAAATCTACACTTGTAGCTTCATTCAAAACTGTAACAAAATTCAGTACACGTATTTTTTATCTTGTAAGTTAATAACCTTACAAAACATTCAGTCTTATTTCTTATTACTTATTTAATATTATAAATGCGAAAGTTTGTATGGATGTGTGGATGTATGTATGGATGTTTGTAACTTTTTCACGCAAATACCACTGAACCGATCAACATGAAATTTTGCATACACGTTGTCTGGGACACCAGAAAGGACATAGGGTACCTTTCATCCAGAACGCGGACAAAGTCGCGGGCACCAGCTAGTACAGACCTATACAATATAAACAAATTTTGTAATATATTAATTTTAAGAAATTAAATCACTAATTCTGAAGAATACTTTCACATAAATTAACCAATTTTAAATAAATGTAAATAAAATAAAAATATATAAATAAATTACCTGCAGAAAATGTAATAGCAATTACTATAGTGTGTAACATTTTGTGAGTTTTAAAAGATAAACTACTTATTTTCATTAGAAAGTCCTTTTAAATAATTAACACAATTATATTAATTTATATAAGTATGATCATGTTACAATGTTTTTAAATTAATATCCACAACGTAATGCACACAATGCACAGTAACGTTTCAATGATATTTTGATTTTTGCAAATGCAATAAGCAAACAAGTGATGAGGACACGACAGTATGTGACGATGGTAGCAGTTATATTAAAGTTGATCTTCAATAACCGGTTCCAAATGATTCGAAACATAAAATGCGTCTCAAATAAAAATATCACTGTTACTTTGCAAAAATAAACCAGCCAATAACAAGTTAGATATATTATTTTGAGTGTAGCTTGCAAAATTTTGTTCTAACTGAGTGGCCATCTTGTTTTAAAACCCGGGACATTTTTTTAGGACAGCATGTCGAATTATTTTGATGACAAATCCTATCCTATTATTATTATTAATTTTTAATATTATAAATGCGAAAGTTTGTTTGGATGTATGGATGTGTGTATGGATGTTTGTAACTCTTTCACGCAAAAACTACTGAACCGATCATCATGAAATTTTGCACACACGTTGTCTGGGACTCCAGAAAGGACATAGGGTACCTTTCATCCAGAACGCGGACGAAGTCGCGGGCACCAGCTAGTCAACTATACCTAATTTATGTTTAATAGTGCGAGTGGCAAGCATGGACGTCACAGAGCCAATTAATTTACCGTATTAGGCATTGGCCAAGTGGTTGAGGTGCTGGTCTTACCGCTCAGAGGGGTTTGATTCTCGACAGGGTTAACTTAGGAAATGAACTTTTCAAAGTTCGCAGTGACAAATTCGACAGTTCGTTTGGCGGCTGTAACCACTACCTTACAGAAAAGCACCGTGAAATAACAGCCTCTTTACTGTTGCTTTTTTTGCATTAGTAAATGATTACTTAATATTAATCCTAGTACTTAAGTTTGGCGGTGTGCAACACCTGTGGTATTTCACGTGTTAAAAAACAACTCCACTGCGTTATGTTCTTTAGCCGCGACTTCTTTCTTCCCCCAACATTTCCTTTCTTCCAAACTTTCCAACTACTTTGCTCAAAGAGATCTATATGGCGGTACAAGGCGCTCATTATCGCCTCTAGGAGCGGGCAGTCAGCGAGGGGCTTCACTCCCGAAGCACCTCGATATCGTTGCCCTGCAATTACCTATGTCTTTTATTTAATTAACCCACACCGGGTTAATTAAATAAAAGACTTGTCTTACAATGCTTGTTTTATTCTTACACAACCTTACACGGTAGACTTGAAGACCTAAAGTCTATACCTAAACCTATACGAGTTGTTCAAATAAAGCCTGCCAAATTGAGGTCGGTGTGACAGTGTGGTATGCGATAACTCTAAAACTACTTAAACCATTGTCTTCGACAAATGTGGATGCTTGCAAAAATGGATATGGCGGTTTAAACTATGGCGTTTAAAAATTAATAAAGCGGTGGTCATCAGTTTATGGTATACAATATGTTTGTTAGGATTATATTAAAGGCAACTAACTACACGCTTCCGGCTTCGCCCGGGATTTTGAAAACTATCCTATCCTTAAAATAGGATAGTTTTCAAAATAAAAACTATCCTATATTTTAAGTTTGACCAAATTATACATAGGTAGTTACGAAGTTTTATCAAAATCGGTTCAGTAGTTTAGGAGTTCATTGGCGTCAAACAACGTGACACGTAATTTTTATATATATTTTCATATATTTTTATATATTTTCAATATGCCTACATTTTGTGTCGACACCAAAATGTGTTAGATTCGGAAAGATGAACAATTCTTTTTTACTTTTTTATTTTAAAGTGAAACTTTTATTCCATCGCCTCGAATTTTTTTCGTCCATCTGTCGCATGTCGCATTACAGCCGGCTGCGGTGTGGGGGCAAAGTGAAAGGGGCTCGGCAGAGCAGCCATGGTCAATATTGCGGCGCCCATTACATAGCTCACATCAGCTGACCGTATAGAAAAAAGTTTTACTTGTATCGTGGTTTCATAAAACCAGTCAATTTTTTATATAAATGCCAACGGACAGGCTGCCGCTCCACTTGATGGTAAGTGGCTACCGTCACCTATAACACAAGCAAAGCCACACGTTTAAGTATTAAGGATAAAAGAATAGGAAGGGATAGTCGTGTGTACAACTAGTAGTAGTGTGGGTGTAATAAAAAAAAACATCAAGCATTAATTTTAAAAAGTTTTAATTATAACTTAAACAATAGTTTTATCTATGGAAATCAGACTAAAATAATATTTGCGTATCATTAAGTTAAATTGCGCAAATCACGTATTTGTATTCGTAATTATTGATAGAGTAATTTATTTCATGAATAATTTTCAGCTTTTGTTATAGTCTTTGCATTTCACGAAGGCGAGTGAGTTTTGCTTGTGGTTGAACGTGTACACGCACATTGCGATAGTGTGCATGTCTGACGGAGCAGTCAGTTGCGAGTGAGCATTGTAGGATTCTATTTTTTTTATATTAACCATACCCTCTTTCGATCTCACGCACACTGTGACACATATACAGACAAGTGTTTACTACAAGTAAATCCCACTCGCCTTCGTGAAATGCAAGAACTTATAATACCGAGTGATTTCGTACATCCATGTCGGTATGTATACGTGAAGTTTCGGATATAATAACGGAGAAATTTGTTAGAAGTCGATTATGAGTTTGACGTCTTCTGTATGGTGTATCGTGCCAAATAGTTCTATTGGGGTAACTTTGTCTTTAGTTTAGAATTTAGTGACTTGGTTAAAATTCTTTCGTAATGTATGACTAACTGTAGGTAAGTATAATAAGGTAAAGGACAAAAATGGCAATTCATAGATTCTGTTCTAATGATATCTGTTATAAAAAATGTATTTCACACATTTCACACAGCACCATCTAGTTACACCATAGAGTACCACTAATAATAACTGCTTGTATTATGGATACCATAGTCATATCAGGTGATTATACTAGTTATTATATACAGTTACTACATAGATTACCTACTTTTTTGTTATAGATATTGATCTCAAATTCTAACTTAATATTTTATAAATGCATGCAAGTGAATGTATGTGTTTGTTTGTGACGATTTCACGCCTTAACTACTCAACCAAAGCTGGCGTGATTGGTATTGTTCTTAGCTATAATTTCTGAAGATCTATTCAGGGGCCCTAGCCAAGATGCAAACGCAGTACAGTCGTAAACGCTACGCTACGCTGGGAGAAAGCTTTGTGATTGGTCCAAATTTTATGTGGTCATTACAACAACCAATCACCGGGCTTTCTGTCTTAGGTTTCGTAAGTGCACAACGAAACGTTTGCATCTTGATTAGGGCCCCAGGCGTTTGAAGCCCGTTTACTAGTTGGCGAAGGGTTTTCACTAACTTCTACATGTTTCACATTTCCACATGTTAAACATGTTAATGTCCACATTTTTTGCGCGTATAATATGCTAAATAATTGCATCCGTGCAATTTTATGTACAATAATAATTTAATATATAATTGAAACGCGTGATTACCAACGAAATAGTATATCTCTGATGATTACATATTGTGCATTGCTGAATAATTGTTAGTGTGAATCTATTTTCGGGAACAACCAAAATTGATGTTTGGCGGGTCAAATGTCTTTGGACAATTCCAACGTATTTGTCGAGGCTTTGTCACGGTATAAATTAAAAACAGTGTTAGATTTATTACAACAGTAAGTCATAGTCATGTAAAGGTCGGAAGACCTTTAGAAGTCGTGGCTTTTATTATTATTAAGTTAAGTAGTGGCAGGATACATTGCTTTCTGCACGGTTGGGGTTCCGTCTGGCGGTAGTAGCCACCCAGTTGAAGAAGACCACAGTGAAATAATAGCATGTGTGCTGTTGTGTTTTGGTGAGTGCGTAATCCCTTACCAGAGCCCATAATAATAAATAATAAATATCTTCACACATTCTACACAACACCATCTAGTTCCACAGTAAGCAACTAAAGCTTGTATTATGGATACCAGACAGTTGATATAAGTACTTTATACTTTTTTATTGTAAATACATACATATTATAATACAAAACATCCATGACTCAAGTACAAGAGTAAATGTTAACACATAAAAATTTGCCCCTAGCGGGATTCGAACCCGCGACCGTTTGGTTAACAGCTAAGGTTACTAGCCACTAGACCAAACGTGTCGTCATATATAGTCAAAATAGTTCGCACACTGTAAGTAAACTGCTTATACTGTGGTATGTGTTTGTAATGCGCGGTTGGACATTAGAATGCACGCACGGGTATTCATGATGCTCTGGTATTCGGTTATTGCCGATAACGGAACTGCCGCTGATTTTACTATTGTGCTGTGCTGTCATAAATTCAATGATTTGCCAATTTCGTGTGCAAATTAACGAGACCTCGCCGGCTTTAAATCTCACAGTTCCCGTGTAATATTAGCATAAATATTTAAATGTTTGTGTTTACAGCCATTGGATTGTTTAGATTAAATGATAATATATAAACTATTTGGTTATAGTATCATATAGTAATAATAAAGCAATGACTTTGATATCATAGGCTGACCAAAAGCTTTGATCTGATCTGAATGTTTAATGCGATATGACCGCCTGATCTTATAGAGGAAAAAGATTTGAGGAGATTTACTTGTGTGAAAAATATAGCAAAGTTCGAAGCCATTTATCCTGTCAGTCCGTAGTAGACTTACACCACTAGAGACTTTGCACGGATCCATTTTTTCTGCAAATTATTTAATGTAATACACATAGCTTCCGTTTCCGTTAAGAATAATAAATAAATAAATATCTTCACCTACACAGCACCACCTAGATCCACAGTAAGTATTGTTATTATTATTATCTGCTTTGTGGCTATTCCTGTCTTCTAGAGTACCAGTATCACATCGTCCATTGCTGAAATATTGTGATCGCCACGTAAACTAAAACTCTCTACCAATACCTACCACGTCAAGAAACTGTAGTACTTTTTTGATAGAGGCATTCCTCACATCTTCACAAGCCATTGTGTGGCTTCCTAAGATGTGACTACGCTTGTGCATCAATGGGCCACACTCGCACAGGATATGCATTGGTGTTTCTTCTGCTTCATGGCAGAAGCGACACTCTCCCGTACTAGCGAGACCCGTTATTTTAAGGTGCCTGTTGAGACGACAGTGCCCCGTTAGTGCCCTTGTTAACATGCACAAATTGCTCCTACTAAGCGACGTAGCCTGATTTGTCACGTTTCGACTATAGGCTCTTATGAGCGCTTTGGAATGGTTCAGACCTGGCAAGTTAGTCCAGCGTTTGTAAGATTTAGTAAAGCACTGGTTCCATATGGTCCAGCGAGCTAGGCTATTTGGTAGTCCGCACACAGGTTCAGGACCTATTAGCCTACCTTTGGCGCCTGCCCGGGCCAGTTCGTCGGCATATTCATTGCCTTCGATCCCCATATGGCCAGTTACCCATCTTAGGACCACTTTATTCTTGCGCCCTAATATATTTAAGTAGTCTACACAGTTTCGCACCAGCTTTGAGACTGTAAAGTCCGAGTCCAGTGCTTGAAGTGCAGCCTGACTATCTGAGTGAATATAATAATAATAATAATAATAATAATCTTTATTTGTACAAAAACACCTTTACACTAACTTAATTACACATATATATTTTATTTTAACATATTTTAACATAATTCTCTAACCCCCGAACTAGGCTGGGCGCCTGTATCTCGGGGGTTAGTGCAAACAATCGTGGTGATTCAAAAAATCCAATTTTATAATCATATGAAATCATATGAACTATATGAAAGTGTAGGTAACCTTTTAACATAAATGTATAAAAGTAAATAAATATATAAATATGTAATGTAATTAAATATATAATTATGTAATGTAAATAAATATATAAATATGTAATGTAAATAAATATATAAATATGTAATATAAATAATATATATAAATAAATACCCAAATACATTTCACCTAACCTAAATTGATTCTATTAATGCATACATTGACAATTCATCAACTGCTCCGTATCTTCATAATTTAGAGTTAGCAGCCAATTAGTAATCTTAACCTTTAGTTCAAATTTAGTATATTTACTAATTTTTAAAATTTTATCAATATAATTATATAGTTCAGAGCTCAGGGCATTGTGATGCCGGGAGGCAAAGAAAGTCTTGCAGACCACCTTCGTGCAGATTGCCTTCGGTCTTCTAGTATTGTCTGGTACATTTATGGGTAGAACAGTCGGGTGTTTTCGTAACAAGGAACGCAGCACAAAAAGCTGTCTGACGGCTAGAAGTTCTACAACACTGTATAATTCGCTAGTAGGGAATCTAATGGGTTTGCGAAGCATGACCTTTAAAACAGCCCTCTGAGCCCTCTCCAGCCTCAGAAGCGAAGTCTTGTCTGCCCCACCCCAAATGGGTATACAATAGGTCACTACAGACTGGCAAAATGAGGTGTAGACCATTTTTAGAGTGCCAATGTCTGCAGAACCACGAAGACTTTTAAAAATGAAGATGAGGCGTCTGACTCGTGAGGTGAGAGCTTCTATTTGGGAGTGCCAATTTAGGTGTTCGTCTATTATGATTCCCAGATATCGTAAGCTGGAAGCTCTTGTCAAGGACTGCAACGAAGATCCATGTGTATTTATAGTTGTGTCACCAATCTGAGTATCAACAGTGTAATCAGACTGCGGCCTCGTGGTGGATCTAATACTGAAAGGAATGAATTTTGTCTTATCCACATTTACACTCAAGAGGTTCGCAGATAGCCAACTTCTCACGATCCTCATTGCCCCCTCAGCATTTACTTTTGCAATATCCCAACTAGACCCATGGATCAAAAGTGCTGTATCGTCTGCGTAGGTAAAGATTTCACAAAAAGGGATGTCCAAAGTGCATAATTCATTAATATAAATGAGGAACAATGTCGGGCCAAGTATAGATCCTTGTGGAACACCGTAAGATATAATTTCAGTATCACTGAGCAAGTTATTTACTTTTACGCTCTGACATCTTTCAGACAGGTAACTTTTAAAAATATCTAAAACAATACCCCTGACGCCCACAAATTGTAACTTTGAAATGAGAGTGGGAATATGAACAGTATCGAAGGCCTTAGATAAATCGAGAAATATAGCTAGACATTTCTCCCCCCTATCCAAATTCCGAACTGCCGACTCTACAAGATCCGCGACAGAATCTTCTGTTGACGAACCCGCTCTAAACCCGTATTGATTCTTAGAGAGGAGATCATATTGGTTCAAAAAGGTGGTCAAAGAATTATTCAGAACCCTCTCTAGAATTTTGGAAATATGTGGCAGAATGGAGATAGGCCGGTAGTTACTGAGATTCTCCCTATCCCCTCCCTTGTGAATAGGATGGACGATAGCTTTTTTCATAGCCCGAGGAAAGATTCCAGTTTGGATAGATCTATTACAAATATGACTAATGACAGGACTTAACTTCTGACGACATAACTTTAGGACATTACCCGATATACCATCCCAGCCCACAGCACAATCCGATTTTATATTCATAATAAGAGCCTCAACTTCTCCGACCTCTACCTCCAAAAGAGCCATAGAATTAGGCGAACTACTTAGTTTACTGAAATTAGTAAACATCGGTACTTGACAAGGTGTAATGTTGGACACTAACTTCCTTCCAATCTCCACAAAATACTTATTTACTGCATTAAGAGAAGTTTTGGGATCATTGTGAAATTTAAGTAATTCAGTGGGAGGAGCTTCAGGTTTATTGAAATTAATTATGTTTTTTATTACATTCCATGTTGCTCTGGAATTACCCCTGGCCTTGAGTAGCTCGTTCTTTTCATATTGTCTTTTCAATTTCCGAAGTAGATTGTTACAAAAATTTCGATAGCGAGTATATGTAATAATGTCAACAGGGGTACTAGTGATTAATTTAGATTTTAAATGAAGTCGGTCTCGGTTACGGATACATCTAAGGAGGCCAGGCGTAATCCAAGGCTTTAAGTTCCTTTTTCTTCTAGATAATGCAGCCAATTGTGTGTGTTTGGAGATAATTGTAGACAGTACTTCCACGAAATCATCAGTAGCAAGGTTAGGATCAGTTTGACTCAAGATTTGGGAAAAGTCCGTGTCGTTTATTTCATTAGCAATTTGTTTTAAATTAATTCGGGAAACCTTGTTTTGGGCATTAAAAGAACAACCTCTCAGTTCAAGAGAAACCAATAATGGCATATGATCAGTAAAATGAGAATTAAGAACTAAAGTAGTTACTTTGAATTTGGTTTTAATTAAGACATGATCCAAGCAGTTATTTTCTCTGGTGGGAATAAGATGTGCCGGTAGGAGCCCGTGAGAGGCATTCATTATGAGATATTCATTAGAACGATTATCGTTATTACCTTCCTTAATATCAATATTTAAATCTCCGATGAGAAGAATGTTAGGACAATTGGAGAGAGAATTGAAAACTGTGTCGAGGCTATTAAGGAATTTGTCCATGTGTTCCTTGCTGGAGTAGGATGGAGAGCGATAAACGGTCACTATTGCTAAACTACCACCCACAAAACAGGTTAAACAATTTCCACAGCAGAATGAAGGTTCCTGGATTTTAAAATCTAAGTTTGACTTAAAATAAACAATAATACCATCGTTCTGATTCGAAAAATCCCTCGTGGCAAAAGGGTGAAAACCATCGAGGACTGGAAGGCTCTGCACCTTACTCAACCAACATTCTGTGAGAACAATGACATCGCAACCTAGATCTATCTGAGACATAAGAGTACAGAGGCCATCAAAGTTCTTATTGACACTGCGAATATTCATGTGGAGAATCCGGATTGAATTCTTGTTAATACTTATAAATTTCTTTGATTCTTCAGGTGCACAAAGCTGTGAAGGACCAACATTGACAGCATCAATATAAATCACACGGTTGACATAGTCTTTTCGTAGGTTGATTTCCGCGCATTCCAGGATGGCGAAGACCTCTGCTTGGAAGATGCTGGCGTATTGTCCCAGGTTTACACTGGTCCTGTAATTCTGGTCCTCGCCATACACACCACAGCCTACGTCAGGTCCTCACAGTAAGTAACTAGAATGCTTGTTTTATGGATACCAGACAGTTGATATACTACTTACATAGATTACTTTTTTTGTTGTAAATACATATATATTTAAATACAAAACATCCATGACTCAGGTACAAAGATAAAATGTTACACATAAACATTTGCCCCTAGCGGGATTCGAACCCGCGACCCATAGGTTGACAGCTAGAGTTACTAGCCATTAGACCAAACGTGTCGTCAAATTAAATTAAATTAATTAATTAATTTAAATTTAATTTCCGTCAAGAAAAGTTAAGGATTTTTTTTTATTACTATGTACACATATTGTAGATGTAATAGGTAGGTATAGGATATTGGTAGATATTACTATAGATATCTCCCTCAGAGAAAAGGTCTATGCACAACATTCGCTAGGTATTTTAGGTATTGTATATTTTAAGTTATACCAAGTAGAACTTAGAAAGAAAGCCTAAGGTAAAAAATTCAAAATCTTAATCTAATTTAAAGGCTAATTTACATATTTTCGAGCTTACCAGAACAAAGTGTTTATCAGTAATAACGGTTACAATAAAAACAACGGCTGGTAATCGCCTCCAAAATGTCTTATAAAAAGCGAAGAAACGAATTCATCGCAACGAAAACCTACCATTTAGAGATAAGCCCGGAGCTAAAAAATCGAAAAAGGTTTTTCCTTTTTGTACTGACATACACTAGTAATGTACGAAAAAGTGTAAAACAATTAATTTAAAAGAAAATGTATATAAAATAAACATCTCTATCAAATTTAAAGAAACAGGTACATATTTCTCATTTAGAGAAACAGGTATTTTCTCATTGGAAGATGCTCGATCAGAGCTTTACATTGAAAGAACATTGAAAGAATTTTTCAAATCGGTCAAGTAGTTTTGGATGTCAGCATAGATTTTGCTACCGTTCCGTTTATGTCAGTGTTTCGGAGCCTATTCAATACAAACAAACAAACAAACAAATATTTCCTCTTTATAATACTAGTATAGAAGTGTTGATATAAAACCCAACTGCATACAATATGATGTTATTGTCAACTATAAAAAAAAAGTTATGTTATTTTTTTCTAAACAACTAAAAAAATATAGGTATATCAAGATATTATTACCGAATATCCAACAGAAACTATCCGCAGTCAACACTTATATGTGACAAATGATAATTCACTTCCGCTACCAGAACTACATCAATCTTGAACATTTGTGTTGTCGACCAACCCTTACGAACTCGCCAAGTCATTAGGACACAGTTGCTGCAAACTAAAATCTGTTCGACTAACAATTTGGCCACCACAATTGACTTTTGTGTGACCGCGAGACGGTGACACCAAGCTTAATATCGGCAAGTTAAGTTATTAATCTTGTCAACGCTAATGTTAAGAGCTATTGTAATTGAATTTTGGCTCGAATTCTGGCAATTCTAGATAGCACTCGAAGCAAGGGCACATAATGCCTCTCGAGTTGTTTGGGTCTTGGATTGTGCGTCGAGACTGGAAATTTAAAATTTGTTAAGTAAACAAAGAAGATGATTGTGTTTTAATTAAATTACTTTGTTATGGTTTGCTTATCAAATTTTGGAATAGCAAAATTCAAATTGAAACCTTATGTTTGTCTATACAAGGGTGTAAAACCATAAACAGTTCTTACAAAATTATAAGTCAATCAAAGTTTAGTTAGTATGTCCCGTCTAAGGGGCACCCTGCCTCATGGGGTATAAGTGCCCCATAGACGGCGCGAAGAAACACCGTGGGTTTTTAGTGAGTAGAAACCCCACATACCCCACCGATCTCCCCACGATCGGTGTGGATCTGATTCTCAGATTTTCCCACGCCAAAATAAAAAACCCGTTAGTATGTACATAAATAAGAGGCGAAAAAATCGTAAGCTTCCAACATCACTTCACTACATAGTATAAAACAAAGTCGCTTTTTCTGTCCCTATGTCCCTTTGTATGCTTAGATCTTTAAAACTACGCAACGGATTTTAATGCGGTTTTCACTAATGGGTAGAGTGGTTCTCGAGGAAGGTTTAAGTACATAATTTACTAAGTTACGCGGGCGAAGTCGCGGGCAGCAGCTTTAATTTTATTAACACGTAATTTGTAGTGCCATCTGTTAACAGACTTTTTCCATTATTCGAAGTGAGATTAGATGAATTAGAGTACTACATTGCTTCAAACAGAATTCCCTAGATGGCGTTGTAAATTTTGCATACACGTTGTCTGGGACTCCAAAAAGGACATAGGGTACCTTTCATCCAGAACGCGGACGAAGTCGCGGGCACCAGCTAGTTTATGATAAACTAAAGACGCTGTCCGCTTCTATCAGTTTCTCTGCTAACTTCTTCTAACCCAACAAACGAATTTCGATGTATTTTTTACTAATGGAAAGAGAGATAAACGAGGAAGGTATAAAATTTGCACAAAATTATTGCGAGCTCGTGCGAAGCCTGGACTGTCAGTAGCGAAGCAATAAAGCACAATGCAGTTATTTTAAGACCGCAGTAACATTGTCTTGAATTTCGATTATCTTGTCACTTTCATCAAAATTGCTTCTAAAAATGAGTTCAATTTATCTGAACGCCCTAAACCAATCGCTCTATTGACGTATGTGTGAGACACATATCATAATATTTCACAGTACTGCAATGTCACAAAAAAGCTGTGAGACCTCTCAATCAATTTTACGAGGTCATATTCGAGATCTTGCTATTTGCTGAATTTAGTACAAATATAATGAATGAGTAAAAATATTGTTAGATATTTTTTCTTTTTATTAGAGATGGGTTTTTCGTATTTAAAAAAAACATTTAGAAACTTCATTACTTAAATAGTAATTTATGAAGTGATAGCTGCTTAATTTAAGAAGTCGTTATTCATCTATATTGAAATCTAGATCTAGATAATTCGTGTTATCTATATTTTTCAATTCTTTTACTATTTATTTGATAACAATACCCAAGGCTAAATATAAAATAAAATAAAAAAGCTAAAAAAAGATTAAAAAAAGTAAAAAAAAAGTCAAGCTTAAGCTTAAAGCTTAAGTATTAGCTTAAGCATTAAGTATAAAGCTTCGGTCCCCTAGGCAGGGTCCCAAGCATGCTGGCTGCATTAACTCGTTGTATGGCAATGCTAATAATAATCTATAATGGCTCGTTATATCGACCAAACGTTTCGAAGACAAAAAAATTAAGCGCTTTGGGACCGTTGGGGTTCGCGTTAGTTTTGAAATTACATTTTGGAGTTAAATTTAACTTCATTTAATTTAATTCATTTAAATAACTCTTAGTAATTATTTAATTATTTTCATAGATTTCCTTTTCTTCTACAGTAAGTTTGAAATTTAACTTAAATAATACATACTATCGACCCGCTTCCGGCTTCACTCGGGATGCAATTTTTATGTATACAAATTATCCCAATTTAATCTTTCCATATTGTAAAACTGAATCAAAATCAGTCTGTCCATTCTTGAGTTTTTAAAGCAGACACAAAGTAACTAATTATTTATATAAAAATTATTTTTACATTTTTATATTATGTTATCAAATGACTTCAAATATTATAACACTGTAAATTTATTTACTTATCCATTGTAATATAAGATAGATATGAAGCAGAACCTTCGATACATCCATCGATATATTTTTCTTTTGTTATATTAGGTTCATTAGACCCTTTGATAAAGAGTCCGTATATACTAGCCTCTTTACGGAGGGCCCGAGGGTTATTGGCCGTATTAGGGGAAGTATTCGTATGAACAAAGAGGAAGAAATATTTACTCTTTACCATTATTCTATACAGATACATAGGACTTATTATTCCTAAGAAAATGTTATGGCAAATTGTAAAATACACGTAAAAATATGACATAATTATTACAACCATGTAACAATTTCTAAGAAAAGTGCAACTCATTTTAATTTTAATGAAAATGAAAATGAGATTAAATGTATCGCAATCAACGTCACTGTTTGTGCACTTATTATCGTAATAAATAATGGGAGTATTTACTTATATTTATATTTAAAATTTATGTAAATTAATCATATCAACATTATTATAGCTTTTTTAATACATTGCCTATAGAAGTAAAAAATAAAAGCTTACAAATATTAATATTACATAATATTAATTAATGTAAATGATTCGTTTCAAAGAAACACATAGTTCAAAGTGAACTCGGCTGCTCCTGCCCACTCACACATTCACATATAGTTCTAAACGAATAAACCGGTAAAAACTAGTAAACGAACTGGAATAATTCGGTAGAAACACAGTATACATAACAAGTAGTAATCAACAACAAGATTAAAAAAACAGTATCGCTTTGTACCTGAACAGGATTCAATATTATCGTCTTACAAAGAGGAAACATAAATCACGCAGACAAGACTTAGCTCTTGATAGGAGTATGGAAAATTCCATATTAAACCACTTTTTCTCTAAAAGAGTAGTTTTCATTGAGACGTGATTTCAGCGAACAATTTGAACCATTACAAAAAAAATAGAAAAAGTACCAGCGCAAGCTGCTACGTATTATCTAAGATATAAATACACAAACAAATTCTTAGTACTATTTTTATATTAAATAATAATGATATTATAAAATAATATTGCTTAAAATGTATTAAGTGAAATGCTGAGATAGGCCGAAGATGTAATATATTACTTTAAACAGGCACTGTTAATGTTATACTATACTAAATTATAAACAGGAAAGATTGGTTTATTTGTTTGTTTGAATTGAATAGGCTCCGAAACTACTGGACCGGTTTGAAAAATTTGAAAAAATTTTTCACTGTTGAGAAGGTATATTATCAGTGAGTAACATGGGCTATATATTATTAAACTACGCGGCTGAAGACGCGTGCAACAGCTAGTACACAATAATTTAAAACAATGTTGTAAAATTTTCAGGCCCTCAACAGATGCGGATAAAGGTTTATGTACCGTAGGTATGTACCTACTTATTTATAACATACTTAAATACTCAACTATTACCCAGGCGATCCAGGCCGTGGATGGAACCCAATGGGAAAAAGCTAATATTTTATATTTTATTAGCATGTTAAACAGTTTATATCCTGTTTAATCTCTACACCATGCATACACCCTTACCAGTCGTCATCAAACGAAATAGTACTGCCACAAGCGTTTCTTTGTAAGTACAAGTAGAAATCACGCGAAAAGGGAAATTTGGTGAAATCAATGGTTTCATTTGAGTATTTTGCCATTTAAATGAAAGCTTTACTTATAAGGAAACTAGAGACTTGTCGCCGGATTTACACGGATGCTATTTTTTTCTGAAAATTATATACACAAACCGTCCTCATTTATCGCTCTTTCCGTTAGTGAAAACAGTATTAAATTAGGGTACATTAATTTATCCAAAAAGTACTCTTCCCAAAGGGTTCAAAAATAAATAATTCAACGCCTGACAAAAATATACCTATGAGCAATGGATATTGAATAAATGGTTTAACACACGTAAGAAAAATGGTCGCAGACAAAATCTATGTAGTTTTTTTGTTTATATAAGTGAAATATGTGAAGAAGAAATAAAATATTATTCCTTGCACTTGATATCCATGTATTATTTTAGTCATGTTCTGTTTCATACAAGAGGACAAGTCATAAAGTCTTATAGTTAATACTGCTATTCATTTTGCGGAGTAAGGTTTTGTAAGAAGCATACATTACTTTATCCCAGTCATTTTGTATGTTTCTAGTGAGGGCTTTATTTGTAAACAAAACGTGGACATAATTTTCATACGTGCTTAGCTTTTTAAAATCTTTTAGTGTTTTAGTGTTGAGCCCCATTGGTCGAGTGGTTGGAGCTTGCTTACCAATTTCATACTATGTAATTCCATGATTCTCCTTGGTTATTGGCCGTAGCGATACATTCAAATTCAAATTCAATTGAATTGAATTTGAATTTGCCCATAGATCAGAGATCTAATTTATACGTATCATTGGTTATTATTAAATTTGTCTGTTGAGGCGCGAATTAGCCGAGACGTTTTAACGTTAATAGGAGCAGTGTGGCAAACCAATATAAAATAAACTTTATTTTCTCTCGAAAACCCCCCTTTGTAACCCGAGCCTTCGAAGCGTTTAAGCGGCAGGGCGGGTCAAGATGAACTGGCACCGATTTTCCTTTAGTTTCTAGGGCGATCTGGAAACTTTATAAGACACGCGACAACGAGCTTGATAAAAATGAGATTTGACTAATCTATCTATGGACTTGGAAATTTTTATGAAAAAAGATTTGACAAATTCCCTAATACTCCAGGGATTAAATAAAACTCATATTATAAGTGAATTATTAATACTATTTTTACTAACTTAATACTATTTTTCATATAATGGTTGACAGTCAGGCTGACGGACCGCTTGATAGTAGATGACAACCATATGGACTGCAAATGCGTTGCCTATTTTGATAGTATGAAGCTGCTGTTATTTTAAAGTAATTTATTCTAAAGGGATAGATAGTTACTGTCGCCATACAAACTCTCCCAGTTTATAAATGACTGCGGAACGCAGTGTACTGATAACTTCCATAAACGCTGTAACTATGTATCTATGCTAAGCTGTTGCTGTTTTAAATAAATAAATAAAAATATTATAAATGCGAAAGTTTGTATGGATGTATGGATGTATGTAATGGATGTTTGTAACTCTTTCACGCAAAAACTACTGAACCGATCAGCATGAAATTTTGCATACACGTTGTCTGGGACACCAGAAAGGACATAGGGTACCTTTCATCCAGAACGCGGACGAAGTCGCGGGCACCAGCTAGTAAATAAATAAAACAAATAAAATAACTAAATACACATAGATAAAATTTTTGTTTGTACTAAGTAAGAGAGTTAAGTCACATAATAATGAAATTTAAATGAGATTAAATTGAAATACACGCGTACAAATTGTGAGGCTTGAAGTTATGAACAAGTTACAAAACCTCGCGAACACTATACACAGGCGATGAACTGAAACTTGGCAGAGATTATACTCGATCGCGTCTGTCACTCAACAAAGTTAGCGACAAGGGATGTTCGCAGTTTATATCGCCAACTCTCGGATAGGAGTTATACTTTATGTGCTTCTGCTAAAATCGATGGTTCAAATTGTATATGACACTTTCGAGTTTTATAGTAGTCTTCAAGACTGTACCTACATGTACAATTGTACCTACATATTTAAACTAAAAAGTCGAAAAAAGTCGAAAATCGAAATGATTTAATTAGGTACCTACTTCAAATCAGACTTATATAAATAAAAACCCTGATTAAGTTAAGGGACCATCACCCCTTTTTTAATCCACTCTAGTAATTGGTCGAGACAATTTTTTTTTTATTTAATGTTATTAATATACTTAATAATTATGTTAAATTCTGAATATCTGTTACAAAATAAATGGCCCACGAAAAATAAATCATACTTATATACCTACTAGCTGAACCGACAAACGAAGTTTTGCGAGAAAATAAAAAAATAAATTTTTGGGGTGGACCACCCTTAACATTTAGGGGTATGAGAAATAAATGTTGGCCGATTCTCAGACCTACCCGATAAGCACACAAAATTTCATCAAAATCGGTCCAGCCGTTTCGGAGGAGTTTGGCAACAAACACCGCGACACGAAAATTTTACATATTAGACTAGCTGGTGCTCGCGACTTCGTCCGCGTGGAATAGTTATTTTGGGAATCATTTGGGTATCTCGAACGGTTTTCGCAGCGCACGCAACGGAAGCCCTCAAAGATGAATAATTTTCCCCGTTTTTTCCACATTTTCGTCTGTTTCTTCGCTCCTATTAGTCGCAACGTGATGTTATATAGGCTAAAGCCTTCCTCGATAAATGATCTATCCAACACAAAAAGAATTTTTCAATTCGAACTAGTAGTTCCTGAGATTAGTGCGTTCAAACAAACAAATAAACTCTTCAGCTTTATAATATACATTTACAATTTATAATCAGTTAATTTTGGAGTGGGTGCCAGCCAAAGACATTTTGCGCGATTCTGCGACTCTTAAATCTCAATTTCACTGTGGTCTTCATCTTCAGTAAGAGGGCAATTTCAAATTAAAATGGATTTCAAATTTTTGTGTGAATTCGAAATTTAAATTACAAAAACCAAATTCGCAATTCAAAGCAACAAATTAGAGAGTTTAACAAGCTTAATTAAAATCGGAGAGTTAAAGAGGTTGTTAATTAAAAAACAAAGAGCCCTTTAATCGGGTCCAGTGCATTGCATAAACATGGCCGCATCTGCAATTCAATTCCGTCTAAGTTAAATTGCTTCTAGATTCGGAAGCAACATTGAATTATTTGCCGGCTGCTATGAACTGCCCATAAACAAGCTATGGCAGATTTATTTAATACATAAATTTTAGCTTTAATGCCGTTATTTAATAATAATGGGCCGGATATTACAATAACTGTTTTCCTTTACAAGTAATGTTTATAAGAGAAACTTTTTAAATTACAATTTTGTAGGATTGTTTGGATTTAGCATAAAGTTTTGGATTGTTGATTGCTGAAATATAGTTTTCAAATTTGGGAGTTTTCAAAATTGAAATTATATCTATATCTCTAATATTAATATTCTAAATTTTTTTTTCACTACTTCAGAGTTTTCCATTCCATTCATTTTTGGCTTTTTCTAGGTGGATGGCGGGACGTGTAGGTCTAATTTTGTTAGAAATACTAATATTAACTGAAATAATAAAATTTCAAAATAATTTTAGTTTTAATCAAAATAATTTGAAAATATAATGTATTAATTAATATGTATTTTTAAACAAATATTTTTATTTTAATCAACATTAAATTTATTTAAAATTATAGCAACATACACTGCGATGTAACAGACAGAGGCGGATAGCGAATAATTTCGAATTTGTACTTGTAACTAACTCTTTTAAGTATATCTTCGTAATGTTCAGTTGTATATGAAAAGCGAGCCGTATTCCTCTGGATATTGATAAACGGACGCGTCCGCCGTCAACTTTCGTTTTTTGGCTTTTAATGCTCACAGCCCTAAAAATACAGTTGATTGAGTCGAGTGAAGTCAATGAACAAATTTCATACTCCAGTGCCATTTTCCATCAATTTTTCTCCAAATACAACGAGTGTGGAATCCACGCGCCGATTGACTTCCATTCGAATAAGAACGGATTAGAACACAATTGGTTTGTTGTGGACTAACTAAAGGTATAGTATAACCTATATATTGTACGTAACCTATATGTATATAACCTATACATTATGAAACGCCTGTAAAGTTCGATAGTATGTGCCGTTGACTCTATATAATGATTCCAAGCTTATAAATGTTCTTTAAGATGCATGTAAGTATCTTCGTCAAAATACTACTTCTAATCTATAAGTACTAATATAATAAAGCAGTATAATTTTTTGTTTGTTTGTATGAACGCGTTACAATCTGAATCTGAGTCTGTTCTTTTCTGTCATAGAAACTAAAAAGAAAGAAGTCAGAAAGAATCCTAAGCAAAAATGAAGTAATATACCGGCCAGAATAATTAATATCAGAATAACGAGTTTTTCCAAGACGAGTTGAAATATGCATACATTAGCATTTGATTTTTATTTATATCAAATGGCGGACGGACGCCGCGGAACACATCTAGTAATGATAATATTTTCTAATATCATACATGTCAAAGTTAATTAAAATTATATTAAGTTTCATATCTGAATAAATCTATAATTGTGTATTTGTCTGTGTATATTTATAATTATATAATAAATATGTCTATGTGTATATATTGATAAATTATACATATGTAAACTGAACAAGGTGTGCGGTAAAACTCTAATGAGTTTATGTTTACACCGGTGTCAATTTTAATGTAACATATAATTTTCTATATTAATAAATAAAAAAAAAAAAAAAAAAAAAATGTATCTATTCTGTACCGAAGTTTCGACTATAATGCACATGACATATATTTTATTAATAGATATTATCTTACGATAATAAAAATTCTGATAAAAAAATTTGAGATTTCGAAGATTGCAAGTAGCTTAAATGCAACTTTTTTTTTAATTTTCATTCACAATAAGTAATTAAACAAAATTAAAATTTTGTATTTCCATTGAAAAGATATTTTCCCATATCCTATATTGTCATAGAATTCAGATGAATGAAATAAAATGGAATGGAATGAATGTTTTTTTTTACCGTTGAATCCATCTAATACAAAAAAATGGTTACTAAAAAATAATAGCAAAAATCCAATCTTATAATTCGCTAACCGAATCATAAAACGTTTTGAACCCGAAACAAAGTTTTAGGGCGTGTTTACAAGAGCCCTCGATACTTTACAATAGCAACTGAGACTTCGGATCCCCGGACTAATAAATATTCCGTTTCTCCAATTTGGCCAACTGTAGAATCTTTCCGATGGGAGCTGTACATTAGCATACCGCTCTGAACCACGTCAACCAAGACAATACACCTTTATTTTAAACACAATAGTGGTTAGTTTGAACTTTTTCAATGGAAAAGTTAAACATGCGAAGGTTTCCTAAGGTTGTGAAACAATCCTTCAAAAGCGCTCACCTTCTTGAATGAAGCCTGTACAAAGTTTGTCTAGCTCCTTTTAATTTATGCGTTTCGTCTGTGCTTTCCCCCATAGAGCTAACATTAATTAGAATAGACTTGAGCGAAACTATATCGTCGTTCATCATCATCATCATCATCTCAACTGTAGGACGTCCACTGCTGGACACAGATCTCCCACATAATTTTCCAATAAGACGAGTCATAAGCAGTCTGGACCCACCGGACCCGATCATGACTTTTATCAGGTCCTACACTGCGCTTGCCAGTCCGTGGCCTCCACTCGAGAACCTTCCGGCCCCAGCGGCCATCGACTTTTCATAATATGTGTCTTGCCAACTGCCACTTCAACTCACTGATCCGCCGGGTTATGTCGTTAACTTTCGTTCATCTACGAATCTCCTAATTCCCATTCGATCTCGCTGTGTAATAGAATGTAGTTCGTTGAGCTAATATGTAACAACTTAGGGCTTTCTTACGCGGCCCATAGTAAGAGACCGTGGTCTCGCCATATGTCATTACTGGCAACGCACTTTGGTCGAACGCTTTTGTTTTCAGGCACTGAGAGATTTTGAATAAATAAATGACACAATAAATTAATAAGAATCCTTCTCTTATAAGTTACAGTACCTACGTCATTTCTGAGCCTGCAGTATACATGGTTTATCAAAATTTTTTTCAGTAGATTTTGTGTGAAACCCAATCTCAAAAAATGGTTCAAAAAGTTAGTTATTAGGTTTTAAAAAATGTAATACTGTTGTATTGGCTAAGTCTATGGCATCGTCTTAATTCTGTGAGGGACTTGAAAGGCGATGAATTTGATTTGAAATCCGGACAATGCAGCTCGAGAAGGGAATAATTTCCTTTCACTAGTGTCTCGGTTGATTAAAACAATTCATGTAAATTATTTGATGATTGTTTAAACTGAGGACGACAAAATCGCTTTGTTTACATTACACTTGACGTGAGAGACGATTTGTAAATACATGAGCTATCTTCGTTATTATATCTTATCTATATTTAAAGCTTAGTTACTTTAATTTAGGGATAAAGGGTTTGTCTGGTGATATTAATTTAATAATTCAAAAGAATAACGTGTTTAAAAACTACAATGTATAAATTAATTATTTAACTGTTAAATTTATATAACTGTTAAATTTATTTAACTAAAAAGATGGTTAATACGATTTTTTTACTAATTGTTATGCTAACTTTTTATGTTTGCCACAGGTATGTTAATTCATCTGACGGTCCAATTGAGGATAGGCGGCTACATTCTCCTATAATATTAACAGTTAACGCTTAATCATATCCGTACTAATATTATAAATGCGAAAGTTTGTATGTATGTATGTATGGATGGATGTACTGATGTTTATAACTCTTTCACGCAAAAACTACTGAACCGATCACCATGAAATTTTGAATACACGTTGTCTGGGACACCAGAAAGGACATAGGGTACCTTTCATCCAGAAAAAAGTACTGCTTCCGAGGGATCATCTATAATTAATAAAACTAACTCCTGGCTAAGTGTAATAGTAATAACGATGTCAGGCGATATATTGCTTTTTCAACGCGGAGGAAGAGGCGGGCACCAGCTAGTAGGCTATTTTATAAAGTCACGCGGACGAAGTCGCGTGCAACGGCTAGTTAACCATATATTAATCATATTAATGACGCCTCACTTGTTGCAAGTGTGCTGCGGACCATAATAGATTAGGAATTAGTTTAAGATACTCACACAGATAAACTCATCAATAAACAAAATTCTTAAAAGGCGAATGTTGCTGTCCCCAGACGAGTTTACAAATTTATACTGTCAAAAGCAGTAAATCCTCACTATGTACTTACTTCATCTAATAATTATCTAGATTGTCTGTCGTTAAAGGGTCTTTAGTCATTAGACATAAAGAAAAAATAGACAATAAAGAAGATGTCTTTAGACTGACAAAATGAACATTAATGTCCCTGTAAAGATTTCGTCGATATTGCGTTCACATACCAAGTCTCATGGCGCGCGCTAAAAGTTATACATAAAGTATGACGTGCTCCAAGTAAGCTGTCTTCTTTGATGTAAACGCACGCTAAATTTTCGGCGTTCCACGGATTTTAGAGTGGATTATGCTAAAATAGTTTGAATCCCTTCCTTGCTGACAGTGGAACGCGTTATAGGTAAAATGTTTTGAATTAAAAAAATTAATTTTAATATCCTTGACTACCCTTACAATTTGTATTTTTTTATGAAAAGGTTGCCAGACATGCTGATGGTCTACTTGATAGTAGATAGCTAAATGATTTGAATATGAAATTAATTTAAGTTTTTTTTTTACTTTGTTATAACAAAAATATCATGTTATAAATATCATGTTCGAAATACGGCATTAGAATTATCTACCGTCATCTGTAATTTACTTAATTATGGCAAAGATTATTATGAAGAAGATAATTATGACTAGATGGTAGATGATTGATAAATTGCGAAAGGGTTGCCTAATTAAATCGCGCCCCGATGCTGTTAAATAAAATAAATTATAATAAACTCTCGCCATCCCTATCTGTCACATGGAGTGACGCACGCAACGTTTCTCTGTCACGCTCGTAATAAAAAAAAACCTTTATGTTTAAGTTTTCGTCACGAGCGTGGAGTGACAAAGAAGCGTTGCGTGTGCTACTCCATGTGACAGATAGGGATGGCGAGAGTAAATTATAATTTATTTCATTTAATAGCATCGGAGCGCGGTAGCTAGGCAACCCATTTGCAATTTATAAATATAAGTATCATCTACCAGATAATCTTTGTCATCATCAAATAACAGATGAGGGTGTAGTGCCCTTTCTTATACACTCGAGGCTCACGCATCAGAGTCACTTCTATATCTTACGTATCACTCCCGGACACACACGCAACTCCTATCCCCGTGAATGGCCTGCATCCGTCACGTGGTACGTGACGTGACGGAAATTCATTATATTCTTAACCACAATGTATCTATATTATACATAACAAAAAAGAAATTAAGATGTTATATCCTGTCATTTATCACTGAAATACACTGAACGTGCCGATTGCTAAAACTAGAGATTTATATTTAAAATCCGGGATACGTGGGATATTACAGCGATATGAAATTTTAAAACACAATCATGTATGTAGATATAAATATAAAATATAAAAATTAAGTTTAAAGAAGTACATAATATATAAAAATAAAATCGCCGTCTGTTTCTTCGCTAACTTCTTCTTAACCATCAAACGAATTTAATAGGATTTTCACTAATAGAAACAGCGATAAATGAAGACGGTTTGTGTGTTAGATAATAAACTGGACCGCAAAGTAAAAGGAGCGGTTAGAAAAATTTCAATATCTTCAATATTAGGCTTAAGAAATAAATACTAAATTAAAGAATATTTTAATGTGCTTAAATAAAAATAATTTAGTTTAGCTTTAATTTAGTCTTTTTTTTTTTTTTTTTTTTTTTTTTTACAATTTATTCAATAAACCTCCGGCACATGCCGCAGCCTGTATTTGCCTTCATTAATTACTTAAATTAACCAACTAACACTAATTTTTATTTCTATCTATCACTTTTTTTGCTATGCTTAAACAATAAGCAGCAGTAGTAGCTAAGTATGAAGGGCACAGGCGAGTCTTCGGCGCCATAACCGAATACCTGGCTAGGGGAAACCAACCCTGAATTAAAAATACTACGAACATGGAAGCAAGGCTAAAAGAAACACTACCCCAGGAGGGTACCGGTAATGCCGGAGAATCCCTCCCCGAGCACCACTCGGGCTGCCCCTCGTATTCTGGGGGGGGCAAAGTTTTGCCAACATCGTCGTCTACAAACTCTACAGGAGTGGGCAACCAGGCTCCTGCTACATTTATTACTACTGGAAACAAGAAATTTATTCAGCAGACACTCCACCCCAGTCTTTTCCTACAACGTCCGCGTAGCGCGTCACTGAGCGAATTCCCGCTACCCACCAAACATACTGGACCCAACGCTCAACTACTGGGGAACATAGTAGCGGAACAGCAGCATTCAACCTCAGTTTCACCTGCCTCCGAACCCATGGAATTGGTTCAGCAACATCCTACTTGGCAAAGACCAATTGCCCAAAGAAAGAAACGCAAGTTACCAGGTTCACCATCTGATATTGAGCAAACTAATAGGTTTGAAGGCCTGCCTGTCGATCAAATTGATGATCCAATATCCGAGAGTAAAAAAGCACCAAACAAGCCTCCTCCAATTATGCTTTACGGCATAGAGGATGTGAATGCTCTGACACAACTAATCATTACTGCAGTTGACAGTAATGAATTCAGATATAAAATAATCAACAAAAATCTTATACGCATTATGTCCAATTCCACGGAAACATATAAAAAGGTCATCGATCTGGTAAGACAGAAAAATTTAATAGGGCATACTTTCTCCCGTAAAGACACTAAGCCATACCGCATTGTGATAAAGAACTTACATCACACCACACCTCACATAAACATAATTGATGAGATCGAGAAAACTGGGAATACGGTGCGAGGTGAAATTATCAACTCAAAATTTGGACCAAACAAACAGCCAACATCCACATTCTTCGTCAACCTGGAGCCCAATGCCAACAATAAAGCCGTAAAAAGCATCCAATATATATACCATCAAAGAATTAGGATCGAAGATGCTCGTAAATCTAACACCATAGTACAATGCAAACGATGCCAACAGTATGGTCATTCAAAAAATAACTGCATGCGGCCATTCCGGTGTGTTAAATGCGGAGAAACTCACAAAACGTCTGACTGCTCTAAAAAGGACAGAAATTCACCAGCCAAATGTGCCTTATGCGAGGGCGCTCACCCTGCAAATTATAAGGGTTGCCAAGTTTATATGGAACTACTGGCAAGGAAAACAAAGAAAAGCCGACTTCATCCGGCCAGGGTTGATAACGATCCCCCCCTATGTACGCCATAACCTTGCCGAGGTGGGGGGGCTTACCCTTGGCTTCGGCCAGGGGGACCAAGAAGGCGTACAACCGGAGCGCTCCGAGCGGACTCCCTCGCGGGAGTCCGTGGCGGAGCGCTCGCGAGAGGAGCTCTCGCGGGCTGTGAGCAAGCCAGCAGTAGCTGGCGGTCCTGTCTGCCCGACCGGACACGAGGTGGCGCGCTCACCAGCGTTTTGGAGGGGCCCAGAGATGGGCCAGCGGAGCTTCGGCTCGCGGTTGCGGACCTGATAGGTTCGCGGGCGCGGCGTGTGGCTTAGGCCACCGTCGGGCAACCCGTAATCTCGCACTCGCGAGGCCGGGGGTCTGGCGCACTGAGCGTCGGGCCGCGTGGAAGAAAACCACTATAAAAAATTACCCTGAAGCCCAAGGTTAGCGTGCCGAGGGGCTGCATGGCTGGGGGGGACCCGGTCCCAAGCGCTCCTGCGGCCTGTTGGGAAAGGGCCGCAGGTACGCCTCCCAAACTACCATGATTATGTCTTCCAACGAAAATAGTATGTCTAGCGATCCCGCTAACGCCGGGCGCTTGGGGGTAGCTCGGCCCCCAAGTGTGAAATTGACTACGAGTGGCGAATGCGACCCGCCTAGCCAGCGGCGTCGACCGGTATCCGGGCCGGTCGATGTGAAATGGACTACCGGCGAAGAAGAAGAGGCGTTGCAACCGGTCGTGCTGCTCGACCGGTTGTCTGACGGGGAAGCTAGGAGCAGTGTGGCCTCGCTAGGGCAGAGTGGCGTGGAGGGCGCGGATTCCGATATGTCGGCGTCGAGCTTTCGCTCCGCCGCCGCAGTCCCCGCCCGCCGTAGAAAAAGAAAGGAAAAAGGCTCGCCGTCTGACTCGGACTCTCAGTCCGCAGTCAGACCGCTGAGAAAACGTACTGCCAAGGCAGGTCGCGGGCGCGGACAGCCTGCTGAGGAGAAAATCACCGGCAGCGCAAAGGCGAAAGCTGAGCGCAGGGAGGAGCTCCGGCTGCTGGCCGAGGAGGAACTCGCCGAAACTATGCTGCGTCGGCGCGCACAACAGTTCTCCCTGCCGCCGTCGCAGGAGCCGATGCCTCTGGCCTTGCCGTCGGAGGTGTTGAGGGACCGGGCCAGGGAGGACCTGCAGAATATCGCCCGGGTTGCCAAATCTTCTGGCAACCTTAAGGGCACTTTTGTGGGCTCCCTGAACCGCTCGCTGGAGTCCCTCACTGGGATAGTCGATGAAATGGTACGCCGCACATTAGCCGAGGAGACGGCGGCGCTCCGGGCGGACAACGCCCGGTTGAGGAAAAGAATAGAGGCCCTGGAGGCGAAAGAGGCGTCCGCAGGCACGCCGACCACAGCTCCGGCGGCCAACGCCTCGGCTTCGGTCGAGGAGACGGTGCGCAAGGCGCTAGAGGCCTTTGCGTTTCGGATAGACGCCCGATTCGCCGGTCTCGAGGACCGTCTCCTCCCGGAGAAAAGGGTGAGGCCTCCGCTTGCAGCGGACAGGAGGAAGGCACCGGAGCCGCCGTCGGCGCCAGCGGTGGGAACTGCCGCTGCACAGGCCGCCTCCCGGCCGAAGGCCAAGAAGAAAAAGAAGAAGGCTACAGCCTCAAAGGCGGCGCCTGCCCCAGCTCCCACGGAGGAACCGTGGTCCCTGGTAGTAGGGCGGAAGGCAAAGGCGAAGGCCAAGAAGGCGACAGTCGCCCCAAAGCCTGCGGCCAAGGCCAGCAAACCTGCTGCCAAGGCTAAAGCCAGCGAGGACGCCAAGAGGAAGCTCCGCCCTCCGCGCTCTTCGGCCGTGGTTCTCACGCTGGGGCCCGAGGCCAGCAACAAGGGCGCTGATTATGAGAGCGTCATTAAGGAAGCCAGGAGGAGGCTTGACCTCCCCAGCATTGGCATCGGCTTCCTTCAAGTGTGGCCCTCAAAGGCGGGCGCCCGGGTGCTCGAGGTCCCGGGCAAGGACAGCGGCGATGCGGCTGACAAGCTCGCCGCTAAGCTCAAAGAGTTTTTTGAGCCGGACGTCGTCAAGGTGACGAGACCCCAGAGGTGTGCCGAATTGCGCATCTCTGGGCTTGACGACTCCGTCTCGGCGGAAGAGGTCGCGGAGGCGGTGTCCCGCGTTGGCGGCTGTCCCCGAGACGCCGTTAAGACTGGGGAGGTACGCACCGGCCCACTGGGGATGGGCTGCGTGTGGGTCTCGTGCCCGGTGGAGAGCGCCAAAAAAGTTGCCGACGGCAGGCGGCTTTTGGTTGGCTGGGTGTCGGCACAGGTTAAAGTGCTGCCCCAGCGCCAACTCAAGTGCTATCGGTGTCTCCAGACCGGACACGTGGCCCCCAAGTGCCAAGCGGAGGAGGACCGCAGCGGTACATGCTTCCGCTGTGGCAAGGAAGGCCATAAAGCCTTCCAGTGCTCGAACCCTCCGCAGCAAAAAAGCGGGCGGACCACCCTGTTGGCAGTCGGGGCTGCAAGGCCCCCAAGGCCAACAAGACCAAGGAAAAGGCCAAGGCTGGCGGTACATCCGCCGCCGCGGATAACGCTTCACGCGAGGAGGAGATGGAAACGGCTCCGTAATGGACAACGTCCCTTACGTCCGTCTTCTCCAAGCGAACATCAACCACTGCGCCGGGGCTCAGGATCTCCTCCTTCAGTCCATAGCGCAGTGGTCGATTGACGTTGCGGTGGCGGCGGAGCCGTACTATGTACCGCCCCGCTCCAACTGGGCATCGGATTTGACATCCACGGTCGCGATCGTGGGTGCCGCCGGCTCTGCCCCTCTCCGAGTGGCCGAGAAGGGCCAAGGATTTGTTGCCGTTGAGTGGGACGCGGTTTTGCTCGTCGGAGTTTACTTCTCCCCCAACCGCGCCCTCGCCGAGTTCGAGGTCTTTCTCGGCAGCTTGGAGAGAGCGATCCTGCGTTCGCGACTCCCGGTTCTGGTCCTGGGGGATTTCAATGCGAAGTCCACGGCATGGGGCTGTCCCGTTTTGGGTGCACGAGGCAACGCCGTTGTGGATTTTCTAGCCTCCGCAGGGCTAGTGCTTCTCAATCGCGGCACAGTTAATACCTGCGTTCGGCATAACGGTGGCTCGATAGTGGACATATCGTTCGCTAGTCCGGCCATCGCCGATCGTGTCCGCGATTGGGGCGTGCTGGAGGGCGTTGAGACCCTCTCGGACCACAGATACATCCGGATGGATATAACCGGCTCCCCGCGCACGGACGAGCCGTCCCTGCGTCGTCGGGGCGGACAGTCCCGGCGATTTCCCCGCTGGGCTCTGACGAAACTCGACAAGGACCTCCTCATCGAGGCGGCGATTGTCCAAGACTGGGTCTCGGGAGAGCCCAGCGTGGACTTACCGGTCGAGCGGCAAGCACTCGGCATGCGCGTCGCCATGACCGCTGTGTGCGATGCCGCCATGCCGCGAGCCGGGCCACGTCCGCACCGAAGGCAGGTGCACTGGTGGTGCGAAGAAGTGGCAGATCTTCGTGCCGCGTGCGTAGCTGCCCGGCGCAAGTACGCCAGATGCCGCAGGCGCAGGGTCAAGGACCTCGAGTTGGAGGCACGCCTCTACGACGCCTATAGAGGGGCCCGGAAAGCGCTCAACATCGCAATCCGGGAGGCGAAGGCACGGTCTCGCGAGCGAATGCTCGAGTCCCTCAACCGAGACCCGTGGGGCCGCCCTTATCGCGCAGCCAGGGCCAGGCTCGGCTCGCACGGTCCACCCGTGGCCGAAACACTGGACCCAGAGTTCCTCCGGGTTGTGCTCTCCACTCTGTTCCCTGAACAGGGGGAGCACACTCCACCGCCCATGGGCGGTCGAGTGAACGCCGGAACGGAGGACGAGGACGGAGCTCCGCCTATCTCCAGCGGAGAATTCGAGGAGGCCATAGCCCGTCTTCGCGGGAAGAGTACTGCCCCCGGTCCGGACGGGATACCCGGTCGTGCCTGGGTCCTGGCGTCGGGCGAGTTGGGAGACCGCTGGCGGGCCGTCTTCAACTCTGCCTTGAGTGCGAGATCCTTTCCCAGGATATGGAAGGAGGGCAAATTGGTCCTGTTAAGGAAGGAGGGACGTCCCGCGGACTCTCCTTCTGGATACAGGCCAATTGTGCTGCTCGACGAGGTGGGCAAGCTATTCGAAAGAATAATTGCCCGCCGCATCACCGGACACTTAAACTCGGCGGGGCCAGGTCTCTCCGACAATCAGTTCGGTTTTCGCGCGGGTCGATCGACAATCGACGCCATCCTGCGCCTTAAGACCATCGCGCAGGAGGCCGTGAGAAGGGGAGGAGTGGCATTGGCGGTGTCTTTAGACATCTCGAACGCCTTCAACACCCTCCCTTTCAGCTGCATTACGGAGGGGCTCCGGTATCACCGGTTGCCCGCGTATCTCCAGCTGATTGTCGGAGACTACCTGAGAGATCGTAAGATCCTCTGTCCTCGCCGAGACGGGACGGTCCTGGAAAGGACCATGTCCTGCGGCGTTCCACAGGGGTCGGTCCTAGGACCACTCCTGTGGAACATTGGATTTGACTGGGCGCTGAGAGGCGCCCTTCCACCAGACGTACACGTCGTCTGCTACGCCGACGACACGCTGGTCGTCGCGTGTGCAGACGACTACAATGATGTGTCCAGCTTGGCCACGGTGAGCGTCGCTCTCGTGGCCAAGCGAATTGAATTGTTGGGCTTGCGGGTGGCACCCGAAAAATCCGAGGCCATGCTCTTCCATGGTCCCCGGAAGGGTCCACCGCAGCATGCCCACATCAAAGTTGGCAATGTGGACGTCGCCGTCGGAGTGCACATGCGCTACCTGGGGCTCACCTTGGACTCCAGGTGGCGATTCCATGAGCACTTTCGGCGGCTAAGCCCTAAATTGATTAAGGCCACCTCGGCGTTGGGAAGCCTCCTCCCAAATCTTGGCGGACCGAGTGTCGGCTGCCGCCGTCTTTTCACGGGGGTGGTGCGCTCCATGGCGCTCTACGGCGCGCCTGTGTGGGCGGACGCCCTGAATCGCCGAAACGTCATGCTTCTGCGTAGACCTCAGCGCGTGATGGCGACCAGGGTGATACGTGGTTACCGCACCATTTCGTGCGATGCCGCGTGTGTTATGGCGGGTACCCCCCCGTGGGACCTGGAGGCCGAGGTTCTGTCCTCGGTCTACGAAAGTCGAGCGGCAGCTCGCAGTCGGGGCGTCGCTGGTCCCCTGCCGGAGGAAGTGCGCCGTACGGCGCAACGAGTCGCACTGGCGCGGTGGGCCGAGAGGCTCGCCGAGCCAACCGCCGGCGCTCACACCGTCCGGGCCATCAGGCCGGTTCTGGAGCAGTGGTGCAGGCGCAAGAAAGGTGTGATAACATTCAGGCTTGCACAGATTCTGTCGGGGCATGGATGCTTCGGCAGATACCTGTGCAACATAGCAAGACGGGAGGCGACACCCTCTTGCCACCACTGCGGTAGCCCGGAGGATACAGCGCAACACACGCTGGCAGAATGCCCGGCATGGGACCAGCAACGGGGCAACCTAACGTCCGTTGCAGGAGGAGACCTCTCGCTGCCGGCCGTGGTTCTGGCCATGGTCGGCGGCGAAGAGGCCTGGCAGGCCATGATCTCCTTCAGCGAGAACGTCCTCTCGCTGAAGGAGGCGGCGGAGCGAGCGAGGGAGAATGCCGCCCTCGCTGACGACATCCGTCGAAAACGAACCGGGAGGCGGAGGAGGCTGTACGGCCGACTCCAAGCGCCCCCGTGATCGGCCGGAGGGTGAGCGGATATGGGGATCCGTTCACCTACCACCGTTAACCCGGCACCGGTGAAGGACGTGTTCGTGTTCCGGCACGTCCTCCCACACCAGGTTTCCGCGGGAAGGGGGGGGGGAGCCTACCATCCCCTCCCTACCGATGAACAAGAACGGAGGCGCCCGATCGGGCGAACGCTGACGGGAGAGCAGGACGAAATGCTCGCGCTGACACCTCTCTCCCGTCCCATGTGCGTGCGTGGATAAGGAACACCGTGGGGTTTTAGCGGGTAGAAATCCCGCATATCCTGCCAGCGCCCCATTGCTGGCAGGAATCAGGATCGCTGATTTCCTCACGTTAAAAAAAAAAAAAAAAAAAAAAGGGTTGATAACGATAAAATTATGAATATGGACACAGTCACCAGTCAGCCAAAAGCAACGGTAATGAAACATCCCAATACCTCGCAAAATACCCAAGATATAGCACATAATAAGGAGAATGTACACAGCGGTAAGAGAGAAATGCCAACGTATGCCAGTGTAACTAAGAGACAATTACACTCTTCAAATATGAATAACCTGGTCAGATTGGATAATATGGATAATGAACCACAACAGTCTAGCATGCGTCTAGAAGATATAATAATGATCCAGTCCAAGAAAATCGATATGTTAATTGAGCAAATAGGTACACTAACAAACCTATTATCTACAGTCATTTCACGACTAAATTCGCGTTAGCAGCTATCAGAATCGCCACATGGAACATTAACGGGCTTTCTCCTAATATTCATGAACTTGAGTCTATTATAAAGGAAAATAAATTAGACATAGTATTGATTTCAGAATCTCATGCAAATCCCGATAGAGCCTACCATATGAATGGATATAACATATATGTAACATCTCATCCAGATGGATCTTCTCACGCTGGATCAGCGATAGTCATTAAGTCAAGCTTGAAGCACAGCCTCAGGGAAAAATACCAAGCGCATCATATCCAAGCAACTACTATCAGATTGGAAGGTCGTGAGGGTCCTATTACAATATCGGCGCTCTATTGTCCTCCAAAGCATAAGATTTCTGTAGCCATGTTTAAACATTATTTTGTAACACTCGGGAACCGCTTTATTGCTGGAGGGGATTTTAATGCGAAGCACAATTTCTGGGGATCCCGAAATAGTTGTCCCAGAGGACGAAAACTCAAGGAATGTATGGATGAGCTTCATATGCAGCATGTGTCTACTGGTGAGCCGACTTACTGGCCAACTGACTCTGCAAAACTGCCGAATTTGTTGGATTTCTTCATTACTAAAGGAATCAACCACCTACATACTTCTGTGGAATCATGTCTTGATGGGTCTTCTGATCATACCCCAGTGATATTAACTCTGAGCACAACAATAATGGAAAGGAAAAGACCTTTGTACCTACATAATAATAAAACCGATTGGGAAGGTTTTCGTTCCTACATTGACAAACATATTGACCTTGGGATCCCCCTTAGAACTGGCGACGATGTGGATGATGCATGCACTGGGCTCACCAAGTTGATACAGGTTGCATCTTGGTTAAATACACCAACCAAGCCCGAAACTAAAAAACTGAAAAGATTGCCCGTTGAAATCCGAGAGAAGATAACCGAAAAACGCCGCTTGCGAAGAGTTTGGCATCAGACCCGTCTACCTCGTGACAAAACGATTTTCAATCGTGCTGTTAAAGAGCTTAGGGCGTTACTGAGGGAGGCCACCAAGGCGACTGTTGATGATGCCCTGAGAAATATGAGCCCGACTGAGCATGGTGAGCGCTCTCTTTGGAATGCCACGCGCAACCTAAACCGTCCTCAAAGTCACTTTCCACCTATCAAAACATCCTCATCTTGGGCAAGGACGGATCACGAAAAGGCCGAAGCATTTGCAACTCACCTAACTGCTGTCTTTCAGCCAAATGAACAACTAGTCGAGGAAACAGATGTTCACATGACTCTTAAGGAAGACTTGCAACTGTGTCTACCAATAAAGCCTACTTCCCCAAGGGAGATAGCGAAGGCAATTAAAACCTTAGACCCAAAAAAGGCTCCGGGCTTCGATTTGATCACTACCGCTATCTTAAAGGAACTTCCTCGTAAGGGTGTCACTTTCTTGGCTTCCTTATTTAATGCCATCTTCAGAACATCACACTTTCCGAATGTCTGGAAAATCTCTCAGATAATAATGATCCATAAAAGTGGCAAACCGGCTCACATGGCATCTTCATATAGGCCTATTAGTCTGACTCCTGTCCTCTCTAAACTATGGGAAAGACTATTTCTAACACGGTTGAATTCTGCAATGAATGAGTGTGGCATTGTACCTCTGCATCAGTTTGGCTTTAGAAAAGCTCACTCCACTGTGGAGCAGACTCATAGAGTGTATGAAACAGCTAGACAGTGCCTTGAACGTAAACAGTTTTGCTCTGCAGTTTTTCTTGACGTGCAACAGGCATTTGATCGTGTGTGGCATCCGGGGCTTTTATACAAGGTTAAACAGAGGCTGCCTCACTCCTTGTTTCCTATTATCAGTTCTTACCTGGGGGACCGACTTTTTCAGGTGAAGCAGGGAGATGCTTACTCTCTCCTATACAAAATAGAGGCAGGTGTTCCGCAGGGTTCTGTGCTTGGGCCTGTATTATATAATATATTCACATCAGACTTGCCGACGGCCGATGATATAACAACTGCGACCTATGCTGATGATATGGCATACCTAGCGAGTGATAATAATCCAATAGCTGCTAGTGAAAAATTACAGAAACAGCTAGACGCAACCCACCAATGGCTTCAGAAATGGCGTATTCGTGTTAGTCCACAGAAATCACAGCATATCACTTTCACTCTCAGAAAGGGTGATTGTCCTCCGGTGAGGCTGGGTGATGAGATCTTGCCCCACTGCGATTGTGTTAGATACTTGGGATTCCACCTGGATCGCAGATTGACATGGAAAGTGCACATTAAAAGAAAGAGAGACCAAATTATTTCTAAATTCAAAAGTATGTCTTGGCTCATGGGACGTAATTCGATTTTATCGGTAGATAACAAACTTTTGCTTTACGTGGCAGTTCTGAAACCTATTTGGACTTACGGGCTACAGTTGTGGGGTGTAGCCAGTAATAGCAACATACTTTGCCTCCAACGTGCTCAAAACTGCATCCTGCGCACTATCACCAACGCTCCATGGTTTTCTAGAAATGACGAAATCCACGAATATTTGAACATCCCAACAGTCACCGATGAGATCGAAAGGTATAGGAAAAAACATGCTGAGCGCCTTAAACGACACCCAAATAGCCTCGCCATTCAATTGCTTAATGTTGCTGTAAGAACTGATAGGCTGAAAAGGAAGCAGATTCTGTGATGGAGAAGATCGGGCGTTGGCCCGCTCTCTCTGAAAGACATAAAATCGCTCAACGAATCTGATTAAAGTCTGGAAGACTGATTGCAGATTATTAAAAAAAAAAAAAAAAAAAAAAAAAAAAAAAAAAAAAAAAAATGCTTAAACAATATTCCAAAAATTCTTTCCTATTTTTTCCAATCATTATATCCTTAATTTTTTCTGTAATTATGTTGCTATCTATTTTATATTCTACGTCAAGTCTTTCTTTTGCAAATACAGGGCATTCCGACAATATATGTGGAACTGTTTCTTCTATATTTGGGTCGCAGATGCACGATGGACTCTCCTTGCACTTGAATCGACTCAAGTACTGTGAGAATCCACCGTGCCCTGTAAATATTTGTGTCAACAAATTTTGGGGCTCCATTGACCTGACGATTTTGTATGCTCCTGTCACGTTTGGGAAAAACAATTTGGTCACAGCAGCCGCGTTCCCCGTCAAGTACCTCTGGTTCCATTCGTCAAGCGAACGCATCCGAATGCTTCGCTTTAATTTAGTCTTTATTTAATTAAAGCTAGGTCAGGTACTTTTGAAGATATTGAAGATTATCTAACCGATCTCTTTGCGGTCCAGTGTATTTAAAGAAATACATTCGCTAGTAAGTTATAATAACCACTTGAACCTACTGTGTAATGGTAGGACTTTGCATGTCTTTAAATAATGCTATTCTTGCTATATTATCAGGTCTCATTATCAAGTCATTTTTAAATAATTAAATAAAAATAAAATAAAAATTTCGTGGTTGTTCGACCAGTATTCGAACTTGAGTCTCGAAATTCGTCCGACTAAGGCATCCATTTGTTCATTAGTAAATAAACTCCTTAGTAGGTACTTGGCTTTTATATCCGTAATTATGTATGATTACAAAATAATTAATTTCAAGCGTAAGTACAGTCGGGGTAAGAAAAGGTTCGTCACCTTAACGTCGACATTTGTTTGCACCAGTGCAATTGTCAGTCATGTCAAGATTTCATTTGAAACGTCTGTCAGTTGTCTGCCTAGTGCTTTAGATTCAAAAGGTACTAAGTGTTTTAGATTTTGATAGGAATGAAGGAATGAATTTGAAAAATGACGAAGGTTTTACGTACCGCCCGACTATACTTTGTAGCACCCAATAAGGTCGTTTTCAATTTTTAAATACACCTAATATATTTATAACTTCAGGCTATTAAGTAACAAGGAAGCAAAATCAGGTACACGTTCGCTACCCTCGTTTGTAACAAAGCTTTGATCATTATACATTCGCAAAACCATTATTAAAATTCAAACAAAAAACATAATGCTTACGAAGATATATTTTTCCTTTAATATATGTATGTGGAATATTATGTTTCATTCACTTTATTATTTAAAGGTCGTTATAGACATTTGCCGTCTATAACATGAGCAACGCCATGGATACTGCAAGTGGCCCTGGCATTCTTACCGAAACACAATAGCACAAATGCTGTTTCACAGTAGTCACGCCACATGAGCAGCGCAAAAGACTGCAAAGCACAGTGCAGACTGCGAAGTCGCATGCAACAGCTAGTTGTATTATTATATTTTATGTTGTTATCATCATCATCAGTCCGTATCCCTCTGATGGTGGACATTTTTTATCTGATGGGATAAAATTTTGTCATAAATGTTTTAAAGCAAAATCATGGCTGTCAAATACTGCTGCTTCCTTTTCTAACACAGTAAGACACCTCACATACTTCGAGCGATCACAAAAGAGAATTAGATATGAAATCGGACGGGACAAATAACAATAATATCCCAAAAGGGTTCAGGAGTTTATTCTCAAAAAAGAACTAGCTCCAAAAAGAAGTATGGTTTCATTCGCGAAGGGCTCAGCGATGGTAAATCCCTCATTGAGATTCAGGACACGTACAATGCGCCGTTACCAATAGAGCGAGCTCCAATATGGTTTGCATTGCTGCATCGCATTCAACTTGGAGGAAGAATTTTAATAAGGCTCATTATACTCTTTATGTTTTTGTTGGATTGTAGTTCGTAAAATAATTATAATGTGAGAATTGACGAATCAATAGCTTTTAAGTAGTGGTCTCGCACAAGGTTTAAAAAAAATAGGTAAAAAAAAATGGTATGGTATCTACTTAGGTACATTATCAGCGAGTATAAAGTTACTGGGACGAAGTTGCGTGCAAGTGTCTAGCGTCTAGTTAGCTAGAGTAAAGCTTCGGAGCTTTTTAAGCCTTATTTCGTCACCAAAGTAGTAAATGCTTTATCACACGAAGTTTGTAAACTTATTTTTTTATTTATTTGTTTTTTTTTTTATGTCGGACAGGCCTGTAATTTGGTGGTTACTGCCGCCAGACGGGCTGCCCAGATGACTTGTGCCCTGCCACTACTTAAAAAACACTTTCACTCCTCGCTATTTCTATTGCTCGCTCCAAGAAGCTGTATTGTAACTAGCTAGCTAACATTAGCTAACTATGGGAGATTGTTCCAAAGTTCGCGCATCCGTAGTATCCAAATATGCATGAATTAGCGCGTCTGCGAGATAATCTACCCACTCGCGTAGTACGCTGCGTCTTATCCAAATAATACGAACGGTAAAGCTCATCAGAGCACTAAGCACATAGTACAGTACTAAGAACACTAAAAAAATGTTATGTACATCTATTTTTCACTAAGAGGTTGTTGTAATCGTAGCGTTGTCTACTTTAATAAAGTTGTGGCGACCTCCTTAATGCTGACCTATTTGGAATTTCCGTGTCATTCTTCATTTAAAAGAAGAGGCACGGAAACCAGTCAGTCGGCGTTCAAATCAGCTTATTCGCGGATGAAGGCAAGAGTTTTCACAGGTAATAAAGGCTACATTTGCCTGCCACTTCATAGCCTGCCTTTTTCTTAGTTATTAAAACATTTATTTTCAATCTTTGAACTGGGGAATTTATCGGAAAACAGTACTTTTTTTTTCTATTTTTGTCTGACTACGTTGTCAGGTATTATACAGAATTAAGTATTAAGGATAATCAACCTTGATTATCCTTATTAAGTATTAAGGAAAAGGAGCTCTTTATTCATTCAATCACTGATTTATATACATGATGATATTTACAATTAAAAAAAAACTTGATTTTGTCTGTGTCTTATTTTTTTCGATAATCCCCCAATAACAGTCCTATTACCTATACAGGTGAAATGTAACCTAGGTCCTGTTCTGTATCGCTGACAGTGTGTAAGAAAAATTTCATGACAATCGGTTGAGTAGTTATGAAAGAGTAACAAACAACTTTCCCTTTTTATATATAGGTAATATTAGTTACTAGTGTTGGAAAAATTAATATAAAAACACATAATTAGAACAGTTAATTTAGTTACTTATGTGTAATAGTAACCAACGATTGAACATTATACTGCGTCCTTACGGTTCTACGCACAGTAAAAAAAATTATAGAAGAAAAAAGAATCATACAAAAATGGCTACGTTTGCAAATGCGTCAACACTTTTTGCTATCAAGGCACTCTATCACATGTCGCCGACAGTGCAGTGATTAAATACCCCCGGTCGTAGGTTCAGAGCTAGCGTACACGCGACTGGCACTATTCCAAATCGTTTGGTAGCAAGTAGCAACACAATCCAGTTTTTATTCACAACGCGTTAGAAATTTCAACAGTTAACAGAAATATTGGAATAACTGTTTTTTCACATTAAAGAGGAAAGATTTGATTGTTTGTTTGTTTGAATTGAATGGGCTCCGAAACTACTGGATCGATTTGAAAAAAATTTTCACCTATAGAAACTATAGAAAGCTACGTTATCAGGGAGTAACATAGGCTATCCGTACTAATATTATAAATGCGAAAGTTTGTATGGATGTATGTATGGATGTTTGTAACTCTTTCACGCAAAAACTACTGAACAGATCACCATGAAATTTTGCATACACGTTGTCTGGGATACCAGAAAGGACATTATACTTTTCATCCAGAAAAAAAATTAAGGAAATTATTTCCTGGCTAAGTATAATAGCAATAACGTTGTCAGGCGATATATTGCTTTTTCAACGCGGAAGAAGTCGCGGGCACCAGCTAGTATATTATAAAGTTACGCGAATGAAGTCGCGTGCAACAGCTACCATTTTCAAAATCGGTTAAGTAGTTTTTGAGTTTATTCATTACAAACATACAAATCTTCTGTCTTTATAATATTAGTATAGATAGATATAAACTAACTGTTGCATGCGATTTCTCCCTCGTAACTTTATACAACAAAGACGATATATGTTACTCGATAATAATATAGGTAGCTTTCTATAGGTAAAATACTTTTTAAAATCAGTCTAGTAATTTTTAAGTTTGTTCATACAAACATACAAATCTTTTCTCTTAATATTATTATTAGTATAAACAAATAAACATTCCCTTAACGTATTAGTATAAGAGCCAAAGAGCTTGTTAGTTTAATGCTTATTGAATTGCTAAGTGAACATCTGGTTTATCTTCTTTTAGTGGATTTAACGACGATCGGTCAGTGTCTTCATGAATTACGTAGTGTATGAACAAGTATCCTCTTTCTTTTGACTCGAACCACTGATGGATAGTGTGCGCCATACATTATGTATAAACAAATTTACTGCTTACCAAATTATATGCAAAGTAACAAAATTTTGAAGGTATACCGTTGAGTACGTACGGTTGACTAAAATGTTTTATCCACAGAGCCTAACAGTCTTCCTAACTCCATTCTAATCCGTAATAATATTATAAATGCGAAAATTTGTATGGATGTATGGGTGGATGGATGTATGGATGTTTGTAACTGTTTCATGCAAAAACTACTGAACCGATCACCATGAAATTTTGCATACACGTTGTCCAGGACACCAGAAAGGACATGTGAAATTAAGTCTGTCTGTCTGTTACCTTTTCTCGGCTTAACTTCTCAACCAAACATCATGAAGTTTTGCATACACGTTGTCAGGGATACAGGTAAGGACATAGAGTACTTTTATTATTACATACACACATATTATTACACATTGAAATGAAGATTTCCCGTCGGGAATCGAACCGGGGACGTTAGGCAAGCACTCTTACCAGTCTTACCGTCGTCTTACTGAATAAGGTTGTAAGAAAAATAAAAATTACATGCAAATATTTCAGCAATTTATTAGCGTTATGATAAAATCACGCAAAAACACAGATTCAACATTGAACGACTACGACTTTGCCTATAACTAGAATTCCCCTCGAAGTGAGAGCCAACAACAAAATTTACTATGGCTTGTACAATCATTTTAAACTACTGACAATATAGTCATGGGTCGTTTTACTATTAGGGAGGCCGCAACGCGTTTCGTCTATGGTCGACTTTCATTAGTGGCACCGAAGTCGTGTCATAACGTCCCCGCGACTGATGATCATGTTTCATGACGATCATGATCATGTTTCATGATGATCATGGCCTACCTACGGCCGCGCTAGAAACTCGTTGGGTTTTCGCCGGTACGAATCCGGCATAACCCCCCAGTATATAAGAGATAAGATAATAATAAGATATAATATATGATAAGGTAATATGAGGATTTTCCAACATTTTAAAAACGATGTAGCCTGCGTTAATGCAAGTTATGGAGCATATTTTTAAACTTAAAATAAATATAATTTAGGTATTTCGTTTATTTTAAAGATGAAAAAATCAATTGAAAATTTACTCCTGAAAAACGACCCGTTGACTATTTAATTATTCAATTAATTCAACTTGGACTTTTATATTAAAATGAAATCTAATTAAAATATGATAAGTATACTTAATAATTATAAATATCTATAATTTATCAATAAATCAACAATAAAATTGGTTTAGCTAAATGAAATGTGTGAATATTTATTTGATCGAAGTCGTTAAACTAATCTTAAAACTAATTTTTATTATCATTGTTTGGCTTAAATACTTTAATTAGTAGAACGCTAAAAATCTGTGCCTTATTACGTAGACAATTAAGTCGAAAATTGAATTTATGGATTGCAACGCTGAATATAATTTAATTACATACGAATATTTAATATCTAACACAGCCATTACCTATATAATATATTTCTAATACAAAAGTAGCAAGTTAAATTTCAATGAATTGGCACAGATGTTTGAGCATATAAAAAAAATAGGAAGTTACTTAGTATCATGATTATTAAGATTAAGGGCCTCTTTCACCATCTCTAAGTAAAGTGTCAAGTAGGCTAAAGTCACCGGCATGAAAGCGTATGAGTTTCACCATACTTCGAGTAGCATTACTCAAGGGTAATTTCAATGAAATTGACACAATCTTGTGTCTACTCGTAACATTTACTCGCCAATAAGCTTTACTTAAAAAGTAACTAATCAACACTTTACTTGTAGTTGGTGAAAGAGGGACTTCTTAACATATATAAATATTAAATATATTAACACTAATTTTAAATTTTCACAATCATGTACGATTGTGAATAGAAAAGTTTTCTATTCAGTAAAGTTTCAATTTGCACACTGTTTCTTTGAATAGGTACTTACATAACTCATGAATATTAAAATTAATGAATAAAATTATTACAATTATACAAATTACCATAGATAAATGATTGGTTGCGAGACCAATCAATTTTATCTTTGCAAATTACAATAAAAATATCTATCTACTGCGCCGTACTTTTCAAGTTAGTGAGTGGTGACATTCTACACTATCTTTTACTTCTGTTCTCTTTTGTAATTACACTTTTGAACCTCTTAATTAATATTGTACAAATAAAATTAATAAAACCAAAAAATGCAAACCGCATTGACATTTCACTGACTCATACCGACTGTGGTCACTACTAGTACGTTACTAGTACGCTACTAGTTCTCCACGAGGTCTTTGATTATTTTTTGGTTATCACCAAAATATGTAACCAAAATTTTAAATATAATTTTTCATTATTTTAAATATAATGTAATGTGAAAAAAAAATTTGGTTACGTAGGAGCATGTAATTTTAAGAAAAAGAATGCAGTCTTTGTTATTAAAGTCAAATTTCTTGTCTCAAAATAATTTTACTATCCACTACAACCAAGGGCATGTCAAATTTATACCCACTTTAGATATGAAAACACAAAAGAAAAATGTCAAACGGAATGAAGTTCTTTAAATTGTTATCTTTTTTTTTGTGACGAGACCGAACTGAAATTAATTAAAAATTCCACGCGTTTTGAGCACTCCATGGCTCACTTTCAAGATGTTGAAAGAGCGAAATGGACGCCATTTTGTTTTCTCATGCATTCAGACCACTCGGTGGTGGTAGTATTATCAAGTGAGTTCAAGTGATTTCAAGCGATTTTTCTTGCTTTAAAAGCACTGAAATTCTATAAATATACGTGATGTTTTTATCAAACTTTACTTACATATTTTTTTTAGTACTTATTATTTCAAAACTATATGAATATTATAGTTCACCTAAGTGTCACAAACGTCACCAACTCCTTTTCTTTCAACATTAAACAAACTATATTTATAATAATGCAAAATACAACAAACAAGTACGTAGTTATATAACATTATTTCTGTGTCAATAATACAGTATGTATTTTTAATGCATTGAAAACTGAATTAGTCGTAATTTCTTAAGGAGTACAGAAACGAAGTATTTAGACTTCAATATATTGGGTATTCTAACAATTCTACGCTTTGACTTTATTATTATAGTTAATCAGAATAAGACTTCAATATTATAGTTAAGTAAAACAGAGACTTATGAAGAGTTTAAAATAGAGTTTTCAATTATAGAAGACAGAGTAGAAACATGTAAAATATCTACAAAGTTCTACGGATTTATTCTTAATACAAATTACATTCACAGCCTATTGTGGCTTAATCTTACTTATTAAGATAACGTCACCAAAAGGCGTTTTTTTAGTCATGTTTTTATAATGCTCTTTTTGTCACCCATCAGCTGTACTGTAGTATCTATGGCTTTTTGAAAAGCGATGCCATTACAAAATAAATTTTCCCTTGTTTTAATTAAATATTTTTTTCTTTAATGATCTGCAAATACCTGGCTGTTTAGATAAATTAAAGTAAAATACGAATTTCGAACACATGCAAAAACAACCTCATCCAACTCTCTATTCGCCATCTCCAATTACTGATGGAGTGATAGTACCCGCAACTGTGCTAGTCATTGGTTCAACGGGCAAAAACTGTTGTTGAGCCACCGACGACAACATCATATCGATCGGCTTCGTATCATCGTAGAGGGACGGCGCTTCGCAAAGAATAGCAAACGTTCCAACTATAGAGGCGATTGTGAAGATCCAGAGGAAAAGACGATCCAAAACCATTGCCACGAAACCCCAGTCTTGATCTTCCTGTTAAAAGCATTTCATACATTTACATCCATTTGCTCGAATCGATTTTATAAGTCCTCGTTACTATTTCATACTCGTTCACTATTTTTTAAATTAATAATTATAAAAAAATGGAATATGTTTTAGTTTCCATCTAAATTATTCCCATCCGTTTCCTTAATTGTCTATTTTGTATTAGAAATAAATTAATAACAAACATGAGAACTGCTTAGTTGAAAAACAGATGTAGAGGCTACATGAAAGAGAGTTAGGAGAAGTGAGTACTTTACTCATAACAAAATAGAACATTTAAGGAAAAAGGACTGTAAATCAATATTATAGTGAATAGATACCATGTGATATAACATAATCTAGAACTCACAGCATTAAACTCATCCTGTCTCTGCATATGGTGTTGGATGAACATCACGTTATGTATCGCCTTCTCTAATTCGAAAGGATACTTTTTACGAGGAGCCACATCGCTAAGGGAATCGTCTAGTCCAGACATCACAGAAGGTAGACCATTGTAACCAGCTCCTAAACTGCCCAATGCTCCAACGAGCCCGCTAAATCTAGTGTAACAAATAGGGACAATTATTACTCTTCATAAAGGGTTTTGAAAAAAATTATGTATTCTAAAAATTTGAGCTACAAGGAGCTACAAAGGAGGAGACGCAAATTTTATACAAAATTACCCCAGCCCTGGCGCAAAAGGAACCTAACACACATACACCCCCCCCCCACACACATATATATATGTGTGTGTCTTGAAATGTTCAAAATTCTGACAAGTTGCTTTTACCCCGGGGCTAGGGATATTTTTCGCGCCATCCTTTATGCCTCAAATTTGGTAGGTATTTGTAATTGAACTTTATAATACTTAAATTAAACACAGAACAATGAAAACAATAAAAAGCCTCCACTAAACAATAGTGATTAAAATCGACTGAGACTTACCTATTAGTAGCTGTCGTGGTGTGTAGTCCATTGCAACCGCCTGGTAAATGATGACGCAGTGAATCAGGACTCGATGCGTTCGAATGTACTTGATCGGCAGCCTCTAAAGCGTCCTTGAACTTATCCTTCTTCAAATTTCTGCCAGCAATCTTCTGAGCTGCCAAATCCCTTAGCAAATCCTTGGGCACTCTCATTAGTAGTAACTTTGGCAGCTTCGTTATAAAGAATGTTCTAACCCACGGCGCCATTGTATGAGTACTTGGTTTTCGGTAGTGCACGTTTAATATAAATATTGTTATTACGACTGATAGACCAACCAATAGCATAGTGAATAAAAGATATTTCCCCAGCAATGGTAGAGCAAGAGATGTCGAAGGTATAATCTCTGATATTAGCAAGAAGAACATGGTTTGAGAAAGTAGTATCGAAATGCTCAGCGCAATCTTCTCTCCAGAATCGGCTGGCAAATAAAATACTAGTACAGAGAGATAAGATATTCCAACGCAAGGTACTATCAGATTTACCGTGTAGAAAAGAGTTTTCCTTCGTAGAGTTATGTTGAAGAAAATATCTGTAACAAAATAAAATATACATACAATTATATATAATATGTGAGATTTACACAGGTATATTTGCAGCAAAAGAGTAATTCTGGCTAAAGCTCTCTTTAAGAAAGTTATCTATAATAAAACCAAAAACAATACAAAATCGAAACACTAAAAAATTGTTTTTTTGTAGATATCTAGTAACTCGTATTAAAAATGATGGTTTCACTTTTCTTAGATCCCTAGGATCTAGGAAAATAATATTTATTTATTTATTTAGACAGTTACACTAGCGACAAAATCAGCTTAACTATTATAATTTTACTAAAAGATATGCCATCAAATAAAAACTAACTTACGTCAAATAAAAAATAAATAAAAAAATAGGTACCAATAAATTGAATATTATAAAATCGTATGTCCTGACTATTAAACCTAAAAACTGAAATTTGGAACAAGGCTTTATATTTTATTGAAAATTTCAACTCCGTACAAAGCCGGGGACGCTAGTCTAGTTTGTATAATAAAAAATCTCATTAAAGCTAGCAAGTTATAACATACGAACAACAACATACCGTGTGAAATTCTTAATAAACTTTACTTAAATAAGATTTCTAAATGAACCTTCCACGGTTCATTAAGTTATAGTCCAGACTTAGGGTTGATGAAAATTAAAATACGCACTAACAAGATGTTGCTAATTAACATTTCCATATTTTAAACTTTCTCTCTTTAAAATTTTTATTATAGAGATTTTATAAATATTTCGCTACATTTCGCAATCACACGATAACTGCAATCTGAATACACATGTTATGTTTTAAAAAGGAAAACTCTCACAGCATTGAAAGGGTTAACTGGGTTAAAACAATGCAGTTAAACCGTATAGATAAAATTTCAATTTCATCATTTTGTATGTATACAGATTGGAAAAGTCTGAACACATCGGTGCATGCAAATGCAATAATTACCGACACAATCGAGCCTTGTTTGTTCAATTCTATCGTACGTAACTTCATTTCGTTCGGCGTATTCGTTTTTGCAAATTTTTTGCTAAATCATTTTAATGGGAAATCGTTGTAGAGAAATTTATTTCAGGATACTGGTGTGCTATGAAAATACAAGATTAACTCAATAATAATAATCCTACTAATATTATGAATGCGAATATTTGTGAGGTTGTTTGGATGTTTGTATTCTTTTACCCATCCCTTCATTATCTCCAATCTTTAATCCTTATATGGTCGGCAGCGCACTTGTAACATAAAATATGGCGTTGCTTGTGTTACCTATAGGCGACGGTAGCCACCTTAACATAAAAAAATACATTATAATTATTATTGGACGACACGTTTGGTCTAGTGGTTAGTAAACCTAGCTGTTAACCAAACGGTCGCGGGTTCGAATCCCGCTAGGGGCAAATGTTTATGTGTTCACATTTTACCTTTGCACATGAGTCATGGATGTTTTGTATTTATATGTATGAATTTACAAAAAAAGTAATCTATGTAGTATATCAACTGTCTGGTATTCATAATACAAGCAGTAGTTGCTTACTTTGGAACTAGATGGTGCTGTGTAGAATGTGTGAAGATATTTATTTATTTATTTATTTCTTTATTTATTTATCATATCAGTTTTTAAACTGCCTAACAATTAAAACAAAGTCGCGAGCAAAATTAGTTATAGGTACCTACACATAAATTTGCAAACGAATAAATTAACGTAATTTCTACAAAAGACAAAAAGTAAAATATTTACCTACTAAATATAATAATATTTAAATTTTAAATTCTACTGACTGTCAATCCAAAACTGCTGACACTATCCCAGTTGAATCCAGCTAACAGCTCGTTTACCGTCCGAGGGTATAATACACACAGATGTAGTCTAATGCAGTCAATTTTACGCCTCACCAACAATTGCCATGGTCTGGCACGTTGATCATGATTAAAGCTCGCCTCCACGTGACAAATTGTCCCTCTTACACAGTATTTACACGTGTGTAAAAGCTATTTGGGAACATTTTGACACCGTACTGTAATATATTATATCCCTTGACCTCGCATTTCATTGTAATAAATTTACTTTGACACTGACAGACACAGCGAAATGTTAAAGACTATAGAGCTTTAGCACGCGACTTCGCCCGCGTAACTTTATAAACTTTGTTATTCGCTGATAATGTAGCTTTCTATAGGTGAAAGAATTTTGAAAAACGGTCCAGTAGTCTTTGAGTTTATTCATTACAAACATATAATACAAAAATACAAATTATAATATTAGTATAGATTATACTTAGTATGTATGCAAGATGCAAGATTGTATTATATAAAAAGATTTCATATATAATTCAACATTACCATTGTAAACAAAAAAATATTTATATTTCTCACATAAAACGCAATATAAACATCAAAAGTCATCAAAAAATCATACAGCATTGAATATTGAACTGTTTCCGTTACTACTCTATGTGCTAATTTTATTATTCACGTCAGCTTGGGCTATTCAAATAATTGCCAAGGTTTGAAACTTCCTCCCGGCGTCTGTATTTCCGAGCTCATACGAGTATACGAGTATAACCCAAATCTTTTCAAAGTTCGATTGAATAGACATCTTCTAGGTGAGCTCGCTCCTTGCTACATAGCTGGTTATTGGCCAAGAGCAAACCGATTTCTAATAAATAAATAAAAAGGTTTAAAAATAGCTCATCATCATCATCATCTCAGCCGTAGGACGTCCACTGCTGGACATAGGCCTCCCCCATAATTTTCCAATAGGACCGGTCAGAAGCTGCCTGGATCCACCGCTGACCCGCGGCCTTTATTAGGTCGTCTGTCCACCTTAAAAATAAATAAATAAAAAATAAATAAATAAATAATTAAATAGCTAATTTTTTAAATTCGTCACTGAGCAAATACGTAATGGTGTGAGTTAAATTTTGTGAAAGCGTTTTAGATAAATTACTCGTGCTCTGGCGTCTCCTCAACCGCAGTGGAGGTCGTGTGGATTGGGAGCAATTTGAGTTCCTAACACTAATGGTGACGATACGCGTAAATGCTACTTAAATGCTGCTAACATTTTATCAGCTACGGTAACTACGCGTGTAATGGTTTCGATTAGTATTTGCCTAAATTTTACTGGCTCTTTATTAGCCTTTGTATGTTAAATAATAATAATATAATTTAATACTTATATAAAATTCTCGTGTCGCGGTGTTTGTTGCCGAACTCCTCCGAAACGGCTGGACCGATTTTGATGAAATTTTGTGTGCTTATCGGGTAGGTCTGAGAATCGGCCAACATCTATTTTTCATACCCCTAAATGTTAAGGGTGGTCCACCCCAATTTTATTTTTATTTTTTGGCAAAACAATTTGTCGGGTCAGCTAGTATTTTATACAATTTTCACACATTTCACACAGCACCATCTAGTTCCACACTAAGTCACTAAAGCTTGTATTATGGATACCAGACAGTTGATATACTTCATAGATTACTTTTTTTTTGTTAATACATACATAATTATATATACGAACATCCACGACTCAGGTACAAAGGTAAATGTTAAGACATAAATGAAATATTCTCTGTTAGCGGGATTCGAACCCGAGACAGTTTTGCGGTCACGAAATAAGCTTTCAGTGTGGGCTTTGATGCGTTAGTCAAATCACTAATGCATCTAAATTACATTCGTAAATTGATTCGGCTACTAAGACGCGGGGTCTTGTATGTAATGTTTTATTTTTCTCTCTTTCTGGCAGTTTCAAGTACATACTAGCTTAATAGAGATTATAAATTATCCTACCCATTAAAATATGTTCTTGTTTTCCATATTCATAACAATGATTTTTAATCATTACATTTGCAGATTTCTTTCAGAGTGAACGTAGCAATTTGTGTACGGCACTGTGTGATTGGTTTTGTTTTTGAAATACATAAGATCTTAAATCCACTGCAATTAATCCAATGTAAATTAGACTTTACTGCTTTGAGTTAAGATATAAATTTCATCGAGTACACAGGAAACACATGTCGACTTTTATTATCTTCATAAATTTTCCTTGGAAGGAACAATTCGTTCGCATTTCTTGGGGGCGAGCTTATTTGGAAACAAATAAATTAATACACACGCGCATTTTATGTGGCAAAAAGGAAAATTTTATGTAAATATGTTAGAGCTTTTTCGCTTTTATTCATACCATAAAGTTATTCTTAATTACGATTTCACTTAATAAAATAAGATTATACTGTGGCGGTGCAAATACCTTCGGAAATAAAAATCAGGAGTTTTCATTTTTGACGTGACGTTGCTAATAGGCGTCTTAAAATAATAATAAAAAAAAAACGAGTAAAGCTAAAAGAGTTCAGATAACATCTTTCTATATTTATTGTAATGAAGTCCCATAAAATTTTTCATACATATATTTACGTACATACATACACCTATCCTACATACATACATGATACACCATTTTCTTGGTGTATTATTAGAACAAAAAAAATTACTTTTGACAGAACTAGGTTTTCCGGGCGAAATAGTGTTACATATTTGTGACCAAAAAGTAGGGGTCAGAAAAAATATTTTAAAAAAAATGTTCAATGATTTCGTTGGGTATTTTGCAAATAAAGTGGGCCCGGCAGAGCCGTTGTCAACTGACAATGCTAGTTCATTTCACATCTCTTCGTCAACGTGACACCTGTCGCGGGTTTCTGGGGGTGTTCACTGAATTCGCGAACTACTTTTTATACGACTCCCGTAGTAGTCACTTTTTGGGAAAGTAACAAATTGTTTTTTGATAGACGGACGAGGGTTATCTAGGCTGAATTATATAGGTATATATATTTTGTATTCTCTTAAAACACTGTTTCAAAATTAATTAGGTTTTAACAGTAATTCCTGTAGCTATGTTAATAAAGGCGGCATAATGATGTTAAAATTTACAGAAGAATAATATTAAAGCTCATGTTTTTTATGTTGAAATCGCCAGATAAGCTAACGGTCTATCTATAGTTAGTAATATACTTTCTTTCTAATATTATAAAGAGGAAATATTTGATTGATTGTTTGTTTCCATTGAATAGGCTCCTAAACTACTGATTTGAAAAAATCTTTCACTGTTGCGAAGCTATACTTATTATCAGCATGCAACATAGGCTATATTTTATAAAGTTACGCGGGCGAAGCCGCGTGCAACAGCTAGTGTTTTATAAAACGGTAGCGGTTATACAATCTCGTGTAATTAAAATGATCTATTAACAACGCATGAAAGGATCCCTGAAATGGGCACAAACAAAAAGTTCACATCTCCCGGGCGCCATTGGACGGAATTAAATGGGCGCTAAATAAAAAGGCGTCATTACGAACTCAAATGTGTTTATCTAACGTGATATATATGACTGTTTATTAAATTACTTACACGGTGAGCGACGCGGAATTAACTAAGGATGTTGGGGTGTGGCGTCAGTGAGAGCGAGTAATGAGCTGAATTTAACCTAATAATTAAGTTAACCTATAATCACTATGTTTAAAGAATTTAAAGTTTAACCTAATAATCCATATGTTGAAGTAATTCTATTACAATATATTTTAACTAAAAATTTATTTAACGATTTTAAGTTAAGTTAAATCGTTACGACTAATTTAATACGAACTTGAAGATTGGTGAATTTTTCTTAACAATATTTACATAAATGATAGATAGAAATTGGGAAATATTAATATAATATAACTTAAAGTGACAGCACGTACTTATTGAGTCCTTGTCATATATTTAAGATCCGATCTATGTCAATATAAAAATATGAAAACAACTCTGTCTGACTGTCTGTTACCTTTTCACGTCTTAACTTATCCTAAAGATCATCGTTAAATTTTGTATACACGTTATCAGGGGTACAGAAAAAGACATAGAGAACCTTTTATTTAGAAAAAAGTAATGTTCTCAAGGGATCGCATAGAAATCCAACGCCGGGCAAAAGTATAACGCGTGACATAATTATTGCTGTAATAGCGTCACGCGTTATATTGCTATTATATTTTTTTTAAATTTAGTTTTTATTTTTTTAATACGGACGAAATGGCTAATAATATGCTACAAATACTTCAACAACACTAAAATATATTATTATATTATAAAGCATGGAACGCAACCTAACGCCAGAAGTTGCAGATGCCGCCTCTACACAATATTGTTTTAAACCCGCTCTGCTTATACTGTAACCACGAGAACGCAAAAATATTTGTTGAGAGGCAAAAATTTGAAGCAGAATTCGTATTTTCATTGCGAACTCTCTACCAGTTGTTTTACGAACAATGTCGTCTACTTTTTGGCAAAATACCTTCTAAATACCATAACAAGTAAAAATGATTTTTTTAATACATATTTTTAATTTCTTCTGTACTAAGCTGCGCTTTGGTTTATCATTATAACAAGAAAACAAGAGAAAATTTAAAGTCACATTATTGTGTCATTTCTAAATACATCTACTCAGTTATTTAATAATATAGGTATGCGTACACCTTGCGTAGTCTTTTGTGAACAAAACAATCCAATTAGAAGTTCAAGTAGGTATCATTTTGTATCATATTCTCATTCGTGAAATTATTGCACTGATAAGGGAATATAGGCTACCTCTGAATTCTATTCAATCTCTTTCTCTTTCTTCCTCTGCCAGGCTAGTTACGAAATGTATTCAATTAGGATGTCGCCGTCCGTCCGGTGGGACTCGTGCTACACCGGGCTGCAAGACCAAGTCTTGTCTGCGAATATAGCGAGTGTTGTCATTGTCAAGTGTCTATTTTGAATCTTTTTTTATTTAATTTTCATTATTTTCCATTTTTCGGTTTATTAATATGAGGTATAGTGTATTTTTCACAACTTGAGCTGGCATAACAATGTTAATACAAGTCACGATGTATTGTGCCCGTATCGGGCTGGAGTCCCAAATATCGAAAGTATAGAAATATCGGTGCGTTACAGTTCCACCTTCCTTGTTCGAACTGCTAAGGAGTGGAACTCATCGCCTGCGTCTGTGTTTCCCCAAAATTACAACCTCGGGGTTTTCAAATGTAGGGTAAATGGGCACTTACTAGGTAAGCGTGGTCCACCTTCGGTCGCATCTGCACCTTACATCAAGTGAGATCGCGACCAAGCGCTGCCTTGATTATTATAAAAAAAGAGTATGAATTGGTTCATACAAAAGTATATTAGAGATATAATTTGTGCGTACCCCGTCCGTGCCACGATCCGGATCCTGCACAGTGTAATGTGAACCATCCTTTATTCTGCTTTGCTAGCAATACTAAGCAACAAAAGTAAATCCTCCCAAAACTATGAATTTCCAGCATGAAAAACGGCACAAGCTTTTATATTATTGCTAATTTAAAATTTCGCCTCGCCGTTTTTTCTCTGTCCAACAAAGGCATATTGTTGAAATTATGAGCCACTTTTTTCCTAAACAGCTGAAAGTTGGAATATTTTCGACTAATCCTTTGGAGATCTTACAGTTCCCAGAGCAACAATCTCGCTGAGCTAATCTCGAGTACAAACGCTGTAAATTATAAGGGGAGACGAGTCTTATCTATGCAAAGTTAGTACGTTTAACTGCCGAGTTGTACAGGTTAAGCGGTAGTATCGCTGCGTTCTGAATGCTGATTGTGACGTGCTACAAATCAACCGAATTTTATATACAAGTTGGAGATTGCCTTTAATGCTGTTGTTAAATTTTATGAGAATTTTCCTCCCGTGTTCAACGGATTTTATGGCTGTCATGTTAGACAATGTATAAATAAAACTTAACGCGAAATCATCTATTTTACATAATGAACATTGAACATAAATCTTATCTATATCTGAGTACACAGAAATGGCAGGCCACATAGATAAATGATTGGTCTCGCTGCGCTCGGCAAGATACTTGCCGGCGTTCTTGTCAAATGCGGCAATAAATACTACGCCGAATATGGCGTACTCGAGCCAAATACGTGTACGTGCCAAATGTTTTATTAAATTTTGGGCATATTAAAATGCCAGTTTGCGTAGTGAAAAAATATGTGTAAATAAAAAATAAATGAAACTGTGTAAAAAGTGATAAAGAGTGACGATGTCTTACACACACTACAATAAAAAGTTGCCGCATTCATGGAGCTATTGTTTTTAGATAGCGTTCAATGACCAATCAATGATCTATGGCAGGACACTTTGCGTTTCGCAGTTACAAGTTGGGCAACCCACCTGGTCGCAGAAACTTCCGCAGAACCGAAATATTTTTCTATACATTAATTATTATTATTTTATAGTATAACATAATCAAAGGGTATTTACCAGGATATGGCTCCTGACAACAGGGATAATATCTTTCGTGTCTCTCGGCTGGCACTCCAAGTATATCCCATTCGACTGAAGGATAATACTCCCGAAGATCGATGCCAACATCAACCATATCTCCCTTTTTATGGTTTATGTGTTTCAAATCAATCTGTGAATAAAACACACAAATAATTATTTATTATTCATATATCTTAAAAGTAGTAATTATTTAAGTTTTTACTATGATCACTTTAAGCACATGTTGCGTTTGTTAAATAATGATATATCATAGTAGTTTCCAAAAGACTTCAACATCCAGTTTGTTCCATAGTTCACGGGACCCTAATTTCGACAAATTTCACCAATTATTTAACAATGTACATCACTGCTTTTAAACTGTTCTAAAGATTACCTGATCACCATCGTAGCTCCAAGATCCAAACTTCAAAAAACAAGTTTGCTGGTCGAATGGGAAGTATCGTACATCGATCTCGCACGAGGACTTGAAGATAGCTGGCGGCGTCCAAAGAACCTTGCCGGTGTGATGAAGGACTGCCTTCGTCATTGTCGTTACCACGTATTCGCCGTCAGCACTGTTAAGATATTGAATACTCAGTTATTACTAGAAAAAAATGTGTGTATCAGCTCCGACACACGACTGGAGTTTACTGCTTACGAAAACGATTATAAAATTTAAATTTTGATAAACACGCCGAAAGAACATCGTTCTTTTTTAAATAATATTGTGTTATTGTATTCTAAAAATATTATAAAAATATAAAAGATATTCAAAAATATAAAAAAATAGAACGTAACTATAACGCATAACATAACGCATTCGTGTGACAATTCAGGTTTTACTCCCATAAATTTTCATACCATGGGCTTATATTATATATTATATGCAAATCGATTCTTAAGGAGTAAACTCCAATAAACTCCAAAAATATCATAATAGTGATTGATAACGAACACAGAAATTCTATTTGGATAGTAACTTTGAGAGAAACTTTGTTTCACGGAGAATTCTTCAAGCTACGTGAAGCTTCAAGCTTCTACAGTCGTCGTCAGTACAACTTTGAAGAAACTTCAACTAGAGTTACGTTTGGTAGTTGAACCAAATGTGGTTAATTATTTCTTGTAATGCTTTGAGATTCATACGGAAGCTACCCTGTTGCCTTGGCTGTTAACATAAATATATCAAGAGTCACACAGGACGTAATACGGACCAACTGAGACTGTGGTCTAAGTTATGAATGGTAACGATGAAACACGAAATTTGATTAATTCGATCACTTTAAAATAATCCATAGGATACTTTTTAATTCTATAGCTTCTTCATAGCACTTTTACGTGCTATGAAGAAGCTATAGATTGAATGTTAGCATATTTTTGTAGTAATAGACATGTTGGTGTTAGTTTTTAGCCATTTACTTATTATTTCTTTAATTTTGTATTATATCTTAGTATGTATTATAACTGAGTATAAAAATGTAAAAATGTAAAATATGTAATTTACCTGATAATAAATGAATTTGAATTTGAATATATGTATAAGACAATTGTCTTCAACAATTACTACTAGTCTGTTCTGAGCTCATTACTCAAACTCTTACATCATGAGATCATGAGAAACTCTTAACTCTTTGCTACACGGTTGCTGCCAAGAGCATGGGTTTGCTCTTGGCGAGCATCTAACCGTGTATCGTAGCTTGCTAAGAAATAACACTGATCTCAAAGACTATATAAGTATAATTGGGAGTATAGACACGGCGTAGCCCACAAAAAATGGTAGTAGTAAAATTCGTCCACTCGAGCCGAAGTGGACGAATTCGAACATAGTCGTTCGCTAGTCGTAAGCTAATCAATATCGTTGTGCAGTATACATTGATGCGTTAGTACAGAAGACTTTTAACTAGTTTCTTTTTACAAAAGCAATATTCATTTGGAATTGCGTGTCAATCTCTCAGTAAGTTCGTAAGTATGATTTTAATACTACCACAGATTTCAGGGCTTTTTGCTTGCTACGCCGCATCTATAGTTTAGATCAATGACTGATCTACTATTTTAGGCATGAGAAATTAGTTTTCTAAGATGGTCTTAGATGACGTAACTAGTTTCGTAGCAAGAAAAATAATCCTTCACACGTAACCGGTTGCGTAGCATTGGTTTCGTCGGCGGCCGATGGAGAAAATTTCTCGTAGATATGACAATCGTTATGAAGCTGATGAAGCTGATGAAGTCATGTTATTCTTTCTTGTGACTTGTACTGCTTAAGGTCGCACAGCGTAAGATTAGTCGCACGTGCGTCTCCCATCAGCTTTTGATTAATGGCCGCCGGTCTGTTTTGACACAACATGATGTATCATTTCTGAACGCTTTCTTGCCGATCGACGCAATCAATTAACTTTCTCGATAGGTCTACGCAACGATGTCGTGTCTCATGACTGTATTTCATCTAACTCGCATAAAAACTTATCAAATTTATTTGTCGCATTTAGTTGGTGACCAGGATGCGAAAATAGGTTAGCGCTAATGTAATATTATACAAACTTCATAAAAGTTACACAATTAAAAGTATACTCGTACCTGTGGTGTCATGTTTTCATTCATAGTAAGTATATTACATTTGTATTTTATTTAAGACGATCCCTTGGGAACAGTACTTTATAATAATAAACGAATATAATTATTATAGTTTAAAAAAAATGTACAAAAAGACACAATACTTCCTAAAATAACACAAATAAAAAAAAAACGAGTGTGCTTATGACCACACGACTGAAGTGAAACTTCTTTCGCTCCATCTGTATGTATATATATATATATGTGTGTACAATATATACATGTATACACATGTATATATTGTAATAAACGTAGAATATTGAATGTATTGAACAAAATATTAATTCATAAAATTGTTCAAAACGAAATAGAATTACGAAAAATAACTTCCGTTCGCCTTGCCCGATCACACTTTTCGTAACGCTTACGTCACGCGTTCGCCAGCTTACTCCCCAAGTCAAGCGTGCGTAAAGAAGTTTCACTTCAAAAAGTAAATAGTTTCGCTGTTAGCGATATATATATAATAGTTGAGCTTGGTAATATTACTTTAGTCTATAGTAATGCATTTTTAATATTAACAATGTCACGTACGAACGAATCTGCGGCATCCTCTCAAAAGCTAGTGCTAAAGTCGGTCGGAATTTTCTATCAGCAGAAAATATAAAATTGCATAATATAAAGCTAGAGAGGATAAACCTCGGTTTATAGGAGTATTCTTCAAGCGAACTACCGATACAGTGAAGTAATAAACGATACTTTGTCCAATAACTAGTGATGAGAACACGCCGTTCTGAAGTATGAATTTAAAAACTATTTACAATATAGTTTAAATTTATATTTTGATACAGAGATGGCCTATAGTAAAGCAAAGGAGACACCGCAAATAATGTAAACAAACCCTGCCTGCCCTCTGTCCTTTTCGCTCATACGAAAAAAACTGGCTACTATGCTCATCTTGTCGAAATTCCTCCTTTTGAAAGCGCTTTGAAACATCCTTTATAATGCGCACTGCCAGGGTTTGGAACTCCCTGCCTGCGTCTGTATTTCCAAGCACATAATAACCCTTTTTTTTTGTAGCATCTTCTGGCCTCATCCTTGCCACATGGCTGGTTGTTGGCCAAGAGCAAACCCAACTCCTATAAAAAAAAAATACGAAAAGGCCGGCGCCAACAGTTTCATGGTATAGGAAGCCATCTTGAACACCGCTTCAATTGTTTGTTTATAAATTCTTTGAGTTGTCTCGTTGGCCTCGCTTTAGAATTGTTCGATCACAATATTCTCTAAATAATATACAATAAACCACATCTAAATCCGAGCGATAAACAAACACAGGCAGGGATGCGATTTTCTTTTATACTTTTTCAAGATTCGAACCAATTTACAAGATCACTTGTTATGCCTCACGGTTTCTTCTGCCTATTTGCGAACTTGTTTGTGTTAGTAGACCGATCTCGTTTATATTTTCATATCCGCATAGCCGTATAGAGCAAAACCAGGACGCGTCGCTTGTATAAATATAAAAATGAATAGTTAATTTTGTTGCTAAGCGCAAAACTCCAGAACGACTGGACCAATTCAGCTATTATTTTTTCTAAAAAAATAATAATAAAAAAATAATATTCTTAAAATATTTTTATTTGTTTAAGTTGAAAAAATATTGTGACTTCTCTGCGAAGCCGGGGCGAGTCGCTAGTTATAAATCACTAATTGACCCCGCATAATGTACTGTTCTAGTTTTTAATATTTAGTGTTCGCAAATTAATCTCGAAATAATTCGAGCGCTTCTATTTTCAATTTTAATATTAGTCCGCGAGTGCCAGTAAATCAATTCGTATAGATGACATCCGGCAACGAAGGAGTAATGGGAAAATTAATTTGGCCATAACAGCACTAGACTAAGTTAGTTCGCAAACGTATATTAGCTTTATCGCGTGTATTCGAATGAAAGTAAGTTAACTTCATTATACATTAAAAAAAATTATTTAGTTCAGAACGTTGAGTGCGTTTTTTTATAGGTACGATTTTTTATATTAAAGTTTTATACAATGAAAAGATTTTTTTACACACCATCATGACTGACATTTCACTTGGCAGTTTCTATTTCACTTGAAAGATTTTAGTCACTATGTAAATATTGTTTCTAATCCTGATGAAATAAATCTATACTTCTATACTAATATTATAAAGCTGAAGAGTTAATTGAACGGAATTAATCTCAGGAACTACTGGTTTGAATTAAAAAAAATCTTCTTGTGTTTGATAGTCCATTTATCGAGAAAGGCTTTAGGCTATATAACATTTTGAACGCGGACGAAGTCACGGGCAACAGTTGGTTACAAAATATCCCATTATTATATCATTAAAGTACTCTTCATAATTACCATAATATTTACGAACCGAATTATCTAAATTAATATAGAAAACTGTTGGCAACTGGCCGGTTGGTGGCCACAACGAATATTATAATTATAATAAGAAGAAAAAATATATTAAGTCAGTAGCATTTACAATGTTGGTAGGGTTCAGGTTGTGTGTCGAATGTATATATATGTTTATTGTTAAATATATGTTCTGAATTTCTCATCATCCTTTCATTTCACCAATACAGTCCACTCCTCAACAAAAACAATAATTGATTTTCCTTTTAGAACAAAAATAACTCTACTATTTCCTTCTATATACCGTGCAAAATTCTACTAAATTGCACAGTAGCAGCGGCTAACTTCCCCTAGATGCGATAATTATGCGATTTTAGAACAATAACTTTGCATGTTGCGAATTATTTCTTGGTGTACGCTCGACAATAGAAGTGTATTTCCCGTATTTTATTTTTATTTTTTTATAATATAAAAAAAACTATTTATGTATCTACATCACCATATCTTATATTAAATTATACTATTAGCCCTGGCAAATTAGAAAAATCAGTGGTAATAAATAATTCGGGTAGTTTTGAAAATTGGTACAATTATACCTTACGGTATTCAGATGAGCATACTAAAAGTCCTCAAGGGTGGGGGTTGTGCTGAGAGTGTGTGTGTGTTGAAGGTATCTTTTTTCAGGTTTTAGCTCATATGTAGGTATATTACGCCCCAATGGTCGACAACAGACCTCTTAACTATGTAAAGCAATGTGATGGAATTTTCACCATTAGAGTAAGTAAAGTTTAGACCAGAGAAGATTTAAAATTGGAAAGAATTGTAATTGGAAAGGACTGTGGGCTCTAGGGGAAACTATACTTACAAGTAGGTATATAATAAAGCTACAGTTTCAATAATGCGCTAATTTCTGATACTACTAGACGTATTCCAAAAATTATTTTTGAAGTTGATAGACCAACACCCAACACTTGAAGATTTTGTAGGCTACATAACGTCAATTATAACGAAATTAAACACAAATATTTTAACATTTTTTTTTAAAACCAGTGTGGGTTAACTAAAAAAAAACATTATTATATAATAATAAGTATCTTAAAAATGTTCGGAAGAATATATCACTTATCATATTTACTTCATTCTCTTGATAGAGTTTCCGAACTAATGCGGATTACCAATAAATCGAGGCGAAGGCTTAATACGGAGTTATATCGAGAGACCTTCAAGACTCTTACTCGACATGACAGGATAATTACAACTTCGAGACTATATCTAAGTCTAGGTTCTGAAACTGATGCGTGTATTGTGTATTACTAAAAGTGTATGATATACTAATAGAATAATATCAATATTTGCGTGCACTCAGTACCTACATTGATATTTAGGTAATAACTGTTTAAAATTATTTAATACTAGCTGGTGCCCGCGACTTCGACCACCTTATGTTCTTTCTGATCCCAAACAACGTTTATGAAAAAAATCATGGTGATCGGTTCAGTAGTTTTTGCGTGAAAGCGTAACACAAACAAACGCACATTCACATTTATAGTAAGGATAAGGATTTCGACAATTTTGTTACACGTCTTAAGTGCATAAATAAAGACATATTGAAGCATATGGTTAAAATCAAATGTTAAACATAGAACTAAAAGGCAATAGATAATAGATAATTATTCCCTTAATATCCATGAAAGGAACCACTCTGCCTTTAATTTTTTATGGGAAGGTGTGACATAGACAGCTTTTCTGGATACGTTTACACATTTCAATATTGTCGAATTATATAAAAAATCAAGAATAACATCAAAAATAACAACTTACTTGTTGTATAATACGATGTCCGGCAACCATATATGCTCAGACGGTACGTACAGCTCTTTTTGCCCACCATACTCTGAGGGATCCCATTTGAACTTATGGTCTTCCCATTCCTGTTAAAATTACACAATTATTTTATTCGTAATTTAGTTATAATATACTAGGGGCCTCTTTTACCATCTGTCAAGTAGGCTAACCGTCATTTAAAGTCACCGATCATTGGGGATGATGGAGCTGATATACCTTTGTTTGTACGGTAAAAGTTCCAAACATTAAAAAAAAATCGTCAACCGAGTGCATAATTTAATAAAACATTAATAATAATAATAAATAAAATTATTTCTAAAAGTAACTAATCAACACTTGTAGTTGGTGAAAGAAGCCCGAGGTGTCACTGAGATATTGGTTATCTCAAATTAATCTCTTAAATGTCAGTAAAAGTACTAAATAAATGAGCAGAAATGAGCCATTTTTAAATATCCAGTGATTTCTAGAGTTTGAACTAGATTGCTAGAAATACAAATTTTATTTTTAAAATTTAATATGTCAGGCAAATAAAAATGAATTTAAAATATCAGTTTTAGTGTTATACTATGCCCCAGAAATAGTAACATCTATGAATTATGAATGACTGGAATTTATGAATGACCAGAATCTATGAATGAAACGGAAATAGCAACATTAGGAGGACTGCAAGTATAATTTGTTTGAATAATTTAGGAGATTCGAAATCTGCAACGAGTTTATGAAATAATAGTTTGTAAGTAGGTATTTGATCATAAAAATGTTATATACAAATTAACAACTACAAGCTCAACAACCGATCTAAACTAATAAAATTACTTACATGCTCCAACCAAACGTTTGTTGTCAATATCTGGTCCTTTAGGTTCTGAAACAAAAACAATATTTATATGAAGACATAAAGAAAATTATATAGGTACCTACTTCAAAACAATACATGTAACCAATTCTTGTTGACGCAGGTATTACTAGAGGAGTTTAAATTTTATAGAATAGATTTGAACATTTGTTGTTCATAAAAAGTTGTCCATATCTATCTATATTAGAATCGAGAAAGTACAAAGCTCCAGCATTCAAGGTTGAATGTACAATTTACTAATAGGAACGAATCGTAAATTAAAGAAGAAAGAATTTAAGAGAGACAATAAAGTGAAGGCAATTAATATTCCCAAGGGTCCTTTATTTGTTGCTTTGTTCGAAGGGAATAGTATTCAGCCTTATAGCTCGAGTGCAACAAGGAAGGAAGAAAGGAATGGCAGCGGCTTGAACAACAAAAATATACCTATTGGAAAAGCTTTTGGTATGTAGTATAGTTTGTAACATTTTAAAAGTAACAGTTTATAGACTACTCTATAAAAATAATAAATAAAGTAAAACATGACAATTCGCCTGACCCGGGCGAGATAAATTCGGGCGATTTGTCCATTATCTCGAAAACACTTATCTTGAGACCCTTACCTACTTCAAATATAACAATATATGCAAGTTAATGAAGATTGCACTGCAAGTGATGTCAGACCTGTATTACATTTATATTAATCAAAAAATCTATTCTCTTTCATTATTGATATCAGGATATTCCAACTATGAATTATTTTCCGCTGTATATGTGATATTGAGATTGAAATGTTTGACTTAAATTTGTAAATTGAAAACTGAGTACAATATAGTACTCTTTTAATAGAAAATATTATGGCGCCTTTGTCTTCGAAAATAAATAGGTGCGCAAACTGTAATCACAGATTCAATATTTTATTTTTATAAAGCTGTTTTCGTTTTGGTCTTCTTGTGGGGCTTTATTGCGAAACATTGATTATAGTCAACAATCAGTTCCTAGAATCATTTTTTTTTCAGAGTTAAAATCTGAATACTTTGAACTCTATTCGTGTATAAATTCACCATCCTTATGTCTATTATTTCATAGTAGTATTTCCAGAGATACGAGTAGTAACAGGAGAAGACTAATGTATCCATTTACACTGTGAGATAAATGCATGCTTTTTCAGCGGAGTTTCATAGTGTAAAGGGAAAGAGGCCTTCGATAAAGCTGTAAACTCACAGATAGTACAAAATTTCGAAGTCAAAATAAAAAATACAGTCTCTTTATGATCATGCATCATTATAAATTTCTAGTAATATATACGGCACAGAAGAAATTCAAAAATCATCGAAAAAAATATTAATTAATATTCAAAATTATTTACTTATTGAACATCATAGCAACCATATACCAACGGAACACCCTGGCAAGGTATTAAACACTGCTATTACCTAGTTGTATTGCAAGAGCTAATTTACTTAACTAATATCTAGGCTCTGGAGTCACCAGTTATATCGATCAAGCGTTTTGACAAATAAAAAAGTGTTCATTTAATATTAACAATAAAATGCTGTTGACTAACTAATGCATAAGGGCTATTCAAATATACTTAGTATAGCTGCCTCAAAAGTTAGGCTGGTTTACAATGGGTACGACCGTAATTCCTTTACAAAATACAAAGTCGGAAGTTCGTTTCAATGTTAATACCCCCGCAACGCATCTCAAACCTTGGTCAGAATGGATCGATAGGCAATATACTTGGGCCTCTGCCAAGGAATTCCCCTGGCTCATCAAAATGAATGTGCCATGGTGAATGGTGTCGCGGAATGGCCTGAATATGTAGACTTGTGGATTATCTAAAAACGATTAGTTTTGCAGTACACAGTACCTACCCATGTCATGAATTTAAATTTAGAGAGCGATGGAGTTACTGATTTTGTTATTTCTTTCCTGGTATAGGTAGCTTAGTGTTTAATTTTTTACTATAATTATGAATTTAGACTTCAGTTGATTTAATTTATAGATATGGAAATTATTTGAATACCTTTAGGAGATATGCCACATATTATTTTGATGGTAAAATTAATGCGTATTTCAATAATAACATGTAATGACATCACCAAATATTCTATACTAGCGACCCGCTCCCGGCTTCGTATGGGTTCATATTTTTTCTGCAAATTATATATTAAAAACTTCTCGTTTAACGATCTTTCCAATAATGAAAACCGCATTAAAGTCCGTTACGTATAGTTTACTAAGCTAGCGTACATACAAAAGGACAAACAGGGGAAAGCGACTTTATTTTATACTAGCTGGTGCCCGCGACTTCGTCCGCGTTCTGGGTGAAAGGTACCCTATGTGCTTTCTGATTTCCCAGACAACGTGTATGTAAAATTTCATGGTGATCGGTTCAGTAGTTTTTGCGTGAAAGAGTTACAAACATCCATACATCCATACAAACTTTCGCATTTATAATATTTGTACAGATATAATATTAGTACGGATTACTCTCATTTGTCTTTATTCCTTTTGGTTTCTATATAAATGTTGGAGCAATTATTTCCGAAACATTTATCAAGTTAATATATGCATTCGCTTTTACCAAAATTTCTCAAAAATATTTAAAAGCTTATTTTTAAACAGTTTAAAAGCTTATTTTATTTAAACTATTCAATAACGATAGAGTTATTTAAGTTAATAAAGTATTTATTCTCAACTCCCTGGTCGCATAACCTGACCGTATCAATCCAAAGTGAATGAATATTCCACTATGTCCCCGGGGAGGTGACACGCGATGTCTCGAATCATGTTATAACGATGTAACTTGAGCTATTCGATATGCAACGGGTCACGGCCTCCGAGAAGCCTACACCAACTGAATTTCGCTATGGTTTCGCTAGAGCTTAATTTATTCCTGGAGTCGCATATTGACGTCACAATAATAAAGACTGCGTTTGACCAATCAGTGGGAAGAAAATGTCTTTAAACGAAGAAGTTATTTGTAATATAAAAAAAATTAATATGTCTAAATCTGTTCTGTTATCTCCGAGAAGCTACAAAAAATTGTTGTGCAATATTGGACCTTAATTTATAGATTATTAGATAGCACTTATTTCTTGTCTTAATCAACTTGACTTTTCAAGTCGACTGAAAGCAACTTGAACCAATTTTAGTAATAATTATTTTACAACTTCACCACAAGCGGAACCAGTTAAAGTTTTATTACTCCAGTGTTCAAAACGTGCTTTCCAGACTTGGTTAGTGGCCATTCGAAGACGTTATGATCATTAAATAGTTTTGTATGAACACTTGGACATCTTTGACGCGTTTTAATAAGCTACAAATTATTTTATTCATCAAAGAATATGCAATTTTATCGTAATGTAATTTAAATTTTTACGAATTTAAATAAATATATCAACCATGATATAATTATTTATATATTTACATATAACCGACCTAAAACTAAAAATCTTAAAAAAAAAATTAATTAAGTAGTTCGCTGATACATTTTATCTATGTATTTACATATCATAGAATATTCTATTTCTCTGCTAAGTACCTACTTCTAAACTATCGAACGGATATTACGGTTTCAACTAATGAAAAAAGAGCATAAAACGAGGATTTGCTTACCTATAATATGTATTAAAAAAAATCATCCATGAAAAGTCACTAGTATTTTTGCAACTACTGAAAATAAAAACCAGTGAACCAGAAAAATGAGAAGTTGAAAATTTTCAAGTCGAAATTACTTATGTATTTGTCTGAGCGAAATAAATACGGGCATGTTGGCACGCTCTCAGAGCAGTTGGCTAAAAGCTAAAGTCACTTAGTAGGTGCAAAGAATGTTTCGAACGTTTGAAAATGCGACACAATAATTGACATTACTTTGTCTTAAATATTTCCTGTCGAGCTTTGAACTTTGAAACATTTATTCTGCTTATTCTAACTGTAAGTATTTTAATGAGCTTCCAAATTATTTCCAGTCATATTTCCCATCCTATAACCTGTATAGAGAATCCCATAAATTCTCAAATCAGATTAAACGTTGCTTGACTCTACTGCCCGCTTCATCCTGAGGGGCATGGCGCACTTTGGCAGTTCGGGTGCGCCGTCCCAATGAGCAGAGCCGCGGCGGAGTTGCGGAAGAGTGTTCGCCCGCCTTCGCAACTTCGCCTATAGCGGACGTGGAGGACGCAAAGAGGTTTAGTCGGTAGGTCTTCCCCAATACCATCTCGGGGCAGAAGTCCGACATAACCCACCGGTCTGTCCCCAGGCCGGTGGGTATCCATGATGGATTCCTCTTGCAAAAAAAAAAAAAAAAGTACACAAATTTAAATCAGTTAAAATTAAAAAAAAAAGTAATAAAAAAAAAGTTATTATACATATACAGGGTGTCCCACGACTATGCCACATGGAGGGAAAGTACCTCGAATATTGTAGATGGAACATTTTACTTAAAGAAGACATTATTTTAATTTAAAAACATAGATTTTTAAATAATTACATGGTTGAACGGGAATCGAACCCGCTACACGAGAAAAAAATACCCTGTAGCTTTATCATACCGATCGAAAGGCTTCATCATAAGAATTATTTTTTGTTAAATAACATAGTGTCAGAAATAAAAGGAAGACCATAAAACGCGGGCGAAGTCGCGTGCAACAGCATTTAAATAAATTAGCGACAAACTGAAGGTCCCCAAATTATTAAAGGTATCACTTCTAAGTGCACGTAGTCGATTCACAAAGAGTATTAGGTACCTTAATCTATTTATAGTCACAAGAAAGCTTATAATGAAAACAAAACGAAATTTCATGAAATTGCGGTTAAACCCTTCTAGACATAAAACTCAAAGTTCTAAATCAAACGTGTGGCCAGTTCATTTCGTACTTTAATGTTACGTGGCAACTGCACAGCAATTAAAATGCCTTTAGTTGAATTGTAAACGTCTATTTCATTTCAATTAAGGACCCCTTGCAACTCGAGTCATTAACGACTCAACGTTATGCGAACATTAAATGCCGTCGGTTGAGTTTATTTCCATTTTAAAATTCGTATTAATGTAGGTGAGTGTCACTATTTTTGAGTGATTGAAAACTTTTCTTTCAAAAATACACACAAGTAGCTCGAATAAGTAAGGCTATATTTTATTATATTGTAATATATATATATTAAATATAAAATATATTGTATTTTTACTACATATATCACTTATTATGTTATATCTTAAATAAGTATGTAATTTAAACTATTATTTGCTAATTCCTTTACAAACAAACATCAATCAAAATTCAAACTCCACATCAAACGTCAATAGAAATCAGTCGGTCGGTCAGCTGTTTTAATTCGGCCATCTTGAATTGTTCCCTTATTAGAGGCTTATAGTAGGGTCCATGCTTCAATAACTTTATGAAACACTTATTAAGCGGTTTGCTGCTATTGAACGTTTATGAATAACCCTTTTTGGTAAATTTCTTATAACAAGCTTATAAGCCTTCTATAACTTTTTATGAATAAGGCCGTTTAGACAATGGCATCTCTGAATCAATTTGACGTTAAGAAACATAAGATTAATTTCAAAATTGTTAAAAATATTTACAATAGGAAACGAATAATTTATTTGAAAAAGTGATAAATATTGTTTTGTTTGTTGTTTGTTTTCAACAATTGTTGTTGTTATTGTTGACAAAGCAAACCTCAAAAGAGGCTTCCAACTTCACAAAAGTTTCGTTACGAAAATTTTCGAAGAAACATAAATCTAACGGAAATTAAAAATAAATAAATTATGATGTCTGGGTTTGTGGATAATAAATCATTGTGTCTAGTCGAGGACTTTAATATTAGTTCTTCTATAACTATATTATTTCTATTTGAAGTTCAAACCCTTTCAAGAAAAACCTAGCTTTTAAAGTACTTATTTAGACAATAGGAACGTCTATTTTAAATTGCATTGACTTCCAAGTGTTTTGTGCCTTTGAAATCGCTGACAGATCTTGTTTAGAGCGACACTAAAACTTGACTGGATTCATTAAATTCACAGTCATCTTTATGTGGAGAATACGAAATTTATTATTTTAAAACTGTAAAATTTCGTATAAATTTCAAACGCATTGAATCGGAAGTGCCATCACATAACACGACAGTAAAAGCACAAACACGTCCAACTACTACCCTGTTTATGTGAAATGTGATCTGACAATATGGACTAACATATTGAACTTTCTTATGTAGAAAATAAATTGTACAGAATACGTGACATATATACGTATAAAAGGAATTCGCTTTCCGCGTGGGATTCTACATTCCACTATCAGTGGTGCTGCGTGGGTCCGAGATCACAGCGAGGCCCTGTCCTCGGATCCCTGTCCTCGGACCCACACACCGCTACGTCCTCTCCAGACGCAGCTCAGGGGAAATATTCGCCTCGCTTTGTGAGTGGCGGCCCACTGGAATACCGTGAGGCGTTACGAGTCTTTGTGCCTGTCTGTCTGCACATCCACTAACTCCTCCTAAACTATGAAAACGGGGTTTGATGCGGTGTTCACTAATGGAAAGTTGCAGAAATAAATCCGTAAAAAGCTTCGGTCAGATAAAGCTTTTAATACATTAATAAATCATTATCAATATATAAATAAATTACATTTTTCAACATATAATTTAGATATATATAACTTAATAAAATATAGCTTATGTTTATAAAATACGCTGATAATGTAGCTTTCTAAAGGTGAAAGAATTTTTAATATCGGTCCTGTTAGGGTCCAGTATTTTTTGAGTTTATTCGTTACAAACATACAAAAATACAAATATTTTCGCTTTATAATTAGAAAACAGTTAGTACAACATTTAGCACAGAAAACCAAAGATTTAAATCTTTGTAGAAAACTTAAAATTAATACAATATCTTGATTACATTTGTAAACATAATTAATTTCATATGCGCCTTGTATCGGGTTTTCTCTTTACAGGATAGCTTAGTTAAAATTCCTCGCACATCGCTACATTAAAGAGTTACGCACGAAATCCGTACCTGTCGTATAAGTTTTAATGTAATTTAAATGGTAATAGTTCGGCACTGGGTCTTTATCTTATTATTCTCCCGCTCAAGGGTTTGCTAATTTTTTAATGAGGGACGATGGAGTTTTAACTCATAATTGAGTTATCCTGTTTTGGTTTTTGACTAAGAACTTTTAAATGTGTTCTTTAACACTGAAGCGGTAAATTAATCCATTACTGGAAACACACAAAGAAACCTCTTTTATAGGACTGGTTTGATTTTTTTTTTGGTTTAGTTTATTTATCATACGTACTAACTTATGAAGTATTCTATCTATATTATAATAGAAAGAGAAATCTTTTTCGAATTACAAAAGTGTTTACGAATTTATGTGTTAAAAAGAAGTAAGCCTTGAAATTGTATCCTCCTTTATTAGGTTATCTATCACGAACGTAGAGCGGCGTAACGCTCAAAGGCTATTAACGTGATCTGCTACCGTGCTACGAGGGTCTACGAAGCTGCTACGCCGTAGCTCGCTAATTAAACTTTATTTGTGTTTGACCTGCTAACGAGGTAGTGTATTCTAGGGACACGGATAACAAGATTGAAATACGTACAACCAGACTGTACTGATTTCAGGATTTGTAAAATGAATTAAATGTGTAAGTTTAAATATTTTAGTTATTTACGTTAATTTTGCAGGCAGATTGACCGGTGCACTTGATACTAAGGCACCATATAGTCTTTTTTTTTTAGAACTTGTCGATAACGTAAACAATCCGCCATAATTATTAGCTTTGTCAATGGTTTGATCAAAAAACTAGTAATGGGAACTATTGAAAACTACAAATAAAAATCGCGTCTGTATTTCGAGACATTACAAAATCATAGAACACAGTTTTTATGTGTTTTTTTTTTCTAAATTTTCAATAAAATGTGTCAATATAATTATTTAAATATGTATTTGATTTGGAAAATATTACGTTTTAAGTATTTAATTTCTTGAAATTAAGTTCGTAACATCACTGACTTTCAGAGACAAGCTAGATATCAAAGAGACAAAAATTTTACGTGCAAACGCCAAAAGCAAATAGAATTTCAGTTTTTATTAGTTTTAATGAATATATTTTCTTGTGAGTTTCAATTTCGGTTTCTATCAAACCCGTCGTGCGTTCACATTCACGGGTCGATGATTACTTATGTCATAATTTAAATAACCTCTTTATTACAACACCTGTCAACAGTAACAAGCTAGGCGTTCTACCCTCTCGATTAATTATAAACTATTTCAGTCATGTTGTCTTCCCTCCCCCCTCATTTCCCCAATCCCCTTTCTATCTCAACGTAACTTTGATCTCTAAATTAATTTGCATTCGTTCAGAAACTGTTGTATCTTGGCTTGTAGCTTCAGGCGGTCTAAATTATTGTATTATAATGATCTACCTATAACTTATTGTTATATTATATTTAGGTAGAATGTATTACTCCTATATAAAAGTGTATATCTCTATATTTGCTCAGTGCTCTATAGGTATACACTCTAAGTTTGCTTTAGTCTTTACTATAGTACTAATGAGAAATGAAGAGAGAAAAAGTTCGCGAGGCAATATTATATTTAAGTCACTGTAGTGCTCTTCCTTATACTCTTTGAGACTCACGCATCACTCCACGAACCACTCCCACACGCAACCATATATCTTTATATCTGGTACGTGGTACGTTTTAGACTGTCTTTGTAATGTTGCCAGTGAACAAATATAATATGCATACACTACAGTCACAATTACAAGATTCTTTCACCTGACACACTCATTAACTTTTGCTCATGGGGTCACTCACGGCATTAAGTGTGGGCAGCCCGAAAGACGAGCTCCAACTCGTGTTGTCGTCGTGGATGACTTATCTAACTAGCCCGGCTTGTTAGTGACAATAGTCTTGTTCGAGATTATGAAGCTCTACCATTTTCCCACCTTAGTAGGTACATTGTATGTACCTACATACATACATGTAAGTACTGCACTTTTATGTATGTACATATGTACATACATGTAAGTAAATATTTATATTTATTTATGTAAGTACTTCACTTCCATGTAAGTACATGTAACATACATACATGTAAGTGCACTTCAGAATTTATTTGGCAAAATCCAGGTGATCCCTTATTGGTGATTCGTTCGGGGGGCAGCTGGGGCCGGCCGTTCTCAAGGGGAAGCAAAGGACCGGCAAGCGCAGCGTAGGACGTACACTCACAAGATAGATAGACGATCTGATAAAGGCCGCGGGTATCACGTCACACGGTGACCGGTCCTATAATTCCTGGCTATTTGGTTTTGTTTGTACAAATACTCAAAAAGGTGACCACAACCGAAAATAATATAAGCCTGAGTATGTCTTTAGGTGGCATGCCCGACAGATGTCGACCGTAAGTATCTTCCTTCAGGATATATTTCCTGTATACGTTCATTTTGATAGACATCTTCATTTCGTTGTGCGTCTTTAACTTCGTCAGGAATTGTAGATACAAAACCTTCAGGTTCTCAAATTATGTAGGTCACCGACTGAGCAAGTCATTATAAAATTATTAAATCAATATTATTATTAATGGAAAAACACATGAACAAACTGAAAACGGTTTTATATGTAACTTTTCATATAACAATAACAAATAATAGAAAATTATATACATATATCTATTGTGTCAAAAAAGAAACTTACCAAATCAATCAACTGGGACAACCGCAGACCTAGTTTCACTAAAACTGTGTTATTATTCTTATCAACAGGTCTTATAAGTCTATTATAATTACTTAATAGGTCATCGTAAAGTCTTTTCGCATCTGGATTACAGTAACAAACACTTATAAATAGTAAAACAAAGATTATTGTACGACACATCGCGTTAAACACTCAAAAACAATCACTCAGCCATGTTATAGGTTATGTTTCACGGATAAAAGGTTATTTAACATTGACAAAAAACGTTCGATTTGTAGACAAGAAGATTATTTAAATGATAATTGATGCTTGAAATGCTAGGAAGGGATTATTTTTTGTAAATTTGACAGCTACGCCCGCAAGCTGGTAGCGATCGGAGACGCCTCTCTCTCGCTCAACAAGCGTTGAAAAACATGGCGGATCTGCGCCGACTCGGTAAGCCCACGCTATATTGTTTTGTAAAAACTTGAAAATAGCTACAATATCGTATTTTTTTTTCAAGCTTGAATTACTTTCTATTTTCTTATATTTTCCTAAACATAAATATTAATGTAACATTAAAAAGAAAAAATCATTTATAAAATATAATATAAATATACTACCATCGAAATATTTATAATCAGGTTTTATGGTTTTTAATTTTAATAATAAAGGCTGGAATGCATTCAGTTAAAATTTTATTATAAAAAGACTATTATAATTTTATTATAATTTGAAATTCGAATACATTATTTACATGTCGGTTTTGGATCGATGTGAAGTACGCATGCGTTTTGGCTCATTCATGGGTTTTACGGTGCGTTTGTAATTTAGCATGCGTACCGAGAGATGGCGTTTTGATGTTTTGTTGGGGACGCTACATATTTTCGGTTGTTGTTTTGAGCTCTATGATTAATTCAGCTATGTAAGTAGGTCATGCGGGTTATATTTAGATGTACTGCGAATTTATCTTCATTACATATGGACATTTTTACTTATTAGTTTGAGTGTATTAGGTTGTTTAAAATATTGCGATATTCTTGAGAGTTGCGTAAGTATATTTTAAAACTAAATAAGAGGCATAATAAATAAACACGTTACCAAATCAATTATGTTTTTTGTTTAGGGAGATAATTAATTTCTATTATATATGTAATAATAATTTTGTAAACTGTTTATTACCTACGTTATATTTAAAATTTAATTAATAAAAATTACACGTCAAACAACACAGTTGCATAAAAACTATATCATCTCGCTACCAATAAGATGAATCAGTGTTATTTTTTTTACATTAGTTATCACCTAAACAACAAGACGTATACTTTTTATTCGGCGAGTGAGTAAGGGATGCCACAGGTCATTGTGTTATAGGTATTGGTATATAGCCACCTGCCATCAAGTGAATCGTCAGCCTGTCTGCCGACCTTAATATTTTAAAAAAATACACATATTTCTCGTAAACAGGTAGAAAATCAGCTAAAGTTCTAGCTAGCCACTAGACCAAATGTGTCGTCAAAATTTACTCAAAATCCACAGCTTCAACATACAATTTACAGACTATAACAAAAACATACTTAATAAATAATTAAGTATTTTACATTGTACAATGGAAACAATAAAAAATAATAATAAGGAAAAAATTAAAGTCAAATACCTTCACATATTACATATAACATACAATATACAGATAAGTATAGGTTTATCACATACCACTCACATACAACTGCCATTGTGCTCATTGTCTTAAAAATAATAACATAACAAATAACCAATAAAATAAAATTATTCGCATTCCATTAACGGTTATGTGAAACCCTCCTGTAACCAAGTCAATAACAGGAGTAGAAACTGATGCGAAACTACGTTTTCAGATTTGAAAGATGCAAAAAGTTTTTCGTTTAAGTTTCGAAACCCTCTCGTTTTATGCGCACATTTTACCTTTAAAACGTTTTCGGTCCTTCGCTCGAGGTACACAGACTCGCTCGAGTTTTACAATCCACCATGTATTTTATACGGGGAACTATAAAATTTCTAATTTTGAGGGTGACTGCTTCGTTAGGTCTTTCCTTGTTATCGCCGTTATTGAACGCGGTAGTAAACTACCTGTTGGGACTCAACTTTGTATAGTTGGAAACACTAAATTAATTTATAAATTTTTAATAAAGTATTTATTTATTATTTATTTATTAGGAAGCCAACACAGTGTACAACAGTTCATACACTTAATGACATTTAAATACTATTTTATAACATTGTATACTCCACTTATAGGCTAACTCAGCATGCTTTAAAAACGAACACAAAAGACGACATTTTCTGTTTTTTTTTTTACAAAATAAAACTAATAAAAAAGAAAACAATAAACCAAACCATACAAAACAAAAGAATATATTTAAGTAAAAAATATATATACTTATATCTATTCTCTGAACAATTTTCACTGTTCAGGGCACTCAAAGATGTGTTTGGTGCATGCGGAAATAGAATGATTATAGGCAAGGAATTTTCATTATATGTAAAAAAATATATAACAAAAGTATCAACAATCACATATAGGTACTATTTACAACAGAAACCAATTGTTCGGACCGTTAAAGCAAAATGGACCTGGTGCCAGTCAAACACAGCATACTTGTAAGGCATACATAATTTAAACTGTACATCGGGGCACCGTCCGCAATGCAGTCTTTGGCATTAGACTAGAACGCTTGGGTATACCTTTAATTCTATTTACATTTCTTCTGAGGCATGTTCAAGAAGTGAAACGAATTGAAAACTGCTAAATAAACACCGTACAACATGCTTTATTAGTGTTTGTGTTAAAATACTAAGGTAAATATTATATTTTCCAATAAGTAGTTATTGCCGGCGATTTTTAATTTTTATATTTGAACATTAAATATTTATCTACTAGCTGGTGCTCGGGACTTCGTCCACGTTCTGGATGAAAGGTATCCTATGTCCTTTCTGGTGTCGCAGACAACGTGTATGCAAAATTTCATGGTGATCGGTTCAGTAGTTTCTGCGTGAAAGAGTTACAAACACCCATACATACATCCATACAAACTTTCGCATTTATAATACTAGCTGGTGCTCGCGACTTCGTCCGCGTTCTGGATGAAAGGTAGTATCCTGTGTCCTTTGTGGTATCCCAGACAACGTGTATGCAAAATTTCATGGTGATCGCTTCAGTAGTTTTTGCGTGAAAGAGTTACAAACATCCATACATACATCCATACATCCAAACAAACTTTCGCATTTATAATATTAGTAGGATTAATAGGATTAATAGGATATCTAATACATATTGTACCACAGTGGCTACAATGTCGTACGGTGGTGTTGCTCCGGCGTAAATATGGGGCTTCAGGACTAAAGGAAATGTGTGTTGCCATAATGATATTTTAACATTTGACTTTCGGGATAATACCATATAAAACAGGGGATGGATGCCTAGTAAATATTAATCACCATTTTGTTCCGCCATGATAACCCTTACACCCTCGAGGCTTATATTAAAATTAGATGTAACGGATTATACGATTTACAAGTAAAATAGGTTGGGTCTCATGTTATTTAGAAGTTTACGCGTAGCAGTTATAAATATGATATAATACTTCATAACTTCACTAGCGTCTTGATCGACTTATAAATGGTAATTTTTCATGTTTCTTAAATTATCATTACAATTATTTATCAGTCAACAAGTTTCCACTGTTGAAAATTCGCCGTATTTTGACATGGCAAACTTTTTTTTTGAAAAACGCTTTTTCTTTAGCTTTTTTTCTTTTTTTTTCTTTAGACACGTTGGTGGGCACATTTAGCATGGGGAAAACAGTGAACTCGCGCCGTCACGCTCTATGAGCGACACACTCAGTGACGTTTAATTTTATTAAATAAGCCATCTACCCAAATTAGTACTGAATTAGTATCCGAATTATTTTAAGTAATTATCCGAGTTAAGTTTTCATTTCTAACGTGCAGTCCTACGACTTACAGTTTTTTTATTGCTACATATTACTTTAATTGTCGTAATTTTTTGCTTTCACGAATATCGGTTTTAAGACATAACTGTTATCATTTTAGCTTTTATGACCTTTTGAAGAATAAGTACTAATTCGCAATATTTTTATCGTATTTAAATTTGAATATCGGTCTGTGATTCCTTAGCTATTTTAAAATGTATTTTTTCTAAACCTTTTTAAACAGTGTCTAAACATTTTGAGACAGATAAAAAGAAGGTATGAGCAAATCTTTTATGTATTTCTTGCGCCAATACCTACAAATCAATGTTATTCGTATCTCTACATCGGCTGGATGACGCGGTTATACATTATTCAAGTTTTAATCTTACAAACGTTAGTTTCTCAGATGTAGAAAACATTGTATACTTACTTATTCTTTTATTATAATATTTAAAGAATTTAGTAAGAGACACGCTTTACATTAAAGTTAATTTTCTTAATATTGGCACATAAAAATACATTACAGAAAATGGCTTACATACTGTTAAACTATATTAATATTAGCACAATTTTGTATTTAAATTCATAGAGCCAACTTTTAGGAGGAGGTCAATCGTCGAATGCGTTCCGGGACATGGCTGTTCACATGACAGAATATACTCCGAGACAAACATCTTCTCACTCAAAATACCTCAGTGCTTCAAAATAAAAGTTTTCGATGTGTGTTGCCAGTGATGACAAATGGCGCTGAAACGCGGTCTTAGAGACCTCGTAACTAAGCTCAAAGTCGCTCAATTAGTATAGAAGTTGTCTAGTAATATATAGGATCATAACGATCTCGCTCGCTCTAACGATTTTGACGAAAATCCAAGGTTAGGGGTTTTTTAGGTCTAGAAATCGACCTGTCATCTGTTTTAGGTATTTTTTTAACGGAACGGTTACAAAAGTAATACCGCTTGCTCGTTTTCTAATATTTTGAATTATTAATTTTTTATTATAAAGTTTCACAGACTTTCTTTCTTAGTGTAAGTGTAATCGCCCAGACTAGTAGTAATAATACAATATATTATACCAATATACCCTGCATGAGTTTGTGTTTTGTGCTTCTCGTATGTTATACAAACCTTACCTTCTGACCTAAGAAGAATAGTACTGATGATGATGAGACTATTATTACCTTTTGTAATTGTAATTACAAGTAAAGAAATGAAACTTTTGAAGAATTGCCGCATCTGAAGTTGTCCATTTGAGTTCAGTGGCACACATCACCAGTTTTTCGCTGGCTAGTACGCGAGCAAGCTGACAAGGGTATGCTATTTATCATAATATCACGGGTAGCTGTCAAGGCGCCGCCTAACTCTTATTAGTTTTTGGATCCCGTGTTTTATGCATGAACGACTCGTGTAATAAACGCCGCTCTTGTATCGATGGGAATTCTTTCAACTTTCTTCTTCAGGTACTGGTCATATTACATTTTTGACGACACGTTTGGTCTAGTGGCTAGTAACCCTAGCTGTCAAGCAGTCGCGGGATCGAATCCCGCTAGGGGCAAATGTTTATGTGTTAACATTTACCTTTGTACCTGAGTCATGGATGTTTTGTATTTATAATATGTATGTATTTACAAAAAAAAGTATTGTATGTAGTACCTACATATATCAACTGTCTGGTATCCATAATACAAGCATTATGTTGCTTACTTTGGAATTAGATGGTGCTGTGTGGAATGTGTGAATATATTTATTTTATTTATTTATGTTAAGGTCGACAGACAGGCTGACGGTCTACTTGATAGTAAGTGCTGCAAGTACGCTGCCGACCATAGAAGGATTAAGGATAAGAGGAAAGGGATGGGGAAATTGGTAGAATTATACCTTACGATATCCAGATGTATGTACGTACATACTAAAAGTCCTCAAGGGTGGGGGTTGTGCTGAGGGTGTAGGAGTGGGGGAGGGTTGAAGGTACCTTTTTTTGCAGGTTTTTGTTCATATCGCGAATATCTGTAGTAAAAGCATTAACGATTCTACGTAATTTTTTTCTACAAATTTGGAGATATTAATTTTTGCTCTACGATCAACACTATAGGAACTACAGGCTATGTAAGTTAATAGAGAGACACCACATATATATCACACCTTGATCTTAACCTAGAGGCTGAGAAGCGATGTCGTGCATTTTGGTTTAATTATTGCATTCAGAACAAAGACGAAGAACGGTAACAAGACAAAGAACGATTAAAAAGTTTAAAGCAAGTAATTTGTGTACGCTATTGTTGTGGTAAAACACACTGAGTTCCACAGTCATAAATTTCGAAGCAAAAAAGTCAAAATATGTATAAAAAACTAAATAAAAATCTCTTTGGGAAAAACAATTCGCATTCATTGTTTTTGTATACCTTCGATATGCAACAAACAAAAACATATTATGTTAATGTTCTTATTGAGTTTTTCAACCAGAAAACAACATATATATATTATATACCTAAATCACACAGGAGCATTTTTCCATTATAAAAAGAACCTCATAGTTTAATTCACGTAATCATCAATACATCACAGAAAACCGCATTTAAATCGGTTAAGTAAGTATTTATTGAGATTAGCGTGCACAAACACACAGACAAAATTCTAAAAAAAATTTTTTTAACTTCTTACTAGGTCTTAAGGGAATATAAGAGAAAATGAACACTTTCCCTTATAAAACAAGATTTTATTCTAGTGGAGTAAACACCAATAGTTACAACTAATAAATTAGCACCATAAATCTATATCTATCCATAAATATTAAAAAAAAAAAAAAAAAAAACCTTGTGAGGAAAGTTTGTATACCTATTTACCTATGTATATGATTTAAAAAAATACCCTTGGGATGTCGGTGGTAAAAATATTGTATAAATAGGTTACATACTGTAAATACTGCGTGAATCGTACTAATTAAAATTAAAGAAACCTTACTAAGTAAGTAGAGAATTTCCTATTGTTCAAATGTATAGCAGTGAAATGTAGCGTAATTACGTAACATAATAAACTTGGTCTCTATAAACTGTGAGAGCAACAAGTTCTCTCAGAAAGTTTGTACGAGAAGCCAATAACAATCGCTAGCAGATGTAAAGAAAAATTTAGTAGAAAATTCTAGCATATAGAAGGCACCTGCTCTGAGTGCACAAGTTTCTTGAACCTACTTTGACTTAATTACACCCGAAAGTGAGAGTTCGATCTTCAATTCGCTGGAATTGAGTTGAAGGAAATTCGAAGTTTGTAATTACTTTTACCTGCCACTGTAGCAGAGTTCTCTACGTTGTATTACCCGTTACACTTAGAATACATACAGATGTTTAAATTATGAGCAATAATATGTTTGATCAGTAAAAAAAATCATCTAATATGCAAGCATAACCTGAGGAAAGGAAAACAATAATAAGAAATCGCCAAGACTAAACAAATTAAATATATTTATGAAATTCAAAGTAAGCACAATTATAGGCCTTTGTTTTGATCCAGGACCTGGCTGTGGGTCCTGTAGGGAAGTTAAATTCGAAATAAAAGCTTCTTTAATAAAAGCTTCTTTCACTGAATTCGCACGCACTGAAGACATACAGACGTACGGCTGGTTACCATCCTCATCTTGTCGAAATCCCTTCTTTTCGGACCAAGCGCTTTGAAACATCCTTTATAATGTGCACTGCCAAGGTTTGGAACTCCCTGCCGGCGTCTGTGTTTCCGAGCTCATATAACCCTAATCTTTTCAAAGTTCGAGTGAATAGGCATCTTCTGGGTGAGCTCGCTCCATCATAGGCCTCTTCCTTGCCATACAGCTGGTTGTTGGCCAAAAGCAAACAAATCTCTAATAAAAAAAAGTCAGGGATTTCCAGTGGAGATAGTTAAGAAATTTTTGAAGTCTGCAAGTAATGGAAAATTTTTATATTACAGTAACAGAAATATCTTGAAAACAAATTTATTTCATAACATCTATATTAAGTGAGCCATACGCGCTGAAACAGCTCCGTAGATGCATACGAGTATGAATTGCTTTTCCGTGTCAGATGGTGAGGTTGTAAAATTTTGCTATAAGGAATTTTACTATAAGGAAGATAGAAGTGCAGGACACTTACTTTCTAATAAACAAACCATAAACCTCTTTCCTTAACATAAATACATTTTTCTGTAATTAATTAGTGACTGAACAGGACACTTATCCAGGTGACCTGACATGATCGAAGGCATTTGTCTTTTATTTCCATTTTATTCGCGATAGTAGTTTTAAAAAACATGTAGTTTTAGAGAAAATACCAAAACGCGTTAAATACTAAACTTTATAGTATAATGGATCGATACTATAAAGTTTATATATATTAGTACGAGGTACATTTATATTTATGTGGATTCCTATTCGAAGGTTGTGGGGGAAGCCTATGTCCAGAATTGGGCGTTTTACTGCTAAGACGATAACGATAAAGGTGTTGATAATTATGATAATGTTATAATAATGTAATTGATATAAAAATATAAAAAAAACAGTACTTAGTACTTTTTTATTGCTCAGAAGTTTAAAAGAAATAAAAGCTAACCCCTTTTTTGGCGAATGGGTAAGAGATGCCAATCAGTCTAAGTAACTGCGAAACACAGTCCTATCACTACTTAATTAATTAATTAGTCTAACTAGAGTAATTCTTATGGAACAGTATTGGTTATTATTTTACAATGTCATATATGTCTAATTTTCAGCAAGTAATTGACATTTGAAGTACATGTTTTTCATTATTTTTAGTCATATCTATGAGTCTCTACACCTTACGCTTCCCACGGAATATAAGTGTACTAGCTGGTGCTCGCGACCTCGTCCGCATTCTGGATGAAAGTTATCCCTTTCTGGTATCCCAGACAACGAGTATGCAAAATTTCATGGTGATCGGTTCAGTAGTTTTTGCTTGAAAGAGTTACAAACATCCATACATCCATCCATACAAACTACCGCATTTATAATATTAGCTGGTGCCCGCGACTTCGTCCGCGTTCTGGGTGAAAGGTACCCTATGTCCTTTCTGGTGTCCCAGACAACGTGTATGCAAAATTTCATGGTGATCGGTTCAGTAGCTTTTGCGTGAAAGACTTACAAACATCCATACATCCATCTATCCACACATCCATACAAACTCTCGCATTTATAATATTAGTACGGATTTATTATATAAAAAAAAAGTTTCGAAATCCGTTCTAGCGATATATAATAAATAATTCAAAGGCTATTCGTATTGTTGTTGTATGTTTTGTGAGGCTGTATGTCACGTAAGTTAGTTGCATTCTCTTGATGATAATATATCGCGGCGGTACCACTGACACGTTTGTGTTATGCAATTTAAGCTGCGAAGCCGCAATGCGGGCTATGTTCCCACTTACGACTTTACTTCGAGATTAAACTAATTTATTGTGGACCGTATCTGAATTTTACATTAGCTATTGTGCGATTTCACCTCCTTAAATTGCGCCCAGTAGTGGGATTTAATATGTTCACTATATATGCCTGTACAACAACGAATAAAGAGTATTATTTATTCGTAGCTGTACAAGCGTATATACAATACAAGCGTATACAAGTGTATACAAGTGAATTCATTGCTAAGTCCACAACTACGATGATAGACTAAATTACTTTAGCAGGAAATCACTCCAGTGACGGAAAAAGTTTCTGAGTTTGGTTTTAAAATAGTTAACCGCTTCGTCCATTGCTTGTCCGTCCCTCACATCAATGATTGAACACTCCCAGAACGCATACTCGAGCTTTAGACTTTTAACTTTAGACCTTTTTATATAAGGTTTAGTAAAAATAAATAAGATATAAACACCGGTTTCTTGTGCTTTGCGATTTAAGTAACTAATTTAACTAATTTCTAATAATGCGGTGCTTTCATATAATTTAAATTCATATTTGTAATGTTCCATTCTGTTAGTTTTGTATATTGTGATTAAGTATGTATTTGGTTAATATAGGGTTAGTAAGCCTTCTCAAATAAATAAATACAGCACATTTTTTTTAATAAAATTATTAATTTTAAGTGTTTATTAATTTAAAATAAATAAACACTGGCTTCGGCGCTCAAAAAGAAAATTCTTAACAAAATAATAAGCGAGCATTAGTGGATGAAAAATAATAAAATCCTTCAGTTGTTCAAATGAGAAGGTACAATTAAATAAAAGAGATGTAAGGATAAAATAAATTGTAAGTGAAACGGGCGTAGATTCCTTGAAGATAATACAGTTTGCTCGAGAGAGGACGCCGCCGCTCGGTCGGATAATAGGTGTTTCCGCTACCAGCTGCACTAGAACACCTGGGAGCCATGATTTTTACAACAATGCTATACTCGAGCAGCTTGTAATGTTGCGTCTAGGTTGTTGTTAAATATTTCTAGCTCTAATTACACCTTTATATCTCAACTAGACTGACGCGTCCCGGCTTTGCGTGAGAGCATTTGGGATAACGTATAGTATCTTAGTACTAAAAATATTATAAATGTGAGGATGGATGGATGGAGGGATGTATGTGTGTTTTGTTACTCTTTCATGTAACATCTACTGAAACAATTTTGATGAAATTTGACACACAGACAGTTTATTACCTGGATTATTTATTATATGGAATACTTTTTATCCTGAAAAAATGTTAGGTTCCCGAAGGATCGTCTAAAAATTACATAAAAAATACATTTCAATGTAAATTTATTTAAAAAAAACATTTACTCTTATGTTGTTTTATACAAAAAAAAAACATGAAAGTTACAAGAAAACTAAAATTTTACAAAATTATCGAAAACAAAATTAGACTAGTTTTGTTTTTGTTTTATTCATATTATAATATATTTTATAACAAAAGTTGGAGTGCATACATTATAAAGACTCAAATAGGAGCATTTCTCAAGATTCCAGATTATGTCGTCACAGACAGACGGACGGGTAAAAGGAGCGGTGTGAATGGAAAAGGGCTCTCTGTCTAAAAGATAAATTATCCTGAACGACGTTTTCAACCCGGGCGCGATTTTTATAGCGCTCCCGAACGCACGGAAGCGGTGCGCCTTTCTAAAGGCCGCGATGTTCTAAAACGATTATGGTAAATTGACGACTACACATATGGGTCGTATTTGCAACAGAAAAGAAAAGAAAATCAACATGTCTTCATTTGGAATCGTACCACCGACTGCTTTTGCCATAATTTTCAAATAGGACTGGTCGAAAACAGCCTGTCTTCTAACAATTCTGTTACACTTCTAGACAAATTGTCACCAAACACGAACAGATGTTCTCCATCTGTTTAGAGCCTGCACTGTGGTGCGTCTACATCTGACTTAGAGCTCTCTATGTACCTATATGTATAGCTTCAAGTGCTAACACTTCTTTACCGGTAAACTCGTTTCGTTATTTAACTACACAACATAAGCAAAGAGAAATAATTAGTTGGTTTGCATCAAAATGCCCTGATTCTGAGTTAAGCCATGTCGGTCGACATAATCACTTTCTTGTTAATGTTTTCAAGAGAAATAAGTATTCTCTTAATTAAGTATATTATGAAAAAACAGTTTATAAATTATTTTCTTTCAGCAAATAACGAAGTGTTTTAATTACTTCAACTCCCTGTACAAACCAGTGGTCCTTCGTGCCGGATCTTTTCACTTGAACGGACACAGGTCAGTTAGGATTCAGGATTTAGATCTGTGTAAATCTTTAATATCAGATCGCTCCGAAAGTTGTGAAGCCATAATATTTCACACGGGCTCGCTTGGGTCCATTTTATCATAATTCCGGGCAATACAGCGTTTTCTGTCAAACAATACACAATATTATTGGGTTCACGGTCCCGCATGTATTATGTATGAAGATCGGGACCCACTCTACGGGTGTTACTAAAGCTTTGTACTTAATGTGACTATGTGTTAGGATTTTCTTGGAGTTTTTTTAGATTGCGGCCAGATCTTTATGGTGACTTGTCTTTCTTAATTTAGTCTTTCTTAAGTAATTAACTGTACAAATGTCATTGTAAGTTTTTGTTTAAATTGTTAACACATTGAATAAATTGTTAACACATTGTCTCCTTTTTAAATTAAAAGGTGGCATGCAGTCTGACGTTCTACTTAATGGTGGATGATATTTAGGGCCTCTTTCACCATCTCTGAGTAAAGTGTCAAGTAGGCTAACCGCAATTTAAAGTCACCGATAAGAACTGGTAACACCGGTAATACCATTTATAGTCTAATGTGATACATGTTAAATTGTGTCAATTAAATATGTATCACCTTAGACGATCGTTAAAGTAAGGTAGAATTAAGTAAGTAAGTAAGTCGTTAAAGTAAGTAAGTAAACTAGAAAGACGTTCGAATTCCGAGCTAGCTTTGCTCTTCGAAATATAAAATACTAGCTGGTGCCCGCGACTTCGTCCGCGTTCTGGATGAAAGGTACCCTATGTCCTTTTTGGAGTCCCAGACAACGTGTATGCAAAATTTACAACGCCATCTAGGGAATTCTGTTTGAAGCAATGTAGTACTCTAATTCATCTAATCTCACTTCGAATAATGGAAAAAGTCTGTTAACAGATGGCACTACATGTTATTATAGTTTATAAAATTACGTTACGTGTTAATAAAATTAAAGCTGCTGCCCGCGACTTCGCCCGCGTAACTTAGTAAATTATGTACTTAAACCTTCCTCGAGAACCACTCTACCCATTAGTGAAAACCGCATTAAAATCCGTTGCGTAGTTTTAAAGATCTAAGCATACAAAGGGACATAGGGACAGAAAAAGCGACTTTGTTTTATACTATGTAGTGATTAAAATTTCAATTTTACGCGTGTTTTAGGAATACTAATAATAACGACAACAAGTGGATAAAACATGAATTGCTTGAGTTTCTGAATAAAAACAGTAATTCAACTCCAACATTCTTCCAGGTATGTTTCATTTATATAGTAAACTCAAAGAATAAAAGAAAGTGAGGACTTATAACATTTCTCGAACATTCAATAAATTGTAAAGTCAGAGATGATTTCTCGAAGGTTCCTCGAGGAGTTTTAATAGGATCAAGTTTCAGAAAGTTTCACTGTCTCCGAAAGGTTCGGGAAATTTCGTTTACATAAAAATAATAGCCAAAATGTTAAATAAGTTGGTAGAAATGAATTGTGAGAATTTCAAAAATTATATTTTTTATATTCACCTAAAACTAACACAAATAATTTATTTCATTGTTCAATTATTACAGGTTCATCATGACGCGATGGTGTACCTAAATTAAAAGTAATTTAGTGTATAACTAAGATGCAGAGCCTGGCACATAGCCGCAATATAGCCTGTCTATGTGTTTTTTATAAGATGCACATACGAGTACTTCGAAACTACATATCATACCGCTTTCCTCTTTCTATCATCGGACATTCAGACGTATGGCTGGCTGGTTTTTAAATGTTGTATAAGTTTACTGATACAACATTTAAAAAAAAATAAGACCAGTTTTCGTTTCAGAGATTTCCCAAAACTTGGCTGTAAACATACAAAAAAGTTTTCTTGTATTAATGTAGAAGCAAATCAGATTCTACCCTGAGAGGCCGAGTCGCATCTGGCCAGTTAAAAGTTGCTAGTAAACTGAGATGAATGCACCGCAAAACTTTGTTAAGAGGACAGCTTAATGCACGAGAGCGCGAGTCTATTAATTGTCAACCAATGGGTTTAGTAGACGACTACTAAACCATAATTTTGAGTCCATTTGAGCTTAAAGATTCAAGTAAGCGTTTCAAAACTAGTAGGACTACTTAATTATCTTAACATGTACATGAATCTTTAATGACATTTAAGTGTATAAATGTTATAATAAACAATTAAGATAAAAGTAATTTACTTTTAATGTAACATATTATGTTCTTAATGTAACATGTATTTAATGTAACATATTATGTTAAGGTCCAACGGAAACGAAAAAAAAAAGGAGCCATAACGATACGTGGCCAAAGCGACCTTGTAACAGGCAATATTATATTATTTTCTTTTTGAATATTTTACAATTCAAATCTATATAAAATACAAAGATATTGTGTATTTTTTTTCTATAGATAATATTTCATCTTAAACTCTTATTCCTTGCACCGTCGCCGTATGAACATCCGAGATCCGGAGACTTTATACTTTGTACTTGAATATACATACAGTTTGTTAGTGCGAGAAGATATGAAAATATAATGTTATTATAAAGTTTAGTTTAAGGCTTATAAGCACGACGAAATTGGAGCGAAATTTAATTTTTATAATCCATGTTACATTTTTCTTTTTGCTAACCAAGTCCTGTTTCATTGACACTGAAGGAGACGATGGATTTGAGACATCATTGCTTTCAAATAAAATTAGCGTGATACGTAAAGGGTATGAGACCGGAGATACCGGAATCATCTGAAAGAAAGTAAGAAAGAAAAAATATTCACGCAACACAAAGACACAAACATAATACAAAACCACAAGGCAGAAAAGTTCTAAAAAAGATGAGTGTGACCTCGCGGCAGTGAATCGGAAACTGGCTCATCATTGTGCCGAGCAGCGAATCTGATACTGGCTCAGCATTGTGCCGAGCAGTAAATCGGATACTGGCTCAGCATTGTGCCTAGCAGCGAATCGAATACTGGCTCAGCAGTGTGCTCAGCATTTGTCATAGATACGATGTTAATTTAGGATTATTTACCTCCTAATAAATGAAACCTTAAATAGTGCGAGTATTTTTGCTGACAATGAATACACAAATGAACTATGTAATAACTTCTTTTTAAATAATTAATATTTACTCTAAATTTGCTACAATGTGTGGCCGATCTAAGCCTCACAGCGTAGGTACTGCTTGATTAGTCTTTCCGTAACACGATGTAGGTACAATTAAATACATGACCTAATGGTCAATGACGATTAATTTGAAATTACTTAAACTATACAACTATAATACATAATTTGAAAATATGACAGGGGCCTATCAATTGTCTTCATTTAGGTAGACGTCTTCAGAGATGCTAACGGGCTTTTGGATGCTAGATGGCTACAGTAGCCGTATACAAATAGGGATTTGACGGTTGTCGCGCACAGAGGCCTAAATAACTCATTTTCCATATATGCATAATGTAGGTATATTATCTGGCTCATCGCGTATACGCACCTGTATATGGCGTGTAAGAATCCTTGAAACTTTTGAACTCATCGAAGTTTCTGAGTACGCAAACGTGAGAACCTCTACGTAATATTTAAATTTTATGCTAAACAGGTAAACTTAATTTATATACCTACTTATACGTACCAATACAATATACATATGTTTAAGATGCTGTTATATGTGTAAGATGGATTTAATAGTACTTCTAATGGCTCTAACACCAATAGCAAATATTCAGTGCCAGGAAAAAGGACAGTGGAAACGAAGATATTTTCGTCATAAGAACTGGTATTGTAATCATAAGCTAATATCATTCGCGATTAGGGCCTTACGGGGGTGGAAAAACCAAAAGTTGGAAATATTATGGTGGTAATTTCCAACTGTAAATAAATGACTGGAAACATATTGGAGAATTGCCGTATTGCCACCGATCCACGTACAAGTTGTACAAGTCGTGAATAAAAAACGCGAAACATATCTCCAGTCGCATTTTTCAAAGAGAGAGAACGCAATTCCGAGATTAACAAATGGATTGCGTGAAAAAGTTCTAGCAATAAATCCACGTGGAGTCACAAAACTCGTAACGACACGTTAAATTTTATTACCGACCTCCCCCCCACCTCACACACCCTCCACAGAAATGTTAGGTAGCTATTAAACTTCGGATATTATTGAAATGATCTCAGACAAAGGTTGTTATTGCAAAATATATGCGAAGTTATGAGTAAGCGCTTAAGAACTTATGCGTTCTTTTCTATCGTCTTGCATGTTATAGATCGAAAAAATGGGCAGAATAGTACATTATTGTTTATGGTAATATTAAGTAGGTATGTTTGAAAGCGGATACGTGGAGGATAAATAATTTTCAATGATGTGTTAATACAATAATTCTTTTGTTGAAATAATAATAATAATTTATGCAATTGATTACAAAACTTGGTTTTCCTCATTTTTTCAAATAATTTCTCTTAAACTACTTAAGGGATTTTGATAAGGTTTTCACTAATGGAAAGAGTGATAAACGAGGAGATTTCGCGAATATAATTTGCTTATTATAAATTGCAATGCAGAAGAAAAATTGCAACCGTGCAAAGCCTGAGGCAGGTCGCTAATTTAAATATATTAAATATTTAATAAAAAGTTAAAAGAAAGCGGCTGGATGCGAAAAACCAAAGAAAGACAATGGAAGGTATATAAAGGCCTATGATAATGATGAAAATGTTAACTGATATTGTATTGCTCCTTATTCATGTCAGAATAATATTAATTTTATTATTGATGACTTGTTGTTCATCAAGGAGTATTTGCTGTAATAGAGAACCTGTTTGACGAGGGAACACTTACGTAATTAACACTACTATAAAAAGGTTACTCAATTATGTATAACGCTCAAAATATTGATAGTGCATCTTGATGTGGCGTGTCTGTTATATTTTTAATCTTTGTCGAATTCATAAATGTGTGTCTTAAAAACTTTGTACGTGAGAAAGTCACATTGATTACTTCACCATTGGCTCTATATATAAGATAGATAGATGATGATATGTTACCATTAAGATGATAAATTACCGTTATTACTTTTATCAAATTTTGAAGGTTTTAACTTAAAACAATAGACGCGATTATGATATAATTAAAGCCATGAAGTTAGCAAGTAGTTAAGTCGTGAAAGTGTAACAAACAATAAACTCACTTTCTGTTTGTAACAAACAAACAAATATTATTTAGGATTCTACCAGCTGTACAACAAAAAGTGATGGTTTTACGTGAAAGAGAACATAGATGAAGGAAAACGGTAGTCATAATTGTAAAATTAAAAATATAAAATCACTGTTTCAGATTACTCTTTCGTCTATATATTGTGCAGTTTAGATCTTAGATTTATTTATTTCAATTTTGAATAAAAAATTATTACAATATTATCTATATATTTTTTATTTGAATTACTGTAGTTTAATTAATAAAAAAACTCTCAAAACTTGCTAACAAGAAACATAGCATAACTTCTTGATCATGTTTCTTAGATAAAATATACTAAATATAAACTTCTTTGCGATTCCCTTGCAAGTAACAAGTTTAAATTGCTTTAGGGAATTCGTAGCTCATTTCAAAAACAACTCGAAAATGAGTTCTCGCTTATAATTTATCAAGGTTATTTACTACCTGTGGATATTGTCATCATCAATTATTAATATTCTTAATAGGAATTAATAATTATTAATAGGCAAATGCATATAATAAAAAATCAAGTGTGGTGAACACCATCTTAATTATTGGCTGTTTTGAACGGTTTTATTTTCAATCCAATTAAGAAATTGCTCTTAATAGTCAACTGGGTTCTAGCAATTGCTTTTGAATTTTGCATTCGAATGAATTCGAATGAAGTCAGTGAAATTCTACGTTTTAGAATTAATGATTTATCGTTCATGAAATCCGTGACTATCAATAGCAAATTTGTCCGTCAAAAGTGGAAAGAAATTGCTGTATTTACCTCATTTTTATGCCAAAGGGAGGCAGCCAGACTGTCAGTCCATTAGATTTGACGGTTACTTCCACTTATGTAGATTATAAACATCAGTAGCTATAAAATTAGCCTGCCAAACCATGTGTTTGGAGTGATCTTTCTTACGAAGAAGATTGTTTTGCCACCGTATAGCGCCCGTCGTAAGGTCCGCCGAGGTGACCGGCGTACCTCCACTTTCGGGTACGCCGAGGTTCTGACAGAATAGTTGAGAACGTAGCACTCCCCGCGCTGGATAGCCGTGGCTATCCGAAGTCATGTCATAATGTCCCGGCTACTTCGCCCATCAACGGCCGCGCTAGAAAGTCGTTGGATTTTAGCCGGTACGAATCAGGCTTAACTCCCCAGTGTCCCCTACCCAGCCGGATATCCAAGAGGATTTCTCAACGTTAAAAAAAGGAGGTTTCCCGATGCATAATAGGTATAACAATATGCATATGCATCGGCGCGAGGCCAGGAGGGAGACTAAGCTATTTATGCATGAGACTTATTGTTTTCTAATCAAGTTTAGAACAGCGACGATTGCTCCTGGATGCTATGTTCTTGTATAATGTCTGTCATAACCGCTATGACTTTGCCAAGTAGTTCGCAGCGTATACGAGATAAACTATTTATGCCGAGGCACCTTTATATCGTATTATGCACAAGTACAATTGTTTATATACAAGTTTAGATCTATTCTCAACTAGCTCACAAAAACAAAAAAAGTAAAAATAATATTGTTAATTTGCTTGTTGTTCGTTGTTTTTGTATTTTACTGTATTTTTTTACATAAATATTTATAAAGTTTTCTCTGTTAAAAACAAATGTACCAATTCGTCGTTGTCGTTGATTGCCTCTATTTATGTATGTTTCTCTATCTTCAAATTTACTATATATGGTGAAGTTGTTTGTTTTCTCAAATAAAATAATATAACATTACAACTTAAATCAAAGAAAACAAGCAATAGGTTATTTATAAACCAACTGTAAAATCTCAAATCCGATACCTTAACAATTTTTACTTTGAAAATTGCAAACTTTTGAAACATACGAATCGGTATTGTGTTCAGTGTCGTTGCGACGTTGCAATATTAGCTATAATTAATTTCAAATAATATAATTATAATACTAATAAATAAATTTAAGTATCGGTTTGTAATGTCAAAAGAACTGCTTTTTACTAAAATATCGAAGTATAATACGCTTCTGGCGAAACTTTCACTGGAAGATAGCTGATGGATGATGTTATTTATAATAAGTATATTAGTTAACAAAGGCTACTTTTATTTTAGAAAAATAAAAATATTTATTGTTCATATATTTTGTTTTTCCCGATATGACTTAATTTTTTTAACATTTGATAAAATGTAAAAAAAATAAGCGCGTTGGGAAACTTATTTTTTATGTTAAGATCGACAGAGAGGCTGATCCACTTGATGGTAGATGGCTACCGTCGCCTATAACACAAACAAAGCTATATGCACTGCAAGCACGCTACCGACAATGGAAGAATTAAGGAAAAGTGATAAGGAAGGAATGGGGTAACGGGCTCTGGCATCTCTTATTCACTCACCAAAACACAACAGCTAAGTATGTGCAAGCAACGAATGTAAACTAGAAGTAAGCGCTTAACTATGAGTCACAGCGGGAAGTGGCAAAACTTGAGCGCGTATATTTCTCGATTGCTCCGAAAATCGTGTCGTAATTCCTCGAGATTCAATTTAAAAACGCTCGGAGCGCGGTCGCAGCCTCGGACCATTTCGTGCTGGCCAGTAATTGGAGTCGGCCTTGCATCTGCAGCATTCGTGATACGATTGACCGATTGAGAATTACTTGTTAGCTTTTCATTAATCATTTTGTTTGAATTCTCTCCTTTGTTAACCTGGGCTAGTTTTGGATTTCATTCGGACCATTTTATTTTCACAATTTCTTTTTGTAAATTCGACAGATAGGCTGACGGTCTACTTGATGGTAGGTGGCTACCGTCGCCTTTAACAAAAGCAACGTCAATATTTGTTTACTTTATTTATAAACGTTTAGGCAATTATTTTCCCAAAACTCAAAGCCTGGCAAAACGTGAGTAGCTGAAAATGTGGTTTTATTAAATATACCTATTTTAAAATATTAGAAATATTTTTTAAAACAAACAAAATAAGATGAAACAAAAACGAACAAAGTAAAGTCTGAACTGAATTGCTTGAAAAGAAACTAGCTCCGCTTTTCATTTATTTGAGCGGATATCTGATATATTATTTATAACCTCTCAGAAACGTTACCCGCAGGCTATGTAGGGACGGAATTAAGAAATCGTGTTAGTTTTCTTTGCTTAGGATTTGGTCTGGTTTTTTTTATTCGATGGGTGTCTTAAAAATCATTATTTCGAAAATAGAAAATGCTCGGGTTTATACTTGAATCAGGAATGAGGAGGTCCCTGGACTTACGAAAGTTACCGACATAAGCAGGCGAATCAGTAAGTTGAAGTGGACAGGACATAATCTCAGGGAGCCGATGGTAACTGGAGCCGGAAGGTTCTTGAGTGGAGGCCACGGACCGGCAAACGCATAGCGTAGGATGTTCACCTACAAGATGGACAGACGACCGGATAAGGCCAGCCGGTCAACGGTGAGTCCAGGTTGCTTCTTACCGGAAAATTATGGGGGCCTATTATGTTCAATAGTCGAACTTCTGCGGCTGAGATGATGGTGATGACCACATTTTATTCTCACCATGCCTATTTTTAGACAATGGTCTACCTCATCTCCACGTCAGCTGGCTTAAAAATGTATACAATAAGTAGTCTGCGGGGCACGCAACTCCTCAGCAGCTTACAGTATAGATATAACGTGTTGCTGTTGGGCTCAGATATTATAGATATAGTTGTATAGTTGATAGCACTCATAGAACAAGTAAAAAAATGTAATGCAAACGGCTCTCTTTCATGTGTGCCGAGATGGGTATTTTTTTTTATATAAGTCAAGGCAGCGCTTGGCCGCGATCTCATTTGATGTTACGTGCAGATGCGGCCGAAGGTGGACCACGCTTACCTAGTAGATGCCCATTTACCCTACGTTTGAAGACCCCGAGGTTGTAATTTTGGGGAAACACAGACGCAGGCAGTGAGTTCCACTCCTTAGGAGTTCGGACAAGGAAGGTGGAACTGTAACGCTTCGTGCGTGACCGAGGAACTTCAACCACGAAGGGATGAAATCCCCGCCCGCGCCTCGTGTTTCGCAAGTGGAACGGTTCCGGTTGGATCAAATCGAAGAGAATGGACGCAAACTCTCCATGGTGCAGACGATAGAAAATTGATAGGCATGCTACTTTTCGGCGATGCTGCAGGCTTTGAAGTTGAGACTCCACAAGGGAGTCGTCGCCAATGAGTTTCTTAGCTCGCCTTTCAATCGAGTCCAGTGCAGCCAACTGATATCGGGCAGACCCATCCCAGAGGTGGCAGCAGTACTCCATGCAGGATCGAACTTGTGCTTTATATAAGTTTAGGAGCTGTCTCGCAGTGAAGTACCGCCTAACCTTGGAAAGGATGCCCAATTTTCGGGCAGCCGTTTTGGCAATGGACTCGATATGCCTACCAAAGTTCAGATTGGCATTAAGGTCTACACCAAGGAGTTGCATGTGGTCTGTGATTGGAACAGACACTCCCCGGAATGACGGGTTCAGGTCAAATGGACTCCGTTTCGCAGAAAAAAGACTCGCTTGCCAGACTATATACCAAGAAATCCAGCTATAAACTCTCCTTGAGGAAATGTTTAATATTAAAATGTTTACAAGTACTATATTCGGTAAGGAATCACAAGCAAGGTTCATCTTCTAATCTTGTTAGAAAGCAGACTAAGTTTAAGATCGCGGGTAAATATTAAAATATGCATTGCCAGTGTGTCGGAGCCCCCGAACCTTCGAATAGAATCGTTGGATTGATGCCAATAACTGACGAGGCCTTTGCCAAACCGACCGACGTAATAGTAATGCGGGATAACGTCGTGTACTTACTCGTACTATGGTTATGCTTAAAACTTAAATCTTCTTGATCCAATTTTAAGTAAGTGTTGGAGGTTTAAGAATAACACTTTCAACTTATATTTTATTGCCTTTGTCATATAAATGTATTGACATTTTTTTACAATTCATGACAATTTTCGACTTTTTAGTTTAAGTTTGTAAATGTAGGTCGCTAGTCAGGACGCTTTGCATGGATGTGCAAATTATCCAATTATTCTCTTCATAAGAACCTTCCTAGGAGTTGGTCTAATATCCTTACGAAACCACTCAAATATCGTTATTTTTATAAAAAAATACCCTTTCTTTCTAGAAACAATGGTACATTTTACTCATTATTCTGAATTTTCATGTTAGCATAACATATCTCGTATAGAACACTAAATTCAATTCATTACGGTAAATTTCTTACCCATAAACTCATAGCTTATTCCTAACGATATTAGAGGTTGTGATTAAACAATTCTTGGCAGCTTCATTGTACTAAGATCAAAGGCAGCGCGATAAACCGATTAGCGTTTCATGGTGTTATATCAACATTATTGAAGGCGTGGAAATCGAGTTATAACTACGATGACAAAACATTATTTCTATTGTAAAGAAGACGACTCAAAATGAAAATTTATGTAGGTAAATGGCGTATGAAGGTTATACTATATAGAGTGTATGAGTTTTAAAACGCCAATTGAAGAGGCTTTGCAAGAGGAAACTTTGCATTATTTAAAAAAAAAGAAAAACTGCATCAAATATTTTTGAAAGTACACTTGCCATACCCATTGGGTATCGAACAAGGTGAAATAGGAAAAAATAACAGCCTGTACTTTTATGACAACAATCGACAATCAGTTATAAATACCAAATCTCTCTAACAATAATGGTTATTTAATTAAAAGGCAATCATCATTCGAGTACATTCTCCTGGGTGCGGTTACAAAATAATGTCAAAATACAAAATAAAAAATACAAATACAAATATTTTCATATTTTTAGATGTTAGGTCAATCGGGAACCTAACATTTTTCCAGAATAAAAAAATAGGTATCTATACTTATGTTAATCCAGGTAATACACTATCTGTGTGCAAATTTTCATCCCAATCCGTTAGGCCGTTGAGATTAGCGTGTATAAACAGACAAAAATTGTAAAAAACTATTTTTTTCTATTCTAAAAATAATATTTAATAGACACGGATCTTTTACGATTTTATTATTTATTTAAAAAATAATTAAAAGTTTCTATGTATAAGCACTGCATAACACTTATAAACTAGGTTCTTAATTACATCTTAGTTTTATAAATACTCTGGAAGTATATTTAGTACTCTGGAAGTATGTTTTCGTTGAAAATAATTGTCTCGAATCACGCTGGGATTAAGAAAACGTAATACGCCCTCAGGACTAATAACAGGCAAGGCACTACCTCAATTAGTATAGTTCACGTAACACTCAATCTTCCCAAGATAACTAATGATCGCTTCAAAAACTTGTGCACCTAATCAAGATAGCACTTCTTCACGCGCCAACCTACATTACGCTTTGTTGTTCAAAGTTCCAATATACTTTGTGTATAAACAAAGTTGCTATAAGCCATTTAGTGGTGCGGCAAACGTGCACTGTAAATTGTGTTAGAGGATGTCGTGCCAGCCAGCAGTTTGTAAATGTCGCAAATTCTGATGTCACGACGCCACTTTGTAGTGTCTAATATATAGGTACCTTAAAACCTTAAGGGCCTCTTTCACCAACTACAAGTAAAGTGTTGATTGGTTACAATTACAACTACAAGTAAATGTTACGAATATCTTTTGTCATTTTCATTGAAATTACCCTTGAGTAATGCTACTCGAAGATGGTGAAACTAGTACCCTTTCTTACCGTTGACTTTAAATAGCGACTAGCCTACTTGACATTTTACTGAGAGATGGTGAAAGAGGCCCTAAACCTTTTATTTATTTTATTTTATTAGAGAAAATAAACAATTACACCATATATAATAAATTCTAATTATTACGGGGACAGAATTAAAAAAAGTCTGATTGGAAAGTAAAGGGGTGTTACTAATAAATATAAATAAAAATTACTATTATAGAAATATACATATAATTGAATTCAACGAGAAAAACGACATAGTTTTCATACTTGTAATAATTCTATATTCAAATCATCATAAACATCCTATTTCATTAAACCTTTTATTAGTTGGCTAGTTTCACCTGAGGACACAAGCAACACCTATATATTATCCAAGTTTTATCTAAGTTTTAACCAGCACCAACCTATCTAAGTTTTATATAGCTTCAACAGACATTGAGAGAGGTTTTCAACATTTACTTCCCACTTGCTGTTACATAAGCTGTAAACAACCTCTTTTAGTCCAACCGGCGACTTTTAAACATCTTTTATCAATGCTTAGATACGAAATCAAATCTTTATGAATCGAAATCGACTTATCACCAAATCAGTCATGTACTTACATCGCTGACGCATACAATATTAACGTATGCCAGCCGTGTCGCATTCGCGTCGACAGAATACAACACTCCCACTTCACTTATAACATTTGTGAAACAATTAGATAAGACTTTAATGTTTAAGAAATTGAGTTCAAATTCATTTGAAACGAATGCAGCAGTGATATGTTATGCTTTATTCGAATTACAACGCCCGCGCCTCGTGGAGGCGCCAATAAAACATTCAAAAACATGATTTGATTTAGAAAAAAGAGAAGATCAAGTGAAGAATTTTTTATTTAAACATGCCTTGACACTACGCTTCGATCGCTTGTTTTGTTTTGTTTTTTTCTTAAAAAAGACGCAGTTTTATAGAAAAACAATTAACTCGCTCCTAGTCATTATGTCGATGTGATTCTGCTAAGTATTACGTACAATAAAATAGGTTTTATTTTATAATTATCTAATGTTTATGTAGCCTTATATTAATTATTATTTATAATAATTAATTTATTAATTAATTTTTAAATATACTTAATATGGAATATATAAATCAACCATAAGTCTTTTTGAAACGTAGGTACAATATGAAGGATTGTTTTTTTATTTTTGCAATAAAAACATTTTTGGATTTTTTTTGATTTGTAGTAGGTATTTTTGAATTTAAGCAGCGTCATATTAACGTTGCAGTCGATTCAATGTGTTTACATTTGTAATATTACTAGCGACCTGCTCCCGGCTTCACACGGTACATTTTTTCTTCAAATATATAAAATCCTTGCTAGTTTAACGCTCTTTCCATTAGTGAAAACCGCGTTAAAATCCGTTGCGTAGTTTAAGAGATCTAAGCGTACATACAGAGAAACAGACGACCGGAGGCGAGTTTGTTTTATACCAGGAATATAATTAGGATAGACTGATATTAGCTTGAACTCTCCATCAAAAAGAAATTTTCTCTAGAAAGCCCTTGGCGGAACGAAGCAGCTATGCAGATAAGGAGCAATACTGAAATATTCATTTCCAAAGTTGCTAACTTTCTACTGAGAGTCGATCTGAGAACCATTGAATCAATGCTTTAAGACAAACACCAATCAGCCAATGAGCTTATCGATACTTACAATGTATATTGTTCCAACTAAAACCAAATTCAAATTCTATGAATTGGAAAGAGAAATTATGTTTGAAAATTGGGACAGTGTAGTTTATTATGACATTAAATTAATCGTCAACTAACTCTGTAATGTAGGATAAATTTATTTTGAGATAAGCCTAGATTAAATTGTTCATACAAATTAACAAAATCATTATTGAACATATGAAATTTCCAGTAGTGGCATGGACGCGATGATAGAAAGCCGTTGAATACACTCAACTCAACTCAATTCAATTCAATTTATGTAATTTAATTCAATTCAATTTAATTATTTATTTCAGCAAGCGCAACGTAGTACGTCCACCCACAAGGTGGACAGACGACCTAATAAAAGCCGCGGGTCAGCGGTGGATCCAGGCTGCTTCTGACCGGTCCTATTGGAAAATTATGGGGGAGGCCTATGTCCAGCAGTGGACGTCCTACGGCTGAGATGATGATGATGATGATTTATTGCGAAACCATAATGTATAAAGGTGTTTAAAAAGACCAGTGTTATGGACCCTGTCGTGCATGCAACTTAGGGACTAGGAGAGAAGAAACGTAAACTAAATATATAAAAGTTATTTTATTTTATTTAAATTTAAATAATTAATATATAATATAAGGCAATGTGAACAAGTACGTGCTAGTACTTACGTACGCTGTCTTACTTTGTTTACTTCCATATTTCCCTAGAATTTTGCATCATATTATTAGAAGTATCTACCGACAGAATAAGGTCGCTTTAACCCGATACATGTTGCCCTTGAATGAACTTCGCGAAAATTGTAGTATTATGTTCGCGTTGAATATGGAATATGACTTATAAAGTGCATTAGTTGGAAATACACTGACATCATGCACTTTCAGAAAGAGCGTTTGTTACGAAAGAACTTGTCAGCGTTTTAAAAATTATTCTATTAGTATTTAAATATAGTAATCGCTAACAACTGCAACTGTATCGCTGACAAATATAGTAATCCTTCTGAAATCTTTTTTTTATTTTTTTATAAGAGATGGGTTAGCTCTTGACCAACAACCAGCCATGTGGCAAGGATGAGGCCTAAGATGGAGCGAGCTCACCCAGAAGATGCCTATTCACTCGAACCTTGAAAAGATTAGGGTTATATGTGCTCGGAAACACAGACGCCGCCGGCAGGGAGTTCCAAACCCTTGCAGTGCGCATTATAAAGGATGTTTCAAAGCGCCTGGTCCGAAAAGGAGGTTTACTTTATTCTGGTTACACTTTATTCTGAAATCTGTTATTTTAAAATGATTCTCTTTATAGAGATAAAAATTAAGAGATTTAATTTTTTTAGAGAGATAATTTTTTTTTTTCGGGGTAGACTTTATTATAATAATACTAGCTGACCCGACAAACGTTGTTTTGCCAAAAAAAAAAGAAGAAAAAAACTTGGGGTGGACCACCCTTAACATTTAGGGGTATGAAAAATAGATGTCGGCCGAATCTCAGACCTACCCGATAAGCACACAAAATTTCATCAAAATTGGTCCAGCCGTTTCGGAGGAGTTTGGTAACAAACACCGCAACACGAAATAAAATAAAATTAAAATTATATAAAATATAACTTATATTACTCGCTGATAATTTAGTTTTCTTTAGGTGTAATAATTTTTAAAATCGATTTAGTAGTTTTCGGGTTTATTCATTATAAATAAAAATATAAATGTTCGGTCTTTATAATATTCGTATAGATATGGATATCACCTGCACTTAGATAGCTATCCTCATTAAATTCTTATCAGGAATTCGCTTGATAGGGCACTCGTGGCAAAATGAACATATATCTTTACCAACAAATATCAAATAGGAATACTTAATTTTCAACACGTACCTGGATTCAGTTTATCGGTCAAAGTATTGTTGTTGGCGGTCTCGAGGGGGCGAACTGTCAAACACTCTAACAACAGGTGGTTAGTATCAAATGGATACAAATATCCATCCCCCTTTAAGAGAAATAACACCAAGAAGACGTGTAAATGTTATTTTATTATGTATATAAAATTTGTTCATAAATGTTTGTTTGATTTCATTTTTTGATATTAGTTTAATAGTTTTTTATAGTTATACTAGCTGGTGCTCGCGACTTCGTCCGCGTTGAAAAAGCAATATATAGCCTGACATCGTTATTGCTATTATACTTAGCCAGGAGTTAGTTTCCTTAATTTTAGATAATCCCTCGGGAGCAGTACTTTTTCCTTACATACAACACATCCATACAAACTTTTGCATTTATAATATACATTATAATATAATAATAATATATAATATAAATATAATATATAAGATATAAGATATATATATATATATATACTTAATTTTAAGTTACTTACTTTAATTAGGTTACTTGATTTTTTTACTTTTAATAACTTCTTTTTAGTTATTAGGTATAGGTTAGGTATAGATACTTAATTTATTAAACATTAAAACAGCTTACACAGAAATCTGAAACCAAAATGACCTGAAAATATTGTTTAGCGTAAAAAACTTATGTAAAGACATTCTTCAAACTGTGTTTATGGTAATAACCTCAAACATATATTGTTCATATATTTTCTAAGAAACAATTTCTCGAAGACTTCGAAATATATTATGTTAAAATTTTCAATGTTATTATGTCAGTGTTGACTTGCCTTCATGCACGTTACAATATCAACAATTTATAATAATATTATCGGATATGTACTCACGGTTAAAGTCAGTAACTGTTATGGTTTCACGTTTAATCGATACAAGGAACTAGCTAAAAGCCTCGTGAATGACAGAATCCAATCTATGAGCGACCTATTTAAGAGGGTGACTTTGACGTATTGAATATATATTCTGGAATAGCTACTTTGCGGGGCGCAGCAACTTAAAAATGAAACTCACATATTATATTAGTGTTGCACGCGACTTTGTCCGCGTAACTTCATAAAATATACTCAGTAATAATGTAGCTTTCTTCAGGTGAAACAATTTTTAAAATCGGTGCAGTAGTTTTTGAGTTTACATATTACAAATATACAAACCTTTTTTCTTTATAATATTAGTAGATATAGAAGTATAGATAATTGGTGTAAATTTAATTAGTTTTAAAATACTTTTGTGTTTTTACAATTCCGATTTTATTGTTAAAATCATGGTCACCCTAGCCCCTTAGTGTTTGACAGTTTGTTGATGTTGAAAGGTTTTGTATATCAGATTGTGGAAAGAATTTCCATCGGGTAAGAAGTGAAAAACTTTACACAATAAGAGGAGTTTGAAGAAAATGGTTTCCAAGTGTAAAAATATTTTGGTCGTACTATTTGTACATCGGAAAACTATCGGCTTTTCATTGAATTAAGCATGAAATTCTTCTGTAAGCCGAGAGTTGCTTACAAAAGACTAGCCGTGGGCCTCTGTTTAAATAGCGACAGATGTGTGGTTACCTGACTGGACTACACATTTAAATGTGTAGTTTACATGTGTAGCCAGGCAATTTACATGAGTGTTGTAAACTTATAAATACGCAGCGTTTATCAAATATGTACTTCGTTCAATTATTAACAATAGTATACTGTATACTATATAAGTTACAAGAATATTACTATAATTATAATTATATAAGATTCCATCACTAATGTTATTTCAATAGAATCATAAGTTTTATGACACTATTGTAATAAAATGTCTTCTAAACTTAATTTACTTACTTATGGTATACTAACGACCTACCCCGGCTTCGCATGCAAATTATATACGAGTACATAAACTTCTCTCTTTTATCGCTCTTTTTATTACTCTTTATATTAAATTCTATACGCTCTTTATATTAAAACACAATCAAAATTCGTTGTGTGGTTAAGAAGAAATTATCGCAGAAACAGATTTCAAGATGTGTAACAATTAACCACTGTGAAACGAACTACCAAAATAAATACAAATACCAAATGTAAATAACAATCTACTTAAATGAATATATTATTATCTATTTGAATTTACGTAAATAACCACGGTTGTATTTAACGAAACGAAACTATGTTTCACAATATAAACACCCAAACATTATTAGATTGGAATCGTTTAACCAAAAGATTGGCTCCTAAATCAGCTCATGGAATTCCTTATTTCGATTAAATTGTTTCAATCAATTCGGAAGCCGGATTACGGTAGCATCCATTAGCGGACTGTTTTAGCAATTTTATTTACGTTACCATTCAATACACTCAAGTGTATCGTCAAGTTCAATCGTGTAGTTGTAAATCAATATTGGTACAGTAAATAGTGTAAATGGATTTTTCGAAACAGAAACTTGTGTTGGCGATAGATTTGTTACAAGAAATATTAAGTAAGTGTTAGGGCGTATTTATACGCCCTAAATGACTAAATGTGTTCATTTACTTATATGCCAATAATTTTAGTAATTTAATTTATCATTATTTTTATACATATTTTTTTGAAAGAAATTTATGTTGGGTAAAAGCCGGATAGATGCCCCATTTTTCGAAAAAGCTTTATTTCTTAAAAATATGAACTTGCTGGAAATTATTCAGTATGTATCTCAAAACATAGGTCTTTTATCTTCCATAATAGCCTATTTTTGTATACATAATTAACACTGGTTTTGAATAATTACCGTTTTATTTCACCTCTCAGAAAAGGGATAGTTGCCTACTATGGCGGATAGTAGCCTAGCGTGGAAAATGCTTCGGGGGATACTTGCCTCGTGCGCGGATAGTAACCTCGGTATGATTTTTATTTAGGATAGAAAGAAATTTATATCAATTAAAGTAATCTTTATTAGTTGTTTAATAGTCTTTATAAATTACTTTATAATTTACTTTTAATTGGTAGTAATTCGGTGGCTTTCCCTTTAAGCGTTTTTGAACTGAAGATATTTTCTTCACTTCCACTACTGTAAATTTGTAATCTTCTCTTCCTTAATGTTTTTACTTTGTCCTGTTTCATAATATAGTCATGTCCAGATTCAATTTCACTGCTAGCACAATTTTCTTCTCAATGCTTTTCTTGTCCCCAGCTGCAAGCGGTTTTTTTGTCTCTGTGGTAATTTTAGTTTCCGTAATTTTATTTGTTTTCTCTATTTTTTCCGTTTTATTCTTCTTCTGAAATATTCTTCTTCCTCTTTATTTACCTATAGAATTTTGTATTTATATTGCTGGGTATAGTATACACCTTTTAATAAAAAATATACCTTGAGTTAGCAGTTGCCTACACTTTTCGTAGCGCGTTCTTAAGGTTCGAGAGTATATTCCGTATGTTCGAGAAATTTCATTCATTTTTGTCTCAATTCTTCCAAGTGCTAAACTATCTTCTGTCCAGTTGATGTTGCGTGGCACCACGCCTGGTTTTCGCTTATATTTGCGAGGCATTCTGCTTATCTAGAATAAATATATAAAATGGTTAAGTAGTTAGTCACAGTAAATTCGAAAAAAAACAACAACAAAAATAAAATCTGTCTTTGCTTGTTAAAAAAATTTTAGTCACTCTAGGGGCAACTATCCGCGAAAGTAAGTAGGGCGACTATCCTTTTTGATGCGGATACTTGCCTTTTTTATTTGCGAAATAAATAAAAATTATTTAGCAATAAAACATAATAAACAATGTAATTTAAACTCTAATGCATGCAAAGAAACAAAAAGTTGACTGAAACCACGATCAGTAATAAAAATATTCAATAGAAATTACTTACCAATATAATTATAACGCCCGTCATAGCTCCGCCGCGAAAGATTTTTCCTCACACAGAGAAAATACTTGCGCCTTTTCCAATGGTTTATGTGGCACTGAGGCCTACGGGGGGTGGTCACTAATTATTGTAGTAAAGGGCCAACACAATTTATACTCCTAACATAGTGTATTAAAAACCGGGGCATGTATCCCTCCGAGGCAACTATCCGGCTTTTACCCTAGGCCTTTCCAAAGGATCACCACCACGCCCGGACGGAGGTGTTCACATAAAAATTGTACAGCCTCTGTGGCAATTTCGGTATATATGTAGTGTTAATGTAGCCTCATGTAAACCTGGCTTTAGAAATTTGTCCGCGTCGGCGGTGTACCTATCGACTACGAGATTATGGAATGTGCTTTCAACGGCTAGGCTACGTCGTAGATGCTAAGCGAGCTACGAGTCCGTAGCACGCCTACGAAGCACTTTGAACTACATATTTTGGTTCATTTACAATGATATTTTATACTTATATTTAATTTCTTTGACTACTCTTGAACGATTCTGAGTAGACTTTAAGATCAGGATACTAAATATTAATTTTAATGCATCATTTAGAATTTAGATGAATCAAAAAATTATTGATAATGAAATTTTGAACAATATTTTAAATTGAAATAAATCCTCCCTTTAAAGGATAGGTAATTCAAAAGGATTTAGAATTACAAAGAAGAAGAAAAAACGACCCCTTATAATCTAATTGATAATATTTAATTGAGGGTGCCCTGTAAAAATGGGGTCTGCCAAGACAAATTTACTTGTTTCAACTAAGAACCAATAATTTCTGAATGAAAATTGATCCCCAATTTATTTAGAATTTTGATCCATTAAACCTTGTACCGTTGTAGTAAAAAAAAAACATAATTCTACTTAAAAATACTTTATTCAATGTAATTTATTTCAATTTTTTTTTCTATATTAAACTCGACAGACAGGCTGATGGCCCACTTGATGGTAGATGGTTACGGTCGCCTATAACACAAGCAAGCCACTGTATGCTCAAGTACGCTACAGACTATACTTAGTAGGATTTAGGATAAGGAATTGGTAAAGTATAAGAAAATGTTAAATTAAGAGTACTATGTTAATTTTTTTCAAACAGCACCGATGCCGATATTATACCGATAGTTTAGCATAATTTTCGATTCAATTAGGTCATGAAACGTATGGCTTACGGGTGAAAAAAACTTTAAACGCAATTTAACTTTTCAACAAAGTTGGTACAAGTAGGAAATATTGGTACGAAAGAGGAATCGCACGTATTAATTTAATTTTAAATTCCTTGCCAATAATTCGCAGAAGTAATGCCAACATAGTTCGGTTGGCACTGTTCTGTTTTCATTTCTGGTATTTGTTTTCTGAGGTATTTATGGTGCTTTGAGACTCTAAAATAATTGTTGCGATCTACTATGTTACTAGTATACAACTTTTCCTATTTAATATTTATATTCCTGTTGGTTTATAATATCAAAAGCTGACACCAAGAGGCGCCTCCTGGTGTCAGCTTTTGACATTATAAGCTGGCACCGAAGCGTCTCTTGGGGCACCAAGCTTGCCTGTCGACATTTTAACATAAAAAAATATAAACATTACAAAAATATCCCTGAGACCACGTGGTCCAATTGATAGGTACCTACATGATATACCTATAGCTGTCTGAATCTATAAAGAAATCTTGAATGATAATGAGAAAAATACTTTATGACACAATATTGTTAATGTTAAAGCAAAAACCAGAAAATTTTATGTATAGAAATAATTTAAAATAGATAAATGTCTTATTATGGATACAATATCTTACATACTTAATATATTTAAGAACTAACATATATATAATAATAATACTGTTTAACAGAATAATGTTTTTCACACAGAAGAAATGTAATGATACATCCATTCAGAACACTTCAAAAAGTAATCTCCCACTACTGAACTACTTGACGTAGCAATATCTACATATTATGTTGTGTTATGTTATCCATCTTTTCTTTTACACAATCTTACAAATGCAAGCGAACGGGACAACTTGAACCGTATTGTCTGCATTATTGTTCCGAACTTAGCTACCGGATTTCCCGCATCAATAACTTTGTTCTTTGCAACAAATGTATGTAAGGATATACTGATTTCAAATAAATACATCACAGCTCGATTTATTGCTCAACTGTGTGTTGTTCGTCGACTTATTAACAAGGTCACTAGACATAACAAGGAAAAAGTATTTCAAATTTGTTTTATACATAAACAAACGTTGATGTAATATAATAAACAATGTATGACATTATATAAATCATATAAAATATATCATACTATTTGATGCCCGCGACTTTGTGCGCAAAATATGTAAATCATTATATTTTTTGATAGCTGGTGCCCGCGGCTTCGTCCGCGTGGAATATTTAGCTATATCCACCCTGGTACCTCAGAACAACAGCTCTTCATGAAATTCTCGATATGCCAACAGTCGAACAGGAAATTGCTTCTTATGGTGACAAATACAAAGCAAGACTGAAAAAGCACCCAAACCAACTTGCGGGGCAACTAAAAATGCCAGAAATCATTCGTCGGCTTAAGAAGAGGCGAGACATCTTTGACCACAATAGTCAGCATATAGACTGACTACACAAATAAAATGGCTTACCCCACTGGGGGTAGCTCCCGAACCGAATACCAGTTCCATCACATCTGCTTATAGCCGACAGGGCTGATCGTAGGATTTGTATAAAATAAAAATAAAAAATATCCACCCTGAAATCTATTCTAAGTATCGAGCGAAAGATTTTTAAAATCGGATGAGTAGTTTCGAAGATTACCTAAGATTAATAAGATTACATACAAAGAACATTTAAAAACAAAAAATGGCCGAAAAATTGCATAAGTGCGAAGCCTAGCAGATCGCTAGTAATAATAATAGTATATAAATTGTTGATTTAAACTAAGTTTTGATACGTTTGAGTTTATTACAACATTAAGATAAACCTTATTTACATAAGAGTGTGAGAATTGGACAATGGAAGTAGCAAAATTGTAGAGCTTTAAAAACTATTTGTAATATTGAAACTAGAAATCCGACCGTTAGCGCTGCAACGCGATATACTTATTAAACAAAATAGTCCAGTTATCCTTAATTAAATGTAATTATTATAGGTTAGTGTCTTTGTTCGGCGAGTAGAGACGGCCTTATCGACTGGGCGGCGCCGGTCGCTTGCGTTCGGACGATCTCGGCGAGCCGAGACATTCGGCTAGGCTCGGGAAACTTCGACCTCATTCGTAACACTTCACTAGAAATTTAAGGGCTGCGTTACGGGTTTTCCAACAGGCGCTCTGATCCTGATAAAACTTATTTTCCGTTATATTATAAGGCGATGCTGAAATATGAATCAAATTGACACATGTGAATAGTATAACAACTTTAAAATTTCAAGTAGTTTAATGTTAAATAAAAACGAAAAAAAAGCAGTTTTTATTTGTTTCGGAGAAAGTCAAAGAAGCGGTGGACTGAAAGAAGTCCAAAGCTCGGCCAATTGTCAGGAAAAAAAGACGATAGTAGCAATTTCCCCTTGCCGACAACCCTTTGCGAGGCGAGAGGCTGAGCGCGCTCCGGGCACATGGCGGTAGGGGGTTGAGGCAGTAAGCGGGCGGGCGACACGAGGGGTGCAGCGGGGTGAGGAGGGCGGTTGTCCCGGGCCGCCCCGCCTCAGTGGCGGCCTGCAGTGGCAACGACGCGCGTGTCGCTTCAGACACTTCCGCCCCGCACACCTAATCCGCTCATTTTGCAAGTAAACGCCGCATACGGTGTGGTGGCGGTGGCTGGAGCCCCGCGGCGTCGAGCCCCCGGGCCGATGCTCTGAGCCGGGCACTCGCCGGCCGCGCGCCCACCGCTAGCTCCTTCGATCCGCCTAACCGGCATGTGATATCGCGCCGCGCCACTCAACAAAATGATTCTGTGCCGTATTGTTTACGTTAAGTCCAGTTGATTAGTAGGAGCCGACGCTGGCATGCTAATGTGAGTACTCACACCAAACACCGACCACAACGCGCACAAAACCGCGCTTTATCCATGTGAAATTACAAAATCTATCACTATGGCAGTGAAATTCATTCACTGTAACGTTTTAGAGAAGCGAAAACGTGGTAAAAGTATCCGGCCGCATTGTATTTGGATGGAATGCTCTGCATTGCGACAACGTGCGAACGCGTTCTGACAAAATTTTCATTCAATATTAAAGTGGTATAGAGTTGGTCGCGCGGTAGGATCGTTGCGGGTATTAACCGAGTGTGTATTGTCAACAGTCGGACTGTCCGGTGCGGTACGTGGACAACGTGGTGGACTGTACGCGCGGCTGCGGGACGTGCGGGGCACGCGAGACGCGCGGGGCACGCGGGAGCTTCTCGCGGGAGCTTTGGTCAGTAGTACGCGCGAGATCAGCACGCGGCGGGTCGGGGCTCGTCGCGCCGGCATAGGCCGTGGCGTGCTGGCGGGATGCGTCGTCGGTAGCGCGACGCGGGCGGCGCGGCCAAGCGACGAGCGGGCTCTCGTACGCTCTCGGCTATGTGCCCCCTTTGCACTACACTGTGAGTATTACCTCATTTATTCCTCACAATTATAATGATCATTAAAAACTACGTTTGTTATTGTGAGAGAACGTTGAGCATGAGATCCCTTTTTGTCTAAACGGTCATGGAAATCTGGGTGACCTACTGGGAGGGAAAAGACAACACACGTACGCGTTCTGTGCATGAAAATGACCTCTCAAAACATGTGGTTGTAAAATTTATACTCTGACATAAACATTTTTTTAGACTGAATACATTATGCCGACAAGATCTTATTACATTTGTAAGAATTTTTTTTTTAAATTCACAAAACTAAGGTTTTAATTTTTGTAAAATGTCTACTATGTCTCGGCTACAACTGCTATAAATTGTTAGTGCAAAGAATATAACACAACAATTTTTCACATACGAGTAAGTAGTTAACAATTTTAATATGTATTTACTAAATATTAATGTCCAAATTAAAAACGGATAACTAAAAAAATGGAAAGCTATTATATTTTAGCTATTGAAACAAATATTAATCGCTAAAGGAAAAAAAAACATTTAATTAATAGTTATGATTAAATAAATCAGTTTAATTTGTAAGAATTTAATTTTATCCTATTGCTTCCTTCTAGCCCTAATTTACGGAATCAGAATTAGATGCCCAAAAACTATTATTCGAGATGAAAGTTCAAAACCCGGTATGTAGGTGATTTTCCAAACAATTATAGATAGTAGTGATAGGTCACACTATATGTTTCACAATTGGTGGCGGTAACCAAGTTCTTACAGTAGATTACCATAAAATAACAGCAAGGATTTATTAAGGAATGACAGACCGTATAGGGTATGTAGATATTCTTAAAGGTCCTATCAAGGTTTACAGCACTCGTGCAAGTTTTATGGCGTTGATATGTTAATAGTAGTAGCAACCTACTTTGGACAATTGGACTATCAACCTACCTGCTGACCTTTATATAAGTGCCACTCTCTGACGTCGAAAAGCGATTTTGTTAATGCTATTTCGAATAAAATGTTTTGAATTTTGAATAAACAAATATCCCTTGCTATAATAGCAAAGGTAATGAAAAACTTAAATCAGCCATCTTTAAAGACATGTGAAGTCCTAACAGGCACTGGGCTATCGTGTTGTTGAGCTATCTCTTATACTCCAGAAAAGAATAGTTATAGTAACTATGTGTCCGCAGAAGTCATATGTGTCTCCTGTATGGGTTTAAGAGGTCAGTAGGTCCTCTAAAGAGGAAAAACGCCACTTTTGTTTTAAGAGGAAAAAATCGCGAGTCGACGGTCTCAAGACCGAGATAGGCTGTATTGTTGCGACGTGTAGCCTTCGTTTAGCGTACAAAAATGTTCATTAAACTTGCATGCGACCTAGGTTCACTCTTACAAGCTTTTTTATGGCAAAGGTTGCGTTTAGGTCAATGTCCCTTTTGGTGAAAATATTTGAATTAAACTCTTCTTTCTTTAAAACAATGTAATCTCTTGTTATTTGTTTATAGAAATAAAAAAAAAAAAAACAAAACAATAACTTTTAAATTTTATGTTGATCTTCCTTTAATAATCTTTATTTTTAAAATATGATTAAAATTATTTTCAACAATTTCAGCAAATAATACATTTAAAAAATATTTCGTTCGCTCATACCTTCATTTGTACTACATAACACATATATTCCAGATCATTTAAAAAAACGACTTTATATTAAAAAAAATATATGACTGTAGTGAAATTTATTTAATTGGTAATATTATTACAATTTATAGAGGCAGTAAACATTGAGTTACGTAGCTATAAACTGGCCAGCCTGGCAGTTTATAGCTACGTATGTATTGTATGTATTGTACCTTAACCTTACAAAAGACAACCATAAGATAACAGCCATTGTGTGAAAAAGAGATGGTAAAGGCCTTTTTTTATTTTATTTTTTAATAGAGATGGGTTTGCTCTTGGCCAACAACCAAGGATAGGCCAAGACTTGGTGTAGCAAGGATGAGGCTTATGATGGAGCCAGCTCACCCAGAAGATGCCTATTCACTCCAACTTTGAAAAGATTTGAGTTATACCAATTTCTTCTAACTCAACTTGCTCCTTATTCTTTATCCTTCATTCGGCAGCGCACTTACTATGATAGGTGACGATAGCCAACTTATCAAGTGGACCGTCAGCCTTCCTGCTATTTTTTAAGTAACCATATTCATAAAGTGTATTTTTTTGTAATTTTAAGGTTTTATACAAAAATTTTGGATGGGACTAAATATGTCATTTAACAAAATTATTAAGTAAATATATATATTTTTTGCAGCATCGGTGGCAGCGCACTTGCAGCCACAGATTGTAAATTATTCTCATTATTATTATTATTATTATTTTTATTATTATTTTGTATATTATGTAAATAGGTAATATAAATAAATAAATAATTTATAAATAATTATAATTATAATAAAAATAAATAAATAAAAATAAATAAACTAGATTGCCGCAGGTAGCGGGGCAAGGCCCAAGCTACCGGTGGTTAGGGCTGCAGAGTGAGGAACCTCCTGACAATTCGTGCCGTGTCAAGAAGTACCGCCTTCTGTATCTTTATAATTCAAACATGCATAGGAACATAATATTGTGAACTTAAGATAGGCACGTAAACGTGGTTCGACGACCAATATACATTGGTGGGGTGAGAGGCATTCAAACCTGGAACATCCATTGTGTGCGCTCAATTCAACCAATCAACATCGAGCGTTTGAACTCAATAGGCTCTGTCAATGAGAACCACTACACGTAATTAATCACTTGCTGATTAAAAATTAAACCTTAACTCGGTTTGTTTTAGGTAGTTTATTCTGTGCTACGTTTACAGGAGAGCATTTAAAAAAAAAGAATCCAATTCAATTTGTCTGGCTTAACCTAAATTTTACTTTATTATTACATTAGCTGGTGCTCGAAGCTTCGCACGCGCTGTAGTTCTTTTTTTGAAATTCCTACAAAAACCTAATAGTATCCCAGTATAAAAAGTATCACATAGTTTAATCTATGCAATTATAGATACACCCACTTAAAGCCTCAATCAAATAACCGTTTCTCAGATAGCGTTTCTGACAAATGCAGACAAAAATTCTAAAAAAAAAAAAATTAATAAAAAATTTTATATTAAAAATTAATTTATCACAAAGTTTTATATGTAGACAATAATATTTATTTCTATATAAGATAATTAAATGTGATTTTTAAACTAGAAAGACTAAAGTTTGCAATTTTATTAGGCTACAGTTCTAATTGCGGCAAAGAGATAAGTAAATAAAAAAATTAAAAAAGAAACTCATGATGTTTACGCAGTGCAAAAATGAACTGTTTGAATATAATTTGCATGCGAGCAAAATGTTAAAAATGCAAGATTGAATTATAAAGTTTAAAAATGTTCAAATGTAGGTCATACCCGTATTTAAGCACGCGGCGAGAACCAAAGGAAACTACGCACACATACTTAGATTAAAAGGAAAGACGCCTTTGCCGCGGAAATTGGGGTGAAGCGGGTTTATGTAACAATGTTTTAAAAAGTAAAAAATCTAGTAAAAATTCTATTTAAATTTCATTTAGCTTATAGACATTTCTTTGTAGCTAGTACCTACTCGTACATTTTTTAAATAAAATTTTTTTAAACGAATAAAATCTTTATAATTTAGATTCTAAATTAGATTAAAGTAAGTAAGTAAACTGCTGGTATTAAGGAAATGATAATGTATTTATATTTATTTTCTGTAATAAAGTGACTGATAGACCGGCAATACAAAAGACTGAGTGGAAACCACATTAAAATCCGTTGCGTAGTTTTGAAGCATACAAGGGGACAGACAGACTGACAGACACACAGCGGGAAGCGACTTTGTTTTATACTATGTAGTTAAGTGTAGAATATAGAAATAGAAATCTATAACAGTAGCACTATTATAGATTTCTATTTCTGAAAAAAAAAAAAACTATATTCTAATTCTATTACAGTACACCACTGTAATGTAGGGTGTAGAGAGAGAGAAAGATCGAGAGAGAGGAGAGAGAAGGAAATATTGAGACAGTAAATACTTTTGTATTTTTTCCATGAAAATAAGCATTGTTTACTAGAGGCATTTTTATTTATAGTACATTACTGACATTTTTTAGTATTAAAAATCGACGGTAGCCATTAAGTGGACCGTCAGCCTGTCAGCATCTCTCAGTAAAAAAGTTTTGATAAATAAAGTGAAATTTCCCCCAAGATACAAAGTAGGTATATATTTGTACAGTGTCAGTTGATGCCCGAGTGGCAAAGATGGGCAACTGTCAAATATGAGATTTTTCGAGGACACTTATCCTTATCGTCGGGTATATTGTTTAGTCAGCAGGGCCACACTTTATTGTGTCCAATATAAACGGTCCCCACTACCACGAAATATGAGGGACGAAATATTAGATAATACGTTCACGTTAAGATATTGATTGATGTCTTGGTACGGGGTTGAAAATATGATGTGATAGAGAGATTTTTCTAAATTATAATCAATAGGACAATTTCAAGAATGGTTGAGTAGTGATTTGATATAAAGTTTTTACGCTCAATACGTCTTTTGCTTTTTGCTTAAGTGTAAGTGCTGGGAATGATACTTGTCGGTTTTCTGACTAACGAATAGCTTAGTTCGCGACCACAGAACTTGTGTGTTTCTATGGCTATTGAAGAAATTGTTTAAACAAAATTTTTAATCTCATAAAACATTGTAAATAATATAACATATTATATTATAAATAACACTCCCATGACTTTGATCTTGCAATGACATTGCCTTAACTTATTGCTCTAATTAGAAAGCCCAAGATTGCTTATAGACTAAGATTGCTTACCTTTAAAAATGGTAAAAAGTGAAAAAATAATAATAGTAGGATTAAACCCATTGGAAAAGGAGAGAATATAACGAAAATGAAAGGAAAAATAATTTACGGGCGAACTGAGGTCGGGAAGTGGAAAAATTCACCAATTTTAAGGGTAAAAAACGGTTTATCTCGATTTCCCGCAAAACTACAAGTCCTATGGAAAAAAGTTAAATGGATGGATGAATGAATGTATGGATGCAAATTATATACACAAACCTCTCTCGTTCCATTAATAAAAACAGTAACATAATCTATTAAGTGTTAAGGTTTAGAAAGAATTAATGAAAAAATTAAATCTACGAGTACCTTATTTTATAATAGAAAGAAAGCAACTTTTATGAATACAGACATAGCACTAACTGCTAAAGTTCTGACTATACAAGTTTTGTCACAATTAAAAAAGTGAGAATAAACCATTTCATTTGATATTTTCTGTCTGAGATATTTGTCAGGTAAAAAAATTCAAGTGGATAGAGTTTGATAGCTTCCGTAAAAGCAAAACACACAAAAACGCTTCCATACTGTTTTGTTTTATTTATATAAAACATAAACGTAAGTAAAATAATGGAAATGATGAAACATTCCTGATAAACGCCTGAAAATACATTTCGCTCTTTACACGGCATTTTTCGCTTAAAATACTGCAAACGATGCTCTCACTGACATGAAACGGTACTGAAACAGTGTTCGAACTCAATACATTTAAAAAGTTAATAGTAACATAGGTCTTATAGGTATTTACTATAAGACCTTTGTGTTGTTTAAAGGACTGGGTGTGATGGTTTTAAAATAATAGTATTTTCTTCACTTTATTTCTAACTAGCTGGTCTTCGTCTTCGTCCGCGTTGAAAAAGCAATATATCGCCTGACATTGTTATTGCTATTATACTTAGCCAGGAGTTAGTTTCCTTAATTTTAGATAAGGTACCCTATGTCCTTTCTGTGTATGCAAAATTTCATGGTGATCGGTTCAGTAGTTTTTGCGTGAAAGAGTTACAAACATCCATACAAACTTTCGCATTTATAATATTAGTACGGATTCTAAAGTATAATATATTATAATATTTATATTATTTAATATTATACTAGCGATCCACTCCAGACTGTCTAAGGTTAAAATGTTTTCTGCAATTTATATAAGCACTCATTTGTCAATCTCTCCACTCCATTAGCGAAAACCTTATCAAAATCAGGTATCAAACTATCCTGAGTGACTCGTTGTAACATTACCTATCTGCTAGTGAAAATTCTGTGAAAATTGGTCCAGCTTTTTCGGAGGTCAGCCGAAACAAACAGTCAAAAAAATGTTTTTTTGTATACATTTTATTATACATTTAGTGAAAATCTGTTTAACGTTACAGACATTTAATTATGTGTATTATAGACATGTGTACATACTTGAGATACACTACGGATCATGTGAATACTGTGACAGGGTCCAGGCTTACGTAAGTCGTTCAGTCCATCGGACCTCTTCCTTTATTTGAATATTTATTAAATCATCCCCTCCACTCGCCCAAAACGTTTCTTCCCTCCCAGTTGTTGTGACATCGAGTTTTCCGTTCGCTGTGGCCCGCATGACATGTTTTGACGAAAATCTCACCCTGTTTTTGCTCTTTTCCGCTAAAACAGTAATTTTTGTAAATTTATTTACCTACTGTTTACACTTTTCCTGTTTTTGTATTCATTGGTCTGACAATTGACATTGTTATTCCATTGCTCTTGATGAAAATCGATAATGTCCTTACAAGTTATATAATTATTATTGAATAGAGCTGCTGGCCGCGACTTCGCCCGTGTAACTTTGTAAATTATATACTAAAACTTTCCTCGACCACTCTATCCATTAGTGAAAACCGCATTGAAATCCGTTGCGTAGTTTTAAAAATCTAAGCATACATAGGGACAGAGAGACAGTCAGCGGGAAACGACTTTGACTTCTGTCGACACTCCCGGAGTGCCACTGCACTGCCTTAATAGAAGAATACACCATCACTTTAATACATTTACCTACATTTTTTTATATAATATTTATATAAATCCTAAATTGAATATAGATTCAATGATACAATGACAGTTATATTAACTCTGTTCTACTTATTAAATAAAACGTCATAGTAATATATGGAATCAATTCAATACGATAAAAGCTTTGTCATGTCTCTTTGATATATACTTTGATAGACCTGAAATGTACGATACAAGAATAAAATTGTGAAATCGTTTTTATTAATTTGTGCTTTTAATAATGGATGTCTATATTAAACTTAAATGTTAAGTATCAAGAAAATACTTTGACTTTTGCTGCATACTCTTCAGTGCGACATGTTTCATGAAAATTTCGCCATGTTTTTGATATTTCCATCGAAAATTATTTTTTTTGTAAATTTGTTAACCCCTTAAACGTTTGATGTATTTTTTTAATGATAAAAAACAGCTGCTTAGTAAATATTATGTAAATAAAACATTATTAGTTTAAGGCCTCTTTCACCAACTACAAGTAAAATGTCGATTAGTTACTTTTAGAAATAATTTTATGTTTTATCAAATTATGCACTCGGTTTAGAGCATCCTTTGATAGGGGATTTTTTTTTCTTTTAATGTTTGGGACTTTTACCGTACAAACAAAGGTATATCAGCTAAATTATTCTCGATGAGAGATGACTTTTAATGACGGTTAGCCTACTTGACAGATAGTGTAAGAGACCCTGAGTATGATTAATTTTCACACAGCTAAACAACGCAAGTACATAGATACGTATACTAAAAGTTTCATATCTAGAAAATATGTATTAGCGATACATCTCAATATAAACGAGTATTTTCGTAAATTGAACAAAATTTATTAGTTATCAGGAAAAATATGTAAGTATGTTCATACAAGACCTAAGAGAAAATCAAGACGGTTGCTTGGAGATTTGGAGCCCATTTCATTCATTCCTTATCCCTTATCCTTAATCCTTCTATGGTTGGCAGCGCACTTTCAGCACCGTTAGCGTTGTTCATGTTATTGGCGACGGGTGCCACCTACCGTCAAGTGGACCATCAGCCTGTCTGTCGACCTTAACAAAATTAAAAAAAAAAGATTTGCTACATTGTTTCTTTCCTGCTTATAATTGTTTTTAATCTAATAGGTTAAAAAATACAGTCCATTAGTCGGAAAGAAGGCTAAGTATTTTTTTCTACTTTCGCAACATTGAGGTTTTATCGAAGAAAAATTCAGCCGCTTCAAGTTTAGAAGAGAAAAAAAAAGAAAAGTGGATTCGATTTAATATCCCACCTTTTCGAGTTCGCGGCATTCGATTGGCTTCATAAAGTTTTACCGCCTCGCCTTTCGATATCGCAAATCATCAATTGATTCGCGTCGACTAGTGCAAATTAATACCGGATACCTCGTTACGGATCCCCCCACCGATTGGAATGTAAGGAAATGAAGTGGATCCGAGCTCAGTGGTGCCAGGAAATCGTATACCTTCGCCGGATGTATCGATCATTCGCACTTGTGTTCACTGATTGTGTTGATTATAATTCGATTCGACGTCAAAAGATCATTCGGTAGTTGGTTATGATGAATTGATCGTTTGTTCAAACACAGGGCTGGCACAAATTGCTTTATTTATTTAGACAAAAATAATCAACATTTAAAAATTTAATTTTTATTTTATTTTATTTTATTTTATTTCATTTTATTTATATTAGCGAAACATACAATATCTCGATACACATTATACACATACATACAAGAAAAACATAAATCAGCAAAACTTCCACTGAATTACTAAAACATTTATAATTTACAAGTTTCTACAAAATATTGGAGCTGGGAGAAAAATATCGGAGCTTCTCGTGTTCCTTTATTAGGCTCTTTTTTCTTCTGTAAGGGTTCGCAATTGCGTCTCTGGTTTTGCTTGTATTCCTAATAAAATTATTAATATAATCGGTTCAATACATTCCGTAATATTATTCATTATATAATTTCACAACGAATGCTTTTTTGATTACTAACCTAATTGAAATATTACGTAACTGCAACTGAAATGATCCGTTTAATTCGAGTACAGTCGTCGTCACAATACAATATATCACAAAAATATCGCAAATGAACAAATTCTCCATATTTTGAATATAACAGACTAATGTTTTTTTATATATAACAAGCTGACCCGGCGAACTTTGTTCCGCTTTAGAGGCAATAAATGAGCAGACTTGATTTTATCATGGTCAATTTTTTATTTGGATAATTAATGTAAATTAAAAAAGCAAGTATTTAATTTACGGGAACGTGACGTGGGACGTGACATAAAACGTGGTATAACAAAACGCAACTGAAAGCAATTTATCAGTAAAAACCCGTTCATCCCGTCTACCCGTTAATTTGTTAAAAATGGTATAACAAAACAAAACGCAACTGTCAGCTAAACGTAATCTAATCTATGGTTAATTATGCAATTTATTAGTAAAAAAACAATCTAGCCGTTCATTTGTTAAAAGTGGTATAACAAAACGCAACTGTCAGCTAAACGTTATGTAAATTATGTTAATAAAAAAAAAAAAAAAAAAAAAGTATCCTATGTCCAGAAGGACATAGGACATAGGATAGGATAGGAACCAGGAGAACCTGGTTCTAAACTACCTCCCTGCCAATTTTCAGCTAAATCGGTTCAGCCGTTCTTGAGTTATACGTGGTGTAACTAACACGACTTTCTTTTATATATATAGATATAATACAATATTAGTCAATTCATTTATGTAGTAAATGAAAATGATGTAGTAGATGTTTTTATATTTTTATTTAGGTGTACTATGTACAAAATAATTTTATAGACCAGAACACTATTACTATTAATAGCTATGGAATATGGAATAATAATTTTAATATTACAGTACATAATATATTATTTATATTAATATATATTTATATAAGAAAAATTGTATTAGTATTGATGGATACGCAACAAATTGTTTTTACTGTATTTTGTCGATAAAACCTTCCGCATGCATGGTTCTTTGAAATCCAGGCCTCGACTTTCTGGTAGGAAAATAAACTCAACAAGGGTATTTTTTAATTATGTTCCTGACTGTACAACACGCCAGTTCCAACCGCAAAACTAGCAGACCCGCAGAGATGGATTAAAAAACTTGCAATCCGATTAAAACGGGATTAGCCATGAAATTGGGTCGTGTATGATATATTACCTGATTGCTTTTGTTTCACATTATTCAAATAAGAGTGGAAACAGTATTTGAAAAGCTGCGTTACAATTGTAAATTTTATTGCCATTGTCATTACCAAGGACCTGCACAGACGAGGTACAGTTATCGGGGTACTTTTTGGGTGGATTACTAGGGCGGTAGATGGGACTACCGCCCGCTTCATACTGAGAGGCAGGCCGGGCACTTCGGGAGTGCCGAAGTGCGCCGTACCAATGAGTAGTGTCCGGTTACGGACCCCCGCGGCGGAGTTGCGGAAGAGTGTTTCGTGCAACCTCGCAACTTTGCCTATAGCGGACGCGAAGGACGCGAAGAGGTTTTGTCAGTAGGTCTACCCCACTATCATCTCGGGGCGGAAGTCCTACATAACCCACCGCGGTGTGTCGCCAGGCCTGTGGGTATTCATGATGGATTCCTCTTATAAAAAAAGGGTTTACTTTTCCTCTGCAGACAAAATAAAGCAGTAAATTCACACCTAGAGTTTTTTAATAAATTTTACACAGTCAAAAGTGCCTCGTTTTTTTACACTTCGGAGATTTTTGTCCTCTGAGGACAATTATCCCTCGTCTGCAAAGGCCCTAACAGTCGATATGAAATAAAATTATGTGCCTTAGATAGTAGTAGGTAATCTTAACTAGATATCGATTTAATCAATTCAATGGGTTTCTATGAGTCTAGTATGACTGATGCAATTGATTGCTGCAGACGAAATAAAAAATGGCCTGTATATCAATATAACAATCTAATATTTAGAGAATCAATTGGAGTGTGTTTATATAAAAAATTAAATGTACATTCCACAATCAATAACATAGTGTGTACAAATATTACACCTTTCAGTTAGATTGATAGAATATATTAATATAGAGTATACATTTTTTTTCATGTGCCTACCACTCGTGTAAAGTGAGTAGCCTAAATACGCGAGGAAATTGCGATAAAGAAAAAGAAACTACTCTTTATTACTTCACAACTATTATAGTTATTTTCAAAACAATAAAAACCCAAGACTAATAAATAAATAATTTTCATAAAAATACACAGACCTACTTCAATTGACGCAGAATTCTTTATACTTATATTTCTTTGTCCACCTTGAGTTTCCTTTCTTCCTTCATTCCTTTCCATGTTGTTAACTTTGTAACTTTGTAAGTATAACTTTGCACGCAAAAAACTAGCTGGTGCCCGCGACTTCGTCTGCTTTCTGGATGAAAGGATGATACCCTATGTCCTTTCTGGTGTCCCAGACAACGTGTATGCAAAATTTCATGGTGATCAGTTCAGCAGTTTTTGCGTGAAAGAGCTACAAACATCCATACATCCATCCAAACTTTCGCATTTATAATACTAGCTGGTGCCCACGACTTCGTCCGCGTTCGGGATGTAAGGTGCCCTATGTCCTTTCTGGTGTCCCAGACAACGTGTATGCAAAATTTCATGGTGATCGGTTCAGTAGTTTTTGCGTGAAAGAGTTACAAACATCCATACACCCATACAATCTAATTGCGAAAGATTGTATGGGTGTATGATGTTGTAATATTAGTACCTACGGATTAGTACGGATTCAAGCGCGAACGATTCAACGCGCAGGTAGCAATTTTCGTTCCAATATAAAAAAATTAAGTTACAGACAAAATAGCTGCTCTAAAAATGTCGAACTAATATCGGCTAAACGAAATTTAATTTTGGGAAAGTTAATTCAGTCATTTTTTACGACAGAAATTAATTTAGTTAATTAACTGATGTCATGCTTCTGAACGTTTAAGTGTGGAGATGAAATTAATTTCATATAATTGTGCCACATTAAAATTGACTGTGGCCTTTTTTTATGCAAAGGTCTTCAGACAGGCTGATTTTTTAATGTATTTTTTCATGTGAGCCGTATATTTTCCGATCAAATTGATTTCTTATTTAGAATAGAATCATCATCATCATCATCCCAGCCGTAGGACGTCCACTGGTGGACATAGGCCTCCCCCATAATTTTCCAATAGGACCGGTCAGAAGCAGCCTGGATCCACCGCTGACCCGAGGCCTTTATTAGGTCGTCTGTCCACCTTGTGGGTGGACGTCCTTTTTTTTTTTTTTGACGAGGAGTAAACCGCTTACAGATTCCCTACCGCTGGCTAGACTGTAGGGATATGTGGGGGTCGCCCAACACCTGATCATAACGGCACTGGGAATACCCACTAAAACTCCCCGGTGCCTCCTTGCCCTGTGAACGGAGTGGGCCGGGTTCTGCCGAGGCACCAAACTCCGATCCACCCCGGAGCAGCCTAGCCGACTGGCTAGGCTAACGCCAACGGAGGATTGCCCGGAGACACCCAGGCAATCCCCAGACGGTGGGACCTTGTGCAGGCACACATAGCTAGCCAGCTATGTGCGCAGGTCCCCTGGGACATTCAAAGACGAGCTAGGTGTGCCCGCCTTCTCCCGCCCAACCGCCTACGTCTGAGGGAAGCGAGACCTGCCTCTTCCTCTCGCTCCCTCTCAGCTGCCTCCTTCTGCGACATTACAGAACCGCAGAAGGAGGCAACCGCTTTCCAGGTCGTCTCGCTGTCAAGCATGGCTTCAACCATGCTTGAGAGTGAGACGTCTCCACCACCCAGCGCTACCTCCAGCTCCCGGCGCTGGGGACTCCAGGCCGGGCACACTTGGAGTGTGTGCTCGGCCGTGTCGTCAAGGTCGCCGCAGTGGTGGCACCGCGCGACTCCTCCCTTTTTATACGGTGCAGATAACGATCAAAGCACCCGTGTCGCCTCACCCATTCCTCCAGCACCGGACGAACCGCGAGGATCGTCCGGTGACCAGCGGTGGCCACCAGCAGGAGGGCCTCACCCCAATCATACATGGCCCTCTCTTGTGCCTCTGCACGGACCCGCTGCACGTCCTCGACAACGGGTCTTTCTCCAAGAGGTGGGTGGACGTCCTACGCTGCGCTTGCTGGTCCGTGGCCTCCACTCGAGAACCTTCCGGCCCCAGCGGCCGTCGGCTCTCCGTACTATATGCCCTGCCCACTGCCACTTCAACTTACTAATCCGCCGGCTTAATAAATTATAATAATTATTAATTAGAATAGAATAGAATAAACTTAATTTTCAATAAAGGACTAGATACATAGAAAACATATAAAAAGACACACACAACCATTGACACAAACCGGTTCCAACTCAGCCAAGCCGATAGTGAGGTTACGCACTTACTAATAATTAGCTCCAAAATAAAATAAAAAATAGTTAAAATAGATTAGAAAGAAAAAATAATAAATAAATAATATTATTCGTATATGTTCTAATATGTATTAACGTTTATCATTATTAGTAGGATTATAATAATGATAAATGATGATAAATAATAACAATCCTTATATTTCTAATAATTCTAATAATTGTAGAAATCTTTAATTATTAATTTTAATTTGACTATTTATTATTAAATATTATACAGTTAAGTATGAATAGTAAACAAAGTAAAGTAGTTCCTTAATTAATACTCGTATTTGACTGATTTTCTTATTGTGAGTTTTTCATGCAAATTGGTTGATTGCCAACTTCATGTTATCTTCATATTACATTATTTGTTCGTAACACTATGTAACGAAGCTCGATGAGCACTCATTGACCTAAAAATGGATATATTTTTGTAATTTAATGGTGTAAAAATAACTGTGGGTTAACAAGATATAAAATATTTGTTTTCATATGTGAGTACATTTGTTATGTTATTCTGAACTAAAGTTGTTTGTTATTTTACATTTACGTTACCTTTTGCTCTTGGGTGCTTTTTCCCACGGGCGCAAAATATTGGAATGAAAAATAGAGTCGTAATTTTACAATAATCTAACAATATAATAAAATCTAAAAGGAGCCGTCTGTACAGTAAAAAAAAAACAATTTTTATACGTTTTACTTATGTTACCTGAATCAAAAAACAATGGTTGGATGTTTTTCTGTTTGCCTGTGCATTCTAGTTTATAAAACGGCTAAACCGATTTGTATGCAGTTTTCACCATATAAAGGTAGAAAATAGAAAATAAAAATATAATTATTATATTATATTATGATAAATCATCATAATTATGAACATCAAAATTACTCATCCCATGAAGCTGTAGATAGTTACTTGCAGGGTCAGTACCAACTAATAATGCATGTTACTTGTATATGTACAGTCAAGGGCAAAAATATATGTACGTTTCCAAGCGGCAAACATATCTGTACAATTGAGAGGCCAGAAATATCTGTTCGATAATTCGGTCAGAAATATGTGAGCATTTAAAGGGTCAAAAAGATCTAGACGTTCACGTGGCCATAAATATATGTACAATGTCAGTCAAATATATCTAGGCAAATAGGAGTGCATAAATATCTGTACAAACAAACAAGTTTTCGTATTTTGAATTATGACAATCATCGAAAAGAGTACCATTCTGTCATATGATCTGTTTGTCCCTTTCATTTTGATTGTGGCGTCATTAACGTAATATTTCTTTCACCTTTCATTCTATTATTTTAGATTCTGCTTCACAGCGTTCACAACTATCATATACGATTTTCACATGGCTTTTCTTGTGAATATTATATTAGCGTTTTTTCAATGCTAAATTTATGTCAGTAACATATTTATACTAGACGTAGCGATGAAACGGAAGATATTTATTCGTAATTTAAGTAATTATACAATATTAGTACAAAAATCTTTCGATTACGCTAATCTATACTAATATTATAAAGCTGAACAGTTTGTTTGTTTGTTTGTTTGAACGCACTAATCTCAGGAACTACTGGTTCGAATTGAAAAATTCTTTTTGTGTTGGATAGATCATTTATCGTGGAAGGCTTTAGGCTATATAACATCACGTTGCGACTAATAGGAGTGAAGAAACAGTCGAAAAAACGGGGAAAATTATTCATCTTTGAGGGCTTCCGTTGCGTGCGCTGCGAAAACCGTTCGAGATACCCAAATGATTCCCAAAATAACTATTCCACGCGGACGAAGTCGCGAGCACAGCTAGTGTATGTATAAATGTCTCTTTGCCGTTAAAAAGAACACTTAGGTTTTTACTAACTTAGAGTATTTAATAATTAATCACTGGTCTGCAACGAAATCCTCCTTCAAAAAATATGTCAAAAATATGAAGATTTTAATGCTTTGAATCTATTCCCGTTGGCCGATTTTTTCTATCACGTCTAGATTTATCGATATGAATTTTTATTAAATATCAATTTAGGTTTTTTGAATTAGTTTTGTGCGTCAACATCATAAACAGTATAGTATACATACAAAATAGGTTTTAGCGAGTTGTAAGAGAAAGAAGGAAAGTGCCGAAAGTAAATTTTATGGTAGTACACAGGCGCATTTATTGGCTCTGTTCATAAAAAAAACATAAACTACACATAAAATACTTAAAAAAAGTAGAGAATATGCAAAACATCAAAATATTTGATAACTAGACTTGACAGTCTTGACACGCTCTTTGATAGTTTCATGTATGGATATTTATGCCCTCCTATTTGCCTACAGCCTACACATATTTGATTGACATTGTACATATATTTATGGCCACGTGAACGTCTAGATCTTTTTGACCCTTTAAATGCTCACATATTTCTGACCGAATTATCGAACAGATATTTCTGGCCTCTCAACTGTACAGATATTTTTGCCGCTTTGGAAACGTACAGATATTATTGCCCTTGACTGTACCTGCTATCAAGCGGAACTTCTAAAATTCTGAATTCTAAAAAAATTAATTTGTAGGGAAAACATTTACAAAACCAATGAAAAATACGAGTAATTCTGTTTCTCTACAAAAATGTAGGTAGATATAATTTTTTGTTCTTCGTGAACCATCGTAACGAAGAGATTCAATATTATTTCATTAATATATTGATCGTTTCTCTTAAGTACCTACGCTTAGAGTAGGTCTCGTGAACTTAATTATTCACCACGTAAAGTTTAATTTACAATAGCAAGCAATACCGAACGACCGCAATAATGTAATGGAGGGTCTTCCTCTGCTCCCTAATTTATTTTGTGGACAACGTGGCATGACATTTATGTGCTCCTCTCTAAAATTTCCACTGAATATATTGCGAGGAAAGTGTGGGTTTGTATCAAAATGTCACATCAATTTTATTTTTTTATGATAAAAGTCAGCAGGCGGGCTGAGGGCCCACTTTATTTCAGTAGGTCACAAGCAAATTCATTTCCAACCTTGTTATTCTAAGTGACAAAGTAGAAGTGGTTAGGCGGTCACTCATACATTATTATATATTTTTATATTTGTTACAGTATGTTCATATCAATGGAACATATGGAATTTAGTGAAATCCCTTCCTAGGATACTAGAAAATGATACTAAGAAAGAAAAGCTACTGGGATGATGGTCTTCAAATGCCGCCTATTTAATAAATCAATTTTCACTTCAAAAATGAGGTAGATCGGTGTCTGTTCCAAACATATACATATACATATACAGATACTACATTCACATGACGAGAAACGTCAATTAGTCCGACATGATGAACCTATATTCACTAGCCTTTCAGCTAGTTAACTAGACCCAGACTAGATCAGACATCGGAAAAGAAGGCGTGGTGAAACGTTTTCAATTTGCAATAACAGTTTTCATATAAAGCTAAACAACAAAAAAAATATAAATACGATATAAATTAAAAATTATTTAGTGGCGGCATTCATATATACTCGTAAGTGTGTTTATAAGGCGTAGCATCAAAGGCCGTAGCCATAAGCGTAGCTACCACCATATTAGCCGTATCAATTATATTATGACAGGGGTTACGATGTGTGAAAAAATCCTAAAATATTATCTACAATCTCACTTAAATTTTTAGAAAGTAGAGCCTACAAGTTCAGAATCTAAATGCATTGAGTAAAAAAAATTTGTACCCTCCATTTGGGTTACATTGTCAGGTAGGACAACTCTTTACAAAATTTGATACAGGGTCTATCTTAGAGCAAGCTACTCCACATCGTGGCATACATGTCTGCTACCGGTGACTTGATTACTTAACATAAAGTCTATTCAAAGTACTCTTCAGCGTACTTTTAAGACTTCTTAGAATGCAAGTGCTGTAATGTAATTTAGTTTGAAGTCAAATAAATTAAATAAACTATTCTTAATTTACATCGTCATTGAAACGACGGAAACATTTTGCGAGATGCAGCGTAGTCACTTTGTATAATGGCTCACTCATTCACTGGCTCGCACTTCGTACAATTGGAGTTTAAAAATAGAGAGAAGTAGAAAGATTTTATTATTGTTCACCGCTATTTTGAGACTCATATACATACGTGTCCAGTTCACAATTTTTGAAAGTACAACACGTTAGTTTTTTTTTTATTATGGGAGTTGCACTAAGAATAATTTGTGTTACAACATTACTTTACATCCCAATAAAAAACAGTTAAGGGCTTTATCGCACTTGCGGGTGGCGGAACGGGAATCCGCTGCGCTGGTTAAGAGCGGCGGCTAGTGACAGGCGGATTCCTGGCGGCTGTATTCCGCCTGTCACCCGCAGAACCAGTGGGAATCCGCTCCTCGGTTAGCCAGTACGAAAATGGATGTCGTTGAAATAATAATAATAATAATAATAAAGCCTTTTTATTTCCAATAACCACAAATTACATGCATTTAAATTAATTAGATATATCAATCAATTATATAACAATGTTGCAATAATTTAATTTTTAATATAATAAAATGTTAAAAAATTTGTTTTAATCACTATCACTTTCGTTGCCATTGATCGGAACCCCTTCTTGGGTATAGGCCTCCTCCAGCTTGTTCCAGTCCTCTCTGTCCAATGCTCTCTTTGTCCATTCTCTTCCCGCTATCGCCTTTATATCCTCAGCCCATCTCTTATTAGGACGCCCTCTACTCCTTTTTCCTGTTGGTCCTTCCCATATAGTCGTCTCCATTGTCCATCTCCTGTCTGTACATCTTGCCATATGTCCCGTCCACCGCCACTTTTGTTTTAGAGCAAAGTGTAAGGCATCTATAGCTTTTTCGTCTTATCTGTTCACTTTTTACTTTCTGTATTCTTCTTATCTTTAATACGCTCCTTTCCATTGCTTTCTGGCATGTTACGATTTTAGATTTTATTTTTGTATTATATGTCCACGTTTGGCATCCGTACGTGAGGGTAGGCAGAACACATGTATCCAGGACGGTTTTTTTTAGGTGAAGGGGATATTCGCCTTTTAGGACTTCCTTCAGGGACCAAAACTTTTTCCAACTCATGTTAATACGGCGGTCGACCTCTTGTTCATCATTTTTATCTTCAAACGATATTTGCTTTCCTAAGTAAATGTAGTTCTTCACATATTCAAGAGGCTTACCATTCAGGTTTATCGTGTTTGCATGGCTGTTTGTCATCACCCTTGTTTTGTTCTCGTTCATTTTGAGGCCCACTTTTTCGCTTTCTATATTTAAAGTATTTATCATTTCCTCCAGCCCATCCGCCGTTTCAGCAAATAAAACGATATCATCTGCGAATCTGAGGTGAGTAAGACGATCTCGGTTGACTCTGATCCCTTCCGACTTCCAGTTGAGGCTATCAAAAATGTGTTGTAGTACTGTTATGAATAACTTGGGTGAGAGGGGGTCTCCTTGTCTCACTCCTCTGCAGATCGATATATCAGACCCTCGAGTCTCTAGTTTGACTTGACTTACGCTGCCCTTGTAGATGTTTTTCAGTACTCTTATATATTTTTCGTTTATGTGGCATTTATTCAGAGCTTCCCAAATAGCATCGTGAGAAATTGTGTCAAACGCTTTGGCGTAATCGATGAAAGCAATATATAGTGGCCTGTTGAACTCCTTGTATTTTTCAATTACTTGTTGTATTACTTGCATGTGGTCCGTTGTAGAAAATCCGGAACGGAACCCCGCCTGTTCCACCGATTGAAGTTTATCGATTTCTGGACTTAATCGTGTTTGTAGGATTGATGAAAATAGTTTATAAACACTTGAGAGCAGGCTTATAGGGCGATAATTAGCGATATCTCGAGGGTCTCCCTTTTTGTAAAGTAGGATTATGTCGGATCTTTTCCACTGTTCCGGCACCTGGCCTGTGTTGAGAGTCCTGTTGAATAGGTACGTTAGTGGTAGTGCTAGTAGGGCAGCACCAATTTTAAGGGTTTCATTTTGTATGCCGTCAGGACCAGGGCTTTTGTCTGCTTTGAGTTTCTGAATGTGTTTGGTTACTTCCATGTCATCCACTGGTCGTAGGTTTTTCGTGTCTTCAGAATTTTCTATTGTTTCATCGGTTGTAGTGGTGCAATAAATTGGGTCTGATGTTCCTTCATATAATTGTTTGTAAAAATTTGTGGCGCAGTTCATGATGTCCTGCCTGGTCCTGGTTTCCCCTGATTTTTCTTTTAAGTTTTGAATCCAATTTTTGTGCGTGTTCAATTTCTTATATGCTTTTTTAGTGCTTCTGTATTCCCTTAAATTAGCCTCAATTACTTTGTTCCTGTGGTGTTTGTAGTCCCTATCAATTGCCCTACTTGTTAGTTTAAATAATCTGCTCAATTCTTCCTTCATTTCTTTAGTTTTCTGTTTTGTTTTCAAGAGTTCGGTTCGTCTTGCAATAAGAGCTCGAGTAGATTCAGCGAGTACTTTATCGATGGTTCTTACTTCTTTATTGTTCGATCGATATGCGAGGCTGGTATTGATAATGTTCACCAATTTATTGTACAAAGTTTGAACATCTTCCTCTTCGTTTTGTGTTTTTAGTTGACCGATGTTGGTCTCGAGGTTTATCAAGTATGACGATACATCTTCTTCCGTCTTTAGAGGGTTAGGTTGTGTTTTGAACGATGTTCTACTTCTTTTAATTTGATCTAGTGTGTAAGTAGCTTTAACCAAGCGATGGTCAGATCTGAATCCTAAGCCATGTAATACTTCTACTCTTCTTACCCTCTTAGAGTCCTTCGACAGGATAAAATCGATTTCGTTTTATATGTTACCGCAAGGGGAGAGCATAGTCCATTTGCGGTTTTCTCGTGCTTTGAAAAAAGTGTTCATAATTGACAATTTATGTTCCAATGCGTATTGAATTAGTTTCTCTCCTCTTTTGTTTCTGTTTCCGTATCCAAATTTTCCCAAAACAAAGCTTTGATTGTCTTCTGTTTTTGTTTGGCCAATTTTTGCATTGAAATCACCGATAAGAAGCGTATTTTCTCCTGCTTGGTCCTGAGCTATCCGTAGAGTTTCATAGAACGAGTCGATTTCTTCGTCTGTAGCCTTTTCAGTTGGTGCGTATACTTGTATTATAGTAATCGTTTGGTTGTCGTACTTCATTCTCAATAATGCAACTCTATCCGAAAACGCAGAAAAATTTACTATTTTATTTTTATGTTCTTTTTTGTATTAAAAAGCCAACTCCATATAGACCGGGTGTTTCACCCTTGTAACAAAATATGTAGTTTTCATGTTCTTCAATTGCACAGCCCATTCTTCTAACCTCTGCCAGGCCGAGTATATCAATTTTTATTTTTTGTAGCAGGTATGTTAGTTCTATAAATCGTTTTGTTGTTGCCAGAGATCTCACATTGAATGTTCCTATTTTGAGAGTATGTTGCTGTTGTTTTATTCTGTTAGTTGTCTTTTTAACATTTGCTGAAGGGTTTTGGTCTTTAACCCCCACGGGGACCAGCCGGCTTGGGGGAGATTGTTTCTTTACTGTTGGTTTGATATTGTGCCAGTCTTTATGTTTTTGTTTCCGATCGCCGGCAGCCGTTTGCTATTGCTTCGTTGTTGATGCGACAGTTGAAAGAGAGTTAGATCGACCCCTCAACATATCAAATGCATTTATTCTGTTGCTTTTAGACGAACTTATGATTTGTTGTTTTCTTGGCTGTGAATCCACTTGTGGTGAGGTCGACACCTCTCTCTTCCTTTTATCTTGTTAGGTATTTATATGTGCGGACGGCAATGAAACGCTGTTCATGTTCAAACGTATAATTGATGACTGATTTACAAACTTACTAGATACCCTATTGAATGTAAACATAATAATACTAATTACCCTACATTACATCTCTCCACCCTAATTAACACTACCTAATAAATAATGTATAAAATAAACTAACACTAATATAGAATAAATACAGCAAAATACTAATATAAAATAAAGTTCTCTTAATATCTAACCTTATAATTAATATTCTTAAACCTACATTTCCGAATTGGTCGGGCTTCGGGCGTTACAGGGGCGGCAGGTGGCGTAGTGAAAACCTCTTGATCGTCACAAACCGGTGACGGTGAAGGAGACGCCACGTGAGCCGGCGGAACCTCTGCCGCCGGCCGCTCCGGCTGTTCCCCGCCTGCGCTCTCGTCCCGTCTATCCCCACAGGGACTAGCGACCGATTGCGGTCGTGGTGACGGCAGCGATGACGAACCTGTAGGGACCACAAGCGAGCTCCGCGACCTACGCTTTAACTGATCGACATGCCTATGCCAACGATTCCCACTACTATCTATAACGCTATAGTCGTTTACCCCTGCCGAACTTACGACCGTTCCCGGAGCCCATTTCTCTCCCTTAATGTACTGACGATACCATACTTCCTCCCCCTCTTTCATTTCCCTGCTCGTTCCCCCCGCACATTCCACCTGCTTCTGTTGCGCATTTCCTACCCTCGCCTCTCTATCGGGTTTCAGTGCGTCCAGTCTTGTACGCAATCGCCTGCCCAGAAGTATCACGGAAGGGGCTTCTCCCGTTGTAGCATGTTCCGTATTCCTATAATATAGCAGATAAGTGTTTAATGCTTCATTAATATCAGTTTTTTCTGTTAGGGCTTTTTTTATTACTCTTTTTAAGATTTTTACGGCATTTTCAGCCGCACCGTTCGATGATGGGTGATATGGAGCAATAAACACATGTCTGATTCCGCAATATTTAATAAAATTTGCAAATTCTATGCTCGTAAATGGCGGTCCATTGTCGGTAACTATTTGCTTAGGTATACCCCACCTACTCCATAACTCCCTAAGTTTCCCTATGGTGCTACCCGCGGCTGTACTGGGAACTGGGAAAACTTCCAACCATTTAGACGTCGAGTCTACGACTACTAAATAAATTTTACCAGCAATCGGGCCCATAAAGTCCAAATGTAACCGGGTCCAGGGTCGCGGATGCCAGGGCCAGGGCTTTGGCGGCGCGCGCGACGGTGCATCCGCAACGGCCGCACATACCTCGCAGGCGCGGCACTCGCGCTCCACTGCCTCGTCCACGCCGGGCCACCACACGTAACTACGCGCCAAGGATTTCGATCTTACGATGCCCATGTGCGGTTCATGAATTATTTTTAATACTTTACTGTAGCAAGCCTCCGGAATGACAACCCTGTGTCCCCACATTATGCATTTTAGTTCCTCATACAGCTCTTTTTTACGATTAAAGTAAGGCATTAAATTTCTTATTTCGCATGTGTGCGGCCAACCATCCCTTATGTAACTCAACACCCTACCTAATATCGGATCTTTTTCCGTTTCCGTTTTTATCTCATTATAATCCAACAACAAGGCGTCCTGGGCGAAATGCAAATATGTTTGCTCCGGGATAGCATCTTTAACTACTGACTGGTCACCTGTGCTTACCGGTAGGCGCGATAAACCGTCAGCGCAGTTTTCGTCGGTTCTAATATATTCTATATCGTAATTGTATGCCGAAAGAATTACTGCCCACCGTTGCATTCGACTGGCCGTCATAGTAGGTATACCTGTATGAGGTCCGAATATAGATACTAGCGGCTTATGATCCGTGCGTAATACAAATTTTCTTCCGTAAACATACTGATGAAATTTTTGCATACAAAACACTATCGCCAATGCTTCCCGATGAATCTGTGAATAATTAGCCTCCGCTTGTGTGAGTGCGCGCGACACATATGCTACCGGTCGCTCCCCACCCCCGTCGGGCTGCGATAGCACTCCACCGATTCCTCGTGCGCTTGCGTCGCACGTCACAATCAAAGGTCGCTTCGGATCATAATGCGCGAGTACATCTGTACTAGTTAAGACCCGTTTAATTTTTGTAAACGCCTCCTTACATTTATTGTTCCAATGCCACTCGACTCCCTTTTGCAATAATTTGTTCAAAGGCAATAACAAAGAGCTAAAATTTTTTATAAATCTAGAAAAGAAATTTACCATTCCGAGAAAAGAACGTAACTCACTAACGTTTTCGGGTGGTTCAATTTTCAGAATTGCTTTTATTTTTGATTGATCGGCTTTTATCCCTTGCTTAGAAACAATGTAACCTAAATATTTTACTTCGTCGACTAAGAAAACACATTTTTGTTTTTTTAATTTTAAACCGTTTTGCGACACCCTTCTAAAAACCTCTTCGAGTGCCTTTAAATGTTCCTTCCTAGTCTTCCCGCCCACGATCACATCGTCTAAGAAGACCTGGACGTCTGGGATCCCCTGGAAAATATTTGTCATATTCCGCTGGAAGATACCCACACTCGAGGATAAGCCATAAACTAATCTATTGTAACGGAATAACCCCCTATGGGTGTTTATTACGGTATACATTTTAGACTCGTCTAACTCCACCTGGTTATATGCTTGTGAAAAATCAATTTTACTAAAATATTGCGCCCCATTTAACCCTACCAGTACGTCTTCGATTCGAGGTAACGGAAACCGGTCGATCAGCAAAACGGGGTTAACAGTCGCCTTGTAGTCCGCACAAATTCGCAACGTACCGTCAGCCTTATTGACAGGAACCAGCGGCGAGGCCCAGTCGGAGCAGTCGACTGGCTCGATGACTCCGGCGTCCAGCATGGCATCCAGCTCAGCGTCGACGCGCTCGCGCAGTGCGTACGGCAACGGCCGTGCGCGGTGAAACACAGGCACCGCCCCCTCTCTAACGCGCAGTGTCGCCCTGCCGCCCGTATACCGCCCGAGCCCGCCGCTGAATACTTCTTTATATCTGTCGAGTATATTATACACGTCCTTGTCAATATGTTCAAGACACAAATTATTTAATTTTGAAACTTTTTTATACATGGGAATATCAATATTTAGTTCCGCTAACCACTGTCTACCTATTAATGGAGTGGCGCCTTTGTTCATTACAAACAATTCTAAATGCTTTCCTTGTAAACCTTGGTACTGAACATAGGGCCGTATTATACCTAACGGCTTGACTCTTGTGCCATCATAAAATCTCAAAACGGTATTGTCCTTCTCAATGGGAAATTCCGGAAAGTATTTATCGTATGTCTCCTTGTTTATACATGACACCGCTGTCCCGGTGTCTATTTCCATGTATATTGTGGTATTGTTTATAGAAATAGGTACACTTACTGCCTTATAATTGTTCAGAGCCAGAAGGTTCAGGCTCTCCTCAGCATCGTGGTCTTCCTCGCTAGACTCGCGGTCCACACCGCCGAAGTGAAATTGCCGCCGCTGACCTTGACCCCTGGCACCACCGTGACTGCTGGGCTGCCTCTCACGCTCCGTACAAACACGACGTAAATGCCCGAAGCGTCGACACTTGCTGCACATGAATTTCCGGTAGCGACAAGTGCCATACGCATGGTCGTTGGCTCCACACGCCCCACAATTAACCGCCTCATTTCCCGCTGGACCAGCAGGACCTGTCATTTTTACGCTACCGTTGTTGGATGCGCGTGGGCACCCCCTGCCGCCGTTCGTCGAGCCCCTCCAGCCGCCCGAGCTCTTCTGCCTCTGCCCGTGAGCCAGTGCATGTACCGCACTGGTAACCGCCGATGACAGTGGTGCGCCCTCGACCTCCGCTGCATCTCTCTCCGCAGCTTCCAGGGAACTCGCCAGAAAAACGGCCCGAGAGAACGTTATTGAGTCATCCTCCGCGAACAACCGTTGCCTAATTACATCACTCTTGAGTCCGCACACAAACTGGTCACGTAAATTTTCATTTAAATTAGCAGCAAATTTGCAGTTTCGTGACAACTTCTTCAAGTCCGCTACGTAGGCCCCCACGTCTTCTGACGCAGCTTGACGCTTTTGTCTGAACCGGAATCTCTCCGCTAACGCTGATGGTGTTGGTTGTAAATGGCCCTTCATTAATTTAACGGCTTCTGCATATGCCAGTTCCGATGGCTTCTTTGGACTCGCAAGGCTCACCAGCAGCTCATAAGCCTCATCCCCCATGCTCGCTATTAATGAGGGTAAATGCAAATCACTCGAAACATTGTTAGCCAGGAAATACATTTCTAGTCTGTCGATGTACGATGACCATTGTCCGTTATTTACATCAAACGCACTTAGCTTCCCGATCGACATTTTTTCTTCTTCTATGTTTAATCTTACACGCACAATTTGTTCGATTTCTCGTCGCCAGTGTTAGGTATTTATATGTGCGGACGGCAATGAAACGCTGTTCATGTTCAAACGTATAATTGATGACTGATTTACAAACTTACTAGATACCCTATTGAATGTAAACATAATAATACTAATTACCCTACATTACATATCTATGGGCCTTGAACTTTCCCTTACAAAGAGTTTGTCATATTTTATGTATGCGTAGTTTCCTTTTTGTCTTTCTTCTATTAGTTTGGGTTGTAGTGATTTCCTTATTTCTAATATTTCTTTTGGGTAATCTTCTGTTATATATAATTCCTTTAATTTCTTCTTATTCCTCATAATTTCATGCTTCTTCCAACCACTAACTAAAGAAATGAGTGTTGGCCTCGGCTTTTCATTTCCAGTACTACTCACGCCTATACGGAATATTTTGTTTATTTCATGATCTTCTATATTTAATTCTAGTTCATCCAAAAAGCATTTCTTAATATTTTTAATTAAATCCGGTGTCGATTTTTCGCTTTCCGCCATTCCATGAATTATTATATTATTGCTTTTCTTGTCTCTCTCTAGACGTTCCAGCTTTTCCATCTTTTTTTCTAAGTTTTCGACTTTAAGTTTCAATATTTTATTCTCTTCTAGCACCGGTTTTAATTTTTCGTCCATTTTGTCTAATATTGTGTCTGTTAATTCTGTTATTTGATTCTTTAATTCGTTTTTCATCTTGTCAAATAACATTTGGAATTGTTCCTCCATGCTTTGCGTAAAATGGAACGTTAACAACACGGCGCTGTCAGTTGTGACGTTTCGTATATCTACTGTGACAGTTGACTATTTTGAATGCTTTATGTATGAGTGTTGCTCCTAGTTTTTTATGGATCTTTGTATTACCTCAAATTTTGCGGTTTTATTTCTACAAGTTCCCGTGAACAATCCTCAAGAGGTATGTACTTTTATTATTATTTTTAAATAACACTCTGTCGTAATTAATATTTTGTTTGGTAAAATGTAGTTACAAAAATAAATCTGAAATATAAAATTATTTTCATTCGCTTGAAAGGATTCGAACCATAGTTCGTTCGAACGTTAGCCGCTCTTATCAAGCCTTTGCCAATCTGCCTAATGGGTATCGTTTCTCAATTTCGCTATCCCTTTTGAAGAACCAAGTATTTCAACAAATCATTGTGTAGGGTGCATTTAAAATTGTGTTGCACTATCATCTATTACCTACTTTGTCAATTCTGATTAGTTTTCTTTTCAATTCCCATTTATTATTGTTTCTTTGGAAAAAAAGTATTGACACCTTTTTCGTCACTAAATTTTTATTTTATTTTTATATTATTGATCCTTTCACGCCACTTATTTGTTCTTGTTGTTGTTGTTACTGAACACTTGTGTTAGGCACCAGTATAGTCAAACTCGGAATTCAATCAGTCACCAGCCAAATATTGATTTTTTATTTAGCATCTCACTCTTTTTATTGTAAGTACACAGTATTTTCTTCTTTTCGGACTGTAATGGACACTTTAACTATTTAATTACTTTAATAACACTGGAGCAAGTTACCATTGACTCAATTTACCGACTACCGATCTCTCTCTATGATTTATCTCTATGATAAATTACGACCAAAAAAAAATGAAAAAGTTGGATGGATTGGATGAACATTGGATGAATTCTTTACTTCAAGAACGATATTGTTTCCCGCGTGCCACTCGCGCCCCGCTGATTGTACATTTCACAATTCCGCTCGCCGCTCGCAAGTGCGATAGGAAACGTTGTTTTCATATGAGGAGATCCTTACACGTACGAAAGTTACCGACTTAAGACGGGGAATCAGTAGGTTGAAGTGGCAGTAAGTAGGACACATAGTGCTGAGAGCTGACGGCCGCTGGGGCCGCTAGGTCGACGGTGGATCCAAGTTGCTTCTGGCCAGTCCTATTGGAAAATTGTCCTATGTCTATGTCCAGCAGTGGACGCTGAAATGATGATGACAACACTTAATGCGAAAGAATTCCTAAAATGTTAGGCAATTTAAATAATTTAAATGCCGATAGAAACGATTGATGTGTTGTATATGTACATGTATATGTATATTATTTTTCCATAATGTAACACTTCATAATTCTATACGCCTACGCAAAAACATGTATTGAAATCGAATAAAATCCAAATACAATGTACCAAAACGCGTTCCGTTATTACTTTTATAAATTTGGATCTTTTGAAATGTTCGGGATCCATTGTTGAGCGTTTTTCACGTGGGCTTTATGTTAAACCACAATATAAGTATGTCAATTACTTTTTTCATCAGGTTTTGTATTGAAATGGCTCCGATCCAACGGATATTATTTCATCTTAAAATTTAACAACATGAAAACAGTGAAAAAATCATTAGACCTTGTAACTTTTAAAGTAATAAGTTGCTGTACTAAAGTTTAAAGTAATTCTTATCGCTGCAGAAGCTAAATCAGGGTGTGCATTTTTGGTCTTTAGTAATTACGATCTTCTAGCTTTAAAAATGACGATACTTCCATACAACCTTTTATCTCCCATTTCAACGCCTTACAACCTTTTTTTCGCATTAAAAAGTATGTCCTTTCTCAGGGTCTAGACTAAATGTGCACCAAATTTAATTTAAATAGGTTCAGTAGTTTTGGCGTGAGAGCGCGACAGATCAGACAGACAGAGTTAGTTACTTTCGCATTTATAATTAGGTAGAGCTGGATTTATTGTCTTTGGGTAGAGCCCAAACTTGGCGGTGCTTTGAAAATGTTTTTAGAATCAGCTTATTCCTTTGATTTGATATCCCACTGGATAGATTTCTGAGGAATAAAATAATTAAATAGGTAAGTGGAAATGTGCTAGGTGGCGGACCGAAATCTAAAACACTTACTAAGACTCCTCCTACTAAATTTCTACAAAAGATATATTTCCAAGGACTGCAGTCAGCTCCTGGATTAATAATGCTATATCCAAGTTCGCTTTTACCACTACATGTATACCTATTATTAAAATAAAAATAAGTAAGTACGTCAATGTGACCTTTAATAATATCCGTTTAAAGCGCAAAACTATCAACCTTCGTCAAAAAGGGTGGGGAGTAGTCTACCATTTGACAGCGTAGCTTAGTTGATTCGGAAAGCCCTAGACATTGTTACGGTGACCCTTCGTCAAATTGGAAACTGAAAATGAAATCTTGACTTTGAAAATGACCCCTCCATTGTTCATAAAATGGAAAATATTTCTCGTTGGAAACAATTTCGGTAAAACTTAATTTATCATTCAATAAACGTATGACTAAGTATTTTATTTGTTACTAGCTGGTGCCCGCGACTTCGTCTGCGTGAAAAAGTAGCCTATCCTGTGTCTCGTACGTCTAAATGTTTATTTACCAAGTTTCATGACAATCAGTTAATTCGTTTAAGAGTTATGGAGGAACATACATACATACATACAATACTTACACTTACAGATTTATTATTAGTACTGATGATTATTCAATGCAATTCAATCATTTATTGCAAAATCATAATGTATATAGATAGTTTATAAAGACCAGTGTTATGGACCCTGTCGGGCATGCAACTTAGGGGCTAGGAGAGAGGAAGTTTATTAAACTATCACCATGAAATTTTGCAAACACGTTGTCTGGGACACCAGAAAGAACATAGGGTACCTTTCATCCAGAACGCGGACGAAGTCGCGGCCACCAGCTAGTTTTATTATAAGACCCAATTATTTATAAATAATGAGTTAATTAAATTTTAAATTAATTTAGTCATACTTAATTTAAATTAACTTACTCATACTTTTAGTCATTAGTCTACACTTGGACATTGATATTATTAAATGTCTAATGAAATTGAAGGCAGATCCCAATTAACATAATTCATCATCGACATTGAGAATATTGTTAATTATGTGAAACGTGACAGGATTCCATTCAATTAAGAATACATGTAGAAGGTGACTAAATCTTTCATGTCATAACGTAATATTTAAGGCAGTAGAGTGGTCCCAATATGGTTTCCCCGAACTGATTGAAATACACTTTACTATTATTTCATTTTGCTCTATGGAAGCTTTTAATATCTATTGGATATTTCTCCAAACTTCACCGTGATTCCTGTAAGCTCAATATCTATTAGAATATTCGAATTCGAGTATTATCTTTTCGAATATTTCGAATATTATCTATTCGAATTTTGGAGTACTAGATACATAGCTAAAACTGTCAAAAACACTAAACCGAGAGTGTCGTGAAGTCTCAATATAATATTTGACTGTGAAGACAGCCATTTTGTAAAAATAATGCTTAAACATCACTCGATTTTTTATTGTAGAAATAAAAATAAGCAACAGTAAGAAATACAGAGTATTGAAAAAAAAAAAAAAAAACATTATTTCATCATTACTATTAATATTATATTTCAAAGTGTCTTGTTGGAAAACGCCCTACAGGCGTGTCGGTTCAGTTATTAAGTGATTGGCGACACCGATAATTTGTATCTTCTTGGGACAATTGTTTGTAACGAAAGATTCCGAAATCAACCCTTGCGGTGTGCTTTAGTTGGGTTTATTGATACCTAATTCTATTGGCACAAATAATTGGGTTGCATTAATTGATATTGTTTATTTGTTTATTGTACTTGGTTAGTTGTGGAAACATTATTAACTTGAATTATATTACAATTTGACCCGGCGAACTTCGTCTTGCCTCAAAATGCCGTTTCATACAAAATGTATGTGAAATTTTTTTTCATATTTTTTTTTCGTGAATTTTCGTGAATTTCCCTTGTTTATTAGTCTTTGTAATAAACAATTATAATATTTCTATTCGAGGACGAGACAAGTTCAACATACACAGATCATAAAATTCGGTTAGCCTTATTTCAAGTTATGAATGGTGTAACAAATACGACTTTGTTACACATTTATATTTTTGACTTTGTTACCAAAGTAAAAAGCAAAGTCACTTGCAATAACTAGTCTCTTCTAAATCATCTGCCAAGTGGTGTTTTCGTTTTGATATCCAATACAATAACAAGCGCTAGATACTGGTAAACACGAGATCAAACATTAAAATTTAAGGTTGTATCGTGAGGAGTTATCGGTTCTCGGACGTGACGTTCGTTTTCTCGGCTATCCGAATGGCACAATTCATAAACGTTATGCGGAATCTTTTTTTTTTATTTGAAGCTGGAAGTACTGTACATAGTATTTCGGTTATTTAAACTTTTTATATATTAAAACTAAATACAAAATGGCATAATAGCCTTCAAGTAACAATAATATTTTTCATGTTTTTGTCAAAAGTAAGCATAAATTAACGGCATCTTTTAATTTTTAAGCTAAATAATCTTTTTTCCAATTTCATTTATTCAGTAATTTTGTTACAAAGACAGTAGAGTATCACCATCTTTGTAACAAGCACTATTTATCACAAAAAAATCTGCAATGAAATTATTAGCAAACAGGGTAAGGAACTAAATGAAAATAAATTAAGCCTGTAACATCCGTTATTTACAACCCTTGCTGATATTTTAAAATTTTATCAAGTTCAACTTCTTTTAAATTTTTGTATTGTGTAAATATAATTTAATGTCGATCACAAATCGATAACTATATAATGAACATTCTTCCCGTGAATTGTACCACACTCCTAACACCGACGCCGCACGGTCACGAACTACAAAGCACTCTCCCCCTCCTTTCAACAATGGGGCGTCCAGAAAATGGCTGCAATAAAGTGTGAGGGGGATAAATTTTGTGTCTCGTAGAGCATTCGTGTACACTCCCAATTCAGCTTATTGTGATGAGAACTTGTAACAAAACTGTTGCCACGATATGAGAAATGGTTATGTTAATGTACAAAACAACTATATTTCAAATGTCGTATTGATGTCATGGGCAAACCTTCCTATAGAAACTGCCCTGAAATTTTCACACACTGGTCAATGTCAAGTCATAATTTTATGTCAGTATTGAGTTTCAGATTATGATGGATAAATAAGAGGGTAGCTATGAAATATAAATACAAAAAGCCCTAATCGAAACTACACTAAATATTTATAGTGGAAAATCAAAGAAAACATTTTCACCAGTCAGTACAAGACAAACATTGGCACACTTCAACAACTCATAACAGTTGTTTAGCGAACAAATCTAACCTAGTTGCACGTTTGTACCTAGTAGCAGCATGCGACCCACTGTGTGGGTATATGAGAAAAAAAACAACAGTCTCATTTATTTATGAGTACCGCCTTTAAGCCTCGCCTGGGCCCATTAACAGTACCACTATTTCGGTCTCTTTCTATTTGAAACCCTCTCCCAATAAACTATCTCTCTCAGATTTTCCAGCTTTATTACTCGCCGGGTTAAAACACTTAAACTTTGCGTTCATGTGGAAAATGTCTCAATAAGGAGTTCTCATTGTATTTATGTTTATTGCTCTACATTAGGACAGGAAAATCTAAAGGTTTTGATAGTATTTTATACATAGAATATTCTTGAACAAAAACCAATATTAGTTTTAAAAACAATTTCAGTTAATCTCCCGATCTAATTTTATAATCAATATCTTATTTAATGCTTAATTAGCTCTTCAAAACATTTAACACTTTAGAAACATTCATTCCAGTTTAATCTCTTTACACTCCCATAAGGCTTTATCTACCTTAAGAGTTTGTAATATATTTTACTTACAACGATTTTTTTTACGATTTCACTCATTAAAACAATGTGATGTAACAACTCATTAAACGAGGTCATGATATTAGAAATACTTCATACGTAACAAGCGAAAAAAGTTAGTTATATTTATATTGAGAGTATCTATCAGATAAGATGGCATTAAGCATTAAATAACACTTCGAAACCCTATAAATACGGGGATTTTGAAGGGTTTTAGTGATGGCCAGATCAAAGGATTTGCGTGAATAGAATAAATCTATGGAAGTTTAATCGAGATAAAAAGATTTCAGATGTGTGTGAGATAAGAGTTCTGCGGTTTCTTTAGGAAAGGTGCAAAAAAATTAATGGCTAAGTAAAAACAAAAAATAATATTTTTTTTGTGCATTTATAAAATATTTTCCTAAATGGATAACTCGAATTCTTCTTATGTAGGCATATCTAAATTTGTTACAATTTTTTTAGTAAATATAATACTTGAAACTTATATTAACTAATATTATAAATTCGAAAGTAATTTTGTTTGTTTTTTACGCTTTCATGCATTTAATATTCAAGCGGTCGTCATGAAATTGTGCAGACATGAAAAAGCAAATGGACGAAGTCGCGAGCAAAAGTTAATTATTTTGATAAACTAATGATTATTTTTAATTTCAATTGATTTAACGCAACTAAATAAAAAACAAATTAAGGATTTATTGCTGATAATTATTTATCCTACTGTTTAAAGTTTTAAACTATCAAAACGCCGATCGCTTACAACTTAAAGAGGCCATAATTTTAAAAGGCATTTCGCGGTTTTTGTTTGCCTCACTATTATCCAAAGGGTCCTAACGAAGGATTTCGAAGGATCAAATAAATCTTTAAGGCCACATTGTCCGATAGTTTTGTCCAGCGTAATTACGATGGAAAATACTTTTCTTTGTGGATTCAAAGAGGTGGATTTAGACCGCCATTGCCTTTGAAACTTTTCTTCAGTTCGCGGATGCTTTCCGGTAAGGTTTTAATTCGATAATGTATTGAATCTAGATACTATTTTTATTATACCACTGTGTACTTATAGAGCGATGAATATCGCCTTCATTTCGATTTACATCAAATATAAGTAAATGAATTACTCTTGTGTCAAATAACGAATCAAACAGAAGAGAAGCGAACAGCAACTTTATTTTAAAACTAGTGACCCACTCGTGGCTTCGTACGGGGTGCAATTTTTATATTCGCCGTTTAACCCTATTCTAAAAATTTGTCTAGCCATCTTTGAGTTTTTGTGAAACTAACGAATAGGTTTATCCGTACTAATATTATAAATGCGAAAGTTTGTATGGATGTATGGATGTTTGTAACTCTTTCACGCAAAAACTACTGAACCGATCACCATGAAATTTTGCATACACGTTGTCTGGGACACCAGAAAGGAGATAGGGTGTACCTTTCATGCAGAACGCGGACGAAGTCGCGGGCACCAGCTAGTATAATTATAATATATGAAGGAGATATATGTATATATAGATATAGACACCTGCCATCACTGAATAGACAGATAAAATTATTAAATTCACTAGCTTTGTTTGCTTATGCAAAATGAATAATTAGTCTCAGGTCCTCTTTCACCAACTACAAGTAAAGTGTTGATTAGTTACTTTTAGAAATAAATTTATGTTTTATTAAATTATGCCCTCGGTTTAGGCATCCTTCGATAGGCGACTTTAAATGACGGTTAGCCTACTTGACAGATGGTGAAAGAGGCCCTTAAAGTAATAAAGAATACATCCGCAATCAAATTAAACAATAAATACATTGTCGTTGCTGCTATTGTAATAAGCGTAGAAGCGAACTGACCATTGGCCCACCGGCACCTAAACATTTCACCGCCGACAGGCCTATTTATAATTACCGAACCTGACCTCGACGTAGGGATAGGTACCAACACGCTGCTGTGACCCCAAGATTACCCAGGGGATTCCGCACACGCATTGCGTTGGTTTAATAATAAATTCTAACGTCGCTTAAAATGGTACCGAGATCGTGCAGCTATACATATACTATACATATAGTATATTCAACTATCTGGCTTTTGCTTTTAAATATCAATTCATTTTGACACAATAAAAATATAAATTGAAACAATAATTTTCAATTAACTCATCATCTCAGCAGTAAGACGTCCACTGCTGGACATAGGCCTCCTTATAATTTTCCAGAAGGACCGGTCAGAAGCAGCCTGGATCCACCGTCGACATGCGGCCCTTATCCGTGGCGCTCCGTGGCCTCTACTCGAGAACCTTTTGGCCACTACTGCCGTTCGCTCTCCGTAACATTGGTCTTGCCCACTACCACTTCTACTACTAATCCGCCGGATTATGTCGGTAATTTTTGTTCGTCCACGGACCTCCATTCCTAATTCGTGATCTACGGATCTCCTTGCAGTTTAACCCCGAGCATAGCCCTTTCCATAGCTCGGCTTTCTTACGAGGCCCGAGTAATATGCTAGCATATAACTTCTTTATAATATTACTCTATAATAGAAGAACTTTTCTATCGCTTCTAGTTCCTTCAGTCCTCTTCAATTTCAGTTTCAGTGTCGTCACTAAGAGTCACACAAAACATATCTTATCTTAATAGTACTTTGAATGCGTCAGCTATTCCTCATAACTGTTACATTATATCATAGCTCAAGTAACCTAGTTTACGTAAGCCACATGGGGTTTTGCTGAAATCATAATATTCTCAAACTAATAATTAGGATCATAGTCTGCAAGAATCTTCGCTTATTTCTTTAGCCTTGCTCTTAATTGCCTATCTAATTAACATTTGGCGGCATTTTCCAGTTTTGCTGACTATGTTATGACACTTGGCTCAGTTAGCGGGTTTAATACTGGTTACGATTTTAATAAAATATTTCCCCAATTATTATAATCTTTACTCCAACAACAGAAATTAACACTAGACTTAACACTAGTGTTAACAGAAATTAACACTTATTTAACTCATGGCACCAAATTACATAATATGCCCTCCGTCCACTTGGCTCCCATGTAGTACTCATAGTTATACTTAACGAACTTAAAGCAAATTCTATAAAAAAAAGATTTTCTATAAAAAAAGTACTGATAAGTGTCAGTGACCCCATATCACTGTCAGTGATAGCTCAGAGAAACGAATGATAAATGCAGGTTTGAGTCTTGATGGGACGCTGGATCTCTGACTGTTCAATTTTATGGATGGATTAGAAATGACTATTATCGGCTCTAAAAGTAAAGAGAAATTTTATGAGTAAGTATTTTATTAGTAGTCCTGAAGAGACTAGCAATCATCGAAGACTTAGGTAACTTGGTGAACTACTGTCTGTGAATTTTCAAATTAGAACTAGCTATTTCCCTTGGCTCCGCTTTTGCTCTCTCAACTCCGCTCCAGTTTCACTGACTACATGTTATAATCTAACAGGCCTTAACTTTTACTGACGGGCCATGGGATGTCTTGTGTTACACGTGGGCATTACACATAATCTGTGCTATATATGACAAATATATAAGATATATAGGAGTATAAGTCTAAAATTATTTTATAAGTATAAGTCTAAAAATTATTAAATAAAAAAAAACAAATACGCAAATATTTTAAACATGTAATCTAGTTCATAAAAAAAGACGAATCTGCACCAGTTATAATTCCGCCGTATAGAATACATAAACACGAAAAAAGGAAATAAAAGTTTAATACGGAGACTGCACTCCTCTTATGAGTATCCTCCTACGCAATAACAGTAAAGCATAAAGCGTAATCAGTGCTGAAATCTGCAACGAGAAAATGAGAATGGCCGCATAAGAGCGAAAAAAAACTCCCACACTCCTATATTTAGCCGCAACGAGGCTATATTTAAACTCCAGTACATTAATTCTGGTCTCAGACTCCCTGAATACCTGATACAGTCGGCGCCGAGCCGGCCATTTTGAATCGGTGCCAAACGCGCGACCCCTTCATGTACGCATGTCTTTGGCGGTTCGACTTTATGTGAGCAATTCTAGGGAATGTTTTAAGCTCCTTACAATTTTTATGCCGAGTCGAATAATAAAACCGAAGGTTTCTGCAATGGCTTCTTGTAAAACTATTAATTTTGTCGAAGCTTGTTTTAAATTTTGTTTTAACTTAATATTTTTTCAAATATTCTAATTTGAATATTGTCTATTCAAATGTTAGATTAGTACATCACTAAAACTTTCAAAAAAACATTAAAACGAGTGTGTCGGTAAAGTCCCACGTGACTTCCTATTTGAAAATAAAGGTGTTACAAGATTATAAGATTTCTCTCAAAGAGCAATCACTCAAATGCGGATTTTCATTGGTCGAAATTGTGATAATTGGTCGTAGCTGTGAATTTATTTGGTAAATTGGTACATAATTATGTATTGCTAATCTGTTATTAATTAAATTCTCTCTAGATTTATTTATTACTTTGTAATTCTTAGCAAGTTGGCAACTATTCGTCTCGTTTTTTTATCTTTGTGTTCCATGTGTCATTAAAACTTTTAAAAGAGGATGTTTTGCTGTAGGTACTGGAATCTATTTTTTATTTTATGTTAGTAATCTAAAGCAATACAGCAATCTAAAGTTTCCTTTTTCTTTTGGTTTTAATCATCAAGGTAAGGCCGCAAAAGCTGTCCGTGATATTTGTTCTGTGTATCGAAGTAAAAAAGTCCGCGCCGTCCGGACGAAGCAGTCGGACCACGAGGTCTCAGGGGAAGTATCGCTGATAATTATTTATAATGAATAGTTTAAAAATGAATATTTTGACCACGAAGATATGCATATTCTGGCCGTTGGTAATAACCCGTCCATCAATTTCGAAGAAGCAATTACACCAAATTAGAGACCTACTTTTACTAAGTAAAACCTTTGGGCGGATAATAGTGATAATAAATTCCATTCAAAATTGCTTATTTTTAACTTAATTTTCCAATTTCCGCGCGTAGTGCCATTTTTTGCTCTTATAACTTTATAAAAATTATAAGAATAAGCAGAATAGGTCCAGTCAATCCTTCCCAATCGACTATTGAGAAAGAGAAAGGCGAAGATATGATACTACTACACAAATTAAATTTATTTACTGTTGCAAGACAATTTTATTGGTATTATGAAATAATTTTCCAACCACAATAAGCTATAGAAACTGTCTTGTTGAATTCAGATAAAGAACAATGTACACATCCTTGGCCCGAATTCGTGTAATCGAAAAATCCGGAAAACGTATACAAAAAATTATACTCGTTCCAAGGCAAAATATTTCTCCCCTAAACTCACACTGCCTCCCGCACACACACTAGCCCGACACGCGTATATGTTTGACATTTTTCTTTCCCTTACTTTTGTACCAGCATTTTACTTTTATAGCCCTGCTCTTCCCGAATATTTTCCGTTTCTTCGACCCCTTGTTAATTCCAAACAATTTCCAAACACTTGGCAATGTTTCCTTTACACAAAAATGGAGCGAATTTACTAAATGTAATTTTTTTTGGAAGAAATTAATTCCAGTTTTGTTTCCCGTACTGTAGACTTTGTTGTAGACCTTTACTGAGTTTCACTGGATAATTTTAGCAGCAGCATAAGTGAAATTGTGATTACACTATTTTAATATTATTCATTATGTATTTTCCAAATCTTCGCATTTAATCAATTTCCAATCAATTTTGCAATTGAATATTTTTTTTATTCAATTAATTACAAATTTCTATAATAAATATTATAGCGTTCTTTTAGTATTGTTTGTTCCTTTCTAATATGCCATCAACAACATTAAATTGAGTCAGGTGTCTGAGTACGTGAAGATCTTTAAACGTTAAACTCATCGCTTATTTATTCAGTAATAAATACAATAACATTCTTCACCTTTTGTAATATTGCTTTTTGTAACGGTTTGCTATCGATATAATAGCAACAACGTTAATGATATCTAAGTGAGTAGTTGAATTCTTTATTTATGTTTTCCAGTTGATTGCGTATGTCTTTGGTGAATAGTATGGTGTCATACGACATCGATCGTTTCACTCTGACTTTCGGCAGAAAGAATTCTTCAACCAGTTTAGGATGCTTAGTAATGTCAATTCTATTTATATAAGCCTTAGAGTTCACATTAAATGTTTCATCTTTATTAGCATTTGCTTCAATTAAACTAGCTGTATAATTAACCAAAGTTCCAAGTCCATAAAGCACTACAACAAGAAAGAGTGAGAAGCCAGCCATGATGTAGTTCTTCTCAGCATTACTTTGCAACTGTAGCTTCTTATAATCGTCTAGACTTTTGCAAAATATTAGTTTATGTATATTTTGAAGAGGAGTGTACATTCCATAGAAGATGACAGATGTGAGATAAATTGTTGTAATTGTAACATAATAGCTTTTATAACATTTTGTTATGTGCCTCAAATAATTTGAAATTTTTGTCAAGTCGTATGCCGGATTTAATATGACTAAAACTATAGCCATTTGTACTAATATGGCACATGATAATATTACGCAGCCGATGTCCATTTTTATTGTATATTAGGTTTTGTTACTCACATCAACTGGGAAACTTTTAAATTTATTTATGTTCTTTTTTTGTACATTGTCATGTCTTCTTTTAACGCATCGTGCGTTAAATGCAACCTTAGATTTAATTATTATATCGTACTTACATTATAGATATTATGTGACAAGCACTGATAAATAATGACATACTTATGACATTGTAAATAAGATATATTTAGTATTTTTAATAAATCCTTTTTATTAGCTTTGTGGAGGTCTTATATTATAAAAATCTATCTCTGGTAGCGATTACAAATACCTCAATATGCACATATTACTAAAATCTACACTAAAATATATTTACCATAATATTATTTTTAATCGATTTAAAATAAACCACTACGAATAGTTAACTCAAACATATCTCATCGCGTCACTTATAAGCCTTTTGAAATTAAAATAAAATAAAATATATACTTTTAGCATTAGACACTATTTACAATTCCTCAAAATAGGAATTCTCTAAGTCTATGTTAGTTTAGTGAAATGAAAAACTGCTATTCTAAATTCTTCACTACGAGAACTTTTCTAAAAAAATTTATGACAAATATTGTACACAAATTAAATTTACAAACAGTTTGTGATGTGTAGTGTCTATAATGAATACGTGAGGTGAGGTGTGATGTTATTAGTTATTGATAGCCCGGATCAAACATTAAATTATTAATTTTGTATGTAAGGCATGTTTTGACAATTATATTGACATTGTATGTAGACTGGTGAATAAATTGCGTTCACTATAGTTTCACTACATCATTAAAAGCACAACTTACACTAAGTAACATATGTTTTTATTTAGATACGTTACTCATATTTTCTGTGGGAAACAAATAAACGCTTAAATTATTAATTTTCTTTATTCCTTCATTTTAAGTTTACTCCAAATCAAAATCAGAATACAAAATATTGCTACTCAAATAAATACACAATATCCTCTCGATCTACAACGTATTTGCACATTCTTGTATTACATCTCTGATGTTTGTATTTCTATGTTTTTTGATAATATTGAATGTCTGCACATCAATTCGAATTCCAAAAGTTTAGCAACCATGATGAGAAATTCAATTATTCTTTCAATCAATATCAAAAGGTAAACAGCGTATAGAAAAAAAGTATATGTCAGAGATATCTTGCTAAAATAAAATTGCGCTTGGATTGTTGAATCTGAATTTTGATACAATATATTTCTGTAATAATGCTTCTCAAAAGCTATTTCTAGAAAAGTGTTAAACATCAGACCTAATGTAGCGGTTAGTAAAATTTTTGTTGGATGCAAAAAATCTTGTAAACCATACCACAAGTCTCTAAAGTAACAGGGTTCTTTTAAGGGTTTCAAGAGAGCCATTAGGAACAGCACCTCAGCTAGTAGAAAAATTCCGACAAATGCGCTGAATATATTAATCATATTTTTAAACTACATAGGAGTCACACTCTATTATCTGTTCTCGTCACTAAGGTTTCGATCACTCGATTCGACTCTTTTGTATACCATATTTTTAAAGAATGATTTCAGTCTTAATTTTTCACCTCTGTTTAATTGGACTACAGACGGCCAACGTATATTACCCTCTTCAAAATTTGAGTTGTCATCGAAACCACTCTCGGCATGTTCTGAATCATTACTTAGTGATATATCAACTAAGTCATAATCGGCTACTAAGTCAGAAAATTCTTGCAGTTTAGCTGTAAATTTTATATACTTGATCAATCTTATTGTCGCAATTAAGAAAAAAATTGAAAATACACCCAATAAGTAATTTCTGCATGCATCTGTAACTTCCGTTATCCTTATCAGCTTTTGTTGTGGTGTTTCATGGATTTGGGCAATTTTCGGACGGTTCAAAATTCGCGTAGGCTCTATTATTCCACAAGAGAATATGACTAATCCGTACACACAAGCAGCTATTAAAAAAACATAATTGTTTTTAAAAGAATCCGTGTATATTTTTATGTTCCTTGAAAGAGTTACTATGTCGAATATAGGCAGTAGAAGAAAAAAAATTGACATCATTTGGATAACATTGATTCCTATTAAAATCGTTGTTGAGAAATCTAAGTACATTTTTTACACTTACACTATTATTCGAATTAAGCTTTCACTTGAAAATTTATATTTTTTTGGAAGTTTTGAACATTTTTGCATTCAGGTTGTCATTTTTGTTGTCAAAGTCAAAACATGAAGATGTGCATGAACATGAAGATGCTCTATGGTCAATTATCAAAATGAAATCAAGTCTAATGCGTTTTTTATCCAGTAAACACGTAAACTATGTTTAACCATATTAATTAACCAATATTAATGATAGCTAATTTTCACACTGCAAAACAAATTTTAAAAAATGCGGTGTGTCTTGTTTGTTTGTTTATACGGGATAATTTTCCAAACTGTAATTTTAATATTACTTTCCACCTTCACTAGGTGTTTATTTTGAGAAAAATCTAGTCTCCTTTTGTTAAGCAAATATTTACAATAAAGTTCGACTTCATTCCATGAACTGATTGAATTTGTTATCAGTCACCGGGAACATTACGATAAGGGCATAGAAAATGTCTAACAAGATGCCTATTTACGTCGGCGATGTCACTCTGAGAACAAAATAATGGGCTGGTACGTGGCATACATTACGTTACTGAGATTGTTACTGCGACGCTTCTTTCCATACGCATGATACCTCTACGTGAAGAGGCGTTAGAACGAATAATATAGAATTTAAACGAATCAGCTAACATAAAAGATGTAGTCTCTTGCTTTTTGAAGTTAAACAATTATAAACTTTATATTAACTGAAATAGAGTTCCCTATTTGAATAATATTATAATGCAACAACATAAAATAAGGTTACAGTATGCATGTCTAGTCTAAGCCATTCGATAACGCTCGGATGCCATAGAGTACGTCAAACGGAGTCTTGAATCCCAATCGGATACGTTTGAATTTGAAATAGAAATAATAATTATTTGCTTAACAGATAACTTCTAGTTTAAGTTAACTAACAATCCTAGTTTCTGGATTCATAAGAGCTGAAGATTGGCCGTCCTATACGTTATACCCGATTTCAAACCGCTTGATTATGATTTATGATTTCTTCTAGAGATTGTTACGCCTTTTTCCGCTGTGTGTGGCGGACAGGCAGATAACAAAAAAATGAAAAAGGAAATTAAAAAATAAAATATCTCTTTGAAGTACATACAATAAAATTTATTTAAATAAAATATTCTATATAAAAAATAAAACACACAGTAAAAAAAATAAGGATAAATTAAATGTACAAAAAAAAGAGACCAGGGGTTTGTGGAGATGGAACCCGAGACTTACCACCGAAGGAGAGCCGACTGTAGATCTAAATTTAAGCCAAGTTGGTATATAATGAAAGAAATAAATCCTACTAGCCGTTGAGCAAATAATCAAAAAAAAAAAATAAGAAAGGCAAACTTTGAACGGTCGCGGTGGGCAGCTCCCAGCTTCCCGCAGTCAGAGGTCGTCGAACTAGGGAGGCTTCGCGGATTTGCTCGCGGAGACTCGAAGCTCGGTGCGACGTCTATGGCTATTACACGCTGGTTTGCTCGCGACGCTCGGCGTTCGCAATTTGCAGTCAAATTCAATGGTGAACAAACGAGGAGTAGGTAGGTCGAAGACGCGAAGTCAAAAACCCGAAGACAAGAAAAAACGAAGTCCAGAGATAATAAAAAAAAACCTCCTGAAAAAGATCGAAGGGACGCCTTAGAATATTGTACATTTCCATGCAATCCTTCTAGGGAATCTAATTCGTTTACTTTTTGCAGGAAAAATATAATTAATTAATAGTTCGAACGTAGGTATCCAAAAAAAAACAAATTTATGCACACCCCCAAATTGGTATGAAAAATGTAATGATAATGAAAACTACACGGATTATCCGTTGCAATCGATGGCAATCGGCAATAAAAAAAATATTATTAAAGAATAAAAAATAAGACCGATGCCATCGTAGCAAAAAACGAATACATACCCAAAATACCAATCAAATGGTGATCACTACATTTAATAATAAAATATTTGCACTTTTTACTCACTAACGTTCGAATCTATAACAAGATTTATGTGAAATAAAGCTGATTAATAAAAAAATACTAAGGGATGAGACGCCACGCGTCCATCTTGAAGAAATAAAATAATGAAAAAATAGATAAAATTCTCACCGATAATCAACCGGAGGCTTTATTTTGGTGGATGGCTATTACTTTTTAATTAAAATTTCAAAGAAAAATATGCACGATCCCAGATAAAATTTTGAGGTACTTTGAAAAGAAAACTATGAAAAATGGCTTCAGTCGAAAGTAACTTCCTTCAGTTTTTGGCCGGAACAAAAAAGGCTGACGACATGGTCTTCTGCCGTTTTATTAGCTCGTCCCCACTTGACAAGGAGTCCTTTGATTGGTTCAATTTTGAACCTATGAGCGACAAGAAATACCAAATTTTGTTGCCTTTATTTAAAATTAGAAATATAAACAAGACCATAGTGCAATAAACACGCCATAGACAACAATAATAAATAAGAGTGCTACTGCCGCTTATCAAAGCTATGCCACAGAGTAGCATATGTGTGACGACAGAACACTATATCTATCTATCTAACGGCTGTGCGACTGCGAATGAAAACAATCAGTGGATAGGTACAAAAATATAAATGTAACAGTACCCCCCTAGCCATCAGAATTTTACTCGTGGAGGAAAATTCAGGCTGGTCCCCAGCTTCCACTTCGCGGGAGGACAGCCAAAGGGTACCGTCACCGAAATTGCAATCAAATAAAATGAAACTAACTAAAATCTAAAGAAAATTTGAAAAGAAAACAAAAGAAAACAACTGCTTAATAACCTAACAAAAAAAATCGTGAGCTTGGCTGAGAAACAAAATACATATATAAGTTATAATTATAAGATAAATAGAAGAAGATAAAATATATAAGATACTGTATAATAGACTAAACGGGGAACGCTCTTGCTGCAGGACATCACTTAGCCTTTCGCGATGTACTGGTGACAAGAAACGCCCGGTAAAAAGATAGATAGATATACATAAATACTATAAAATAAATAGGAGAGGTCAGGATACACTGCATACGAATACAAAGAGTTTATATACGGAAGAGAGTAGCAAAAGGCTTATTTTTACAGAGTTGCAAACCGCTCTGAGTGGGGGTGAGTACATAAGTAGGCGTTAAAATATGCACAAAAATGCACAATTGCGCATCACGTGCAACGCACCCTATCACATCAAAAATATTGCACACAACGTGTACAAAAAAAAAACGCTGTCTACTTATGCACTACCATGGCTTTTGTTTAAAGGAGTCACCAACCGCCCCTGATAGGAAGAGTAGAAGGAAGAATCTGCGTAGGCTTGCTTATGGAGTCGCGACCCGCTCCTGGTCGAGGCTTATTTTACGAGTCACCAACCGCTCGAAAGGTTATTAGGAATAAATATAAATAATGATAAGATACATACTATAATTAGGATATCTCAACCATAACAATAGGATCTAAAGAAGGGTTAAAAAAAATTATTGATAAAAAATAAATAAATGAAGAAAAGAAAAACAAAAACTAAACAACTCCACTAGCCATATCTAAAACCCCTTAACAAAAAAAATGTATCAAATAAAATTATGTGTATAAAAAAAAATGAATAAAAGAGAAACGAAGAAAAAAAACTCAATTAATCATGTCCGAATTAAAAAAAATTACGTCAGAAGAAATGTAAATAATTGGAAAAAAGAACAACTACTAAATAACAAAAAAAATTAATCATTAATTTACCCCGTTCAATTATAACTTGACATGTCGGACTCAATAATAACTAAAAACAATACTAAAACAAAAACAAAAGTTAGACTATTGATTTATTCACCCTGTTAAAAAAATTAAAGTAGTGGACTAGAATGTTCCATCATGAAATGTATGCAGCATGGATGGACATGACAAACTAAATGTTTGTACCGACGACGACCTGCCGATTGAAGAAACCAAAAGACAAAGGTCTCCCATTGCTTGGCACTTCTCGATCCGCCAGCGACCACGAATGGAGCAACACTACGGCTGGGAGCTCTTGCGATGACTCCTATACTTTAGGCGGAGACAGCGCGCAAACCCTCCAGTCGAGCAGCATACCCCACCCGAGAGGCGCATGACAAACCTCAAAGGCTCCGCAATAGGATTCCATCGCTAGTGGAACCACCAACGATCGGTTCCCTACGGATGCAAAACAAAAGATATTTAAAAAATAAAAGGAAATGAAATAAAAACTAACTTTTCACTAAACTGTGACATATAAGTTGAAAAAAAACTAAAAGAAAAGACGCGATGCCTTAGTCCTATCGAAGATAAGGTTGGGTACCGTCTGGCCACAACGAACACCCTCACTAACCCCTCGACACAACAGCAAAATCCTCCCTTGGATCATAAAAAAAAATTCCGAAATAACTATGGCCGGAATCGACCGCAAAAATGCCCTACCCTGCAACCTGAGCTTAATCAAATCCTTTCTCAAAAGGTTATGTCATGGGTTTCCCATTGTACACAAAAAAAAATATTAAAGAAAATTGAAAATAAAAATAAAAAATGAGAAAGGGAGAAAAAAAAATAACTCGGGGCAGGATAATCGAACTAAAAAAAAACGTTATAAGTAAAATAAAAATAAAATCCGAAGGATTGCATGTAAGCCGCGATAAAATAAAAAAAAAAAAAAATTGTAAATGAGCTAAACCGCTATCAACTACGTTAAAAAAATATTCAATGTTGAAAAAAAAATCTAAATTGAAATTATGAAATAAAATTCTAAGTTTAAATGATGACAACACTGTGCACAATTTTTGCACGAAATGTGTGCAAAAATGCACGATCAGTGTGCACCGCTAAAAAATTCATGATGAATGTAATTAAAAATTATATTTTAAATAAAATTAAAAAAATTGAACAAAGTGTAAATTTATGCTAATATTGAAAACCAATGAATAAAAAAAATGGCTCTCCGTCGGGGTAGTCCACTGCTCCTATACACATAACAAGAAGAAAATGCACAAAAAATATACATAACAATAAAAATAAAAAATATATACAATTTTTAAATGTAAAAAAAAAATAACTAAAAAAAATTAAAGTTGAAACAATAAAAAAAAAAAGTTATGCAAAAAGTAGTTATGTAATTATTAATTTATAAAAAAAATTACTTATTAATTTTAAAAGTTGGGTATAGTTGCGCTTGTGTTGTGGGTATTATTAACAACGCGAAATTTAAAAGTAAACTAAATTAGAAAAACTTGAAAATGGAAAAAAAAAACTAAACCGTAACAGGAAAAAAAAATAAGGAAGAGGTAGGGTAGAGGAAGGAGTTTGGTGTGGGGTAGGATAAGGATGATAGGTAAGGATGGGAGGGGAATGTGGATGGGAAACCTTTGGGACACGTACCCACCGGGCAATAAAACTTAGGCCGGCTGAATAGGCACGTGCGTGGTACTTTCACCAAAGGCGGAAGCTGAGGAACGCAGCTTCTCCCACTATCTTCCACAACACAAACCTAACCACACCCCACGGTCTCCCTAGGTGGATAAAATAAAGAATTGTATCACCAAAAAAAAAATTAGTTAAAAAAATTAAAAAAAAACAAACAGGGTAAAATAAAAAAATAAAAAAAATAAAAACAAAAAAAAACAAAAAAATTTAGAAGTAAGTCTCGGTTCCAGTTGTTGTCTAAGCGGAAGACTAGACAACTCTCCACAAAATTACCTCTGTCCCTGTTCTCGGGCGCCAAATTTGTTACGCCTTTTTCCGCTGTGTGTGGCGGACAGGCAGATAACAAAAAAATGAAAAAGGAAATTAAAAAATAAAATATCTCTTTGAAGTACATACAATAAAATTTATTTAAATAAAATATTCTATATAAAAAATAAAACACACAGTAAAAAAAATAAGGATAAATTAAATGTACAAAAAAAAGAGACCAGGGGTTTGTGGAGATGGAACCCGAGACTTACCACCGAAGGAGAGCCGACTGTAGATCTAAATTTAAGCCAATTTGGTATATAATGAAAGAAATAAATCCTACTAGCCGTTGAGCAAATAATCAAAAAAAAAAATAAGAAAGGCAAACTTTGAACGGTCGCGGTGGGCAGCTCCCAGCTTCCCGCAGTCAGAGGTCGTCGAACTAGGGAGGCTTCGCGGATTTGCTCGCGGAGACTCGAAGCTCGGTGCGACGTCTATGGCTATTACACGCTGGTTTGCTCGCGACGCTCGGCGTTCGCAATTTGCAGTCAAATTCAATGGTGAACAAACGAGGAGTAGGTAGGTCGAAGACGCGAAGTCAAAAACCCGAAGACAAGAAAAAACGAAGTCCAGAGATAATAAAAAAAAACCTCCTGAAAAAGATCGAAGGGACGCCTTAGAATATTGTACATTTCCATGCAATCCTTCTAGGGAATCTAATTCGTTTACTTTTTGCAGGAAAAATATAATTAATTAATAGTTCGAACGTAGGTATCCAAAAAAAAAACAAATTTATGCACACCCCCAAATTGGTATGAAAAATGTAATGATAATGAAAACTACACGGATTATCCGTTGCAATCGATGGCAATCGGCAATAAAAAAAATATTATTAAAGAATAAAAAATAAGACCGATGCCATCGTAGCAAAAAACGAATACATACCCAAAATACCAATCAAATGGTGATCACTACATTTAATAATAAAATATTTGCACTTTTTACTCACTAACGTTCGAATCTATAACAAGATTTATGTGAAATAAAGCTGATTAATAAAAAAATACTAAGGGATGAGACGCCACGCGTCCATCTTGAAGAAATAAAATAATGAAAAAATAGATAAAATTCTCACCGATAATCAACCGGAGGCTTTATTTTGGTGGATGGCTATTACTTTTTAATTAAAATTTCAAAGAAAAATATGCACGATCCCAGATAAAATTTTGAGGTACTTTGAAAAGAAAACTATGAAAAATGGCTTCAGTCGAAAGTAACTTCCTTCAGTTTTTGGCCGGAACAAAAAAGGCTGACGACATGGTCTTCTGCCGTTTTATTAGCTCGTCCCCACTTGACAAGGAGTCCTTTGATTGGTTCAATTTTGAACCTATGAGCGACAAGAAATACCAAATTTTGTTGCCTTTATTTAAAATTAGAAATATAAACAAGACCATAGTGCAATAAACACGCCATAGACAACAATAATAAATAAGAGTGCTACTGCCGCTTATCAAAGCTATGCCACAGAGTAGCATATGTGTGACGACAGAACACTATATCTATCTATCTAACGGCTGTGCGACTGCGAATGAAAACAATCAGTGGATAGGTACAAAAATATAAATGTAACAAGATTATGCTGTCTAGGTAGCTAAATTGGTGATAAGTTCTCTCATGGTGCTCCAAAAGAAATTTGTCCTGATTAAGTATAATATGAATCCGTATACATAACCATAACACGACAGGCAAGTATAGCATACTTCAATTCGTTCGTTGGAGTTGAGTCTTGGAAGCGTGACGTCATTAGTTTAGGCACGTGACTCGAACATCGCGGATTTTGGTTCAGTGTGTGTTATAAATTCTATTTTATATGTATATTCCTATATGTACGTTATGTTTGACGTTATGGAATTATGTTTTGTGTTAATCTGGTTTACATGACGTTATATCGTCACTATTAAACCACATTACACGAGAGAAAATGAAGGGATGTATACAAATTTCTGCATCTACTGTCTAGATAGGTATATTAGTGACAGTGACTCAGAGAAATAATAAATTCAATAGGCAAAAAGTAAAAATATTGACAACCTCAATTAAATGTAATTAATCAACATTATTATTTAGCCGTAGGAATTCCACTGCAAGACATAGGCTTCCTTGATAAATTTCCAATAGGACCGGTACGAATTATCTTCTGATCTCTTCAAAGCTCGTTGAACTTTGAGTTTTTTACGAGGCCCATAGTTAGAGACCACGTTTCAGCGCCATATACCACACATTGGTAGAAAACTTTTGTTTTAAGGCACTAAGATACAGAGTAAAAGTTCAACTGAGCTTCCCGAACGCTACCTATCCAAGCTTTAACTAGTATTATTCATTTATATTATATATTGTTTACAAAGAAAAATAGAAATATCCATATAAATGAAAACATAGTTAACTACAAAAGTTAATCTAATTATTTTCTAGGGGAACTGAAAATATTAAATTAGAAATGAACAGGAACGTAACTTTTGAACAAAGTTTGTCTCAATTTCGTTTGATTGTGAGCCTCTTGCATTACAAGTCCCTAAACACAACGAGATCTCTTTCACGAGAGCCAAGTTAACATTGCATTTGAATAAATCAAGTTACGAACAAATTTGTACTTTAAAACCATAGACATAAGAATCATTAACGCCCACGTTTTTATCAGCAAAATTGAGTGGCACAGTTTTATTCGGAAACTTTCCGCAGTTACCGATGATTGAAAGTTGAAATTTTCTATTTATTACCGCGGATTTGTTGCGGAATTGAACCGGTGCCGGCGGGATAGATCTTGATTGCAATTACGTTGAAATTTTGGGATTGCCTTGAGATTTTTAAAAATTGTTTCTGTATTTTGAGAATTTTTATATCTATTGTATATCACGAATTATAAAAAAATACAATATGTTTTATGTCGTCCAATCAAACATATAAAATAATTGAAGGGTTTTCTTCAAAAAAGTATGTAAGAAACATTTTACGTCATTTAAGTCTAAGTATGGAATATTTTAAGGTGGCAAGATAGAGATTTTACAAAACGATCTATATGTAATTGATTTATTAAATATTGACATTATTTTGAGACAACCGAACCATTTGGTGATTTCACAGACTGCGAAATTTTAATTTTTTTTACATAAAAAAATTCAACTGTTTTGTTTTTTTTATTTTCGACCTTTTTGTTAGAAATAAATTTTAAAAAAACGCGAAGGAAAGTCAGCCACAAACTTATCAGTAAAGTGTATATTTTTATGTAAATAAAAAAAAATGAAGAGAAAAACAGAGAGCAAACAAAATTGCTCAGCTACGAGTAACTTACACAAACAAAATTATAACATTTTATTTCGCGAAAAACAAGTAATAAAGAGATAATTATGACGCTCTTAACTACTATTTTATTATAGCAATAAAGTGACACATTATTGCTAACAGAAAGAAGACAGAGAATTGTATTGGTTCAGTTAAATTGTACAAAGGCATGCTGTATTTTTTTTTTATAGATGACAGCTAAGTGCTCTCGTCCTTATAATAAGCTACAAATATCTACCTAAACTAAGCTACTCCTATTTTAAAGTTTAAACAAAATTAATATTACATAGTTTTTTTTTGTATGTAATGAACAAACTCAAAAACTACTGGACCGATTTTAAAAATTCTTTTACCTATAGAAAGCTTAGAGTTTCACCTACACACTAACATAGGCTATATTTTATAAATTTAAGTGGACGAAGTCGCGTGCAACAGTAGTATTATAGTTTTGATATAACCACATTTATAAATAATAGTTGCACATTCATCATCTCAGCCGTGGGACGTCCACTGCTGGACATAGGCCTCCCCCATAATTTTTTTATAAAAATTACCATCCGCTTATGGCTGCTGCCCGCGACCAACGAAATAGTATATCTCAGCGAGCCCGCGACTTCGCCCGCGTAAATTTGTAAATTATATACTAAACTTTCCTCGAGAACCACTCTATCCATTAGTGAAAACCGCATTAAAATCCGTTTAGTAATTTTAAAGATCTAAGCATACACAGGGACAGACAGACAGACAGACGCGGCGGAGGACTTTGCTTTATAATATGTAGTGATGAAGTGATAGCGATGATAGCGATATAGATTTCTTTCCTGTTTATCCCTCTTTCAATATGTGAAAACCGAATTAAAGTCGGTCACCCATTCTCAAGTTTTTGACGCGTACATAAACCAACTTTATATTTATAGATATTTAAAAAAGAACTATCTACGTCATATTTAAACAGCAAGTAACCAATATAAGTCACTATTTAGATTTTAAAGGAATACACACATTTCCAAGCTGTTACCAAGACACATAACGAAGTTATGTACTAACTTTCCGCTGTTTGGGTTGCAGTCCTTTTCTTTACTATGATTTATATAGCGGAGTGAAGTTTCAAAACTTGTGAACAAACCTCGCTCGACTACAGCCATTTTCGCCTCAATGATGTAACCTCTTTTCTCTAAAGACTGTTGTCCATAATATTGTTATGTCAAGACGGATTTTAGCTCAACGATATCACGAACAATAGAGCTATACTTAACAGATATCGTACTAGCTCTTGCCAACAACTTTTAAATTCGATGTGTCATTGTGATATGTAAACTTATGATTAAGTTTTATTTATTTAATTTTATTTAAGAATTTATTTTATTTCTGAAACACATGCATACAGTTATCGTTGACCGGACGAAGTCGCAGGCAAGATATTTTTTTATTAACATTTTTATTTCCACGCTGCGCTCCTAATTCGTGAGGGCAGCGTATAGTAGGGGCATCCTTTTTCTTTTTTTTAACTTTGGGATACCCGGCAGTGTGGGGCAGGAGACTGCGGGGTTATTCCGGACTTGTTCCGGCTAAAACCAAACGCCTTTCTAGAGCGGCCGTTGATGGACGGGGTCGCGGGGAAGTTATGCGGCGGCGTACCCGCAGAACCTCGGCGTATCCGAATGTGGAGGTACGCCAGTAATCTCGTGAGACATTATGACGGCCGGCAGTCTCCCCCAAGACCACCGCCCGGGCGGAAAGCGGTGGACGTGCCAAATGAACAGGCGACCTAAGAAGCGGCTGGATTCGAACAGAAAACCGTGCGTGGTGGCGAGCTTTGGAGAGGCCTACAGCCTCTCATAAATACAGTAGTGGAGAGACACAGGTTGATGTTGATGATGGTGATTTTATTTTACATATTTCCATACGCAATGATACTAAATATAAAGTTTCTCATACCTATACACATGAAGTGCTATAGTTGCTTACTATAAGATATGAAAGTGGTATATAGGCACTCAGACGTGGGAAACAAAACAAAAAACGCCAACAAAAACCGTACAACCACCAAACTGTCGAGAGCAATGTATTCCATTCCGCCCCACTAGTTATATTCTGATAAATGATTGTGGGTGATAAAGTGTTTGCGAAAAGTCGTCCCCTTTTTTGTTTTGCCGATTTTCGGACTTTGATTTTGATGTGATATATTTTAAAATTTACATTTTTTATGGCCTGATATGGAGTACTGCAATCACCTCTGAATCCATTGCGCACATGGATTAATTTAAAAGGATTTCTTTGCATGTTCGATGTCTGATTGTACAATTTATGGGTAGAAACTTTATACAAAGAACGCACAAACTGTGGAACTATCTCCCTTCTGATGTGTTGCTGTAGACAAATTCTTGCTGAACCTGCGTCTTGGTCATAAAATGTCAGCTAAAGCATAGTATAGTCCATTGTAGCAACGAGAATTATTTGTATGTATAGTCTGATGGTATTGAACACCTAGTTGTTGCAAGCGGTTTCACCCGCGTGGAATATTTATCCTATGTCCATCCTGATCAAACGCTTGCCAAAAGTATATTGTCAGGCGTTTTATTGCTTTACTTATTTTGTCACGCGTCATACCTTTTATTTATCAACGCAGACGAAGTCGCGGGCACCAGCTAGTGTAAAATAAATAGAAAATTCGATTTATCACAATAAGATTCTCTACTTAATGTTAAACGTTTGACTTAAATGTACAAACATTTTGAAAACTATTTCCGCCTTAAAGGGATGCGCTTGATAACTGCATTTCGCTAACTTTCACAACAGTTGGCGAAGTAGACATTAACAACTTTCGATCTAATTCAAGTTAAAAGTAACCGTGTGATGGTACTTAGTACTTGTTCAACTTTCTCTTAAACACTACACAGCTCTGTTTACCTTGACTATATAATAATAACTAAGTACGTATATACAAATTTTATAAAGAATGTAGTCGTGAATTCTTTCACTGTTGGGAAGCTTAAATTTTAAGTTCCCTTTTTCAATTTATAATTTCACAAATATTTAGTTCTTATTTTAAAAGGAAAACATAACTTTAAGGGCCTCTTTCACCAACTACAACTAAAGGGTTGATTAGTTACTTTTAAAAATAATTTTATGTTTAGTGCATCGCGATAGGCGATTTTTATTATTATTTTCTTTTTAATGTTTGAGACTTTTACCGTACAAACAAAGGTATATCAGCTAAATTATTCCCGGTGGTAGGTGACTTTAAATGGCGGTTAGCCTACTTGACAGATGGTGAAAGAGGCCCTAATCATAATAAAATTTATCCAGTTTAACTTAGGTTAAAATTACAATTTTATTATAGTTTTGAAAATAAATGTATATTTAAAATATAAAAGAAAATTAATAATGTAAATACAGATGAAACCTTTGAAGCGCCATTTATTATTTAGCCTTAGGATTCTGACCGGCTTGCGAAAGGTTTTTAATTACTGGCAGCCTAACACAAAAATATTCTATTCTATGCAAAATATTATTGTGTTTTTAGTAGGGACCTTTATTTTACAAACCTACCAGCTTTTGGTAGCGACTTGGTTCTTTAATATTATGCCATTAAGGACATTTATAACTCTGTAATTGTGGTTGTCTGTATTGGAAAATGCAGGTTACAGAGCCGCAGGTATTTGTTTACGATGAAATTACCTTAAAAATTCATGCAGTGTTCGTATTTTTAGCATTTTTTTGTGTTGTTTAAGTTGTTAATTAAAATGTTTGTTAAAGATAATATATCCTTTACATCAAAATGTTCGTTAAAGATAAGTATTTTGAAGAGTTGTTTAAATTAACTTTAAAAATGAGCGGTTGCTTCGACTTTTAACTACTCATGGTCTAGTAATTTTACGAGACGACTACACACGAGAGGGCAAGTTTGCAAGCGTCTAGCAAATTACATTTAGTTCCTTTTCTGCATTGGAAAAAGGCAGTAACTAGTTGAGCGTTGAGTTTGAATTTGCCTGCTCAACTTTGTTACGTGATGACGTTCGAGTTGGATTAGTTTAGAGGGTTTACGTTATAGTTGTACAACACGAGAATTTTTTTAACTCTTACTATTCTAACTTCTGTTTATATTTTACGTAAAAAATGGGAATGGGCTTTAGAAAGAGACTAGCAGATGTGCTTTTATTACACGGAGATATTCCGTAAAAAGCTTTTTAGTACCGCTAGAAAGATTGCTCAGTTTTTAATAGCCCAATTTGTAGTTATTGAATTTGATCTATGATTTATTTATTTCTTAGACATACTAGCAGCTTGCGCTGGTCTCTTAAGTATCTATTCAAATTGTTTTTGAACTAATTCAAATCGCGTCTCTTGTCAGCTTGTTACAAGACGAAACTACTCTGTTAGAAAGAAATATTTCTGCATTCGATGTATTTTTAACTTTAGACATTTTTATGTACTTAAATAATTTAATTTAATGTGACATAATTTTTATTTTTTATGTATGACCTGTTTTTGTTTGTGATTGATTTTGTCTGGATTTCTTTTTCTATTTTAGTATTTTGAATTATTGAAATTTATTTGTTTGAGTTTGTGTACTAAATTGAATTATGTGTTCAGCTCTAATTGGCTTGCACACTGGACCTAGATGTTAAGCGATAGGGTTAGAATGTTAAGTGTGCTAGGCTGTTGCTGATTTGAATATATAAATGTTGTTGGCAACTGGATGGTTGGTGGCCACAATAGTTTTAAATAATATTAGAAACATATGTATATAGAATATAAGACAGTATCAAGACAGGAGTATGGGAAGAGAGTTGTCACGGAGTTGTGTTTAGCTTATTAGTATAAAAATATATTTATTTAATTTATCATCATCTTTCATTTCACAATACAGTTTTTTTTAAAAAAAATTATAAGAGATGGGTTTGCTCTTGGCCAACAACCAGCCATGTGGCAAGGATGAGGCCTAAGATGGAGTCAACAAATGTGGTATCATTATTTTTCTCATCATCATTATGTCTAACCATATTAGAAAAGTAAATCTGTTCTCTTGAGATTTAATTACAAAATTGCTTGTATATAAAACTTAATTATACAAGAGCATCTGCCACCGACTGGCTATCAATTAAAGGGCAAGCGTACCTACTGTCGATTAATTCCCGTCAACCAGGACAAAGAACGGGCTATTGTAATTGTTGAAGACACGTGTGGAGGGCCCTTCAAGTAATGGATCTTAAGAGAACGCCAGCGGAGTCTTGTCACTCACGAACAGATAATTACTTAAGTGTCTTTATTATACGTTGTTACACTTAGATTGATGATGACGGCCATAAATGCGGTGACATATTAAACGGATGGACATAATTTGAGATTTGATGTTGCTAATATATATGCTAAAATGGCAAAGAGGTGAAAAATATAATATCAATCAATACATTTTTATTTTTTTATTTTTTTAGTTAATTAAAAGACTATTTTATTGTGGAAATTAAATTTTAAATAAGTACTACAATCTAAAAATAAGCTTATTTACAATAAAATCTAATTCTAAATTATGTACATATATATATTTACACATTATACATTTAATTGATCTGTAAATGATCCGACCATTAAATTTAAAAAAATGTTCACGTATTAGGTACTACTTATATTACCGAGGGCAAAAAAATAGTTTTTAGAACTTTTATCTGTCTGTTCGATTGCGCATGCTCAGAAGAAAAGGTTGTTGGGCATGCTGAAAATTTTTAAAAATTACACGCTGCAAGATGTCAAATGATGCCATAATTTTAATTACTTTTGAGTAATAGCATACCATATTCAGAATTTCATATTATTATATTCATTTAATTCATAAATAAGTACTTAAAATTATCAATAACATAGTGACGCTTTGTAACGACCTCTACTGCACCTCACGATAAAACAAGAACTAATCACCGAAACTTCAAAAGCGAATCTGTTTTTAACGGTTTTCTTCTAAAAATTATTGCCACCAGATCGTCTGCTCAATATGCTGAGTAGTCTGCTCAGTCTGTCTCTAGATTGCTTATGATTGAGTCCCATCTTTATTAAAATATAAATGGAATTATCTTCAAGTATATTTTTTATACTTATACACAACCATCATCTGTATTTCTGAGCTTATAACCTTAATCTTTTCAAAGTCCGAGTGAATAGGCATCTTCTGGGTGAGCTCGCTCCATCATAGGCCTCTTCCTTGCTACATAGCTGGTTGTTATCCAAGAGCAAACCCATCTCTAATAAAAATTAAAAAAAAAATCATCAATTAAGCTACAAAAAAACATATAAAATCTCAAACGAATAATATTAATACCTATATATATTTAGATACTCAGGTACATTGTTCAGGAGCCCGTATCTTTATAACAAAGAGGCTATTAAATGAAATACAAATAATCATTTTTGTCCCACAAAACGATCTAAAAACATTCCAAATTGCGCAATAAAATAACACATAAAAACTCTTACGTTTCTAGCTAAAGTCAAAACACGATAACCAGAAGGGACAAAATCATTTGCTCACCTCACAATAAAAACGGCATAAAATTCTTCGTGTGTATAAAATACACAACACGGTGTCTGGCACGGTAAATGGTAGGAAGGTGTGCGAAAATAGCTTACGTGAAAACTTCAAGTGTACGTTAGCATAGCGTTAGTGGCAAAGTCTATCTACTTACATAGTTTCCTTTTAATGCTATTGCTTTCCCGGACCTTTCTTTCCCAGATCTAACAAATTTGTCAATAGCCAGTGAATTTCCAGAGCTCGATTTTTTATTTAATTCTAAAATTTACAAAATAAGAGAGTTACTATCAAAATAATTTCGTTTTCTTCTTTGCTTTATTTGTTTACTTCTTTGTAATTATTATTTTTAATTAAGTTCAAAAATAGCTGTACTTTTTTTAGTCGTAGTTTATTTTCAAGTACTGATATTGGTTTAAAACGGTTTTATTTTTTATTTTATATAGATTCAATAATTATGCGGAAACTTGTAAATGGTGTCAAATTAATCTGTCATTTAGTTAATAAGTCACTTATTGTATAAATATAATAAGGGCTAGGACACAGGAAATATATAAAAATAATTTTTATTATATTTAAATTAAAAATTAAATATATAAAGTAATGCATAATAAATAAAATAGTGCATGAATGTTATTATTTTTTTGCTCTCTCTTTTCAGGTAAGTTTCAATCTGTCGATGACAAAGCAACGGAGGACCCATGTCTTACTGGTAGGCTCTTTCTTTAATTAGATATTTTATAAATTGTGTTTGTTTTATTTATATTTTACTAGCTGGTGCTCGCGACTTCGTCCGCGTTCTGGATGAAAGGTACCCTATGTCCTTTCTGGTGTCCCAGACAACGTGTATGCAAAATTTCAAGCTGATCGGTTCAGTAGTTTTTGCGTGAAAGAGTTACAAACATCCATACATCCAAACAAACTTTCGCATTTATAATATTAATAGGATTTTATAAATTAACTGTTTATGTTTTTAATATAATATTATTATACCCCAAGATTTGTACATCGCATTGGCCGATTTTAACACGCCATTTTATTACAACAAAAGTTTACAGACATACAAATAAAAATTAAAACTGGATGTTGGAAAAAAAAATTAATAGACCTAAGAGATTAATTTCAACTTAATCTTGAAATTTTAATATAAAACTTTTTATTTGTTTCTTGTTTAAAATATTCTCACTTTATTTGAAAAGTTGAAGACTTAGCAACATCTTAGCGTTCATTGATTGACTATTGCGACAAACACAGACTTATACTTTAAACATTATTGTCAAACACTCCGTCAATCAAAAGTTTTCGCAAACTTTTCATCGCCAACTTTCTAAAGTATTTGTTAAACTTACACACTTAGTTATTATATGTTCTTTTTTGTTGTTTTACACTAAAATAATATTGTACAATAATATATTATAATGTGTAATTATTATATATTTCTAAAATCTCAAACGCAATAAATTAAATTCGAGTAAGAGTTTAAATTAAAATTACTTTTTTTAAATACATACATATTATAGATAAAAACATCCATGGCTCAGGTACAAAGGTAAATGTTAACACATAAACATCTGCCCCTAGCGGGATTCGAACCCGCGACCCTTTGGTGTACAGCTAGTGTTACTAACCACTAGACCAAATTCACTGCCTTTTGTCTGGGGCTTTTACGTGTGAAAACAAATATGTAAACTGCTATTTAAGAATTTTCCTAAAGTCTATCATTTGAAACTAACAAACAGAGTGTGCCTTCGATACATACATCAGATACAATTACTTGAAACTGTCAATGTAAAGAGACAAAGAAACTCATTTTAAATGAGACAATTCCATCGAAATAAAGTACCTAGATACAGATCTAGCACTTGAAGGGTTCATTGAAATTCAATCATTTTGCATCCGAGACGGCGGCAATTGGATACAATCTATCTATCTACTCCAGCCACTCCCAATGTTCCAAACTATTTGAATTATTTATTTTTACTCTTCAAACAAAACAGAACAATTGAATTCGATTCCACTGGAATAATATGAGAGAGTGAAGAAAGAAACACTTAGTTGCATAATTTAATTTTCTTGCTAGTTTTATTAGACTCGAACTCACACAATTATAACCATCAAAGTACTACAACTATGGAATTTGCGTCACAAATGCCAAAGTAACACATAAAAAGTACAGTCGGGGTGAGAAAAGGTTCGTCACCTTAAAGTCGACATTTGATTAAAGACATCAGTCACGACAAACTTTCATTTCAAAACAAAACATTGACGTTTGCTGGTTGCTTTAGTTTCAAAAGGTAGTAAGTGTCTACGATTTGATAAGGGAATGAATTTAAAAACTGACGAAGGTTTTTTTACTCCGACTTTACCTATAGCCTAAAACGGAATCATGGCGGAGTCTTGCCTTCGCGCGTCGATGGTAAAAGGTAGTAACGACCAAGTTCTACTATTCATTTTTAACTCCAATTTCTGTTGACGTAAAGTCACATTTTCTTTAAATAACAGACCTTTGAATGACAGGTGACAGAATTCATGCTCTACGCATATTATTATGTCATTTTAAATGTTCCATAAAGTTCGTAGTGTTTTTGTGTGGCATGCGAAATCCATAGTTGTACTCTGCGGTTGTTATTCTTCTATTAAAATAGGCCGTAGACACACACACACATTGTCAAACCTTAATTATTACGGAATTAAAAAAAACTTACATTGTGATACTATACAGGCTTAACATTAGATTTGTTTGTCTACTATCACACCGAAGCCTTGATGAGTGCCACTTTAACTCTCCCTCGAGTACAAGCTCATCTCGCGAGTTATGGCTAATTACCAACTGGCTTAACATTGAGCCCTTAATAAGTTATTCCTTGGACGATGCTTCGACCACAGCTTTTGACCTCATTTACACTATATACTTACTTGTCGCTGTGCAAAAATAAATATAAACAATTTTAATAGGTGTTTTAATTTCTAAAACAACATTCTTGTGTAATTTAACTACAATAAAGTCTCACATGAGATTTTTTTTTCACTATTTGTATTCAAATTCTTATGCACAAATTCATCCATTTCTTCACATATACATACGATTTTTTTGCAATTTCATAGTAGTAACTTTCCTCGTTTATCGCTTTCTATACATGAGTGAAAACCGTGTCAAAACCCGTTGCATGGTTTAGAAGAAGTTAGCGGAGAAAGAGAAGCGAACAGCGACTTTGTTTTATAGAACACTAGCTTGTGCCCGCGACTTCGTCCGCGTTGAAAAATACAAAAATAATATTGTCATGCATGACAATTCATCCATCCTCCTGGGTGAAAGATATGTCCTTTCCTGTAACGCTGATAACGTGTATTGTAACAGACAGACAGACAGACTTAACTACTTTATATTTATAATAATAGTATGGATTAGATTAGATATATTATAGAAGCGAAATCCAATAAAAAAATTATGTAGCTGATTTCACCATACTTAGTTAGTATGGTGAAATCAGCTACGCGTTTACAGTATGCGAGTGACAGCGATAAATGACTTAACAGCGATGTCAAATACTAACAGAGTATGGTGAAATCGCGCCTTAGTATTTAAAATTATTTATTTACACTCTTCTAGGATCTGTATGTATCGAAAATATTGTTTCAAAATTCATATTTCGAGTTCAGAACATGCGGTGTAAAACAAGATTACCTTTAATATGAAGGGAGGCTAAAGAACAGACCGTTAATAAAACAGCAGTATAACGATGGCCCGACTCATGAAATTTATATTAACACCCAAGATTGTCTTGAGAAAATTACCGAATTTAGAATATTTTACTTTTTACTGTTTGCTTTACTTTTTGGGAATTTTCATTTGACGCTAAAAAAAAATTTCGGCATAAATAGGAAACGTAAAACGGTTCGGTCCAATTTGATTTTTCAATTTGAAAAAAATTATAACTACAAAAAATGATTTTTCATAACCGATTCAACATTCGTTGAATCGTTCGTTCACATTCTTACTGGTTAGTAAATCTATAGTAATATTATAAATAGATAAGTTTGTATGATTGTTTGTATTTAAGAGGTAATCTTCAAAACTACTTATTCATCTGATTTAAAAAAAAACTTTCATCAATAGGTAGAATAGAATTTCATTCTGGACATACTTAGGCTAGGTACATATTCTACTATAGGGAATAACCTATCTAAAAATAATGATCCAACATTTGGCAAATGTATAATGTCAGGCGTCAATGTATGTCTGGCCTTACGACCTTACGACCTTGGCTCTGTATACCATAGATTGCCCTCAACTTATAACGATAAGTTCACGCACCTAGATATTTTCCACCTCCCCAAAACATCTTTCAAGCGCAGCGTCGCGAATACACTTAAAGATAATTAAATGGAACCACACACAAACACACACACACACACACACACACACACGCACGCACGCACGCACGCATCCCTTCCCCGTTGTTTAGAATTATTAATTAGGTTAGGCTTAGGTAATATAACTGTAATTTTCTCTTTTTTTTTTACGTCTTACACAGTAGAGCCCTGTAACTGGCAATGAAGCAGTAATATGATATCTATTGTATATTATTTTGTTTTGCTGTAGGGTTGTTGTTCAGAATAAAAATAAAAATAAAAATAAAAATAAAATAAAATAAATAATTATATTGCTTTAATATTTTGTCAGGCGTTGTTTTTTACTTTTGAACGCGGACGAATTTGCGGGAACGAGCCAGTGTTATATTATGTATAACTTTGTTTTATAATACACGTCATCATCCACACTATAAAACAATTAAAAAAAAAAACAGAAAAATATAATAAAAATATAAATATAACATAAAGTGCAAAAATTATAATCATAGCAGAAAAATAGCGTTTTAGACTGGACATAACGGGACTCGGCGTAAAGGGCCTTACATAGATACTCGACATACCATAATTTGACCTTATATTAGACTGTACTAACCTTTACTTAATAATAAATACAGTAACTAAGCTATTTATTACAACAAAATTCCGTAGTAAAGCAACAAAATAAACCACAAACACTTTTACATCATCATAATACGATAGAAGTACGCAAAAACTCGGATGAAACATCGCAACTCCTCGGTATCATTTAGACAAGTTCGTCGGAAAGTTTTCGCAAAGTTTCCTCTTTGTCGAAGTTATATTTTCTTCTCGTCCGTGCCGTCGTTACTGGCGATCGTGACTCTGCTGATTAATTTATTCCAGTGGATGGAGGGCTATTAATTCTGCTTCGCTTATGTGGAACAAAGATTAAAAGAGGAACATTGTAAACAACTTTTTTAAAAGTTTACAATTATAGTTTTGCAATCATCTCTCGCTTCAGCGACGCAGTCAAACGCTCTCTCTTGAATATTTTGTTCATTCATCCATACAAGCGTATAGTACAAGAGTTCAGTGCTCTTATTGGTTAAAAAAGGAGAATTCCCATTTTACGACTTTAATGGCTTACAAAAAAAATGTTTACATGAAAAATTTATATCGCTTTCATGATATTTAAAAACAAATAATATGTTATACAATTTTATACAATATTAATTTATAATTTGTACTTAAATTAAATTTTTAATAAAAAATTTACTAAAAATAAATTTTAATCTTACGAAAACTTATTATTTGGAAAAAAGTATCCTTATCCAAGATAATAATAATCTATAATGGATTATCTGTAATATAAAAGTATTTGTAAATTTACAAAGTGTTGTTGTTTTTGACTGTAACAGAATAAATTAAATATAACGAAAGTCTAACGTTCGGATTAGTCGCCAATTCGTTATAACATTCACAAAGGTTTTATTACTGTTGATATTCCGTCAAACGCTGCTCGAATCGTAACACGCACGAGTAAATATTGTATAGTTGGTTATACAGTTAAGGATTTCTACCTCACTGTGTATTTTTACTACCATTTTGAAATATGGGAAATAGGAATAGTGATTTTTAATAAATCCGTACTTCCGTACTAATATTATAAATGCGAAAGTTTGTATGCATGTATGGATGGATAGATGTATGGATGTTTCACGCAAAAACTACTGAACCGATCACCATGAAATTTTGCATACACGTTGTCTGGGAAACCAGAAAGGACATAGGGTACCTTTCACCCAGAACACGGACGAAGTCGCGGGCACCAGCTAGTAAATTACAAAAGAAATTTTTTTTGGTATTTTGATTTTTAAGTACAAGTACTGTACCGACAGAGGTGGGGGCAGCTACTTTATTTTATAATAAAGTATATGGCTTCTTAGAGCGTGCTGTATATACATTTTTGCAATCACCTGGGCAATTGTAAACCCAGACCTTATATTAAAATGATATTTTATATATAATATAAAAAAATAATAATTCCATAATACCTGCATAATACATGGTCACAAGGTGTTTTTTTATCAAGCCTTTAAATAACCAATATGTTAAGGGAATCGCTTCCATTTGGTATGGCGCCACCTTTGAATACAGAAGCTATAAAAGCGCCATGCGCTGTGATGCATGACTGCAGAAAACCGTCCATTGTCACCAACCAAATTGATTACGACGATACATGGCCACATTCCTTACAATACAGTAAGGAGTTTCATTTTATTTATTAGTCATTTTTTCGCTACTTTTTTATTGATTTAAATTATTTTATTTCAATTAAAATCAAAAAACTAGTTTCTTCCACGGTTCAGCTATAGTCTTTTGATTTTACTAGCTGTAGCACGCGACTTCGTCCGCATAATTTAAAAAAAGAATAGCTTATATTACTCGCTAATAACGTAGCTTTCTATAGGTGAAAGTATTCTTAAAATAGGTCCAGTAGTTTCGGAGATTATTCAATGCAAACAAACAAATCTTTCCTCTTTATAAATAGTTTTTAGTTATTGAGGTTTTTTTAATATTATATAATTTTATACCAATTAAAAAAAAATTTTACTGACCCGAAAAGAAATTAAATGGGGCACTGGAGTCTTTATTATGTGATACACAGAACACAGCCTAGATAAGGATTTTATGGTCGAAACACGTGGGGGTCGTTAGGGAAATTTCGTAACTTTTGTGTGAACACAGAATTTCAACTAACCCGAACAGTACAAATATTTAGGGTATTTTAAAAGGTGTGTACTTTATATTATATTTGTTTACTTTATTAGACAATTTGAGTTAATTTCTGAATCTCTCAAGGTTTTCGTATAGGTCACTACGCTTAACAAGGTGAACTAATCTTCGTGTTTCTCGGTCAGCTAAGAAAATTGGTAATTATTTTCTTATTAAAGAGTCTCCTATACCACAGATTAAATAATAGTTACTATCGTACCTATACTAAAAGCAAATTCATCAATTATTATTATAAGTATATAAGAAAATCACAGTGAATATGTACATTAAATGTGTTTTATATATTTAACACACATATTTTGTGTATGTGGTAATAATGAAAATAATTAGTAAAATTCTGCGAATTACGAAATAAACCTTTTTCGTTTATCGTTATTTTCAATGGTGACATCCATTGGGAGGTTTAGAAGAAGTTAGCGGTGAAACATTTTGGTTAAATTTTAGTTACATTCTGTAAATTTTTTATATAGTAAATCTTAATTTTTCAGTGATGAAACAAGAATAATTGATATGATGATTATTGATTAATTTATTTAACTCAAAAAATCACTGTCTGTGAGGTTTCAGTTTTTTTTAACTAACAGAAACAGAAATCTAGAAATATGTGCCGAGGGAATTATATTGACACGTCTTGTTAAAATATAATCAACAGCTGCCTACGTCAAGTTTGAAAATTTTCAAAATGAAATTACCCTTTTTATTAACGTTGGGTAATCCTGTTGGATAGCCGGCAGTGAAGGGGACAATGCGGGGTTATGCCGAATTCCTACCGGCTAAAACCCAACGACTTTCTTTCTATCTGATGATGGGCTGGGTCGTGGGGATGTTGTTACACGACTTCGGTGCCCCGCCACGGCGTACCCATGTCAGATCCTCGGCGTACCCGAAAGTTGTGGTACGCAGGCCTACTCGGGGGACCTTACGACGGGCGGCAGTCTCCCCCGAACGAAATTTACCCTGGCATTTGTAAGTAAGATTTGACAGAGATAGCATCACAGTCAATGCAATGTAAACCAGTCAGAAACTGAAAAGTGAGACCCGTTAAGGTATTTGCTAACTAGGGTGTTCGTGCGTTTTGTGAATGTACTGTTTCTCGAGCACCTGTGAAGGTTAACTGTGACGTCATCGTGAAGGCCCGCCCGCCCACACGCTCTGCGAGAATTGCCAACTTTATATCAACAAATAAAAGCACAAAATGGAATGGTATGAGTGAACATTCAAACAGGCCTTTGTTTCGGGATTATACGCATACATGCATAAGATTTAATCCGCTGTCAGATGCACAGTTTGCTAGTGAGTACTATTTATCAGGTATCGATGAGGAATTTAGAATGTGTGAGTTGGAGATATAGGGGTTCGTTTACAATGTCACACTGAATTGATTCAATCATGGTCACAATAGTGTTCCGATTGTTGAATTATAATTCAAATATGTGCAGTATTTTAATGGTTTACAAATTAGTTTTGCATTATCCGTGTCTGTCTTTTAGTTGGCATATTGGTGTCTGTAAGATATTTTAATTTTTCTAAAATTTTTTAGAACCTGCTGCTGGTCTTCTTACTTAAAAACATCTTCGAAGTTTTGTCTCTCATAAGTATTTTATCAATTACCTTAATCCTCCCGATCAAGTAAACTTACCATTATGTCTGCTTGCGGACTTTCAAATCAATACCTCCGTACCGACAAAGTATAATCAAATTAAAGAACGCTGATCTTGAATTTTGATTACATTAAAGTTTCTACATTTCACAGTCTGCTAACGATCTAGTTGCAAAAATCCATAATTGAATTTACATTTTCTCTTGTTCAGAATTTGCATTTATAATTCAAGTCAGTATTTGTATTTCGTTTTAGAAATTAGACTTCGAAGCCATTCTCTCTGTCCCTTTCTCGCTTCGAAATAATGAGAGTGAAAGAACTTAGACACGCGTCGAATTTATTGAGAATATTTCCATTCTGATAATAATTGTTTTATTCTAAGTGTTTCTTAAGAAGAATACAGGGGATCGTTGGAAAATTCTGCCATAATTATATTCCTTGACGTTGTTGTTATCAGAGAATATTTTTATCGCGTTATCTTGTGTACATATTAATTTGGACGTTTGTTTTTTGAAGATAAATATTATTATTTATATATTAAATAAATAATTAATATATGTATTTAAATATTAAATATTTCATTCCACATTACGGCGAAGCGTTATAATTCAGTTGGGAATGCTCGACCTCCAAATTCGCGAGTCCACGATTCAACGTTGAAATTCAGGCCAAGGAGACGGAAGTCCCGTGTATAAAGAATTTGTATTTATAAAAAATTACCTCTTAGGAATGACTTTATTCCAAACATTTATATTCCAATAATGTTTTAAGATTAATATCTTCTTTAGTGTGACGTTGGGTGAGTGGTTAGGGCGCTTGTCTTACTCGAGTGCGGACTTTTTTGAGGCCTAGGGGGACCTGGGTATTGCCTGGGTGTCTCCGGGTAATCGCTTTCTTTGGTAATAGCCTAGCCAGTAATGGCTAGGCTGCCCTGGCGGTGGATCGGAGTTAGTTGCCTCGGCAGAGCCCGGTTCACCCCGCTCACAGGGCAAGGAGGCATCGGGGAGTTTTAGTGGGTATTCCTAGTGCCGCTAACATCAGGTGCTGGGCGACCCCCACATATCCCTATCGCCTAGCCAGCGGTAGGGAATCTGTAAGCGGATTTCTCTACGTCAAAAAAAAGGGCGCTTGTCTTAACGCTCTGTCTCAAGACTTTAGTTCTTATTTCTATATATGTATGTTAAAAAATTAATAGCTAGTAAGTGCTCAAATGATTTTTTAAAAAGGAAGCAATATATGGCTTGCCACACTTACCTAGATTTCAGAACGATCCCTATCCCTAATGAGTATCCTCACTGATAGAGATTATTGTTTTTTATTAGATAGCACATTAGCCAGCATATTAAATATAGTGTAATGCACATCTTTATATTATATCATTACTAGCTGGTGCCCGCGACTTCGTCTGCGTTCTGGATGAAAGGTTCCCTATGTCCTTTCTGGTGTCCCAGACAACGTGTATGCAAAATTTCATGGTGATCGGTTTAGTAGTTTTTGCGTGAAAGAGTTACAAACATTCATACATATATCCATACAAACTTTCGCATTTATAATATTAATAAGATTGCGTTATATGCTGCATTATAACCGCTTGCACAACACATAACATTCAGAAAAAAAGTGCTAGAATATAAAATAAAATAAACACAATTGCTTTCAGTACAATTTGAATAGGGCTTTGTGTGTTCCGTGTTTTTATTCATTTTACTTGAAAAGAACTGAAGCCTAATTGCATAGCATCCTTTAATTCTTGAAACAACGCCAAGTTTGAACCAGTTAAAATACAGTTCAGTTCTCGGTAACTGTCCAGAACTTTACTCCCATAACAATAATAGTGTAGAATTCTAGAGGTTTGTTTTTTTTTTCTAATTATTTTACCTCGTTGAACTTTTTAATAGAATTTCGTTGCTATGTATATTAGTATTTGATAGAGTTTATGATTTGAAAATCTGTGCTAGTTATAGAACTAATATTAATAGAATTTCGTTGCTTTGTAGTATTTGATAAGAGTGTGATTTGAAAATCTGTGTTAGTTATTGATTAGTTCTACAGTAAATGTTTGTACCATAAATATTTTTTTGTTGAAAAATTTCCCAAAGATTGCCTCCGAGTCAGGAGAAATAAAATAAATAGTCCACCAAATAGTCTATTGCGGATTGTAGACTAAACTTGGCGATAGACTGGTGACTTAATATTCTTATTTTTCTGAATAAAATTTGGTACGCATTTCTTTAATTTATCTTCACCCACAAGTACGAAATATCCGAGCAAGTTAATTCCAAATGAACTTCTTAAACCTATCTTAATATTGGTGGCTAGATCTAATAAAAGTCTGGGATGGAAACTTTCCGGCGCGCCCATACTTCATGATTAGCTAGTAACGGAACGGGATCAACGCTGTCACAATAAAGATAAGTTTTCATCAATTCTTGGTAAGGGCACCGACGCGAGATTACCGAGGGTAATTCTGACCGGATAATAGGGAAAAAGTTTCTTAGACGTTCGCTGGGTTGAGTGTAATTTAATCACTTTGTTTTCTCAGATCGCAAGTCATACTCGTTTTTATAAACTCTCGAATGATTTGATTTGATTTGATCATTTTTTTTTAAATATAAGAAGTGTCGTGTTTTTCTCTCGGGAATTCTTCTCTTAACTAAAAGATTGTGTTTGCTATTTTCTATACTAATATTATAAAGAGAGATGTTTGTAACAAATAAACTCCAAAAATACTGGACCAATTTTAAAAATTATTTCACCTATAGTAAGTTACGTTATTAGCAACATAGGCTATATTTTATAAAATTACACGGGCGAAGTCGCTTGCAACAGCTAGTCTATTAATAGTTTTATAAAAATAACGTTATTGTTTCTCGGTGAAGACAGATTCAATTTTAGAATCCAGTTCATATACCTTAACCACAGCATACTTATTTCGTACAGTAGGCCTATCTGAAAGACGCGATAGCCCTAGAAGATTTGTCCCAAGCTACTAAGAACGACGAAGTATGCAGCTGGGGCTCGTCCCACTCGCGCCTCACCCCTCACGCCCCGCACTATTGCCCTGTCTAGACGTCTCCGACGGCCTACTGTACGAAATAAGTATGCTGTGCCTTAACATTAAACACAAATCATTGTAACATTTTTTTTATTAGCATACATACATATTATCTATACTAATAAATCATATTACATGTAAAATTTAGATGGCAAATGTAATCCGATTTTAATAATTCTTTGACCAGTTCTGTTAGACCTTATCGCTAATTGATTACCTACGATTATGTTCATCGATGGACACATATAATCCGCCTGTGAAATCTGTTTCGAAGGCTAACTGGTACGTACGGATTATATTTTAATAGAAACTGATATGTTTGAAAATACACATTGTTTCAAAGGTTTCATAAAAATAGAAAAAAATTGAGGACTGCTTTATGAACTTGAAAGCTGTTAAGGGTATTCTATAAATAACAGCAGGTGACTATCACTACATATTACAAAACAAAGTCCTCCGCCGCGTCTGTCTGTCTGAATGTCTGTCCCTATGTATGCTTAAATCTTTAAAACTACGCAACGGGTTTTAATGCGGTTTTCACTTATAGATAGAATTATTCTCGAGGAAGGTTTTAGTATATAATTTACAAAGTTACGCGAGTGAAGTCGCAGGCAGCAGCTAGTATGATACGTGGATATAGTCCACGGAGTCGAAGTCTACGAAGAATAAGGTGTCAGCGTCAGGTGTCTCATCATTAAATCAGAGTTAGAATTATTTAGAACTAGCTGGCGCCTAGCTGAAAAAGTAGCCTATCCTGTGTCCCGTACGTCTAAATGTTTATCCACCAAGTTTCATGAAAATCAGTTAATTCGTTTAAGAGTTATGGAGGAACATACATATACATACAATACCTACACTTACAGATTTATTATTAGTATTGATTATGTCACAATTAATTATTATAAAATAAAAGAAAACAAGTTGTTTAAATATTTCTTCTACATTTGAATATCCATTATTGAAGGTCGACAGTCAATTTGTTAAATTTCTCCTTGTCCTTTGCAAGTAACGCGTAGCTATGACAACTGTCTTTTTCCTACACTACACTTTCCTTTTCTTTCCTATCATTATTGTATAGGTACTTTCCCTAGCATACCCAAATAAGCGATTTTTCTTTGCTTAATAACCAATTCAGTCCTTTTGACCATACGTTTTAAAACATCATTTGATACTTTATCTGACCACTTGATGCGAATCATATTATGGCGATAAGCTCATATTTCAAAGGCTCAAAGTCTTTTGCTTTCTTCAATCGCATGAAATAAAAACATCGACCTATGGATGGAAATTTTTTTTTCAACTGCATTGTATATTTAAAAAAATTACATATAAATATAATATAATATGTTTTTCCTTATAAATATATTTCTTTGTGTGGGTACACACCCTCTCAAATTTTATACAATTATTATTAACACTTCAATAAATTGTCCGCAATAAAATTCTCCAATAACGCTGTCTGCGAAAAAATCCAAGGAAGTATTCAAGCACTCCATCGTGAAGAAGGCGCATGAAACCTTAATATCATCTGACGGTAGACAATAGCGAGCGAGCACATTCACGACACATCTCTAAAATAAAATACTTTCAACCACTCACAGTACAAGTACATTATTAGTATGGTAAGTCTTTGTATTGATTATTTATTTATTAACTTTGTTATCATTTCCGAACAAGAATCGAACAAGTATATACATTCAAGAACATTGAATCGAACAAGTATATACATTAGTTAAATTATTCAATAAATTTTAACTTTTAAATATTAAATAATTTTTTAATGCTTATGAAAATTATGAAAATGTCTTTTTTTTCGAAAATTTATATTACATATTATTTTTTTTTAATTTTCTGGTGATTTTTTTTGCCATAAATAACTATTTTACTTTAATTATTATTTTATTAGATAGTTCCAACACATAATTTTTGGAATCTCAATTTTACATTTCATAATTTTTAATTAAGTAATTTTATATTATTATTATTAAATATTATTAAATATTAATATTATTAAATATTAAGTATCAAAAAGATGCCAATCGCGTTTCCTACTGACTCTCACCTATACTGCGCACTCAGGTTTGTCCCAGTAATATTAGCAAGCCTTCACGGTTCACTGGCTATGGACACCGATGGCACTCGGATGACTTTGGGGCACTCTAAAATTTTACAACGTAATTTGGCATATTTCCATTCAAGTATCAACTCCAGGAAATGAAATGTACAACCGTACATTGCACATCTTAGAGTAGAAGTGCATATTCCTAGCAAATGCATATAGGATATATGCATATAGCAAATGAATATCTAAGAGATTATTTTTATGTTAGTAAAAAGATCTGCAGTAAAGACCCAAGGTAGAGATTTCGCTAAGTGTAACAATCTGGCAGGTCTTTAAAATATTTTTGACCACTAGATTATATGAAAAAAAATGTGTATTGTGTGTCAATAAATATAATATATTCCCTTTGCCCCTTCCTCCTTTGTCCTTTCCCATTCGCTATTTGTAAAATATTAATAATAATAAAAAAAAAAACGGCCGATCAGTACTCTGTACCATATGTATAGGCGTACGTTCACATCCCAGATTAAGTAAACACCATGTTGTATACTCTGCAAGCTATAAAAGAACTCTGACCTATGTCAGAGGAACCCTAGCCGGTAGGACAAAAAATATAATATATTAAGTAAGTAGAAATTCTTCAAAAGTAACAGATTTTGATGTTTCACGTCAAAATTTGTAGGGAACAGTCGGAAATTAGTGATAATAAATCAAATCAAAATAAATCAGTTACCCTCTCGTGTGTGGTCCACTCTAAATTCTGTCAGAAATAATTACTGGAATTCATAAAATGAAGGTACAATAAGCATTCATGTGTTATAGATTTTCTAAAGTTACTTCATACAAGCCTTTAAGTTAGGTAAATACTTACTTAAAACGGTTACGGTTAAGCCTACGTAAGTCACGTTCTTGGCCGCAAAATATAAACTTAATGAGGTTTTATTGTATATAAAAACTTTCCCTAAAAACTCATCACACTGATGGTAAAAACCTCATCAAAACACTGATTCGGCCAAACAGACAGACGGAGAAAGTGACTTCAATTTATACTAGGTATATAATAAAGAGATAAAAACTTTAGTACCTATAGGGATTTTGGCCCTTTATAAACAACAAATGTATTGGTATTTCATTTCGTGAATGTGTAAATAACAACACGTTGGCTGCTGCTGCCAGACGGACTATCCTGTATAAGATTATGAAACTCACAGTCACAATTTCGTACTAGAGATAAAAATATGTAGTATAACCTAATCTCCTAAATCGCTTGTAGGTATAATAAACTCAGTAATAACAAAACGATTGGGCCACATATTCATTCATTCCATTCAGTCGACAGCTGGTAATTAATTTTCATATGTCAGAATTAGGACCGCGATCTATCTTGTGTCATTTTTTCCTTACAATAAGAGTCATTTTCACTGTTTTGTGATATTGAAAATGACACACCAAATTGTGTCTGTGAAAAGAATTTATTGAGATAGATAGGTGAACATTTTCTCCGAGTAACGTTTCTCGTAATATTGAACAATGTTCGAAATAGTGCTATGTACAGTCTTCTAAGTATATGAAGATTAATATTAGATTTTATAGTGACAGTTCTGCCAGACGCGAACTCTTTTTGAGAAAATATATTATTCATAGCTATGAAATATATTTTCTGAGACACAGAGCATTCCGAGTTACAGTATGGGAATTGTTAAATTAAAAATAATGCGATCAGCCGTTAAGTGTGTATTTATTTTTTGTTTATATATGTTTTCTATTTAATTATAGTTATATATTATTATTTAAAAAAATATTCCTGCACATATAGAAAGTATAGAAAGATGTTTTGGTAGAATAAAAATCATTAAAAAAGCATCTATCCTTCAAAGTTTCATAGTAATCTGTCGAACTATTTCTAAATGTATCAAGTTTTATCAAACTAAAATTAAAAAAAATGTAAGTAAGGATATTTTATTTAAATAACTTGATGTTTTCAATTTAAATTAGAAAAGTTTCTGATTGACTGTTTAATTCTGATTTCTGATTGCAAAACTTCTCCAAACTAAAATTGATATAAATTTGTAGAGAGTAGTTTTTGGCAGTCGCAGTGAAACTAGAAAACAAGTGTAAGAAAACAAGTATCTGTGTGAGAACTAGATGTAAAAACGCGAACAATAACTGAAAACACAGTTGAAACGCATCTATATGTGTACACATATACTACACATATACATATACGTACATATATACTCGTATATACCCACTATACGCTGTGCAATCAAAATAATACGGGCAGTACGCTGGCATCATATAACCTTTTATAGGCAACAAATAACTCCACGAGTCTCCGTATAATTTGATGTAATACGCTGGTCTGTTTTGAATTTATTGTTCAATAACTTTCAATGTTATGCACAACTTTTATCTGTATGGATAACTATTGAATAGTAATATTTTTTTTAATTGGAATATTTTGTTTTTGTTATTGTAATAACATGAGGATTGTGATTCGGTGTCAGGTTATTGTACACGTGTGTTTTTTGTTTTCGTTTTTGGCTTTTGAATATCGAATTTGACTCTTTAATATTTCCGAATAAAAATTGATATACAACTAACTAGACTTAGTAAAATCAACAAGTCCTCTATTACGCAAAACGGTACCGATAATTATATTATTATTATTATTACCTAGCGCACCGGGATATTATTTAAAAAATAACTACTTTAGATAAAAAACATATATTTCATCTAATATTTCACTATATGATGTACGTATGTAATAAAATGGGTGAAATTGCCACGAAGTTTTTATCTCTAACTCTATGCGCAACATAAATTTTCCTTTTTATTGACCTATAAATAATCTATATTTTTTAACATTTATTATCATTTATATCAATACGTCAAGAAAAAATGCCAAATTTTTCTTTTTTACAGTTATTTTTTACATATTAAAATTTATGTGAAAAACCTTTAAATAAAATTAATATAAAATATTGAATAATCTAAAATTTGCTATTAATATAATTATTTAATGAAATTTGTGTTGTAAGTAAAAAAAAAATATCTAAAAAATATCAGTCACATTAATATGTTCGAATGTTCATATGTTCCAAATATTAAAATATTCTAAATGAAAATCAAATATGGTTATTCAATAGTTTGTCTGAAGGAAATTTTTAAAAATTGCAGCCAAAATTCTTGCAAAATTCGGACTGCCGATGCCGTAGCAAACACCGCCGTAGCACCGCTACGTAAACAAATCAATTCGCTACGAAATGTCGTAGAAGATGTTATTGTCGTTAAACCACGCCCTAACTACGAAATGTTCTAACCAGGTTTCATATAAATATTACAGATTTCTTATAAATATTAGTTAACTAGTTGCCCGCGACTTTGTCCGGGTTGAAAAATGAAATATATAGCCGGCAGGCAAAGCTACCGTCAGTAATGGTACACACCTGCCTAAAAAAATCAAGCAACGTTGTAAAAGTCAGTTTGAGTCATTAAAACTTACATAGTTATAAAGATGTGTAGAAAAATGTTTACTAAAGAAATATGATAATTTTATAGATTAGAGGAATATTTTAGTTTAAGGTATATACTTTAGAGACTAGAACATAAATCGGCATGTAATGTAAAATGGTATGTAATTGTTAATTTTAACAAAAAAAAATATGCAAAATAATACTATATATATTAATTGAAGATATTATTAAATTAATAACTTCTATAGTTGTCACATTTTCAGCAAAAATATATTTCTTTGTATCTTTCTATCTTTATAATTCACGAATGATTAAAATCTGAATTCGTATACGAATTCGATATAGGTACCTACATAATATATTAAATCTTGAAAGTATGGTTCAACCCTAACAAAGCATTAAAATGCAATGCGAGAGTATTCTGAATATTTGTAGACGCATGACGAAGAAAAAGTTCGTAGTTGTTGCTCGGGTTTTTACACATCTGAGTTCGTTGCCCTCAAAAGCTGAATAAGTCTCTGCGAACGAGAAGCTAGGTGATGCGCCTGAACCTAAACGAACCATCTCGTCTAGATTAAATTTTTATGAGCCAGTCATATATTTCATGCATGTAATTACGCTATAATATTTATAGTTTATTCCTGTAGCTACTGTTATAAACGTGTCGTAAAATTAAGTATTCATAAATGTGAGGTTTTTAAAAAGGTTAATCTGGTAAATATTTCAAAAAATAAGTATTCTGTTGCCTCATTTTAATATTTTAATGTGTATATTATATACTCGTATAACTAGCGACCTGCTCCCGGATTCGGGCAGATACATATTTTCTGCAAATTATAGGTACAGTCAAGGGCAAAAATATATGTACGTTTCCAAGCGGCAAACATATCTGTACAATTGAGAGGCCAGAAATATCTGTTCGATAATTCGGTCAGAAATATGTGAGCATTTAAAGGGTCAAAAAGATCTAGACGTTCACGTGGCCATAAATATATGTACAATGTCAGTCAAATATATCTAGGCAAATAGGGGTGCATAAATATCTGTACAAACAAACAAGTTTTCGTATTTTGAATTATGACAATCATCGAAAAGAGTACCATTCTGTCATATGATCTGTTTGTCCCTTTCATTTTGATTGTGGCGTCATTAACGTAATATTTCTTTCACCTTTCATTCTATTATTTTAGATTCTGCTTCACAGCGTTCACAACTATCATATACGATTTTCACATGGCTTTTCTCGTGAATATTATATTAGCATTTTTTCAATGCTAAATTTATGTAAGTAACATATTTATACTAGACGTAGCGATGAAACGGAAGATATTTATTCGTAATTTAAGTAATTATACAATATTAGTACGAAAATCTTTCGATTACGCTAATCTATACTAATATTATAAAGTTGAAGAGTTTGTTTGTTTGTTTGTTTGTTTGAACGCACTAATCTCAGGAACTACTGGTTCGAATTGAAAAATTCTTTTTGTGTTGGATAGATCATTTATCGAGGAAGGCTTTAGGCTATATAACATCACGTTGCGACTAATAGGAGTGAAGAAACAGTCGAAAAAACGGGGAAAATGATTCATCTTTGAGGGCTTCCGTTGCGTGCGCTGCGAAAACCGTTCGAGATACCCAAATGATTCCCAAAATAACTATTCCACGAGGACGAAGTCGCGAGCACAGCTAGTGTATGTATAAATGTCTCTTTACTGTTAAAAAGAACACTTAGGTTTTTACTAACTTAAAGCATTTAATAATTAATCACTGGTCTGCAACGAAATCCTCCTTCAAAAAATATGTCAAAAATATGAAGATTTTAATGCTTTGAATCTATTCCCGTTGGCCGATTTTTTTTATCACGTCTAGATTTATCGATATGAATTTTTTATTAAATATCAATTTAGGTTTTTTGAATTAGTTTTGTGCGTCAACATCATAAACAGTATAGTATACATACAAAATAGGTTTTAGCGAGTTGTAAGAGAAAGAAGGAAAGTGCCGAAAGTAAATTTTATGGTAGTACACAGGCGCATTTATTGGCTCTGTTCATAAAAAATACATAAACTACACATAAAATACTTTAAAAAAGTAGAGAATATGCAAAACATCAAAATATTTGATAACTAGACTTGACAGTCTTGACACGCTCTTTGATAGTTTCATGTATGGATATTTATGCCCTCCTATTTGCCTACAGCCTACACATATTTGACTGACATTTGATTATTATTATTTGACTGACAAGGACTCTGTGGTTGGAGGCTTAACCGTAAACACATACGTAAAATAGTTACACAAAATAAAAATCGTATAAGAGTGTTAAACTGTGTGAATTTGTGTTGTGAACTGTTAAACCACTAAAATAAGTGTCAATTATCACACTTATGAGAAAATATATATTAAAAAGTGCTAAACATCACCAAAATTTTAAAATTATTAAAACATAAAAAGATCAAATTACCCTCGAATTTAGTTGCAAAAATTAATGAGCCACAGAATAGCTATTATTCTAAGTGATAAATACAAGTACCCACCTCACAGAAATTTTACGCTGTCTATGTAACTGGAGCGAATAGTGTTGCCACCTTAGAATATTTTCATTAGCATTGAATTTTTCAAAAATGGTCAATTGTTCGGCATGTAATGCTACGACACTGGTAACGCAAAAGAGGATAAAATGTTCCATTGTTACTTGTTCCCTTCATTATCACCAAGACTGCGTGAAATATGCTGATGCACAAACTCACAGGTCGAAATGGGTTTGCCCTGTGTGCTCAACCTCAAGGCCCAAGGAAGGTGATAATAGTAACACGCCCGTTCGAGTTGTTGTAAGTGAGCCGCCGACGTCACTGCTGTCGGTTCGAACGCCCTCACCGACAAATTCGGAAGAACCGCCTGCGCCTCCCCTTGGGGAGAATGCTATGCAATCAACACTCGGCTGTGAGGTGCGCCTGTTCAGGGAGGAGCTCCAAGCCGTAAGACGGGAGCTCCGGGAATTCCGCAAGGAGTTTCGAGACGTAAGCGCACGTATAGCTGAGTTTAACGACAGGATTGACACTCTGGATGGTCGCGTCGAGGCCGTTGAAAAAGCTGTCGCCGAGAGTGCTGCGTCGGTGGCTACTGAGGCTCTGGAGAGGACTATCGTAGCCCTTCAAATTCAGCTGCAAGAGAGGGACCAGGAGCTCCTATCTAACGACATACAAGTTTCCAATGTGCCGGAGGAACCCGGGGAGAGCACAGTCGGCCTTGCGACGCGGATCTGCGCCAGGCTGGGCGTGGAGTTGGACGAGCGCGACGTGGTGCTCGCACACAGGGCGGGGCCTAGGCGCGAGACGGGCCGTCCGCGCCCTCTCGTGCTTCGCCTGGCGCGCCGCGTCGTCCGAGACGACCTGATACGGGCTGCGCGAGTGCGCCGTGGCGCCACCACTGCCGACCTAGGCCTAACTGCTGCTCCTCAAAAGTTCTACGTGAACGAACGGCTGACGAGCGCCAACCGGCAGCTCTTCCAGCGGACCAGAGAGGCGGCACGCGCCTCGGCCTGGCGCTTCGTATGGACCAGAGACGGCAAGATCTACGCCCGTCAGGCTGACGGCCTGCCGAGATATAGAGTGAGCAGCTTGACTGACCTCAATATTTTTAGGTCCGGTGAGACAGCTCATGCTGCGCTTTAGTTGTTTACGTTCATTTGTCTTGTTATGTTATGACAAGACATGTATGTTAGTTTGTATTCATTTTTGTTGTAAATTTCTAAAAATTTATGTTTTATCATTTCTGTCTTCTGTCTTATATAGTAGCTTAAACAAACATACTTATTGTACATTTTTAACCTTTTTGTATATTATATATTGTATATTTATTATTGCATTCCTTTATAAAAGTATAAATATAGTCCTTTGTAATAAATATAGATATGTTTACACAATTTCAAAGCACGTCGGTTTATTATCGATCATAAATAATTATTCGCGTTTCTCTTTCCGATGCCTCGTTTAAATAACTTTAAAGTTGGTTTATTTAATGCTGGATCTCTCGGTACGGGACACGATGAGTTGATTGCGACTTTGACTGATAGTGACGTAGATGTTGTGGGGATATGCGAGACTTGGCTCAGACCGGGACAGGACGGTCGCGCTCCTCGTATAGCCGGCTATCGACTGCGTCATGTTCCGCGACCTGCCGGCGTGCGGGAGGGACGTGGAGGCGGCGTCGGTTTCTACCTGCGCCGGGGCCTCACCGCCCGCACCCTGCCCCACCCCGCAACTGCACTCGTAGAACAAATGTGGTTAAAAATTAATGTCAACTGTAAACATCTAATCATAGGTACTGCATACCGACCACCATGGCTGGATGTTAATGTCTTTTTTGATGCTATTACTGCCTCAATTACTTCTTTTGTGAATTATGACCGTCTGATTTTAATTGGTGATTTCAATATAAATTATATAGACAAAGCAAACACGAAGTTCAAATGCTTGACACAATTTTTGACATCGGTTAACTTGACACAACATGTAACTGAACCGACACACTTTACCGAACACAGCGAGACGACTATTGACCTTATTTGCACTGACGCTCGAGTTATGTCTATCGACGTTAAGTACATCCCGGACTTGGGCAGACACGCCTTTGTAACAGCTGAGTTTGACATAAAAAAAAGGAAACCTACACCGCGACGTATTACCTATCGACCTCTAAAAGACATAAACTTAGCTAACTTTAACAAAGACGTTGAGGCTACAGATTGGGACCAAATACTTTTACTCGAGGATGTGAATGACATGGTTCAATTACTCAACGAACTTTTACTTGGACTCTTTGATAAACATGCACCTGAAAGGACAACTGTGGTAAAGGAGGCACCAAAACCATGGCTAACAAGCAATGTGAAGCTTATGATGCGCCTCAGGAACAAAGCTTATGCTAAATATAAACGTTCAAATAGTAACGTTCATAAGCAATACTACCTGGACATGAAACGTGTTGTGATCGAAGCCATTCACAACGAGAAACGTGCCTTCTTCAAACACCACATTAATAACGTTACTGACTCAAAGACTCTTTGGAAAAACTTGAAGCGTACTATTCTCCCCGACTCACAGACACAAACTGATTTACCAACAAATCTAAACGATCCTGATTTAATAAACCACCACTTCCTTAATATACCTGGAAAATCGGACATAGCAATATCTGACATGACGCTTTATGAATTTGATAGATACGGTGACCATAAATTTACTCTTTCACCCACTAATGTTAAGACTGTTACAAAAATTATAACTTCAATTAAAACAACCGCGAAAGGACTCGACTTAATTGATATTGACATGATAGTACTGACTCTTCCGACAATTTCATATATACTGACTTATATAATAAACAAGAGCATAGAAACTATGACTTTCCCAACTGACTGGAAAATCGCTCAAGTGATCCCGTTACCTAAGAAACCCAATCCTATGAACCTAACCGAACTTCGTCCCATCAGTATCCTTCCTTGTGCATCAAAGATAATGGAAAGGGTAGTGTGTGATCAGCTGTCGGAATACTTGGAGAGAAACGGCATCCTACCTGAACTGCAGTCGGGTTTTCGCAAGGGTCGGTCGACAGTTACTGCGTTACTGGATGTAGTCGACAACATCTTACAGGCTCGGGATGCCGGTAAAAGTACTATATTGGTGCTTTTAGACTTCTCCAGGGCTTTCGATTGCATTAGCGTGCCCTTGCTGTTATCCAAGATGTCCTATTATGGATTTGATGTCACTGCGTTGAGGTGGTTTGACAGTTACTTGTCCGGTCGTGCACAGATGGTTGCGCTGCGGGGGGTGGATGGAGCCACTCTGCGGTCCTCCATTTGTCCTGTGACGAGGGGGGTTCCGCAGGGTTCAATCCTAGGTCCGCTGCTGTTTATATTGTATAGCGCTGACATCGTTAACAGTATAAGGAGTAGCGGATACCATCTGTACGCAGACGATCTGCAACTGTATCTCTCGAGCTCACCGTCGGACATAACTGCTGCAGTGGACAGCATCAACGCGGACCTCGATCGTGTTTCCTCTTGGTCGGAGAAGAACTGTTTAGCTCTCAATCCGCGCAAGTCGAGATACATGGTTTTCGGGTCTGAGCATCAGGTCCGTAATAGTCTAGAAGCTCTTGCCGACAGTGATGTGGCTATCATGGGCGAACCAATAGAGCGGGTGATAGAAGCAAACAACCTTGGCCTCCTCATGGATGGCAAGTTACGCTTTGAGAGTCACATTCTCAAAGTTGTGAGCAACTGCTTCTATCGTCTTAAAGTTCTGTATAATGTACGCGATTACCTTAGTGTCGATTTGCGTGTCACGCTTTGCGAGTCGCTTATATTGTCTAGATTAAATTATTGTGATGTCGTGTATGATGGCTGCATTACGGGCCGCTCTAAGAGGTTGATACAACGAGTGCAAAACCCATGCACTCGTTTCTGCTTTCACATCCCTCCTCGTTCCCATGTCACACCGTATTTGAGCGCCGCGGGCCTGCTGAACATGTCTGCGCGCCGGCGCCTGCACCTCGCCACTTTGTTGTTTGGGGTGATACGGTATGAAACGCCGTCCTACCTATTTAGGAAACTGCAGTGGCCGAGACGTGTGCGCAGGTTGGGGGCAGTGGCTGTTGTGCCTGTGCACAGGACTGCTGCCTTCCGAGGAAGTTTCAGGTTTGCGGCGTCTAAGTGCTGGAATGACCTCCCTCCTCCTATCCAAAGAGCGCCTAGTAGGTACACCTTTAAGCATAAGCTTAGAGGTTATCTGTTGACGCTCCAAAAAACATAATCCTTTATCCAGCATTGTTATCCGCACAAATAAGCCACAATATTTATTTATTTTCCTTCATTATAAGTGTTAATTGACGCTTTGCATTGTGTATTTTGTTATGTTTTAATATATTATTAATTGTCTATGTATTTCTATTGTTTAATTTATCATTATTTATTTATCATCTAAGTAATTTCTAAGTATCTAGTATCTCATATCTAAGTAATTTATTAAATATGTTTGTATTTTGTATAAAATATGTTTGTATAGTGTTTAAAACAATTGTGTTGTAATTACGTTTGTGTAGCGTCGATGTTGTGTAAGTCCGAAACGGTGCTGGCTGAAAATCAGCGCTGCAGGTGCTTGCATCTCAGCACAATGCTGAGCCAGTGACCGTTTCACTGTTGCGAGGACACACACTCTTTTATCCACAAGTTTCTGTTTTGTTGTTTTTCTTATTTTTTTTTTATTGTTGTGTCTTTGTAATCGTGAATAAAACTCTTTCTTTCTTTCTTTCTTTCTTTCTTACATTGTACATATATTTATGGCCACGTGAACGTCTAGATCTTTTTGACCCTTTAAATGCTCACATATTTCTGACCGAATTATCGAACAGATATTTCTGGCCTCTCAACTGTACAGATATTTTTACCGCTTTGGAAACGTACAGATATTATTGCCCTTGACTGTACGTATTGAAACATTTCAAGTATTTTTTTTTTTCACTAGTGAAACCTAACGGAACGTTAGTATCATAGATCTATGAGTAAAACTTGTATCAAAATCCATTAGGTTATTAAGAAGTTAGGGGCGAAATAGACATAGGCGAACAGTGACTTTATTTTGTAAATGTACTAGCGACCCGCCTCCGGCTTCACACGGTTCTATTTTTTTCTGCAAATTATGTACACACACCTCACATTTTACTTATCCATTAATATCCGTTGAGAGTTTAGAAGAATTAACAGAGAAATTAAAAGAGGCAGACAGCAACTTTGTTTTATAACTAGCATCTTCCCACGGATTTGTTTCTGTATCTTTGTTTTTTAATATGTAAAGAAGATAATATGTATATGTGTTACAAATATAGATAAACTTTCTAATTATTTTCTTATAATGAAGATTTAAATTAATTTAGCAGCCTCAACAATATTAAACCTTACACCAAAGTAAATAGATTACAAAATTCTTCGCTTCTTCAAAGGGCAATCGTCCCTTACGTACGCATTGACCATTTAAATAGTAAACTAAGGATTATTCCAAAAGTTTGTAATTCTATGAGTCAATTTATTCCGTTAACTTAGAGCATCAGTCGCTGAAATTGTGCTCAGGAATTTGCCCCTTTCAAGACGGGCATTTCGGTAATTAACCAACTTCTACTAATTAGTTAGGTTTCGAAGTAAATTTCTAGCTGATGGCAAGACTTTTTGCTACGTGTACACTTTAATTAAACGTTGAGTTTAGAGTTAACTATTTTGAACCTTGATTGCTCTTTTTTTATTAATATGATACTAACCAATTACAGATTATTTGCAGACGATATTACTTTTGAGATATGAAAAAGTTATAGCTACTTGATTTCTTATACTTTTGAGAAGTAAGATGAGGTAGCTCTATATTCTCAAATCTTCAAGAAAAAAATCTTTAAAAAATCTTAAATCTTAAAAAATCTTCACAATCTTTGCGTCGGTCTATATGGCAACTTTTTTTATAATTAAACCAACACTTAAAAACATATTATTGAATATTGAGTAATATTCTTTTTTTGGATGAGGACAGCTTTTATCATGTTTTTTCTATAGCTCTAAAATAAAAAATATTAAGTAAATAAAATAATGGTAATACAACTTTGAAATAGCTATGATAACTCACAGACATCTATAAGTATCTATGTCTGTGTGATAACTCCAAATCTGTAATACTACAAAGAAACATTGAATATTTATTTATGTTTAAATCGTCTGGTTCCTGACGTGAACCATGAAGTATGTAGTTTATTATCTAATCTAGATAAAGATAAGGGTAAACGTGCAATGCGGATACTTTGCAGTGGCGCGTGTTTCGTTCCGAACAAAATGTATACCAGCTACGAGAACTACGTATTCATGTGAATACACAGAGTCACTTATTTATGACTATCGTAAAGAAACAAACATTGAACTAAAGAACTAGCGTAAATTACTCAATAATTTTATTTTTCTATACTAATATTATGAAGAGAGTAGATTTTTATTTTTGTTTGTAATAAATAAACTCAAAAATTACAACTACTTGACTGATTTTATAAATTCATTCACACATAAAAGGCTACATTATCAGCGAGTAACATAGGCTACATTTTATAAGTTTTATAAGGACGAAGTCGCGTGTAACAACTAAACTAAACTAAACAAATGTTTAATTTGATGTAATTTTCAAATTTTGTAGTTATATTGGTGATCTTAAGTTTTGTATAAAAATAATTAGGTAAGTTTAATTAAGTCATGTGATTAAAAACTTTTTAATCCAACTTTGACACACGGTCTTTAAAAAAAAAATTTTTTATTTAAAAAAATGAAAATGGCCCGTTCACTTCTTACAGTTCTACGACTAAAAATAAAGATAGAAAAAAAAAACTTTTTTTTATATTAACTAACCGTAGTGGAATTAATATTTCCTTTCCAATTATGCAGAATTTAATTACGCAAAAGGATTTAAAGTTTAATTTTATTTAAAAGGCAAGAGTACGAAAGAAAAATATTACAGGAATTCTATTCCACAACTCTGGTTTCCCTTTACGCAAGTTCACAAAGAAAATATAAACAAAGTATTTACCTTCAAACGAAGGTAAAATAAAAGCGGAGAATGTCGTTACTAGCATATTTGCTGATGTTGAATAAGAACTGTTATACTTTTTCTTAAGAGTGAACAATGGATTTTTTATCCTTTAGTAAAAGAAATATAAAGGTTTACTAGTATAATTGCTTCGGGTTTTTCAAAAACCTCTTTTGAAGCAAGTCTTAAACTTATGGCTTTATCCATTATGAAAATAACTGAGGTTGTCTCTTTATACCGAGGCACGTATTTTAATATTAAAATTATTATTAAAATATCATATCATAAAAAAATAATAAAAAAGTGCCATGGCTTCTCGATGGCACAGTAGACATGAATATGTCTCATATCATAAATGAAAAGAAAGATTTAAATGGTCCCTATCCCTATCCCTATCCCTATCCCTATCCCTATCCCTATCCCTATCCCTATCCCTATCCCTATCCCTATCCTTATCCTTATCCTTATCCTTATCCTTATTCTTTCCCCTTATCCTTAATCCTTCTATGGTCAACAGGGATAATATATATATAAACAAACGAACAAACTATCCCTATCCCTATCCCTATCCCTATCCCTATCCCTATCCCCATCCCTATCCCTATCCCTATCCCTATCCCCATCCCTATCCTTATCCTTATCCTTATTCTTTCCCCTTATCCTTAATCCTTCTATGGTCAACAGGGATAATATATATATAAACAAACGAACAAACTATCCCTATCCCTATCCCTATCCCTATCCCTATCCCTATCCCTATCCCTATCCCCATCCCTATCCTTATCCTTAATCCTTCTATGGTCAATAGGGATAAAATATATATATAAACAAACGAACAAATTATAATTAATTCATTTACGTCATGGTAACGATTTTCGTGACACACATTCTTTCGAATAGACCCCAGAGAAAAGACATATTCATGTCAAAAGTTAAGTTTATGTAAAAATGTGTGTGTAATATTTATGTGTACCAACAATAGGTTTTGTAAGGTTTTGTACTAACACTTTGGGTCCAAGTAACGAATTTATTATTATTATTAAAATTGATAATTAAATTGAAACAGGAAATTTTTATAAACTTAAAAAAAATTAAAATGAATTTTGTTAAACTAGGCGTTTTTCTCCATGAGTCTCATTCATATAAGAAGAATATTTCAGTGGATCACAATAAACATGTGGCAGAACTTGTGAACCGACTAGGTATATAATTAAATAATTAGTTTTGAAAATAAATAAATAAAATATTGGAAAACATACATACATTATATATTGAAGTCATCACCTCAGCCGCAAGACGTCTGCTGGTGCACATAGGCCTCCCCTATGTCCACCAGCAGACTTGTCTTCTGACAAGACCGGTCAGAAGCAGCCTGGATCAGCGCCTTCTGCGCTGCGCTTGTCGGCCGGAAACCTTCCGGCCCTAGTGGCCGTAGGCTCTCCTTACTATGTGTCCTGCCCACTGCCACTTCAACATACTGATCCGCTGGCTTAAGTCGGTCACTTTCGTACGTCTACGGATCCCTTAATTTTTGATTTGATCTCGTAATGTAACCCCAGCTTAGCCCTCTCCATAGCCCGTTGAGCGATGTTGAGCTGTCTTGCGAGGCGCATAGTTACAGACCACGTTTCAGCGCCATATGTCATCATTGGTAAACGTAATTTCATTATTTTAGTTTGCCGTCATAAGCTGAGTAACTGAGTGTTTACTGCCGCCAGACGAACAGAAGATGTTACTTCCGTGCCTAGCTAGTCATTTATCACAAATTAAAAAATCAGGCTGTCTCCTGTCCGTTCTAGTAAGTATTATATAAATACATTTAGCAGTTTCCAATGCCAATAGACTACCATGCTATTTCATATTGCTAAAATAGAATTTATTTTAACACAAATCAGAGTTGTTACCAATAAAACAAAGTGGAAGCTTAAATGTATGGAAGTTGAAAACACGAATCTATATCAATGTACGTAACAGTTAAATTCCCTTATCGAATCGCCACAATACATCGTCGTCAAAACGAAATGTGCTGTATTAATACAATAAATCTTTGCCACACAAGAGTGAGTTCCGGCCAAATAAAACGTCTCCGATACGCTGGCGTGCATTCGAAGTGGATTTATGTGTAAAATTCTATATCTTGTTTCTTTATTCGACCACATAATTGTAACTTAATAAAAAAATAACTTACTCTAGTACCTACATCAAATTTCAAAGATACTTTAGTAATTTTTGGTAACTTAGACGTTTTTATGATTTCTCAATCAGCGTTTTATGACGATGAACACGTGTGTCTGAAAAATTAGAAAAGTATTATACGTACGTGTTATTTATGATATTTCTATGTATAGTTTTTCATTCATTAAGTATTGTATCATCATTATCATTGTATATCATCTCAGTCGTAGAACGTCCACTGCTGGAAATGATTTTCGATAACTTTCCAATACGGCTAGTATATTTGTTATACTTCTGTTATATGGATATAATTTGCAAAGTTTTCTTAATTTACTTGCAGTTTAAATAATTTTATTTGTTTATTTTTATATAATATTATTGAATATTTTATTGTAATTTATGTTTTATTTTAATTCGTTAGTGGTACTTCTATTATTGTTAGCAATCTTTGTCTTTATAATTACTGTATGTTGTATATAAAAAAATAAAATATTATTTTGTGTCTACATTAACTCGTGTTATCCAGTCAACTTGAACAAGCCCTTAAACATTATGCAAGGGCACGCTTGCGTTTTACAAATTAGCTGATTTGTATACAGCCCCCTGTGTGTACGCGAACCTATGTTATTCTGTACCCATGACATATTATAATTACTGAGAGACGTAGTAACACTGTAAAATCTAGCTTAGGATACACACTTTAATGTTACCATAATGTATATATTATGGTTTATACATACCTTAAATACTAATTTAATAATTAAGTAACTGGCAGGGAAATATACCCACGATCAAAAAAAGCCAGACAATTGTGATAAAGTTATTTGAGTTTTTTGCTCAAATCTACGATTAATTATTTTTGAGAAACTGCTCCGAAACGGCTTAACCGATTTTTATGATTTTTTTTTTGTATATTCGGTAGGTCTGAGAATAGGTCATTAACTATTTTTATATGCTAAGTGACCCCAAGTTTTTATATGGCATGACAACGTTTGCCGGATCAGCTAGTTATTTAAAAAAAATGTATAGAATAGAGACTTCACAATTGAATTTACCAAGAGATATTAATGAGCTTTTAGATACGTACATTTATCTCAGGCCTTAAATCCAAAAAACTTTTAATCGTACCCGGGGTAAGCAATTCACTTGAATTTCCCCGAATTTTGCATTCTACTATATTCAATCTATATCACTTGGCTTTTCTGACTTGAACACATCAGTAAAATTTTCACTAATTTTCATATTTTAAACCAATTCAAACTTTCTTACTATCAAGAATACCTTTCGTATTTGCAAGGTACAAAATGGTTTGCGGTATTTCACGGCCCAAAATAGATCATAAAACCCAAAAGGGATGGGTTATTTCAATTAAAGTTATTTTATTGCTCACGGAAGTTCCCGCCTCGGTCGTAAAGGTGTTTTTCACTGACATGTCAAACTTCCGTTACATAAAGAAGGTCCGGATGAATGTAATGAAAATGTCACATATAGATTGATTGCTGAAAATAGGTTTAACGGAAAATTTTATGTAAAAATAAAAGAACTCACGAGAATGCCTGTAGCAAATAGTAAATTTTAATCCTCATAATAAATTTTGTGGTTTATGTTGCACAAATAACTGCATAATGATTCGGAACGCGGACGTCAGCGGCTGTAAAGTACAGTTTATTCAGTTATATAATTTAAGGTATTAAAGTGGCTGTATATTTACATATTTTAGTGAATAATACTAATTGCTTTAACCAAAATAATATATTGAAATTAAATCAAATCAATAAGAGATAAATTTAATATTTTTATATTATATAATTTTTCTTGTTTTGTAATATTTCATACTTGTGATATAAATTGATTTTTCAACTTACTTTACTTCTGTCATACAGCGAAGCTGTCTTAAAGCAAATCTGTCATAACGCGAATAAACGTATTAACGTAAATAATACCTGATTAATCTTTGAATATAATTCTAAAATATAAATTGTATAAAACATTTTCATAATCGGTTAGATGGTTCATAAGAAGTTAGCAGAGAAACAGACATAAGCAGACAACGACTTACTTTATATTATGTTTAAATAAGGACACAGAAAATATATTTATAGATATAGATAAAAAAGCGCTAAAAGGCATATAGATTTTGTCCAATTTCCAGTGGTGAATAAGCAATTTATTTGTTCCGGTGTGGTTGGAATACAACAGACATAAATAGACCCAGTGTATAACTAAGTAAGTACATAAATATTGATACATACACAATGACACATTGCGGTTAAAACGATATTGCACAATTTTGGTATATACAAAGTTTTGTGCAACTGTTACAAAGTGTCGCTTTAATAACACTATAAAACAAATCACCAAGCAGAGTTTATTCAACAAAGTATTTTCAGAGGCGGTCGTGGAAGGAAATTCTTATATCGTTGGCCCTCCATATAGGAAATTTTAACCATACACCCTACTATTAGCATGTACCAGGAGATCAGGAACTCTGAGACGGCCCCATATTTTACTTTTATACGAGGGAGAGTAGAGCCTATATTTGTCAAGGGTTACTGTAATAGGGCCTCTGAGAAGGCTGTCCAATCCCTTCCTTGGCCTGTGTGACCTTAAATTGAAATTCTTGGCCCTTTCTGAGCGGTAATGTTTCACGCGGTCCACTTTGAAGCATTAAAGTTTAGGCTTGTACGTAATTTTGTGGTAACACTCGTATGGAGGAAAATTATTTTATACGTTCTAGAGAATTGCACTAGAGTCTAAACACTAAATTGATATAAGAAACAAAGCAATAACAGTCTAATAAGAGGGACGTTCGTCTACCCACAAAGCAGACATTGATTAGAATATTATTACGGAGAGTGTCCATGAAGGCTTAAGGTTCGTTTTATGGTATTTATTTAGACTGATACCGTCGCCTATTACACAAGAAACACAGAAAGCTGAAAATGTACTGCTGATATTAGCAAGATCCATTACCCAAATACAAAGGTATTTCAGTGGTATTCTCTAGGTATGGTTACTGTTAGCCATGCCCATTATGACTGCTATTCGTAGTTCGTAGGGCACACTACTAAATCCAAATTCATTACATAAATCTCCAAGTTTTTTCACGTTTTCAACTCTGAACACTACAATTTCAGATGTTATTTAATTTTATAATAACTCAAAAGATTTTTTAATAATTCTTTAATATACGACTAGGGGCGTTCGTCACAAGTTCTGTGACACGTAACTGGCGAAGTCGACATTTTGTGCCACATGTCGCAGTCGTAAACTCGTACGTTCCCGTTATCGTCCGTGTCAGGACCATCGATCGTTCGATTGCTACACCGTATATTTACTGGCAGAGAACGTTGCATATTACATGCAATTTAAGGAAGAAAAATGCTGCATGCAAAAACTATTTAAAGTAAAACTTGGCGAGAAATATTTTCTATTTTTTCTGCCTCTAATATTTTATGGAAGACGTGTTGATCATAAAATGTTTTTGGAGGGAAAATATAGCACATGGTACCTACAATTAAGTGCACCGTGATAGACCACATTTGATTTTAGTTCAAAAAAACATGTGAGAATTAAAATGTATATCAGTTAAAATGATGGACATGTATATAGTATTTCCAAAAAAAAACTCATATAGAAGACAATATTCGTTTGAGCAAAGCTATAGATTTTTGGCAGCGCATCCAATATAATTATAGTACATAAGGTCCAATGGTTTATTGGAACAGCGGAAATTCATGACTTTCTTAGTATCCCGACGGTCAGTGAAGAATAAACACACATGGGAAAAAATAAAAAGTAAAATTCCAAAGACATATGTCCAAAGACATATGTCCAAAGACATATGTCTTTGTCCAACATAGACAAAACATAGACAATCATAGACAGGAATATGTCCAAACCCTGTACGCCGACTGAAAAAGAGACAAAAAATTTTTTTTTTATTTAAATCACAAGTGACAGGAGTCTGGCCACAGAAGTAAAAGCGGGGGCTCCCATGAGAGTGGCACTTTATAAGAAACAAGAAAATTCGTTTGCTTGTAATAGACATGAGCTGACTGATTTCATGATAATAAAAAAAGTCGGAATGCTCTCTCAGTATTTGTGTCACGTGTACATACTTTTACCTCAAAGTACTGTGGTCTAGAGCTCGGTCTCGGTCGGTAATTTATGGCATTTATTGACCGTTAGCACACCTAAGTACGACCCTGGCGTCTTAAGAACGCTCTCCAAGACTACACAGTTGTAATTCCTTCGGAATTGTTGCTCTCGACTCGGTAGCGTTTGAAACTGTATCGAGGGTTATTGTTATTTAAATGGGATAGAATGGAATTAGATTTTAAATCATTCTATTGTAATTTGAATTGTTTCTAATGTTTGCTTCACATTGTTGCTCCAGTATTGCTCTGTAGGTTCAAAATATTTTTTTTGCCTATAGTTGAAAGTGTCCTCAACCGGGGTTCAAGATATTTCAAAACGAAATTTCAATAACATCTCTGCTGTAGTTTAGCCGTGAAGAGATAGACAGAATTACTTTCGCATTACTAGTACAAATATTTAATCTTTGTTTAAATAAGTAGCGTCTTATATAATTTCAGCATGAACTAAATATTTTTATTTATTATGTATAACATAAACTTTTATTATTTAACATAAATAATTACAGTTACGTATAGCCATACAATTTTATTGTTTTAGTAAACGGTAACACGCCACTTTAGCTGCAGTAGCCGGTTTGTGATCTCTTCAATCTCTTCTCTACTCTCCCCATCGTCTGTTTCTCCGCTTAATTCTTCTAAACCATACAACCGATTTTGATACGGTTCTCACTATTGCAAATAGGGATAAACAGGGAAGGTTTTCGCATATAATTTTCAGAAAAAAATTCATCCGTGCGAAGCAGAGGCGGGTCGCTAGTTGTTAAATAAAATAAAAACTTTATATCTTTCTTCAACGTTCTCGCCGAACTTTTCAACCGTAATTTTACACCTACTTTACGGAATATATTCCGCTCGAATACATATGACAAGATAAACATAAACATCCACGCAGTTCAGTGACACCGAACTTGTTCGATACCTATCATGTAGCCGTGTATTTTGGTGCTTTTCACTCGCTATTTTCCTTTTATCGTTGCACGTGACTGAGTCATGTTGTCTAGACATGTTGCGAACCAACAGCCAATGTCAGAATAATCGCCCCTACTACGAGCCATCGTCACTTCCTTGTTCGTTTATGTTTACTTAATAATAACTAGTCGTAGTTCACCGGAGGCTTAATATAAATTGACATAGGCATACGCATTTCGGCCCCCCTCCCCCTCTTTTTTTAGGAGGGTAGATTACATTTACGCACTATCGCTCAACGAAGGGGAGTGCGGGACTCGTCCGGTGGAGTCACTTATAACCGGGAATACCCATGAAACCCCTCCCCGGATTCCACCATCAGCGGTGATGTGTGGAGGCCTTATCCTCGGATCCCCACACACCGCTACGTCCGCTCCAGACTCGACTCATGGCGAGTGTTCGCCTCACTATTTTTTATGTGGCGGCCCAGGATCGCCCTAACCCCCTGACCCAACGCATCACATCTATCTCCCGCACGCGCGTTTACTTTGTTTTCGTTTAGCATTTTTACTATTTTCTTTTTTTTTTCTTTTAAGTGTCATAGCATGTTGATAAATAGCCTATACTTCCTCAAATATTGGGCTATAAGTGAAATTTTTTTTTCTTAAATACGACCGGTAGTTCCAGAGTTTAGCGCGTCAAAAAATCAGCACATTATTTATTTATGACACGAATTCGCTGCTAGCTTTTTCTAATACACCTAACGTATTTTAATAAAGTCATCAATAAAGAAGGTTGCTTATATAATTTGCACAAAAATCTTTACGAAGCCGGACACGGGTAATTAGTATTGTAAAATTGACATGCAGAATTCCTAAAAACACCTTGCGCAAAACACTACTTGTTTGATATAAATAACTGGTGAAGATATTATTATTTCTGAATAGGGTATAAAAATTAACATTTTTAAGTGTTTATTTTATAATTTTTCTATAGTAAGGGAATGCTATTTAGTTGCGTTATATCTTGGTTGTCGCCTTTGTAATGCGCCATCACGTATCTGTCGTCAAGTCTTATAGTTATATGTTACACTGCCGTATTCTGTTCTATATATGAAACAACATACTTAGATTCAAGTATACTGTAACTGGGTTAGGTAAACACCACTACAATTTTTCAAGCGAATATTTTTATTATAACAAAATAAATATCTAACGCTTTTTAAGATAAACAATCTATTTTCTAATTTATTTTATTTATTTATTGGAGTTTACTCCTTAAGAATTGATTTGCATATGTATATAAGCCTGTGGTATGAAAATTTATAGGAGTAAAAACAAAATTATCACACGAATGCGTTATATCTGAAGTTTCATACATATTGCGCCATTGTAGATGGCGTATTATTTAAAAATTGTTTAAAAAAAGAACAATGTTGTTCTTTCGGCGTGTTTGAATTGTGAAAATTTAAATTTTATAATCGTTCGTAAGGAGTAAACTCCACAATTTTCATTTATTTATAACAAAAAACAATAATACAAAATTTACATTCGGTCATGGTAATTGGTAAAGCACTTTAAGAAACTTTAAGTCTCTATAAAGCAAATTCAAATTAATTGTAAGAAAAAATTTACATTTTAAAAAAATTTAAATTTAAATAAATATTTAAATTAGAATAATAATATATAAAATTCTCTTTTATAGAACCGACTTTCCAAGAAACGCAACCACAATCGAAAAATAACTTAATTTACGAGAACACAAGTAGGTATTACATTACGAATTTTCTGCCGTCAGGCAAAGAATTACATGAAATTATTCATTCAAAAAGATAAAAAGGTCACAGGAATGTAACGCTGAGTTTTTTACCCCAGGGGGAATCGCTTCTCATCTTTCTTTTATCTTTCCCTAATTAAAACTTGACAGAGTAGCTTTTAACGTTGTTAAATAATAATAAAACAAGTTTAACATTTCATCTCAACAAATAGGTCGATCGCTAAGGTTACAATTTTATTTCAAAATATAATAAGTTCACTAAATTAGAGAAAAAGGTTCTGTTTAGGCGAATATTTATTGAAACTAGGTGGTGCCTGCGACTTCGTCCGCGTTCTGGATGAAAGGTTCCCTATGTCCTTTCTGGTGTCCCAAAAAACGTGTATGCAAAATTTCATGGTGATCGGTTCAGTAGTTTTTGCGTGAAAGAGTTACAAACATCCATACAAACTTTCGCATTTATAATACTAGCTGGTGCTCGCGACTTCGTCCGCGTTCTGGATAAAAGGTACGCTATGTCCTTTCTGGTATCCCAAACAAAGTGTATGCAAAATTTCATGGTGATCGGTTCAGTAGTTTTTGCGTGAAAGAGTTACAAACATCCATACAAACTTTCGCATTTATAATATTAGTACGGATTATTTTTTTTTGCTATTGGTTCTGGGTCCTACATTTTGTCTGAGATTTCTTTTCCGTAATAAGAATGTTGTTTTCAATTAATGAAACTCATATTGAATATGGTGAAAAAAATATTAGTGTAAATATTTGTTATTTTTCAAATATTTTCACAAAAATGTATTGAGTTCTAAAAAATAGCTGTACAGTGTACACGTTCAACAGATCTGTACAATGAAGCAGCCTGGGGCTTTTCTAGAATCCTTGTCATCCTTTCATTTAAAATATGTCATAAAAATATCTCTTCTGTTGGTTGGCAGTGTATTGTGTGGTGCCGTTGCCTTCATTACTGTAGCTTTCAATAAAAAAAAAATAAAGCCAATTCTGTACTTGTAAATGTAGAGTATGATTGTAATTCTTTGCACCTACTTATACGAAAAAAAATGCATTTACGTAATATGCTTTGTGAATATTTGTGAAAATAATATGTCTGCGATAGAATAATTAATAGACTAAAGACAAAATACGAATTTTATTTTCTTATATTAAGGTCATCAGACAGGCTAACGGTCCACTTGATGGTAGGTGGCAACTGGTGCTGCAAGCACCAATAGAAAAATTAGATTGTACTGTCAAATCGTATACGATAGTCTACAGAGCTGTTCTGATTTGTGTAGACAAAGTTCAAAAAGCCCAGAGTCGAGTTTCAGCTTCTACGTCTTGCCATAACCAAATCTAGCAACCTTTCTTTACTACAACAGAAGATTTCAAGTCAAGTCAAATGCCATGCGAAAACTCACATCTTTAATTATGAAGATTCGTAGGCAGGCTGACGGTCAACTTAGAAATAAGTAGTAGTAACTTAGCTTAGTAACTTAGTAGTAGTAAAAATTTTTTGTCGCAATATAAAAAAAAAATTGAAATAATATATACCTATAACTAGCTGACCCCGAAAACGTTGTTTTGCCAAAAAAAAATAAAATGCCTTACATTGCCCTTAACATTTAGGGGTATGAAAAATAGATGTTGGCCGATTCTCAGACCTACCCGATAAGCACACAAAATTTCATCAAAATCGGTCTAGCCGTTTCGGAGGAGTTTGGAAACAAACACCGCGACACGAGAATATTATATATATTAGATAACAATCATTTCACAACTCACTATTAAAATTCAGCGGTAAAAACTTGGTGTAATGTTGTCAAAGTTTCCATGTGTGGCCTCCCTAAAAAGTGGGTTGCAAACACTTTGAAGTATCCGAGAAGGCGGTGGCTCATTATATAACACTTTGTAATGTTCCGCTGAGGCACTTCTTTGAAAGTAGCCGCTTTTGTAGTCAGTTATGTCCTTTAGTTGGAAACTATCGCGTAAGGTTTTGGGGAAACATGGAGTTGTACGGTTACCTTGTTTATTATACACACGCTTATGTTGCAGATTTGGAAGTTGAAAGCCCTTATAACATTTTTTGTACTTTTACGCTTATTTTTCCTGCCGTAGCTAGTCCGGCAGTATTTTATGGTTTTGGTCACATATAAATTTTGATTTTGAATGTATAAACAAAGCCAAAAATAGTCATTCATTTTTTCGATCTCGAAATAACAGAGCTGTTTGGTTTCGTACTTAAGTGATTTTAAGGTATGTCCGAATCCAATAATCTATTTCATACTTCTTATCCTTTATTTTATCACAGTGGGCAATAAACCTGTAGGTACTGTTGTGTATATATTATTTATGGCAGAACAATCTACCATCAAGCGGATTATCAGCCTGCATGCCTTTCCTGATATTAAAGAAAATGAAAATATAAAAAAAATATCATCATCATCTGCCATATGACGTCAACTGCGGCACATATTTAAGTCTCCCCATAATTTTGCAGTAGGACCGGTCAGAAGCAACCTGAATAGATCATCGGACCCGCTACCTTTATTAGGTCATTGGTCAAACTTGTGGAAATCTTTGTAATAAATCCCTATGATGTTAATAATATGGAAATGAATTACTAGTGAAAAGCCTCCACTAATATCTAGACCTCGATAAACGGTTAGATCAAAAGAGTTACAAAAGCTTATATTTCGGAAGAAGTCTGGCATTGTCACTAAGAGTTCAAATTGCTGATGACGACATTCGTTAGATCCATTTTTCGCCACAGCCTTACTTACTTACTTACTTACTTACTTACTTACTTACTCCTCTGGCTCAGCGACCCGTAGTGGATCTTGGCCTCCGACACCACAAGTCTCCAGCGATCCCGGTCCAGAGCTATCTCGCGTCAGTCAGCTGTCACCAGCTCGCGCAGATCTCTCTGTACCTCGTCCTCCCAACGGTACTTAGGGCGCCCCACGGGCCTACGGCCATCAGGTTTCCCCAAGTACGCTTTCTTCGCTGCGCGATCCTCTCCCATCCTTACCCGCCACAGCCTACTATCAACAAATACCTACTACTTACGGCAGATAATACTTTCGTCATGTACTGCATTCGTCATATCCACACATGTAAAGCAGACAAGAAAAGTGCTTTATCAGTTTCGATTACAAATTCCATTCATTTCAAAATTCGCTAAGGCTTAGATTTGAAATATTACTGATTGACATAATTTGTCATCGCCCATCGCTAATAAGATAGCAATAGAAATTGTCACTTTGAATTTTCAAAGGAAAACAGACCTTATCATTCTGCAACATACAAAGAATGTTCAATCTTAGGGTGATAAAGTACTTTATTTGTCGAGTTTACAATTAAACACAAATAATAGGTGAGTCAAGAATTAGTAAGTCATACTTAATAATAATTCTTAAAATAACGAATTAGCAATTCTTAATAATATTACTAGTGTAGTGACATTAACAAATGCTGTACGAATGTAAAATCACACTACACTTAAATTAAAATTTCATGGCGATGGCGGCACGAGCTAAAATTAATTGCACCCGGACTTGACAGGCAAAATAATTTTCATCTAGGGTGGACAATCCACCTAATTTCGCGTTGGCTACTAAAATAGCATTAATATTTTATACCACCGCAGCATGCCAACAGTTTAAAGTTTGGTATAACTTTTGAGTTGCAAGCGGGGGATGGGAATAAATTGTTTGATTCAAAACTCAAACGTTAAGGTTGGTAGAAACTGACTAAGTTGGAATCAATATATATGTACAATGTTATGACTAGCTCACGTCAGCGACTTCGTTCGCATGGACTTCATCTTAAGATATGAATATATAATTTTAAAATAAATATATAATTTTGATACTGTTTCCATTACAAACAAGAAATATTTGTAAACATAATTTTCAGAAAATAATCTAAAATTAAAAATTTTAACTGTTTCGATTTGATTAATTTTCAAAATTTCATTAATACCGGTACAATCGTACAATTTAATCTTACTGGAAATAATCCGGAAAACCACTAAAAGTAACCCGTTGAAGCTTATCAATTGTCACATTTTACAGAAACATTATATGCGAGACTTCAACCGCAACAAGTACAAAGCAAAATATGACCTGATTGTTTATTCATAGAGTTCACTTCCGAATGTGGAAGTTATATTGGAACAATCTAGTGTTGGCTGAGCCGAATAGATGTTGCCTCTTGCCTCAAATCCTTGTTAAACTTGAAAGCGGTATTTGATGTTCTACTTAGATTTATTTCGGAGGTACTGGTTTGCGGATATCACAGTTACAAGTAGGTACTTGTAACTGTGATATCCGGTATATATGAATTCAACTAAAGTAGGTACTTTAGTTGAATTCATATATACATGTATATTAAACCAAGTATGCAGCATTATATAGGTATCTTTTTTTTTACAGTGTAGGTACTCCAGTTAACATTATATACATAAATAGAATATTCTAGTGGTTCTTCTGGCGGCAGTAAACACCCTCTACACACACAATTTTCAAATTAGCTATAAAAGCTATCTGTTGAGCTTCTCTTAGCATTATCCTTTATTTATTCCTTATCTTTTATCACGCCGAGTTCCTCAAAGTAACTTATTTTAAAGGAAATTTTAGCTTGTCTACGGTTTACACAATTTACAAATTAGACTTACAAACTTTACAAATTAGAAATGAATGTTTATTAAAAAAATTACTAGTAATATTCCGCCTTTCTTCGTTCCATTTTGTTTATATTATATTATGTTATTTTATATAAAATGTACTATGTTTCTTTCTAATTTATAATGTATTACAATTTTTGTTTCAGGTAAGTTTACAGCTAGCACATTATGTGGTAAGATATTTTGGGAGTTATATAATTTATCTTTGCAAAGCTATATAAATATAATATAAATTCATAGTATTTTCTGTACAACAAAAACAATTCAATGTTGTCACTCATGTAAAATTTTTAATTTATACGCCGAATATATCAAGCCGCTCGGTTTTTAGTTAGAAAGAAAAAAATACATGAAAAATCAACCTCGTTAACCATTACAACGAGTCGAACAACAAAAACGTTACACTCTCCAGATATTCATGGATTATTTACATAAGAGGCAGTAAGCAAACCAATATATCCGCTGATATATTCAAGTAATCCCGCACATTGACCTAAAATTGTGATAGGATATCCAATACATCTTCTGCAAACATTGCCTCTAACAAAACCACTGAGAGTAGACCTCAACCGCATCTAAGAAAGTTACTAGACGTAATAAAAATAAGGCTCAACACTCGCCTTTAACAGTTCTTTGTCACTAGCCATTTCGAAAACAAGTCCAAATAAAGTTGGACTTCCGTGGTCCGCGCTCTCCAACAAATTCTCTTTTAAATGTGGGGGTAGTGTGACTTTTAAAGGACCAGCTATTACTGGATATAACGAAAAAAGAAGCGAGTAATATCCATAAAAAAGTCTAGAGGCGTGTGCATGTGTATGAGAATGTATTTCTTGTTGTAAATCATCGCAGAATTTTGATATTGAATTGGCGCATTAGCTGGAGCACATTATTTATCGCACAGACGAAGAAATTGATAAGTTCATATTAAATATCTTGATAATTTCACATTAAAGTCATGGTTATGGATAAGTAGCAATTTTCAAATTAAATGCAGACTAAGACAGTAGTGAATAATTTGTTAATTTGTAACGGTTAGGTTAGGTACTTAAAAACGCATCTTTAGTAGGTAATATTAGAATACATATACATATATATAAGAATTATTATCATACATTATTATATATAGATCTATAAAAATATAAATCCATTTGATCTACAAAAATCGGTATATTATTATACCTATAATAATATTATATAGATTTTTCTGGGGTTTGTTTTTGTTGTGTTCGTAATTTTCAGGAAAAGGTTTTGTTTGGACGAAAATTTTTGGAAAATTCACGGGAAAAGTGGAAAATTCGAGTTGTATTTTTATTTATAACTAGCTGGTGCCCGCGACTTCGTCCGCGTTCTGGATGAAAGGTACCCTATGTCCTTTTTGGAGTCCCAGACAACGTGTATGCAAAATTTACAACGCCATCTAGGGAATTCTGTTTGAAGCAATGTAGTACTCTAATTCATCTAAAAGTTAACAGATGGCACTACATGTTAGTTATAGTTTATAAAATTACGTGTTAATAAAATTAAAGCTGCTGCCCGCGACTTCGCCCGCGTAACTTAGTAAATTATGTACTTAAACCTTCCTCGAGAACCACTCTACCCATTAGTGAAAACCGCATTAAAATCCGTTGCGTAGTTTTAAAGATCTAAGCATACAAAGGGACATAGGGACAGAAAAAGCGACTTTGTTTTATACTATGTAGTGATTAACACGACTCTCGGGTTAGTTTATAATTAACACGACTCTCGGGTTAGTTAGTATATAATAATTTTATCTATGAATTCTTTTGATTGTAGACCTAAAAGACATTTTCATTAGTTACGCAATCATTCAATATCCCTTTTTTTAAAAGGTGCAAGTGCTTTGAATCTTTTATCCTGTAAGATAACTGATAATAAATGAGATTTAGTAGATAGGGTCTGATCCCCACGCGCTGTTAATTTATCAACCAAAACCATTACTTGTTTTTCAGGTTCGATTGGCATAACTTAATTGAGATAGGCACTTATTTGTTCGTGAATAAACTCCATTATTCTATGACTAACGTTTCTTCATACGGATATAGTTAATGGCGGCAAAATGGCACAATATATTAGTTTTATATGTGTTCCATTCCCCAACGGTTCGTATTTGCGCGATAACTGTAGAAAATGGGCCTCCGCGAGATTGCGTCCACTGCTTTCAAACGATATACTGTTATATATTGCTTATTTCACGTATAATATCAACTGCCTCGTCCGTGGAATCTTAAACCGGTCCTTGAGTAAACGCAATGCATCGAAATAGCTTCGTTAATTTTAAAACATTCTTACGAGATTCTCTGTTGGAGATTACAAAAGAACGTCTTGTTCTTTTCTTTTGCTGGAAACGTTTATTTCAATTCCTCTAACGTCGCAATTAAAAGGTACTTAAGTCCGTACTTAATATTATAAATGCGAAAGTTTGTATGGATGTTTGTAACTCTTTCACGCAAAAACTACTGAACCGATCAACATGAAATTTTGCATACACCTTAGGGTACCTTACATCCAGAAAAAAGTACTGATCCCGAGGGATTATCTAACGTATAATATATAAAAGATGTATAAACGTATAATAAACGTATAAATATAAGAGAAATTAAGTAATGTAGCAAGAATATTTACATACTCATACAAAACTGGAAATGTAATCGGTAATGTGCAAAGAACAAATATTATTTCTTTATACATTACCCGGTTCTGTGCTAAGAATATTTTTTCCTTGTACATTGCTGGTAATGTACGAGTAACAGGGGGTTTACTTACCGAAACGTTAGTGGTGAAATTGTTCACTAAGTTTCATAGTCGAGTCGTAGACGCGAGGAGCGACTGCGGTTATTTGTTCACACAAATTGAAATTTTCACAGAATAGCACACAACATAAGGAAATGTCAGTCAAATCGGGAACTCGGGGGGAACTTTCATTACTCCTTGTTTTGTGAGGTTTAATTAAAAAGGAGATTTGGGGAAGGTTTTCTTGAATTTCGGAGTCGAAGCTAACAAACTGTATAGAAATATTGCTTAGATACATTACTGTATAGCATTAAACATTAATGTTTTAAAATGTAAAATCTGTGACGAGTATAAGGTTCAAATATTGTATAGTTTAAAGAGTTTCAAATTTATTTGGATCAAGTGTAACGTTTTGTGTGTATTATGTTCCCTGTAGACATCAAAACCGATCAAACGATTTTAATGAAATTTTCAGGCAATCTAGCTTAGCACAGTGGGAGATTTAGACACTGTTTAAGAAAGAGGGGCACGGATGATGTCGCTGGCGAAAACTAGTACAAACAAAAGTTGTTAATAATAAAGAAATTATTATTTGTTCATCGAAAAGGATGCAAGATATTTTAATTCAACAATTGCAGTTTTTTAATAATAAGACGATGCTTGTTGATATTACTGTCCCACACGATGAAAACCTCGTGAAAGCCGAAAAAGATAAGCCGAGTAAATATTTAGACTTAGCTCACGAGGTGATCTTTTTTAAATGACAATCTACAGACATTGATATTATTGTATTCAGGAGTCTAATTTACAAGTCCTATTTTATGTGCCTATAAAATGTATGTGTTCCTTATTATTTTGTTATATTCACAGTTATTCTAGACTTGTATATAGTCTAGAATTGCTGTAATTATTACAAATTAGCTACTAATTTTTTGTATCTATTTATCACTTTAGTAATACAAGGCGGCACTCGAGTGTCGAGACACGGAAATAATACATCTGTAAATGTTTTAATTAAGAAACATGTCGGTCGTCTATTTCACTCCCTTTCTCCAGAAAATTCCCATGGCTCACAAAACTCACAATTTCGCTGAAGGAATGTTACTCCATTAACACTAACTGCTTCCGAAAGTATCTGCCGCGGGAGTTATTTGGTTTGACATAGGGACTTTGATTATATTTATTTACTCGCACAAAAAAGGTGTTGCGAGATGCCGCCGAGAAAATATTACACATTATAAATCCATTTAGTAAATCATTTAAAAATGATTGTCTTTAAAAAAATATATTTTTATTTACAATTAAATTGTTTTTACAATAACCATGATTCCTTTTAAGCGGAAGCCCTACAAAAGCTAGTAAAAAATTAACAAAAAAAAAGTAGTCTTTGTATCTCTATATGTCTGTACGATTTCTATATACATTTTGTTTGTAGATAGTAAATTACTGAAATAAGAATATATAATTTAAATTAAGTAAAATTTTACATAAAAGTTGAAACGGTTGGAGAACTTCTGCGCGCTTACTTTATCGTCTGAGGGTAAGCAGAGTATTTGCGTTCCTCCTGAAGTTATTTCAGTAAACTTGCGACGGTTTTCGCCTACTATTAAGTGGGCGGTTAACCAGGCACTGACCTCTTTTTATTTATAACTTAAAAAATAATGGTAGCATATACAGTCCAAGAGTCAGCGTTTGAAGTCAACTGCTGTCTGATGGATCAAATAGTTTGGAACTGTTTGTAACTAAAAAATTGTAATTTTTTTACAAGAGGAAGGATTTTACAGAAAAAAATATTCAAAAGAAATTTTTTTTACAGTAGCGGATCGTTACTATAAAACAAAATTAATAAGTTAATAACTTTTAGACAATTAAAATTCACCTTTGTAAAAAGTTGTGCTTACATACTAATATTATAAAGAGAAAGGATTTGTTTGTTTGTTTGCATTGAATAGGCTCCGAAACTACTGGCCCGATTTGAAAAATTCTTTCACTGTTATCATTATTATCTGCGAGTAACATAGGCTATATTTTATAAAATCACGCGGACGAAGTTGCGTGCAACAGCTAGTAAGTAATAATTTCAATATACCATTAGTATATTACACCGAAAGATTGGTACACTATAAAACGAAGAGATTATATTATATGAGATGCGGTTGCTACCTACAATGAATTTAATAAAATTTATCGCCGATCTCCGTTTCCTTCGCTTGGCAAAGCATTTATAACGTGAAACGATTTTTCACAATTTGTGATGCGTTGTGAACGTGAAAAATGTTAAGTCGAGAACGTGGTTTAGAAAGGATTCCCTTATTACATATTCGGTTTCAGTGAATACTTTAAGCACTGTTTTAATTGAAAATGTTTATTTTCACTTCTCTCTTATCTATACTAATATTAATATTAATATTATTACTAATACTAATCTTAAATCTAAAATTGCCCCTAAAAGGCTTCAATACAGAAGGGAAGGGGATACCACTGCATATCTTTTTTCCCATGGAAGTCATCATTTTATATTATAAAAAAAATTATAGCGACAGCGAATAAATAAACAAAAAAACTACTGGACCGATTTTGAAAATGCTATATTTTATGAAGACACCCGGACTAAGTCGCGTGCAACAGCTAGTTACGTAATAAGTTTGTTAATATGTAATAAGTTGTTTAAGTTGTAAGTTAGTTGTAATAAGTTGTGTATGTCACTGAATTTGAGAGAAATTTATATTTGTTCAATATTTAATATTAAGGCAGCTATTGTTTAATGTAATTTTTATTTTAAGTTCAATTTAAAATAAAATAATATATGCAAATCTTATCGAAATCCGTTGGGTGGAATAGAAGTAGTTACCGAAGCTTTAGTAACTAAGTATACCTATTATATATCTTTAACATTTCTTATTATGTGTATCTTTATAGTGTATGCTTTGTAACGTATGAAATACTGGGTAACATGGGCAATACTTACACCCCTAAGTTTCCTAATGCGCCGGTGAGAAGTGTTCATAAAATTCCCCTAAGGGTGGCCAGGCAACAATTTCTCTCAAATTCAGTGGGTTGAAGAAGCAACAAAGGATAAAAACGTTCCTTTTTTCTCAACGCCCTCCAGTAAGTGGAGCAAATTAAGGGCATAAAACGTAAATGAGGTTGCGATTTCTGTCAATTGTCATGGGGGGTGCTTTCTGACAGAACGGAGGCAGACAAAGAGTGGGGTAACTTTATATAAAGCGTTTGAAATGCGTTACACACCCACATTATAAGTCACTCGAAGGACGTAATGTCACATTTAAGTTTGAGGTGTAAGAGACATCTATTATATGAATTGTAAACCATTTTTTAATAAAATGACACATTGTCCTCTCAAACAAAGCCGTATTTTAAACCCTTTATTTAATTTTAATGAAATAAAAAAAATATGGATAAAAGCAAGTAGGTTTTTGCTTTTAATATTTTTTCCATAGTCAAGTATTAAGAAAACAAAAAAGATTAAGTTCATACTTAAGCATTGTTTCATTACTCTACTTAGATTCAATGTATTTTTACTGTTAGTGATATAGATGTGTGTGAAACTGAACTGCACATATATAAGTGCTAGTCACTTCCTGGGTCGTAAGAATAACGTTTAATTGTACGTCCATCTGACTGTGAGTGTTTTGTACTGGCTTTCTACCTCTGTGTCACCTCCGCTGTAGTTGAGACACTTGCAACCTTACAACCCCCTTTTTTAACGTTGGGAAATCCTCATCTATAGGTACCCGGCAGAGTAGCGAACAATGCGAGGTTATGCCGGACTCCTACAGGCTAAAATCCAACGTCTTTCTCGCGTGGCCGTTAGGGGTCACGGGACATCCGCGACCGGGTAAAGGTTACCCAAAAGTAAAGGTTCGTCGGCCATCTTGGGGGTCTCACGACGGGTGATAGGTGACTTTGCAATCCCTCACAACAGGCAACCAGCTAATACTAAGTTGACCGTCAGCTTGTGTGACAAACGTTTTGCATATTGTTGTTGGTTAATCTCTATTTCTTGCTTTCCTACATTCGATGAAATTTTTATGAACAATTTGTATAACACACCTCCTGTTGTATGCTTATACTGTGTATCACAACTCCGAGAGATATAATTCAAATTTGATTGTTGGAGATATTTTAAGAGATAAGAAGTGGAGCGGAAACACTTTGTGGTTATGGCGACGTGCGTTGATAACATTTTCAATATTACATTTCGTCGTATGAAAGCTGTCATTTATTTTCAAATTATATCAAAATACTGGCATATATTATTAAACATAACTGGCAATACACAATATTCTGTTATATATTATTTAAATATTCTATCAGTTATCGTTATTTATGTTATGGCTATTGTATGCTTTGTGTCTGTCCTAACAAAAGTGAATATAATGGCTTTTGAAATACGAACTGGCTTTGTTATCAAATAATCTAAAATATCAATACATGGGCGTAGTATAAGCCTAATCAATTACTTATAATATATTGGAGCCCCGGGCTACAAGTGGCCCTGACGTGTCTAAGCACGTTTAAGAGTTTAGTTAGAATCTTAGGTAAAACAAGTATAAGTTGCGTCTAAAAACATGCGAGATTTTTTTGTTTCTTTTTTAACAAAATCTATACCCTCCATTTGGACTTCGCCGCAGTCAAGTAGGAGGGCCCTTTGACAAAATTTATTACAGAGTCCATCTAGGGCAAGCTCCGCCATTCTAAAACTAATAATATTTAATTCCATTTTTAAAACAATGATAATGATGTTATTTATCTGTCCAAGATGTGATAAAATTTGTTTTTGACATTGGGGTTGCGTCTGTCAAATGAAATTACCTATGTGCCTATGTAGCATAGGTAAAGTAGGGGTATGAAAAGTTGGATAGTATACACCTTTTCATATCATTGTTGGATTAATATTGTATACCTACACTGTATACCATATTGATCCTTCTTATCATATAAAGTAAGTATACTTTCATATGCAGTTGTCTGCTTAGTGCTTAAGTTTCAAAAGGTACTAAGAGTCTACTACTTAATAAAGGAATGAATTTGAAAACTGACATTTGAAATTGAACATAGATAAATACAGCATCGGATTTGTACCAATTTTAAACTTAATTAAACTTAATTCAAAGATTAACTTAACTTAACTTTTAATCTTTGAAGTTATAGATTCTCATATTGTCACATTTAATAAAAATAAAAGCATAAAGCATGCAATATTATGGTTCATATATACTGTCACGTGACTGTACAAATTTCAAAGCGGATCAGTATTCTAATTGGCAAATGCTATTCGTCAATTAATTTTATTGTGAAATAACGCCAACACATAAATCGGATTAGAGAATGAAACAATGTTGTATTTATCATTGAGTGATCAGCGTATATTTGAGGAAATAATTCATGAAGGACAGTGTGAAAGGTATATATAAGTATTTTATGTTGGGCTGAATAACAAATAAACAATAAAGGAAATAATATCCATTCATCTTTGTATTTGTCCATCGGGGCGGTCCGCTGGGGAGGTTTTAGTTAACGACATGATATTAAGAGTATTTAGGGATGTTTGCCTCCAAATATCGAAATATACAAGGGTGTCTCGGGACTTGACAGATACAATCTATAAACGGATATTTAGTTAATGGATGTGACACAGATAACGTTTTTAATTATTGGATGATAAATTAGCGAATAAAGCCGTTTTCCTCTTGATGGGCTTCTACTGTTGCCTTGGAACAAAATCTACCTCGACTGATGGGCTTCGCATGGATCCAATTTTTCCTGCAAATTATATACATATCAATCTCTCTTTCTATTAGTAAAAACCGTATCATAATCCGTTGTGTGGTTAGACAGAAGATAGATCTCCATACATACTAATATTACATAGAGAAAAGAGTTGTATTTTCGTATGTAAGGAATAAACTCAAAAACTACTGGACCAATTTTAAGAACTCTTTCACCTATATAGAGCTACATTATCAACGAGTAACAAAGGCTATTTTTATAAAGTCAAGCGGACGAAGTCGCGTGCGACAGCTAGTATAAAATGTAGGTTTTAATTAAAATTTATATACTAATAAAACACACGTTTTTATACACTACAAATAATTTTGGAGTGAGTTATAAATATACATATTTAAGGCGATTTTTAGAGTTTTTATATTTATTGAAAGTTTATTGAACCTTGATTTCAAATGGAAACAGTTAGGTGAATGGTGCACTTAATTATTATTTATTTAAAAAGTGACATAGTGTCAATTCACTTAAAATTTAAAGTGAAACCTCAGAAGTGCGAATGCCTGAACGGACGCAATTCAAGCTCAGATAGTTTTAGCCGGGCTAAATTTAGTTAGATTGGCTAACAAGGGTTTGCGGCGAACAGCATCTGTCTAAAGTAATTAATATTACCCGAACGTCGTCGTCCACAGCGCCATATGGTTCCCACAACACACAAGCGATGCGTTTGTTGGTCAAATTTAAATGAACGTAGCAGCTACGAGTATCATATACTTTGGTAAATATACAGATAGCTCTTTCAATTTTATTACAATTATATACCAACATTCTTGTTTGTTTGTTAAGCTTTCACGCCTTAAGTGCTCGACCCATCATGACGAAATTTTGCACACACGTTGTCAGGGATACAAGAAAGGATATACGAGTAGAAGCAGAAAAAAAGTACTGTTTCTGAGAAATATAATATATCAAAATTAAAATGTCGGACAGAAAAAATATATATTATATTGATTGTTGATAAGCTCGTCAATATTAAACAAAAAATTTAAAAAATAAAATCGGTTTACCTACATATAGAGGAGAAAAGAGTATATAATATATGTTTTGTCTTTTATCATATCGTTTTGTCTAATTCGACTTTTATCATATTGAATGTGGAAAAAACCGTTGCGAAAATATTTTATTGACAAAATTTTGAAAACTCATTAATATTTTCTAAACAAAAAGGGATAAATGTTATGTTGATAAAGTTGATAAACAGAGAAAAAAAGGTACTGAACTTTTTTATTTTTACCTATTTAAATATGTGTAGATTGTATAGGTACATTATATATTTTCTATACACATACCCCCTAAATTTCAAAGGCGTAGTGTTCCTGATATTCAATTTACATTGCGAAATACAAACTATCCATTAGGAGATATTGTTTTACAGTATCGGTATAAAATTTCAAAATTTATTTTAGACGTCTATTTTATGTCTACAGTCAAAAGGAGGTTTTACTCGCAAGCCTAGTGGCGCCATCTGCCAACGCCATAAAACAATCACCACAGCAATTTGGCACTTAGCCTATAGTGCATCTCGCTTCTGAGGTTTCCGACACCGAACAAATACCAGATAACAGTTCCGTGAACTGTAAGAAGATGTTCGATTCGATACCTAATGTTCGATTGTGTTATAATAATACTAGCTGATGCAAGCGACTTTATCCGCGTTAAAAAAAAAATACAAACCATAGGCAATAAATATCACGGCTCACATATTTTATTGCTTTTATAATTTTGTCAGGCGTTAGCGTTATTCAGGCGGTAACAGTACTTTTTTTCTGGATGAAAGGTACCCTATGTCCTTTCCGATATCCCTGTCAACTTGTATATGAAATTTCATGATTATTGGTTGAAGATTTAAGGCGTGAAAAGGTAACAGACAGACAGACAAACAAGAGTTAATTTCACATTTATAATACTAGCTGGTGCCCGCGACTTCGTCCGTGTTCAGCATGAATGGTACCCTCAAAATTTCATGGTGATCGGTTCAGTAGTTTTTGCCAGACAGTTTTACAAACATCCATACATCCATACAAACTTTCGCATTTATAATATTAGTACTGATTAAGTATGGATTAAAGAACGCCTTACATACTGCATTCTATTTCTGTTTATTAGGTACATTGTGTTCTTTTGTCCCTGATTATAATCACACAGTTACCACTATTGACTATGTAAATTTTAGTTATTTCCTATGCAAATTGAATGACAGATAAGACTGTGTTCTATTAAATGGAAATTCTATTTGCATCCTAGTTAACACATCTATTATAATGTGCGTAGGTGTTAAATACATACAGGGTGGGTGAAATTGATATCACTGACATCATTATAGGCTCTAATTCTATTCGTAATATTCTATTAAAATAATATGAGTGGCGGCGCTGTTATAAAATGATATAAAAAATATATATGTATAAGAATTTTTCTTTTTATTGTCTGATCCTACTCAACCGATCATTATAAAATCTTGCATAAATAGAGAAAATTATAGTTTTTTTTTTGTATTTTTGATAATCGAGAATCATCTTAAGATACAAATCGAATGCCTGGCAAAAGTATAACAACAATAAATATGTCAGGCGTTATATATATATTCATTTTTAAACACAGCCAAAGCCAAGGCATCAGCTAGTATAAAAATATAAAAAGAGCACTAGAAAACACATCATCTGAAAAAAATTCACTTCGCATTTTTTTTATTTTATTTTTTTGGATAATGTCCTTTAAATTAACATATTTAGTGTACATGATTGGCGCAATGCTGAGTTCCATTCACGTTTAAATAATGCAAACATTAAAATGACAGTAATAAAAACATCCTGTTACATAACTTGTGGCAAGTTTTCGCAATGCGCCAACGCTCTTTGATATGCCAACGTTGTGCCGAGCAACGTGCCAGACCTTTTGAGTTGACATAAAACATTTCCAGTACTTAGCGGTATGTTGCCACTTACTGACCTCACTTCTGAAAGGGAATTCTCAACATTCCCCTTTCGGTTGTCAACCTACGTAAGAATATTTTGTTTTTATTTAATTAGCATATTCACATAATATGGCGACTACGCTCTTTACAATGTATGCTTTATTTTATGGTATTTTTCAACCGACCAAACGAAATAAAAATGGAGGAGCTCAAGTCGACGCGTATATTTTATTAAACGAAACATTAAAAATAGATAGAAAATAATACATGAAACAAATAATAAATTTAAAATTAGTAATTCTAATTTTATTTATTTTATACTAGCTGTTGCACGCGACTTCGCCCTCATAATTTTAAAAAAATATAGCCTATACTACTCGCTGATAATGTAGCTTTCTATAGGTGAAAGAATTTTCAAAATCGGTCAAGTAGTTTTTGAGTTTATTCATTACAAACATACAAATCTTCTCTCTTTATAAAATAGTATATAGTATAGTATACTTAGTAATAGTTTTGTGCAATAAATATTCAGTTGAATTTTCCCTGAATTTTCATTTAATTTACTTCCAGTTGAAAGTTGAATTAAATGTAGGTAAAATTTTTCTCTCAACATCCCTGGTTTTCAATGTATGAAGGCCGACAATGTATTTGGAACTCTATGGCGTTACTTTGTATTAAGTGGTAACAAGTAGCAGTATACAAATAAGAGAACTGTGAAATTGCTTATCAAAGTTGACATAAGAAAAAAGAATTCAACCGTATTTTATCTACAAATCTGCTAGGCACAAATCTGTTTTGACCTTGTAACAAGTAAAATGCTAATCGGGGAATTACCGAGTTTCCTTTGAGCATGTTAAAAATTCGATTATTATGTAAAAGCCGTCGGACCGCCAAGCCACTGTAAATATAATAAAATCATTAAAGTTAATTCGCTTACTGACCACGGTGAGTAAATATGATGAAAATATGCAAATTCACGGCTAAACTTGCCGGGTTGCCTTAGTTTGAATAAATTGCTCGGATCCTGCTCGCTGAAACCGAAGGGATTTAACCTTTATCTTGTCAGGGCTGTAGTGCACTTTAATCTTGGGCGACGACAGTAGGGTAGGTACAGTCAGGGTAAGAAAATGTTTGTCACCTTAAAGTCGACATTTGCTTGCACCAGCGCAATTATCAGTCATGATGCAGTCATCAGTTTGAAATTTTATATCAAACGTAAGTCAGTTGTCTGCTTATTGCTTTAGTTTCAAAAGGTACTTAAGAGTCAAACAGACACAGACAACGAATTCCAAAAAAATAATACCGACAGACACGGCTCTTCACGATTGTATTATATATTAAAAAATAATAAAAAAAACGAATGACATATTATTATAATAAAATAACACCATATTGAATACAGCAATACGTAAATAACAGACTAACTTGTTTGATTATCACAATCATAACACAACTGTTACATCACTTGTATCTCGAATATACCTTTCTTTAAGTACATATTGGAGTTATTGCCATTAAATTTCCTCTAGACACGATATAAAAAGGAACTTATTTCCCTAATACGTCGCTCCAGAGGACGTATCGTTAAAAGATAACGTCAGACAAGTTCTTATTTACGGCATGTTAGAGATGTTATATCAAGATGTGGTGGGACTTTTATAGCGACAACTAATTTTTTATTGCGATACCATCAAATAGAAAAAAAAATGGAAGCTTTAATATATATTATGTGGACTACAATGTTACCGTTGTGGGATTCAGAAATAAATTTTGCAATTTATTATAGTTTATATAGTTATTGCAACATTACTATAGATCTTCTATAGTAAAAAAAAGATCTTCTATAGTAATGTTGTTGTTAAGTTAAACGTTAAGTTCAAGTTAATCACTTAAAAGTTTTTACTAATTTATAATAAATATGCAGTGAAGATCAATGCTTCACTGCATGGATGTTATTTGAAATGGATATTATGTAGGTACTACTAGGTTTTGCCCGCGACTTCGTCCGCGTTCGATCGCTACAAAACTTCACAGGATTACCCGCTGGACTAATCTAAAGATTGTCTGAAAATTTCATCAAATCTGTTCAGCGGTTTTGGAGTCCATAGGGAACATACATACACACATACACACATTGCCTTTTATATTTATATAGATTATAATTATAATTATTACTTTAACTTATGGTTTAATTAAACTGTATATAGTTATAATCTATATTAATAAAAATGAATCGCTAAATGTATTGCTAAGTGGCTCTACCGTTAGACTCAGACTTGAATATTTATTGATTTATTGAAGTCTGAGCAATTGTGAATTAGAAAAAAATCAGAGCAAAGCAGTTGGCGGGCGCTATAATTATAGTTTATAATAAAATACATAAAAAAATCTTTTTCACAAAATAGCGATTTTATATTTTATTTTGTTTACTACAAAGCTCAATTTCCCTCTTAAATTCTAATTTACTAAAAGCTTACATTGACATTAATAAAGTTGATGAAGGACAGTTTACAGCTTGCAGCCACACGGCCTCTTGACTCCCATGCTTCATGGTAAACTTTGCGACATACGCCCAGCGCACAAAATGGTCAAAAAATGTTCCACTCACTTCCACACACGTCGAATAAAAATGCAAATTCCCCTTTGTCGCGTACTAGGGCGTTGTAATTGCAAAATAAAACTTTTTTTTTTCAAAGCTACTTCAACAGCTATTAGCACGAACTTCAGTTTTTGCATCACAAACGTGATGTCAGTTTATTCTAAACTAGTGAGAGCGACTCTTTTGCGAACGGTTTTTGTTGATTTGCATATTTTGAAAAGGAGACTTGATTAGGTATTAATATTAATAGCAAAGTGTATATTGCCGCTGCGAGACTTGGGGTGTAGGTATTATGTTCTTTAACACAAGTGTGTCCTGTCCAGGGATATTTATTGGATAGATCATTTATCGAGGAAGGCTTTAGGCTATATAACATCACGTTGCGACTAATAGAAGCGAAGAAACAGTCGAAAATGTGGAAAAAACGGGGGAAAATTGCTTCCGTTCGAGATACCCAAATTATTCCCAAAATAACTATTCCACGCGGATGTAGTCGCGAGCACAGCTAGTATTATATAAAAAATTTGTGTCGCGGTGTATGTTGCCAAACTCCTCCGAAACGGCCTCTACCGATTTTGATGAAATTTTTTGTGCTTATCAGGTAGGTCTGAGAATCGGCCAACATCTATTTTTTATAGCACGACACAATAGAGAGGTATCATAGCGCTAGTTTTCCAAGTGAAAAATTATCATTTTATTAAAAAAATATTTTCATTTTAAACCACCATACGAACCAGGTCTTAAGATCATAATTCACCTCCAGAGCCATATATTAAGTGGTTTTAAACCGGTTTAGAATAGTTATAAGAGCTCAGTTTGAATCGAGCTTGACCCGGAACTGACCCATTCCGTTCGAAAACTAGGCACGAGGTTTTTAAAACATATTTACATAGATATTGCATATTTAGTTATGAATGAGTTTGCGTTGCACCGACATATTTTATTAAAAGCAGTTTCCACGAATATTCTTGCCAAGGAGTATGTTTTACACGCGCTCTCTCTGCTACGATTAAATTCTTTTGGGATATTTGCTAATGTATTATGTTGTAATAGTTTATTTGCCTATCTACATATTATTATGAGAAAAGAAGATACTTTATCGCAAAGAATAAAAATTTTCTATCCTAAAATAGTTTATTGATTGTTGTAACATACTAAAATTTGTTTCTGTACTGTAATCTAATATATATATATATATATATATATATATAAAATTCTCGTGTCGCGGTGTTTGTTGCCAAACTCCTCCGAAACGGCTGGACTAATTTTAAAGAAATTTTGTGTGCTTATTGGGTAAGTCTGAGAATCGGCCAACATCTATTATTTATACCTCTAAATGTTGAGGGTGTCCAACTCAAAAAATTATATTTTATTTTTTCGCAAATCAACGTTTGCTGGGAAAAATAGGAAAAATTTTATAGAATAAAAACTTTAAACTTTAAAAAGCATTCACAGGAAAGTTAACCCAGATTAAATATTAATCCGTAACTTAAACCATGTTAATTTGAGACATAAGCCACACTCCGAAATTAGAGCGATAATTCAAGTGCCATCTTAAAAACAGCTTAGGAGCAATTCGAGCGTTCTTTTTTTGTTCTCGTCAAAAAGTTTCATTTCATTTATTACCGACTGGATCCCACAAATTATTCAGGATTCCCTTTTTTTCCTTTTTAGAAAATTATCCCTATCCACTTAAGGATATTAAAGCACGAGACAGAGAAAGCAATTGAAAGTTAACGCAACGCGCCCTTTCCTGTTTATGAGTATTGGACTTTCACCTCGATTTTTTTTTAATAATTAGATATTAACTAGATATATAATATATTTAATGAGAAGTGAAATTATTATAATAATTTACAATTTAACGTAATTATTTTACTTGCCCTTGGGGAGTGAAATGATATTGCGTCGGGTGTATGAAAACAATTATGACTTATCATAAATGGGGAAATCCGTAGACGTACGAAAATTACCGACATAATAAGCCGGCGGTTCATTAAGTTGAAGTGGCAGTGGGCAACACACATAGTACTGAGAGCCAACGGTCGCTGGGACCCGAAGGTTCTCATGTGGAGGTCACGGACTGGCAAGCGCAGCATAGGACAGACCACCTAATAAGGCCCTCGGTTCGACTGTGGATCCTGGCTGCTTTTGACCGGTTTAATTAAAAAATGATATCTCCCACATTATGATATTAATGAAGTTAAGTATTTAAATCAGTCTCGAACTATAGGTTCTTGTCAGAATATAGGACGCAAAATGTAATCTATGACCTCACGACTGGACTGATGACTAATGGCTGACAGCTGTCATTCTTACTTATATATTCATCTCTGTATCTTTGTGTGTGCAACTGCAATGTTAACATGTAATTTCTCTTGTTCTTATTATAAAAGTAAAATCTGTCTTCATCCATAATTAATACCAAGTTGTTTCATTCTAATAGTTCTAACGGAAGACAAGCGAAGGTTTTTACAACCTGGTTTGTTGCAGGAAACGTTTGGGTGTGTGTATTGTATATTATATTTTCTGTGTATCTCTGTGTTTATTCTAGTGTTTTCAAATATGTAGTATATTTAAATTGTCCTTTGTTGCAAATGAAATTTATTCTATTCTATTTTATACTATTAACCACTTAGTTTCAAAGTCTGTCCTTGTTCAATTATAATGCATTCCGTTCCAAGAGAACAGTCGGCACTCTGATTAGATTTAGTGTGGATTTCTACGTTTTGAATGAATTTAAGTGTCAGGGAGTTTTATTTGAGGTAATTTAAGGAAAGAAGTACATTTATTGTACATTTATTCCCAGAGATTCGGGACTGAATAAAAATATAACCGCAGTACCAATGTTTCTGTATTTGTAATATTTGCATTGACATTTTTCCATTCACATATTATATCAAACATATAATTTTCGATTAAATAAAACGTTCTTATGGTTATTTGAAAGATTATATCGACTGAAAAAAACATTAAAGGTGAAGATGAATATATTTGGCTTCAAAGAACCTTTATGAATGATGAAGGTCTCATTTTTTGATGCCGAGGAAGATTAATGCTTATCAAAGTCATGTATTTTTCGGGCGGGAATTATTTTTCCACATAAATCTTATTTGAACCTGTCATATTTTGAAATGAGTCATTGTTAGAAGCTGTCATTAGAGAGCAATGTTCTAGTTTCAGGTTGTGTAATTAATTTTTACACGTATAGACATTAATTATGTTATACTGTTAATATACGATCATTTATTGAAAGGTTTCGCATAAATTGGGCAGCCCGTCTGGCGACAAGTAACCAAGGGAATATGTTATACTAGCTGCTGCCCGCGTCTTCGCCCGCGTAACTTTGTAGCTAAGGATAAAATATAAAAACATCTCGCGTCAGAGACATCTGTTAATTTAAATTAATAACATTACGTAAGTAAGCCTCTTTTCTGCAGCCTTGTTTGTTCCTTAAAATCTTAACAGATGTCGCCTTCATATTTAATTAAATGGTTGTTTAATACTTACGACTTCGCCCGCGTAATTTTGTAAATTATATACTAAAGCCTCGAGGAATCCGCATTAAAATCCGTTGCGTAGTTTTAATTATCTAAGCCTATATAGGAACAGATAGACAGACAGACAGCAGGAAGCGGCTTTGTTTTATACTATGTAGTTATATATTTTGTAATGTGGTTATATAGACATAAGTGTAACAAGAAGTTCACAAAAGGTCGTCGTGAAATAATAGCATCTCTGCTTTTGTGTTTCAATGGGTGAGTAAGGGATATGAGAGCCTATTTCTCTAGTCCTTACTTAACCCAGCAGATTTGCAGCACCTAGTTTATATTATGTAACTTTTATTTTGAGATATATTTTAAATTTGCTCAGTTTACTCAGTTTCTTTCGGGATTTCGGGATATCGTCATTGTGAATTCCTCTCCCTGTCCTAGTACGTTAATTAATTTTAAAAATGTTTTCTTGTAAATTTACAATTTATTTAACATTTAACTGCTACAGTGTAGAAATCAAATTTGCATATATCTCAACAACGGTTTTACTAACTTTTAATAAATTATAATTCCTTGTCATGTCACTTGAACACGATCCTGTAAGTAAATCTCTGGTCTCAGGCGATACTTGTTCCGAAAGTTGCCAACGAGAGCCCAAGGTACACTCCATTATGACGCTTGTCGCAACCCCGTTTCTGTTATAATGGAATATTAGATTCCGCCATAAACCCGGGAATATAACGCGTCCATTAAATTTTGACCTCTAAAATTCGACATATTTTCCGCTCCATCGTTCGTGATATGGAGTTGAACGGGGGATGATGGAGGCCCAATTCTCGCTGGTTAGGTTAGCAGGCAACGTGTTTACGTCAGCAAACACCGTTGTAGGAGGGGAACTGCCGAAAGATGTTTACTTTTACACAAAAGTGTTGTTAGGGTCGGAGGTTGTGTGTAATTGGTATATTAACTTTTATTTAATTCAAAATTATGTATTCTAAGCAGTTTACCTCATTCGTATTGGGATATGAATATCAATTGATTTCAATAATTCGCCTTAATACGAATTCAGTAGAAACAGATAAATTAGAAAATTTCTTCCAGACAGATTTCTAGGAATTGTTTACGTTACGAATAAGGTAATACATATCTACAAAGTTATAATGTGCTCACAGGTTGAAATTATAAAGTTTGACGACACGTTTGGTCTAGTGGCTAATAACCCTAGCTGTTAACCAAACGGTCGCGGGTTCGAATCCCACTAGGGGCAAATGTTTATGTGTTAACAATTTACCTTTCTACCTGAGTCATGGATGTTTTGTATTTATAATATGTATGTATTTATAAAAAAAAGTAATCTATGTAGTATATCAACTACTGTCTGGTATCCATAATACAAGCATTAGTTGGTTAACGTGGAACTAGATGGTGCTTTGTGGAATATTTTATTTATTTATTATTTGATTGTTTTTATTGATAACAATAAAGGTTGTCAATTGATACTAAACAGTCGGTTGAAAAACAGGAAGAAAGAAAGAAAGAAGATTAACTGTTTTGTCTTTACCTATCTTGAATTCTTCTGTACGTAAGCGCATGTCACTCAACTAAACGGCTGGCCAGATTTTGTATGAAGTTTTTTGTGTATGTTTGAGTAAATTCTGGATTGATCAAGATTAATAATTGGATCTAGCATTTGGCGCAACAATTTTTACATTCACGTTTTGGGCAAAATGTAAGATATTAGTGTGATCAAAACACTTTTTTAATTTTTTTTTTAATGGGATTAAAAAATATAACACAGAGAGACTCTTCAACACTTATATGGATGATAAACCAACCCAGAAAAAGAAGTATTTGTGAGCAATATTTACAATCAATCTTGTCTTTGCTGATGTAATAACATTATTTAGACTTTCCGACATCTACTGTCCCATTTAATCGTATTTAGTCTTTTTCCCTTTGTTTACCGAACGTCGCATTCACTCTTTATTTATGCTAAAATAATGCGTTTGTTCAGAAGAAAAAGGTACGTTTACACATGACACGGCATCGGAATACACCCATTTATATCCGTGTGCAAATCTCTTAAGCTCATGTTACGAGGCACGCATATATTTTTTTTATAATTTATGGCAGAAGATGCCTCGAAGGGAAAGTTGTGAGTAATTTCGTGCAGTGTTTTGGAATCTCTGCGGTGATATAGTAAACATTAAATAAACATGCGTTAAAATGCCGTCTAAAATTAATATTGTCATATTATTTTCATTAGACGTAAGCGTTGGTTATTTGAAACCTACTTAATACAAAGAACATGAAATAAAAAATAAAAAAGTTGGAGATTAAAAATCTTGTTTGAGTTCTATTAAGATGTTCTCTAACATAGTAGTTACCTGTTACAACGGAATTGATATCTATTCTAATAAATATACAATGGCAATGCAATACGTATTTCATTGTCTGCTATCCGTTGATGACAGATTACAGCTAGACTTACAGATTTTTTGCTATTTTATGAATCTTGTACAATGTAGTGCCCTTTCTTATGCTCTCCGAGGCTCACGCAATAGAGTTACTTATATATGCTCTGCTCACGCATCACTCTCGGACACACACGCAACTAACTTATCCCACGTGGATCGCAGGCATCAGTCACGTGGTACGTTTTATACTGTGCTTGTAATGTTGCTAGTGAACAAATCCAAGATGCATACACTACATACAATCTCGTTACATTTTTTTGTCCTTTACCAACATAAATTAATAAGCCCTTTAACGTCCAATAATAAACATTTATTGTAACTTCTAACTTTTACTCGCAACTTTCTTTTAAACTAACTAAAACTACACGTGCTAACATCGAAGCAGTGCAACAGCTTAGTCAACAACAGAATAAACGAAACGTAAAAACGAAATACCGTGTCGCTCTAAACACTCTAAATTGCTTAAAAATAAAGTGTTGTGTGACGTTTAAATGGGACTGCAGGCATTCGGCGACAAATAAATATGAGTCTCGAATGCCTTTAATTTAAAAGACGAACATAGTACGGTTGACAATAAAAGTAGCGTTAGCAAAAACACTAAACACAATGCGTTTCGCAGTCATTTGGGCAGCCCAGTGACCTAGCTAGCGGCAGTGACCATCCTTTTTTTTTTTGATCCGAAAGGAGAAATCCGCTTACAGATTTCCTACCGCTGGCTAGGCGATAGGGATATGTGGGGGTCGCCCAGCACCTGATGATAGCGGCACTGGGAATACCCACTAAAACTCCTCGATGCCTCCTTGCCCTGTGAGCGGGGTGAACCGGGCTCTGCCGAGGCAACTAACTCCGATCCACCTAGCCATTGCTGGCTAGGCTATCGCCAAAGAAAGGGATTGCCCGGAGACACCCGGGCGAAAGGATAAAAAGTAGGTAACCTATATGTTAATCCAGGTAATAAACAAATAATGCGTTGAGCCGTTTATTTACAAAATGTACATTTTTTTCCGTTTACGATTTTATTAATATAAATAAAATTGTAAAATTCATTTAATGTGTATCTACAATTAAATAGACAAAACAGTTAAGTACCTCTTGTCTCGTTAGTTTGTTAACCAGTTTAACTTTATTTTTCTTTTTGAATTAGTAGCTATTTACGAGTTTTAGTATACTCAATAAATAAAAAAATGGAAATAGTATTTTTTACCGCTTTCAAAATGATATCTAATGCTCGAATTTCAACAATAGAAAACACTGGTCTTACACAACAATTACAATTTCAATTTAGAACAATTTAACTGAGAACTTTACCACATGTAACATTTGTACTCGTCAGAAACGAATTAAATTAATATCGTGTAATATTTGATATTACGTTTAGTAAACTACCTTTGACATGCGAAATCAAACACCACAATGCTTATTAATGTTATCTACGTATTAATTTCCACCGAGGATTCCACCAAATAAACAGCAATTAGGGACACACGTACTGGGGGCTCTGCGTAACGTGCATTACGTACGTATGAAATTAAAATCTGTAGCTCGATGCTAGGATCATTGAAACCACGAGTTTCGACGTAGCTACACTAACACTGCGAGCTAAAATCAACTCTGCCACATATAAGTTTACATTCGCATTTCGAATAACAAAACTACGTTTAATAGTAAAACACGAATGAGTTGTTTGAAGTAAAGAACATCCGTTTGTAACGATTTTTCCGGCGCTTGGTTGCGACGTTCATTTTGTACCGTACACATCTCGTTGTGTTAGCTTGAGGAACATAATATTTTTACATTTTATTTTTTTAGCGATCTCCATGTAATTACTTTGTAGGGAGACGTGTCTTGCATAGTTACGAGGTTAATCTTGGAGCATTAAGGCTAAAAGTAAGGATCTGATTTGTGTATCAGCGCTACAGGTGCTCAGCACAATGCTGAGCCAGTGTCCGATTCACTGCCGCGAGGAAGCATACATCTTTTACCTGTCTTTTATTAATTTCTCTTTTGTGGTTTTTGTATTATGTTTGTGTCTGTGTTGCGTGAATAAAATTCTTTCTTTCTTTCTATAATTTGAAGTCGCTTTCCGCGTCTGCCTGTATGGCCGCTAGCTCCTCCTATACCACGCAACGGGTCTTGATGCAATTATCACTATCAGATATTTTTTTCATGCATATAATAAAACCTAATTAAGTTTTTTCTTGGACGAAGCCGGGAGAGGTTAGCTAGTAACATTTACGTAACCGCAACGCTAATTAAATAGCAATATTACAATACAATGAAAGCCACACGTTTCATGTGGTCACAGAATTGCTAATAAGTATTTCGATTAAATAGTTTTATGGGTGTCACTAATACCTAATATTGTTCTGTATTCCGGCACAGTTACTATAAACAACATATTCTGTAATATTTTTTTGCATACTTTGTTCTGTGTTAATTAACAAAAAATATTACAAATCAACAATTCGTAAAAAAGCATTTAATTTTCAATTTTTCACTTTATTCAACAATTCTTGGTGAATCGGGCTTAATAAATAAAATTTATATTCACTTATTATTGAACAGATATATAAAAATTCGCATTTTGTTGTAAACTATAAAACATTATAACGGTCTTGCGTTATTTTTCAAGTTAACTAACCAATAATTTCAAAATAAAAAATATTGAGCTAATAAAATATATAAATAAATATCTCCACACATTCCACACAGCACCATCTAGTTCCACAGTTAGTAACTAATGCTTGTATTATGGATACCAGACAGTTTATATAGGTACTACATAGATTACTTTTGTTTGTATGTTATATTATATGTCATAAGCTTAGATTATCATTGGTCTCGCTGCGCTCGACTTAGATACCGCTCTATCAAAAAACAATAGCTCCGTGGCAACTTTTTATTGCAGTGCGTGTAAAACATCGTCGCTTTTATCACTTTTTACACAGTTTCATTATATTTTGACACAGTTTCACTACTCTAACTGGAATTTTATTATGCCCAAAATTTTATAAAACCTTCGGCAAGTACATACCGCAGACAGCTTGCAGACTTGCAGTGTGACTGGCTCGGGTACGCCGAATTCGGCGTAGTATTTGTTGCCGCATTTGATATGTACGACGGCGGTATCTAGTCGAGCGCAGCGAAACCAATTATTCATCTAAGGTCATAAGTTTTATTTAAAAACTAATAATATTAGCATTATCTCTACTGGTGAAAACTTCACGCAACTTTATTTAGTTTATTTTTAATATAATTTAAGTTAGAAATTAAAGAATGCACAAATTGTAATTTAATATTTTATTGAAACATACAACCAAAGATTCAATAAAAAATGTCTCTCTTCATAACAATTTATAGGTAGGTATACAATACTTAAAGAGAAGGGGGAAAGAAGAGTAATTTACTCCTTAATAAAGGGAATCTCGATTAGCTTAGCTTTGCATGAAATTGATTATATTAACCGTTGGCCGAATATCTTTGGCGATATTTCCTCTCGGACGTTCTTCCGAATACAAAAGCTTTGCTTAGTTTGCAGAGTAACGAATTGAATATTTTCTCAACTGATTCTATTTTATGTTTTATTAATGAATAATTTATTCTATTCACTATAATTTTATTAAATATTAAATAATTTACAATATATTGCCCAAAATACTTATATGATATTTTTAAAAATGTATAATATAAGTGTACGCCAAAATTGAACAAAATAAATAATAGTGAGTACAAAAAAATTATAATTATAAGCTAAAACTAAATGACTAAATACTAGGTAGTGAATGAAACTTGGTTCGCGTGGAATTTATCCTATACTTACATTATAAAGGGAGAAGATCTGTATGTTTGTAATGAATATACTTAAAAACTACTGAGCCGATTTTAAAAATTCTTTCAAATGAGAAAGCTACGTTATCAGTGAGTAATATAGGCTATGTTTTATAAAAAAAATTGTCGGTTTTATATACCTAATATAGGAAAAAAATTAATTAGTATTTATGTACGTACATAGATTTACAATAACTATTACCATGCTATTTTTTTTATTCATAATTTTTGAAGATTTTCCGAATAACATCTGAACCTGTAAATAAATAAATACAAAAAATGTATTATATTAAAAAAAATGAAATTACAAAAACTATAAACTATAAAGAGAAGTTATAACGCAGAAGGACTTTATAGCTAGCGGGAGCTTGATGAAACGTACAGATTCTCCTACTGTATCGTGGCGTGATAAACAACAAAAAATAAAATAACCATATACGAGAGCAACGTTCACGGACTGTTTGAAGTACAAATAAGCGGAATTAACTACACGTCGACAGTCCACCAGCAATTATTCTCTGTCGGCCGTGTACATGCCCTTTTTCAGGAACGCAGCTTGTAATTTGCCCGTTCGATGTTTGCACTGACCGTCCATATTGCGTCGACTCATAATTTATCGGACCGCATCTCCATTTATTGATAAACGACAACGCAAATCGTGACGTATGATCGCAATAACGTTTCGGGCCAATCGCCTTTGTTTCGCACAATTTATTGCAATCTAGAAATTTTAAAATGGAAGTTGTATTTTCGTGTGACATTATCGCTTCACATATCAGCCAACGGTTTTCATATATTACAATGAAACTAGCAACCCAACTCCTTCGCATATAACAAACAAAACTTGATAAATACAAAATTGCTTAAATAAATTACTTTGAAAATTAGTATTTTATTTTATTTCATTTTTATGATTATTGATTACAAATCTTATATACAATTTGGATATATTATTATGTAAAATGGAATTTTATATGTTACTTTTTTAAAGTATTTCTTACTTTAAATCAAAATATGCTCAAATAAAACTAATGCAGAAAATAAAAATAAGTGAATATAATTATGTATATTATGTATTATTAGAAATATTAGTGCTCATGCGAAAGTAAGTTTGTTTGTTTGTTACGCCGTTGTCAGGGATAGGTACAGAAAAGGAGGTACCATTCAAAAAAAAATTACTAAGTGCTGTTCACGGGGGATCATCTAAAAATTAAAACGCCCGACAAAATTGTATAAGCAATAAAGATTGAACATCTTACATATTATAATAGTTGTATTAGATAAAGTTGTAAAATAATTAAAAACCAAATATGAATAAATAAATAAATAAATAAATATTCACACATTCCACACAGCACCATCTAGTTCTAAAGTAAGCAACTCAATGCTTTGTTTATGCTTTGTATTTATAATTGTAAATATATACATATTATAAATACAAAATATCCATGACTCAGGTACAAAGGTAAAAATTGTTAACACATAAACATTTGCCCCTAGCGGGATTCGAACCCGCGACCGCTTGGTTAACAGCTAGGGTTACTAGCCACTAGACCAAACGTGTCGTCAAACCAAATTAAACCAAATACCAATTCGTAGTGTTATGTACGCAATTGGATTTCCATAGGTATCGGATCAATGTCTGTATCAGACGTTCTATGAGGCGTAGTACCGCAAGGCTTTATAGGGGTCTGCCTGATGCATACTCCGTTGCGGTTAGGACTAAGAACATTGGCCTTATCCGCTTGTCCCATTTAGTGTTCCGGCGTTCGCTGGCATCGCCTCTATTTGGTCTTTGACAACCGTAGCACGGCCATTAACGAGCGTTCCCAGTTTCTAAATAGACCATTCCGATAGCGGCAGTTTGATACCCCCCAACTGGTACTTTCACTCAACTTCGCCGGAATGACTCTAGTTTCAATTGAGTTTAGAGTGATTTTGATTCTTGATTACTTATCGATTTTATGTAACAACACTGCAATCGTTAAAGACAAAGAGGTCGTATTAGAATTTAATCTCTTTAAGAAAGAAAGAAGAAAGAAAGAAAGAAAGTTTCATTATGGTTCATTTACCACAAAAATACAAATTTAATCTATTAAGAAAAAAAAAAAAATCATGACTAATTTCTAAAAAAACTTTTTTCTAACATTCATCATGACTGGTTAACCTCTTTCTAAGTTTTTTTTACCTGTTCAAATGTTTTTTTAATAATACTTTTTTTTCTTATTTAATTATAACATTTATAAATATATGTAAAGATGAAAAACTCAGACTCAATATAGATTATTTACCTAAATCACACACACGTGTTTTCGATATATGATGCGTGTTTTCGAGTAGGTTTAGAGGTGTCTTAGAGATGTCATATTATATTGTAGTTATGACAATAACTAAATTTATAATTTATATATTATTTTTTTTTATATAAGAGATGGGTTTGCTCCTGGCTAACAACCAGCCATGTGGCAAGGATGAGGCCTAAGATGGAGCGAGCTCACCCAGAAGACGCCTATTCACTCGAAGCTTGAAAAGCCGTCAGGGAGTTCCAAACCCTGGCAGTGCGTATTATAAAGGATGTTTCAAAGCGCTTGGTCCGAAAATGAATTATAATTAAATTAATATTTTATATTAATTGATTAATAATTTATTAATTATTAAATAACTATTTCACGCAATTAATAAAACGAATACACATTGTATAGGACATTTATTTAACCCAAGAACTTATTGTACTTTTAATGCAAATATAAGAGAGCAAAATAAATTTAAGTTTAATTAATTTTAATGTCGAAAACCAAAAAGTACAAAGGTAGCGACAAATCACTTTTACATATTAAATACGTTGAGACGAATGATGTTCCCGCTTTGCTACACAAACGACATTTTCATTAAGGCGTTCTGATTAAGAATTCCCTTTTACAACTTAATAGGATTTCTTAAGGTATCCTGTTGCCAGATTCTGTTACAACTTGTTCTTAGTTTTGTTTACAAAATTGTTCTCTTTATTGTTAATGCCTATCTTATTTCATGAAACAAAATTTGTCTATTACGATAAATTCTAAAAGTGTCATTAAAATGAGCAATAATTAAAAAGGTTTAAGGATGTCCATTGATGGACATATACCCCATAATTTTGTTCATGTAAGTACACTTGTATGATTAAAAGTTTTCAAAATTGGCCAGTATATGCGAAGAAAAGAATAAGAAACGTTTTAAATTTTAACTTCAATATAATTTTTTTTGGTATTATTTTGGTGATAGAATTTATTTATAACACATGTATAAAATACTTCCCCTATAACAAGTATACACTAAATATGTACTTACACAAGTAAGCACTAATTAAATAAATTTATTAATAAAATAAAAGAAAACTGAAGTTTTTAAAATCACATTTAATCAAATTTATTAAAGGTTATGCAGTAATTTTTTAAAAGCTACACATAAGGTTGCATCGCATCACAACGATATTTCACACTGGTGTCAGTATCCAGTACCAAAACATCCCGAGCTTTCAATGAAAAACTATTTCCTTAGTAAAATTATCCGAACATGAACCGATGGCTCACGTAGCCCGAGAGCTGTGTAAATAACGATCTAATGGAAATTCTGCTTCGTCGGGTATGTGTACGTATTTATGCCCTCCCTATATGAATGTACAGATACGTGACGCGGCCCTCATGACACTTCTCTTTGAATTGGAATTTGAGAGTAGGAATTTCAATTGGTTTCGGGGTTTTAATGTCGTCTGTTTTGTGGTGGATCCGCACGTTAATGTTTTCGGGGCTTCGTGTTTTAAAATACAACAGCTGTTTTACTGTTCTTTTAGTTATAATTTTCATATTGTTTACTCGTTTTGGAGCGACAGTTATGTTTGTATTATGTTTTAATCATTTATCATTACTAAAGTGTACTGCTTTTTTTGTAATATATTACCTACATATATGTATAAAATCGTAACCCAGGTGATATTGTGATATCGTTAGTTGATGACAGGTTTAGTTTACTATTTTGATAATCGTTTGTCGATTTCATGCATCCATTTTTAAAATAAATGTAGAAATTGAAAAAAAGTAAAAAATAAATTTGCTCCTTTTTCTACTCTGGTACGGGAAATACCCGAAATTATTATATCTACACAATTTGCAATTTACAATAAATTGTCACAGTCTAAGTAAACGTCGAATTTATCCACGAAATCTGGTACGATCTCCTCTTAAGTAAGTATAACAAAATATTTATGATAACCAAAAGTATTCTCGAAAACTACAGAGTACTTAGTCATTATTATTTTACGACTTTGTGGAGTCGCCAAGGGAGAGTTCAGATGTCCACTGAAACTGTAAAATCACATCAACTCCAGTGCTTCAATTTACAAGACAACTCCACTTCTCACACTTTTCCCCTGGAATTCAATTTGGTGAGACGACGTCGCGTCGTCGCAACATGGTGTCGCGTGGCACGTTTTACTCGTCTAATTTAAATTTCAGGAACCACATCTTCGCGAAGTAAAATTTTTTATAATATATTTATATTCTCTGTGTGTGTAGTAGCAATAGAGTTTTTAATCTATAAAATAAATTGTCCAATTTTAAATAAGACAGCGTAAAATATAAGACCAACATAAGGCATAAGACCCTAAAACATAACCCTACATAAGACCGACGTTAAATAATGGAACGTGTACTTTTTTTGATTCCAAAAGTAAATGACTATCACATCATAACAAAATTTATAATGACGATCACAAGAGTTTCTTGTAGAAACCTAATTGATGAATAAATATTTTGATTTTGATTTTTTTTTTTAAATTGGGTCTGTATATTATGGTCTCTTTCATCCTTTATTCTATCAGACTGAAACAGTTTCTATCCTCTTGGATTTGTTTATAGGACCATGTTTGTGTGTTGAGATGTTCAAAAACTTGTAAATATTAAATAAGGCGACGAATTTCGATGAATATCCATGACAATAATAAAATACATATTCCTATAATACAATATTCCTATAAATATATATATATATATATATCTTTATTAAACCTCTACTCTACGGGACACAAAGAAAACAAATAAAAAACAATAAAAAGCTCAGCATCAGAATTAAAAAATTAAACTGACCTAGAAACGTTTTTACCCAAATACAAGATGCTTTTAAGTAATTCGTTCCCTCGTCTCAATTAAGCTCTTCAAAGAAAACAGTTCTCAAAATTGAGCACTAATTAAAGTTAAACAGACAACTGAACCACAAGTACTAAATATGAAACATTCATTCCACTTAATACAATGAAAATGGATATTAAAAACTTCAGTATGTTTAGATTGCTACGGAGTCTTCCCACAAATATTGAGTTTCATAAAGCGTTAAATTGCTTTCAGAGAGGAAATATTAAAAAGCGTAGCGAGTTTAAAAAAAAATAATAGAGAACAAACCATCTTAAAGAGTACACGGAGGTAACAAACAAAAACAATTTGTGATTCGACGAATACACTCAGAGCTCTGTTTCAGTTTTGGCCCCGAAAACTTTTTCAATTAAGAGCTTCGGAAGATCGCGCTAGGACGAATGACGTAAATTCGAGAAAGAATAACCATTTTTTTTTTATTTAAATCCCCGTTCTAGATTATTTCCCGGGAACAAAACATTATTTGTGGCCGAGGATGAAATCCGTTGCAGATCCAAACGTAATAGAATACCTACCAAGTTCGCGTTCATTCTTAGTAACAAAATCTCTGTGTTTATGCTTCGAAGTGTTACAGCTTATTATTACTGGCCCGTTCTGTAAAATAGAAAAATTGTATATTTAGTTTTGTTAAATTGATGCCTAATGGATCAGGATTGTCTATTGGAAAGCGAATCTTCAAATGTGGCAAACGAAGTAGAATGTATTCATTCTGGTTCGTTTGCCACAATAAAGGTTATTATCATAATATCTTAGAATCAAGTATAAAAAACATATCTTAGAATCGCCTTAATACGCTTGAAGTCGTCAATGATTGGCCTAATGATCAATGGTAGGGTAAAGAAAATGCTCATTTGACTGCACTAAGCGCCTTAACATTCAAATCAAAATTTATTTTTTTATTTAATTCCATAACATTTTCAAACATATTTTACAGCAAATGAAAGAATAAACTCATTTGAAGACTACGCCACGATCTCCCTCTTGTACATGAACAATCTTTCCTTTCTTTTTTATTTAATTGTAATTCGATCAAAGCAAATGTCTGGCGCCATTATATTGTGAAATGTTTTTCAATTTAAGGAATTTATCTGCGCGAGAATTTAATAACTTGTTTCTGTTTCCTTATTTATTCTGAATTCTGTTTCCTTATTTCCTTTCTCAATCCTTTCCCAATGCCTTATACTTAATCCTACTAAGTTTTGCAGCACTTATGACGTTGCTTGTGTGTTAATGTGGTGGCATTGGTAGCCATCACCTAAGTGGACGTGTAGCCTGTCTGCCAGGACATGTCGTGGGCAGATCGTAGAATTGGGCAAATCGTAAAGTATGAAATCAAAAATCTTTCACTAAAAGACAAAAATAGGTGCGACGAGGAGCGGAACGAAGCAAAGCGAGGAGGAGCGTGTTAGGTTTACATGGAAATAAATTTGGGGAGCCGAACGAAGTGAGGCGACCCTCTCAGTTTGATGATCTGCCCAGGAATATCATGATATGCCCAATTCTACGATGAGCCGACGACAGACATAAACTATTTTAAAATTGTAGTAATATAAAATGTAGGTACAGTCAAGGGAAAAATATATGTACGTTTCCAAGCGGCAAACATATCTGTACAATTGAGAGGCCAGAAATATCTGTTCGATAATTCGGTCAGAAATATGTGAGCATTTAAAGGGTCAAAAAGATCTAGACGTTCACGTGGCCATAAATATATGTACAATGTAAGTCAAATATATCTAGGCAAATAGGGGTGCATAAATATCTGTACAAACAAACAAGTTTTCGTATTTTGAATTATGACAATCATCGAAAAGAGTACCATTCTGTCATATGATCTGTTTGTCCCTTTCATTTTGATTGTGGCGTCATTAACGTAATATTTCTTTCACCTTTCATTCTATTATTTTAGATTCTGCTTCACAGCGTTCACAACTATCATATACGATTTTCACATGGCTTTTCTCGTGAATATTATATTAGCATTTTTTCAATGCTAAATTTATGTAAGTAACATATTTATACGATATTTATTCGTAATTTAAGTAATTCTACAATATTAGTACGAAAATCTTTCGATTACGCTAATCTATACTAATATTATAAAGCTGAAGAGTTTGTTTGTTTGTTTGAACGCACTAATCTCAGGAACTACTGGTTCGAATTGAAAAATTCTTTTTGTGTTGGATAGATCATTTATCGAGGAAGGCTTTAGGCTATATAACATCACGTTGCGACTAATAGGAGTGAAGAAACAGTCGAAAAAACGGGGAAAATTATTCATCTTTGAGGGCTTCCGTTGCGTGCGCTGCGAAAACCGTTCGAGATACCCAAATGATTCCCAAAATAACTATTCCACGAGGACGAAGTCGCGAGCACAGCTAGTGTATGTATAAATGTCTCTTTACTGTTAAAAAGAACACTTAGGTTTTTACTAACTTAGAGCATTTAATAATTAATCACTGGTCTGCAACGAAATCCTCCTTCAAAAAATATGTCAAAAATATGAAGATTTTAATGCTTTGAATCTATTCCCGTTGGCCGATTTTTTTTATCACGTCTAGATTTATCGATATGATTTTTTTATTAAATATCAATTTAGGTTTTTTGAATTAGTTTTGTGCGTCAACATCATAAACAGTATAGTATACATACAAAATAGGTTTTAGCGAGTTGTAAGAGAAAGAAGGAAAGTGCCGAAAGTAAATTTTATGGTAGTACACAGGCGCATTTATTGGCTCTGTTCATAAAAAATACATAAACTACACATAAAATACTTTAAAAAAGTAGAGAATATGCAAAACATCAAAATATTTGATAACTAGACTTGACAGTCTTGACACGCTCTTTGATAGTTTCATGTATGGATATTTATGCCCTCCTATTTGCCTACAGCCTACACATATTTGACTGACATTGTACATATATTTATGGCCACGTGAACGTCTAGATCTTTTTGACCCTTTAAATGCTCACATATTTCTGACCGAATTATCGAACAGATATTTCTGGCCTCTCAACTGTACAGATATTTTTGCCGCTTTGGAAACGTACAGATATTATTGCCCTTGACTGTACCTTATTTAGTTAATAGTAACATATATTATTTACCTAATTTAGTTAATAGTAATCGATTTTGCAAATTAAAATTGACTAGACAATAATATTTTTTGTGTGCTAATTTCATTAACATTTGTTTTAAGCTAATATATACATATTAGAACATTAGTTCTATTACAATCCGCCAATATCAATATCAGATAGCTGAGATTTTAGAAATAGACTCAAGTGTCCTCACCGTGTATTCAGTGTAAATTTTTTATCAGTTTGAGTGCTTAAACAAACTGGGAGGGATGAAAACTGAATTTTATAACCAGAAAGTCCTGGGACCAAATTGAATTGGCTAAAAAATGATATAAATTCTCACACAACGGTCGACACTCCGCGGACTTTGCCAGATACCAAATTTTATGGCGATATAAATGGCGTCGGAAGATAAAATAATTCCATGTACACTGTTAATTACTAGTAAAGTTTTCGAATTAATGGCGAAAAAATTCTGTCAGTTGTAAAAATGGTTGTAACCATTGAAGTTATAGACTAATTAATTGCTCTGCAGTAGTATGCGCAGTTTGAACGAATTTATCAATCGTGTATATATCAATTGTATATATGTAACTCTTAAACGAATTAACTGATTTTCAAGAAACTTGGTAGATAAACATTTAGACGTACGGGACACAGGATAGGCTACTTTTTTCAAGCGGGCGAAGTCGCGGGCGCCAGCTAGTCTTTTATATAATTGGTACTTATTTTAAAATTGTATTTAAAAAGACTATATTATTTTTAGAAAACTATTTTGTAACTCGCAAATATCATCATTTAGTTGTGTATAAATCTAGTTATAAAATTACAAAATATACAATTATACAAAAAATGTAAAAATTTGTGAATTCGAAAACAATAATTAGTTCTTTTTGCCACTTTTGTGACTTTTAACATTCTTTTGCGTTTGTTTTTATTGACACAATTTTATTGACATTATACATAATATATTAATTTATATTTTTATTAATAATTGACAAAAAAAATGTACGAGATAAGCTGAGCGTATGAAGTGCTTGTAAGTACTGTTCCTAAAATGTATCTTCTTTAATCCTATACATAATAAATTTGTATCTATTGGTTGTATTTCATCTAAATCCTTTATAAGGTTAAGGTTAAAATTAAGAAATTTGTAAATGTAAAGTCAAATGGGATTTAAACTCCTCCGTTTTACATAAGATATTATCTGAAACATTTTCTTAGTTGAAATCGTGAAATGCTTTTCTTGACAGTGTCATGCATCATCCCTTGTCTCCCTTACATTATTAATGAACTAGGATGAATATATTATGTTTTCGTGAATTACATAAGTGCTAATATTCTTAAGCGATATGAAATATTTATTGTGAATAAAAGCAAAAAATTTTGTTATTAATTACCTAAAAAATTTCAAAATAAAAATTATTATTTTTTATTTTTGAAATTGTTTGATTCATTAAAAAGTATTTATTGCAGTTTTTTATATGTAAATATTGTAGAGAGTTGACTGTGCACTTAATGTTAGGTGGTTACCATCAAGTGGACCGTCAGCCTGTCCGTCACCCTTGACATAAAAAAAATCACTCCTCAATGCCTTTAATACTGAAGTCAATTTATGTTTTATATATACTGCGTGTAGCATTAATTTTTTTTTATACCTTTATGGCTTAAAAGGTGCTTAAATATCTTCCTTAATAAATAAGTAAATTGTTAAAAAGCTTGTTTTATTATTTTTACGAGTTTATAGGTTAACACATAAGCCAAATCTGCAATGACGAGTTAATAATTGAGTGTAATTACATAAAATGAATTTTCCAATTATCTCTGTTTCAAACAACCTTTCGGTGCGTAAATGGGAAATATTTAAAAAAGTGAATATCCCTTTTTATGGATCCCCATTATACCCTTGCCACCGTGACGTACCTAAGCTGACCGACTTCAACACAAGCGAGTCTTCTAAAATGTTGCTTCGTATCGTTTATAAATTACAATTTTAACAATTTTAATGGACGTGACAGGTTGTTAAATCCTACTTTAGAAATTGCATAATAATATTATGGGAAAATTGCACTGGCGACGAGTAGGAAGCACGCCGCGCGTCTCCGATTCGACGCCGCTGCAACTCCGCCTCGACTCCGCCAACGCTTTCGCCTCGACTCTTGAAGTAAGACGACCATATGATTATATAGGATACGCCTATATAAAAATATAGAAAAGGCGTGTCTCCTCGACTCTTCTCCAGTGAGTGGAGTCCCTTACATTCCGTATTGCATTGCTCTGCTCTTGTGGATCAGGTCACAGATTAAATAATAGTTACTTGATCAGAGATATCAGGGGATTGTTGGTGGGGGAACGAGAGTTGTAGATACTCGTAAGGCACTGAGTTCAACACATGTCGTAATTCGAATTCAAGTAGGTACATGTTTTGTCCATTTTAAGTAATAGTTTCAGTAGTAAAGAGAAGACACTAGAATAGTGATCAACATATTTTACATTTTAAATCTGTCTATTTCTGTCTATCTGTTAAGTTTTACATTTTAAATAAAAGTTTTTGAATTTTGTCAAACCTTGAAATATGAAAATAGGCAAAATGAAAATGTAATTATTGTACTTAAATATATCATCTGCCCTTAAATAAATAAGTAAAATCAGGACTAAAGTAGCTTGAACCTTGAAAGACCGATTTTAACTTTTCACATAGACAGAGACGCACGCTAAAACTAAAGGATTTTTTGTGCACCATCATTTTGACTTTCAAAATTTGTAAATAAATAGATACGAACGGGAGCATCCAATTACCTCCGTGTTAACACGCCCGCCCACCTACTACATAATATGGTAGCTACAGCAAAAACAAATAAGATTTGCATAAGGTATGAGCATCATTTTAGCGGCTCGTCCCGAGGCCCAAATACAATAAATTCTAAATTAACCCGTAAATTATCTTGTTTAAACTCAAAAAGGTGGATTGAAATTAATTTGAATCCTACCACACGTGATTTAGGTGCGATGAAGGGATAACAGGGTGATTCATTATATAGTAATTGTTTATTTGTAGGTTACAAAGAATTTCTTTATTTTAAACCCTCTTAAACTACCCACTACCTATTTTGGGCATTTGCAGATTCCTGAAAAAAGTAAAAAAAAAATCCAGAAAAGTTAAGTTAAAAGTTACCTACTCTATCTAAGCTTCGAGTTACTATTATACTCATTATAATTATTGTAGTGATTGAGTTATTATTATAATTGTATTACAGTATAATACATCCTCACAAACAAACACACCATAAATCCATCCATACAAATTTTCTTGCTTATAATATTGCCTACTAGTTTGTCTGGTGACTTCGTCCTCATATCTTTTATACCATATCTGTTAATGTAGTAGTATTTCTGCAGTTTCATTAAAGTCCTTTTGGTAGCTTTTATGTGAAAGAGTAGCAAATATCTCTGCATCTATCTCAACAAATATATTAAATCTGCATTGATGTAGCTTTCTTATTAAATGGTTTAAAACAATCTCATTGACAACCTCTGGTATTTTCCAATTTATTCTCAATATTTATTATGTAATAAACCAATGAAGTATGCAATCATAAATGGAGAGAAACGTAAACAGACCTCATTTCAGTGGTCACGATTTTTTTTTTTATAAACGACGACATTTAATTATTGAAAAGAAGCATTCGAATAGAAATGTTCTTAATCAACTTTCATATATCGAACGCCTGTCTCCGGCAACTCGGGTCCCAGTTGGAAATGAACAGTTTCAATTTGCATGGCGGTTTCATATCTCATTCTGTCGCGGTGGAGGCACGTTCGGGTCAACCTTAGATTGGTTGGGGGGAATTTTTTGATTGATTTTTTTCCTATCTGCCGCTCGGTTTGAAGCGGTTTACTTTTAATTTCGCCGTGAAAGCGTATTGGTGACGCGTCAACAAATATTTTTTAAAGTACCTACCGCTTTGTTTATAGAGCAATACCGATGCATTGCGATACCGGCAAATTGTTTCACCGCAATTTTGATGGATTCCAACACAGTATCAAATACGACTCTAAACGAGAGACTTTCATTTTAACAGATTATAAAAGTTCCGACGTTATTGAAACATTATACGCACGTATGCTGGCTATTCTATTATTCGTGTCTCTGCTACCGCCATCTCTTTGACGTATTCAGAATTAAATTTTGTTTAATCTCGGATTTGCGTGCTGTTGAGTAAATTCTCTGTACTGAATTGTATTAGCCCAACAACATAATAATTATATACATCTTAAATCCATCTAAATTAATTTTTTTTACCATTACATTAATAGGGTTCTTAGTTTCTTACGGGATTAGGTTTCACATAAGCATGATACCTAACTCTAATCTCTATCTTAAATGAAATTAAATATAAATATAAATATATATTCACACATTCCACACAGCACCATCTAGTTCCAAAGTAAGCAACTTAATGCTTGTATTATGGATACCAAACAGTTGATACCTACATACAATAGTTTACATACATATTATAAATACAAAACATCCATGACTCAGGTACAAAGGTAAAATGTTAACACATAAACATTTGCCCCTAGCGGGATTCGAACCCGCGACCGCTTGGGTCACTAGCCATTAGACCAAACGTGTCGTCATTTAAGATGGAGATTAAGAAAACGATTTCTGAATAATTATTTAGTTGAAAGATAAGATAAGAGAGAAAGTGAATAAAGACTTGGTTAAAGTCTGCATACATACATTACTTACACATAACATACATGTGTTTCTATAGTGCACTGCAGACACTCAAGTAAACGAGATCTGATATACATGTTGGCAACACACAGTTAAATATGTAAGAGATAGTAAAAATATTCTCCAAATGGCCAATGTAAATCTAGCTGACCTAAGATATTGCAGCTCACATATAAAATACTGCCTTTCTCGAACGTACGTCTAGGTTGTAAAATGCTTTAGCGAATTTCGTGCAAATCTTATTAAGTTTTCGATCTTACGGTCTAATACCGCGAACCACACTTACTTGAACCTTGCCACCAATTTATGTACAAATTCTAGTATCAATAAATGAGGCTATATATGTAACATATACAATAATTTTGTACTTTGATAAAGGATATATACACTACAATTTGGGTTGCTTCACTAAAAGTGGCATAGTAGAATATCACCGCACTCACAGCTCGGGGTGATATTTCAAATTAGTTGCAAAAAGTTGTCCTTAAGGTGAACACGCGTTGCGACTTGAAACATTATTACTAAATGTTAAGGTTCAAATCAGTTATGCAACATTTACATTATTCATCTTTTTGAGAAAGTGATAGCATGTATAAAAAAATCCAGTGATTTTGTTTGAGACCCTGAATCTAGTCTGTCCTTTATCAAAGCTTGTGTACATTACATACGGGTGCATTATTATTATTAATATTATTGTGATACTGGTGCTCTAGCAGAATATGCATATTTCTTGCATATAATTAATATGCAATAATAATAATATGCATATTCTATGGGTGCATATTTCTTTAATTACACGTACAAATTAATATGTACACACATGTATGTTATAAATATTACACAATAATGAGGAATTGAAAAGTGAAAAGAATTCAAAATAACGGAATGGTAAAAAAGAAAAATTTAAATATATCGAAATATAAATCGAAAGATATAGAGATATATATACCGAAAGATTTGCCAAAGGAATAGAAGAGGAAAACTGACGACAGGGATATATGAAGGGATCAAGGGGAGGCGGAGGCCTACGTCGGAGGACAGACTATTTTTATTTATTTATTTTATTTTATTTATTGCAACACCTTCTAAGATTCTAAGATTTTTGGAGATTTTTTTCCAAGACTTGAACAACAAGTGCTGTCTAACGTTGAGGATTATAGATTTATACTTAATCATTAAATGATCAGTAGAAAATATTCCTAAGTAAAAGTACATTGTCGTATTTTCTAAAACTTCGTGTTTATTGTATAGGTATTAAAGCTCGAATAGTTTTCAATATCTAAAACTAAAGCCGTCATTTAGTGTCGGCTTTAAAACTGTCCCGAACACTTTACGGCCCCACTTATCACGCCATGAAAATTTCACGACCTTACACTTGACTGTATACAGATATAAAGCAAAATAATTCAATATTTTATAGTATGCTAAAGTTTTTGTTTAAATGCTTTTAAAATAATTAAAATAAAATGCTTTTTATAAAATTTTTGATAATGTAATATTTATTTTAATTATGTTAACAATAAGTAGTGTTTTCTCACTAACTGAAAGTTTAGATCATATTTGGAGCTAAAAACTGGAAAATACAAATTATTGAATTTGACGATTTTTTTAATGTTATTCAGATGACTAAAGGTACATTATTTGTACCTTTCGTTCTGAGGTAAATTTTTGATATTGTATGTAGTTTATAAAAATATTATATTAACAACACAACTTATACATACTTTTTATATTTTTCAATGACCGTTTCTTTCCTCTTAAGATATATTATATGTCCAGGCACATAATTGTATGTATAACATTTTATACATATAGTACATTTTATACATTTTTCTTTAAATAATATGACATATTTAATTTTTCCTTTATTTCATAGGTGTTTCACAAAATATGTCACTGTAAATATATATAAAAATATATATTACATACAAAGAATGGCTTTTGAAAGTATTTCTCTAAATTAACCCTTGAATTTTTTATCCTCAGTATTTGACCAATATATCATTTATATATCTTGAAATCCACTGACCCATAGTCGGAAGAAGAATCCGTGAATGAATACAGAGATAAATGTCTTCATTCCAATTCAGGCCGGCTTAAAAAGGCTTCGGGCGGAAAGGGCCTCACGATTAACGAGTCTATATAACAATGGAAGGTTGTATCGCACCCCCGATTTGTTTACCGCCGCATTTTAAATGTGGCCTTTAAATACATTGCGGAAAATTACAATGTGTACTTTTACATATATGTAATTTAAAAGGGTCTACGTGGGCTTACCTGACTAGTTCGTTGTCTTGGACACAAATGCATGTTTTAATAAAACAAAAAAAAAACAACAAAAGGTTTGTTAGAACAAATATTGTGAAAAATAAAAAGAAAAGATGAATGTTCTTCCTTCAAGACAGCGGACGCAGTACTGAATATCTGTCGAGCCTACATCTCTAACTTTTTTTCTTTTCATTTGTATGCAATAAAATATGGTTAGGAATTCTTTGTATTCCAAAAGACTAATAGCTGTCCTGCAGTAAAGAGTAGCCGATATATTTTTATAAGTCAGTATTTCCTACACCTACACCGTTTAATTAAAATAGTAAATTGATCTAAAACTCCGGTTGCAGACATTTAATGACGAGATAAAAATTCACTAAACAATTCAGATCCTGTGTAAGTGATAATATTATGAGTCAACCTATAAGAATTTTTTTATGCTTAGGGAATCTATGATAAATCTTAAAGTTATATTTTCTCTGTGTTTCCATTAAAAATGTAATTATAAATTTAAGTAAAATGTTCATTTGTTTCAGGTAAGCAACTAGTTAATAAAATCTAAATGAAGGCCCTGTCACGACTGGCACGTTGCAAGTATATAGTCTACTTTTGAAAATTTATTGAATTAATATACTTCAGGAATTATATTTTGAAATATATGTTTTAAACTTTTCCAACATTATTTATGGACTATTATGAATTTTAATATGAGACTGTACAATAATATTTGTAATAATATTAAAAAACACTATTGTTGCACCTTTTCTTTTTTGGATTACCCAAAAAAGAAAAATTGCTTACAGTACATAATAATAATCAAAATAAAATATTAAGTAAATAAGTTTTTTTTAAATATTATATTTCTATATATTTATTATTATATTATTATATTACTATTATGTATAATCCAAAAAATTGCAAAATAATATTTCTAATTGTGCACAAATATTTCTGTTGCATATATTGATTGCCTCAAAGGAAATAATGCAATATATTTTTATGATGATACCAGGCTGACCTTGACATTAGGTGCCTACTATCGTCAAATATCAGGAAGTATGAGGTCCGCTGCCGACCTTGAAAATATAAATAAGGAAATACAAATAAATATTATGCAAATAAATATAAATAAGGAAATACAAATAATATTTTAAAGGAATTCGAAAGTATATAGTAATCTCAGCGTCTGTCATATAAAGCTGTTTTCGATTCCAATATTGGGGGTGTCTTCAACAAACATCTTACTACCACGCCAATAGCTGTTTGAGAACTAGATTTATTTTATAGACTTCGTCTACGCCGTTTTATATTCGACTGGAATCGTTTAATTTCCGATTCCGAAAACGAATACGCACCGTATTCGTTTTAAATGTCTAATTTAACACATTCCTGAGAATCCATTTGATCCTTCTTTTGTTAAGTACTGTCAATTTATTTGTTTAGACTGTCTACGAATCTTATTTAGCCACGGCTCTACGCGCTACGAGCGTAGCGCACGTAGCACCCACTGCTACGGCGCGGCGTAGAGATTGTTACTATAAACAGCCAATAACTATTGACTGTTTCCAATTTTTATATTGTGTATTATTTTAGAATACACATTTATTTCTGAAAAAAGCAGTTCTTATTTCTGATAAACTGCAAAGCAAAACTGTTCACATATTTAAAGTTTTTATTGAGATGTTTTGCTATCTCATTCACAACAAAACACTCCAATGTCGTCAGGATCAAGTAAATAAGATAAATAAATAACAGGAAACTGTAATGCTTACCTCCCTCGAGACGACGAGATATCTCAACACCAATATTAAAGACACAGCCATTTAAAGGCAGAAGTTAAGCTTAACCATATTGTTGTAAATTTGAAAAAATAGTTGGAGTTTTTATTTTTTCAATTCAAGTTTCATTATTTAAATTAGCTTTACATTATGATAATGTAACAAACAAAACTCACTATCATAGTTTCTTAGTTCTAGTTGGGACTTACCAATTTTATGTTTAAACTAAAATTTTACTAATTTAATAATTTTTATTTAATCTCAAATAACATAACCCATTCAAATTCTGTATTAACTTGAAAATGTCATTATACACTTTCCATTTTTATTGTATATGTAGAGAAATAATAAATCCTAAAAGACATCTTTCTGATAAAATTTCTGATAAAATGACTATAAACGTAGTCCGTAGGCGTTGTGCTTCTATTTGAGAGTGAACTCATGATACAGCTATTTAATTTGCAAATTAGCACGTGTTACCTGTAACCAAATTGAAAGATTAATTATGTATAACCAAATTAGTAACCTTGTAATGAATCTAATCATGAATTTTGGCTTGTAATAGTACAAGATGAAAACTCCTCACTGAAATGTAAATCCTTGACATGTTGTTTTTTTTTTTTTTATAAACTATATGTTGCTTAAATTAATCATGTATAATATTTGTAGACGCCATTTTTCATTTATTATTTAAGAAATTAAATTGTAGTTGACCTAAATTGGAAATCTGCTGCTATATTGCTGCTATACATATACGAGTATCTAAATAGGGACTTTTTATAGACTCGTTTTTTTGATTGTGGTGATAATTTTTTTATAAAACCTTTGTAGAAATAGTGACAATCAATAGTTTTAAGATATTTATTTCCAGTCATTACGTTTACAAATGTGTGTAGTTTGTCCAACTATCTTTTTTTCCACAATCAAATCTTGTTGAAAACAACAAACACAATTGTAGAATAATTTAGGCAATAATTAAACGAAGGCCACAATACCAGAGACGCTACAACTATCTTTGTCTTGCAGACTCATCAGAGCCGACATTCAGACACCTAAGCCATTCCGTTACGTTTCGATGTTATGCTATTAATGTGGGGAATGTTCAAATGCGTGTCGGCGATGCGTGCTACCCTAAAGTTGGAGCGTCATTGATAGCGTTATATTTTACTTTTATTTTTTTCATTTTAATAATTCAGGTTTACTAATTTGCATTTATAACATAAACTTTATACGACTTTATAAGAAAACTACTTTCTTGAGATCATACAAAAATATTATACAAAAATATTATACAAAAATATTTAAAAAAAAAACGTTCCAAGATTAAGACTCGTAATTAATATATGTTAATAAAAATAATTTACATGTATCTCAGTATAGGCTCAGTATAGGCTTAATTTTTTCATCGAAATTCAGGTAGAAAATAAAACAGATAGAGAAAGTGTTAATTCAGAGAGTCCTAAACTGACTGTTATTGTTAAATTAACTAAACTGCATTTCCCATCCCCTTACGACATACTACCATGTAATAACAGCACGTGTGATGTCGTTTCTTAGTAAGCACATAAACGATGCCAGGGCACATTCTTCTATCAAGTGTGGCAGCGAATTTGCAACCCCTAAGGCGTTGCTTGTTTAGATAAGCTACGGTAGCCACATATCATTAAGTGATAAGCCAGCTTGCAGACCTTTACTTAAAAGAATGAAAGCGTTAAACATTACATTTAAGTAATATCACTTTCGTAAATTAAAATTTACCAAGTTACAATCACCAAGTTGTTGTAATCTCTCATGAACTAACTTAGCGCTATAAATGGAACCACGTCTTGCCGGGCGAGAGATGCTATTGCCGACAGAAAGCCGAAACATTGAGCGGAAAATTGGTATATACTCCATTCGTGCAATAGGTACTTAGAGATAAACTTAATCTATAATCCGCTTAATAAAATAGACGGTTCTTATTGAACCTTTTTTTTTTATGTAAGTCAAGGCCGCTTGGCCGCGAAGCCTATACCCAAAATTGCATCATTTCTTGTAAAATTCGTTTTTGGGAATAAGTTCCAACTTTTATTAGTAATATTTTGGACAATTTTCATATAATTAACTTATAATCATTTTTGTATAAATTTTCCTTTTTTTCTACATTTTTCAAAGTATGTGTATTATCTCTGTATATAGAAAAGCCGACTAAGCAGAGTTCGAGTTCGAATCCATTATCTTCCCTCGATAAACTAGCAGCATTATTGGAATACTGGCTAATGGACTGTATTAAAACATTGGTTCTACGTAATCTTCTTATTTATTATCTTATCTTTATCATCATATTTACAAATATCGGGTGTACTGTGTATATTTGTAATATTGCGTATACTTCCTTATTTTTTTTCCAACTTATTATGTTTGGCTCTAAGAATTTTAAAGTTACATTGGATATTTGAGTGAGTTTGAAACGCTGTTTTTTCTTAACAAAATTTAAAACTTCCATACAAACTTAATTTTGTACCATTGGTGGAGCCAAAACCAAAATTGGCACAATTAGCATCTCACTCCTCCCTGAGTTCCCTGAGTGAGGAGACAACCAAATTTGTATTATAGTTGATCGATTAGTTTAGAGGTTTATAATTAAAAGCATTTGACAATTTGACAATCTATGGGGGATAAGCTAAAACATTGTATTCCTTTTTAAGAAAATTGTGCCCATGGAGGATTGTGTTTGGTACACTTAAAGTTTATATTGGAGAAAACTAAAAATTTTATATAATCTTGTTTATGGTCAACTTTCAACTACTGAGCGACCTCTAGTAAAAATAAATGGTCTGGCAACTAGCGCGGATATTACTGAGAGAGCGTAGATCTGAGCCAATCAGCGTCCAGTGTCCTCGCTTCAGAGTAGGTGCAACTTAAAAGTGTTATCCTTATTTAAATTTTACTCCATGTAATGAAATTATATATCATTTTGTGATTGTAACAAAATTGTACTATTTAAACCGTTTAGTCAACACATTGTTGAGTTTCATTCGTCACTGTAATTAGTGGTAACATTACAATACTGAGTTAAACAATTACTCGTACTTTGTGAAAGCACCTAATGAACTACATCGAGAACATTCGACATTAATATAGTCGATCGAGGTCCCAATTTGCAATGCATTTAATTACACCAAATAGAACCGGATTCAAGACAGTCTGGGAGCTAGGCAAACTTCATTAGATGCCTCTGACAGTAGCAACCAAAGCCGGAGTATGTTATACATCTAGGTATTGTATCAAATGCTTCACTGTAATTACGTTAGCTAGCACGCCTTGAATGGAATTGAAAATCCCGACTTAACTATAGAATTAAAGTATTAGGTATATCTATACTAATATTATAAAGAGAGAAGATTTATATGTTTACAATGAATAAGCTCAACAACTACTAAACCGATTTTAAAAATACTTTCGCCTATATTAAGCTACGTTATCAGCGAGTAAGATAGACTATAATTTTATAAAGTAACCCGGGCGAAGTCGCGTGCAACAGCTAGTACTAAATACACAAAGTAAACACGATACATATTAATATTTAGTAGTATATTAGTTGGGGCATCGTTAGTAGTATATAGGTACCCACTATATCTAAACTTTCATACTTAGAAGTTTTAGAATGCCCAATATGTTTTACAAATAAAAATTATTTTATTATAAATGAAAATATTATATTTATAATAATTTGAAATGATCCGAGAATAATACTCACTGAATAAAATATATGAAAGCAATATTCACTTGCGTTGATAAAATAAATCAAGCGATTTAATAAAACTATCCAGAGCAATAAATTATGAGAGAAACGTTCCATAAAGATTGCTTTGAAATTTTACAATAGAAAATTGTAATTTTTACTCATCTTCTGAAGAGTGGATAGGATAGCAGCAATTTCACAGTCATTTTCGCTAACACTTGTGCATAATATCAACATCATATTTTATAAAGATTAATGACTTGTTACACGTTAGATAAACTACATTCGAAGTTGAAGTGGTATTGTGATATTAAATTGCATTTCTGTGGCCATGTGTAAGAATAAATTTAGAGACAATCTTCATATAAGTAACACTATGAATATAAACTGGCTGTAATCTATACTTACTAATATTATAAAGCTGAAGAGTTTGTTTGTTTGTTTGTTTGAACACGCTAATCTCAGGAACTACTGGTTCGAATTGAAACATTCTTTTTGTGTTGGACAGATCATTTATCGAGGAAGGCTTTAGGCTATATAACATCACGTTGCGACTAATAGGAGCGAAGAAACAGTCGAAAATAACTAACGAAGTCGCGACCACCAGCTAGTTGCAAATATACGCTGAAAAAAAATGGTAGGTTCCATGCTTCAAAAAACATTAAATTTCTATTGATTGTTTTATAAAAAAAGACAATTCTAAGAGATCAAACTTGGTTTGATCTCTCTATGTTGTTTAAGACTAAACAGATTTAAAGAAAATATTTTTTTAGTTATTAAGGAAACAAACGTGTGATGAAATAAAGCAAAAAAAAATTAATATTGTACAAATTTAATATACCTACTACATTTATGTCTAAGACATAAATACTTATAATTTAATAAAGTATAATATATTGAATAAAAAATATCGTTTAATATTAATTATGTTAACGAGTGACATTAAAATACAATTTAATGAATATAGAAGAACACTTATATACACAATATATGAATATACACAATACATGAATATACACTTATATACTCGTAGAAAATATTTTTAGATTTAAACCAGTTGAACTCATGAATCGCTTATTGTTACCAATCGGCGAACGTCAAGAGCCTTAAAAATCGCGTATGCATTTATCGTTGCCTTTATCGTCCTGTTATTAAAAAGGACGTCACATGACGGACCACATTCAGTACTGCTTTTTATTGATCGCATGTAGGTACATCTGTCATCCATAATTACTGTGAAAGAGACTAACGATACCCAGGAGGCAATTCGTTAATAATATGAGCCTAAGGGCCTCTTTCACCAACTATAAGTAAAGTGTTGATTAGTTACTTTTAGAAATAATTTTATGTTTTATTAAATTATGCACTCGGTTTAGTGCATCCTTCGATAGAAGAAATTTTTTATTTTCTTTTTAATGTTTGAGACTTTTACCGTGCAAACAAAGATATATCAGCTAAATTATTCCCGGTTACAGGTGACTTTAAATGACGGTTAGCCTACTTGACAGAATATGGTGAAAGAGGCCCTAAAAGAAATAATTATTATTGTCACCCAAATTGTACATCTATTTCCTGAAGCTTCTTTTGCCTTTTATACAAAGACAAGATACAAAGTGTTGTGTAAATCCAGTCTTAATAGATAGCAGCTAATTTAATGATTAATTTACGAACTCAACTCCTCCCACAATACAACATTGAATCAGTAATGAAACTGATTTTTAAATATTTTATTTTAAACATGACATCACATACATCACATGTCATATTATATATTTTAAATATTTTATTTTAAACTTGACATATGAATATTATAAAATATTTACGAAATATAAATTCTATATAAAAATTAAACTTTTCTATAATACTGCCTATAAACTGTTTATCACTTCTATAATATATATATCTACATAAAAAAATATTATTAAAATATGATATTAAATATATCTGCGATCTAATCTAAACATGATCTATAATCACCTATAAATAATCTATGATTACCTAATCTATATATTATCCATGCAATGAAGGTTTGTTGACCCTAATTTTTATTCAGTGAAAATAGTATCGAAATCGGTTCGGGTGGTTTAGAAGTTACCAGAAAAACAGTTGCACGCGACTTCGCCCGCGTTATTTTATAAAATATATAATAGGCTATGTTACTCGCTGATAATGTAGCTTTCTATAGGTGACAGAATTTTTAAACCGGTTCAGCAGTTTTTGAGTTTATTCATTACAAACATACATTTATTTATCTCTTTATAATATTAGTATAAATATGTATAGATATAGATATAGACTAACCGGATTTTAGAGTAGGTAACTTAATACGTTTTTTTTTAAATCATTTTACACTTACTGTTTATTAAATTTACTGTGCTATAAACACAAGTATAAGTGTATGGCCAAGTGAAATACGGAGCAGGGTTAATTTAATTTCAGCTAATTTATCAAAGTGCGCATTTGTCAGTACAAGGGAGAAATTATTTTGTTACAAAATAATGGAAGACTCGCAGCCAAGGATATTTATTATTTGAATCTAAAATTTGTTGAGTAAATAATATTGATATATCAAATTATGTCATGAATTTACATTTATTTTAAAATTATGTGTTAAAGAAATGTGTTTGTATTATACAATTAGTATGGAAATATAAAAAAAAATATGCACATAAATCCGTACTAATTATTATAAATGCGAAACTTTGTATGGATGTATGGATGGATGGATGTTTGTAACTCTTTCACCCAAAAACTACTGAACCGATCACCATGAAATTTTGCATACACGTTGTCTGGGATACCAGAAAGGACATAGGGCACCTTTCCTAGAACGCGGACGAAGTCGCGGGCATCAGCTAGTTCTAAATAAAACAAACTCTCTAACCCCTTCCTAACTATTAACCACATTTCTCTATTACTTTATTAATCTCTATCCCTTATCCTTAATCCTGCTATAGTCGGCAGCTCACCTGCAGCACCTGTGGCGTTTTCTTTATATTAAAGGCGACGGTAGCTACCTACCACCAAGGATAGTCAGCCTGTCGACCACCTTAACATAAAAAAACTCAGCATCTATGAGTTTGTTCACAAAAAAGGTGAACAAACTCATAGATGTGTAATTTCTCCGCTAAAAACAATAGGAAATTCACTTTTCTTGAAGGAAACTTAAATCTTTTATATATATTGTTTGTATAATACCCCATGGGATGACAAGATAAAAGATCGCTGGACCGATGATCTCAAGAGAGCGGCGGGCGGTGTATCAATGCGAAGGACAGAGAACTGAGTGTAGTGGGGCTTATTTTAATAGTGAAATAGTGAACGATTATTATGATGATTTTAATAATACAGTATATTATATACACATTATTATACAGTCAAAATACAGACAGTAGAACGACAATAAGAAGTGTCATCTCAAATAAATTATTAAGATAAAATATTTACTTCATAACAGAAATCCGTCCTTATTTTAAAATATGAAAATTCTCAAATAATTAAAGTTTTATTAGTTGTGTATTAGTTGTATTTATTAGTTGTGTAATAAATACAATAATTTTGTTTGTAATGAATAAACCCAAAAACTACTGGACCGATTCTAAAAATTCTTTCACTTGTAGAAAGCTACATTATCAGCGAGTAACATCACTACATAGTATAAAACAAAGTCGCTTTTTCTGTCCCTATGTCCCTTTGTATGCTTAGATCTTTAAAACTACGCAACGGATTTTAATGCGGTTTTCACTAATGGGTAGAGTGGTTCTCGAGGAAGGTTTAAGTACATAATTTACTAAGTTACGCGGGCGAAGTCGCGGGCAGCAGCTTTAATTTTATTAACACGTAATTTTATAAACTATAACTAACATGTAGTGCCATCTGTTAACAGACTTTTTCCATTATTCGAAGTGAGATTAGATGAATTAGAGTACTACATTGCTTCAAACAGAATTCCCTAGATGGCGTTGTAAATTTTGCATACACGTTGTCTGGGACTCCAAAAAGGACATAGGGTACCTTTCATCCAGAACGCGGACGAAGTCGCGGGCACCAGCTAGTAGACAATATTTTATAAAGTTACGCGGACGAAGTCGCGTGGAACAGCTAGTAGAGTAATATATATTTGTGTTTTGTTGGAATGTCTGGAACGTGCCTCAATAATTAAACATATCGACTTGGCACATTCTAAGGGGCGGCTGGCAGAAAAACTTTTTCAATTAAAGCCCTTAACTGGATCGCATTAAAATTCCAATTTTCTCAGGGGTGACAATTGCAATTGATTGTTCTACTCTGCGGAAAGTTTCATAACAATATGTAAAAGAGGTGAAAAGTTTCAAAAGCTCGTATTGCATAAATAAATTCATGCAAAATTGGAATTTATGAGATTCCTAAAAGTTAACTGTCCCCAATCTAATGATTCCAGTCAAAATGGATAGTCTGTTATAAAAAAGTGTTTTTTTTTATTACAATTCTATTATTTTGCTAAAAATTAAAAATTAAAAAATTAGAAACTGAACATAAATTTATGATATAGGTACATAATACTTGTTGATAAATTTGTTAAAAGAATTGTTAAAGAGAAATTGTTAAACTTTAAGCTTTTGAACTAGATTAGATGAGATAGTTTAGTGTATTGTTTGTGTTGACAATGAAAATTTATCAGTCAGATTATATTTTGATTATTGTGTAAAATATTGTATTGTGAAACAAAAATATGTCAAAATGGTAATAACTCTTATTTTAGGGTTAATTAATTAAAAATGATAGCGTAGCTGTAATACGATGGAACATCAAATAAATGTAGATATACACACGGCGTACATATAGCCTTAATCAGCCGCTCTCATCTTCAAGTTTCCGAGAACAATTGGAATAATTCCGGTAATGTATGCGAATATGTTAGCAAAATGGTGCATATTGCGAGCGAAAACTGAGAACTCGTCAGATTTTGTTAATCGCACCGTGTTACAGTGATAACACGCATTAAATGTACGAGCGAAGTATTAAATGTAATTTACATAACATTACTTGTAATGTTTTGGTATCAGAAATAAGTCTCGAAAGTAATGGCGCAGTTGGAAGAAGGTTGCCTTGAAAGCCAGAGGTGGAGGATTCAACCTCCTTAGACCTTTTTTTTACACCGGCCTGGGGACAGACCGGTGGGTTATGTCAGACTCCTACCTCGAGATGGTATTGGGGAAGACCTACCGACTAAACCTCTTGGCGTCCTCCGCGTCCGCTATAAGGCGAAGTTGCGAGGTCGGACGAACACTCTTCCGCAACTCCGCCGCGGGGGTCCGTAACCGGACACTGCTATCCAACCTTAGACCCAGTAATAGTACATTTAATTTTTATAAAATTACCAGATATGTTTTAATATCATATAATAAGGCTCGAAAATACCAATTTTGACTCGGTAAATATATGTTTTTATTTAAAGCTATTTGAATTCAGCAGTCTCTATTAAAATAAGAAGCTTAAGCAAACTTTAATCCTTATATTTGACCAATAAGTACAAGAATCCCAGTAGATCTATTCAATTTAGTAGCGAATATAACCGGAATCCCTTGCGAGTTATCGCTTGAGAGATTTAATACTATGTTATATGAGTAAGTACTCTAGTTGTACCTATTAACGTAAATTATAATATACATATGTAATAACGTAGATGGCACAAGTACCTATAATTAATAGAGTAGGTGATTTGAATGCTTTTGGAGGATATAGAATAAATGGTACCAGATAAGGTGAAAATTTAAGGTATAGCTCAGACATCTCTCACTATTGCTCTGTTATTTCATGGTGACCTTTTCTTATGTGGGTGGTTACTGTAGCTAGGTAGGCTCGGTTTATTACTGTGATACTAAGTCTGTCTTGTCTTTTATAGCCTGTATTTGGTCACAGTTAAAGATAACACTCCGCTATCACTTTCCAAAGAATTCTTCTAAAATTTACATTTTTAAGACGACTTCAACAAAATTGTAGTTTTTTTGTGATTATACTATTAGGAAACGAAGACGATTTGAAAGCTAAATGGCATCAAGTGACATCACTTGTATCTTTCGTTTGAGGGGTTGCCCCAGTTTCACTAAGTTCCGCTGTTGTAAGGTAGCGAAGTCTTGGTTTGAATTGCTTGAATTAACTTTAACTCCAAATACAAAACGCTTTACAAAATTCGATAGGTACAATTTCAGCTCTTTTCTGTTTATTTTATCTTTAGTTATTTAACAAATATGATTGAATAGCTTGAATTAAATCTGACTCTATATAGGAAAAGCTTTTTGAAATTTGTAAAAAAAAAGAAAGGCCCACAGTTTAAATTACAAATTAAATTAAATACAATAAAAATTAATAAATAATGCCTTAGATTGAATTGTTGAAACTGCGATATTAATTAATTACTTATTAAAAAAAACTGAAAAGTATAAGGCATTTTATTTTTACCCTTAAGTAGGTATGATTAAGAATATTCTCAATATTTTTAAGGAGTATTACAAAATTCCAAATGAAAGTCTTTTGACTTTATGAAAAATAAAAATCTATAATATTTTAATTTTACATCGGACTTCAAAAACATGAAAAAAAAATCTATTAGAAGTATCACAAAATACCATGAGACGAACTCATAAAATTGTATCGGTTTCAATTGCTAGAAAAACTCTTAATCCAATCACGGAATGTCTTTGGAGATTCTCAAAAATAAAAAAATCCTCAAAAATTCCAAAGATAATATTATATTTTCAATCCTTCACTAGCTTTTTTAAATCTGTATTCCTTTTCAATTAATTTTTAGGTGTATCGTAAAATGCACCCGTCAGTTACCTCGGCTGAATATGGAGCTTCGTATTTAGACTATCAACACATCAATCGACCGGCTGCCCTGTGCTCGACATGTTATTCAAGCTAATGGACGTGGATCGCTTGTGTGCTGTTAAATATACGATGAGCCTTCGACAGCTCACATTTTTTACATCACATTGTTTCAAATTTGAACACAATTTAAAACAATGATACGCAAACAAAAGAAATACATACATTTTCACTAATAAATATAAGAGATAATTATAAGACGAAATTACTCATCAGATTTATAAAACTCTTTTATTGGTAGTTAGAATAGATTTTCAGGGTGGGCATAATTATGTAGATTAAAATATGCCACAGACTTAAAGATCCAATGCTTGGCAAAATTACAAGTTATTTGTTAATGTATGTCAGATATTATATTATTATTATTATTAGATATTTTTTCAATGCAGACGAAGTCGCGGGCATCAGCTAGTATTTTTTTTAATAAGAGATGGGTTTGCTCCTGGCTACCAGCCATGTGGCAAGGATGAGGCCTAAGATGGAGCAAGCTCACCCAGAAGATGCCTATTCACTCGAACCTTGAAAAGATAGTAGATAGTAGATAGCTAGTATATTCAATAAAATAGAAATTCTCAGTGAGGAATTCCTTACCTACTATCTTTTAGCAAAAAAAAAAGTAGTTTGATTCAAGGAATTCACGTTTCGACCGGAAAAGGAACGGGCGATGCTGAAAGGAATCTCCTCTGGATTGCCATTGAGATTCTCGTTCGATTATTGAAAATTTTAAATTTAGAATATTACATACAAACATTTCGTTTAGAAGTACACGGAGACGCCGTAGACTTGTAGAGAGATGTAGAGATTTGTAGAGAGCGCAATTTAAAATTTAAAAAGTACTCTTCGAATTCTCATTCATGAACCATCGGCGTTCGACGAATTTCATAACTAAATTCCACTCGTTAGAAACGGAATTGAATTTTTTAATTTACGCGTTCGCCCTTCCGCGACTCCGTTCGGAATCCGACGTGTTTTGACTTTGAATTAATTGGAGCAATGTCGGAATGATTCAGTGTCTGTGTCTGTATCTATCAGTTTGTGTGAAGAGTCTACCAGTTCGATTAACTTCTCGCCAATTAGCTTTAGTTACGAAAATTACATTTGACGACACGTTTGGTCTAGTGGCTAGTAACCCTAGCTGTTAACCAAGCAGTCGCGGTTTCGAATCCCGCTAGGGGCAAATGTTTTTGTGTTAACATTTACCTTTGTACCTGAGTCATGGATGTTTTGTATTTATAATATGTATGTATTTACAAAAAAAAAGTATTGTTTGTAGTATATCAACTGTCTGATATGCCATAATACAAGCATTAAGTTGCTTAGTGTGGAACTAGATGGTGCTATGTGGAATGTAGAATATTTATTTATTTATTAATTACTGTAGTTTTATGAGAACCGTTTTATGTACGCCCTGAAACCAGTATTATTCCTTTTATTACACTATATCAGTGTTAATAAAAATCTAAAATCTTATGGCCTTGTATAGTAAAAGAGGTCCTCAAGATAGGTAAACGAAAATACAAGTAAAAATAGCCTATCAAGAAATAGACAGAGTTTTTTATTTTATTTTTTATTTTAAGATCGATAGACAGGCTGGCGGTCCACTTTAAATAACAAATAATACAGATGAAGTAATCCTTACTAATTATAAATGCGAAAGTTTGTATGGATGTTTGTAACTCTCACGCAAAAACTACTGAACCGATCACCATGAAATTTTGCATACAAGTTGTCTGGGACACCAGAAAGGGCATAGGGTACCTTTAATCCAGAACGCGGACGAAGTTGCGGGCACCAGTTAGTGTAAATATAATTTAAAAAAATGCTCATGTTCAAATATAATAAGTAGGTAGACAAGACTCGAAAATATTTCAGTTGCGAAAATATTGCAACAGAAATGGTGGATGCAGCCACTTCGAATGACCTATTAACTTAACAAAGAAGTTGCTCCTTGTCAATACAATGAGGGCCACTTCGATACCATCTTCCACATGAGACTGACAATGACTACACTATCAAGGGTCTCCCTCCGAGTTCAGTATCCTCTGGCCTCTGAAATTACAATAAGCGATTGTCTCGGACACACCATCCCGAGGGTTAATTGCCAAGTACGTAAAATGACGTTTAATTTAACTCACAAACCCAGCGATCAGATGATAAATTGCACTCCACGTCAACGACACACATGTTTAAATGAGGACTTACATTAAGTCCCCAAAATTAAGAGTTAATTGTTATATTTTTTATACACAGTGTGTCCCGGTCGTGGACATTTTCGTAACCGAAAAAAATATTTTGATTCCAAAAAATACAGCAATTAAATCTTAATTACTGCGAAAAAAAGCCTTACCTTTTTACGTTATTACCTTATAACCTTTTTACTAGATCGACTGATTTTGAGCTATATTTTACACGAAGGGCGGAAATTCCTAATCTCTTTTTGTTGTCTCGATTATATGTAGTAAGTAATCCACGTTTTAAATTTTATTTAGGACATCTTGAAACTAAATCTACGGGATATTTAATTATTTATACTATTACTACATGTCTAAATTATTGATGCTAATTACGGTTTGCTCAAAAATTTCAAATTCGGGTTGAGTTTTTAAATTTATAATTCAACGAGCAGTTTATTCGGTTAAATAAACGCTTCAACTAAACGTATTTTTAAAAATATTTTATTTACAAAGCGAATAGCTTCAACCCTATTAAAGTGAAAACTTAAAAGTCGGGATCTCCCACCAGGCTGCCATAAATTTCACAAACGATACGCCATTTACGAGATTTGCTCGCGTTTACCGGCCGAGGGCAAACGTGCAACTTTGAATGTTTAATTCAGTTGACGATTTGCCCCTCTAAAACTGTTTTTTAACCTGCACGGACCGTGTTTGAACAATTATTTAACATAGCTCCTAGAAGTGGCATGAGTAAGAGATGCCACAGCCCATTTCCTTATCCTCTTCTTATAGTATTTACCATCAAGTGGACATTCAGCCTTCTCGCCGACCTTAAGTTAACAAAAATAATAGTGAAAAATTGTTCAATGAAAGGTGCTGTATGTGCTCTATAGACCTTAGTAGAATAAGGGATAAGAAATTAGGACCTATACCTATATAAAAAAGGGTTCTTTAAAATTCTATTTCATAATTGTCATCATCATCATAATCATCATCATCATCATAATCAGACCTATATCACGACTATGATGAATGTATATAATTTTGGTACGTCGGTGATAATTATCAAATAATTATAATTATTTAATTTCATCTAATGAGACCTAACTAACGAAAGTTCTATAAGATTCCGTAAGATGGAATCTTCAATATTGATATAATAAATAATGGTGTAACTTAATTTCAACTTTATTACATAATTACATACATAAATATAATATATAAATTTCATTATAATCTAAATACCCTTTTTATTTAAAACGGCGATAGAAAATCTTTATTTCAAACAAAATGTAACAGCGAGTCTATGAAATTTTCATCGCGGCAAGGACATAAATTCCTCATAAATACACAAACTTCAACCATACAACTCTTGTTGGAATATGAAGCTTTATATAACCAAATAACAGTATACAAAGTTAACAGTGTCGTGGTGGAACTTCATGCCAGTGTTGCCTTTACAAAAAACACTAAATTTATAATATTGTAATCAATATTATAAAACAATTTCAATTGTAATTTTAAAGACTTTATTTCAAATTTACAATTACCTACGTTATAGAGCAAATTTTGTATTTCCCACTAGCTGGCGCCCGCGACTTCGCCTGCGTGAAAAAAGTAGCCTATCCTGTGTTCCGTACGTCTAAATGTTTATCTACCAAGTTTCATGAAAACCAGTTAATTCGTTTAAGAGTTATGGAGGAACATACATACATACATCCATACATACACACATAAAATACCTACACTTACAGATTTATTATTAGTATTGATGATTGATTAAAAATATCTACTTTTACTAAATAGACTTCTACTCTTCGAAATACTGTGCTCAAGATAACCAAGTTGCATAAACTCCGGCTAGAATGCGCCATTTTAACAAAGATATATATCTGTTGTCTCATGGCACTGCGTTTAAAGTCAGCTGTGATACATGGCCGTCTTCTATTTAAACCGCCCTTTGAATTGTTGCATTCATTCTTTAGCTCCAACGTGACATCGAGATTACAACTAGGTAGCTTTGCTTTTAATATTAAACTTCCTGTGTCTACGTTAGTGAGGTCTTTTTTACTTATATTTTGTAAGTTACGCCTTACAGTTTTAAATTTTTACAATGTGCTTTTTGAATAATTATTAGGGAAACCCATGTTCAGCAGTGGACGTTCTACGGCTGAAATTATCATTATGTATTTGAGGTACTTATACTACTTGAGTTGGATAAACCAAATTTTCTTCAGATGTCCCAATTGAGTTAGCGTACTCATGAATCTTACTCATATAATAAATCTGAATTCTGTCCCCTCTTAAGCCCCTTAAACATTTTGGAAGGCGAACATAGGCCAGCCGCCTGCGCCCGAACCTCCTCCGGGCATACCGGTTACCCTCCGGGAATATATTGAGTAGGTACATACTCAATTGATTAGTAGGGTAAAACTAAACGCCATAGTAGTAACACCGAGTTCTTTAGTCATAAACTGGCATTTCAATTGGCTGCATTAATTACCTTTTAAGAGTAGACCATCGTGACGTAACAGTATATTTATTGTTGTGAGTAAAGGACACTAAAGTCGAGACAGGACTTACCCTCTAAAATCTACAATGTAGAGTCTATATAATTAAAGTCGACAGTGCTGTGGAATACCCATTTGTGTTTCTTGTATTTATAGGCGATGGTACCATAAAGTAGATAGAGGTCAGTCTGCCTGCTAACCATTACATTACATAAAGAAAAAAATCTTAAATATATCAAAAGAGGCGCGAGCGGCAAAATGAAATGGCAACATTAAAATAAAGATAAGGTTTCAAATGCTAAAATCATTCTTTTATGTCTAGTTTCCGAAAGTAGATAAGTAGAGACTTCGATGTAATATATTACGGCTATAATCCCTAAGACTTCGCAGCAGGGAATATTATGAGGTTAAGCGACCTTCCAGACCCGTGGCATTTGCACTTAACCCTATCCCAACCTATTTGGTCGCATAGACTGTAATGGCCTCAAATAAAATACATACATACATTTATGATGGCGTTTTCCGTTAAGTAATAAAATAAAAATATATTTACATAATTCAATAATTACTAACTGTTGCAAGCGATTTTGTTTGTTACGATTTCACGCCTTATCTACTCAACCGATCTGTACAGAGTAATTACATTTTATCCAAAAAAAAGTACTGTATCTGAGGAGGGATCATCTAAAAATATGAATAAAAAATTCAACGCATGAGAAAAATATAATTATGAGCAATAAAGATTGCATAATACCTAAAAAAAGAAGCCCAGACGAAGTTGCGGGAAAATACTAGTTTTTTTTATATAAAATAGAGTAAAGAGCTCATTCTAATATTCAAAATGTGCCCTTCACTGTATACCCTATCTTAAAGTCAGAAAGACATTTACAGAAATCTTATAGAATATTGTCATTTATTTTGACGCTGACTGTCACTATTTAGTTTAAGTAGTTAGTCATGACTGTACTTTTTAAGTAAAAGAAAAAGCAATGAAAATAATTTTTTCTCTGTCAAAGGGCTTCCTAGCGGCTCTTAAACTGCAATAAAAAGATGCAGAAAATTCTAAGACTCCGTACAAAACTTGAATAAACATGAAAATGAACCATAAACCGGTCTCGATAGAGGCGGCGGAAATCAAATGATGCGATCCTCGTCCACGCCGGAAGTCTGTAGATGATGTCATTCCAAGACTTCCGGTGAACTTCGTTGCTGGCTTGAATACGAATAGAATAGAATATAATATCCTACCTATTCCCTAGAAATTCACAAAATATATATATTTTTATTATTTTTTATTAAATGGGGCCGGGCCGTATAGAGCACTTTTTTTTTCATTTATACATTGAAAACTAAAACATTCGTTTAACGATACCAAAATGTAGTTTCAAACAAGTTTCAAAGTATTAATTAAACTATTAATCGTAAAATGAAAAAATATATATAAAGTGAAATTTTAAAATTTTTTAAAAAATAAAATCAATGCTTTTTAGTCTACAAATTCTACAAATAATAAATAGCAATATTTATTCTAATTGCTGCCCTGACTGATTATGGTTGCTACGCTGCCATGAAAATGAGTACTCTTTGGCTACTCTTAGGTAACCAGAATATCCTTATCTTTTAAGTAGTAGTATATAGTAGTTTTTTTCCTTTATTTGCAATCTGCGATCGGCTATTTAGCCTTAATCAGATATTTAAGGCAGTATTTAAGGTAGTATGTAGATTTTGACGATATAATTTTAAAAGTAGGGCTAGCGCCTTAATCACAATAATTATTACAAGATTCTATTTAGTACAACCGACTTTAGGAGAATCACAGTACTTAGGCTCATTAATAAAACTTGTCATAATTTAAACAGAGCACCCTTGATGGTAATAAAGATAAGGGTGGTATAAATAGCTATAATTCTATATATTATAGCGTACTTGGGTACAATAAAAGACTTGGGTTGTGATGTATCGCGACATGACAAATACCGGCGGCTGCATACAAGAATGACGGGAAAGGAAGGTAGAAGGAAAGCGTAAAGTTAGAAGAAAAATTACGCCTTGACTGCGTTACTACTATTTCGACTCACGAAAGTTAGGGAAAATTTAAGAGATTTACTACCCACCTTCAGTTATGGAGAGACATATAAAAAGAAGATAGATTTCTAGAAAATTTAATAAAAACTATGAATTTCAAAGTCTTAACAGACATTTATGGTTTTATTTTTTATGGTTAAAACAGTCATTGTTAATTTTGTCATAGAGATAAAATAAACACTGCAAATGGACATTAATTAATATTGACTTTTCGCGAGAATAAATTCTCGAACAAAACCGTAACTGGAAACTGGGGTAAGCTAATTGTATTTTTATACTTAAGAGTTGTTTTTCTATCGCTTGCAGGTGAATTAGAATTTTTATCTGATCTGATATCTGATCTTTTCGAAATCCCTCTTTTTTGGAACAAGCGCTTTGAAACATCCATTATAATGCGCACTGCCAAGGTATGGAAGTCCCTGCCGGCGTCTGTATTTTCGATCTCATACAAGACTTTTCAAAGTTCGAATGAATAGGCATCTTCTGGGTGAGCTCGCTCCATCATAGACCTCTTCTTCGCAACACAGCTGGATGTTGGCCTAGACCAAACCCATCTCTAATAAAAAAAAAAACAAAGATATTTCATGTACTATCCATGATGATGCCGATTTTCAATGTAGAAATCTTTTTGCAAAGGGCACAGTAAATGTGTTACATTTGGGCTTCTTCCTTTGTGAAGTTTTTGGAGCGTAAAAATCCAATAAAAATCTGTGGACACTCCCCATGATCGGTGGTCGGATTTCGAATGTTTAATCCGATTTTTATTTGGTATGTTAGTTTTCGATTTACGTAAAATCTTTTCAACCCGACCCAAAGCTATCAACTTAAAAACCCATAATGTATTTGGACCGATAACTTCGATTTCAATATTTATTTCAAACGCACGAATAATGTAGCTATAGCTATAACTAGAACTCTAGAATACCAACCTGGAGTTAGTAGTTAAGTAACAGTATTACTATTTCTACTCTAATTAGTAACTTCTACTCATCGTAAGAGCAGTAGTAGCTATGCATTGAGGCAGAGGGGTACAAAAATCTTTTGTTACCTAATGTTATAAAAATAAATCTGTGTTTCATTTTTCAGCTTTCTAGACTTACTTAGTTTTTTATAAAATTCATATAAAAAACAATTAAAATCATAAAATAAAATCTATAATAATCAAAAAAAATTAAGTTGTACTTTTTGTAACGTCAAAATAACTTAAATAACGAACTGCTAACTAACTGCAAAATAACTAAAATAACTGCTTCTTACAAAATTTATATCTAAGTATAGACGGTGTTAAAATAATATTATTAATCGTTGTCTTTATTGTAAACTCTGTATATCTGTTATGATTAAAAAAAAATTAACTTACTTAAATTGTTGTATTCAAAAACATACCAACTAAAAAAATGAAATGAAGAAATAAAAGCCATTTGCAAGCAAAACTACTGTCTCACAACAGTTTTATATGGATATCCCATAATAGAAGCAATTTATCTTCAATATGTTACTGCCGCGTTTGACGGGAACCTATTACAGAGAAATATGGATGCATTGGAGACGGCTTAGTTAACAACATTGGAGTTATTACACATAGTATATCTACAAATTAGAATCACATTTTACAAAATTTTCATACTCATTAGTCATGTTCAATTAATTTGCGTGTAGCTCTTATGTTTATTATTTACACAGTATAATTTAAAGTCGCTTTCCGCGTCTGTCTGTATAATCGCTAATTCCTCCTAAACCACGCAACCGATTGTGATGCGGTTTTTATCATCAGTCAGAGAAGACGGTACTTTTCCTTGTTCCGCGGTTCCTAAATAAGCTACACCAGTAGATAATTACGGCAGTAATGCTTACGTAATAATATATTTTTAATGAAATGTTGATAGAATAATAATATTGACGTAATCCATTTTTGCAAATGTGAAATCCGTTACTTGCTCTGAATTAAGAATTTGAGTTTTATTCAAAGTTAAACTGAAATTAAAAGTTACCCAGGTTGACTGTATTTTAAATAATAAAATTGTAAATTGTGATATGAAGCCAATAATTAATATTGTTATGAAAGTAATTTCACATGTCAGCTTCGAATACCGAACCTCATGTCAGGTATTTTAATTCTAAACGGGGTATTAAGGTCTCAAGGTGCTTCAGAGTCCAATTACCTGCGTTGTACGTACTTCAATGGTTTGGTACAAAACACAAGCTTCAAACTATTATAATTGAAAGTATCACCCATCTCTTCAGGTAGCTGACTTAAGTAGTCTTTGTTGATCGATCCGTAAGGGTTTAACGATTCTGAATTTTTCCAAAAAAAATATTTCTGCAGGGCTCACACAAATATTTCTTTTTGTTCTGCCGCGATGGATTGTGTTCGCTTTGGTAGTCTATGAATAAGTTTAAGTCCTATCGGGTACATCTGTTATTAATGCAATAAGAACGTAATGCAATGTTTTTTTTTTCCTTTTTAACAAATTAACAATAAAATAAAAAAGAAGAATTTGACATTTTTAGACAATTAGACATACAAAAAGACTTGTTATCAATTTCACAAGTATCGGTAAGCTCGCAACTACTAGTTAAGCGATATCTTGAGATTTATCTAGTGTACTTAACAGTTGTTTATTAATAATCTTCAACCAAACTGCCATGAATCACTACCATGAATCCTTAATTTTAAGGCATAAAGAGCTACATAATAAAAGCAATCTGAGATAGTCCTGCAGATAGAAGCAACATAATATATTGAATTGTGCTTACAACACAGATAAATAAAACAGAAATAACAAGAGAGAGAGAATATAATATGAAGATATTGGAGTGGAATATGTCTGAGAAACTAAATTTCTTATTAAGAGATATCTCTCTTAATAAAAAATAGGATCTTTCTTAATAAGAAACATCTACATTACTACATTTCCACACTTTGAACAAAGTCTTACTTACTTAAAAAGCTAATTTCAGCTTATGAATTGGGCCAATCCTTGAACCCTGCGGTAGCTACGCCTATTCGTATTTAATCTTTAACCGTGCCGATTTTCATTTTAGTAATCCGCCCATTCCAGAAATTGTTCTCGCTAAGCCAACAAAAGACGCAATTACCATAATTACCATTCGAGCATCACAGACACTCGATCGATTTATGTACACATATTTTGAAGAGGAATGATTATAAGCAAACACTCAAACAGTTTAAATTAGGTAAAGTATTATATTGTCATCCAACACATTAGTGATTTTAAAACTTTTAACATTAGTGATTCCAAGTCATCCTGCCATCCACCCAAATTGTGTAATGAACGTGTGTAATGATCCCCAGAAATTTTATGTTTTGTCTGTATGTAAAGGTATTACTAGCCGCGCATTTTTTACGTGAAGTCAAAGCCTCATGCTTAAGGTTTCTTAACTTTAAAATAATGACGCCGTATAGTCCATAATCCACATTATTATTTATTATGAATATTTGTGCAAGAATTACTGTGAAGGCATCGACTAAATGTCATTATCTTCTGGTTCGGGACTCCCGCGGGAATTTAGTAGACTATTAAAGATTTGGAAAATTATGGGGGAGGCCTATGTCCAGCAGTGGACGTCCTACGGCTGAGATGATGATGATGATTAAAGATTTGATCACTGACTGGCTTCGTATGGAATCCAACATGTAGTATCTTTGACGGCCAATGTGATTAGTCTTCACTTGCGACATGCAACCACTGAAATTCATTGCATGGATTTTTGAATTTAAAATGTCAGACCCTTGAAAATGATGAATATTGAAAATTACCTTCATATTGACCTCAAAACTTAGTTTACATGAAGAAGCATTAAGAAGTTCTAAGTAAAATACTCGCCGTTTGTAAAATCTACGTATATGAAGCTGCTCAAAGTGAATGGACAAATCCTTTATAGAGTTTACTTATGCTTCATAGGACCCCGAACCAGATATTATTTCTGATTGGCGCCATCACAGACACATTTATACAACTTCCTGGTCTCTAAATCAACAAAAACAGTTTCTCGGTAGATGTTAAACTATTTATTCAGATCGGCTTATGCATAGCATTTATAAAACATCAAATGAAACCAAAGCAGCCACTTTTAATGGAAAGACACGCCCGTAGCGGTAGTAAAAACATTATTTTGCCCTTATTTCCTACCATTAACAGCTTCTACAAAAAAGTATCAAACTGGCTCGCGAAAACCACGATCCAAATAGAATTCCGTTTTAGTTTTTCTTGTTAAAAGAAATCAAGAGACTTTAAAATCGGGATTTCGAGTAATCTCTCTTTTTATTACCTCGAACGCTAGAATTTATGTGACAACCTAAAGCAAACCTTAAGCATTAGATTTTAGGGCTGGAAATGGTTCATGGCCATTTTGCTTCACTTTTATGTCCCCAGTTTTATTAATCACAAACAAATCTTTATTTTATAGAACATAAAGTTCAACTTTGCGTGTTATGTGTCTATTTAATTTTAAATCTTTGTCTAATTCCTCGAGTGATGGATTCACTTTACGTTTTCGGTGGCTTTGTTTTTGGAAACAACAATTTGAGGTTTGGATGAGATTTATTTTTATTTGTTCTTATTTTCTCAAAGCTATGATTGGATCTAAAATAAATAAACCAAGATCGTGTTGTTAACTTTGATTGTTGAGTGGTTAACTTTATTTTTGATAATTAATCTTTTCGCTTCCGCTTTTAATCTTCTATCTACATTTTTTCTTTAAAAATAAGAACCTATTTCTTTTTCTTTGTTAACCTAACCAACAATATATCTCTGTTCTTAACTTAAACGGTTTTTCTTGAACTTCCTGTTTGTTTCAGAAGAAGTGCAGAGAAAAAACTTTGTGTGGGAACATAATAATATATCCACCATACATCCGTCAGTGCCCTTTTATTGAATCATTTAATCAGTTATAACTTTCATTTTATGTACTCGCCAAAATTTTATATACACTCTGGTGCAATGAAATCGCACATGTAAAGATTTTTTGAAAAATATTGTTTATTTTTTTTATTTGAAAAGACATATATATTTTTTTTTAAGTGGGATGAAAGGCTATTTCAATACCTATTCAATGATACCATATAAGCGGTAATAAGTTTACCTTACTGCCGAAAAGAGAAGCAAAAACAACAAATACATTTTTATCAGCGGATTTTTGCTTAACTAAAAAGTTCGAAAATTGGGGATTATTAAAAAAAATCACAAAATGTAGTGAAAAAACATTTATTAATAAGAAGTGTTACCCCCTCTTGCCCAAATAACCGCTTGACACCGGTTTTCCATAGACTCTATTAAGTGTTTGACAAAGTCTTGTGGTATGGCTTCCCATTCCTCCTTTAGCGCATTTTGTAGCTCCAGAAGATTGGCTGGAGCAATATTTCTGCCTCTTATTTTTCTTTTTAACTCGTCCCATAAGTGCTCGATCGGATTAAGGTCCGGGCTTCGAGCTGGCCACTCCATCACGGGGATATTTACCTCTTGCAAGTATTGTTGTACTATAGCAGCTGTATGGGGTCTTGCATTGTCATGCATAAAGAGAAAGTTCTCTCCAACAAAACCGCTAAATGGTACGACATGTTCCTGGAGAACTTCCTCAATGTACCGCTGAGATGTCAATCCTCTTGTTTGTCGCCTGATATTGGCCCCCGTGATGAAGACAAGCTCAGTTTTCGCTTCGAGTGAAATGCCTCCCCAGAACATACACGAACCACCGCCGTATGCCACACGTTCTGTGATGCAACACTGGGAGAATCTCTCTGTAGGCCTTCTATAGACCCTTCCTCGACCATCATTGCCGTGAAGACACATCCTGGACTCATCTGAGAACAGGACTGCTCTCCATTGGTCGAGTGTCCAGTGCACATGTTCTTGTGCAAATTGAAGACGGTCGCGGCGGTGAGCTGGTGTTAGATTAGGAGCATTTACTGACCTACGCGCAGTCAGGCCACCTTCGGCAAGTCTTCTTCTAACTGTCCACCGGCTGACTTCCACTTCACGTACCTCTTGAAGGTGTTGTGCAAGATCAACGGCAGTCAGTCGTCGATTTCGCAATGACGTCGTTACGAGAAATCGGTTGTCCCGTTGAGTTGTAGCTCTGGCGCGACCAGATCCTCGTCGCCGTTCATAGCCACCAGTCTCCCGATAGCGCTGGTATACACGACGAACTGAATATCGGCTGATATTCAACTGTCTAGCTACTGCACTCTGGTTCTGGCCTGCTTCAATTAGAGCAACGACTTGAGCGGCTTTTTCCGGAGTAGTATCCATTTTCTTCAGAATGTTGCAACTGTAGTCACTAGGCGTCCTTTCACGTAGAGCGTTGAAATGCAAATGATGACGTTTTACTCAAAACAGGCCTTTTTATACCTGCAATTGCTATCGCAAACTGCAGTGCGCTAAGTAAGCAATTTTGGGGTTTGTTGTTTTTGCTTTCCTTTTCGGCAGTAAGGTAAACTTATCACCGCTTATATGGTATCATTGAATAGGTATTGAAATAACCTTTCATCCTATTGTAAAAAATATGTGACTTTTTAAATAAAAAAAAAATAACACCATATTTTTCAAAAAAATGTTCACATGTGCGATTTCATTGCACCAGAGTGTATTATCCCTTATGTTTATTTATTATATTATATTATATTTGAAACACGAAACATTAATTTTAATGGAATATCCTTATTAAAATTTATTTTTAAATGTTGCATTCCAATATAACTTTTTATAAATAAAATATCTGTTCACAGTTTTGGATAACCTATACATAAATTCAGCGAATGAAGAAATTAATTTCACTTTATCTAATAATGTTGAAGACGAGCGTGAATTTTATTTCGTTATTGTAACACGCCTGAAGGAAGACACCTCAAATATCACACGAGTACATGCCACTGAATACATTAGGCTCTGCAAATTATGTTTGAATATCGCGAAGAAAAAGTGCGGAAAGCGTTTATTTTGACGATATGTTCATGCGAAGTGTTGAGAGTAAAAACGGGGGAGTGGCGTCGTTAGTACACGCTTTCGACACATAACAACCGTAAAAATAAAAAAAAATGAATATTATATTTTATCGTTTTACGGTTGAACACGGTTTTGCTATACCGTGTATCTTTTAGCAGCAAAAATAACATGACAGAGTGAAAACCCCATTTTATCTCTCGGTTATACAGTCGTTGACTGGAAGTAACTCACGTAACAAGCCTTCGCTTGGTAACACTTCGATTTAGTTTTGTATCTCTACTGTCAGTAATACTATGGCACAAATATGGATCAATTTTATCAATGTAATGTCAACTGGTTTTTTATAGATATGTTGGTTCTTGATTTTTACCCAATCACATATTCGATGAAACTTGACATTCTGGCAATATTGTTTCTATTGTAACACGGGAAGAATTTAGTGCTGTTATTAATATTTAGATGATGTAAATGCTGTGGCACTTTATACTATACTACTATATTATTAACAACTTAAATACGTATGGTCAAAAATAGTACCTATTAAAAGTGTTGGTAATGCTGCAAAAAGTATGTATTAAATTTTACTTATCTTGTATACATTTAGAGGGAATAATAAGTGTGACAAAAATGTATAAAACTGATTAGATGTAATAGACTTGTGCAGCACCTATTTTGACACATAGGAACATTCTGTTCAGAATTATGAATATGTTTGAAATTTTGTTACGAATAGGAATGTTATGAAAACCATGATTTCAATTAATGAAAACGCGAAACCATTGTCAGTCAAAGTAGAATATTAAAATGAAATATATAAGTGGGTCACAATAACATGAAATGATAATGAAGAAAATTATGCACCATCACTTTGAAGAGTCCTCCGAGCAACCTTCCGCATTAAAAAGAGCAAATACACTTCCTTACCTAAACCGACAACAATGAATCTTTGGCTAAACGAAATAAAGTTGATTTTTCTTTTGAATAAAACGGGAAGCCTCTTCAAATGTGACTTTTAATAACCGTAAAAAATTGTCTAGTCGGCATAATCAGAATCCTTTCTGGACAACAAAACAATCAGGGGAACACAACTTTGCAATTAACCGTCGAATCTATTCTCTCTCGTTGGAAGTTTGGAGAGATGGGATTCATTTCAAAGTCTCATACTTATAATGAATTACCGTAACCCAAAATTTGTTAAGAAAATTCTCATACAATAAAACATCGCTCATACTTGACTTAAAACTTTTCTGAAAGCACCAAGTAGACCACTAATTTACTAAAAATGAGTTAAGTTCATAAGCTTGACGGATTATAGCTCTTAAAAGGAACAGGTATTTTTTTTATTATATTATTAAACCTAAGTTTAATATGAAATGTTTAATTCGTTTTCTAATTTACTTACAATTACAATAAATTGTTTTTAACAAGCGAATTTTTTTTCTATTAATATTTTATAAATTTGACCTAATACACCTAAGTATTCTTTTAAAGTAATTTACCTGTCTTCTGAGACATTTTTAATGACAAATATGTCAAGGGAAATATTTTGTAATTTATAAAACATTTTTGGCACCATGATACTTCTTCCATTACTATAAAAGGGTACCGAATCCCTCAAGAGTTCTTTGTTTCACGAGAATACTTAACAAGAGCTCCGCCAAAAAGTTGGCATCGATTCGCATGATGAATAACGAGGTAAAATTTGAGTTGAGAATACTACCCATTAGAGCTAAGAGAAATGAGTGTTTCCGATCTTTAAATTTATTTAAATGTTTACTTTTTCAAAAGACAACCCATTAAGTAGTTACCAGTTGAAGATCTTTCTTTTGACAACCATACTATCTAACAATTACTAGTCATTTTAAATGTCGGCAAACTGTTGGTTGGTGGCAACTTTTCGACATAAGACCTATTTATTGTCTGTTTTGATTATCAGTTTCAGTTTTAATCTACCTTAGTTAAATAAGTGTTGGATTGCTTATCCAATATCTCTTAGTCCTTCAGATTTTAAATTAAACACTCTATGTAGATCAAAGTTAGACCGGTATTATCAGGTTTACCTCCATCAGACATGATTCCAACTTTAAATTTCCTGGTAATGCCTTAGCGAACGGAAACGTTAGTTTTGGTGAATTTGATCTCGCACTGTTTACTGTGGAAATTTCCCGTTCATATTCCTTCAGAACTGCAAGGCTGGTTTTATTTTTCTTTCATATATTTTTGCTTACAAAATAAGGTGGTTACACATTGTAGACAGTTTTCCTGATGAAAAGGGAAAATTGTCGAGTAAAATGCGCACCTACGCTGATCAAATATGAAAGAGGTCTATAGGGATGGCACCCTCCCGTGTCGACTCTAATCATCTGTCCACACGTTGGTTCAAATGACTTTGTAGAAGATACAAAAAAAAACGATCGGATTGAACAACAAAAACAAGCCAAGATTGATTGGACAAAAGAATTAAATTTTCAAGCATTTTCTTGTTGTTGTTTTGTTGAATTCATTTTGTTATTACGCAAAAGTCTGGCTGATAAATTTTATACAAGTGTAGCTATAGTTATGACTGCCGTGACTAAACAATGTACAACAATTGATTTTATTCAATAATTTTATAATGTTTACAAACGGCTCCTAAATAATTTCTGTTTTGCTTTTTATTATTATGTATGTAAATTTGCATACTTAATACCTTTGCAAGGGTTGTATTTTTTAGAATAGAATAGGTAGAATAGAATACATAGGTACATAAAAAAAAACTTAAAAGATACACACAAACGTCCCCTGCAACAAACCGGCTCCAACTCAGCATAATGCAGGTTTTAGAAACCTGCGCTGGTCTTCCGTTTTTTTTCGATATTTTTAGAAAAATATATTGCGCTGTGAAAACATTAACATTAGAATTTCTGTTACTAAAGAACACTTTGCGTTTAGAACATTTTGGGTTCAAAAGATTTTACGCTCGAGACATTTTGCGTCTAATCCGTGTTAAGGGATAATATAGTGTAATTTTTTTTTTATATATATCTTGTTTCTATTTCAAACTGTGTATATCGTTGTCCGCAGGGGTGGTGTTAGCCTAAGATGGTGTTGGCGCTGGTGGTCGGATTGTTGTGCGTGTGGGGTCGATTGACTGTCGCCAACCCTGATGCGAAACGGCTGTACGACGACTTGCTCTCCAACTACAATCGTCTGATCCGGCCCGTAGGCAACAACTCAGATCGGCTCACAGTCAAAATGGGACTGCGGCTTAGTCAACTTATTGATGTTGTGAGTACATTTTTCAATCTTCATATGTTTTCTTGAGGTTTTAACGAATATAAGCCGCGTGCATTGTCACCAGTGTATCTATTATATTTTGACACCGAGACTAAAGACACTCAAATAGTGTGGCATCTTACATTTTAGGTACTGAGCTCAAAACCATCATTAACCTAACGAACGTTTTCCAATTTCCCCATCTCTTCCATAATTCTACTGTAGTCGGCAGCGCACTAGCGCCACCTCTAGCGTTGCTTGTGTTATAGGCGATAGTTTACTTGATGGTAGCCATCTACAATCAAGTGAACCGTCAGCCTGTCTTCCAATCTTAACATAAAAAATTTAAAAATATACATTATTGTATGTATATTACATAAAAGTCTTCAATTGGCAAATATTGTCTTATTTAGATATCAAAGTAAAGAAAATATGGTCATGTTATTTTTCAATAACTTTATACGTAATTCCTTTAATTTAATGTAATGTAATTTATCTGATTTTTTATTTCCTGGTAAGTTGAAAAAAAATGTAGTTTATTTTAAATTTTAACACTGGAGAGTAATATATAGTTTTAGATTGCGCATCCACTGTTTGTAGCTACATAGTTCGTGAGCTAGCAATGCGTTTAAAAGTTTCAACTTAATGTTAAAAGTTACCTTTTATATTAACACAACAACATAGCACCAGTTTTTTTACGGCTCAGATTTACGTGATCCTGCGTTAGATTTTTGTTTTAAAAAAAAATATACCTCAACTTTTAGTACTTAAAACTTTTAATAAAATGTATTTTATTCGCTTTAAATCCTTCAATATAAGAATGATGTCTCTTTAAAAAAAATTAAACAGCCTTTGTCTAACTCCTCTTATTGTTAGTCGAAGACTAGCCAGCCTAGCCACTAGACCAAACGTGTCGTCTTATACACATCTTACATACCTAGGCGTACTTTATCCAGAACCAACTTTCATCCAGAAAAAAGTACTGTTGTCGAGGGATCATCAAAGAATATAAAAAAATCAGCGCATGACTGATTGTAGGTATAGATTATTACTCATACAATATATTTTTATCAGGCATGATTTTTTTCAAGAGCGTCATGGACGAAGTCGCTAGAAAAAGCTAGTAGGTATTTAATAAACATCCGGGCAGTTAGGTGGAAATAGAAATGAAAGATAAATAAAAAGATGAAGTTTTCATTTTAACGCAATCAGGTTAACTCGGCGACTATCAACGGCAGCCAGAACTCATTTAACTAAGCCGCACACGATGTGCTAGAAATTGAATTCGATGCCTGCAACGGCTATTCATGTATAAAGTTTGCCATACCAACACGAACTACTAGTGAGTGTGCAACCTCGTTCCTTATCAAGAATTCCTTTTTTTTTTTATTGCCTACTAAGTATTTCAAAATAAAAAAAAATGAAAATAGTAAAAACATATTTGAATTCTGAGGTGGTTTATTGGTTTAAAAAAACTATTCTGAAAACTAGAAGAAAATTAAAAAAAAAAAATACACAGTAAATCTATACTAATATTATAACTCTGAAGAGTTTGTTTGTTTGAACGCGCTAATCTCAGGAACTACTGGTTCGAATTGAAAAATTCTTTTTGTATTGGATAGATCATTTATCGAGAAAGGCTTTAGGCCATATAACATCACGTTGCGACTAATAGGAGCGAAGAAACAGTCGAAAATCTGGAAAATTATTCATCTTTGAGGGCTTCCGTGGCGTGCTCTGCGAAAACCGTTCTAGATACCCAAATGATTCCCAAAATAACTATTCCACGCGGACGAAGTCGCGAGCATCAGCTAGTTTTATTCATAAGTTTTAAATATTGCTGTTCATTGCATTCAATGCACCATTATTTTTGTCCTGCTCATAAAATGGCTGCAATTAAACTATCAACAATCACGTAGGTACACAATAAAAGGGAGCTACAATACAACATTACGAATGAGATTTTCTTAACAAAGCTCCACACAATTTCGTTTTAGCTCTACACCAATTATATTACTATAGCGTTGTATGGCCACTAAACACAACATCGATAACATAGTAAGTATAGTCATTTGGTGCTAAATAAAGAGGTTAGGTACTTGAGAATTTTTCCAAAAGGTTTGAAAATTGCTCTTTCCAAATTTATACTTTTCCATCTTTTTGCGCCGCCATATTGAAAAAATGGCGCTTAATTTTTTTTGACAATTCCGACATATCACCTTAAAATAAATTATAAATTAAACTAGAAAGAAACGAAACCCCTATACCTAATTTATGTGATATTAAGCTGCATATTAAATTAAAAAATATATCGTTAAAATCGCTTGGCTAAGCTGAATATCGCTGATTTAATGGCTCCAAATATACGTTGAGGGCTTTACACCATTTTCGCATTGTGCCCGAGACAGGAACGCATTTGTTGTAATTATCGTAGAGTAGTCGGAATTTTAAACACAGATGCAACGTAATACGTTCTTATTTAATGTTATTTTAGCAAAACTGTATTCAAGGTTTAAACCCTCACGTAAAAATAAGGTTTACTGTTTACACAAAAGCTTTTAACATCGTAATATAATGGAGCACAATACACATTTTTGATATAAGTAAAATCCTGAAAATACTTAATTATGATTTTGAAAATTAACTGCACTCGTAAATGTTGCTTTTCTTTGTCCGTTTTGTTTGAAGTTTTGAACGTGTTTTTTTAATAATATATCAAGACTTTTCAGAATGAGTAAAGTATACTTTGACTAAATCTCAAAGAAAAAATTACATTAAAATAAGTAGTACCTACTTAATGAGAAATTTATTAATCGGTTGTTGTAATTGAACAAACATATAAGTAGTTTGTCCCTGTTATACTAAATCTGAATGAAAGAGACAAACGATCGTTCTTCTTCAAAAATATTTCATAGATTTTTCCTCTTTATAATGTATGAGCAATAATAACTGAATAATAAAGAATGAATAATGCAATAAAGTTGAATAAACACCAAAGAAAAAGAACAACAGACGAAGTCGCAGGCAAAAGCTAGTATAATATAGTTTTAATCGGTTAACAATCTAAGTTTGATAAAAAAAGTATTTCATAACCATAATTCTAAATTAAATTTTAAATTTAACAAAAAAACTGTTAAAATTTATTCTATTTTTTTTTTCGTAATACATACCAAACAAAAGAAGTTCAAGTTACATTAATGTCAGAAATGATTTCTATAGTAAATTAAGTATTCCATTTAAGTTCGAAGACAAATACAAATACGTCTGCAGTTTGATCTGTGAAGAGGCAAATATTTTGATTCTGTCTGTATGAGAGGGAACAATGCTTCGTGTCTTAGCTTAGTACACAAAGGAAAGTCAAAGCTTGTAAACTTCTTGCCATCGGTTTCAATCATCACTACATATTATAAAACAAAGTCCTCCGCCGCGACTGTCTTTCTGTCTGTCCCTATGTATGCTTAGGTCTTTAAAACTACGCAACGGATTTTAATGCGGTTTTCACTAATGGATAGAGTGGTTCTCGGGGAAGGTTTTAGTGTATAATTTACAAAGTTACGCGGGCGAAGTAAGATTATAAATGAAAAATCAATAAGATTGTAAGCAATAATCATAATAGCAGATTAATTATAATCAATAAGATTTTATATAGAAACTTGTAAGGGAGCATTTGGCTAACCACAATCTCGGATCATATCAATCTTAGAACATATCAGAGACAAACAAATCTCGTGAAAGACACAAAATGTTTTCGCCAACTCTGTTGATATGCGCTTTAAAAATGGATATGACAGCGAATATCAGTGAAATAATTTTTGTTCTATACTTCTATCTATATTATAAAATAAAATAAATTTCTAAATATAATTGTATGAGTTGCTAATTAAACAAGCGTTTCGTAGTTTGGCAGTATTTTATATGAAACAAATTATTATTATAAGAAATATTTATCTAGGTATTAAAAAAATTTATTATATAAAATGTAACATAAAATTGAAACGAATTAAAGCTTTATTGACTCTTAACAAAATCACGTAGCCATTATGAAATAAAACAAAAGATAAGAAGAGAGGTTGAGGTTGAATCGCTTTCATAAGTTTGCTAAGAAAACACAGCCAATGAGAGATGAAAGCAGGTCTATGACCTTTGTGTGTGTTGGAACAATAACTCAGAGCAAAAACGCTGCATCATTCCCCCATAGCACAAGACGTGAGAGAAATATAATGATTTCATTTATATCTAATAGAACGTTTATTATTGTACTGAAGTAGTTTAGATTAGTTGTTTTTGTTGTGAGTTTTCAAGTTATATTTTATTTCGCTATAGGATAAAATATATATTTATTATTTCATCTCTATAGCGATTGTCAGGTCATACGAGTACAACCCAATTTCAATTTCAATTGCTTCTTCTAATTATAGACGTTTCTTCTAATACATATTTATTTATTTATTTATTTATTTATTTATATTTAAAATGTAATCGGAATATAAACTTTATATTTGGAATAAATATTTATCTCCTCCTTTGTTTGTCTCGAATTCAAATTAAATCCGTACTAATATTATAAATGCGAAAGTTTGTATGGATGTATGTATGGATGTTTGTAACTCTTTCACACAAAAACTACTGAACCGATCACCATGAAATTTTGCATACCGTTGTCTGGGACACCAGAAAGGACATAGGGAACCTTTCATCTAGAAAAAAAGTACTGCTCCCGAGGGATTATCTAAAATTAAAGAAACTAACTCCGGGATAAGTATAATAGCAATAACGATGTCAGGCGATATATTGCTTTTTCAACGCGGACGAAGTCGCGTGCACCAGCTAGTGAGGCATACAGTGAGAAATTTAAAATTACTTCCTCACAACACTCGGGTAATATTATTTAATTTAATCTAACGTGACTTCTTATATATGTTTTGGAAAACAAATTTTTGTGCAAAATGTTAAAGTTTACCTTTGAAAACAACCTTTTGAACCAAAGCGTTCAGACAAATATGCGATCTTCATAGAGTTGGAGATCCCAATAAACTTGCATCGAGACCGGTAGCTGCTGAATAAGATATTTCTAAATAACCAAAGTGCATTCATTACTATTCGGCGAAACATACTCCAATGTAATGAAACTACACCAGCGGGAAAAAATCGATATCCTAATACAATTATTGTTTTCATCTGTTCCGTTTGTATTGGCAGTAGTGATTTTTATGTACTGGGTTTTATTATAGAGCTCGCTGGTCGAGTACCTATTGAAGATGTTTCCCTTAAGACCCTTAAGACGTAAGTGTTTTAAATAAAATAACTTGGTCTATTCTTCTTGTCTTCCTTAAAGCTTTGTCATAGCATAGCATATTTTGTCGAAAAATTTGTCAAAAATACATGTAAAAATATGTTTGGATATATAGAAAAATATAACGTAAATATAAAATGAGATAAATAAACTTTCGAACTAAAAATGCATTTTCAAAGACTTAGTTAAAGAAACACAATTTGACTTCTACAAAGTTGATCTTTCTCGTTCAATAAAGCTCTCTGCAAGTTCAACAGTGTGTCTAAATGAAAAGAAATATTAGTTAAACAATACGAAAGTTAATTACAAAAGTCTCTTTGTACGACAAATTAAATGTTTTATTATTCGTAGAAATTTTTTAATACTGTCCATTATTAAATGGATTCGCTCGCTAATGAAGTCTGCTTAAAGTTCATATTTAGTTATGTTACTGTTTCCTGAAAATGTTTGAATTATTTGAATTATAATATTGTTGGTCAATATTATAATTATTAGTCAATAATTACTAAAATCTCAATAATTACGTTTTACCAGTTTGTTAGAACTTTCCAAAAGGTAATTGTTTTACAGATTTATTTTGTTGTTTTAACAATAATGTTTTACAGCATCGACGATGACATGTTAAGGTTATCAAAACTAAGCGAATTCATCTCTATACAAAAACAAAGCCTGGTTTTGTCAAAATAAAATCGTTACACTAAGTTCAGTTCAGTTGTCAATACAATTTTTAGCTTGGAATTCCAAACGGTCAAACAAACAAGTATACTGAAACTATCTACATTATTATGCTGTTTGTGTACAGCTGAAATTGCAGCGAGCTACCAAAATGCTTTCTTCCTTGGGGCATGTTCTGTGCCACAGTATCGAAAGCAACCGCCGAGAGACTATTAAAATCAAAGTAGGTATTAATTTTCATATACACTTCGTGAGAAAATTAAGGATGAGAGAATATTTAGAATTTACCTACTATTTAAACAATATTATTTTTGAAATTTATTCATTCGTTATAAATTTAATTATACATGTATTCAGTAGGTATGTATTGAATTGCACATAGATTTATTTAGGTAGGTATATAAAATTGTAAAATTCAAAATTCTTCAAAAATATGTTTTTATATAATATCGAGTTTAGATAGGGGCTATTAAGAAAAACGTTAGTCCCAAAATATACCTCATTGGCTTGATATAAAGCGAATTATATAAAAATCAACTGTATATTATCTACTAATTTGAAGAGAGAGCGCAGATTTTGTAAATTTATTTTTTCACGTCATAATATTTTTTTTTAAAGTACCTACATTATAAGAAATAATGAATAATAGCCTAATACCTTCAATTCCACTTGGGAAAACCCTAAAAATGTTTTACGGTAAATTTAGTTTGGTTTGATATAGATTGTTTTCTGTCTTGTTATACTGTGGCAATAACATATATGCAGTAGTGTGGCCACAAAACCAGCAAGCGTGAGAGTCTTAACTCTCAATCATACTGTCGGAGCTGTCTTATATAAATCTTGTAGGTTTTATGTACGTGTTAGCATCTTACTCCTTCTATCTCTAGCTGAGTCTAGCTAATAGTGTTTTTGACATTTTATATAAGTTTATTAATTTATTTTATTATGTTATTTGAATTTATAATTTAATAAAGTAAAGAGTCTCTGTGTGATTTGGAATTAAAAATTGTTTTTAAAATGTCAAGGTTCGTCCTCAACACCAACAAAACGCTGTTAACTGTTACACAAAGGTACCGGATTCGACTCCTGACAAGGTCTTCTATGGATACAAACTTTTCCCTATGTAGATTTCATTTTATCCCCATTGAGTGTTGTCATTAATTAGTTACCAAAAATAAGTATATTGTAGTCGTAAATTGAGGCGTACTCAACAGTAAAATGTAGTGTAAACTTACATGTAGTTATTCCTTTTTAAAGGTAATTGTTCCTTTAGATACACGAAACAACTGACGTTATAATGTTTCTAAACTATCCTTAAAGGTTCTTTTCTAATCTAAAAGAATAGTTCATTTTAGCTAATACTACATTTTGACTACCGCCCGACCTAACAAAGACGAAGGCTAGCTGTGAAAAGTTAGTCTCCATAGTTGACCTTGTCAGAAATTGAACTTGGGACTTTTGAGTAACAGTGCTAATTATAAACCTTATAAACCTCTGTTTTTTACGTAACAAGCCCATATGTAAGTCATTAAATTAAATAGGTTTCAGAACTAATTTCACACAGTATATGTATACAGATTCCTTTAGAAAAAAACATAATATAATCCGTACTTTTCATTGGCATAACTCGTTCGTTTATCGAAATTCACAAGGGCCTTGTGTGAAAAACTAGCGTCAGTTGAGTGACTAATGGCTGACTGGATGTGGCCCGACATGAAATACATTGCTTCGCTCGGTTGGTTGATTAAATTATATTACATTGTTATATGTACGTCTGGTATATTTCATTTGTTATTAACTCTGTGATGTATTAATATTTAACTAATCCTAATTTATGTCTTAAGCACATTAAAAAATATATATTAAACTTTAAAAAAAATACTTTTCAATTATTGTAAACAAAATTCTGGTATTCCTAGGTATTTGTTAAATTTCTTGCAATAGTTTTTTCAATGAATCTTAAATCTATCAGGCTCTTCCTTTAAACAAATATTATACATATTTTTTTATCAACTGTCGAGCTTTAGTTTTATCAATACAATAATTGAAACAATATTTTTTTACTTTCGACATGATAATGGTTGAATTTCGACCAGTACAGTGAGCGAATTAAGATAATATGGATTAAAAAAATTATTTTATAATATCGTTGGTGGGGCAAAGAAAGGACAAGACAGACTTACGTAATAATTTAACAGGTTCGCCTGCTCCTTCAGCGCTGGTTCGTTTCCACCATAATCCACGAGAGTTTTTTGTTGATTAGCGTTTACTTCATATAAGAGTTATCACATACCACACACACGCGTACAGAGTAATTTTAGAGGATAGATGCGAGCGCGGCGACAACTTGTAATCGTCTGTCTTGATTTGAAGGTAGGAAAAGGGAATAAAAATATATAAATATGTGGGTATATATATAAAACGGCGTCAACAAGCGCCATAACACAGGTTCAAGAAAACACGAAATAACTTCCACTTTAAATAAAAATATGCAAAAGTAAATTCAATATAATTTAAATATACTATTCGGATATACTGATCCTTTATTTACTCTAGACATAGAAAATATTTCGTTATAACAATAACTATAACAGTAACAGTAAAATCAAAATTTACTACAAAAGCGGCGAACGACAGCTGGCGCGCAGATGTCGAAAACCTTTGTTTTTGATCATTTTTATACATGCATTTTCGAATGTGAAGCGCACGGACTGAAATTTATATCTTTATGCACATATTAAATCAGTTTATTGATGACAGAATAGCGGCTTCAATATTAGTTCTTTCTTATACAATGCTTTTTCTTTCTTCTTTTTTATACAAACCCGTGTTAGAAATGAAGACGTAATTTTTTTCATTTTTTTTTTAATTTTATTTTACAACGTAAGTAGTCTCCTTTTAGCCTTATATACTTTTCACAACGTTTTGCGATGTTAATATTTGGAAGCGTCACCGGACATCAAGTTGCAGCACCTGTGTCGTTGCTTGTGCTTATAGGTGACGTTCTGTACTGTATAGTTTTTCTTTTTACTTAATTCGTTTAATACCTTTGTGTAACGGACTGTACATTATGCTAGTGGGCGAGTTGTCTATTGAAATAATAGGTAAAAATCAAACATGATAATTCGCCCATTTGGGCGAGTAGTCCACTAACTCTTAGCCACGTACCATCAAGTATACCGTTAACATAAAAAAAAGTAAATATATTTCTAGTTATTATTAATGTCATGGCAACTTATTGGCTAACACTACAATACAATACCATGACTATGTAGAGTAAGTAGAGTAATAACTATATTCCTGGGGCTTGCTCAATAATGCAACATTGTGTAAGGATGAGTCGCTAACATCAGTTTGAGGAAAACGTCCCGAGGCGATCCTGGCGGAGCTATTATGCGAGAAGCACACATTGAAATTCCGCTTCGCCATTCTAGTCTGTATTGGAACGAATTACTGTTTAAATTACCATAAACATCTGTGACATAGGAACTAGATGTCTACCGAAATTTAGGTTTACATTGGTACAGTCGGGGTATGAAAACCTTTGTCAGTTTTAAAATGCATTTCTTTATCAACTCATAGACTCTTAGTTCTTCCTGATCTGCTCGTGAAGCCAGAAACAGGAAAAAATGGAGAAGCATCGCCGCAAAGAGTGTGCGACTTAAAATAGACTCTTAGTACCTTTTGAAACTAAAGCACTAAGCGGACAACACAGAGATGTTTGAAATGCAGTTTTGGCATGACTGATAATTTCCCTCGTGCAAGGAAAAGTCAACTTTAAAGTGACGAACCTTTTTTTTTAATCCGACTGTACATGTAGGGCAAAATTTTGAGTTATGAAGCGAAAATAACATTGAATATTGTTATGTATTTTGTGTTTTATATTTCATTTTATTGGGCATTTATTTTTTAAGTCAAAAATGAACTATGAAGTTACCAGAATAGCCTATTAAAATTTACCAATAAAAACCATAAACCATTTTAGTATTGAGTTTCATATAAAAATAAAGCTTTTTCATTATTAAAGATCTCCAGTAATATTTAATCTGATATGTTTTTATATTGCTATTAAAGTTCGTCGTAATATGAAGTTTTATCCAATTTCGGAAGGAATCCAGAACAGAAGCAGCGCTTAGGAAACTCAGAGATATCTTCTTTTTCAAAATTCCTCAGTGACTTAATACAATGGTTTCAGACCATGTATATATAATACTAGCTGGTGCCCGCGACTTCGTCCGCGTTCTGGATGAAAGGTACCCTATGTCCTTTTTGGAGTCCCAGACAACGTGTATGCAAAATTTACAACGCCATCTAGGGAATTCTGTTTGAAGCAATGTAGTACTCTAATTCATCTAAAAGTTAACAGATGGCACTACATGTTATAAAATTACATGTTAATAAAATTAAAGCTGCTGCCCGCGACTTCGCCCGCGTAACTTAGTAAATTATGTACTTAAACCTTCCTCGAGAACCACTCTACCCATTAGTGAAAACCGCATTAAAATCCGTTGCGTAGTTTTAAAGATCTAAGCATACAAAGGGACATAGGGACAGAAAAAGCGACTTTGTTTTATACTATGTAGTGATGTTACCAGTAATAATACTGATCAAAAAAAAATTTGATCATTTAGCTATCGAGTGCTGTAACTAAATTTTGGATGTAGATTGATAATATAAATGTAGCTACAGCATCAAACTGTGTATGATCACATTTCTGAATTGGCTCCCACTCTGTGGAAGCAAATTTGAAGACGTATTACCTTCAAAACTAGTTGGTTTTAAACTACTTATATACACAATGACCTGTCTTCCATAATACATAATATCCACATCAATTCATTTGGAGTATTTGCAGTTTGCGTTTTCGTGGCACGGCTCTTTGTCGTTATTGTGAGCAGTAAACTTAAACTATGGCCTGGCACGTAACATGTTATTCTATTAGGTTTTACTGACTCGTACCGTGTCCGTGCCAAAAACAACAATAGCGTTATAGTGTACTCGTATTAATGTGAGGAAGTTTTGTGATTTCCTAAGCAATATTTACTTCAATTGAAGAATTGTTGAATTGTATTGTTCATTTTTTTTACGTATGTGCCTGATGCCTGATGGGTTCGATCCTCGCTCAAGACAATTGTTATGCATGAATATGTCTGTTTGATTTAGTATCACTGTTTTCTATGTATGTTATATTTATCAGTCGACCAGTTTAGTCAACAAAAAAAGTTATATATAAATATTTTTATGTAAAACTTTTATTGTGTAAAATAAAATAATACAGATTGAAGTGAGATCAAAGAAACGAAATTAAATTAAAAAAAGGTTTGAAAAGTGTTCTCTGAAGAAATTTACTTTATAGAAATCAGAACTGTACTGCGGTATCGAAAGGCCAATGACCGAGCCATCGCTAAAATTGGAGAATCCATTCCTCTTGAATTCAAATCAAAGTTCGGTTTGCGATTGTTGGAACGGTGAAGTGTCCAAAAATAAATTAAATTTATTATTTGAATTAAGACAAACAGTTTTTAAATGCAAAGGTTGGCAGACAGGCTGACGGTCCACTTTATTCTATAAAAACTGATATTCTTAAATGTTTTAAATATATCACTTGTTTAACATCTGTAAAAACATATGTTTATAATATATTTATTTTTTTTGTCGAGGAGAAATCCGCTTACAGATTCCCTACCGCTGGCTAGGCGGTAGGGATATGTGGGGGTCGCCCAGCACCTGATGTTAGCGGCACTGGGAATACCCACTAAAACTCCCCGATGCCTCCTTGCCCCGTGAGCGGGGTGAACCGGGTTCTGCCGAGGCACCTAACTCCGATGCACCCCCAGGGATGTTATAATATATAACATATTTTATTATAAACATGTTGAATAACATAATATGTCATTCAACATGTTTATGTTTTTTTTTATGTTTTTGCAAAAAGTGTCTGTGGAGAACACTTGGGATATGTGTAAGTAAGGAATCACTAAGAATAAAAACCTTCAAACACAGCCTTCAAAGGAAATAAACCACTAAATATCTCTAACTGGTGCCCGCGACTTCGTTCGCGTTCTGGATGAAAGGTACCCTATGTCCTTTTTGGAGTCCCAGACAACGTGTATGCAAAATTTACAACGCCATCTAGGGAATTCTGTTTGAAGCAATGTAGTACTCTAATTCATCTAAAAGTTAACAGATGGCACTACATGTTAGTTATAGTTTATAAAATTACGTGTTAATAAAATTAAAGCTGCTGCCCGCGACTTCGCCCGCGTAACTTAGTAAATTATGTACTTAAACCTTCCTCGAGAACCACTCTACCCATTAGTGAAAACCGCATTAAAATCCGTTGCGTAGTTTTAAAGATCTAAGCATACAAAGGGACATAGGGACAGAAAAAGCGACTTTGTTTTATACTATGTAGTGATATTAAAAGCCAGTCCCATGTCTGGTCTTTCGAAAATATAAAATATATTGGTGCTTTTAAAACGAATAGAAAATGTAGAAGCGTTAGACATTAGAGCAGCATTGCAAAGTGTGTTGCAACACTTATGAAAAATTCACCAATCTCCGCTTACTAACGCCCCATCCGCTTCTAGCTAATATTTAATACTTAGCGAAAGCAGCTGGTACTTAAGTGGGATGCATTGTAAGTGCAGTTTATATATACTTATACTTTGTCTTGAATATAAACTATATGTACTTTGTTAATTATTTGAGCTACTCAATAAAATTAATTGAAAAATAAATTAAGAATAACTTATTATTATGTTTTTATTTATTTATATTATTATATCATTATCATCAGCATGACATAAAATAAAGATTTTCAAAAGTTTGTCCTATATTTGAAATAAATAATCAACTATTATTAAATAGTAATATTTATGTGTAATAAATAAATAAAACTCATGTATATTTCAACTTACTTAAATCTACATAAATTTTAGTTCGTTATCAAATGTCAGCCCATATAACTTACTTTTTTTACTCAGTCTTTTACTTACTTCTTACTTTACTTTACGGTTACTTTTTTTATTCAGTCACCTTGATAATATTGTAACACCTAATCCTTACTTGACACAGATATAAATCTGAGTTTCTTGTAATTTTAGTTAGTTAGGTTTTTATTTTTATTTTTTAATTATTTTAACATGAGTAGGTATAAAAATAAATTATGTAGGGACTTACTCTGAATAGACAGGTTTTTCTATCTATATCTACCTCATAATATAACTTAAATTTTCTCATCTTAGGAGTACTTACGTTCGGTTTGGAAAGTTGCAAATATTAACAGGTACATCGATCTGGGAGTTCGCGAGCTTGGGAATTGTTCTGATGGAATTTGTTAGCCAAGTTTGTCTTGTGGCCGTGTTGGTCACCAAGTTTGTGTGTTTAATAATATCTACCTACATATATGTATATAAACATACAGGCGCTGAGTGAACTGGTGTTTCAATTTCATCACGTTCAATGTAGATATATTAAAAACTTAGTTTTTAATATATCTACGAGACTTCGCCCGCGTAACTTTTATAAAATACTAGCTGGTGCCCGCAACTTCGTCCGCGTTCTGGATGAAAGGTACCCTTTTTTTTTTTTTGACGAGTAGTAATCCGCTTACAGATTCCCTACCGCTGGCTAGACGGGAGGGATATGTGGGGGTCGTCCAGCACCTGATCATAGCGGCACTGGGAATACCCACTAAAACTTCCCGGTGCCTCCTTGCCCTGTGAGCGGTGTGAACCGGGCTCTGCCGAGGCAACTAACTCCGATCCACCCCAGGGCAGCCTAGCCGATGCTGGCTAGGCTGGTGTCCCAGACAACGTGTATGCAAAATTTCATGGTGATCGGTTCAGTAGTTTTGCGTTAAAGAGTTACCAAATATCCATACTTCCATACAAAATTTAGTATGGATATTAGTATGGATAGACTATGTTTCTCGCTGATTATGTAGCTTTCTATAGGTGAAAGAATTGTCTCATTCTGTCCAGTAGTTTTTGAGTGTTTTCATTAGAAACGTACAAAAATACAATTTGTCTTTCTTAAGTCAGATTGTATTTTTGTAATTTCAAAATAAATGCTTTTTACTAAATGTATATCAAATTATATAAGTATACGGTAAAATTATATTAAAAAAATGAAAATTTTGTCTCTCCGTTTAATCTCCGTAACGATTGGACCGATTTTGAAGTGACTTTCACTGGCAGATAGCTGATGTTACAAGGAGTGACTTAGACTACTTTTATATAAGCTATTTTACTCACTGATAATGCAGCTTTCTATATGTGTTTTTTTTTTAAAACCGGTCCAGCAATTTTTTAGTTTATTCATCATAATATAGTTACGAGGTCTTAGTAGTTTCATATATTTGTTGTACTTTGATACATATTATCACTAGACACATGATATTATTTTCCTTTCTGCTTGATAGACACATTCTTTATGATAATGAATTCTTTCACATTCTTTATGATATCACTGATAATGAAGCTTTCTATATGTGAAAGAATTTTCAAAAGCGGTCCAGCAATTTTTTTGTTAATTCATCATAATATAGTTACGAGGCCTTAGTACTTTAATATATTTGTTGTACTTTGATACATATTATCACTAGACACATGATATTATTTTCCTTTCTGCTTGATAGACACATTCTTTATTATATGTAATAATGAACTTTGCGGAGTAGATACCTTTCGATAATTAACTTTGACCATTAACCCTATATCGCCTATGCATTTGTCACACTCAATTACACGCAAAAGGGTATAACGTGAAACCGTCCCGGCGATTGATGTTGGGTTCGGAACCTATCATTTACCGGTTTAATCAAGGTGTGTGTTGAATAAGGGAGGATGCAATGTTTTCAATTAAAAATACTAAATCGTAACCTATAAAAAATCAACAATATATATTTAATACTTATGTATGTGGCTAACCACTACCTAGAAGGTACAGTAAGTAGGTACGAGTACTTTAAAAAACTTTTTTGCTACACACTTTTTTTGTTCTGAATATGGTAACCAAACTGTCGTATCTATCTATTAATTAAGATTGTTTTATTATTATTTTATAAGTAATAAATAATAACTAAGAATAATCCGTACTTCCGTACTAATATTATAAATGCGAAAGTTTGTATGGATGTATGTATGGATTTTTGTAACTCTTTCACGCAAAAACTACTGAACCGACCACCATGAAATTTTGCATACACGTTATCTGGGACACCAGAAAGGACATAGGGTACCTTTCATCCAGAAAAAAAGTACTGCTCCCGAGGGATTATCTAAAATTAAGGAAACTAACGATAACGATGTCAGGCGATATATTGCTTTTTCAACGCGGACGAAGTCGCGGGCACCAGCTAGTACTTAATAAATAGGTAAATATTATTTTCTACGTGTAGGAAAGTTCAACAAGTAAGACATTTCTTTTTCTAGTAGGTATATAGAAACCCAACAAGCATACATTTAACAGTTTAACGGTTAACGGTTATCTTAAGGCGATGGTTACTGCCGCCAATAGGCTATCCAGTTCTGTTAAATTGTCACACCGAATGTAACATATGAGATCTAAAATAGTGATATTGCGTAAAAGGGTTCAATGTTAATTTCAAATTTAACTAAATGTGAAACGGAAACCACATTTTAGTTATGTTGTTCGCAACGTTTGATCATCTCGGATGTGGTTTAATGCCTCTTTCCAATTTAAAGTTAACCAAATATACATTCTCGCTTTAAATACTCAATGGTTATTGTAATTATATTCCGCTAAAACATTCTTATATATCTATATAGTCTATATAGTCTTATTCTGAACCTTCCAATTTTTAATCGGTTTGTAATTATGAGAAGCACAAAATTAGATATTAGATATTGATTCATAATAATTTATTAAGTTATATTTAAAACTAGCTGTTATACAGCCTATAAAGCCTTTCTCGATAAATGGACTATCCAACACAGAAATAATTTTTCAATTCGAACCAGTATTTCCTGAGATTAACGCGTTCAACCAAACAAACAAACTCCTTCAGCTTTATAATATTAGTATAGATATATACTTTAACACTTTTAGTTAAATACCCTAAAAATAAATTCTTAGTAGCAAAAATATTTACCTAACGTTTACCAAAGAGTAATTACGTTTGCGACGTACTTACATACCTACTACGAGTAGTGTATAGTGAAGATAGCATTGTCTAGGACATCGGAGTTTACCTTGCGCCAATATGAAGTGTAATTTACTATGTATGAGGCCACGTATCTCGTTTCTGTTCGCTTCAAAATGGCGAAGAAACTTGCGCCGTCGTCAATACTCGATACTTTATATACAAGTTAGGTTGTCCTACCTGTATTTCATTTGCCAAGTTACTTAAATTTTTCTTTTGTTTATACACGATACGATAGTGTTTATACTACTAGGAAATGGGCTGATTTCCTAGTAGACTCATTTTGTGCATCTGGACATTTTTAAACTTCGGTCATTTTGTACAACTGCACATTTTGATACTCAGGTCATTCTGATACATAGGACCTAATGGACCAAAAGGCTTCAAGCGACTTAACATATCTCCATAAACTATAACTAATTACAATGTAGATCACGTGACCTTAAAACAAAAAGAAATACTAATCAAAATCAGTTCATCTGTTTGGGAGCTACGATGCCACAAACAAACACAGAGACGTATATCTGATACATAGAGATACACAAATACACACACACAGATTAAAATAAGTTTAGCACAGATAAAACTTATAAAACCCCTCTTTCGCGTCGGGCGTCGGGGGTTAATAAAATCTTTTTTTTTTTTTTAAATGAAATAGAAATCGTTTAGTACAAGAATAAACGGATTGGTCACCTGTTTGAAGTCAGTAACCATCTCATTACAGAATACTACAGCAATTTAAGATATAAACGCCCATTCATTTTCCTTCCTTAACAAATAATTGAAAACCTATACATAGTAACTTATTATTAATCGGTGCCTATATGTACTATGGTCTCTTATATTTATAGAATACCTAATATCGAGACTGGTCTAGGTCAGAATTGAACAAGTCCCCTTTGAAAATCGCTCCGTCATTAAAGTCTTTGTTTTAACGAATGTAATTACCGGAACCAACACTCATAATACGGTTAATGCTTAAACTCGAAATTAGTTATGTTGTAATATTAGCTGCAATAGTTAGTGTTATAAATGCAGAATCCCCGACAGACGAGCGCTTGTCTCGTGCATATATTGTGCTCAGTCGGATGTGCATTACATTTATGCTTCAGTGGGAAACAAACGGAACAGGTGTTTCGAAATTTGACTTAACTAACCATTATCTTGTTAGGAATTTCATGTGTTTCAGGAAACTTCTAGAAACAATACATAAATAGTGTGAAGCGATTGGATTTTCGCATTCAAAATTAATATGATTTAATGTAGTTCTTGTTTAAAAGAGGTTAGGTATCATAGGTATCATAGATATCATAGACATTTACAAATACACAAATATAAAAGGTTTTACAAAAGTAACTAACTAACTAACTAATTAACTACAACATAACCTACGAATAAATATTAGAACATAACACAGAATCGTTGTATTTTTTACATTTGTTTAACTTGAACCTTATTGTCAACATGATACGGTACATTTTTTAAATCTTGTCTAAAGCATTTGTCGCTTAATGAAAATGTAATGAGGGGAATCTTCCTGGAAAATTAAAAAGTACTCAATAACGACAACCCAAGTAAACTGTTTAAATTTTACTTCATAACACTAATTAGATGAATAGTGGCTCGGCACCACAGACTTACATTTCACTAGAAACGCCTTTTCAATTAGTTTTTAATCCTTCGTTACGCGCTTGGTCTAAGATCGTAGACCACATGTTTTTAAACAGATGTAGTTCTTTTAATTTTAACAATACAGAGGCGTGCGTCTCAGTAGCTGTTTGTAATGAATCACTGCGTCGAAGCGTTAGATGATTTTTACGCAAGGTTTTACATATAATAAAACCTAATTAAGTTTTTATGTAAGTAGAAAAAACAATTTTTTTTGCACCCTAGTCACCGAAATTGTCCGCGTCTATCTACGGTTTCTCCGCTAAGTATAATTCTAAACTACCCAATGCATTTTATTTTGGTTTTCACTTTTGAAAAGGGGTTTTTTACACTTTACTCTTTACTTATTTGTATAATACTCTTTTGTATTATATCTTAGTCCGTATGTATTATAATTATGTATAAAAATGTAAAATGTGAGTCTAGTTACGTGAAAATAAATGAATTTGAATTTGAATTTACACGGGTGAATTGATGTAATTGGACCGTATTATGAACTAATAACTTTAACGTATTTTTTTTATATTCCACGTAAAACTTTTATTTGTTTTTTTGATTAAATGTAATAGAGATAATCGTCACACCAAACAAGCCCTAAAGTGTTTAGAAAACAAAATATTATTTGATGTCATGCCCTATCCAGTTGGTATGAGGCCATGTTTCAGTTAGTTTCCTTTAGTTTCTACCGACTAATGAGAAAATATACGCCTTCTGCTAACAATGTACAGGTTTATGGTTCAAACAATGGCTCGGTTAATAACAATGAAGAAATGACAGCATAAAGTGTGCTTGAAAAAATCTTTTTATGAAACTATAGTCGCTTTTCCCTGGTTGTATTTTTTTCCACGTTATCCTTGATAATTTAATTTTTAAGAATTTAGCTCAATTAATTAAATACAAATTTCTCCAAATTAAAATTTAAACAGTGTCATGTTTTATTTTAAATTCAAATTCAACAAGTTTCGTCTTGATATCTTAACTGGCACACAGATATAGATATGGATAGCCATTATGTTATTTACATTTTTACTATGAATACCTATGTCTAAACTATGTCTAATATCACAGCATACTTATTTCGTACAGTAGGCCGACGGAGACGTCTAGACAGGACAATCGTGCGGAGCGTGAGAGGTGAGGCGCGAGTGGGACTTGCCTAAGCTGCATACTTCATCGTTCTTAGTAGCTTGGGATAAATATTCCAGGGCTATCGCGTCTTTCAGATTTTAATTTATTATATAAATCAAAATGGTGCATACGGCATGTGCTGTAAGTGCGTGCAAATCTTTATCTCTCATAAATAAAGAACTAAGCTTTCATCAATTTCTGCACGATAAAGAAAGGTACTTAAGCACATTTTATATTACAATTAATTTGTGTCAAATCTTCCGTAATTTTTAAATACCTACACAGGTGGCGGTATCGCCCAACATCAAAGGCATCGGCCTACTGTAGGAAATAAGTATGCTGTGCTATCATGAAACCTGACCATTAAAAAAAAACTATATGAATGCTGAAATCGAACGAAACAATGTCAAAAATTGAAATTCTTTTTATGTATATCAATTTAAAAATACCTATTACAACAAATAAATAACTCAAAAACTGTTATGCATAAAATATATTGTTTTCGAAATTCTGAAAATAAAAAAATACAGCCTATTGTTTTTATATCTAATCTGATTGAGTTGTAATTTATATTACTTTTAAAGCGAAATGATGAATTGCTTCCAAAGCCATACCAATGTAACTTTACATTTAATAACGTTTTATAATTGGATTTTGGTACTGCGTTATTGTTTCCGATAAAAACGCGTGTATGAATTGCGTACTGAAACGCTTTTATTGATCTAGCTATACTTACCTGAATACAGAACTTTGAATATTTGGTAATTATCGCCAAAGTATGTACTTATACTTTATTGTATGATAAATTATATATGTAAGAGTACATTTAATAAGTATTTATAGTTACATACGTAATAAAGGTACCTTGTGCGCCAGGAGGTAATTATTTTACTGCTGAAGTCAAAATGTAATTATACTTTTAAATGTTGACCAACAAACCGATAACGTAGATAACAAACGAATTGCCTTATAATCATAATTATACTATTTAGCCGACCAGAGCCTATATAAATAAAGTCTATTAATAGAATAATGACTGTATCGAAATAACACTTAAACTAGTCTGTAGCCAATATAAAATTAAAAGAAAAAGAGGTCAGAAATTTATTAGAAAAAAAAACTAAAGTTTTCAAGTATTTTTTATTCCAAAGCGAAAAAATTCGAAGTGCTATTTAGAACTTAGTTTACTCCACATCAATAGCATTGTATTAATTAAAATCATTTATATAATTATACTATGAAAAAAAAACAGTACCCATATAGTATGCATAATATAATATTATTTTAAACTTTAATCAATCTAGAAATTGTTAAAAGCTCGACACTGTAAATAACCGCAACGGTTTCGAACGCAATTTAGTTCCGTGTATTCCGCTTACCCGAGGGCAACGTACTATCTCTGCAACATTGTATAATATGTTGCATTCCTCATTTCGTTCTCTGTTGACACTATGGAAATTAGAATCCTCGCAGAAATGCCAGTTTTAATAAATATACTGCCGTTATTAGTACACATATTTATCGATGTTTGTTTACAGAATACGTCTCGGTTTACGATGTAATTATTTAACTTTTGAAACCCTGGAGTAGCTACAGTAGCTTTCCCTTCCTTTCGTCAAGTTGACTTTATACAGTCATTAATACTTTAATAGCCACTAGTTTGCTCGATCTGGTCTGAATCTGGCAATTAGTCTCTGGGCACATAGCGTATCGCAGCCATTTATTTGGGTAGCCCATCTGGCAGTAATCAACCCTCTTACAGAAGCATGCATGCTGTTGTTTTTTGGCAAGTGAATAAGGGAATCAAAGCCTCTTCTAATCCCATCCCTAAATCCTACTATACTATGGCGTTTGCTTGTGTATAGGCGACAGTAACAATTACCTAAGTTGATCATCATAGAAGGATTAAGGAGAACTCCAGAAGCTATAGAGATTGCAGAAAACGAATAGAAAACTTGTACGAAATGTTTTTAACTTGACTGGTCCATCTGTTAGTAGAACGTTTATTTTTATGAAGCGAAAACAGGCTCTACAAAACTTCACTGTGAATAAGTTATGAGAAAACCAGTGTTCCCAAGAAACCTGAGAACTTTTAATTCAACCAACTAACTTTTAACGTCAACCAGCTATACATACATAAATATATAGGTTACCTAATTACGTATGCTTTCAAAAGAGTACTCTAAGCTTACATACTCATAAGCTTACATTATGTAACTCATAAGCTTACATAATGAGTCCAACATTAAATATTTATTATTATTTAAAAGTTAATAAAATCCAGTGAGTAGAATAATTTCGAATGAAACTTTTTCCTTTATATGTTTAAGTGTTAAATAAGAATTTATTTCAATGTAATATTCAAAAAGAAGCACCCTCAAAGACCTTTTTTTCTTGGAATTTGGTTCTTCAAGTGTACTTTTTACCAAAGAGCTTAATGTTAAATTCCATTAATTCGGCCACATAAATCCTTTTTAGGGTCAGCGATGGAAAGCCATCATGTACACTCAAACATAAAAGTGGTGAAACACGATCTAATCAGACCTTTATAAAAAAAGAAGGTAGCGGTTTCTTTGACCTTGTTAAAACTTAAAAAGTAAACTAAATTTCTATTTTCTCATAAGTATCGATAACTTACTTTTTATTTTTTTTACAAGCTCGTTCGCGTTGAAAAATAAAAGATATAACGTCTGATATGTAAAGCAACATAGCACCTGACATACATTATCTTTTTTGCCAAGAGTTGTATCTATATTTTTAGATAGCTGGTGTTGTATAGAATATTTAGCACATATTGCTGAAATCCTATTCTAACTATTGGAAAGAGATTTTTTAAATTGCATGAATAATTTCAACAAACAAACATACAATTAACACTTTATAATATTAGTATAGAGACATAGCAAACTTTTATTACAAAAATTACATATTATATAATATCAGCACAAATATAATCGAATATAAACTTAGGCTAAAGTCAGTATTAGTGCTACTCTTCTAATGACTTATTGCACAATTATACGAAAAAGAAGATAATTTCTTTCTTAATTAGTCAATTATTAAAAAAAAACTTATGAAAATATATTATGTGACTAACTCGAATAAATATTGTTATGGCAATAATTCGTGATCCTTTTGTGGTCGAGTGTACACGCAATATCACGTAACCAGTCTAACTAGACCCTCAGCTTTGCTATAATCTTGTCAAGGGACGAAATACAGTAAGACGCGTTTCTCCTAAATGGGGATTTCTTTCTCCTCGAAATCCTCGTGGAGACTTAAGCTGTTTTCCTCGGTTCCATGTCTTTGTCGACTTAACATGCATATATTATGGGTATTATTTACGTAATATTGTCAAATGGTAACAAGAACTTTAGTTAATTTAATATTATAATCCTGAACGTACGATGTTGATACTTGTACCTTGCCAGGGCTACCAATATTTTTTTTTTACTTTTATTTAAAGCAGTGTTATTAAAAAACTTTATCTCAACCCAAGTAAGTATATATGTAACGTGATACAATAAAAATAGTACACAAGTCTCATGTAGTATTGTTGAAATTGTATAAACTTTTTGGAATTGAACACCTTTTTTTAGTTACAAAATCTAGTCTTACTTTATGCATCTACAGCATAATCCTAAACGACATTTAGGATAAAGTGAAAAAATTAAAACTAAAGTGATAAAAAATGTGTAAAAGTTATACTAATCTATTGACTGAATTTTTTAAATATTTTTTTCATTGTTATATTATTTGACTGAAAATGAAATTTTTATTTGTATTATATTTTCCTCTTTATTCTTATTGAAATATAATAATTATAATTATTATTGTAATTATTTGACTGAAAAACCGTTTATAATTGCATCATTATGTTGCAATTAAAGCTTTAAAAAAATATTTTATGCCTTTATTCCTTCTCATAAAATGTGACGATTTAAAGTAACTTAAATTAATTTTCATTAATTAATTCATTCCCTTTATTTAGGAGATTATTAATTTGGGTCGATGAGCATACATAAAAATGTGAGTGTAATGACAGTAGGTTGGGAAATCAATTAAAAATTCCTATTACGTAACTCGCGTCTGGTAGCCCCTTAACTGGAGGGCGGAAATCAATGGGATGACAGGAGGTCTCGTCGCGATGAGCGCGTTATCTCGTTGATCCGGCTCGTGTGACGCAACCCTAATTAAATCGGATAGTATCGTGTGGCCGATCGTTTTGCTGAACCCATCCTTTTGGCTTTGCTTTTGACGTTATTTAGTACTGCGTGAATTTGAAGCGATAGTTGGCGGTTTTACGTTTAGATGTATGTTATGTTAATCCAGATTTTGGCGAACGTAGATATATATATATATATATATACTATTTTAATGTGGAATTTGTAGTAGGTATTAATTATTTACTGACATTTTAGGCTTGGTACAGTTGACATCAAAATTATTAAATTAACATAAAAATTACATTGTTTCGCTTTATCATCATAATTTCATTTTCGTTTCATCTGGAGGACGTCCACTGCAGGACATAGATGTTCTCTCTATATAATTTTCCAATAAATCTTACAAAGCTCATTAGCATTATTATATCTAGTTAAATATTTAATACTTATATGATGAAGATGTATTAGGTAGTATATTTTACATAAAATTTCCTTTTATTGTATAAGTTTTTATTAGTACTCAAAACACTTATTAGGGTTATTATGACTCTAATGTGAAGTATGTTTCAGTATTATTTTTTTAATTTTTATTTATTGTATTAAGGATTTTTGTAAATTTGCTAGGAGATTATCAAAACGCATATAGGTAAATATAGAAAAAAAAATGTCATACCATGCACACTAAAGTGTAGTAATTTAATGATTATATATTTTTAATCTAATGGAAAATAAATCAAGTCGAAATTTATTTGAAATTTTCTCGACTGATCGCCTCAGTGACTACGAAATCGGAGTAAATCCACTGATTTACTTTACATGAGACATTATTTCACTTGGTTTAGTGATTGTATCGAGCAGATTGAGCAATAATTCAGGACAATTGGAAATGTTGTATATCAATTTGCTTGTCAATGGAAATATCAGATCAAATCCGTTGATTGTGTTGATTCATTAGCAAAAATTAATTGATGTTTACAGCAGGAGAATTAAATTACTCTTTTACACTGTCCTGAGTATCATGTAATTTTGATACATGAGATTTTATATATAAATATAGACCGTATACCAACCAGGTCATGGGACCCTCCTAGATATATCAGGTTATCTAGGAGGGTCTAGCTTTTATTCGAAGTTTTCTCAATTAAAAGCTATTGTGTGAATATTATTGAATTTTTGGAATAACCATTAAAATGGCTTCAAATGAAAAATTCCGCTGTGTTTTAACTATAATAATATAAACCTTTGGAGATTTTTTATAGTCTGTCTTTGGTTTATATTTTGAATTTTTAAAATAAGTCTGTATTTATTTAATGATAAAAATAATTACATATAGCACTTTTTTGTACTTATAACTTTTCAGATGACTAACCTTGTAATAGGCTATATAACAATTTAATCTATTTATGTATTAATTTGTTGAATGTTACATGCTGTAAGGTCAGCTATTAAATAAATAAATAAATATTTGGGTGGGTTTTGAAACTTCTATAGTCACATTAGTCATATTCACATAGAATTTTTAACATAACATTAATTTTATGTGACGCATTAACACTGCATTTCCTATTTTTTTTATTATACCATTCTAATATAATATCTATATTGGATAATTATATCGTTTGTTTGAATCAGGTTTGGAAAATATTCCTAACTAAGCTTTTTTAATAATCCTTATAACTATATTTATTAGAACTAATATACATTTTAATGTTGATATACATACTTAATGTGTACTTATACTTATATTGTACGTACTATCAAACCCTTAGATAAAGGGTTTGTATTCTTTAGGGAATATTAGGACAGTAGACTACCATTATATTATGTACTTTACGATCCCCTTTATGAGTTTCATGATACCTATAACAAACCGAGTCTATATTAACATAGCATTTTAAAGCGAAACCTTAATTTCATGTACAAATAGGGTTTACTTGTGTTTAAATATTTATGAACAATCATGATTCTCATATTTATATAGGTTTGTAGCGACCTCCTTTAACAAACTTTTTGGTTACTTTTTTGTTTTAGTTTTTGTTCTACTTCCTTTAAAAAAGTAACGCGAAAACAGAACAGTGCACATCGGACGCAGCTACCGAAAGCACACGCTTTCTCACCTCATGTTATAATGTAAATACGTGCATATGTCGTGGGCAGATCGTAGAATTGGGCAGATCGTAAAGTACGAAATCAAAAATCATTCACCAAAAGTCAAAAATAGGTGCGACGAGGAGCGGAGCGGAGCAAAGAGAGGAGGAGCGTGTTAGGTTCACATGGAAATAAATTTGGGTAACCGAGCGAAGCGGGGCGGAGTGAGGTGACCCTCTCAGTTTTAACAGAAATATGATCAGCCCAGGAATATCATGATATGGCCAATTCTACGATGTGCCGACGACATATATAAATCGTGTAGGTACAGTAATGTGGAGTTCATCGTTTATTTACCCACAGGTTCTTTGTTTGTTTTCATAGTAATAACTAGAGTGTTTTGACCATCAATAGAAATGTATGTACATGCTTAATCTATGGCAACCGCTTCTTTGTAGTTCTGTCACCATAGTAAATATGAACCATAGGAATTACAACTTTCACCGAGGACACGATTCTGATGAATCTTTGGCCATTGACCATCACGTAGCTACCTACCATCAAGTAGACATTTACATAAAGAACACATGAAGGCCAATAGGAAGGTTATGGCAAAAGTTTATGACTGATCAATATCAGTCATAAACTTTAAAAACGATATATTGTTCTCATGATCATATCATATCACCATTATGATAATGTCAGTTCAGAGTCGCATTTTTGTGACCTATATATATTGTAATAAAAAAATATTTTCTAACAGAAATTCATGACATAAAGCTACACAAATTAATTTAGTCACGCTGGAGTTTATTCCAAAACGTAGTTATCCGATAATATGTTTTTGTCTACTCTGTGCTTCGCTTGCATTACGCGTTGCATGGTTTTATTTTGCAGATATTTTTCAACTATACTGCAGTCGGGAAGATTCTTAAATCATTTACGTCCTGCGACGCGTTTTGTTCCAGAATTTTCAGATGGATTTAATGTTCTTCGCATTCAATAATAATTGTTCTTATTTTTGTTTTGTTTGTTCTTTTTACTAATGTTAATATTTACTGAACTATTTTTACCTTTCTATTTCTTACTGAATTCATTTAAAAAAAAAAGAAATTTATTAATTGTTCATCATTATGTAAAAAATATTTAAAAATAAAATGAAACTGCATCTTTTCGTGAATGTGTTAAGTGAAGCTATTATTTTTACATATTTTTTTTTTCAATTACTTTCAATTTAAAGCATTTTGTTTGTCATTTTGTGAAATCATTTTGCGTTAGGTACATATTTCTTGGTAATGTTAATGATCTGCATATCTTCTGCATTCTTCCTTCTGCAATCCCTTAAAGTTATAACCTTATTAATATACATAAATATAAATAAAAAGCTACTAAGATGAGTGAACAAGATTGAACAGAGTATATCAGCTAAGTGTGTAGTACTTAGTATTGAAATGTTGTTGTTTTGTTATCATTGACACGTAACGTAAGCTCCGAGAAGCACTTTTAATTTACTACATAATTGTGTTGGCTAAACTCCAAATTCATTCGTCATAGATCAGTTCGAGGAAATTGGCAACGTTGCTTAAAAAGTTAACGAGAATTACACAATATGGTCATACTATTGTTAGCTTAGATTTATCATTGCTGTTTTCACATTTGTGTCAAATCTAACTAGCTTTCTTCATTGCTGAAGGCTGTTTCCATCCTATCCTGTTCTCAGCTTTCCTCATAGCTGACGTAACAGTAAGGTCTGTAAAGGTAGCCAACAGACCTCTTACCAAACACTGTTCCAACCACTACCAGCTTTACCAGTTACCCAGTTTACTTTCGGTTATGTGTGGCGCATTTATGTACTCGGATATGTGCAGCTTTGACCAAGAGAATTGACGAGCCCGTTGGATGAGTGGTTAGAGTGCTTACCTTAACGCTCTGTTCCTGGGTTCCCGGGTTCAGTTCCCGGCGAGGTCAACTTTGGAAATGAACTTTTCAAAGTTGCCTCATCTGGATATGTAAAGTAGTGGATACTCCGTTTCGCAGTCATTTGAGCAGCCCTTCTGTAATCACCCTCATATATAAGGTATTCTTTGTGAAATTACACTACATATTATACTTGTTTACTCATACAAGGCATACCTACTAGTGTGCGTTCTCCTGTATTCCATCTTGCTGGTATTTTTAGGCGAGGCATCATAAGTAGCCTCAGATTTATTTCCTCAGACAGTAAGTAGTCATCATCTCAGCCGTAGGACGTCCACTGCTGGACATAGGCCTCCCCCATAATTTTCCAATAGGACCGGTCAGAAGCAGCCTGGATCCACCGCTGACCCGCGGCCTTTATTAGGTCGTCTGTCAACCTTGTGGGTGGACGTCCTACGCTGCGCTTGCTGGTCCGTGGCCTCCACTCGAGAACCTTCCGGCCCCAGCGGCCGTCGGCTCTCCTTACTATATGCCCTGCCCACTGCCACTTCAACTGACTTCAAACTCCTTCAGATGACATCCTTAAAATACAAATTCATAATAACTATTTGTTCGTGTGTTTGATTGTTAACTGTTACAAAAACTACTATAATACTTTTGTAAAGCGATTTTCTTGTGTCGCTTCCTTAGCTTAGTTATTGTTTGCAAAATGCCATTCCCATGTTTGCGTTTCTCTCAACGTTGATATGAACTCGGTTTGTTTTGCTTTACAAACGCTGTCTAAATGTTTTAGTTTCTATCTAACATTTTTTTTATGACATATGACACTTACAGATTGTTTTCAAATACATTTTCTTGTAAAGGTCAATCTTCAATTTTATTTATATAGAGGTTAACAAACAGGCTAACGGTCCACCTTTTGGTATGTTGCTATAACACACTGTTGCCTATAATACAAGGAATGCCACAAGTGCTGCAAGTATGTTCCCGACCATAGATAAAGAATCCCTTACTCATTCACCGGAACACATCAGAGTATGGGAATTAAGCAGCGCCACCTGGTGGCTAATGTGTAGCACTGCTTCAGTCCCATACAAATTGACGTTTACGCGTTAGATGAGTTTCATAGAGTAAAACTCGCACTAGGCCCTCAGCAAACTTGCTGTCCTTCATGGTGATCTTCTGTAAGGGGTGGTTACTGCCACCAGACGCGCTATCCAAATGACTGCGAAACACATTACAGATGTAAATAATTATTTTTTTATACTATATATTAATAAAACAATTATTAAAAGTAAATCTATATCTTCTATATAGATTTAAGTGTACCTTAAAAATAACAATCATAATTACAAAAGATAATAATAATAATGACAAAAAGGACGTTAACGAAAAATAATTTAACACCTAGATACATTAAACAGAATCTTGTTGTTATTCATTAACCTTCTCATTTAACTAATATAATTACATAAATACTTAGGTAGTTATTTCTAAGTTTTACAATTATCTGTGTAATATCTGTTTGTAAAGTATATAAATAATAGATTTACCTAATAAAGCTTTTAACAAACTGTCAGAGTATTTCAGACAGCTTTTAACCTAGATCTGTCATAAATAAAAGCATTAAATTCACTATTTGTTATTCCATAGTGATTTAAAATCAAAGCGCCGTTTGTTAAAATTTATTATAACACGTGGAACGTATTGTTAATAATAAGTTCTTGATTATTGATCGTCTACATCTACCTATCAATCAAAATACGTAAAGTTTCCGAACTGAGTAAGGGGTCGCGCAAGCCCTTAACCGAACCAACTATTAACTTTGAGACAAATTCAATTACCTATGGGCGTTAAACGTGTTGTTTGGGAATAAGGATTCATGCTACAAACCAACATACAAACTCATCTTTCAACGCTGTGAATACTAAAACGAGTTTTGATACTTTCGGAACGACATGCGGTCTCGTTAAGGGTCGGTTGCTATTCTCATGGAAACTTCTTGGATATTATCTATTGCTTCACATGATTTGTGTAAAACATGACTTTTAACAATGTTAGGTATCGACTTGTTAGCTTTATGGACAATGTAAGTTAAAATATTAAGTTAAAATATGAAAAAAAAAACTAGCAGGTGCCCGCGACTCCGTCTGCGTTGACAAATAAAAATATAACGTTTGACCAAATATATAAGTATTTTAACATGTTCATTGCTGTTATACTTTTGCCAGGCGAAAGGGGGGGGTGATATAGGGTTACCTTTGTCCATTTCTATATCTGACAATGTGTATGGAAAAATTCATCTATTGAGTAGTTAAGGTATGAAAAGGTAACAGACAGACAGAGTTACTTTCACATTTACTTATATCATTTTAGTATGGTTCATGTTATTTATATGTGAATGTTTCAACCCTGGAATAAGAATAAAAATAAATTTTTTTGGCAGATGGAAGCCGTTGTCAAAAGCTTAATATTGAGTAAAAGTTCACCTTAACTAATTAAAATAAAACAACGAAGACTTCATATTCAAGTGATCTTGAATTACTAGCGTATATTATGTCCGTACATTATCCAGTAAAAAAGCGCTTTATCTCATCCAGTAAACAGCCCAAGCCACTTTTCCATTTAAAAGCATTTCATGTTCACAATGCCAAAACTTGGCGCACATTTATTCAAGCCTCAATTCGTGTATAAAAAAAACAAACAAGCTAAAACTAAAATCGTGTTTTCAACACGCTCCACGGTTGTTACCAGAAAATAAAGGAAAATAAAGGCTGACTTCGGAGGCCTCCGTCTTTTGTTCTAGCCGTTACTCTGCCCAAATACTGCTGACCCTTTCCTTTCTTGCTTTCTTTCTATTCTGTTTTATTAAGGATCGGTAGCGTAGCGCTATCCCTATTGTTTGTTATTTAATTTATATGATACACGCAACTAATAAATAACGTGAAATATTTGTAGGTATTATAAAATTAACTTAACATATCTCCATAAACTATAACTAATTACAATGTAGATCACGTGACCTTAAAACAAAAAGAAATACTAATCAAAATCAGTTCATCTGTTTGGGAGCTACGATGCCACAAACAAACACAGAGACGTATATCTGATACATAGAGATACACAAATACACACACACAGATTAAAATAAGTTTAGCACAGATAAAACTTATAAAACCCCTCTTTCGCGTCGGGCGTCGGGGGTTAATAAAATCTTTTTTTTTTTTTTAAATGAAATAGAAATCGTTTAGTACAAGAATAAACGGATTGGTCACCTGTTTGAAGTCAGTAACCATCTCATTACAGAATACTACAGCAATTTAAGATATAAACGCCCATTCATTTTCCTTCCTTAACAAATAATTGAAAACCTATACATAGTAACTTATTATTAATCGGTGCCTATATGTACTATGGTCTCTTATATTTATAGAATACCTAATATCGAGACTGGTCTAGGTCAGAATTGAACAAGTCCCCTTTGAAAATCGCTCCGTCATTAAAGTCTTTGTTTTAACGAATGTAATTACCGGAACCAACACTCATAATACGGTTAATGCTTAAACTCGAAATTAGTTATGTTGTAATATTAGCTGCAATAGTTAGTGTTATAAATGCAGAATCCCCGACAGACGAGCGCTTGTCTCGTGCATATATTGTGCTCAGTCGGATGTGCATTACATTTATGCTTCAGTGGGAAACAAACGGAACAGGTGTTTCGAAATTTGACTTAACTAACCATTATCTTGTTAGGAATTTCATGTGTTTCAGGAAACTTCTAGAAACAATACATAAATAGTGTGAAGCGATTGGATTTTCGCATTCAAAATTAATATGATTTAATGTAGTTCTTGTTTAAAAGAGGTTAGGTATCATAGGTATCATAGATATCATAGACATTTACAAATACACAAATATAAAAGGTTTTACAAAAGTAACTAACTAACTAACTAATTAACTACAACATAACCTACGAATAAATATTAGAACATAACACAGAATCGTTGTATTTTTTACATTTGTTTAACTTGAACCTTATTGTCAACATGATACGGTACATTTTTTAAATCTTGTCTAAAGCATTTGTCGCTTAATGAAAATGTAATGAGGGGAATCTTCCTGGAAAATTAAAAAGTACTCAATAACGACAACCCAAGTAAACTGTTTAAATTTTACTTCATAACACTAATTAGATGAATAGTGGCTCGGCACCACAGACTTACATTTCACTAGAAACGCCTTTTCAATTAGTTTTTAATCCTTCGTTACGCGCTTGGTCTAAGATCGTAGACCACATGTTTTTAAACAGATGTAGTTCTTTTAATTTTAACAATACAGAGGCGTGCGTCTCAGTAGCTGTTTGTAATGAATCACTGCGTCGAAGCGTTAGATGATTTTTACGCAAGGTTTTACATATAATAAAACCTAATTAAGTTTTTATGTAAGTAGAAAAAACAATTTTTTTTGCACCCTAGTCACCGAAATTGTCCGCGTCTATCTACGGTTTCTCCGCTAAGTATAATTCTAAACTACCCAATGCATTTTATTTTGGTTTTCACTTTTGAAAAGGGGTTTTTTACACTTTACTCTTTACTTATTTGTATAATACTCTTTTGTATTATATCTTAGTCCGTATGTATTATAATTATGTATAAAAATGTAAAATGTGAGTCTAGTTACGTGAAAATAAATGAATTTGAATTTGAATTTACACGGGTGAATTGATGTAATTGGACCGTATTATGAACTAATAACTTTAACGTATTTTTTTTATATTCCACGTAAAACTTTTATTTGTTTTTTTGATTAAATGTAATAGAGATAATCGTCACACCAAACAAGCCCTAAAGTGTTTAGAAAACAAAATATTATTTGATGTCATGCCCTATCCAGTTGGTATGAGGCCATGTTTCAGTTAGTTTCCTTTAGTTTCTACCGACTAATGAGAAAATATACGCCTTCTGCTAACAATGTACAGGTTTATGGTTCAAACAATGGCTCGGTTAATAACAATGAAGAAATGACAGCATAAAGTGTGCTTGAAAAAATCTTTTTATGAAACTATAGTCGCTTTTCCCTGGTTGTATTTTTTTCCACGTTATCCTTGATAATTTAATTTTTAAGAATTTAGCTCAATTAATTAAATACAAATTTCTCCAAATTAAAATTTAAACAGTGTCATGTTTTATTTTAAATTCAAATTCAACAAGTTTCGTCTTGATATCTTAACTGGCACACAGATATAGATATGGATAGCCATTATGTTATTTACATTTTTACTATGAATACCTATGTCTAAACTATGTCTAATATCACAGCATACTTATTTCGTACAGTAGGCCGACGGAGACGTCTAGACAGGACAATCGTGCGGAGCGTGAGAGGTGAGGCGCGAGTGGGACTTGCCTAAGCTGCATACTTCATCGTTCTTAGTAGCTTGGGATAAATATTCCAGGGCTATCGCGTCTTTCAGATTTTAATTTATTATATAAATCAAAATGGTGCATACGGCATGTGCTGTAAGTGCGTGCAAATCTTTATCTCTCATAAATAAAGAACTAAGCTTTCATCAATTTCTGCACGATAAAGAAAGGTACTTAAGCACATTTTATATTACAATTAATTTGTGTCAAATCTTCCGTAATTTTTAAATACCTACACAGGTGGCGGTATCGCCCAACATCAAAGGCATCGGCCTACTGTAGGAAATAAGTATGCTGTGCTATCATGAAACCTGACCATTAAAAAAAAACTATATGAATGCTGAAATCGAACGAAACAATGTCAAAAATTGAAATTCTTTTTATGTATATCAATTTAAAAATACCTATTACAACAAATAAATAACTCAAAAACTGTTATGCATAAAATATATTGTTTTCGAAATTCTGAAAATAAAAAAATACAGCCTATTGTTTTTATATCTAATCTGATTGAGTTGTAATTTATATTACTTTTAAAGCGAAATGATGAATTGCTTCCAAAGCCATACCAATGTAACTTTACATTTAATAACGTTTTATAATTGGATTTTGGTACTGCGTTATTGTTTCCGATAAAAACGCGTGTATGAATTGCGTACTGAAACGCTTTTATTGATCTAGCTATACTTACCTGAATACAGAACTTTGAATATTTGGTAATTATCGCCAAAGTATGTACTTATACTTTATTGTATGATAAATTATATATGTAAGAGTACATTTAATAAGTATTTATAGTTACATACGTAATAAAGGTACCTTGTGCGCCAGGAGGTAATTATTTTACTGCTGAAGTCAAAATGTAATTATACTTTTAAATGTTGACCAACAAACCGATAACGTAGATAACAAACGAATTGCCTTATAATCATAATTATACTATTTAGCCGACCAGAGCCTATATAAATAAAGTCTATTAATAGAATAATGACTGTATCGAAATAACACTTAAACTAGTCTGTAGCCAATATAAAATTAAAAGAAAAAGAGGTCAGAAATTTATTAGAAAAAAAAACTAAAGTTTTCAAGTATTTTTTATTCCAAAGCGAAAAAATTCGAAGTGCTATTTAGAACTTAGTTTACTCCACATCAATAGCATTGTATTAATTAAAATCATTTATATAATTATACTATGAAAAAAAAACAGTACCCATATAGTATGCATAATATAATATTATTTTAAACTTTAATCAATCTAGAAATTGTTAAAAGCTCGACACTGTAAATAACCGCAACGGTTTCGAACGCAATTTAGTTCCGTGTATTCCGCTTACCCGAGGGCAACGTACTATCTCTGCAACATTGTATAATATGTTGCATTCCTCATTTCGTTCTCTGTTGACACTATGGAAATTAGAATCCTCGCAGAAATGCCAGTTTTAATAAATATACTGCCGTTATTAGTACACATATTTATCGATGTTTGTTTACAGAATACGTCTCGGTTTACGATGTAATTATTTAACTTTTGAAACCCTGGAGTAGCTACAGTAGCTTTCCCTTCCTTTCGTCAAGTTGACTTTATACAGTCATTAATACTTTAATAGCCACTAGTTTGCTCGATCTGGTCTGAATCTGGCAATTAGTCTCTGGGCACATAGCGTATCGCAGCCATTTATTTGGGTAGCCCATCTGGCAGTAATCAACCCTCTTACAGAAGCATGCATGCTGTTGTTTTTTGGCAAGTGAATAAGGGAATCAAAGCCTCTTCTAATCCCATCCCTAAATCCTACTATACTATGGCGTTTGCTTGTGTATAGGCGACAGTAACAATTACCTAAGTTGATCATCATAGAAGGATTAAGGAGAACTCCAGAAGCTATAGAGATTGCAGAAAACGAATAGAAAACTTGTACGAAATGTTTTTAACTTGACTGGTCCATCTGTTAGTAGAACGTTTATTTTTATGAAGCGAAAACAGGCTCTACAAAACTTCACTGTGAATAAGTTATGAGAAAACCAGTGTTCCCAAGAAACCTGAGAACTTTTAATTCAACCAACTAACTTTTAACGTCAACCAGCTATACATACATAAATATATAGGTTACCTAATTACGTATGCTTTCAAAAGAGTACTCTAAGCTTACATACTCATAAGCTTACATTATGTAACTCATAAGCTTACATAATGAGTCCAACATTAAATATTTATTATTATTTAAAAGTTAATAAAATCCAGTGAGTAGAATAATTTCGAATGAAACTTTTTCCTTTATATGTTTAAGTGTTAAATAAGAATTTATTTCAATGTAATATTCAAAAAGAAGCACCCTCAAAGACCTTTTTTTCTTGGAATTTGGTTCTTCAAGTGTACTTTTTACCAAAGAGCTTAATGTTAAATTCCATTAATTCGGCCACATAAATCCTTTTTAGGGTCAGCGATGGAAAGCCATCATGTACACTCAAACATAAAAGTGGTGAAACACGATCTAATCAGACCTTTATAAAAAAAGAAGGTAGCGGTTTCTTTGACCTTGTTAAAACTTAAAAAGTAAACTAAATTTCTATTTTCTCATAAGTATCGATAACTTACTTTTTATTTTTTTTACAAGCTCGTTCGCGTTGAAAAATAAAAGATATAACGTCTGATATGTAAAGCAACATAGCACCTGACATACATTATCTTTTTTGCCAAGAGTTGTATCTATATTTTTAGATAGCTGGTGTTGTATAGAATATTTAGCACATATTGCTGAAATCCTATTCTAACTATTGGAAAGAGATTTTTTAAATTGCATGAATAATTTCAACAAACAAACATACAATTAACACTTTATAATATTAGTATAGAGACATAGCAAACTTTTATTACAAAAATTACATATTATATAATATCAGCACAAATATAATCGAATATAAACTTAGGCTAAAGTCAGTATTAGTGCTACTCTTCTAATGACTTATTGCACAATTATACGAAAAAGAAGATAATTTCTTTCTTAATTAGTCAATTATTAAAAAAAAACTTATGAAAATATATTATGTGACTAACTCGAATAAATATTGTTATGGCAATAATTCGTGATCCTTTTGTGGTCGAGTGTACACGCAATATCACGTAACCAGTCTAACTAGACCCTCAGCTTTGCTATAATCTTGTCAAGGGACGAAATACAGTAAGACGCGTTTCTCCTAAATGGGGATTTCTTTCTCCTCGAAATCCTCGTGGAGACTTAAGCTGTTTTCCTCGGTTCCATGTCTTTGTCGACTTAACATGCATATATTATGGGTATTATTTACGTAATATTGTCAAATGGTAACAAGAACTTTAGTTAATTTAATATTATAATCCTGAACGTACGATGTTGATACTTGTACCTTGCCAGGGCTACCAATATTTTTTTTTTACTTTTATTTAAAGCAGTGTTATTAAAAAACTTTATCTCAACCCAAGTAAGTATATATGTAACGTGATACAATAAAAATAGTACACAAGTCTCATGTAGTATTGTTGAAATTGTATAAACTTTTTGGAATTGAACACCTTTTTTTAGTTACAAAATCTAGTCTTACTTTATGCATCTACAGCATAATCCTAAACGACATTTAGGATAAAGTGAAAAAATTAAAACTAAAGTGATAAAAAATGTGTAAAAGTTATACTAATCTATTGACTGAATTTTTTAAATATTTTTTTCATTGTTATATTATTTGACTGAAAATGAAATTTTTATTTGTATTATATTTTCCTCTTTATTCTTATTGAAATATAATAATTATAATTATTATTGTAATTATTTGACTGAAAAACCGTTTATAATTGCATCATTATGTTGCAATTAAAGCTTTAAAAAAATATTTTATGCCTTTATTCCTTCTCATAAAATGTGACGATTTAAAGTAACTTAAATTAATTTTCATTAATTAATTCATTCCCTTTATTTAGGAGATTATTAATTTGGGTCGATGAGCATACATAAAAATGTGAGTGTAATGACAGTAGGTTGGGAAATCAATTAAAAATTCCTATTACGTAACTCGCGTCTGGTAGCCCCTTAACTGGAGGGCGGAAATCAATGGGATGACAGGAGGTCTCGTCGCGATGAGCGCGTTATCTCGTTGATCCGGCTCGTGTGACGCAACCCTAATTAAATCGGATAGTATCGTGTGGCCGATCGTTTTGCTGAACCCATCCTTTTGGCTTTGCTTTTGACGTTATTTAGTACTGCGTGAATTTGAAGCGATAGTTGGCGGTTTTACGTTTAGATGTATGTTATGTTAATCCAGATTTTGGCGAACGTAGATATATATATATATATATATACTATTTTAATGTGGAATTTGTAGTAGGTATTAATTATTTACTGACATTTTAGGCTTGGTACAGTTGACATCAAAATTATTAAATTAACATAAAAATTACATTGTTTCGCTTTATCATCATAATTTCATTTTCGTTTCATCTGGAGGACGTCCACTGCAGGACATAGATGTTCTCTCTATATAATTTTCCAATAAATCTTACAAAGCTCATTAGCATTATTATATCTAGTTAAATATTTAATACTTATATGATGAAGATGTATTAGGTAGTATATTTTACATAAAATTTCCTTTTATTGTATAAGTTTTTATTAGTACTCAAAACACTTATTAGGGTTATTATGACTCTAATGTGAAGTATGTTTCAGTATTATTTTTTTAATTTTTATTTATTGTATTAAGGATTTTTGTAAATTTGCTAGGAGATTATCAAAACGCATATAGGTAAATATAGAAAAAAAAATGTCATACCATGCACACTAAAGTGTAGTAATTTAATGATTATATATTTTTAATCTAATGGAAAATAAATCAAGTCGAAATTTATTTGAAATTTTCTCGACTGATCGCCTCAGTGACTACGAAATCGGAGTAAATCCACTGATTTACTTTACATGAGACATTATTTCACTTGGTTTAGTGATTGTATCGAGCAGATTGAGCAATAATTCAGGACAATTGGAAATGTTGTATATCAATTTGCTTGTCAATGGAAATATCAGATCAAATCCGTTGATTGTGTTGATTCATTAGCAAAAATTAATTGATGTTTACAGCAGGAGAATTAAATTACTCTTTTACACTGTCCTGAGTATCATGTAATTTTGATACATGAGATTTTATATATAAATATAGACCGTATACCAACCAGGTCATGGGACCCTCCTAGATATATCAGGTTATCTAGGAGGGTCTAGCTTTTATTCGAAGTTTTCTCAATTAAAAGCTATTGTGTGAATATTATTGAATTTTTGGAATAACCATTAAAATGGCTTCAAATGAAAAATTCCGCTGTGTTTTAACTATAATAATATAAACCTTTGGAGATTTTTTATAGTCTGTCTTTGGTTTATATTTTGAATTTTTAAAATAAGTCTGTATTTATTTAATGATAAAAATAATTACATATAGCACTTTTTTGTACTTATAACTTTTCAGATGACTAACCTTGTAATAGGCTATATAACAATTTAATCTATTTATGTATTAATTTGTTGAATGTTACATGCTGTAAGGTCAGCTATTAAATAAATAAATAAATATTTGGGTGGGTTTTGAAACTTCTATAGTCACATTAGTCATATTCACATAGAATTTTTAACATAACATTAATTTTATGTGACGCATTAACACTGCATTTCCTATTTTTTTTATTATACCATTCTAATATAATATCTATATTGGATAATTATATCGTTTGTTTGAATCAGGTTTGGAAAATATTCCTAACTAAGCTTTTTTAATAATCCTTATAACTATATTTATTAGAACTAATATACATTTTAATGTTGATATACATACTTAATGTGTACTTATACTTATATTGTACGTACTATCAAACCCTTAGATAAAGGGTTTGTATTCTTTAGGGAATATTAGGACAGTAGACTACCATTATATTATGTACTTTACGATCCCCTTTATGAGTTTCATGATACCTATAACAAACCGAGTCTATATTAACATAGCATTTTAAAGCGAAACCTTAATTTCATGTACAAATAGGGTTTACTTGTGTTTAAATATTTATGAACAATCATGATTCTCATATTTATATAGGTTTGTAGCGACCTCCTTTAACAAACTTTTTGGTTACTTTTTTGTTTTAGTTTTTGTTCTACTTCCTTTAAAAAAGTAACGCGAAAACAGAACAGTGCACATCGGACGCAGCTACCGAAAGCACACGCTTTCTCACCTCATGTTATAATGTAAATACGTGCATATGTCGTGGGCAGATCGTAGAATTGGGCAGATCGTAAAGTACGAAATCAAAAATCATTCACCAAAAGTCAAAAATAGGTGCGACGAGGAGCGGAGCGGAGCAAAGAGAGGAGGAGCGTGTTAGGTTCACATGGAAATAAATTTGGGTAACCGAGCGAAGCGGGGCGGAGTGAGGTGACCCTCTCAGTTTTAACAGAAATATGATCAGCCCAGGAATATCATGATATGGCCAATTCTACGATGTGCCGACGACATATATAAATCGTGTAGGTACAGTAATGTGGAGTTCATCGTTTATTTACCCACAGGTTCTTTGTTTGTTTTCATAGTAATAACTAGAGTGTTTTGACCATCAATAGAAATGTATGTACATGCTTAATCTATGGCAACCGCTTCTTTGTAGTTCTGTCACCATAGTAAATATGAACCATAGGAATTACAACTTTCACCGAGGACACGATTCTGATGAATCTTTGGCCATTGACCATCACGTAGCTACCTACCATCAAGTAGACATTTACATAAAGAACACATGAAGGCCAATAGGAAGGTTATGGCAAAAGTTTATGACTGATCAATATCAGTCATAAACTTTAAAAACGATATATTGTTCTCATGATCATATCATATCACCATTATGATAATGTCAGTTCAGAGTCGCATTTTTGTGACCTATATATATTGTAATAAAAAAATATTTTCTAACAGAAATTCATGACATAAAGCTACACAAATTAATTTAGTCACGCTGGAGTTTATTCCAAAACGTAGTTATCCGATAATATGTTTTTGTCTACTCTGTGCTTCGCTTGCATTACGCGTTGCATGGTTTTATTTTGCAGATATTTTTCAACTATACTGCAGTCGGGAAGATTCTTAAATCATTTACGTCCTGCGACGCGTTTTGTTCCAGAATTTTCAGATGGATTTAATGTTCTTCGCATTCAATAATAATTGTTCTTATTTTTGTTTTGTTTGTTCTTTTTACTAATGTTAATATTTACTGAACTATTTTTACCTTTCTATTTCTTACTGAATTCATTTAAAAAAAAAAGAAATTTATTAATTGTTCATCATTATGTAAAAAATATTTAAAAATAAAATGAAACTGCATCTTTTCGTGAATGTGTTAAGTGAAGCTATTATTTTTACATATTTTTTTTTTCAATTACTTTCAATTTAAAGCATTTTGTTTGTCATTTTGTGAAATCATTTTGCGTTAGGTACATATTTCTTGGTAATGTTAATGATCTGCATATCTTCTGCATTCTTCCTTCTGCAATCCCTTAAAGTTATAACCTTATTAATATACATAAATATAAATAAAAAGCTACTAAGATGAGTGAACAAGATTGAACAGAGTATATCAGCTAAGTGTGTAGTACTTAGTATTGAAATGTTGTTGTTTTGTTATCATTGACACGTAACGTAAGCTCCGAGAAGCACTTTTAATTTACTACATAATTGTGTTGGCTAAACTCCAAATTCATTCGTCATAGATCAGTTCGAGGAAATTGGCAACGTTGCTTAAAAAGTTAACGAGAATTACACAATATGGTCATACTATTGTTAGCTTAGATTTATCATTGCTGTTTTCACATTTGTGTCAAATCTAACTAGCTTTCTTCATTGCTGAAGGCTGTTTCCATCCTATCCTGTTCTCAGCTTTCCTCATAGCTGACGTAACAGTAAGGTCTGTAAAGGTAGCCAACAGACCTCTTACCAAACACTGTTCCAACCACTACCAGCTTTACCAGTTACCCAGTTTACTTTCGGTTATGTGTGGCGCATTTATGTACTCGGATATGTGCAGCTTTGACCAAGAGAATTGACGAGCCCGTTGGATGAGTGGTGAGAGTGCTTACCTTAACGCTCTGTTCCTGGGTTCCCGGGTTCAGTTCCCGGCGAGGTCAACTTTGGAAATGAACTTTTCAAAGTTGCCTCATCTGGATATGTAAAGTAGTGGATACTCCGTTTCGCAGTCATTTGAGCAGCCCTTCTGTAATCACCCTCATATATAAGGTATTCTTTGTGAAATTACACTACATATTATACTTGTTTACTCATACAAGGCATACCTACTAGTGTGCGTTCTCCTGTATTCCATCTTGCTGGTATTTTTAGGCGAGGCATCATAAGTAGCCTCAGATTTATTTCCTCAGACAGTAAGTAGTCATCATCTCAGCCGTAGGACGTCCACTGCTGGACATAGGCCTCCCCCATAATTTTCCAATAGGACCGGTCAGAAGCAGCCTGGATCCACCGCTGACCCGCGGCCTTTATTAGGTCGTCTGTCAACCTTGTGGGTGGACGTCCTACGCTGCGCTTGCTGGTCCGTGGCCTCCACTCGAGAACCTTCCGGCCCCAGCGGCCGTCGGCTCTCCTTACTATATGCCCTGCCCACTGCCACTTCAACTGACTTCAAACTCCTTCAGATGACATCCTTAAAATACAAATTCATAATAACTATTTGTTCGTGTGTTTGATTGTTAACTGTTACAAAAACTACTATAATACTTTTGTAAAGCGATTTTCTTGTGTCGCTTCCTTAGCTTAGTTATTGTTTGCAAAATGCCATTCCCATGTTTGCGTTTCTCTCAACGTTGATATGAACTCGGTTTGTTTTGCTTTACAAACGCTGTCTAAATGTTTTAGTTTCTATCTAACATTTTTTTTATGACATATGACACTTACAGATTGTTTTCAAATACATTTTCTTGTAAAGGTCAATCTTCAATTTTATTTATATAGAGGTTAACAAACAGGCTAACGGTCCACCTTTTGGTATGTTGCTATAACACACTGTTGCCTATAATACAAGGAATGCCACAAGTGCTGCAAGTATGTTCCCGACCATAGATAAAGAATCCCTTACTCATTCACCGGAACACATCAGAGTATGGGAATTAAGCAGCGCCACCTGGTGGCTAATGTGTAGCACTGCTTCAGTCCCATACAAATTGACGTTTACGCGTTAGATGAGTTTCATAGAGTAAAACTCGCACTAGGCCCTCAGCAAACTTGCTGTCCTTCATGGTGATCTTCTGTAAGGGGTGGTTACTGCCACCAGACGCGCTATCCAAATGACTGCGAAACACATTACAGATGTAAATAATTATTTTTTTATACTATATATTAATAAAACAATTATTAAAAGTAAATCTATATCTTCTATATAGATTTAAGTGTACCTTAAAAATAACAATCATAATTACAAAAGATAATAATAATAATGACAAAAAGGACGTTAACGAAAAATAATTTAACACCTAGATACATTAAACAGAATCTTGTTGTTATTCATTAACCTTCTCATTTAACTAATATAATTACATAAATACTTAGGTAGTTATTTCTAAGTTTTACAATTATCTGTGTAATATCTGTTTGTAAAGTATATAAATAATAGATTTACCTAATAAAGCTTTTAACAAACTGTCAGAGTATTTCAGACAGCTTTTAACCTAGATCTGTTATGATTTGTATTGTTGTAACTATTGATGATGTAACTATTATTGTAACTATTTGTTATTCCATAGTGATTTAAAATCAAAGCGCCGTTTGTTAAAATTTATTATAACACGTGGAACGTATTGTTAATAATAAGTTCTTGATTATTGATCGTCTACATCTACCTATCAATCAAAATACGTAAAGTTTCCGAACTGAGTAAGGGGTCGCGCAAGCCCTTAACCGAACCAACTATTAACTTTGAGACAAATTCAATTACCTATGGGCGTTAAACGTGTTGTTTGGGAATAAGGATTCATGCTACAAACCAACATACAAACTCATCTTTCAACGCTGTGAATACTAAAACGAGTTTTGATACTTTCGGAACGACATGCGGTCTCGTTAAGGGTCGGTTGCTATTCTCATGGAAACTTCTTGGATATTATCTATTGCTTCACATGATTTGTGTAAAACATGACTTTTAACAATGTTAGGTATCGACTTGTTAGCTTTATGGACAATGTAAGTTAAAATATTAAGTTAAAATATGAAAAAAAAAACTAGCAGGTGCCCGCGACTCCGTCTGCGTTGACAAATAAAAATATAACGTTTGACCAAATATATAAGTATTTTAACATGTTCATTGCTGTTATACTTTTGCCAGGCGAAAGGGGGGGGTGATATAGGGTTACCTTTGTCCATTTCTATATCTGACAATGTGTATGGAAAAATTCATCTATTGAGTAGTTAAGGTATGAAAAGGTAACAGACAGACAGAGTTACTTTCACATTTACTTATATCATTTTAGTATGGTTCATGTTATTTATATGTGAATGTTTCAACCCTGGAATAAGAATAAAAATAAATTTTTTTGGCAGATGGAAGCCGTTGTCAAAAGCTTAATATTGAGTAAAAGTTCACCTTAACTAATTAAAATAAAACAACGAAGACTTCATATTCAAGTGATCTTGAATTACTAGCGTATATTATGTCCGTACATTATCCAGTAAAAAAGCGCTTTATCTCATCCAGTAAACAGCCCAAGCCACTTTTCCATTTAAAAGCATTTCATGTTCACAATGCCAAAACTTGGCGCACATTTATTCAAGCCTCAATTCGTGTATAAAAAAAACAAACAAGCTAAAACTAAAATCGTGTTTTCAACACGCTCCACGGTTGTTACCAGAAAATAAAGGAAAATAAAGGCTGACTTCGGAGGCCTCCGTCTTTTGTTCTAGCCGTTACTCTGCCCAAATACTGCTGACCCTTTCCTTTCTTGCTTTCTTTCTATTCTGTTTTATTAAGGATCGGTAGCGTAGCGCTATCCCTATTGTTTGTTATTTAATTTATATAATACACGCAACTAATAAATAACGTGAAATATTTGTAGGTATTATAAAATTAACTATAGCAGCACAGACATGACATGTCACAACATTAGATTAACAATACATTTAATTTAACATTTTTTTTATGTATTTATCGTCAGACGTATATGCACCATTTAGATTTATATAATAAATTAAAATCTGAAAGACGCGACAGCCCTGGAATATTTATCCCAGGCTACTAAGAACGACGAAGTATGCAGCTTGGGCACGTCCCACTCGCGCCTCACCCCTCACGCCCCGCACGATTGCCCTGTCTAGACGTCTCCGTCGGCCTACTGTACGAAATAAGTATGCTGTGATATTATTATAAGACTGTGCTGCCCTCGAGTTCATTTTTCAAAAAAAAATATAAAACTTAGTAAGTTTAGTCACAAGCTTTTTTATATACAGAACCTCCTAAACATCTAAAAATGTTACCTTAAACATAACATCTCACATAAAATTGGTCACAATAAACTAACTTGGTCACGTACTGAACAAAGGAACTATGATGGGGGTCCTGTTGTTATTAAAAATGTCCAGAATTCTATGCCTTTTTATTTATGCCTCCAACACGGTCAGTGTAAAGGAATAACGAGTAACATAAGTAGGTACGTGCATTCAAGACGTACGTGCCCCTTTTTAACAGAGCTAAATTGAGTTGTGTGCTCACAGAGCAAGACTTCTTTTTGAATTTCCTCTTATGGGTATATTTTAAATATCATTTCATATAATGCAGTCAAGGTTTTTGATTTAAATATTTAAAGTAACTTTATTTTATTCATATTACTGATATATAACAGTTTGTTAATTCAAAAAATGACTACATTTACAAATTACTAAATATTTGTAATACTTATTTGCATATGTCTTTTTCTTCTAAACTAAGCCTCAGACTAATTGAGTTTTTACAAATGTTAAAAGTGTCACAAATATTATAGATTTGCAAGTTTATTACTACTTTTAATAATGAATAATCCAAAATTATTTGGAGATTGGAAATAGTTTTATTAATCTGGGAACAATGTTGGTTAAAGATTACACTTGGGAAACTAGTATTAGTATTTATAATTAGTAAATTAATAATTATTTACTACTTTTTTTACTATTTATACATAAATAAATGAAAAAAAAGTTTGACTATAATTCATATAAACTAGGTAGGCTTTCAACAATTACTTGTTTTTGAATTGTTTATGGCACTGTTATTATTTGACACAGTTTAATATTTAAACATTGAAAATGAAAATACATATATAGTATAATATATCCTCCAACTAAATTTGCTACTAACGATTTATTGATAAGCAGCAACATATGGTGTTAAACATATACCACATTTTTCATGAAAAAATTAACTAGAACAAAAATTATAACGGAAAGGCAACGCTATATTTACCTCCAAAATTATGTAACACTATGTGTCGTTAGAGAATGTAGTCGCAATTCCAAGATATTAAGCCTAATCTATTATAATGATATTATCGGAGACACAATAATGTCAGTGAACGGGGGATATTCGCTTTCCGATGTAACAGTAATCAGTGGGGGTTTAGATCCCATATTGATTAGTTACTAGTCAACTAAATATTAAAAGCAGTATGGTGTTGTGTTCGTTTTTCTTAAAGTTGTGTGTGGTGTGTGTGTGTGTACATGTGAACACAAAAACATTTTGTTTAAATTTAATTTGACTTAGTTGAAATGTAGCCTGTTTTTTGTTATTTATTTTGAATCTTAATTAATAATTTATCTATTCCTTCCCAATAATATCCCTTATTCTGTGCCTACCACCAAAGTACCTACCATCAAAGTGGACCTTCAGCCTATCTGTCGACCTTAACTTTAAAAAAATCTTGTAAGTTTCAAGACATCCTCAAAAACAGCACGAGTGCATTTGTGTTTCAATACATAAACAATATTTAAACCCAATCAATATCCACTCTTTGTATAAGACACACATACCTAGCCTGTTTACCGTATTTGTTGGAATAAATAAAAAAGCTAACATACATTTCTGTGTGTGTATTTGACGTGTAGTTTAGTTAGTGAGATTGTGTAACCAATGTACTGTGCATACAACAAGGTTAATGGCGTTACAGTGGGGTAAGCTTGTAGTTCAATAGTAAACGGAAACACATAGTCATGTATTTGAAACTGCCTTCTATTTTATTTTGGGTAACTTTTATATTGAGATTTCACATATTATTATGTACAATACTAAAGAATTTACCTAAAGCGGTCCCTAGATGATCATGCGGCATGACATGCGTTTACGTGAATTATCATGCTGCATGTCATGCCGCATGGTCGTCTAGGGACCGCTATACGATCATGCGTGTATGTCAGTCATAGCTTGCAGGATGAAAAATAAAAGGAACTATCAATCAACTGCCAGCACGTAGTTGCATGTCGTTTACATTAATCAATACAATTAAACGGTCTTGCATGCATGACATCACGTAACGCATGTATTGTCATGCGACATCTTCGTCGTCTTTTAAGAACTAACTTAAATTTAAGTAATCTATGTTATAATGGCGGCGGCACTTTAACGTGTAAAAGTCTGATTGTACAAGGGTTAAATTGCTTCAACGTCAAAATGTACTACTAAATACTTCATTCCATTTTAAAAAATGATTTAAATAATAATTTTAAAATATTTTAATGCTAAAGCATGTTAATTATTATATCAAATTGCATGTTTACTATATTAAATGATTTTCAATTAATATTGTGCCTATATAATAGGTTTTGTTTGTAATTGCACACGGTAAATATTCACTGGATAAATATATCATTTTTCCAATTACCTTTATATTAATTGAGTGGCATTGTAAAGTATTATGTGTTGGCTAGTCTTTAGATACACAGAGACACCCACTAAGTGGAAGCACGATTGAAATTCGAATGTACGAATGGCGATCAGCAGCTGAACTATCATACTAGCTTGGTAATTCATGGAGCCGGGCGGTGACTGCCGCCCGTCGTGAGGTCCACCGATATGGCCGGCGTACCTCCACTTTCGGGTACGCCAAGGTTCTGACAGGAAGCGTAGCCCTCCCCGCGCTGGATAGCCGTGGCGGGGCACCGAAGCCGTGTCATACATAACGTCCCCGCGACCCCGCCCATCAACGGCCGCGCTAGAAAGTCGTTGGGTTAGCCGGTACGAATCCGGCATAATCCCACACTGTCCCCTGCCGAGTATCCAAGAGGATATCCCAACGTTAAAAAAAATGGTAATGGAGAGTGTTATAGCGCAGTTACATTATGGTGTATTGATGACTGCAGTACCTGTATCTGAGCTGAGAATCTCATTAACAATACGGTTTTGTTTAACATCATCCTCATTTTCGGTGCTTATTAGCGATACCGAGACGCTGGATGACGTGACGGGTACCCATTGTTATTAAAAAAGATGTCAACTTTTACTGGTGCTGTTGATTTATGATACTCCTTTGTGGCTGGTAATAAATTTTGTTGTGTAACGCTCTCGGAGAGCTCATTAAGGATAATGATAAATAATGCTGGTACACAAGTTTTGTAATAGAAACAGTATACGTTGACAGGAAATCTCAAGGACCCAGAGACTATGTATAGGGTTGAGTTTTTCACGATTATATCTACGATCATATTTTTGTTTCTTTTTAATTTTCGAGACATGTTATTGAAAATACATGATCGAACATTATTTTTGAAACTCTAACCGGCAGTAAAGTTTAAAAAGAGTTTAAAAAATAATTAAATAATGAAACAAAATTTTGACCGAACAAATTTCCCATTTTGTTATTTATAGGTATAGTATAATATAGGTACTTCAATTTAAAAAATATATACAAAAAATATTATTATAATAATTTAGTTTTTTTAAGCCCTACTTTCTACAGTATTTTTTAGAAATCCCAGGTAAAAATATCGTTTATAATATGTAGTATACTAATTATGTATGTATGTATAGCTACCAAACAATCCCGGATGACAGTTTAATAGGTATGTAGTAAATTAATGTATGAAAATCGTGAAATCGTACCAAACAGAGGGAGCTTGTTCCTCCTTGTTAGTTAGGTTGGCCTACAAACCAACACTCATTTCTTATTATTGTGTTCTAATTTCGTTGGAATTGCCTCAGTGTAATGATGTTCTTGTTAGCGTTCGATAAGCGCTGAATAATGCTCTCTGTTTCCTCCATTAGTGTCTTCTATTTAAGGGTGTTCTGTATGTCAATAGTGTTGAAAGTCCAGTATTTTACTACTCATTTACTTGAGACATGGGGACGTTAGAATATTAAAAAAAAAATGTTTATAAAATAAAAGGCATAACACGATCAATACACTTTGTCTCAAATTGTAATTTATATAAATAGTAGGTACGAGAACCCAGGCTTACAGGCTTGCCTAGTTTGGGTGTTTTTCTTAGAATTGTAAAATCTTATGAAAACAATAAATTATTTCAATTTAAATTTGAATTTTGAATGTTTATAATTAATTGAAGCAATAGTTTTATTATAAATATTATATATATTATATAATTGTGCTGTAATTGTGATAAAAACGATATTTTAATAACGTCAAGTCTTGTTCTAACACATGATAATTATAATCTAACCTAACCTAAGTATTTACAATTGAAATAATATATGACACTCCATTATAATCACACATAAAACTTTTCAATGCCCTCTTTCATTTTGGGCATGTTCTAAACAGAACGAGGCTCTAAGCCAGTTGATGTTGAAATTTTAATAGAGAAGCACTTCAACTCCGTAAAGCCTCGTTCTAGAAATTATTTTCAAGTGAAAAGGGCCGCGCGAAAATTGTCCACTCCTAGTTAGTTCTATCTCGGCTGACCCCGCTCGATCCAATTATGAAGTTTTATTACTCATCAGCGCTAGTGTTGCCTGCGAATCGCTTTATACTTATATATATTTATACACTTTAGTTATGTAGTAAAAGATAATTGATGTTGGGCTACAGGGAAAAAATTTACAGATTTCCTATACCGTATTTTTGACGCTAAGGAAATGCGTTACGCATACACACACCGTCTGGGGGACGGAGTGGTTATGTGGGACTTCCCCCTAATGAGGGTGTCATATACCCACTAAAACCTAGCGGCAGTCTTACACAGCAGCAGGAGGATCCTGGGTTCGCATTTGCGCACTGCGAATCGCTTTATACTTATACGCTTTAGTTATGTAGTAAAATATAATTGATGTTGGGCTACAGTGAAAAAAAATTACAGACTTCCTATACCTTTTTTTTTGACGCTAGGAAATGCGTTACGCATACACACACAGTCTGGGGGACGGTGTGGTTATGTTAGATTCCCCCCTAATGAGAGAGTCATACCCACTAAAACCAAGCGGCAGTCTTCCACAGCAGCAGGAGGATTCCCCGCTATGCCCCCATTTTACGGGAGGACATCTCCCAGGGATGCTAGTCGCATCCCTTTACACCCGGCATCACCCCAACCGCTCGGGTCGGGGTGTAGTCCGGACCCGGGCCGCGTGATTTGACGGCGCATTTAGACTTCCTATACCTATTTAACTAATGAGCCAGTATATGTAGAAATATTTATTTGATATTAAGTTATTCGCACGGATAACTGTCTCCGCACGGATGCATTTTCTCTGTAAATTATTATGTAACCTACACACAAACATTCCTCGTTTATCGGTATTTGCCCTTAGGAAAAACCGTAACAAAAATCGTTAGGTGGATTAGAAGCAGTTAGAGGAGAAACAGCAGAGGCTAGTTTATCTTATAACTAACTGTTGCACGCGACTTCGCTTAACTTTATAAAATATAGTCTATGTTACTCGCTGATAACGTAGCTTTCTATAGAAGAATTTTTAAAATCAGTCCAGTAGTTATAATACTTAGTATATTGATATGTATAGATGTATAAAATAAATAATAAATACCTATAGGTATAGCTGTTTTAATCTTAATTATATTTGGACATATTGGTTTTAATGACAATCACTAATAACCGCAATATCTTACAAGAAAATTTTAATTTACTGTTTTAGATAAGTGAGCCAAGTAAATCTCATTTTAATGTGCCATTACGAGTTTATCGACGCAGTCATAACAATTTATTAATCTCTATTACTCGAAGCAGTTAACTGGTGATAACAAACGCGTTAATTAAGTAGTTAAATAATTAGTCTGTAGGTACTAATCTGTTCATTATGTTTTCAGGGTTCAATCAGTGGACCGATATTTTCTGGAACCATGATACAGTAAATTGTATTGTAAACTTTGAGCTATTATTCCAGCTCATACTGAGTTTTTACTGACTGAAAGAACTTCTTAGCAATTTTATTTTTATACAAAAATATAGGTACCTATTTAGGTATCCTACGTGAAATTCAGATCTATTTTAATTAATTAACACTAATATTGTAAATGCATATAAATGACTTTTTGCTAGTTCGGTTCACATAGTCCAGATTCCTGAATGTCATGATTAACAAATTGTCAGAAATACTTGTCAATTAATTGTCTGTCCTTTCTGTTGTTTGTTATCATTTGTAATAAAATAAGATGGTGTGAAATTATTATTGCTGCCAGAATTCTTGTTTCATCAAAAACTATATAGAAGGCACCTAAGTGCTAGCTTAAATTTCAGATTAAATATTAAAGCCAATATCAATTGTAAGTTTAGACGGTACACGCTCAGTTTCAAACAATTATATTGAACATACAATATTCAGTTGTGAACATGTAATAACAAGGTCCTATTAGGGGACAGGATTGCTTGTCTAATTTAAAGTTGGTAATTGGGTGCAGAGCAACATCGCGATGTCGAAACTCAAATGAAAAGCGTTGATAACTCAACCATCTGTATGTTTTAATTTGATGCCAACACTTCGTGAGCCGCTATGACTGTATTTCCTTTTTTATTCCTTTATTGTATACTGATATCGAAAGTGCTATTAAGGTAGCTTTTACCTGAAGTGTAGTTGGCGCCACCTGTTGATAAAAATAGAACTAATTTGTTTAATTAACATTAAAATTGAACACAGTGCAAATAATTTATCTGTAATTTCAAGAAATGGCCAAGTTTCATCTGGATCTATTCAATACTTGAATCTTTATCAGATGACTAACAGATTATAAAATAAAGTCGCTGCCCGCTTCTGTCTATTTCTCCGTTAACCTCTTCTAAACCACCCATCAAATAATTTATATGGTTTTCAATAATCGAAAAAGCGATAAACCAGAAATGTTTGCGCGACCGCATTATACCATAGTGTACCCTGCTATGGTAAAATTGCTAATTTCCTCCTTTAAGTTTTCCTTTGCGATTCGAGAAAATCTTTATCATTTCTAATTCAGGAATGCATCTAAATAGATATTAATCACCAGAAAAACAAACAAAAAAAAAAAAACTTTGTTTCTGGTAAATAATTATAATTATATTTAAAATTTAAATATGTTTGTATAGGAACTAGAAAATTAAGTGATCTATTTAGAGGGATAATGAATAATTCTTTGTAACAACATCCCTTTGACCGATTCTAAAATCGAAGTAACAAAAGAACACCTGCAATACGAGTAAAGACACGAATGAACGGTACTAGAAAAAGTTCCACAGAAAAATCCTCTTTGTGCAAAAGGATGCCGTCCTGGTTTCGTTCATCTGGAACATTTCGAACGTTTTCGAATACGCTTCAGAAGAATACCACTCGATTCAAAAAGGCTTCTTCTAAACAAAACGTGTTCCGAAATCACATCGAGAAATTTGTTGTTTCGTTCAATCAATTTAGGTATTATCTGTCCAGGACAGAATTCATGCTATATAATATAAATTCTCTCTATAATTTATTTGATTTGATAACTCTATATAAGTTATTTTATAACAAGAATTTTATAATATTAAGTGCGAAGTGAAGTACTTATTATATAATAGTAATAATAAGTTTATGCTTTTTTAATTAACTAACTTTTTTTATTAACTATCTGTGAATCAATAAAATACAGAATGTAACACAAATTAAAGTGCCGAAGTCTAATGTAGACTTGCGGAATGCAGTCTTTTCGGTTCCCTAGACTCCTAGACAGGATCAGGTAATTAAACGCAGAGAAATCCAAACTTTATCCGGTGTGCAACGGAAGTTAAGAACTGACGTGCTGCAAAGTAACGCCAGCAATGTTCCTCTACTAAGTTTCTTGAAAATTTTAATTGTTTACCCTGATTCACTCTAGTTTACACCTTGTTGTTTCTGTACGTTTATTTTTGCTTTTAAAATAACTTTGTAGATGTTTTATAAGTAAATCTGCAATATAAAACCGTTCGTCGTGTTGAGTGTCTTCATCTTTTCTATCTACTCATACTAAGGCAATCAGTAGCTTACCTTAGATGGGCTCCGTAAATTTTTTCGAAGGGTCCTGCTATCTGACTGTGGCAAAGCCAAAATTGGGGATATTTTTTTTTACAAAAGAAAAAAAAACAGCTCGCAATTTTTTAGACTCTATTTTCAAAAAAATACAGTTTGATGCTGGAGATAATACTAATTTGTATTATCTCCAGCATCAAACTTTAATAAATACTAAACTTTAATAAAAATTAAAAATATTTTAAGTAAACTTTAATTTCTAAAAACAATACGAAGATGATTAAAATCTTGTGGAGCTAATAAATTAAATCTTCAAGAATGTAACACAAATGCACAAAATATAACACAAATGCAAGCGCCGAAATCGATGTAGAATTGCTGAATGCAGTCTTTTCGAATTCCTAGATAGGATCAGTGAATTAAATGTAGAGCAATCCGAGCTTTATTCGGAGAGCCTCTATGAAAGAAACCTGTGTAAATAGTCATATCATACGTCATACTGTATGACAGTATGACATCGTATTGTATGTATATTATGTACAGCATTACGAACTGCTGATAATTGTAATACCAACCAAACCAGAACAATTTTATCTGACTGAAATTTGGTTTGGTGCACGTAACCACAATTAAATTCAAATTCATTCTGGACGTTTTGGTAGGGGAGCCCACGATGCTAAATGTGGAGTCACTCGAGCGTCGTGGGGACTTATTGGATTTTAAAGATTAGATGGTAGGAAGAAAAAAGGTTATATGATGTTTTTATTTACAGCGGTGGGTTGAGCGTCTACAGGCGTTCAAAATTTTGTAGGCACTGTATTTAAAAATATCCTCTATATAATCGTCAGATTAAGAATCAGCACGATTAGGAATTCAGGCTGAACCGTATGTATGAAAATCTGAAGCGCTCGAGTATTACAAAATTACGAAATGGCAATCGCCAAAAATCTTTTTTGCATTTTCAAAAAGTTGTCACGAGCTTGCGTTACCTCCGAATCGTCTGAATTTTAAATGGGAGCTTAGTTTAGATCTACTTAACATCCCCTCTGAAAATCTGACGCGCTCGAGTTGTATTTAAAATTTTACCCCCACCCCCACCAACTGACAGGCAATTGGCAGATTGGTAATATCTGACGCGCTCGAGTAAATCCCAAAATCCCCTCTTGGGCTCCCCTACCAAATAGTAAGAGCGAAATGACAAAATTTTAAATCGTTTTCATCCGAGCGGACGATGTTATCTCAAACGCCGATATCTTTAACTAGTTCAACGATAACTTTGTTCGATTGTTCCTAAGAAATTTCATTAAACTGCCGCTTAGACTTCCAACTGTGAGCCTCTTAAAACGACCACATTATAGATAACACAGTGGGGTAAACTTTAAACAATCAGGAATACGCCCGACGAAATATCACAACTTTGACAATAGACAATCTGACAATCTGCTTAAAACATCTCGAGAATTCACGTTGAAAAAACAGTTTTCAAACAACACAAAAAAAAATTGTTTGAGTACAATACCCAATTTCTGTGTATTTGTAATCAATATATGTATTACTAGCTGGTGCCCGCGACTTCGTCCGCGTTGAAAAAGCAAATTTTTTTTTCTTCGTTGAAAAAACAGTTTTAAAACATAAAAAATTTTTTTTTTGAGTATAATACCCAATTTCTGTGTGTTTGTAATCAATATTATGTATTACTAGCTGGTGCCCGTGTCTTCGTCCGCGTTGAAAAAGCAATATATTGCCTGACATCGTTATTGCTATTATACTTAGCCAGGAGTTAGTTTCCTTAATTTTAGATAATCCCTCGGGAGCAGTACTTTTTTTCTGGATGAAAAGTACCCTATGACAACGTGTATGCAAAATTTCATGGTGATCGGTTCAGTAGTTTTTGCGTGAAAGAGTTACAAACAACCATACATACATCCAAACATCCATACAAACTTTCGCATTTATAATATTAAATATTAAATATATAGTACGGATTAAAATAAAGTGTTACTACATGACGAAATATTACGTTTACAAAAAATACTTGTTATTCTTTTATGAAGACATAAAAGTAGGATTTTATGAACCAACTTTTATGAAGTAGTAACCTACCTTATGCAAGCGACTTTTCCGTGCACTTTTTTCTTAGGCTTTGAATAATTTAATCTTCAAAATTAAATACAGCCTATGTTGGTTACTGATAATGTAGCTTTCTTTATTTTTAGATAGCCTATGTCCGCGGCTATACCCTGAAATTCTATTCTAATTATTAGTAAAAGTTTTTTTTTTTTTAATCGGACGAGTAGTTTCTAAACATACCTCCTACATACAAGAAAACAAAAACAAACATACAGATACAATCTTTACCTCTTTATGATATTACTAAAGATTAGAGTAGATAAAGCACTTAAGTCTCTTAAGGTGTCTCATCGAAGAATTGTAACAAGTTATTGTGACTTTGAAACTGAAATTGTTGAACATAAAAATAAAAACTAAAAAAAATTAATTCACATTCATCCAGTCCGTTGAAAACATATCGCTTATTTGGCGAAAGGAATTGCTACACGGGAAAAAACGTTAGTTCTCAATGTACGTTTTGCGTTGCAAGTTTTCACATATTTGCGATTCTTCGTTGTCGTTCGTGCCTCGCCGAAAATATATGTTCAATTGTTTGTCCTGCATTTTTTTTATTCTACATTTTCAACGTTTGCAGAAACACGGTGTACCTAATTGTTACTAAATATAATGATAAAATACACACTGTTTGATTTTATTTCCCTATAAATTTGAAGATTACTGTTTATTGAGATTTTGTTTAATTGCAGTGAATTCAGTCACAATCGTAGTTTATTTTTTACAAATAAATATGAATATCGGTTGGTTTTCTAACATTGGCGCGCGTAACTTCCGTAACATATTTAGTTATTTATTACAAGCTGGTGCCCGCGACTTCGTCCGCGTTAAGGATAAAATGTCCTTTCTGTCCTTTCTGGTGTCCCAGACAACGTGTATGCAAAATTTCATGGTGATCGGTTCAGTAGTTTTTGCGTGAAAGAGTTACAAACGTCCATACATACATCCATACAAACTTTCGCATTTATAATATAATATATAAAATAATATAATATATTATATTATATTATATTATATTATATTATATTATATTATATTATATTATATTATATTATATTATATTATATTAGGATAAATACAATTAAATCTTTTTACCCACGCGCTAAAAGAAATATAACGTCAAAGGCAAAGGCAATAAGGTGGTACATTGAACCCATTGTTTAACATTATATTAATTCTAAAATTAAGTATCCAATTAAAAGCAGACCTCGGAATTAACTTTGTCAACATTAACGCGAATTTCGTTTTGGCACCCAGGTAGGTCAGAAGTTGAGACGTTCCTTGTGTAAACTCCAGTGAGTGTGAAAAGAGGCCATCCCTTTTCGTAGGGCCAAACGATTTCACTTCACAGGACACCGTATACAATTATTGTTCAGATTAATGAAGCGTTTCAAATTTTTTTATTGTGTTTCAATAAAAAGTTTTGTTAAAAATACAAACCTGTATTGCTAATAGCGAACTTTACTTAAAGTTATATAAAATTGAATTATGATCGTCTTGATACTTATATAATTAGTTATGAAAGGACGAACAAGAATTGTTCTTTCATAGCTGGTTATGAATGAAAAAAAAAAAAAATTTTTTCGTTAACTGCTTATGAAAAATTGTTACCTACAAAGGGCGATATTTATTTTAAGTTAATTAAGATTGTTTTTGATACACATTATGTGGAGTTGTTCTCCGGGTTGTTCTCCAATATTTTCTGATAAATATCGCTTCTACCACAAGTTCTACAAGAAGAAGACTAAGCTTCACTTAGTCAAAAAAATATCATATTAATTTGACAAAGTTTAAAATTAAATTTCATTTCACCACTATGTTCAATTAAATTTCACCACCAAGCGACAAGTACACTGAATCATTATTTTTTTCCTTATTTTCAGAACCTCAAGAATCAAATCATGACAACGAACGTGTGGGTAGAACAGGTAAGTCAGTTTCTATATCATTTTAATTCGTATGTCGTATACTATTAGAGCCCAAGTTTCAATGCATAACAATTATTTTGTATCAAATCATTTACTTTATGAATAACGCAACCGTTATAGACACATTAACCTTTAAAATCAACGCCATATTATATGTCTATGGATATATTGTCTATGAATGATATGAAATAGGGCTGATTGAGGAATTTGTATAACCATACCAATGGCGTGCTAACAACAACGTAGCTCATAGCTACGTTGTTAATTAGGCTAAAACGAATAAAATACTATTTCAACAAAAATAAAAATCAATTAGCCTATGTCAGGCGTTATATTTCTTGTACTTTTAACGCAGACGAAGTCGCGGGCACAAGCTAATATATTATAAAGTTGTTTAAAATATATTTAAAGCCTACCTGCCAAGTTAAATAAAAACACATCTTACTGCTACTATTTACTTCTTATGACTTAGTTAATTTTAGTCTAAATTGTTAAAATCTTAATCACCAATTCGTATATTTTCAAATTTTCAATTAAATTTTCATCATCGCTTATTCTGATAATAATATTTTGAAAAAATAATATATATATTTTTTAATAAAATAAGCTAAGTTTTATCGTGAATAAAACTCAACTTTTGTTATTTATTATCTGTCTCACTGAATTTCAATCGATCATATTCCTTCCTGGAGTATCGTAAAACATAATTCAAAGGCGGGTTGGCAGCTCCAGATAGAGAGGCTATACACGCCGTAAAAATATACCTAACTTTTCCTCCATTGATGACTTCCTAAGAACTCTGCTTCTAAAAGGATTTCCACTTCATTAAATCGCCGAATCGTTAAAGGAGACTTCGTTTTGGGCTTAAATCTTTGTTAAGAAATTGGTTCTTGTTTATCTTTAACTTAATTTTGGAACTTATCTCGAATTGAATCGTATTTTCAAAAGATCCTATGGCAACGCGATATTACCTATTTAGTTGTAAAATGTATTTTATATTTAGTATTATTTTTTAATTATAAATTAAAATTTTATGCATTCAAAAGACCAGTTAAATTCAAAGTACCAAGTTTACTTCAGATGTTTCTATACATTATTGCTTGATAATTGTACATTTAAACCTCATGGAAAATAGCATTAAAACGTGCTTGATCAAAGATTTCAATTGAATATACTTACTCAATTATTTTGGCAAATTTGAGAAGTACTTTTATTCAACATAGAAATCATGTCTTGCTTACTTGTCACGTTGTGTTTACTTAGTAAGTGTAACCATTGAAGATATTTTTTTAAATCAATATATGTTATTTTTGTTTGTGTGAAATTGTGTGCTGTTTTTTAAACAAAATAAAGAAAAAGAAAAAAGAAATCAACACAATGAATACCTATATTCTTTCCCCTTTCCGCATCGTAAAGATAACGCGATTGTTATCTCAGCAACCTCGTGTTAACGTCATCGCATTCGATACTATATAAATAATTAATATAAGTGATATCGAATTCATATAATGCGATGTATGAGGATCGTAAAAATTAATCACACCAATATCACATCCATTGAGCAATACAAAGGAGGTACGGAAGTCACCAAGACGTCACTAGCAAACAGGACGTGTCGCCCCATCCGACCGTTAAACCTTTGACAAATGGCCGCCATTCCGGAAGGGAAAGTGACGGGTCGACTGCGAGCGAGAGATGTGATAGCCCGTCCCTCTCTTTCAGTAGGGTTGTCACGTCCGACGTGACTAATAGTTGTTAGTGTGTGATCCGTTTTTGTTTTCTTTTGTTTTACGCATCCTTGAATTTCTCTGGATGCGACAGTTGAATCGATGAGCCTATATGGGACTGCCTTAAGGACTGTATTCAGATTACATGTGGGTACCTATAAACATCTACTAGTATAAACAAGTTTATCTACTATCTTTTGCCAGCGCCTTCTCAGTGCGCCTTTTCTTAGGTGTTATTCAATCTTTATTGTTCATTTATTATGTCATTCGTATTTTTTTTCTAGATGAAAAGTACCCTACGTCCTTTCAATTTACATGAGTTGAGGATTCAAGTATCATCCTTATTCAATTAAAATGTTACTGAAACTAACGGGAGCTTGAAACGCGCCGTAGAGGGTGCCTTCTACGGTTTGCTACGAATTCGTAGAGAGCGCCCTCTACGGTTTCGTAGCAAATTGACCACAATAACAAGAAAAGTAGTGTTAACGTACGTAGTAACTGCGTGTAGCCGACACTCATTAACGCGGTGTGTTCGCACTAACAAATGTACCTGGCACGCCTGCTAATGGTTCCTAAGCTGGCTCGTAAGTTAACAGGTATGGATGTAATTGAAAGGCGACTAGCGATTCAGAAATGTTTTCCAACTATTATGCACTGAGTTCATGAGTGATTTAGAATATTAACAGTTACATTCTAGCTAGAGTCAGGCTATCTATAGTTTAAAAAAAAATACAATTAGTCTCTACGCCCAATCCAGTAGACATAGCTGTTACTCAATTACCGAAACTCAACAGCATACATTCTATTATTTCCCAAATGACTGAAAAACGCATTGTGTCTGCTACTATTAAATAACTAAATAATACTGAATGTCTTCGTGTATGTACAATATACATATTCACTAACCATGTAATCTTAGTCACATCTTTTGTTTTTTTTTTTCTATAATAAACAGAATTTGACTTATAATAATACTTACAAATATTATTATAAATGTGAAAGTAGCTCTGTCTGTAAGTCTGTGTGTTACCTTTTCATGCCTTAACTACTCAACCGATCAGAATGAGACCACTTCTGGCTTTGAACAGAGCTGAAAGCGACATCCATTCTAATTGGTAGTCCGTTTGTTATTCCAAAATGAATTATCTCCACTAACTTGGACTGTGTAAGGTGAAGGCGTCTCATTTGGCTGTCAACCTCTAACGTACTGGACTCGTTAACGTATCCCTATAATCATGCACCCGACTCTGTAACACCAGTAGACTCATAATGGACAACACGAGAAGTATAAACTACGTTTTATAGAACAGAAGATAACTTAATAATCTATACTTGTTAAATCGTTTATCCTGACTGACTATCACTGACTAAAGCGAGCTTAGCGTCTATAAACATGCGAGCTCTTTGTTAGTTAGTAAAAAAATCTTAAGACGCCCAACGGCCCCACGGAAGAGTCACAGGACAAATTTGATACAGGGCCCATCTAGGCCTATGCCAAGACGTAAGATACGCCACTGAAACTGGGCAGCTCTTCTGGTAGTTAAACCGCTTGCTTATACAGATGACTATCCTGAAGTATGTTACTGTACTGTTGTGATTCAATGAGTGGTTTAGAAAGGCCTATTCTCTCATCATCCTTACGAACCCTTAGCAAGATTTGCGTATCAAACTGCCATTAATAAACCGTCAACCTGCTTGCCGACTAATAAAGCCTGACGCATCATATTATCCAGAAACAAAAATAGGAGAATAACCAGTTTATAATAATAACATTTATACAAATTCCCAACAAAAATAAACGACAATTTTAACACTTGTTTAACGATGCGTGTCAAAGTATACAAGAGTTAATCCAAAAACTATTGTCAGTTGTATAAATAAATCGTAAACTTCGCTTCCACGATCATAATTTTATTATCGCGGAAACAACTTTTATGTGGGCGGTAAAAAGTTGATAGCAGCACAGAGTAGTACAGCAATAAATTTCCCTCAGGCTCGAGAGAGACGGGTGAAGTTTGGACAAAGTTTTCGGGGTACCCAATCAATATGTTATTAGGGAGTTGTATTACAGAGCGTGCTTAATACGAATCAGATGTACCGCCAACTTGTGGGACACAAACTAGTAAATTTACTCGACTTTGTGTGAATATTTTATGGTTTTTGTTAGTGGCAATACAATGTACGACTCTTTTGTCTTTACATTCAAAACTCATAATAAAACTAAGCGGTACGAGACGTATAGTTACTAAATACCTTGAGTTAGCGCTGGATTTAAATGATTTTTTTTTTACTCCCCCAAGGGTTACACAACCCTCGTGGGCCATTTATTTTGCAATATTAGAATGTTGCTTTGTAGATCATTAGCCCAAAATGATCTACAAAGCAACATTCAAGATATTTTTACGAGACAGTTATCACTTGGTATTCATAATTCAGATTATTCATAAGTCTATTTTGACATTAGGAGCACCGCTACTTTAGGTTTTGACGCTATTAAATTTTTCAATATTTTATAACATTTATTTTGTGTAAATTTAAACATATAACATAACATAAACGTTTCAATAACGTAGATTTTCAATAGACAACCGATTCTAAGTCATTAGATGACACATTTAAACTTAATTAAAAACAATGTAATTATAAAAATTAAAAGATACTTTTCATATAATTTGCGTGCAAAAAATAGCTTAGTGGTAGTAGCTGACTGAAATATTACCGAAAAGTATTTTACAAAATTGCAAGGAATAATTTCTAAAGTAATTTACCGAGAAAATAACCACACGCTTAGGCATCTAGCTAGACCGACTACAGTATTAAAACGATAAGTTGCGCGCAACAAGTATTTCCCGAGACGGAAATTCTCGATAGCTTACTATACGTACGAGTATGTGCGACTATCGTATATCAATTTTAACTTTTCAAAATAATCTACTTTTAACGACGCGTGTGTACTGTATGAATCGATAGCCACATAACTGCACACATGGAAGCGTGTGAATAAGTGAGAGGGGCCTTTCAAAAATGTGTTAACTGACGCGAGTGACGAAGAGATGATTTATGGAGGTCTGTTAGCGACAGTCGCCGCAAAAACTCACATGCATAACTCCTCATTACGTTATACAATTTAACTTCGGTTTAATTATTTTATTACAATCTCTATCAATAATGGGCATTCACAAGAATCAGAATTAATATACATAATCTATACCAGCCACCAGGGGCCCTAGCCAAGAGCATTCCAATGCAAACGCTCCCTTTGCGTACTTACGAAACGTTAAAAAATAAAGCCAGATGATTGGTTGTTGTAACGCCCACAAAAAATTTTGACCAATCACAAAGCTTTCTCCCAAACGTAGCGTAGCCTGAGCGTAGCGTTTATGAATGTACGTTTGCTCTTGGCTAGACCTCTACGATCCCTCTACCTCTACGATGAGTTATAATGATGCGAGCGAGTGCGTAAAACATTTATAGAAAAAACTGTCAACTATCAATGTCAAATTGACGATTTTCCATAAAAATATTTTTAAACTCAAGGCACTATATTCTAAAAATAAAGATCCAACGCCTGGAAAAGTAGAATATTTCAATACGTTAAATAAGCGTTTTTTACCTACCAAAAATTAGATTTGCGTATTACTAAAAAACTTCTTACTTATTATATAAAGAAGAAGATCTAAGAATTAGTTCCAGTTGAAATGACGACAATATTAGCACTTTCATTTCGATTTCATAAATGTTTTCGTAATGTAAATTTTCACACGTTCCATGTGATTATCGATGGCGTGTTTCGACACAAAAAAATAATCAAAAGTTAAAATGAGAGGGAAAAAAGTCGCTAGAGATTGAAAATAATTTAATCTCGTTCGTTACCTCGACCGAGAGAAATTCCGCGAATTCAAAAGCGTTTTTAATAATAAAATAACATGCGTACAAACGTTTCATTTATTACGAGAGATATTATTTTAAACGCTTTGTTTACGAAAATATACATTCTTTCCTCGCATTCCACTCGGGGTCTGAGTTACTAACTTTTGAAAATTTTTGTTTGAAAACTATCCCTCGTATTTCTGCTCGTTTAGCTCTTCTTTTGTTGATGATATTTTGCGTTGTGTTCGTAGAAGTTATTTCGTTTTTGTTGCTTACGTCCAGGATTGTTTTCGTAAACAATACAATCCGTACTATTCCGCTGGAAGCGAAGTACCTATACAAAAATCTTCATAATTATTAAATTTTATACAAACATTTCTTTATTAATAACTTATGTGAAGGTCGTCAGACCAGCTGACTGTCCACGTTAAGGTAGGCGGCTACCATCAACTATATAAGTAAAGCCTGCAAAGTTGCCGACCTTAGTAGGATTTGAGTAGGATTAAATATGCCTTATCTTTATGATTAGGAAAAGAGACGGAAGTAGGCTCTGGCAACCTTTTTCTTATTTACTGAAACACACGTGTTTATATCTCACAACGGTCTTAATAAAGAAGATAATCACTAATATTACGACGTGTATGTCAGCATTAAAAATCAGCATCGATCATTGCTGATTGCTGATTGGTGACTACCATCGCCTATTATAATCACACAAGCAACAGCATGGGTGCTGAAAGTGCGTATTCAAAGTTCGCTGTTCTGACATTATTAGAATAAAATATAAATATGAGCGGATAGTAAAATGAGTTCTCTTTACCTCAGATCAGTAATGATGGCAGATGCTATCTGTTGGTTTAAGAAGCTCATGTTTGTTAAGCAAACATGAAAACGGTATATGTTTCATTCTCAACGGAGCAATAGAATATTATGAAAAAAAAAAACAACAACAATGCATTGAACTATAAAGAACAGACAGTGCGAACAAAATATGTCCAACAATCGTGGCAGTAGGGGGCGCGCAAGAGGCGGCTAATGTATCATAGAATCGATGTCACCGTCATAGAGGCGACACTGTTTATATTCTGCCTATTTCATTACGTGCTTATACTTACGTGATTTTATGATAATTTTATTTTATGATTTAATTTATAATTTTATAATATATAAATTTTAGAATATTATAATTACCTATATATCAATATATAATTATAATTTATATACATATTATATATTATAACATTTTTATATTCTTATATATTATTATATTTATTATATATGTTATATTATATATTAACATATATTTTAATTTATATATAATATATACAATACACCTAATGTCACTTCTTAATTTTTTTTTTGTCTATGACAAATGACGCAAAATGGCGTCCGCTAAATATTTTGCTCAAATTGAGTTTTAAAATGATTATTTAGTTACTTACCGATGGAAAGTTATTCTTTTGCACTTTGATGTATTGCTTGAATTATTAGTGCAATATCGTAACACACACGAGGACATATTTGATGAGTTTTAACGTTATTTCGCTAAAAAACAAACAAGGGTTACAAGCAACAAGCAACTCAAGAGCTAGAAAGCGACTAAGTCAAGTGTAGATTGCCGGCTTCAGTTGAACGGATCACTAGTGATGAGGGCGATAGCTCCTCTATACGTAGTAATATCACCTCACTGCAACAATGACAACGAATCACTATACAGCCAATAGAATGTGACTGGCAAACGATAAAAAATAAAATTGAAATATCGAACAGAAAAAAAAAAGAAAGCGAGAACACGCATTGGACCATTCAAAATTCGAATCACACATTTCAGGGTTGCCGCATGATCGAAAATTGAAGTCGGCCGTATAAAATGGTCTGTAATTTGTGCGTTCGAAAATTCCAATATTAAAATTCAGTGCTTTTTAACACACCCATGGGCTTTTAAATGCGAAGAGTTTTCGTATTGACCATTCTCTCTCGTAATTTCCTGAGGGTTTTTTTTTCATCCCATCTTAGCGGATTCGCATTCGTGTGGGGAAACAGAAAGTTTTAGTGGCTTTTTTATGTTTTCTCCGAAGGTCTTTTCTTGACTGTGTGCGGTTTGAATATGTTAAGAAACGTGTCGGCTTTGTGATGTATTCTACTTGGTTGAATAGATTTCGGTTATATTATATTTTACTTAAGGTTGAACTGTATTTATATCCGATAAAAATATACAATTCTTCAAAAGCTGGTTTGCACAAATTTGCAAAAAATCGGTATATTGTCTCTATTTTTAATACAGAACAGTCTACGCATAATAATTAATAATGTAACATGTAACATGTAACCAACAGATTCAATGCAAACAAACAAACAAACAACAAAAAATTAGTATAGATAAATAAATTATTTGAAAGACAACAAGAAATTAGTCCAGCCGTTTTCGAGTTTTGCGCTTAGAAAAACATTTAGATTGATTTTTTATTATATAGGTTTACTATCTCTAACAAGATCAAACAAGTAGCAAAAATGTATGTTCTCTAACTATAAGCGAATATGATAAGCGTAATTGCATTCATTAACAGCCCCAATACAAGTTAATATGGCGAACAGCGGCCCTTATCTAAATTAGATCTTGGTACCATTGAATTTTGTCTATACATGCGTAGCACATAGTGTGGATGTTAATTTTCATTGCGCCAATCTATTTTTGACCGTATTGCTTTACATTTGAATCATTTTATAATATAACTAATAACTAGCTAGGTGCCCGCGACTTCGTCCGCGTTGAAAAAGCAATATATCGCCTGAGACATCGTTATTGCCATTACACTTAGCCAGGAGTTAGTTTCCTTAATTTTAGATGGTCCCTCGGGAGTAGTACTTTTTTCTGGATGCAAGATTTCATGATGATCGGTTCAGTCAGTAGCTATTGCGTGAAAGAGTTACAAACATCAATACATCCATACATCCAAACAAACTTTCGCATTTATAATATTAGTACGGACTAGCGACGTCTCTGGTACATTATAACCTATAATTATTACATTATACATTATAATCCCACACGCTCCTGGCTTCTGAAAATTTTATTCTGTTAATTATTTATAAAAACCTTCCTCGTTTAACTTTCGTAGTTTAAAAGGTCTAAGCGTATATATAGAGGGACAGACTGAAAAGATAAAAATAGTATTTAATCCGTGAACCTTAAAAACATAATTAGGACTACCGCAAAAAATCCACAATTGGCACAGATGTACATATTTTTAAGATACGGCGTTCATTTTTTTATCAATAAATGCTGAAATGAATAACTGATCAAGGAATGCAGAAAAAGGACACAACGAACACTTTTCTTGTGACTTAGAGCCGTCTGGCGGCCGTGACCACCACATTCATAAAACTACAGTGAAATAACAGCAGTTGTGCTACTAAGTTTTGTGAGTAAGGTATGCCAGAGGCCATTTTTCTATCTCTTATCCATAATCTTACTAAGACCATGCACACTTGCAAAACCAGAGGTATCGCGTGTGTTGAATTTTTAACTTTTTTTTTGTTGCAGATATATTATTTGTTTGTATGCAATATGGTGGGACGGAAATGAGATTCCTTTAAGATTCATTTTGATATCGTTTAATGTAGCCAATTAATGACACAGCCTGAATTACAGCATGGACTTTGTATAAGTCGTAAAAGTTTTAAAGGCGGCAGGACGCAGTTTTTTTCATAATGAAAACGAATTTAAATATGAACTATAGATGGATCACGAAGAACCATCGAAATATACTATATCTTTGCATGAACTTATACATTTGAATGTAGGTATAACATTGCCAATATTACGTAATCTTTCAATTACTTTATTATTTATTCTTTATGACATTTTATTGTTGTACTAGCTGGTGTCCGCGTCTTCGTCCGCGTTCTGGATGAAAGGTACCCTATGTCCTTTCTGGAGTCCCAGACAACGTGTATGCAAAATTTCATGGTGATCGGTTCAGTAGTTTTTGCGTGAAAGAGTTACAAACATCCATACATACATCCATACATCCATACAAACTTTCGCATTTATAATATTAGTACGGATTAATGTTATTATATTTAAAATACTAGTTGCTTCCCGCGACTTCGTCCGCGCTGAAAAATAAGACATAAATAATGTCTGACATGATTATACTTTTACCAAGCGTTGGATCAGTATGTTTAGATAGCTGGTAACCGCGGCTTTGCCCGCGCCGCGTCTAATATTTAGCCTATGTCCATCCAAAACCTCTATTGGTGAAAGAATTTTTTGAATAGGATGAATAGTTTCAAAGATTATTTCCTACATACAAACAAATAAATATACAAACTTTACCTCTTTATAATATTAGTAGATAATTAGATGTATTTGAAAACATTATTTTAAACCAGCAGTTAAAAACCCTGTAAAGGAAATAGTTGTAATTTAGAATCTATCAGCGCTTCAAACTCTGGCTTGATAGAGCTTATTTTAACGGTAGCCACCTATTTTATCAAATGGACCATCAGATTGATTGTCGCTTTTTTTTTTCATAAAAAATGGTGTGTTTTTAGCTTTTTTGTAATTTAAATTTTACTTTCATTCACATACAATTATTTTATAACGTCAGTCCACAAGCCTAGGTTACAACATTTCTAGATTTTCAGAAGTATTTCTGGCAAATGTTGCCCACTAGTAATCCATTTCGCTGTACAGAACTCAATTATTATTTTGGCAACCAAAACATGGACGCGAATGTACTAGATGATTACTGTTCCCACAACTCAATTTAGATTTGCCCACTAAGTCTTAATTCAGAATCGCAACTGTACTGCGTTTTAAATGTTGAATGAATTTGTTTAGCGGACGGGTCACGGGACTCTTTAGGGTCTTGTTTCCTAACTAACTATTCATGGTTGTGCTCACAAAAACCTATGCAGGTTTTCGTTTATTTTGAACTAAACAATTTTTCAGTTTCCTAACTGTTTTTGCTACACATATAATACTGTGTAAATTATTATATGCGTAAATTACAGTACAGGGAACTGAAAGTGTTCCAAATTGACTCTTAGGTTATTGTACTAGTACTACAGACTTCGCATGGATGCATTTTGTTCCGAAAATTATATACAAAACCGTTTATCTCTCTTTTCGTTGGTTAAAAGTTAGTTGCTCAATTATAAACAACTAATACCCACTCCCGGCTGAGCACGAATGTAATTTTTTTTTGCAAATTATATATAAAAACACTTCCCGTTTAATGCTCTTTTTTAGCAAAAACCGCATGAAAATCCGTTTTACTAAACGCAGATTATCGCAAACATACAGACAGACATTTTAATATATAATATGGTTTGGTACAATTTTCTCATAGCTATTCTACATCAGATTCATAAGTACAAAAACTAAGTCCTAATATTAAAATCATACATTTAAAATGTACTCAGACTTTTGAATGAGTAAAAACTCTGAAACGGTTTTGCTTCGAACGAAATTTCGTTCGACTCGACTTTTTCAATAGCTTCAATGGCAAACCGGAAGCTCATAAGACAGCGCAATTTCCGGCGTCTGACCACCGAGAGTCAACAGAGCGACCCCATTCAACCTCTGAGAAAACTTAATTTTAAAGACCTTAACAAATCGTTACTTAAGTTAAAGCTTCTCCAATTATATACAAAACACATTCGTAATTAAAAATCTAACTGAATTAATTAATTATATTATGTGTTTAATTTTAAAATAGACCTACATAATTATGTATCTGCCTATACAAATTATACATCTCCCAATCCACTTTACAGTTCACATTAATGTGAGAACTATTCAGCCATTTACGACCAAGTTATCTCACTATAAGCAATACTTTCAAAGTTCTTGAAATCTTTTAATTTAATCTTTTTAATCTTTTCAAAGTTCGAATGAATAGGCATCTTCTGGGTGGGCTCGCTCCATCATAGGCCATTGGAGACGGGTAGCCAAGAGCAAACCCGTCTCCAATAAAAAAAAGTCTTCAAATATTTTCGAAGTCATACAGTCTCAAACCAAAATAAATTGTTTGTACTCGTATGTTCTCTGTTGTTTTTTTTAAGAATCCGTCGTTATGAGAATGTGTCCTTATGCGAATAACTCATTTTTCTACATTCCTAGATAATACAAGAAAGTTGCTTCATAAATATTTTTGATGCTATTAAAATATTCGAATAGAAAATGTTATCCCAAACGTAGATAACAAAATGAGTTGTCAAGGGGTGGTGGGATATATTATAGGTGTTTTAACTACCACCAATCTGACCTTAAACCTGTCTGCCCACATTATCATAAAAGAATATTTTGTCCGCGAACCGTAATCCGAAAAAAGTTAAAACGAGAAGAAGCGATAAATAAATTTACATATTTTCACAGAAACAGGCCAAAAGTGTAAAAGTCACTTCAACACTTATTAACATAATGAAATAGAAACCTGCGAACTGATGAAAATATTTACCGCTTCCGAGAAACTTTATAAAAATATTCTACTATGTCTATCTAAATCATCTAAATATTCTATCTCAATCGTCTGCACGCTTATACGAGCTCACGTACTCACTCCAATACTTACTCACAAACACATATGTATACACACACTAGAGAGAGAGAGAGAGAGAGAGAGAGATAGAAGTACACAAAATTATATTGAAAAACGTATATTTTATTTAGTCAACGTGAAAAAGTACCTACCTGTATTGGTTCACGTTGACTTGCTAGCGCGGAAATATACATATATAAAATATATACTAATATTATAAAGAGAGATCATTGGTATGTTTGTAATGGAAAAACTGAAAAATTACTGGACCTATTTTAAAATTATTTCACCTAAGTATAGAAAACTACGTTTTCAGCGTTTATTTTATAAAATTACGCGGGCGAAGTCGCGTGCAACAGCTAGTGATTTATAATAATTATAGCCGATTGTCAACAGGCATATATTCTTCATCTTTGTTGTGTATGTTACCGGTAATGTTTAATTACTGAATCTTCTAAGAGCTTATTCTCTTAATGAGCCCAACAAACTTGCTTTAATAACATTATTAATTTAAGCTTCAGGTGAAGTTTTACTTTCATATACTTAAGTACTACTACTTAAGTTACGTAGTAACTAAACATGAAGTTCTTACATTTTGTTCAATGTGTCATTAAAACATCTTTGTACGCTTTCGTGTGGTACGTTCGTAACTGCAAGTGAAGTCAGAGGCAAACAATTAAACTGTATAGTCGAATTGCACGGAAGTGAGAAATTAGAGCGAACCAATTACACTTGCAGCTCCTCAAACAATCTAGCGACATCCGCATACAGGCAAAGTTTCTGGAAATCGCAATACAACTGAACACGCCATATATATTATTTTGGATTCGATTCGCATAGTCGAGATGCTTAAGGGCCTATATGCCGTCAAATTAGTACATTCTTAAGCCTACATCTCGACTCTGTTATTTGTACTATAATTTGTTTGTTTCAACGCGCTAATCTCAGGAACTACTGGTTCGAATTGAAAAATTATTTTTGTGTTGGATAGATTATTTATCGAGGAAGGCTTTAGGCTATATAACATCTAGTTGCGACTAATAGGAGCGAAGAAACAGTCGAAAATGTGGAAAAAAACGGGGAAAATTATTCATCTTTGAGGGCTTCCGTTGCGTGCGCTGCGAAAACCGTTCAAGATACCCAAATGAGTCCCAAAATAACTATTCCACGCGGACGAAGTCGCGAGCACCGGCTAGTATATAATAAAGAGTCTGTTGTACTTGAACACAACATAGCATAAATGTAAATCAATCAACATCCAGACGGCCAACGCCATTGACTACTCCAAGCGCCTTACAAAATATCTAAAACTAACTATTGCACGCGACAAGTATTTAGATTATTTTGAAAAATAAAAATAAATCAATCTATAGATTTTATAATAATATTTGGGATTAACAAAGTATTCAACATTTAAGTCATTTACCACTTACATGTTTTTTTCTTAATTGTCCAATTATAAAGTTTGAATCTAGTAGAAAATTAGAATCAAGTATTTTTCTTTGTTTTGCAGGAGTGGAATGACTACAAACTGAAGTGGAATCCCGAAGACTACGGCGGCGTCGAAACTCTACATGTGCCCTCTGAACACATATGGCTTCCGGATATAGTACTATATAATAAGTAAGTCCAAATTTTTTTAATGATGATCTATAGAAATTTAATGAATCTATAGAAATCTATACAAATGGAGGCGCGGTGAAACCCCTGAAGGGGTGGACGAAATCTAAATTTCGTTGCGGCGGGATTGCGACAGAATCACGCCATGAATCCCTGAATTAGCGGTTTAGTGGACTGTATCTCTGGTTGCGGCTGTGTGCGAACAGTATGACCGTCTGAAGGACAGGATTAGAAGTAGAAGGAAATGCACATACCTTATACCGGTGCTCTGGTGCGCTCTCCTGCAGGAATCTCTAAAACGTCCAGCTGGCAGACACTGTTCACATGTATTTCAATGTTCAGCGATAAGGTGCGGATGAATCACTTCACTTCCGAGAACGAGTTAAGGCGCGGATTAGGGATAAACCCATATATACTTGGAAACACAGCTCAAGCGCGGGCGCGTTCCTTCTTCTTTTCTTCGACCTCTCACGCGGCGGTCATCGGCAGTAGTGCATTATTTTGATAAGAGGGTAAAGAGGAAAAATGTGAGGGCCATAATTATTAGGAAGGTGGGTATACGTGAAAGAAAGAAAGGTACTTGACAGCCAACTATTCGATCACGGCGCAACCATCTCCCCCGGCCTTAAAGGGTCACCTTTAAAGATCTCACAATGCGAATGCGAAAGAAATGCGGTAAGTAATGCTAAACGAGATGCGGTTATTTTAACGATATGCGTTAATTTATACGAAAGAAGATGCGGTTATTCAAAATAAGAATGCGGTAATTTACGCGAAAATAAATGCGGTTCCTAATAACTAATCCTAAAACTAGGTGATAATAAATGCGGTTACATAACTAATAACTATCTACTACTAAACGACTATACTAAACTATTACTAATCCTAATTCCTAACTATTATTCATAAATGAGTATAAATGAGTAGAAATGCTACTCTGCCTATAAACGCGGTTATTGACTAGGCAAAGGACAAAGTCTAACTACTGGGCGCACGAAGCTTCCCCTACTCGTCCTAACAGTAACTACGCGCGTTGTTCCGTCCTTCGAAGGGTGAACAGCCTCCACCACACCCAGCGGCCATGCAAGCGGTGGCGCATTATCCATCATAATGACAACAACTGACCCTAGCGGAATGGGCGTGGAAGGCGTAGTCCACTTGGAGCGAGCTTGCAATTTATGCAAATATTCTATCCTCCAACGTTTCCAGAAGGACTGGACCATTTTATCCAGCATCGAATATCTCTCGCGTAAGCTAGAAGAGTCTATTTGAGGTGCGGGTAGCGACAATAGCGGTGCGGTATGCAAGAAATGAGCTGGCGTTAGAGCTGACGGCTCAGCGGGATCGCCACTCATAGCAGTTAGCGGGCGCGAGTTTACAAGTGCCTCGACCTGAGTAAGCACTGTTAATAATTCCTCATACGACAGTATCTGCTTTCCTATGACCTTGAACAAATGAGACTTGACTATCTTTACCATGGATTCCCAACATCCTCCCCAATGAGGGCTGGCTGGCGGGATCTGCTTAAATTCGATGCGATCTTCGGCTAGCTCATGTTCAAGTCGCGGGCGATATTCGTCAAGGAAGTTATAAAGATCTCGCAAGTATGAACGACATCCTACAAAGTTCGTGCCGTTGTCTGAGTAAAGACACTGAACCGGGCCGCGGCGAGAAAGAAAACGCTTTAGTGCTGCAAGGAAAGCGCCTGTGCTCAAATCTGTTGCTAATTCAATATGTAGACAACGCGTTGTAAGACACGTGAAAATACAAATCCATGCCTTACGGCTTCTAACACCTCTGCCGCGTACGGTGCGTATTGCAATGGACCTGCATAATCGCAGCCTGTATGCAAAAATGGTTTGCTCACTTTATTAACGCGATACGCGGGTAAATCTGCCATCAAAGGATAAGACGGACGCGGTTTAGCTCTAAAGCAAGTGTTACATTTATGTATGCGGTATCGAACAATATTTCGTGCTGCAATTATCCAGTACTTCTGTCTAAGTATAGACATAAGAAGCTCTGGACCGGCGTGTAAATGAGTCTTATGATAATAATCGATTATCATATCTATAACGTGGTCGCGTCGCGGGAGTACGGACGGATATCTTTGCGAATAACTAACGTCAGCATTTGATAGCCGACCGCCAACACGTATAATACCATTTTCGTCAAAAAATGGGTGTAATTTTTGCAAAGCATTCGAACAGCTTTGGTTACGTTTTAACTTAATTATGTCATCAGCAAAATATATATTCTGAAGTACGAGTATTATTTTATTTTCAGCGAAATTTAAATCTGAACTCGTTATATGTGTTCTGCGCGGTAATAACTTCAAAAAACGATAAATATAAACAATTATGCGTAGTAACTTTGACCACGAAGAGGTACGAGTAGCGAGTACATAAATCAAAGAATCAGTCGAAGTAGCGGTCACTGTGTGTGTAAGCGGCTTTATATCTGGCACTTCTATCGCGGCAGCTGTGCTGCTGTCATAGGCGGAGCGCGGCATACTCGAACATTCTAACTTGTGTTCTAAGCATAGAAATTGTCTGCGGGCAGCGGAGTAAGAATCTCCTAATTTATATACATTGTCTCTAAACGGCAGCGCCACGGTGTATCTTCTGTTATCCTCGCGCGTAGTGGTAGTACGAAAATGCGTCTCACATTCAAGATCGTCTTGACTGTGGGCGGGCGGAGCAGAGACCTCCTCTAACTCCCGAAACCTTTTATGGAGGTTGTCCAAAGAAGACTGTTGCATGACGGTACAACAGGCGGATGCGGATTTTAACAATGACCTATTTCGAGGCATCAAGACCGGAGCTGATCCCATAATTATGTATCCAAAAACAGTTTCTACGGCTCGCGGCATTCCACTAATATTACCCTGTACCGTGCCCGGTAATAATAAGTGTGGGAAAATATCAGCTCCAATTAGGACTTCTACTTCCGAAGGAGTTGCGAAAGTACTATCCGCAAGCGGCAATCCCCTTATGTGCACGAGCGTGGATTGATCAACCGGAATAGAAGGCAGCTGGTCCGTTATCCGATCGACAATAAGCGCCGATACGTCATAATGAACGTTATTCGAATAACGAGAAAATATTTTAAAGTCCGTTACGCCTCTAATAGATTTCTCTGTACCACCGAAACCGCGAACAATCGTTTGTATATCTTTATTACAATTCAAACCTAAGCGCGCGCAACATTCGTTAGTTATAAAGTTACGCTGCGATCCCGAATCAAGCAAACACTTTACAATGTGCGAGCGCCCCTTACTATCATAAATAATAACTTGAGCGGTTGATAGTAATACAGTAGTTTGTAGCATACATTGCGCGTTCAGACCGCTACTATTGGCGGCATTCTCAACCGGCGCAGCGATGAATGTGTGCATCGACGAGACATTCATATCACGCGCATCAGTAGGCGATCTAGCTCGAGGCGTCTGTCTCGCGTTAAAATGTGTGGGCTGAGGGCGAGTCGGCTCGTCCATTTGCGATGCGGTTTGAACCTTGAAATTATGATTTTCAAAATGTAACGCGGAATGATGTTTTTGATGACAACTACGACATCTCACACTTGAACCACACTCTCGAGATTTATGTTTTAAACTAAGACAATTTATGCACGCGTAACGTTCTTTAACTAATTTAAAACGTAATGAAGGTGTTAAATCATTAAACTGTGGACATTTGCAAAGGTGATCGTGCACAATGTTTTCACAGAGACATGTCTTACGTGCAGGTAACACTGCTACATAAGTGTGCGGATTTTGTATACGATTTCGCGGTTTATATGTATTATTACTACTATTGTAAGTAGGCTGGCTCTGCGCGTTATGGAATATTTTATGCTGACTCCTAATAAAGTCAGTTAGTTGCGTGAAAGTAGGTATCTTATACTCGCGATACTGCGATTCAAAGGCGCGGACGGTATCCAAATCAAACTTCTTTAATGCCATATGTAACATAATAAAATCTGACAAATCTTCGAGTTTCAAATTTTTCAATGCGTTCGCGGCAGTTACAAACTGATCCATAAATAATTGGAACTTAGACTCCGAGGCGGGACCGTTCAACTTAACATTCATCATCTGTTCCAAGTAGGTATTTGCAATCGTACGAATATCCTGATATCTATCAATGAGACACTTTAATATTGTATCATAATTATCTGCGCATGGTGTAATACCCGAAAATACAGATTGCGCCTTACTGGAAAGCTTGCCCATCAAATAATATAATTTTTCCGAATTGTTTAAATGCGGATTATCATGTACCAATGACTTAAAACCTGCATAGAACAAAGGCCAGGTACGTATATCCCCATCAAATGACATAATTTCTATAGGCGGAAGGGCAGGCATCCTATATCTCATATCTACGCGGTCAGTTGAACCCTTCTGGTCGTGGTCAGCGCTGTCCACCCTCGACGGTACGGACTCGATACGCTTCAATACGCGTTTAATTCGACAGTAAAGGTCTTCGAAGGCATTCAAACATTGATAACTAGGTGCGGTTTCCGGGTCTACCAGGAGTAATGTTTTATTTAAACGATCAACAATATTCTTAAATTCAGAACGCGTATCTTCTAACGTTTCTACGGAACACAAAAAATTCTCTTTATTTTCATCGTTAATATGAACCTCTTTTGATAAATCATACACTCGTTGTACATTTTCAAAAAGTGCATCGTATTTCGATTGTAATAGCACAATCTCATTATTATGTTTTGCGTCGGTTCCCTTTGTCTTAGACATTTTGTGCGAAAAGCGAAATAATAATAATACAAGTAGGTAGCTAAGAAACAACGTTCGGTGCGGAGCGCGCGAAATTCAAATTATTAAACTAATGTAGGTATATGAATACGGATGCGTGCGTACAAATAATTCTAATGCGTTTATCTAAATAAATCTAACGGGAATGCGGATTATTTATACGAATGCAACTAAATTATATGAAATATTAATTTATACTAATAGGTATGAATAAACTCGACATCTCTTCGCGGTAACGTATAATAATGCGTTTCGCGGGAAACCTATGATTCGAAAAAAAACAAAAAATATCCGGTTCGTAAGGACCAACAAATGGAGGCGCGGTGAAACCCCTGAAGGGGTGGACGAAATCTAAATTTCGTTGCGGCAGGATTGCGACAGAATCACGCCATGAATCCCTGAATTAGCGGTTTAGTGGACTGTATATCTGGTTGCGGCTGTAAGCGAACAGTATGACCGTCTGAAGGACAGGATTAGAAACAGAAGGAAATGCACATACCTTATACCGGTGCTCTGGTGCGCTCTCCTGCAGGAATCTCTAAACGTCCAACTGGCAGACACTGTTCACATGTATCTAAATGTTCAGCGAAAAAATGCGGATGAATTAACTTCACTTCCGAGAACGAGTTAAGGCGCGGATTAGGGATAAACCCATATATGCTTGGAAACACAGCTCAAGCGCGGGCGCGTTACTTCTTCCTTTTCTTCGACCTCTCACGCGGCGGTCATCGGTAGTAGTGCATTATTTTGATAAGAGGGTAAAGAGGAAAAATGTGAGGGCTATATTATTAGGAAGGTGGGTATACGTGAAAGAAAGAAAGGTACTTGACAGCCAACTATTCGATCACGGCGCAACCATCTCCCCCGGCCTTAAAGGGTCACCTTTAAAGATCTCACAATGCGAATGCGAAAGAAATGCGGTAAATAATGCTAAACGAGATGCGGTTATTTTAACGATATACGTTAATTTATACGAAAGAAGATGCGGTTATTCAAAATAAGAATGCGGTAATTTACGCGAAATAAATGCGGTTCCTAATAACTAATCCTAAAACTAGGTGATAATAAATGCGGTTACATAACTAATAACTATCTACTACTAAACGACTATACTAAACTATAACTAATCCTAATTCCTAACTATTATTCATAAATGAGTATAAATGAGTAGAAATGCTACTCTGCCTATAAAGGATAAGACGGACGCGGTTTAGCTCTAAAGCAAGTGTTACATTTATGTATGCGGTATCGAACAATATTTCGTGCTGCAATTATCCAGTACTTCTGTCTAAGTATGGACACAAGAAGCTCTGGACCTGCGTGTAAATGCGTTTTATGATAATAATCTATTATCAGATCTATAACGTGGTCGCGTCGCGGGAGTAGGGACGGATATCTTTGCGAATAACTAACGTCAGCATTTGATAGCCGACCGCCAACACGCATGATAACATTTTCGTCAAAAAATGGGTGTAATTTTTGCAAAGCATTCGAACAGCTTTGGTTACATTTCAACTTAATTATGTCATCAGCAAAATATATATTCTGAAGTACGAGTATTATTTTATTTTCAGCGAAATTTAAATCTGAACTTGTCACATGTGTTCTGCGCGGTAATACTTTCAAAAAACGATAAATATAAACAATTATGCGTAGTAACTTCGACCACGAAGAGGTACGAGTAGCGAGTACATAAATTAAAGAGTCAGTCGAAGTAGCGGTGACTGTGTGTGTAAGCGGCTTTAAATCGGGCACTTCACCAACATCTCCATCAACGAATTCCGCGATAGGCCATTCCTTTGGATCCTTAGATGCCCATGGTGGTCCCGAAAACCATAGAGGATGGTTTATGAGCATTGCTGGAGACAACCCACGTGATAGGCAATCTGCGGGATTGTCGACTCCTGCTATATGATGGAAATAGGTAGCAGAAATATTTTCTACTATCTTTACTACGCGGTTCGCAACAAACGTCTGCCATCGATGCGGAGAGGAGTTAATCCAACAAAGGGTGACCTTTGAGTCTGTAAAGGCATATACATTCGAGATCCTGTATCGCGGTTCAAAAATATCAAGCACTCTGCGTAACAGTTTAGACATTAAAAGCGCGGCGCATAACTCCAACCTAGCGATCGAGATTGTTTTAAGCGGTGAAACCTTGGACTTAGAACAAACAAGTCGTATCGTTCTACTATTGCCAACAGTAACATGAAGGTATATGACAGCGCCGTACGCACGCTCGCTGGCGTCAGCGAACCCCACTAGGTTAGCGAGGCAGCCCTGAACTACACCCAGATGTCGCGGTATACGTACATTATTAAGAGCAGGCAATTCGCGGCAAAATTTAGACCACAGGGATATAATGCGTTGAGGCGGGACGTCATCCCAATCGCATTTCAGCAACCAAAGCTCTTGTATTAGAAGTTTGGCATGCAATACGACCGGAGCCACCAAACCCAAATTATCCCATAAACGAGCGACAACGGATAATATTATTCGTTTAGTGCATCCCAGCTCAGGTGTGACTATCTTAAAGTAGAAGACATCGTCTGACCTGTCCCAATACGTGCCCAATATTTTTTGCGGTGTGGAGTCCTTATCTATCTCTAACTCCGAGGAGGCGCGATGCGATGCGGGAATAGCGCGGAGTACGGCGGATGAGTTACTGGTCCACTTGACGAGGTCAAATTGGCCACCTTTGAAGAATTCGATGAGCTGCGTACACGCGGCTATAGCCTCGGCTTCGTCATTTCTCTTTACGTCCTTGGCCATTATGCTGAAGCACACGTCGTCCATGTAAGTCGAGCTAGATGCTATCGCGGCAGCTGTGGGGAATCTAGGTCCCTCATCTTCAATTAGTTGATGCACAACGCGAACAGCGTGAAATACGCTTGACTTCATGCCAAAACAAACCCTATTAAATTCATAAACTGATATTGGGTCTTGCGGATGGAACCTATATAGGATCCGTTGAAATTTGCGATCAGCTTCGCGCATGCCAATCTGCAGGAACATCTGACGACAGTCTGCAGCAATCGCGATATTAAAAAGCCGAAAATTTAAAATAATATTATTTAAATCACCCTGTATTTTTGGGCCGGAATGCAATAATTCGTTAAGTGACCACCCTGTGGTTGTTTTGCTACTTGCATCCAAAACCATACGAACTTTCGTTGTTATTTTATCATCGCGTAATACACAGTGGTGCGGTACAAAATAGGATGCGGCGGGTACTGTTAAATCAATAAATCCTAATTTTGATAAATAACCCTTATCAACATATTCACGAATGATGTCGTCATAGGCGGAGCGCAGCATACTCGAACACTCTAACTTCCGTTCCAAGCACAGAAATCGTTTGCGGGCGGCGGAGTAAGAATCTCCTAATTTATATACGTCGTCTCTAAACGGCAACGCTACTATGTATCTTCCATTATCCTCGCGCGTAGTGGTAGTTCGAAAATGCATCTCACATTCAAGATCGTCTTGACTGTGGGCGGGCGGAGCAGAGACTTCCTCTAACTCCCAAAACCTTTTAAGAAGGTTGTCCAAAGAAGACTGTTGCATGACGGTACAACAGGCGGATGTGGATTTTAACAATGACCTATTTCGAGGCATCAAGACCGGTGCGGATCCCATAATTATGTATCCCAAAACAGATTCTACGGCTCGCGGCATTCCACTAATATTACCCTGTACCGTGCCCGGTAATAATAGGTGTGGGAAAATATTAGCTCCAATTAAGACTTCTACTTCCGAAGGAGTTGCGAAAGTACTATCCGCAAGCGGCAATCCCCCTATATGCACGAGCGTGGATTGATCGACCGGACTAGAAGGCAGCTTGTCAGTTATCCGATCGACAATAAGCGCCGATACGTCATAATGAACGTTATCCAAATAACGAGAAAATATTTTAAAGTCCGTTGCGCCTCTAATAGACTTCTCTGTACCACCGAAACCGCGAACAATCGTTTGTATATCTTTATTACAATTCAAACCTAAGCGCGCACAACATTCGTTAGTTATAAAGTTACGCTGCGATCCCGAATCAAGCAAACACTTTACAATGTGCGAGCGCCCCTTACTATCATAAATAATAACTTGAGCGGTTGATAGTAATACAGTAGTGTGTTGCATACATTGCGCGATCTGACCGCTACTATTTGCGGCACTCTCAACCGGCGCAGCGATGAATGTATGCATCGACGAGACATTCATATCACGCGCTTCAGTAGGCGATCTAGCTCGAGGCGTCTGTCTCGCGGTAAAATGTGTCGACTGAGGGCGAGTCGGCTCGTCCATTTGCGATGCGGTTTGAACCTTGAAATTATGATTTTCAAAATGTAACGCGGAATGATGTTTTTGATTACAACTACGACATTTAACACTTGAAGCACACTCGCGAGATTTATGTTTTAAACTAAGACAATTTATGCACGCGTAACGTTCTTTAACTAATTTAAAACGTAATGAAGGTGTTAAATCATTAAACTGTGGACATTTGTAAAGGTGATCGTGCACAATGTTTTCACAGAGACATTTCTTACGTGCAGGTAACACTGCTACATAAGTGTGCGTATTTGGTATACGATTTCGCGGTTTATATGTACTATTACTATTATTGTAAGTAGGCGGGCTCTGCGCGTTATGGAATATTTTATGTTGACTCCTAATAAAGTCAGTTAGTTGCGTGAAAGTAGGTATCTTATATTCGCGATACTGTGATTCAAAGGCGCGGACGGTATCCAAATCAAACTTCTTTAATGCCATATGTAACATAATAAAATCTGACAAATCTTCGAGTTTCAAATTTTTCAATGCGTTCGCGGCAGTTACAAACTGATCCATAAATAATTGGAACTTAGACTCCGAGGCGGGACCGTTTAATTTAACATTCATCATCTGTTCCAAGTAGGTGTTTGCAATCGTACGAATATCCTGATATCTATCAATGAGACATTTTAATATAGTATCATAATTATCTGCGCATGGTGTAATACCCGAAAATACAGATTGCGCCTTACTGGAAAGCTTGCCCATCAGATAATATAATTTTTCCGAATTGTTTAAATGCGGATTATCATGTACCAATGACTTAAAACCTGCATAGAACAAAGGCCAGGTACGTATATCCCCATCAAATGACATAATTTCTATAGGCGGAAGGGCAGGCATCCTATATCTCATATCTACGCGGTCAGTTGAACCCTTCTGGTCGTGGTCAGCGCTGTCCACCCTCGACGGTACGGACTCGATACGCTTCAATACGCGTTTAATTCGACAGTAAAGGTCTTCGAAGGCATTCAAACATTGATAACTAGGTGCGGTTTCCGGGTCTACCAGGAGTAATGTTTTATTTAAACGATCAACAATATTCTTAAATTCAGAACGCGTATCTTCTAACGTTTCTACGGAACACAAAAAATTCTCTTTATTTTCATCGTTAATATGAACCTCTTTTGACAAATCATACACTCGTTGTATATTTTCAAAAAGTGCATCAAGTTTCGATTGTAATAGCACAAGCTCATTATTATGTTTTGCGTCGGTTGCTTTTGTCTTAGACATTTCGTGCGAAAAGCGAAATAATAATAATACAAGTAGGTAGCTAAGAAACAACGTTCGGTGCGGAGCGCGCGAAATTCAAATTACTAAACTAATGTAGGTATATGAACACGGATGCGTACGTACAAATAATTCTAATGCGTTTATCTAAATAAATCTAACGGGAATGCGGATTAATTATACGAATGCAACTAAATTATATGAAATATTAATTTTTACTAATAGGTATGAATAAACTCAACATCTCTTCGCGGTAATGTATAATAATGCGTTTCGCGGGAAACCTATGATTTGAAAAAACAAAAAATATCCGGTTCGTAAGGACCAACAAATGGAGGCGCGGTGAAACCCCTGAAGGGGTGGACGAAATCTAAATTTCGTTGCGGCAGGATTGCGACAGAATCACGCCATGAATCCCTGAATTAGCGGTTTAGTGGACTGTATATCTGGTTGCGGCTGTAAGCGAACAGTATGACCGTCTGAAGGACAGGATTAGAAACAGAAGGAAATGCACATACCTTATACCGGTGCTCTGGTGCGCTCTCCTGCAGGAATCTCTAAACGTCCAACTGGCAGACACTGTTCACATGTATCTAAATGTTCAGCGAAAAAATGCGGATGAATTAACTTCACTTCCGAGAACGAGTTAAGGCGCGGATTAGGGATAAACCCATATATGCTTGGAAACACAGCTCAAGCGCGGGCGCGTTACTTCTTCCTTTTCTTCGACCTCTCACGCGGCGGTCATCGGTAGTAGTGCATTATTTTGATAAGAGGGTAAAGAGGAAAAATGTGAGGGCTATATTATTAGGAAGGTGGGTATACGTGAAAGAAAGAAAGGTACTTGACAGCCAACTATTCGATCACGGCGCAACCAATATATATATATAAAATATATATATAATATATATATATATATATATATAAATATGTGAACATATTCATTTATTTATTATTAAATAAATATAAAATAAATATGTTCACACATTCCACACAGCACCATCTAGTTCCAAAGTAAGCAACTTAATGCTTGTATTATAGATACCAGACAGTTGATATACAACATACAATACTTTTTTTGTAAGTACATACATATTCTAAATACAGAACAACCATGACTCAAGTACAAAGGTAAAATATTAACACATAAACATTTGCCCCTAGCGGGTTTCGAACCCGCGACCGCTTGGTTAACAGCTAGGGTTACTAGCCACTAGACCAAACGTGTCGTCACAGACAGAAGAACGTTTACAGAGATATACTATTTCGTTGTTAGTAGGTAGATATAATTGCTTGCAATAGTTTTAAAAAACACCCAAACATCTTGAAACTCACATTTATAATCTTAGACAAGTTTAGAGATAAACCAAATGTTTTCTCAAGAATCATGCGTGTCTAGAGCGCGAGCACAAAAGTTTATAAATCGATTGATTGATGACTCTCGAAAGATTGGATTTCTAACTTACTTCCGTGGAGTGAAATTTATATTGTATTAAATCTTTCTTTAGAAAATTAACTGGGAAAACTTAGTCGTTCGTAAACTTGAAACAATTTACTGCAACCACTTAATTTGTAGAAAAAAAAACGTTTCCACGGAACATTAATCTAACTCAAACCCTGTTTACCCACGAATCAATTTAGAAAGTTCACGAGAAACCTGTGTCCCCATCCGAACTGTTACAGCAGGACCATTTTTTACAATGAAACTTAACTTTTCTTTACGAAGCCCTTAGTCCACTTTTATTAGATGGTCTTGCTATCTCCTTATTTTCGTTTCAGAGACAAGTCCCATTATTTCATGTTATCGTGGACCGATAACTTTATCCGAGTTAAGTTTAACCGCTACTAACGCAAAAAGTTGTTCTCTCAGATAAAACCATTATCCTCTGTAGATTATATTAAGTAAGTATATCAAGAGTAAAAAGCCAGAAGCTTAACTTAGCATTTTTAACTATAAGTTATGGATGAATTTTATGTTTATTTCGCAAGTTGGATAATTTTAATTAAATCAGAAAATCAGACTATCTATTTTTATCAATACACTATCACATACGAAGTTATGACGAGTTTGCATAACGTCACATAAAAAAATCTACTTCATACGATTCAATAAAGAATCAAATACTATCATCACAATTGAGGAAAAAGGGATGAAAAACCGTTTATCTGTACGCATCCCTTGGGAGGTTATAGATTTCTGGTCCAAAACTATAAGAGAAAATTTTGTTATATTTCATGCAGGTTTCAGTGGAGCAGTTCTTTAGCCGAAAAATTCTTATACAAATACAGCACGTACACATTGCATACACTTATATACAATACAGTCACTATCTGTAGCAGTTCACCGCATTTCTGTGCATTAGTGTCACCTAGCTACCCCATTTAGTAAGCTTAATGCTTTAAACTCTTGAGGGTACGGTTGAGGTTGGTGTATAGAAGCTATCTTCTCGATGCAACCGAGTCTGGTCTCAAAGTCGCTCAGACGGAAGGTACGATAAGTGCCTTAATCTAAATAGCATCAAGGTACCATTAGCCACACTACGATAAACACTCGACGCTGTCTCAGAAACTACTCACTTTCCGGGAAAGTAGGTAACTTGGATTTTTCAAGTTGCTTTTAGCGTTAGTGTCAATTGAAAGATAATTTTCATTTGCACTTCGAACGGCAACTTCTCTTCTTATTTCAACTCTAGTCTTCTTAAATAGATAATAGAGTAATAATATATATTGAATATTATGTACATACATTGTTTAAAATGTAAGGTATATCTGCAATTCATATCAAACGTTATGAATAATCATTCCCTTATCGCTTTGGCTCCTGTAAGTGCACCAACGGTAATAATTTTTAATATTCCCAGATAAAGGTTAAGCTCTTTAATGCACCTGTGACTTCCCCTAAAAGCCAGTTTACACTTTCCGTGAAAATTTGACGTTAACTTTATTTTTGATGGCGCCGCGTTAGCGTAATGGAAGACAACGTGACCTATATTTTACGAGACAAATTTTCATGTTTAAATAACCTGCGAAAGTTGGTTATGACAACGCTTTTAGAGGCTTCGTCTTCACGGGTCTTTAATGCTTTTGTTTCAAATACGGTTGCGTGTATTTAATTTTGTTTATTTATTATAAAGTTGCGACATTAATAAGAAATATTTTTTGTTCAACAGTGCGGATGGTAACTACGAAGTAACAATAATGACAAAAGCGATTTTACATCACGATGGTAAAGTTATATGGAAACCACCAGCGATTTACAAGTCGTTCTGTGAGATTGACGTCGAATATTTTCCGTTCGACGAACAAACCTGCTTCATGAAGTTTGGCTCTTGGAGTTACGATGGCTATACGGTAAGGTTTATATTCTATGATGATCAGATTATTTTATTTTATGATATATTAATGAATAAATAATATTATGTACGTCTTTAAACACAAAAAACTTTAAATGTAGCTATACAATATAGAAACAATAATAATAATATAATAACACCTCAAGAGGCTCTTACTAGATGGCTGGGTCAAGGGTCAGATACAGAAGGCGGTACTTCTTGACACGGCACGAATTGTCAGGAGGTTCCTCACTCTGCAGCCCTAACCACCGGTAGCTTGGGCCTAGCCCCGCTGCCTGCGGACTACTAGTTTTAAGTTTTTTTATAATATTTATTGTTTTTTATATAATATATATTGTAAAAAAAATTAAAATTAAGAAATAAAATAAATATGTGTAAATAATAATAATAATGAATAATTACAAACAATGTAATTATCAGAGATAAATTAGGTGTACTGAAAAAAAGCAAGCTAAATAAACAGTTAAATAGACAAGTATTAGAACATATTATTATGATTGACGATGATCTATCAAATTTGGGTCACAATTATGAGAGTATTTATTAGAAAAAGACATATAAGTATGCATCCGCAACTTTATAAGTATATTTTAGTTACTAAGGCTGGGTTGCACCATCTAACTTTAACTATAACCAACGCCGCAACTTGAGTTAAAATAACGGTTAGGCCGAAAATGAGTTGCACCAGTTAACAAATAATCATAGCTGGTTAACTGGTGCAACTCATTTTCGGCCTAAAACTCATTTTCGGCCGAAAATGAGTGCGAATTAACTGAAGTTGCGACGTTGGTTATAGTTAAAGTAAGATGGTGCAACCCAGCCTAAGTAACTAACCAATTATTGCCAAATGAAACACTTCAAGGTAACTGTCAAACAAAATATTTATTGGCACGTAATAAATAATGTTATAACAATGTGATACACTCATCTATGAGAGACGGGAAGTAATAAAAAGTTCCGAATAGAGTTCTCGGCGATAGGCCCGAAGACATCCATCGAAGTGAGGAAGCCAATAAATCTTTGCGGTTTCTACTAACACATAAATAAAGTTAAAACTACACGTCTGCGTCTCACGTCGCGCGTAAGTTCACTGGGGAATGTTTAGATCTCATCTCCTTGTACAACTTTGATACGTTTCATATAGACGTTTAGAATTTCAATCCTATCCAATTTTATAATAAAGGTACACTTTAAAGTGAATTCAATCAGTCGAATATTATTTCCATAATTGAGGCAACCTTTCACTATCCCTTTTCATTTTTTGCTTGTGTTAAGTATTTAAGTAGATTTCGTTTAAACTACTCTCAATAATATGGATGCTTTTGTAAACACGAAACTCTATGAGAGTTTTTCTAACTGAGGGGCAAAATATTTATAATTACTCATAACTGTGTGATGGCTTGTTATACCACTCTCGGGCTTGTGCTGGCAAATATTAATTAGTAGGAAACGGGCACTTGAAAATTTAAGTCCATTTGACATTTACTACGATGGACAGAGATAAATGATATCGTAATGGAACCCTCTCAATCTTAAATTATGTGAAACAAATATTCAGTACAGTATTCTACATTCATTCATTCATTCCAAAGTGACATTACGACGATATAAGCAGAAATTAAACTAATTCTGCAGTATACTTATGTATATAAATATCTTTGTTAGGTAATTTTAAAATTTAAATTAATTATTGATAATTCATTAAATTTAATTTAATTATTGTCATTAAATTATTGTCAATTCATATGCTAATCTATTACGTTTGTTTCCACTTATACATAGGAACCGAGATTGTTGTTGAAATATTTTTAGTATTATATAAAACTTAAAAATAAAATAAAATAAATCTCTTGAAACTGGTTAGGTAATTTTAGTTACGAACATGGATGAAGGGGCTTATAACAATAAAATAAAAAATAATTAAAAATATTACGCTACTAATAATTAAAATTATAATTACACTTCCTACATGCAGGTTTCCTTTTATTTATTCAATTAAATTTTCCTGTGCACAAAAAAGTTAAACATGTTCTTTTTCTTTCAGTTCGATCTAAGACATTTGAAGCAGTCAGCGGATTCTGATCACATAGGAATGGGGATAGACTTATCGGAGTACTATATTTCGGTAGAATGGGACATCATGCGAGTACCCGCCACAAGGAATGAAAAATTCTACTCGTGCTGTGAAGAGCCTTATCCCGATATAATTTTCAACATTACTCTTAGACGAAAAACCCTTTTCTATACAGTCAATCTCATCATTCCTTGCGTTGGAATCTCATTTCTATCTGTCCTCGTATTTTACTTACCTTCGGATTCAGGGGAGAAAATCTCACTTTGTATCTCTATTCTCCTATCTTTGACTGTATTCTTCTTACTGTTAGCAGAAATTATTCCGCCAACGTCGCTAACAGTGCCATTGTTAGGCAAATATTTGTTATTCACAATGATGCTAGTCACATTATCAGTAGTTGTCACTATCGCGGTGCTAAACATAAATTTTAGGTCTCCAGTCACCCATCATATGGCTCCGTGGGTGCGCAAAGTCTTTATAGATTTTTTACCCAGAATATTATGTATACAAAGGCCAGAAAAGCCGCCCGATGATGACGATAACGATAAGCCCACCGAGGTAAGAAATATTGAATCTATAAATCACGGACATTAATAATAACAGGCGATCCTAAACACACTTTCCAAGCCATTAATCATTCTAAAAAATCGTCTATACATAGACTACAAATAAACCACTCGGTCTCGAAGCGCTTTAATTAAATTTATGGTATAAAAGCTCCCGCAAATTAAGTTCTTCAGAAAGGAATCCCTTTCAAAGTAAAAAACAACATTGCTTTCCTTACTTTCCTTACTCGTATCATTTTCCATCGGATTCAATTGCAAACAGAATGCTATTAGAGGCGCGTCGAAGTCTCCCCAAACAAAACAATAACCGTTTTAATTGTCCTCAGCCGCAGGACTCTTCTGGGAGAACTCCTTTCAGCGATATTCTAAATCCATTGTACTCTGTGTGTATCGCGAAAATATCGCTTCCAACCCAATTTCATTCCATTTCGATTTTCCTTTATTACTCAACGCCGGAGGCTTAACGAGCGTGCGGCCTCCGTTATTTATGTTCCCCTTGTGGCTGCGGACGGATCGCGATATACGAGCTAGCAGACGCAGCCCGAAACCGAAGCAGTGGAAGCAGGACGGTGTATCTTGTAGTTTCTAACTTTGACATTACGCGGGACCATGCGACACTTTTTGATTATGTGTAGAATAGAATCAAATTTGCTACTGAACCTAGTTATACGGTGTCATTTTCTCTGAACTGGTGTAATTTTTCTAACTTTTTTTGTTATAACATCATTGTTACTCTTTTATAAATTATTGTTCTTTTACACACTTTTCTAAAAAAATACAATCTTTCAGGTACTGACCGACGTTTTCGGCGATGATGAGCTTGATGGGAAATTCAAAGAATGGGGTTGCGAGGAATATGAACTTCCAGGCATGCCTCCTTCTCCTCCGCCCCCTCCTGGAGGTGACGATGAATTATTTTCTCCACCCCCGGAATCTCCATGTCGCCTAGATCTAGACGATGCCAGCCCGTCTCTAGAAAAACCTTATGTAAGAGAAATGGAAAAAACGATAGAAGGGTCAAGATTCATTGCGCAGCATGTGAAGAATAAAGATAAATTTGAAAGTGTAAGTATGTTCGAATACACTGAAAATATGATCACAAAGCTTATTTCTTAGACAAAATTTATTTCTTTCTAGGTCGAGGACGATTGGAAGTATGTTGCTATGGTGTTGGATAGGATTTTCTTGTTCGCGTTCACGATAGCGTGCGTACTCGGCACAGCGCTTATCATTTTCCGAGCGCCAACTTTCTACGATAACAGCAAACCAATAGACATACTGTACTCGAAGATCGCGAAGAAAAAGTTGGAACTGCTAAAAATGGGCTCAGAGATCGACCCAGGTCTCTGAAATTCATCTTACGTCTTCGGTCCCTCGCCGCCGAAGACGTTCTGGGAGCTGATGGTCTTGTGGTGGGATGGATGATTTCATGTAAAGCTCCCAGATTGGGAAGTGTGAGGCGAGAACTGTTTTGTGCTCAGTGTGGTGCCAAGCGCCCGATGCGTTTAGACGTTAAATACGCGAACGTATCGCAGTCTTTTTATACTACTGATTAATATTAACACGAAACTTGTGTCCGTCGAAGGCGAAACAGAAGTGGAAATTCAAGACCGTCTCTCGTTTACGCCGGATCCGCCACGACTATTTTTATAAATCACAAACGCTGCATTGGGACTTGTATACTTCAGACATTTTCTTTTTTGTATATTTAATTGAATGTATAATTTAACATGAGCGCACAAACGTTGTACAGTTAAACTTAGGGACATGTGTTTGTTTCCTGTGTTAGTTTGTATTTAGTTACCAGAATATTAATTAATAGCGCGTTGATAATGTAACGTTTATCTTACTGTAAGTATTCACTTCGAATGAAATCGAGCTCAATTTCTTAATGTTTAGGTATTGTAAAGAGGTACTATTCATTGAAATGTCGATTAGCAATCCAGATATAATTATAATAGTATATTATGTACGTTGAAACGTCCTCGATGAGAGCCGGACTACGTAGACGATGTATTAATAATAGCGAATGTATTTCGTATGAATATACGTTTAGAATTTGATAACTGCGTACTCGCGTAAAAATCATAAGGACAATATCGTTTATTTGATGGAAAGTATTAAATCCCACGTAGTTGTAATGAAGTTACTGAAGGACTGTAGATATATTGATAGGATAAAAGCCTAGTGATTATTTAAAATTGAATGATGAACTTTTCGTAATGCCAGTTTAGATCATAGTGTCACGTTGAGACGGTGATATTATTTAACTAGATTATATTTATGAAACGCAATTGACTGCCAATTGTAAGATTACATTTTTTATAAAAAAAATCGATATTCTTAGATAGTTCGATAATACTTGTTTTTTTAGATTTTTTAAACGGAGTGCCAAATCTGCCAGCAGTTTGACAGTATAATTCCAGACAGCATGCCAAAGAATCAGACGATAATTTGAGAGTGCTAAATTAATGTTTTTCCTTTGCTTGAGCAAATTGATTCTGAGAAAGAAACCGACAAAATAATACAGTAGCTTGCTCTGAGTAAAATATTACGACTGAAATATTGTACCAACCCAAATGCTTGTGTTTAAGCGCGTTTCGCGCTGAAGCGTCCGGTTACTTCTTCCGTATAATAAATAATGTTAAACCATAACAATCACTAATAAATCCTAGAGTACAGGGTAAATTTAGTACACTGTTTTCTTCTCCTCGTTTTTAATTCTCACCAATTTTCACTGATTAGTAATTATCTTTACTCACTTATCGGCACCTTATTACTAACACTACTAGATTAAACCATTGTTGGAGTTTGTGACCTTAGTCTTTACATTAGGTAAACCATTAATTTGTAATTAGATTAGCTTGAGTATTAGAATGTCTCCTTTCATTTACACTTGAGTGTGAAAACCAAATCACGTTTTCCATTTTCGTAGGTGTTTTTGTTTGTTTCGGACACCTCCGCTTGTCATGGGCGTGTTTACCTCACTTGACCCATTGTAGGGTATTGTAGCAATCTATAATAATAATTAAAAAAAAAATATTTCGAGCCGCGTATTTGATATGTCAACGTAAATCATAATGTTTATTAGATAATGATTACTTAGATAACTCAGAGTTATTGATATTAATAAAATTCACAGCGAGCAGTTAGGAAAACAGGGATGGTTAAAATAGTGAAATAACCAATAATTGTTTTGTGTGATTCGTCTTCATATTTAAAAGTAAGTATTGTTGAATGTGATTAGCTGTTTGTGTCTGATTGCACACACTGGGCTAATATAAATAAAATTAAAAATACGTAATATAAACGTAGTCTAAAGTTTACGGTAATGGAAATTAGACCGTAAAAAGCTCGCCAAAGGTTGAAAGTAAATTAGCTCTGTCACGAAAGGCAATCACGATTGGAGTATACATAAGTGTATCGTAAAAACTGGCTATAATTGCGTCAGATTAGCGTTCGATGGAATTTTTGGATGGAATTGTTCTGTAATAATAATTTCCTTAATAATAAGATTTCACCAATCACACAGTCGGTCGAAACGAATATAAGAATGTGCTATTGCACGCACCGAATCACACCAATTTAGTGTATTATATTATAATAACTATTATCAATAAAGTTACGATTAGCTAAGAACACTGGCTTCCCACAATGTTCAGAAATCATCCGACTTTTACTGTAGATATATTTGCTAGATAAAACGGTATGTTGTTATTTTTATATGACTGCAAATAACTAATAGATAGATTTTCTATAACACCATAGGCTAATTGTTTAGTGACGTGTGTTACGAGAATTCTGTACACAGTGTTTATAATCAGTTCAACTGTTGCATTTGTACATATTTTCGGATGAGGCATGAACTTTGGAGCTAAATGTAGTTTAGATCGTGTGTGGGTCTTTCGTGTGTGCCTAGGTAAATTTATTTTGCAATAATTTAAATTGTTCTCAAATGTTTGGATAAGTAAAATACGTTTAGATTCCAGTATTTTAGATTTGTTAAAAAAATTTGGATGAGCTGATCTAATACAACGATTATTATTGATTGACCCTAAATTTGTATTGGACGAAGTTAAATGTGATTGGTTAATTTTAACTAGTCGTTTAAATATTGAGTTCGTGTTTTTTAAAAAAAAAACCACGTGTATGTACTATTAGTAATCTTGTGATTTGTAAAATTTGGTTGTTTCATTGTTCACGTCTCCAAGACGTCTAAACTTGTCCTGGACTTCTCTACTCACTATTTCTTCGTTAAGTTTTTCAAAATGCTTTTATTCATTGTTGTTATGAATTTTTACTTTTAAAACGCACAGACATTTCGTCTGAATATGTGTGTCGGGTGATAAACGGGTAAGCGAAAGTAGTATTGTCGAATATTATAAAGGTAGGTAGATAGGTAAAGAAATTAACAATAACAAGCTAGATTGAAAATTCGTCAATAAGTAAATATAAAATAATGGGTATGTGTATTAATAAATAAGAGGTATAAATTAGCTTCTCAGTGTTTTAGGGTTAGTCGACGAATGGGTCAGTTCTATGGCGCGGTGTCAGATAAATTTGTTAAAAGGTTTTCTGTTTTATAAATAAATCAGTGAATTTACATTTTATTTCTAAATATTCATATAATATAATTTATTAGTAATTCTTGATAGAAGCTTTTAGAAAACGTTTTTCTACTTTCTAAAAACCTAAACTCACTTGAAACGATTCGATAATGATTCTGAAAATATACAACAGTTTAAACATGAATTAATAAATTGAGCCTTTTAAACTTTAGGCGGCACAAATGATTATTATCATTGATAATATTTAGAAAAAATTGAGTCCGTAGGTTACTATTTCTGAGTGGAGCTATATTGAATCTATCCATTCAATATAGCTCCACTCAGAAATAATAACTTATGGACTCAATTTTTTAATGTCCTCAAATTAGTACAATTATCTGTACTTATAAATAAATTATACTCAACTAGCTGGTGCCCGCGACTTCGTCCGCGTTCTGGATGAAAGGTACCCTATGTCCTTTTTGGAGTCCCAGACAACGTGTATGCAAAATTTACAACGCCATCTAGGGAATTCTGTTTGAAGCAATGTAGTACTCTAATTCATCTAAAAGTTAACAGATGGCACTACATGTTAGTTATAGTTTATAAAATTACGTGTTAATAAAATTAAAGCTGCTGCCCGCTACTTCGCCCGCGTAACTTAGTAAATTATGTACTTAAACCTTCCTCGAGAACCACTCTACCCATTAGTGAAAACCGCATTAAAATCCGTTGCGTAGTTTTAAAGATCTAAGCATACAAAGGGACATAGGGACAGAAAAAGCGACTTTGTTTTATACTATGTAGTGAATGAACGAAGTCTAACATATTTTAATTTGATACAAAGTTGTAACTGTTATTTAAGTTCTTCAATCAAGCTTTTGTCAGTTAATTATTATAAAATAACTAATTGAAAACATAAAATATATTATCAAAAGACTAAAAATATTTTGGAACAATATTCTGAAATAATTAGCAATAATAACCTCCAACTTGATTTTTTTATTAAATTAAATTAGAGAAGATATTATGAGCTGCGATTTTTTTTTTGTAATGTTTAGCTTATAACATCATAACAGCTCAAGTGCCATGTATAAAAAATATATTATCAAACGTCGAAGTTACCTTATTATGCAAAAATGTGCCAAATATAATCTCTCATCTGTGCATTGAGAACTTTGTGAAAGCTAATGTAGAAACTTCATTCTCTTCATTTGTATTTTCTTTATTTTTATGTGTCATATCTATTATTTTTTTATTAGGCATATTACTGTAATTTTTATTATTATTATTTTTTTAATTTATATATATTAAAAAAAAAAATTATTTGTCCTCCCAACAATTTTGTCTGCATTGGGTTATGGAGCTGTAAACTCATAGTCAGCTATCACATGGCTGTCAGTAATTTTAAGGAATCAACCTAACCGAAATGTTGACATGTAAATATAGTTGATCAACATAGAATTTAAATAATATAATTAAATAATTGACAATTTATTTTTTTACATTTCTTTCACATACTATAATATGTACTAAATGTAGATCTGTAGTGAATGAATGTAGAAAAATCGAAAATTTGCTTTGTCCATAATGTAAAATTATATTAGCAATAATAATAATTTCAACTTCGTCAATCGCCTTTATGTTACCTTATGGTGATTTTTTTATGCGTTTTTCTTGTAATTTGTACTTGTAAATTTAATATTTAATTTCTGTATGGGATCAGTAATGTAATCCACAACGCTTTATAATTAGGTTTTGCGAAATCTTCGTTACGATTTCGTATAGTAATTTCTTCGTAAACACTTAACAAAAAAAATATTTGCTTTTTGCACATTTTTTTAATTATATTACACAATCTTTTGTATTTTCAAATAATATTTTTCATTTCACATAGTCTACGCATCGTAATATTTTACCCTATATCTACTTAATGTAAGCTAGAATTATTCGCATGTTTAATCAAACGTCTTCCAAAATGACGTAAAATATGTTGTTCCAAATTCAATTAATTATTAACTACAATTCCTATTAATTTTATCCCCAATTAAATCCCCACTTTCCTAAATATTTGTACAGTTGAAAAGACTGTAATTTTTGGTACACGGTTAGTTCAAATTTACAATCTCCTAATAGCTTACTCGTGTAATAAAAAATACGTTAGAATAAAATTAATGTGTAATAAAAATAAGTAGATGAAAAACCGAACACGGAATTTGCGTTGAGCTTCCAACACGATTAGATGTAAATACAGATTTTAATATACTTTTCACTTAATATTCACGAAAAATCTTCACACATATTTATTGTACTATAATTTTTTGTCTTAATTATTATTTTTCTATTATTGTATAATTCATTTATGAGCAAAATTAAAAATAAAATTAGGTTACTTGTGAACAGTGTTTACATAAATATTAAAGAAAAATCACGAGACAAAATATTACTGGTAGACTAAATTCACAAAAATATTATAAAACCAACACTAGAAATTTATGCGAGTAGTAAAACCACAAATGCTTGTTTAATACCAAATATTTCAAATGCTTTAGTAGTATGTAATTGAAACAGTGCTGAAAATTTAATTGAAAATTTATTTTTAATATTAAAAATATTTTGACATTCGATTTACCTGTAACCAATTTTTTTTTGTATTGCTCATATATGAAATAAAAATATAATAAGTATAATATTTTATTCTATGACTTTTTTAGAAATATTTAATTTTGATGCACACAATTTTTTTTTTTAATAATATTTTATCGACAACTGTTTCTTTATTGAATTGAAAAAAAAGTATAAATACAAAACATTTGAATTAAAAAAAATTATGAATTACTAAAAACGTTTTACTAATAACTTAGTAAGTACTAATATTTTAAAATTATTAGTAAGTTATAGACTTACCTACTAATAACTTTTAAATATTTTATTAAATATTTTTTTTTAATTTATCATGAAATGATTTATTATTATGGTAAATAATATATATTTATATTATCATTACTTTAAAGATAGCTTCATTATATATTATTTGTTCTAGACTTTCTGTGTGCCTTATTTTATTAGTCTTAAATTCTAAGTTCGCATAGTTAAAGACATTTATTTAGATACAGAAGGATATTGTAGCGTTTGGTATCTTGTGAATAAGTGTGAATGCCCCTTTATATTTTAAGTTATTGAAGCAATTTATACATAATAATTATTATCGTGGTTTATTAATGATTTTTTATATGATATAATTATGTATATTCACGGTTGTCGAAACAGCATTATTATTAGATAAGAATTCAATGTATGTTCAAAGTATTGTCTCATAATAATTGTTAATAATAAAATTAATGGTAATAATAATAATTATATCCTCTACTAGTAATATGAAATTTTTCGTTGTTTTTTATTTTATTTTTCACCTTTTTAAGTCAAGAGTAGCTGTGTTGCTGGTATAAAAATATAGAAGTTTTGTGGACAAAATTCACTGTAATTTACTTAATATATAATAACTCAAAGTAACTTTACTTACTATATAATGTGTAGAACTTATTATATATACAGTAATTTTCGGCGAAAAAATAATTGTTGATCATTTTGCCATATAATTGCTTGCTTTTTAAGTTATTTTTTAGCCAACCAAATGATCCATATAATAATAATAATTGATTATTATTAATTATTAATTATTTATAATTATCAAAGGTAAATGTTAAGACATAAACATTTGCCCCTAGCAGGTTTCGAAACCGCGACAGTTTGGTTGACAGCTAGGATTTCTAGCCACTAGCTAGACCATACGTTTAGTCAAATAATTAATAATTAATTTTATTTATTTAATTTATATCCATATAATAAAATCACTATCCGCTTCTGTTTGTTTATCCAACTCCTTCTATAAAACACCCATCGGATTTTGTTAATGGAAAGAGAGATAAACAACTTTCTTGTTTGGCTTCACAAAAATTCACAAAAAATATCCCTGGGAAGCCGAGGGCTGCTCGCTAATTAGAAATAAATACCTAAATTATTATAAATAAAAGCAATAATATATGAATATTATTTGGTTATAAAAGCAAAGCTTTTAATTATTATTATTTAAAATATTGTATTAAAATGGAATTACAGAGTAGCTTTAGTTATTAACTTGATTAAATCTTACTTATAAGTAAATATTTAGGGTTTTTAGTCTCACTTTTTAATAATAAAAGTCTTTAAGTGTTGAAACGGCAATTATTTGAATTGGAATTTTTGTAATTGACGAACGCAAACTCCTTGCGCGCGAATTTTTAGAAGAAGACGATTAGAAGTGTCACGAGGTGACAGGGGATTATTGTCGGCTTTAATTTACTCATAGTTAAATTTAGTTAAATTAATAGTTAATATAGTTAAATTTCTTTTAGTTTTTCATAAAGTAATTATAGTGTAAATAATAAACCTTAGTTCTATTGGATTGATTGAAACGAAATGAAATTTCTTAACTGTAATAAAACTCTTCTAATAGGAGATTCAACCGGAATTTCGAAATATTTGTTTATAACCTCATAAATAATAGCAACACGTAACACATTGCCGGTTTGACGAGCCCTTTAGATGAGTGGTTAGGGTGCTTGTCTAACTTCTCAGGGGCCCCGGGTTCGATTCCCGGCGGGGTCAACTTTGGAAATGAACTTTTCAAAGTTGGCTCTGATCTGGATTTGAAAAATAGTGGCAGGGTATTCGCATGACTACATTTCGCAGTCATTCGGGCAGCTCGTCTGGCGGCAGTAACCAAACCCTTACGGAATAGCACCCCCTTACAGAATACCACCTCCTCACAGAATACCACCTCCTTACAGAATACCACCTCCTTTCAGAATACTACCTCCTTACAGAATACCACCTCCTTACAGAATACCACCTCCTTACAGAATACTACATCCTTACAGAATACCACCTCCTTACAGAATACCACCTCCTTACAGAATACCACCTCCTTACAGAATACCACCTCCTTACAGAGTACCCCCTCCTTACAGAATAGCACCGTGAAATAATAGCATAATTATGTGCTATTGTGTTTCGATGAGTGAGTAAGGGATGCCAGAGGGAAAGGGAAAGGGATGGCCCATTGCCCCATCCCTTTCCCCTTATCCTTAATCCTTCTATGATCGGTAGCGTACTTGCAGCGTCGACGGTAGCCACCTACCATCAAGTGGACCGTCAGCCTGTCTGTCGACCTTAACATAAAAAAAAAACCTTTTATTGTTCACAGTTTTAACGAACCGATAAAAGAAATTTACCACAACCTTTCAATTTTCATACCAGCAACGTCAAGTGAAAATGACATTCGCAAAACGAACACCACATAAATGTAACAAAATACTTATAGGTTATAGATATGGAAGAAAATCCTAAATTTATTTTTAATAATAAGTAATTGTAATTATAAACATACCATAATTATTACACTTAATGGCAACTCAATGGGAGTTAAAAATAACTAGTTTAGGAAATCCCAGTTTATTTAATCACGACGTCATTGCCACTGACTATTTTAAGGATAACGCACTATGCTGTATAACATACATATATATTTATATAACATACCTACATATATATATATATATAAATAATTAAAATTGTATCGTAAGTCATGATAGCTCAATAATTAATGGAAGATGTATGAATATAAGTGATTATGTATGAAATATTAGATGTACTTGGAAAACGTATATTGTAAGGCGAAATATTATATAAAAATCTAGACCTTAAGTACTTAACGATTAAGTCCCATTTTGTAATGATAAAATTAATTAAAACTCAAGCACTACCATATACTATTATGAATACACTCATGACTTCTTACTGCTAATATTGAAATGTAATATAAATATTAAATGTTATGCGTTACTAATAATTATGTGTTTTTTTTAACTGTTTAATATTTATATTTTTTATACAAGAACTTAACCCCACCCAGAAAAACAATAATATAAGAGTAATTACAATCTTTTTTTAAAGTCGGAAGATAGATTAATGGTTCACATAGAAAATGGCTACCGTAACATATTAACATGCAAATACACTGCCAATAGTAGGATAAGGAGGGGATAGATAAATGGGATCTGGCATCCCTTAATCACTCACCGAAATAAATCAGTACACATACTGTTATTTCTAATCTTCTTTGAGAGGATGGTGCTAAAGTGCACCCCAATTTATGACCGCGATAGTCAGTGTAAGGGCCTCTTTCACCATTTACGTGTAAAGTGTTGATTAGTTACTTTTAGAAATAATTTTATGTTTTATTAAATTATGCAGTCGGTTTAGTGTATCCTTCGATAGGCGATTTTTTTAAATTTTTTTTCTTAATGTTTGGGGCTTTTACCGTACAAACAAAGCTAAATTATTCCCGGTGACAGGTGACTTTAAATGACGGTTAGCCTACTTGACAGATGGTGAAAGAGGCCCTAAGACAGTACTACTATTACATTTTATACTAATAATATAAAGAGAAAAGATTTGTTTTTTGTATCTGTAATGAATAAACAAAAACTTTTAAAAATTCTTTCACCTATAGAAAGCTAGCATTATCAGCGAGTAACATAGGCTATTATATTTTATAAAGTTACCGGACGAAGTTGCGTGCAATAGCTAGTCATATGTATATGTAATATTGCAATTGAAATATTGCACTAAAGTCTACTTAAATAACAGCTAAAATACTTAGACACATACAAAATAAGTTTAATATACATATATAAAATTACAAAATATTATACTTTTCTAATTAAAAAAGATAAAAATATAAAAGGCTCTTTCGTCTGTTTTTTATCCAAAGTTACTACTGAAGAGAGACCAAGGACTCTTCTCAGGATCCAATTTGGGTGGTGGTGCATTGTAATATCCTTGTGCCAAATCGACCATTGATACAGGACATTTGTAAATGTCGCAGTTCTCCAGTAATCTGCCGAGTCGATGAGCTGCGTCATAGATTCCATGCACGGGAGGCTCGGTGTGCAGAACTCTCGTTATTGGCAGTCTAAGAAGGAACAACAAATGTTAGCTAGTAGGAGATATTGATATTATATGTAGTTTGTATTTGTAATTACTGTCCAAATTTCTTTAGGCATTACAGGCCTTAGCGATAAAAAATATATTAAAATAATATATTCACAATAAAAAAAATCAAAAGTTCCCAAAAATTTCATAATTGTCTTGTCTAAGAAGGTGCTTACTGGTCAACATAGCTAACGACTGCAAAGCGTATGGTCTTTGTATTTATATTATGGTATTTTATATGATAAGAGAGTCAGGCAGGCAGCGGTTCTACTTTATGATAAGTGACTTTAGTAAGTATGATTCCTTATTTTATATGATAAAAGAGTCAGACAGGTTAACCTCCTACTTCATGATAAGTGAGAAATTAGTAAGTTCTAAGATCCCTTATTGACACACTGCAGCGCAATAGTAACATGCACTCTTATTAATTTCATTGTTGCCTTTAGTAAGAGGGTAATTACTGTCCTCTTACAAAGTATTTTAAGAATACTTTGTAACCTATTATTATGCAAAAATTCAATTTCAAATCGTACCAGACCATAGTTTTACTCACGTGAATATCATTCTAAATATTTCTTCTAACATGTTGTCACCGTGTGGCACTATTCGTTGGGTAGTTTCGCATATAGTTTTCAAAATGCATTCACGTCCATTGTAACCCATGCTGAAATATAACAATTTTTTTTTTATTGCTCTTCTTTTATGTAGTCACTAAAGTAAAAATGATTGACTACATCCTATTGAAATTGTGACAATTATGTAAGTATCAAGAGACTCTGCCTTCGATTTTTATAATTAATAAATATCCACACATTCTACACACTACCATCTAGTTCCACAGTAAGCAACTAATGCTTGTATTATGGATACCAGACAGTTGATATAATACATAGATTACTTTTTTTTTGTAAATACATACATATTATGTTAACATATAAACATTTGCCCCTAGCGGGATTCGAACCCGCGACCGTTTGTTTAACAGCTAAGGTTACTAGCCACTAGGCCAAACGTGTCGTTATAAATAAATAACTTTCATAAACTTACTTATCTAGAAGGGCTTCCAATTTTTGGTACAATTGTCTTCTATTCCTTCTCTGGGCAACTGGTTTCTTAAGTTTTCTGTGGTACAGATTGAGTGTTTCCGTCTCGTTCGGTAATTCATATGCTATACCCCAATTGAGAGCCAACACGAACACACCAGGAGAAGAAGACGGTGCTGGTTGACCAATAAGGCCCACCGTAATACAAACCGCACACTGAAAGTCATACATTTTTATTATTATTTCAGTAATTCTGTCTGTCTGTTATATTTTCAAGCCATAACTACTCAACCGATCATCATTGAATTTTGCATACACATGCATTTGAAAAGGATATAGGGTACCTTTCATTCAGTAAAAAAGATCTAAAAATAAAAATCCCATAGCAATAAATATGTCAGGCGCTATACCTATCCGTACTAATATTATAAATGCGAAAGTTTGTATGGATTCCACACAGCACCATCTAGTTCCACAGTACGCAACTAATGCTTGTATTATGGCCTACCAGACAGTTGATATACTACATACATTACTTTTTTTTTTAATTCGTACTATATATAATATTATAAATGCGAAAGTTTGTATAAATGTATGGATGTATGTATGGATGTTTGTAACTATTTCACGCAAAAACTACTGAACCGATCACCATGAAATTTTGCATACACGTTGTTTGGGACACCAGAAAGGACATAGGGTAACTTTCATCCAGAACGCGGGCGAAGTCGCGGGCACCAGCTTGTTTGACTTTTTTTTTCCAGCAAACAACTTCATTTCATTCCGTCTTCAATCAATAATATTGTGTTTATCGCAATAAATACAGGAATAACAATGTCATTTGCATACAACAAATAATAAGATTGAAGTATTTACTGAGAAAACCATTTAGATTTAACGATCCCATTATTATAATGGCTTAGTGCTCTGTCTCAGGTGTTTCAGGTTCTAGCCATGGCACGAACTTTTGAAATGAACTTTTCATCATTGGATATAATTTCTGATTCGATTTAGCAGAACAACCCCGAGTATAGCGCCCCCTTAATTACATTTTATAAACTAATATGCTAAAAATCACGACTAAACTACAAAATTTGTTGCAATTTTATGCATTGCGAATGAATTGCCAAAATGGATTACCAAACTAAAATTTTTAGCATAAATTTTAATTTAACAAGCTGATTTAGTTATTTTATATATTCACTAGCTGATGCCCGCGACTTCGTCCGCGTTCTGGATGAAAGGTACCCTATGTTCTTACTGGTGTCCCAGACAACGTATATGCAAAATTTCATGGTGATCGGTTCAGTAGTTTTTGCGCGAAAGCGTTACAACAAACAAACAAACTCATATTCACATTTATAATATATAGTAAGGATTAGTACAAATAAAAGTGGTCTTAAATATTTTAAAATCTAGATAAATACATATAGTTATTTCAAAAGGGTAAATATAAAAATGGAAATACATACCGAAAAACTAGAGCCTTCTGGAAAAGTAACGTAGCGTCGCCTCCTAGAGAGGACTTTTGATTTGCCACTACGACCTATTTCCGTCGACAGGCTGGATTCAAAAACACAATACACGATGAAAATGAACGCGCTAAATTTTTTATTTGGTTTCATGTTTACCAGATACGAGCGTGCAACTGGTGAAGATTTATGCCGAGTTTGCATACAAAATACAAACACGAAATTTCTATTAAATTTGACTTCATCAAATATTGACAGCTAGGTATACATGTGAACGATTTGAACATTCTTAAAAGAATAGCAACCAAGTAACGGGTTTACATTTACACTTAAGCGACGAAACTCGCTACAAGCGAGCGTTAATTATCGCAATGGGACTAATTTTGCGTTGAACTGGATCATATAAGTACCCATTGGGAGCAAATAGCAAATTCTCTTTTAGACAAAGTATCTTTTGACTAAAAGAGAATTGTAATTGTCTAGTGATAATATTTCTATTATTAAAACAAAGTATAAAATTTTGATCAAGAGAATTTGGGTTGATTCTAGGCAGTAATAAACAATGATTTCTCTCTAGATTTATTTAAGAGCTCACTTGCCAACGAGAGCTGCTAAAAATTAAAAAAAATTCAAGACCTGAAAAATAAGCAATCATTTATTCAACCATTATTCTTGCTCATTTCTGTCATACAGGCGTCGAATTTTTTTAATAGATAATCTTTTGGGAACAGTGTTTTCATTGTTTATAAAAAGACAATTTGTATGCAAAATTCCATGATAACCGGTTGAGTAGTTAAGGCGTGAAAGCGAAACAAATAAAGACGCTTTCTCATTTACACTTAACTAGCTACACGCTCCCGTCTTCGCCCGGGTTTGAAATACAAACTATCCTATCTTTTATTCTTTTAAGTGGGACAAAATTTCACATAGTTACGAAGTTTTAACAAAATCAGTAGTTTAGGAGTTCATTGGCGTCAAACAACGTCACGCATAATTTTTATATATATATAGAGATACTAGCTGAACCGGCAAACGTTGTTTAGGGGTATGAAAAATAAATGTTGGCCAATTCTCAGACCTACCCGATAAGCACACAAAATTTCATCAAAATCGGTACAGCCGTTTTGGAGGAGTTTGGCACTAACACTGCGACACGAGAATTTTATATATTAGATTGTTAAGGTTTAATTTAAAGAGGAAATGGTGCCAGTATCCTCGGTACCATGCCGAAGGCGCCCAATTATATAGATATTTTTTAGGCATATTTATTTTAGATTTTAGTTTAGTTTTATTTAGATTTAATAATTAATCTAATTACAATTAATTTATTAACAAATGTTAGTTAGGATAGCCTATTTTATTTAAAATTAATAAGAAACTTTCTTCGTTGCGACAGTGCCATTATATGCGAGAGTGTGGGAGACAAAGCTCTTCCATACATAGAGTAAAGAGACCTAATTACAAGCGAAAGTAATTAAAAAAGTCATTGTTCCGAAAGTTACGGTTCACTATAAAGTATCTTTCATAATATACGAGGGCAGTTAAAATATTCTCTACTGGATTTCGGGAATTAGAATTTAAAATGGCCGCTTCATAAATATCAAAGGGTTAAATCCAGTTAATCTTATGTAGCGATCAGAAAGGCGTCCTCTTTAATTTATAAACTTCGTTATTGGAGAAATGGCCCAAAAAGCTTTTACTAACGATTTATTGGGACATCGGTAAAAACAACTTATACTATGTAGGTACTCATTTTATTATTCTATGTTTGACGTAAGAAATGATTTATTTACACATAATGTAAGGTTTCATGGACTTACTTATCTATACTAATATTATAAAGACGAAAGATTTGATTGTTTGTTTGAACTGAATAGGCTTAAGAAAGAAAAAAAGAGATGTACATGCTCGACCGGGAATCGAATCTGCGGTTGTCGCCTTGCTCAATCGTCCAATCAAAAAATTGGGCCATCATGCCAGTTGATAACGGCAGAAATGTTGTCGCCATAGTGCTCCAAATTGCGCTTAAGAAATTCTTGGATGTAGGTATGTGAAAATTGTGCTAAAAGGCATAATATAAATTGTTGTAGAACTCTAAATAATTTGAGACAGGTGCTAATTTTCAAGCCGGATACACAAATACCGCAATATTACTCCCATTTTTTACATGTGCTTTTATTGTCAAGATTTTAGTGTCTTGGCATTCTTTAACTGATTATCTCTAGGAAGAAGACTAAATGCAAACAAATACGCAGAAAATTTGCAAAAATAAAAATTTCTATTTTTGCAAATTAAATTAAGGATTATCTATTGCTTGAAAACATTTGAATAAACTCAATTCTAAATAAGCTTATTCTAGACATGGAACCCTTGACACAGAGGTACCGTCTCAAGGGCCCCGGGCTTGAGTCCCGGCAAGGGCAGCTTTGGAAATAAACTATTCATTTCCAAAGCTTTCGTCTGGATTTTGCAATGAATGGCAGGGCAGCGATCGTCTGGCGACAGTAACCACTCCCTTACAGAAGACCATCGTGAAATAACAGTTAATGCTATTATTGTATTTTTGTAAGTTTTTTTTTTAAAGTCAAGGTTTGCCGCGATCTCACTTGATGTAAGGTGCAGATGCGGCCGAAGGTGGACCACGCTTACCTAGTAAGTAAAATTAATGCTACTATGGTGTTATAGGCGACAGTAGCCATCTACTGTCAAGTGAACCGTCTGCCAGGATTTACATAAAACATAATAATAACACCCAAAGCAACCATTAGACATTTATTTCAGTAATGTTCGTTTAATTCAAAATATCAAGTATCAATATCGAGTGTATTCTGTTTAGCTGAAGCTGTTGCTGAAAATAGACCAAGGATTCTTCACTAGGTCTAGTTTGGGCGCTGGTGCATTGTAATAACCTTGTACTAAATCGACCATCGATAGGGGACACTTGTATATGTCGCAACTTTCCAACATCACACCTAGTCGATGAGCTGCATCGTATATTGAATGTTCCACCGGCTCCGTCGGCAGAAGTTTTGATATGGGTAACCTGTAAGAAGATAAGAGAGATTTAGTAACTACTACAACTAGCATACAAACGAAGTCTAATGACTTCGTTTGTATATTTTTAAAGTCTAAGTTTGTCTGGGATGCATATGCATGGAACATAACCGTTATGACTTTCGAACACTTTATCACCATCTGGTAACATCTTAACAAACTATTGACAAAGTTAGCTTATTATGTGAACCAAGTAGTCCATACTAATTAAGATAGATGGCGCTTATTTCATAAAGTTATCGTCACTGAGGGTGTCTCTATCAGAAAGTGACGGCACGAGTTCAGTGTATTTCCCCATACTAAAAGATCCCAACGTACTTAAAGAAGTTTGCACTCCAAAGATCTATTTAAGAAAATTAGATGTGGACAAGAATTTACTTACGTGAATAGTATCCTAAACATTTCTTCTATCATATTTTCCCCATGTGGTACAAGACGCTGGGTTGTTTCGCAAAGTGTTTTTAAGATGCATTGTCGGCCGTTGTAACCCATGCTGAAACCATAAACACAGTTGCATAATTACTGATAATTTTAAGACAAACAGACATAAGTAACGCCGTTTTTTAAGTTTTTTTTATAAAAAATGGAGAAGTTTTATCCCATTAATTAAGAGTTACTAATGGGTAAGAGGCAGATATAGGAATTTACTCTGCCATGAAATAGCAGCCATAATGCTGACAACTATATTATTAGGCCTCGTATTTCGACAAGGGAGAAAGAGATGCCAGACCTGCGTTTTTGTTGACATGAATAACTATTACTAGTAGTCGCAAGATTCAATAAGATCACACCTGTCTACGATAGTTTCTAATTTCTGGTACAATTCTCTTCTATTTCTTCTTTGGGCAACTGGTTTTTTGAACTTCTTGCGGAAGAATTGGGCTGTTTCAGTCTCGTTTGGCAGTTCGTAGGCTATACCCCAATTGAGGCCAAAGGTAAATGTGCCCGGAACCGTTGTAGGAGCAGGTTGGCCTATCACTCCAACTGTCATGCAACCTGCACACTGTAAATAATTTATTGAAACATATTTAAATTTATTTCCTAGTCACTTCCAACATTATTTTTAAAAATATTGATTTTATTTTGGTTCTTCCTTTTATCCACAGATTGAGGTATAACGTACTATAGCGTACTAGAAAGAGAAGCTATATTAGAGAAGAGAAGTTATAAAAATGGACCTAAGTCCAAGGTTTGTTCCATTTTGATAACAACATAATATATAATATAACTAAATAAGCTGTAGTAACCAAAAAATTATGAAGTCTAATCGAACTATATACCATGCAATTCTAAATTCGTTGCCAGGATATAATTTTCTCGCGATTAAAATGGGGTAAACACCTCGTTTACTAGAGAGCTTGTGCTTTTTATTCAAAGTCGTACTAAATAAGGTGTACAGAGTACAGCACAGTTCTCTAGAGCACATTGAGTGTTCAGAACGTGAAATCTAATACGTTTACATAGTTAGAGTTACATTCACATGAAATGTGTGCCTAATATAAAGAGTAAAGAGTAAAATAAGGAGTAAAAATCTCACCGAGAAACTCGAACCATCTGGAAAAGTGATATACCGTCGCCTCCGAGACAATAGTTTTGATTTCGCCGTACGACCTATTTCCATAGACAAACTGGTTTCCATGAAACAAAACATGATCAGAAGTAGTAAAAATGTTTTCAAATTTGACATCTTTGTTTTGAAATACGAAACGCGCCACGTGTAGCTCTAAAAGCGGACTAATCTTTGCAATAGAATTACAAAGTGGAAATTGTTTATTAGAAATGCACGTCCGGTATATTGCGAGTGGCTTTAAAATCGTGAAACCTGTTAAGACTGTAACGGATCCTATAATTTTCACTTCACGACTAAAACCGTTGGCGACGTGCTAATTATTTCAATAATAATTTATATTAACAGGCAAACACCTTATTCAAGCGAAAACGAAAGAAGATGAATTATACAGTGTGGAAAAATAAGTCAGGCCCTGGAGGGAAACTACCTTAAATCCTTAAGTTGGCTCATTTTACATAAAGGAGACATTCCTTTATTTTTAAAAAGAAACAAAACTGAGAACATTCAAAGATTTTCTAAAACTCGCTTGCCTCGCCCGGCACTCGAACCAACTAAAATTATAAAAACAAACAGTCGCTATTTTATTATACTAATCGATAGGATAATAATCCCGGAATAATAATTCCGGATAAAATTTCTCTAACAAACATTTGGTCTTACTCTCGTCTGTCGTACAAGATATCCATGAAGAAGTTAGTAAAATCCTTTCGTCAACTAGGAAATGGGCTGATTTAACAGATCTGAACTGAAATTTTAAAGTATATCGACTTAGACAAGTATAATATTTAATGCTCTATCAATATATTTTTCAAACGTATATTTTTACAGATCTCAAACTTAGTCTTTCTACGGGGCCGGGTAGGCACTTATTCTGCCTGGTGCCTGCTGTCACACGGTTCCTCCGCGGTTTGATGTATCATTATTATTTTAAGCTTAACTTTTGAATAAATTATAATAAACTGAAACCTTATCTTTTATAGACTTTAGATTTAATCGTCATCATATTCCCGCATTATCTAATAAGAAACTCAAAGATAACGGAAATATACGTAGAAATAAAGACTTAATTATTTCAGTGATGCGACATCTTCCTGAGATATAGCGTTCGTAAAAAGGTTGGTAAAATATGAGATGTACGCGTTTCATATCGGTAGTTGGGTAAAAAAGTGTGAGCTTGCCCCCACGATGACTGATCTGGGCCATTCCATTAGGTGCATTAGAGCGGTGGCCGGGGCCCGCAAAAATGTGACTGCCATTACTCTCAATCCGTTTGCGGACAAATCACGCTCATATACACGACTGATGTCAACATTCGGAAACTTTACCCTACTTTTGTAAGGAAACAAAAATGTTCACATTATCACAACACTAGGAACTGTTCACGTTTCTCTCTGGGGTTTCAACAACTTGGAGAATTCTAATTTTAAAGTGTATTCATCATCATCAACACAAACTTGGGTCTCTCCACTGTTGGATATAATAGGGCACTCCCTAGGTCTCGTCATCAAGCACAGTGCTTCGCATTCAGCCGCTTCCTGTGAGGCCTTTCAAGTCGTCTGACCATCTAGGCAGTCAGATATGGACAGTACTCGAGGCTCTGTAGGTATATCGAAGCCTTTCTCGACTTCGAACGGATGTAATATTTTGCTGCAAATTATTTACACAACCTAATACATTATTCCAACCTATAACTTTGAAAACATACCTACTCATAACTGACTCATGAAACCAAGTGTTAAAAAATTACAAAGCAAACTTGAGCAGAATAAGTTTAGTTTAGAGTGGGCCGACTTTATTAGTGAGAGACATTAATAAAATGAATGAATATAACACTATCAAGATTTTCTCATTAAAATACTGAACATCTCATTAAAATACTGTACCTAATTTGTTTAAGATTTATTTATAAGATTGATATGCAGAAAATTTGGGGTTCACGACCCGTCTGTAATTTTCTTATCAAACAGTTTGCGTCCTAAAGATTTATGAAAACATATATCACTTCGTCGAGCTAAAATCGTACTACTGATTCTCTATATACTTTCACCCCCTATTTTATTTAATTAGTTATATTGAGTGGTTAAGGCGGTTCTCTTCGGAGTCCCGGGCAAGCAGTGGCATATTGTGTACCCTTCTATCATTTGGGTAGCTGCTGCTGTGTTTCGTTGAGTAAAGGATGCCAGAACTTCGTCCCTTCTTTTACTAATCCCATATCATTGTCGGCAGCGGACTTGCAGGACTTGTGGCTTTACTAGTAATATAGGCGAAACCACCTATTTTCAAGTGGACTTTAAAAAAAAAACTCAAGTATATAAACTGAAATAAACCTACACAATTTTGCAAGGATATCCTACTCATATATAAAATGACGTTGGACTACAATTAAAGTTCCACTGCCAATCATAACATTTACTCAAGTAACAAGTATATATGTATACTTTATTATATTATATAACATAACTCATCACAGTCATATGCAGGCTGAAATTTATGATAATAATAGTTTTGAGTTACAAGTACTACAAAAAATGAGTTAAAACTAAACAAAATAAATGGTAGTGGTAGTTGTAAACACGTCTGTGTGTAAGGCGATAACTATTTTAAGCGATCTCTTGCTAAAAAGCTTTCTCACATTGCTGGGAATCGGAAAGAACGAGTTTTTAAAGTAAGCTTTAACTCAGGTCGGATTTAGAGATGCTATTTCGAAGAAAAATCACAAAATGAAATGTGGTGAAATAACACCGGTAATTTTACTTTACTGTAAATAAGTATATAGTAAGTTTTTTGGGATTATACGTATTCCTCCAAACCTAAATATTAAAAATTAAAAATACAAAATATTAAAAAACTTTAATATTTTGAAAGTCTAATGAAGTATTTAAGTCTACCTATTTATTTATCGGCAGAAATTTCTACAAACGTATCAGATTACAGATATACAAACATTAAAATATGCGTATATATAGTAAACGCAAAAAATTAAAAAAAGTTACAAAATTTTTAGGTGATTTTCAACAGGCTTACAGTGCTTACAGAAAATGGTCATACAGTGCTCATTATAAAAGGAAATTGTAGCTTCATGTCTAGTTTTTGAAGCCGAGCTTCAAATATTTTTCTCATTATCGGTTTATGAGTACCTAATCGTCAGAAAACCAACAAAAAAAAATTTCAAAATTTTTGCTCATCTTGAAATCGCTGTCAAAAACCGTAATTTTTTTTCCAGTAAATTGGCGTGTTTTGCACAAGTATATTAGTGTTTGTCGAAGTAATCGAATAAACTATTTTCTTTTTGAATCATTTCTGCGCCTGTGTGTGTTGAATGCAAATGCGTGGCGTGTGTTACCCGTGTGATCGATTCTAATGGATGAGACTAGTGATCAGACCGGCGGAGCGGCAACGGCCTCCGTCGTTCCAAGTTGAAGAATTATGGCGGAGATCTTTTTAAGTCTGCTAACAAACTGAAACCTGAGTGTCGTACAAACTTATTCTATTATATTAGGGCTAAACTAGTGAACTAGCGATATGGATTATACCCCAACATTCGAGAGACACTCAGTCACGAGGTAATTAAAATATTACCTCGTTATTACTTCGTCACCTCGTATTATCTATTTCAAATAGCCCTTGGTTTTTACCTTTGGTTTCTTTTGTTATCAAACTACAGGGTTACTGACAGAGATGTTGTTGATCAAATTTGTGACACAATTCTGTGTCTGCCTTAAAATTTTCCACGGCTTTTCTTTCCAGTGTTTTCGAAATATGCCGAACTAATACCAATTAAACAAAACCAATGGAATGAAGGTTTAGTTTAATTGAAATTTGTTCCACTGCGTCTGAAAAATTGTGACTTATATTATGATTAGTAATAGAAAAAACAAACCAGAGAGAGAGAGAATACCTACGTATGTAGAATATAAAGTATTAAATCAATCACATTGATAACCAGACACATTGAATTCTTTAGAGATTTACAGTTAAATAATAATATAAAATAACTAATTTAAATTATTATTTATTCAAGAAACTATTTGTTTAAACACATATAAAAATAAAACATTAGATTTACTATCGCTTATGACTTGTGCCCACGTTCAAGTGAGGTTGACTTTCTACTCGATTTAATAGAATACATCGTTTGAATAAACTCGATTATCAGGCTTGCGTGTAGGTATGTACTTCCTGTTTTACCTTGCTGCTGGTACTTTGTTTAAGGGCCATCTTCAGTTGAACCTTTTTTCATCTTACCAACATCAATGTGCTCATGACACATTATCTCAAGAATACTTACCTTGTCCTTTTTCTTTAAAAGTTCTTTGTTGGTCCATTAACTTATATTTTTATTTGTTACAAAATAAGAAATGTGCCTACTTATTAAATTTATTAGATGAGGTGGCAGTTACGCTGACAGTCCAATTGATAACAAGTACGTTAATAACTGTAAAATCTAACCCACTGCAGTTTGCCGTCATTAGCTTGGGCAGCCTGTCTGGCAGTTAAACAGCTCGTGTATGATTGCGTTTCTATGATCAAGTCCCTTATCCCATTCCCCTATTATTTGTTTAACGTTATTTGCAACCCCTATCGTGTTGCTTGTATTAAAAGGCGACGGCAACCGTCAGCCTTAAATGGACCTAAATATACCTACCTTTAAATGGGGTCCTTAAGCATTTCTGCCTGTTTTTTTATAAATACAAAAAAACAACATTAAAAAATTAAAACCAAAATTATTAGTACTTTTGTTTATTCAGAGCAAGAACAAAATGTAGAATAGAGAGAGGGCAATCATTGACCTTGTCGCAGAAGTGAGGGTCCAATAACTCATCGTATATCCCTCCCGTTTCCCTCACGAACTCTTCTTCGCGCAATGGAGCCCTACAAAATAAAGATAATTTATAAAAGACACTATCACAGTGTAGCAGAAAGTAAGTGAAGATATTGTACATTACTACATTTAGAAGAGAGAGGGGTAAAGTGCGATCTGATATCATAAACCGGCAGACCGTTAAGAGCGCACGCGCTGTTTTATTATACATAGTAAGTGAGTAAGGGATATCAGAGCCCATTTATCTATCTCCTCCTTATGTCTTATCCCTAAAGTGGTTATTACACTATTCAATTTGTAGGAAGCCAATTTAGGAAATCGCAGTAGAAAGTGTAATCGCAGTTAACAGATTTTCAACTCATTCAACAGATTATCTATTTTCAACTCTATGTCTATAACTTAAAAATCAATTTAGTGTAGTGTGATCACTAAGTTCACTACTTAGGTTCCTGAATTGGTTTCCTACAAATTGAAAAGTGTAATAACTGCTTTATCCTATCACGACCCGCAAAACACATTCAACTTGAAAAAAATAACATCATCGCACACCAAAACAACCAAAAATAACGTTCTACTAACAGAAACAGTACTTTTCTGGATGAAATATACCATTATGTCCTTTTCTGTATCCCTGACAACGTGTATGCCAAGTTACATGATCATTGGCTGAGTAGTTAAGGCGAAGAAGCGTAACAAACAAATACACAAACTCACTTTCACATTTATAAATGTAAAATGTGTAACGATTCTCTACTGTAGTCTCTGAATAATGTGTTCTTATGTTGGACCGCTTTTGTTTGTGACGTGTGCATTGAATAGAGTTGTTTTTCGGGTCTTAAGGGTGGCGACAGCCTTGACCGTTCTTCACTAATGATATACAGTCTTAACGGCTTGACACAAGAATTGCTCTAATAGGATATTTTCCTTACAATTAAAGTGCAAGGTACTAGGTATCAAGAGTTTATACCAAACTCACTATTCGTGACACTAATTGATAAATGTTAGAAAGCGTATTATTGTGCACATATAAACGTATTTCTAACGTACATACGTAGGTATATAGAATAGTGTCATTTAAACATATTAATCCACACGACATTGTCTATCTGTGCAACGAGTATAATCCGATTCAGCACAACGGTTTACGTATGATTGAAGGACAAACATCCAATCATTTATTTCACATTCATCGTTACGGTACTTATTAGTTTGTTTTCGATAACCTTTCTAGAATTTCTTTTATTGAATTAGTGTTTCAATACTAAACATATAATTTTCTTAAAGTAATAATCTTCAGATCAAGAGCATTCTCTTTAGCAGTGGTAGCAGTGGCGTACCTGGGGTTTCCGGCAAGTCCAGTTTTCTAACTTTATTTTTCTCTAGTTTTCGAAAAATATCCAGTTTCACAAAAATATAATATCAAGTACGCGTGGCCTTTTTAAACTTAAAATACGACAGCATTGAAAGAACACGTGTCTTCCGGAGCAGTAGACCTGCGAATTTATCACGTTTGAGAGCATATGTTATTTCTCATTTTGTTTGCCGTGATTTATAGTGCTCAGGTTCAGAATTTTCTTCCTGTTACAGAATTTCTAGTAACCCAATATGTTCGGTAAGTCAAAATGCCCGATAAAAGAAATCTCTACTTATATTTGTTTGAAGAGACTTGATGAGTTGTGCTGAGAAAACTGTTCTCAACACATTGTACTGGTTGAAATTGATGTTGTTTTTAAAATTTAAAAAGTGAAAATTTCCTTTACATTTTCACAGTAATATCAAGAAATATGATACGCCACTAATCATCCAGCGCTTTAAGGGGGCCGTTAGATAGGTGGTATTATGATACATAGCAAAGTTGGTCACCAAATATATCATTTCACACACCATTTCTATCAGTTTTCCACGGAGCGTAACGCTTAATAGTTTTATTGCTCACCTTTCTTGACTTATATTTCAAAATATAATAAAAGCTACAATAAGCTACAAATTCCAATTCTTTTTTTAAATTATTTGTTTATCCTTAGATCATGGTAAACATAGTCACGTGGTAACATGGATAACATTGTCTGATGATATTTTTGTAGATTCGTTAATATGTTACAAATCTTGGACCTACAATATAAATGATCAAGTTGAAACTTTGTATGTATAGACACTTTGATAAAGGATACACTAGATTCTGGGGTGCTCCACTAAAAGTTGCATAGTAGAGTATCTGCGCACTCACAGCTTGGGGTGATATTTCAAAATAGTTGCACAAAGTTGTCCTTAAGGTGAACACGTGTTACGACTTGAACCATTATTACTAAATGTTAAGGTTCGAATCAGGCATGCAACATTTACATTATCTGGTGTATCCTTTAAGTATATGACCTGCTTCAGTGACGCCAACAACCCGTGTAATGGAGTGGCAATTCGCTATTTACTGTCGCAATCATATTACGCCATAGTAATGATACAAATGTAATGACACAAAGTAATGAACAGTGTGTTATGGATTTAATTTACATACAGATCGGACGAATATTATATTTAACAACAGTACTGTATATTATGATAATTCCATTTGTTGTTATTGCTATCATCATACTCTAGAGGAACAAGAAATAATCAATGAAAAGTTTTGAATGTTATAGAGTTAGGGTAATTATGTAAGTATTATGTTTATTTTTTTATGCATATAATTCATAAAGATTTTTTTTAGTATTGGAAGTATCCTCCAATCCCTTAGACACACTAATCGTTTTGAAGTGGTCGACAGGTGAAGGATTTCGACTTTTTAAAATTTAAAACTACTTAATGAACTTTTAAAGGTAACTGGTCCAGACCAAAGTCACCTTTAAAGGCAAGTTACAAAGTTGGCCTGGCTGAAATCAAACCCCGGATCCCTAGTTAGAGCTCTAAGGCAAGCACTCTGACTATTGGACCAATGGGCTCGTCAATCTTGCTTAACTACGTATCCGACGAAAACTGGTGTATCTCAATGTATTGGTGACACTATTATGTCTCTACATTTATATAAAGTATAAATATAAATAAGTAGATATAAAATAAGTAAAGTATAACTATATAAAGTATACATTATATAAACAAGCCCAAATACGTGTATTGGCGTGGCATTATTATAAAATTAATCCGATCGCGTATAGAGAATCCCGTCACGTACTGGGATTATAAGGCAATTATCTTGATACAGAACACAGCGGATAGGTTCGACGACAGGTTAGAGTATCATAGCGATTACTATCTACATTTGGAGATTAGTTAGAGCGGTTATAACAAGGACATAACATCAAATGTTCTAGAAGGGCTAATGAAGTGCCGATAGCCTACCTCATCATCGTTATAGGCCGTTTGGTTTTTGCTTTACATCTGTAGTAACTAGTTTAGCTTCTTTGATATCTCTATATAACTTCAATGGGTTTCGAAAATAATTAAATTGGCAAGTATATTTAAAGTAATTCCGTTCAAAATCTATATGTAAATATAATTAACTACGTTTATTTTTTATTTATTCTAGTTATTTTAGAAAAACTAAAGTCATCTGGCATAGTATAGCCTGCAACCATTACCTCGTCGCTCTGAGGATTATTTCTGAGTCTGTTTTATTTCTGGTTCAGTAATTGATGAGAGTATTTATATATATTACAACAATAAGTTACAACAAGAAGCAAAAGGAAATATACGGAAATGACATCTATGACAAAATATTTCGACCTCCATAATAACATTGGCAAACCAGTACATTCGATCGTTCAATAAATACGCAACAAATGGATGCCAGTAAGATATGTTACTCACGTAAATAATGTCCTCAATATGTCGTGAACTAATGACCTCCCGGGCGGCGCCAACTCGGTTTTTGCCTCGCAAATACTTCTCAAAATACACGCGCGTCCATTCACGTTGTGGCTAAGAAAGGAAAAATGTCTTATATTTAGTCTATATAGTATATACCGATGGTAAACATTCAAAATGTGTTTTCAATTGAATTCTGTTAATATTTCACGGTAGGTAGGTACTTGCAGTTGTAGCAACTTTGGCGTTGCATATTTTAATAAAAGACGGTATCCACCTAACATCAAGGAGAATAAAATAGCTTTACTGAAAAAAATATTAGTGTAGTAAGTCGGTCTAATCTTGCAGACTAAATGATATTCAATATAATATTATTTGATATCTTTTTTTTTTAAAGTTACAAAAGGTTTTTTTTGTATAGTGATTACTTTATTACATTACTTAATGAGACTAATGTAAAAATTGTGCCAGGGAAGAGGCCTCTTAAATTATCAGTAGTGCTTAGCAATAGTGAAATGTAAACTACTCACAAGTCCAACGCGTTCTGTAAACTCTCCCATAACTCTCTTTTCTGTTTGTGATGTAGCTTTCTTCTTGTATGTGCGCTTACGAATTTGGTATCTGGCAGTGGATACATAACATCTATTTCCAATGCTATATTCCATCCTGACGGTGCATGAGTCATGAAAGCTTTTACCAGAGATATTGTCAACTATAAGAACAAAGAAATATGATGTAATACTAGCTGGTGCCCGCGACTTCGTCCGCGTTGTGGATGAAAGTAACCTATGTTCTTTCTGGTGTCCCAGACAACGTGTATGCAAATTTTTATGGTGATCGGTTCAGTAGATTTTGCGTGAAAGCATAACAAACAAACAAACTCACATTCACATTTATAATATTAAGTATTAAGGATAAGATACATATCGTATTTTTCCTTCAATCACAAGTGGTATATCAAGCTCGAATGTCAATGTGCTTGCTACTGAGGTTATTTTACATACAAAAACTATTTGTTGCAAATAAAATTTAATCACAATTTTGTTAAAAATTTACTTGTGAAAACAATATATATTCACTTATTACTGGAAATAAAATATAATATTATGTCTATTTCTATACTAAGCTTTGATAGCTAATCTATTGATAGCTAAGTGATTTATAACCTTATTTGTTATTATAAATCTGATTGAAACAAACTTATTCAAAATTTAGGTGACAGGAACAGGAAAATATAAGGTGACACCTGTCGCTATTAGAATAAGCTTTAACTTGACCTTACGACAAGAGATAATAGAGATAAAATGGATTTACTTACGACCACATTGCTTCCTTCGGGAAAGGAAAGATACCTCCGCTTTCTGATGGAACTTAATGACGTTTTCACATTGGGACACTGATCGACCGTCGTAGTTTTATGACAGTCGACTAACGCGGTATAAGCCAAAATGACAAGAAACCCCAACGAAAGCATGGAGAGTAAATTGGAAACTCAAAGAACTAATAAAAGTTACTTTGAAACGCTCCAAACGTTGAGAGGCTGTGTATTGACGCACAGAAATTGAACAACATATGATTTGTTGGCCGATGTAAGTAATAATAAGGATTTGTTGAGTCATTTCTTGAATATAACGCACTTTTTAAGTAATGAGTTTTGACGATACGTTTGGTCTAGTGGCTAGTAACTTTAGCTGTTAACCAAACGGTCGCGGGTTCGAATCCCGCTAGAGGCAAACGTTTATGTGTTAACATTTTACTTTGGTACCCGAATCATGGACGTGTGTATTTTATAAAAGTAATGTATGTAGTATTATGAACTGTCTGTTATCCATAATATAAGCATTAGTTGCTTACTCTGGAGCTAGATGGTGCTGTGTGTAAAGATGTGTGAAGATATTTATTTATTTATCAATAAATATCCGGCTAGTGTGTAAGTTAATAATGTGCTTGATAGATATATTCAATCTTTTTTCTAGATATTTGTTTAAAAATGTACACAAATATCTAGAACACGTATATATACCTACTCGTATAATATTGTCCTTGTTGAATTAGTCTTTAAGGCACATGACCTTCACAATTACACCGTGCACTAAAAAAACTTAAACCATAAATTCTTATCCACAGTAAGAAAACGTAAATTAGAATCTCAAGAATCTTGAGGTTGTTCAACGAGCTGAGATGTTTGATCAATGAATTAGAGCGTACAGCCTTCGCTCATTAGCTGGTCACATTTCACACCTCTGTGGAATTTTCTAAGGCGACTGGCTTTTCAACTTTGTTATGTGGTCTTTGATTGTTGATTTGGAACAAGTATATCAAAATTCATCAATTATTGGGGAGTGACAAGCATTATTTTAGAATCTTAAACTGACAAAGGGCGCTAGGGATGTTGCCAATCAATGATTAGTGACTTATTTTTCCAAAACTGCCACTCCATTACTGAAGTTTGGCTGTTGGCTCTGAAAACTTGTGCCTGTCCTTCTGCGCTGGAGATGCCGATCAATTCCCTGATTTTACGTAGCCAAGAACTATTCCGCCTTCCAGGGTAACTTTCTCTTCTATATTGGCCGACTTTATCAACTAAACCAGTTTATATCTGTTGCTACGCAAAACATGCTCGAGATATTCAGATGACTATTGATGCCTATAAAAACAAAAACACAAATAGGAATGCAAGTGCATATCCATATTTGTATAAGATAACATTGAGATCAGGCATTCCTTACTTACGCAGGGGTCTTCTATGGATTAGTATTTTCTGACAGTTTGTATTGGGATTTGTTTAGGGAAGAATGTGTTGGTATTTTATATTTGGGTTAACTACGTAGGTTAATAGAATTAACTGAAATATCAAATGACAATAAGTCAATAAAGTAAAAAAGTCATTTTTTTTATAATTTTATTTTTATTTATTTTACATATATATATTGAGCAACAATAAAAGACATTATTTTCACCTCTATACAAAATCGGTACAGTCTATCTCGGAGATAAAAAATAACATCGCTAGGTGTCATATCCTATCATATCAGATATATATCATATGATATCTATCATTCATATCTTTCAGAATCTCTACTACTCTTACATCCATTACAAATATAACTTAGTATAACTGTTGTCCGTTCATATCTTCACAGTCAGGATACTGTTCAGAACAGTCGTCATCGGTATTAAAGGCTCTATCGTATTGTCTATGATCTTCAGTCTTGAATTCCTTTCCTTTAGGCAATCTAAAACCGAAAATTTCACAAAAGTCTTAGCCTGGTCTATAACGCCGCCACTAATGTAATAAATTGTCAGCCTACTTAAAACAGTGTTACTAATAATTGAACTTATAATGTTATTAGGTATCGATGAATGGGCTATGATAATAAAAGTTAAAAACTTCACTATTAGGCTGATTAAAATCTGTATAAGATTATGCTTCATTGATGCAATTAATTAAGATATAAATTAATTAATTAATAAGCAAGATAATAAGCAGATAGAAAATTTATCCTTCTTTATTAAGAAGGATAAATTTTCTATCTGCTGATTATTATTTTATAACTGGTGTATTATTATTTTATTACAAAAAGTTCCTATTCGAAAAAAAAATTAAGCTTATTTTATTGAGGAAAACAATTACACCATAAGTACATAGTAAATTTGAAATAAGAGAAACATACATAAATAAAGGTAATAAGTGCATCAACAACATTTTCCACTTTGACCAAAGTATTTTGTACAATAGATCTTAAACAAATTAAGCGGGCGTACCTACTATTAAACATCTTAACTAAATAACTTACGTAAATGTAGCCCAGAGAATTTCCTCTAAGAAGGTCCCCTGTTCCTTTTCCCTTTTGCCACTTTGACAAAGGATTCTCAGAACGCAGTCTCTACCGCGCCAACCCAACCTGCCATTAAAATTAGTAGATATTCAGTTAGCGTCAAAGGCAACACGAATTATTTAACATTATCACAACACAATCTCCACACAACTATATATTTGACTCAACGGGCACATTCATATACAGACAATCACACATTGCATAACTGTTGTAGGTAATCAAGTATTAGAAAAATTATTTTGCCAATAAAGTAATTGTATTATCATTATGTGACATGTTAGCAATATTTTGTGTCAATTATCATTATCAACAATACATTATAATTATCAACGAAATGAATTAGTTCAAGACATCTTTAAATCTCTGTTTACAAACTCATATGAATGTTTTTTTGATACCGTAAGGTAGAATTGGACCAATTTTCAAAACTACACGAATTATTTCCCCTGATTTTCTAATATGACTGGGCTATAAATTAATTTTTAAAATGAAAATTCAGTTACAGTTACAGTTAATTTGTTTCAGTTACACATAAAGTGGAATAATCTTAATACTTTAAACTATTAATTTTATCTGTAACAAAATATTTATATGAAAGTTAAAGGCACTCACGCTTCCAAAAACTTCTCCAACTTAACATAAAAACTTTTCCTGCCCTCCCTATGAAAGTCGACGGATGCAGAGTCTAAATTGTTAAGATAACTTTTACTCTCTTGCATTTCATGCATTTTCTTGATAGAGAACGTCTTCATTATACTGTCGTGTTCTTTTGTGTTCAAATTGTCTGTGCTCCGTTTAGCAAACGCTGGGTTTACAAGTGGCTTTCTGGAAAAATAAAATTCCTTATAAGTACCTACTTAGATAAAAGTGGCAGCTAATTATGTTTTAAAAGCTAAGATGTGACCGTATCTGTTTCCGGCCTTATGTGTGTCTGATTAAATATTCTAGTACTTGCAATCAATGCAAGCATTCTAGGAAACACATGTTTCTAAGAAAGACATAAAAGGAACGAAAACTTATTGAAAAGGTAGGATAGAATTCATATATCTATTTAACACGACTTCCTATTTCAATGTTAATAATATGGGAATATATTATTATGATCTTTGTTATTATCATTAATGGGAATATGTTATTATGTATTAATATAAACCTTATAATTAATATTAAACCTTATTTATTTTAAAATATGAGCTAAATTACAACAAAAACATCACTAAGCCTTGATGTACACAAGTCATTTTTATTTATTTTATTATTTTATAATTGATATTTTTATTATAGAGGACTAACCTTCGATAGGGCACTTTTGATAATAATTTTCCTTTCTCGTCAACGTAGTAAATGTGTTTCTTCACGTCATCCCTTCGTTGAGCAAAGTCTTTCACATTTTTCTTATACATATAGAATAGTTGAGGATCTGTAGGTAGTTCCCATGCTAAGGCGGCTGTATTGCCGAACCAAACTATGTCGCCTACTTGAAGATAACCATGGTTTTGTGTGCAGTATACTAAAAGGGAAGATGACATTTTAGATCAGGACATAATATTACCTGTTTCAACAGCAGAGTTTTTTTCAGTACTCAGATGTATATCAATATCTGTGGAGAATATCAGTCAGATCTTTCGAAGTATATTGTTCGACGTTTTGAATAAATGTAATTTTTGAGTAAATGTAATTTTAATAAGCACTTTTTTGATCACTGTGCAACTTGATCAGCCTAGGCACATCATGATCTGCCAGATTATACGATCGGCCGCCGACATATATAATAACCAATCGCCGTGCATTAGTCCGCTAACTACTTCTAAACCACTGAACCGATTTTAATTTTGTTTTTACTTATGGAAAGTGGGATAAACAGGGAAGGTTTGTATTTATAAAAATTTCACCCTTGGCGAAGCCATGAGCGTATCACTAGTACTAAATATTTTTAAATAAAAGTAATAATTTAAAATAATAGTCCTAAAGATCATTGACAATTAGAATCATTTATTCAAACGATGAATAAATATACATATTAGAGGTCGTGGTGTATGTTGTAAATAATAAATACCTATTTGAAAGTAATGCAGTCTGAAGCATTCCAAATACGCAATTAATAAAGAAAAAACTAAAGGAGTTGTTAGTGCACAAAGCCTATTATGCTTTGGATGATTTTTTCTTCTGATGGTTCTGATGCATTTTAAATTGTAATTTTGTCTTTTATGATCCAATGTAATAATAATTAATGTAAGAATTTTATGTAATAATTTGACTTCTGTAATATTAGATTTTGCACACCAAATGTGATAATATATGGTGGGACGTTGATTTACCAATGACAACGGTAAAGTATGCAAACAAATGATTTTATTTGATTTTATTTGAAATAAACCTTGAAATTCCTAGAAAAGTTGTAATTTTTGGAGATAGAAAATCGCACGACAGTCACAAGAATACTTTCACAAAGAAACAAGATACACTTGATATAAATAAATACTAAAATACTACAAAAAAACTAAAAAAAAAGCTATTATAAAAGCTCATTATACTATAAATTATCACAAAGATAAATAACCATTATTAAATAACAAAAAATATAAAACTTACCTAACTGTACAGAACTTCCATCGGGAAATGTTAAGAATCGTTTGGTTCTTGATAGCAAATTTGAATGTGCACCTGTTTCGTTAACTAACAGAGCAAACGACGTAGTGCACAATAAAATAAATATTAATAATACATTTGTTAAAACAAAATTATTTTTATCCATAACCGTCCTGAAATATATTACACTTTATAATAAATTTTATAATTTTCACATTTATATATAATTTTAAACAGAAAACCAAATATAACAATATTAATAGAAGATATGTAATAAAAATGTAAAAAAATATAGTTTTAAACAGCGAACATGTTTTAAGTAATTTAATTTTGTATTAACAAAATATGAAGTTTTTTTAATTATAACACTAATATGCATTATAAGTACAATTAATATTTTAATATGAAAAATATAATTTGACGTCATCACATATTAAAAAAAATTGGTTTAAACAAAATTAAAAATGCATCTTTTATTTATGCATTTGATTTAATTCGGATTACGATATAAAATATTAATTTTACAAAAAAAAATACAAAAAATTCATGTTTGCCACATATAACTTAAGAAGTTCATATCAATATAAACGTTTACCTGTTAATGGCACTGATGAAACAATAAAATTTACTCAGAACTTATTAAAGTACAAAAAAAGAGGCGCCTTTTATTTAGACCAAATTATATTTTTAAGCAGTGTTACAAAAAGCACACAGGTTACTGGTAAACAATAAGAGACTGGCGTTCCGGCGGATCCATCCGAGGCATTTAGCACGTATGTCCGACAGTACAAATTAACTTTGTACTAGTTCTCACAATATTAAGGTCCATCAACCAACAAATGAGGCCTACTTGCAAACCACAAAGCACCCATATTTTGAATGAAATTCGCAGTACGCTCGATTTAGTCATCAAAATTGTACGTGAGTGAGTATTTCATGGTCTTTTTTTTTGCAAATTTTGAAATAATCATAATTTTTTATTTATTGGTGACTCGATCTTAACAAGCTACATTGTTATATTACAAATACAATATTTGATAATATAGATAAGACAATAAATTAAAGTAATGATATGTTTTAAAAAAATAAAACAAATATAAAAACACAAATAGAAGGACCACGAGACCGGTGTGACTATATCGGAGGGACCGATAGTCAATTTATTGAACGTTAATAAGAGGTTTGCACCTCCATAAAAGCCATGTAATTATATCTCGTATTTGTATATCAATTTTTTGAAATTAATATTAAAAATAACCATTTTTAAATTTATTTAACGTTAATAAGAGGTTTGCAGTTTGCAGCTCATAAAAACCGTGTAATTATATCTCGTATGTGTATATGAATTTTTTGAAATTAATATTAAAAATAACTATTTATAACTTTGTATAATAATAATTATATTATATCATTATATAATTGGAACAGAGGTGGATTCGGATCAGCTACAATAGCATCCTCAATGCATTTGCCGAAATGCTTGACTGTAACTCAAACATTGCATTAATACTTGAAATGTTTGTTCTAACAGTAAAAATCATGGGTGGTTGAAGTATAATATTATAAACAACACGTGACACGAAATTTATAATATTATACTTCAACCACCCATGATTTTTACTGTTAGAACAAATATTTCAAGTATTAAATTTTGCCTTCACAAGCAAATCTGCAGTTGACACATCAGCAGGTATATTACATGGCAGACCGCATGGCGGGGTAGCTCTATTATGGAGAAAAAGTTTGTTTTCATGTGTAACGGTAATAGAGTGTAAAAATGTGCGTCTTGTGGCCATTAAAATTGACACTAACGATCGATCATTACTAATATTTTCTGTATATATGCCAACGGACTGCACAGAAAATCTTGTAGAATACATAGATTGTCTAAGCGAAATCAATGCTATAATAGACAGTTGTGATATTGAGTGTGTATACATACTCGGAGACTTTAATGCGCACCCTGGCCAACTATTCCATCGAGAACTTGAAAATTTTTGCACGGAACAAACTTTTATTTGCGTAGACACAGAAATTCTACCAACAAACACGTGTACATTTATCAGTGAAGCGCATGGGTGTAAAGGCTGGCTAGACCATTGTATAGTAACAACTGCGGCTCGTCCAACTATTACAAGTGTTAGTGTTCTATATGATGTATTCTGGTCAGATCATTTTCCTCTAGAGATAATTTGTAATTTTTATATTATTAGGCCAAAAATTTGTAAAAATATTATTGCTCAAAATAATGTAACATGGGGAGAGAGAGATATAACGCAAACTGAGAAATACTATAAAATTTGTGATACTAAACTTAGAGAACTTGATTATCCATTGGAACTGAGTAATTGTTGTGACAGTATGTGTAAATTAGCTGAACATAAAATTTTTATAAACATAATGTATGAACAAATTGTCAATATATTAAGAGAAGCATCTGTAAATAGTATGATATCAAAAGTAACACCAAAACGTAAATTTGTAATGGGATGGAATAAACATGTAAAGGATGCTCATCGTGAGGCTCGTCTGAAGTTTCAATTATGGGTAATTAATAATAAACCTAAATCTGGATACATTTATGAAGAAATGTGCAATGCTCGTAAAGAGTTTAAGCTTAAACTGAAATACTGTCAAAACAACCAGGAACAGATCAAAATGGACAGAATCGCAACAATGCATAAGGCTAAAGACTTTGCAAAATTTTGGAAGTTAACAAACAAATTGAAACCAAAGACGAGTCTACCAATGAGTGTTGATAGAATAAATGAACCTGAAAACATTGCTAACATGTTTAAAAATACATTTAAAATTGATCCTCCCACGATTCATAAAGCTACATCGGCAATAATCAATGCTGAGAGACTTCCTCCCCCTGAGACACCTTTTAAAATTACTGCCTCTGAAGTAAGTATAATAATTAAATATATGGCTCGAGGAAAGTCTCCGGGACACGATGGACTCAGCATTGAGCACTTTCAGCACGCAGGCGTTAACTTATCGAGGGTTTTGGCTATATTGTTCACACACTGCATTAATCACACATACTTACCTGATGAACTAATGAAAACTATTGTAGTACCTATCATAAAGAACAAGACAGGTGATACATCAGCTAAGAGTAATTATAGGCCGATATCCTTAGCAACAACTATAGCCAAGATTCTGGACGGCGTGCTTGACACATATCTAAACAAACATATAACTTTGAATGATGGGCAATTTGGTTTTCGACCAGGGCTTTCTACTGAGTCTGCTATACTATGTCTCAAGCACACTGTAAGGTATTACACTGATAGGAAAACGCCTGTGTATGCATGCTTTTTGGACTTGTCTAAAGCCTTCGACCTGGTCTCATACGAAGTCTTATGGAATAAAATGCATTCAGAAACAACCTTACCGTTAGAAATTATTAATATGTTCAAATATTGGTACAACAACCAAACCAATAATGTACGATGGGCAAATTCACTATCGGATATATACAGATTGGAATGTGGCGTAAGACAAGGTGGAATAACTTCACCTAAACTTTTTAATCTGTATATGAACTCACTGGTCAAAGAACTCAACAGCGCTGGTATCGGTTGTTCTATCGATGGTTGCTATATTAACAACATTAGCTACGCAGACGATATGGTGCTGCTGGCACCTTCAATCAGTGCCCTTAGAACACTATTGAGTATATGCGAGAAATACGCTGAAACCCATGGGCTCAGGTATAATTCCACCAAGAGTGAGCTGTTAATGTTCAAGGCCGGAACAAAAAAATACAACTTTGTACCACCCGTATCACTGAATGGTTCCCCACTTGTTAGGGTGAGTCAATTCAAATACCTGGGCCACTGGGTTACGGAGGATTTGTCGGACGATATAGATATTGCAAGGGAACGAAGGGCTTTGGCAGTGAGATGTAATATGATGGCCCGCAGGTTTGCGCGTTGTTCTGATGACGTTAAAATAACATTATTTAAGACATATTGTCAGTCTTTTTATACATGTAGCCTGTGGGTTAACTACACTCAAAAATCGTTTAATGCCCTACGCGTCCAATACAACAATGCTTTCAGAGTGTTTCTGGGGCTGCCGCGATACTGTAGTGCATCAGGGATGTTTGCCAATGCAAGAGTTGCAGATTTCTATGCTATATTAAGAATGAGAATAGCATCCCTGATGACTAGGGTGCGAGGCAGCACAGACACGCTGTTGAAGGTGATTGCTGGGAAGGTGGACTGCCCAATACTAAAACATTGGGTGAAATCGCATATCACCCTTAATAGAAAATGATAATAATCAGTTTGTGTTAATTTTTAATTTTTATTTTTATTTTACTTTTTGTTTTTGTATAATATGTAACATAATTTAGTTTATAATTAAAAAAAAAAAGACTATGGACACAAATGTCTGAAATAAACTTATTATTATTATTATTATTATTATTATTATTATTATTATTATTATTATTAATGCAATGTTTGAGTAAACTTTGTAACTATGTGTAATTTGGTCCACCTTAAATAGTTTTTAAGGTTGATAGTTTTTATTTTGAACCCGAGCGACGGTATATAGGGGCTATATAAATTATATATAGTATTATTATTTAAATTTAAATGAAATTCGATAAATTCAGTATTGACTACATTTATTTTACAGGCTAGGTGTTATGAGTACATCACATCCGGGATATAGTGAGGCGCAGTCGTGGCTCTTATTGCTTGCGTGGTCGTATTCCTTGTGATTTTCATTTTGAAATTCTTCGCCTTTAGGTAACCTAGACAAATATTTATTTGATTTTTTTTATTATATTATTTCGATGATTTTATGATATTCATGGTGAGGTATACCATCAAAAATAATACTTTTTTAATAAATAGATAAATATCTTTACACATTCCACACAGCACCATCTAGTTCCACCATAAGGAACTAATGCTTGTATTATGGATATATATATACTACATAGATTACTTTCTTTTTTGTAAATACTTACATATATTATTATAAATACAAACATCCATGACTACATACAACAAACATCCATACAAAGGTAAATGTTAACACATAATAACATTTGCCCTAGCGGGATTCGAACCCGCGACCGTTTGGTTAACAGCTAGCTAGGGTTACTAACCACTAGACCCAACCTTACATTATTAGCAAGAAACTAAAGGCTACTTTGCATAATATTTAATACTTACGAGAACACTACCCTAAGGAGTTCCTGTTGGAATGTGCCTTGTCTCGGTGAATAATGCGCCGATTCACATAGTTTGTAAAGAATGCACTGTCTTCCTTCCTGACCGAGTCTGCAAATTGCATACAAGCGTATTAGAAAATTTATACTTTAATCTTTAAATCTTTATCAATCTCCTTGTTCATTAAATAATGAATTCATAATTATTTAATTTAAATTAATTTAAACAGGAGACCGAAGAGCTGGCAGCTACCTCGGACAAAGAATTAGTTTAGCTATTCAAAGGGGGAATGCTGCCAGTATCTTCGGAACTTCGCCTAAATGGACTACTTATAATAATTTATTTTAGTTATTATATTATATTTTTTAAGGTTTTTAGTTTTAGGTAGGTTATATATTAAACTTAGTTTTAAAATTGTGATTTAATGAAATATATTTCAATAAATATAATAATATTTTTTTAAAAAATAATAATAAGAATAAGAATGTTAGTCTTATGACTAACATACATAAGAGTGTTAATATTTTAAGCCCTGTCTGCTTTACACCTTAAGATGTAAGTGCATAGATTTATCTATGAATAAGCTGAATTTTTTAATCAACATTAGGTATCATTCATAATTGATTTAATTAATAATTAAGGCCTAAAATAATTAAGGCGCGGTAGTGGTACCATTCAAAGGTAATATGTACAACCTAAATTGAAATATGCAATTTATTTTTACTACATAAAATATAGTCTGTACACTATTTGCATTGCATATATTTAATTTAAATAAATAAATAAATAAATAAGTTCAAAAATGACTTACGCCATTAACAAACTCTCAATTTTATCATACAAATTTACTCGAGTCTTTCTATGAAAATCAACTCTATCTCTATCCATTTTATGTTTCTTCAAGTAATCCCGCTCCGCTTGCTTCCTGTGCATCTTCAGTTTGTCAATTTTCAGCCTAAGTTTCTCCTTGAAACTCATTTGCTTATTAATGCTTCTTTTTACAAACACCGGACCCGTAAATGGCTTCCTGTAATTTTTTAAAACATGAAAAAACATCGAATTGAGGCTTTATTCAAGAGTTCTAAAACATTAATCAGTGTGGATTCTATATTAATATTTTTCTTTTATATTTAAGAAAATTATATTTGAATACAAATAAAAACTATCATTTGTAATAAATAATGGGTTTATAATTCATTTTTATAAATTCAAAAATATCATTTATATTTTTGGAACGGGGCGAAATTAACAATTTAGTTCCTATATATAGTTTCCTGACAAATTTATAGGTATTACATATCCTTAATCTTTCGTAACCCCTTATCCTTCATGCTGCTAAGTTCCGTAGCGGACTTGCAGTACCTGAAGCGTTACTTATGGTCGGTTGCCGCATACCATTAAGGTACTCGTCAGCCTTTCTAATGACCGTTACATAAAAAATATATATAATTATATATTTACCTGTAATAAGGACTTTTATCAACGATTTTTCCCTTTTCATCCAAATAATATATGTTTTCCAAGTCTCCTCTCCGCTGAGCTGTGTTTCTATTCTTAAACATGTAGAAAAATTTCGGGTCCGTAGGAAGTGCCCACGCCAAAGCCGCAGTGTTGCCGTATAGAAAAATGTCCCCAATAGGAATTAAGGCAGATGTTTGCACACAGAACACTGTAAACAGAGACCAATGGCAACTTTTACTGTACCGTTAACAGTTTAGTAAAATGCTGCTAAGATAATGGCCATTTTAAAATGAGCCCCATTGTCATTTTAAACCTAAGAAGAAGAAGAAGAAGAAAATGCTGCTAAATTGATATTTTGACATTTTGTAAAGTAAACGTTCTAAATTTAACAAAAGATATTTAGCGAGTAGTCGTTACAATTTTTTTAAATTTATTTACCCAATTGAAAGGAACTTCCTTCTGGGAACGTTAGAAACCTTTTTCTTCTAGACAATATGTGCTCTTCCTTCTCTGTTTCATTGGAATCATTACCGTTGGCAAAATGTGAAAACAAGATGGCGACTATTGCAACTTTAAAAATAGAACTCATGATCGAACGTGTAAACTTTTCAAACGAATATCCACAAGCTAAGCACTACATGCATTCGAATGTTTTGAAAATGGAATATAAAGCTGCTGGTGACACATCGTAAAATATACTGTTCTCAGTTACACGTTCAGCGCTGTGAACTCGGTATGCTCCTAAATGAGACATCAATTAACAAGTCACATGTCAAAGAAGTTACAGTTAGCTCCGTGTTTATTATATTAAAATCATTTTCCCTACTAAAATGTTAACTAATTACTCATGCTCAGGTTTAAAAAGAAAAAAAAACCTTTTTTTTTATTCCAGTTGAAATTTTATTAAATAAATATATTATTTTATATTTTATATACCTAAACACAAATAAAAATTTCAAAAGATTTTATTAAACTTATAATTAATACATAAGTACTAAAATTATGCTAACAGTAAATCTAGTAATGTTAAAAAAAAAAAAAACAAAAAAAGGATCAATAAAATAATTTAAAAAAAATACAAATTTATTAAAGAGTACCTCTAAATAAATACTTTTTGGTACTTTTTTTAATTAACTGTATATTTCTAATCTATTTGAGATCTATAATTTTTACTATAAAATAACTCGATGTTTACTGCAAACATTTCTGTAAATAATTAAGCTCATTCATTTTGGCTTTTAATAGTGTTGTTTTAACATAAGGTTGTGAATACAATGTGGATATTTTTGCGCTAATGAGAGTGTTGATATGCTGGATCATTTGAATTTAGGTGGCTTAACGTATAAAGGGTTTAGGAGAATATAGGAAAAATAAGCTCTTATCATTCCTTACTTACTCACATATTCTTTCTTTCTATTTATTACTGACGCCAGCAGAACTGTCCCATTTATGACTGCGAAATTCACTCTTTCCTGACACTAGCAATGCATTTTGTCGTTTATTTAAATTTTAATATAACTTTAACTTTTTGACTGTTCTTTAAATCATATCCATTATTTTTATTATCTTTATAATAAAAAAAAATATTTAGTTAAAAAAATAAAGACAGTTGATATACGTTTATATTTACTTATTTGTAAGTTATGCCACATTAATACTCATACGAAAGAACCAAGTTGCTGTTAAAACCTCGAAATAACGAAACAATACAAATTGTTACACATTTTTCTACGATGGATAATATGGATATCCAAGTATTTCTCTTCGTTTATTAAAATAATATTTTTTGTGCAAGTTTTTTTGCGCATTTAACCGTAATGTGTACTCAGCCTTAACTCAAATTAATTAGTAGTTTTCACTTTGTATTTTATGTAGTCTGTTATTTATTCATTGTTGATGAAGTAGTTTCCATTAAAGAATCATCACAATCCGGATACAACATATTACAATCTTCTTTAGTTCCGATAGCAGCGTCGTACTCTTCTAGAACATTTGTGCCACGACCTTTGGGTAATCTGAAAACAAAAAACAATCTAAATAAATTTCTGTACAAGTATCTACTTACTTATCTTATTATAAGAATTAAATTCACGGGATGCCATCACATGTATGTATACTTTCTATACATCCCACAGTCATGAGCTGGGCAGTCCAGTATGGCTCTTTTTACGGTATGTGGCTACCGTCGCCTATAACACAAGCAACGTCTTTAATGTTGCAATGAATGCACTGCCGACTTTAGTAGCATAAAGGGAAGATAGGATAGGTATATGGTTTCTGGCGTCCCTTAACAATATATGCGCTGTTATTTCGCGATGCTTTTCTGAGTTGGGTCCTGTGAGGACTTGATTACTGACAACAGACGGCTGAAAAATTTGAGTTAATAGACAAATCGCCCAAATTTATCTCGCCCGGAGCGGGCGAATTGTCATGTTTTTTATAGTAGGTAGTGGAATGCAGTATGCCTTATCACTACGAAACAATTACTTGAAAATTTTAAACTATTTATTAAAAAAAAAAAAAAAAAAAAAAAAAAAAAACACTTTTTCCTAATGATTTAGCAACGTAAATCACATATCATATCACTCAATAGATTCCAAATACCAAAGCATGCAACAGCTTCGATTTATCTCTGCATGTGTTATTTACGTGAATATACATACTTACCTATCTGTAGCATACAGATAGGACGTATTTACTCTCGAACGACTTCCAATAAATAACATTCTGAATCTACTTGCACGGGTTATTCAAAATTCCTTTTATACATTTCGCAGATAGGAACTTACGTGAAAACCGCTCTCAGAATCTCCTCAAAGAAACTCCCCTGGGTGTTATCCTGCGATTGCCCGACCAGGCACAAAGTTTTCAGAACGCAATCCCTCCCGTTCCTGCCAACTCTATAAAAAAGCGCATAGAATTAACACATTTCGTTTAGTTAAATATGATCTTACAGTAATCATATGTTATTGTAAACTAACTGGTGGCCGCGACTTCGTCTTCGACTTGACTTCAAAGAAAATATATGAGTAATTTCCGTGGCCTCCCCTCGAGAACTTTCGGGTTCCAGCGGCCATCATGCTCTCCGTACTAGTGTCCTGCCCATATGCTCACTGCTACTTACAATATTTACATGTGTAAATAAGTTCATCTCTATTTTAATATTATTATAAAGAGAAAAAAATTGTATTTTTGTTTGTATTAACTCAAAAACTACTTGACCGATTTTAAATTAAAAACCTATATAAAAGCTACATTATCATAGGCTATATTTTATAAAAAGTTACGCGGACGATATCGCGTACATCATAGTGTAATGCATCAATATATTATTACAATTTATTTTCAATCAAATACTAAAATCAAAACATAAAAAATTCTGGAAATTTTATGTCTCAAACCGCACTCTACGGCTACCATACGATAAAGTAAAAAAACTGCATACCAGTGGAAAAAAAAAATTGTAAACAAATAGAAAAACGTACGCTTGCAACAATGTTTCTATTTTCCGATAAAGTGTTGCGCGACTGCTTCTGTGAAATTCGACGCTTCGCTCCTCCATGTGTTCGCTTTTCAAAAACCGGCGTTTGTGTTTCGAAGCGTGCATCTGCCGCTTGTCTATTTTCAACGTCTCCGCTTTAAATTGGTTCGCTTCGAGAGGCAAGTCCGCGCTCCGCTTCGCAAACGCAGGATTGACGAGCGGCTTCCTGCATATAAACAAGATTCATTTTGTAGCACTTGAGCCTTTACGGCCAGTATTACGAAGTGAACAAAGAGGTTTTTTTGAAGGATACTTTGTTTTTGACGTTCACGATTCGATTGATTAAGTCTGAAAGAGGCTCAATATTCGAATTTCTCCTCACTTTTCAAGCCTTGATTTTTAATTTTGTTTTATTTCTTAATATCATCATATATACATACATAATTTTACTTTTAGAAAATTAATAAAGTATAAAGATTTTTTTGTAGAATTATATTATTTATGTCGTTCACAATTGATTAAGTCTAAAAGAGGCTCAATATTCGAATTCCTCCTCACTTTTCAAGACTTGATTTTTATTGAAATTTATTTTTTTTGTAAAATTTATTTTTAGATAAATTTTCTTTGTAAGATAATGTACAACGTGTATAACAAGATGACAATACATTTTTATTCCTTTTCTAGTGTAAATATTTCTAAATACAAAAATATAAAATGCACAGCAAAAGTAGAATAATTTTCCATTGAAGATTTAGCGACTAATAACATAAATTAATAAGAATAGTATAATTTTAAGAAAGTAAATATTCCTTACTTCTTATACGGGGTTTTAAATAGCACCTTTCCGTCATAATCAGTATAATAAACAGTCTTGGTGTCAGATCGCCGATGCAAAGGGTCAGCATGGTGCATGAAAGGCGAGTACGGGTCCTGAGGCAACTCGTAAGCCAACGCTGCAGTATAACCCCATAGGAAAATGTCACCAATTTCAAATATTGTTGGGTAGGTGACACAAAAAACTGTAAAAAATATATTATTAACTCATAGACAACAATTGATTTATGAGTATTTTTTTAAAATCACTTATTTTAAGTATTAAAAAAAATTAATACAATAAATTTAATTAAGTAAAGATAAATAAATAAATATTCACACATTCCACAAAGCACCATCTAGTTTTAAAGTAAACAACTTAATTCTTGTATTATGGATACCAGACAGTTGGTATACTAAGATACAATACTTTTTTTTTAAATACGTACCATACATATTATAAATATAAAACATCCATGACTCATGACTACAAAGGTAAATGTTAACACATAAACATTTGCCCCTAACGGGATTCGAACCCGCGACCGCTTGGTTAACAGCTAGGGTTACTAGCCACTAGACCAAAAGTGTCGTCAAACATGAATGTGTGTGTGTGGGAAGTAAATTTCCCATTTCCCTCTCTTCCTAATCCTACTATGATGGGTGTGATGATCCTACTATGACTATACTACTTTTATCGACTTATCGACTTATATGATACTTGACAGATCCAGACCAGAGTCAGACCAACTTTGACAAGTTCAGTTCCAAAGTTGATCCTGACGGGGATCGAACCTAGGACCCCTGAGATGGAGGGTTCTGGCTATCAAGCATCTTCACCACTCAACTATTGGGCTCGATATAATAAACAATCATTACCTACTGAATTAGGTATTAGTTTGATTACTAATACTGTTTTTTATCTCTTTATTTTTTTATACAGTTACTAGCTATCAATCATGCTTACTAGAGAAGTTGACCAAGTTTGAGAAATAAAAAAATCTTACCCAATTGCAACGAACTTCCCTCGTCAAATATTATAAACCTTTTTCGCCTAGACGGCACTTCGTTATGACTATTGTGACTATTTTCCAGTTCGTCTGTTTGATTGTAATAGTCGCCAACTGTAGTTCCATTACTCCTTTTCACTCCAACTACCAACCATAACACAAAAAATATTAATATTCCTCTTCCATTACACATTATTAAATCAGAACTCGGCAATTTTTAAAAAAATATGCTTATATGTTTAAGTACTAAATACCTTTGTGCTTAGTTTTAACACAGAATCTTTTTACGCTTACCGACCTCAATTCTTCAGACACGATATACAAATAGAAGCTGTAGTTATTAGTGTAATCGGTGGCAAAGATACAAGGTGATTAAATTTTGAGAAACTAGCTGGTGCCCGCGACTTCGACCGCGTTCTGGATGAAAGGCCTATGTCCTTTCTGGTATCCCAGACAACGTGTATGCAAAATTTCGTGGTGATCGGTTCAGTAGTTTTTGCGTGAAGGAGTTACCAACATCATACATCCATCCATACACCCATACAAACTTTCGCATTTATAATATTAGTACGGATAATGCCAAGACAGAAATGTACAAGTCACCAGAGAATTCGAGAAACTCTTTATTATTAAATAAATATTCATTATTCACATTTCAGAATGAAATAAGCAATATTGATTTATGATTTAAATACGTATAATTTGAACAGTGAGTATGTTGTTTCATTGTTCCTTAAATTATGCATATTAATAATTTCAGAAATGTTGCAAATTACGCAAATTAGTTAATATGGACTTTTAACCACAGTTATTTTCATAATTAACAGTACAGTAGTATACTTGAATATTATATATTACTGTGTTGATATGAGATTCAATTCATATAGTTCGTATTGGTATAATTAATGATATGATTTATTTAGGGAACATCTAACAATAAATATGAAAAAAAATTGAAGTCCTGACAAGAATATGTGAGCAATAAAGATAAAGTTTATAAGATAAGATAAGATAAATAAAGATAAGTAAACATACTGCATAAAAACAATAATATTGCATAGATAAGTTCTTGGAATCAAACTAAAATGTAAATAAATGGTTCAATAAATTCACCTATGAACTACTTAAAATGAAAGCGCCTACAAAACCTAAATTTTGTTTGAAAGACTTTAAATTATAACATACTAGCTGACCGGGCCAAACGTTGTTTTGTGAAAAAATAAAAAATATTTTTTTGGGGTGGACCACCCTTAACATTTAGGGGTATAAAAAATAGTTGTTGGCCGATTCTCAGACCTACTCGAAAGCACACAAAATTTCATCACAATCGGTCCGGCCGTTTCGGAGGAGTTTGGCAACAAACACCGCAACACGGGAATTTTATATATTAGATTAAACCTTCCTCGTTCAACGCTTTTTCATTAGTGAAAACCGCATTAAATTCCGTTGCGTAGTTTAAAAGATCTAAACCTACATACAGAGGGATAACGGAAGCTACTTTGTTAAATAAGTACTATGTAAAGATTTAAACATATTTAAGTAATATACTTACACCAAAAAAAAACATCCTGTAAATAACACCGTCATGACGTTTGTTTATTGAAACTGGTTCAGAATAAACAAGCAAGGAAATATAACCCGTGTTAATTAAAACGTTAAATAAAACACACACACGAGTACATACATATTTGGCAAAAGTAACAGTTTTTCGTTCGTGAATTTTTAAACAAAACGAACATTTCTTTCCATGACACTGGCCACTATAAACTTTAAATGTACTCATTCAAAGTTTGCTGCTACGTTTGTAGTTAGAGTTAATAAATTGGCAAGGAAATATTTAAATAAGGAATTCTAATATCTAAAACTCTTTGTAATTAATTTATTCTAGGCTTTAAAATTGGAGTATAAAATACTTGTGATATATTTTTTTGAAATATAATGAATAAACTTTACCATGTGATTTTATTGTTCTACGTGTGTATTGTGATATTTATTTTTCTGGACTATGGCGAAGCTAATGATGAAACGAAAATGTATCACAGACAAAGAAGATACCTGAGCTTTAGGAACGTTTCAAACTTATTTGTAAATATATTTTTTTTAAATCTAACGACTGTATTTCTATACATATAAAATAAAATTATTATTAAAGTTATTTTTGAGCAAATAATATGCATATTTTAATACTTTCTTCATCTAGTATTGGTACAATAATTTCAATAAATTTGAATGTAATAATATTCAAGTAAAGAAGAGAGGCGTCATAGGACTAAGTCTACAATATGTTATATTGTTATATAAGTTTTTTGTTTATACTCGTTTGATTTTGTGAACTTTATCAACACATTATAATATTTAAATAAAAACAAACGAATAAATATTTAGAATTTAAAATTGTAAATAATATAAATTAGTAATTGCTTATTTTGTGTCAGTCTTACTCTTAAATATCATGAAAAACATGAAATTGTCTTTTTTTTTTAATAATTTTTTAGTCTAGAAAACACACCAGATTTGGAGAGCCATCTTATTTTGGATAACAGCTTTATCTTTTATAGATTTTATGAACCCAACCCTCCTCGTTTGTGCAATTAAGTAGATTTATGAAAGTTACAGAGCCTTATTATACATTGATTTGATATTTTTTAAAGGGACCACTTAAGTGTTTGTTTTTTCAGTTACGCCTTAATTTCAAAGCAAACATGGTGCCGTGGAATCAGATATTCGCTCAGGCGTTAGGATTTCGTATGAATTGGAAGGACCCTCCGGATTCATTTCATCCGTATCACCATCTGAGACTTCGCAGAGCTACTTTGTATAACAATTTGGAGATTTTGCTGGACAGGTATTGATTAAAACAATTTGTATTTATTTATTTTCATTGCCATATCCGTACTAATATTATAAATACTAAAGTTTGTAAGGATGTATGGATGTACGGATATATGGATGTTTGTAGCTCTTTCACGCAAAAACTACTAAACTGATCACTATGAAATTTTGCATACACGTTGTCTGGGACACCAGAAAGGACATAGGGTACCTTTCATCCAGAACGCGGACGAAGTCATGGGCACCAGCTAGTATTATAAATGCGAAAGTTTGTGTGGGTGTGTGGATGTTTGTAACTCTTTCACGCAAAAACTATGAACTGATCACCATGAAATTTTGCATACACGTTGTCTGACACCAGAAAAGACATAGAGTAAGTACCTTTCATCCAGAATGCGGACGAGGTCGCGGGCACCGGCTAGTTTTTAATACACTCCTGTAATAATATTTTTTAAATAATTTGATGTTTTATTTCAGAAATGGTTTGAACGGTTTCCACTGCGTACGAAGAGCCGTTTGCGAAATCGAATCGTTAGGGGAATCAAGAGAAATTTACCATAAAATTCTAAAAATGGTCTTCAGGTAAGATGCGCCACACTATATGCCTGTGGGGAGTAATGTAGTAGTCAATTTAAGCTCTAGGCAAGAATGAAATGTAGTCAGATTGTGTTCTAGACAGTCCAAAACCAACCCATACATTTTGGTAAGATGAATATTATATGGGAACACAGGTAGTTGATTCGATGAATTTAGCAATAATAAAATAGAATTAAAATTTCAAAAAATCCAACTTTTAATTCGTAGATGGAAGCAAAAAGAAAGATACGGTACATTCTTACATTACGTACAACTACCATTTCATATAGCGAACACGTGTAATAACAAAGAGAGAGAGAGAGAGAGAGAGAGAGTCAACAAATGTATTCTCTTTCAATATATCCGTATTTTTAAGGTATCACATGTATTTTTAAGGTTGCAAGGCAGTGTACTTTAAACGACTGAATGATACCGAGTTCATACAACTGAATCATTCATTCAGTTGAGTCATTCAAACAACTGAATGAATGACTCAGTTTATGAAGACCATGCGTGGATAGTGAAACTATTTTTTTTCTTGTTGCTTCTATTTAATATACGAATAGTACGTTTAAATTAGAAATATCCAATATAAAATAAAAACTTTTGAATATTGAATCTTACATATAAAATTATTTACGAGCTTTTCATATCTTACACATGAAGCTGTGTTTTAAGGTTTTTATTACATATAAAGTTTCATCTAGTTTTTGAATATTTCACCATACTTAATCCACATTGTTGCTGTATGCTTTCTCTTAAGTATACATTTTGTAACTAACATTAATTTAACAACATTGCACTAAAATAATTATTAAATTTCAGAAGACAATCATCAGCTACGGACAAATGGCATAAGACAACTCTTGAAGAATGTCATATTTCAATATCGTCATGCCCATTTTCTTTCCTTGAAGTTTCGACATACACCGATATCTAATCTTGCATACACACGGAGCTACCAACATTAAAAAAAAAAACTATTGGTAACATTGGTTTTATGGAAATAAGACTGGCTGGAAATAAGACTGGCAAAAGGGACTGGCTGGACAAATGGACCCAACCTGTTTGTGGGATTATAACAAAAATATACAAACGACATTTCGCACATTTTATTGTTTTTCTTTTTCATTTTTTTTTTTTTAGTTTCTTAATAATGTGACGCAAGTAAATTAACGAATAATGTGACAAGTATATTAACGCAATTAAATTAATAAAGGAATTTATCCCTTCCTTATAAGGTTAATTTATAAGGTTGGCCTTGCCGACATTAACGACCATAAAGTCGTTGTAGAGTTGTTGATTATAAAATTTGTTCTATTAAGTATATTATTATTTTTATGGCACAACCATGAATTACAGAAAGAAAAATAATCTCCTTCGTAGGCATTTCCGAAATGGTTCAAGCAATTTATGAGGGCACGCACCTGGAGCCTTTAGACAACGGCTTTATTGACAATAAAATACGTTAAATTCTGAAAATATAAAACTAAGCAGAGACCGGACTATATGCAACTCTAAACAGCTCCAAATATGCATGAAATACGCTTAAAATGTGCAACACCAAAATAAAAACATATTAATTAGTTATTTATTTTAAATCAGTATAAAATTAGTATTTTTATTACTTATTCTATTTATTAGTAGGTACTATCAGGCAATAGTATCTTTACAAATTAAATATTATACTTGTAAACAGAAACGATCAGATAGGTACTGTTGGAAATGTTCGGTAGTAAAGTTGTCTTCGTTCGCTCAAAATATTTTTGATGGCAGATGGCTAATCTAAAAAGGAAGTATAGGAACACCTTAAGTAGTTTCTTACTTTTGCCACAGATTACTAATAAGTTACTAACTTTTGCTTTATAGTCACCAATCACTCCTCTGCATTTCGCATCCAGCCGCTTCCTGCATTGACTTTTTTTCCTTATATAATTGTAAGAATCTTCATGGAGGCCATTCGATAACTATGTAGTTTAACCAATCGGTTATCCGCTCTGAGACAGACGTACCGACGGCAAGCCCATTGTTTCATGCGAGCGCATTGTGAAATTACCATTTCTTTTGGGATTTAGTTGTAATGGCCGGAAACACTTTTTGTAGTGTCTTCAACAAAAATAATACTTACAAACTTACCCAAGCCAAAACATATATACCTACCTCTTTAGCTAACAGGAAAGTGTTACTGCACACAAAATGACGAACAAACTAATGGTTAAATTAACTGTTCTTGATTGGAGATCAATTGGAATCGGCTGAGTAAACACATTCGTGTACTTTAAACTTAATTGATTTGATCCGTTGACCGCTCACATATCCAATTAGGTACTAATAATTCAACTTTGAAATTGATCAACTTTGAATCAAATTTGAAGTAGTAACACACACTGGATTCCCCAGACATTTCGACATCCCTTCTGGTGGCAGTAACCACCCCTTATAGAAGACCTTTCATCTACATAGTTAACCAATAGTTTATCCCTATTGAAATAAGGATTGAAAGAAATAAATATATAAAATTAAATACAGACTTGTTTACAAAAGAGTTCCGCTAGACCGTAATATCGATCACCTCAGCCTCACAAACTGTACCCATCTTTACTTAATGACGAGACCTGAATGAAACCTCAGCGCGTAGTAAGCACAAAATAAATCCAGTTAGCTACGGGAAGACCACTCAATAAATTCTCAGAGCATCTAAATCGTCGTGCGGGGCTGATTGCCCATTGGGACCGCTGTGGTGTCACTAATGTAACTCAAACCTTTATCATTTTAAAGAGATCTCGATATTCTGATATATTCTTATGTTTTTTTTTACAATACGAAAATATCCTGTGATATTTTGTGTGTGCCTAACTGTTAAATTTTGTTTGTGCAAATGAAGCACAAATGAAAGAATAGGAATAAGTTTTTGACCAAATGTCACTAAAAAAAGTAGTTCTTATTTTCTATTAGAATCAGTCGAATAATTTTTTACTGAGAATAATATTTTGTTATACTTAACCTAAAAAATATTACCCAATAAGTATTTAGTTTAAAACGCTGACGTTTCGTTTCATTCGTGGCCCAGGCAAATATAAATGAGAGTGTATTTTGAAACATACACACAACCAGGAATAAGATAATATAATAGGTATATAGATATTTATATCTATTCATAGTTATCATTCACTGCTCGCTTCCCGACAGATTTTCTTAACGAAAGAAATTCTTCTTTCATTTATATTTCGAGAACCAATAGTTACACTAATCTAAGTCAATGTAAATATTCGAAGGGAAAGATCGCAGAAGCGTGACCAGCACCATATATGAGATTTACTTAATTTGCTTTAGACGTGCCTCTCTTCACAAGCATGTGTCGTGTTTGTGATCTGAGGACACTTTACCCTTTATCCATCGATCGGCGCTATACCCTATAACCGCTTTTATGGGAACTCAACCTAACCATACATATTTTATAAAATACTAACTAACCGGCTTCGCACGAATAGGTACAATTTTTGTATGCAAATTATCATCATCATCATCATCATCATCATCTCAGCCGTAGGACGTCCACTGCTGGACATAGGCCTCCCCCATAATTTTCCAATAGGACCGGTCAGAAGCAGCCTGGATCCACCGCTGACCCGCGGCCTTTATTAGGTCGTCTGTCCACCTTGTGGGTGGACGTCCTACGCTGCGCTTGCTGGTCCGTGGCCTCCACTCGAGAACCTTCCGGCCCCAGCGGCCGTCGGCTCTCCGTACTATATGCCCTGCCCACTGCCACTTCAACTTACTAATCCGCAAATTATATGTATATACAATCCTTCCTCCTTAAATCGCTCTTTCAATTAGCGAAAACCTTCGTATGAATTAGTCAATCTTCAATAGACTTTTCAGCACCCCTTTAGGTATATAAAAATATTTATTAGATCTTCATTGCTCATATGGGTATTTTTGTGAGGCGTTGAATTTTTTTTATGATATTTCGGGAACAGTACTATTTTTCAGGAGAAAGGTATCTTTTTCTATCCGTGACAACGTGTATGAAAATTTCATGACAATCTTTTGTTAAGTCATGAAAGGTGTTCCATACAAACACATTTTCGCATTTTCAATAAATTACTACAGCTTTTGCTGTCTGATTTATAGCAAGCTAGAAAAACTGGGTAATAAGCCCAGATGAACGATAAAATTAAATTCTTGGCCTTAAACATCATTGATAATTACTTCTTTGAATAGTGCTAAAGTCATCACAATCATTTTATTTAGCTTCATTCATTTGTAAGACTCGTGATTAGATCCAAAACTCCTTGACCTTCTGGACATAAGGAATATATTGAAGGACAATTGAACATCTGACGTCCAGCCACAGCAGCATCCTTGTACGGCGACATAGCTTCTTCCCAGTCCAAATCTGATTCCTCGAAGGGAGACCTCCCATAGTCTGGCCTGTAAATTTTAAGGTATTTATCTTTTATACATAATGCATAAACACTCTTAAAATATTTATTATGCTATTGTTATGTTTTCAGGTAAAGACGAAATATATACATTCACTGTGATATATTCACACATTCCACACAGCACCATCTAGACCAAACGTGTCGTAAAAAAAACCGTGTCGTGTCGTGTGTGATAAAACCGCACACGTGCTGTTGTGTTTCAGTACGTGAGTAAGAGATGCCATAGCCCATTCCTTTATCTCCTTGTAAGTTATTCTTTATCCTGTCAAGATCGGCAATGTTTCTGGCGGTGGTAACCACCCCTCTCAGAAGATCCCGTTTCGGTGAGTGAGTAAGGGATAACAGAGCCCATTTTCCTAAACGTATCTAATCTCTTCCTTAATCCTGCTATAGTCGAAAGCGCACCTATTATAAAGTTGACAGCCAACCTGTCCGACTTTCTTTATATAAAAAATAGTATGAATAGCAAAAATAAAAAATAGCAAAAATAAAAATACTTGTCTACTTTAAGTGATTGTTGAAGATGGTTAGCTATGATTGACAAAATAGGCCAAGAAGTATATAACGCAAAAAAGCCAAAATTTATTTCGCCTCTACACACTGTCAATCTCAGTGATCTTCTAAGTGATACTTCAATGATTTTCTTCTAAAATAACTTCTTCTAAGCTTCTTCAAAACTAGCTCACAAAAGAGTTCTTCTGTGAAGGGTCTGACAAGGTATATCCTGCCGCTCCAAGTGAAGAATTCTTTGCTAACTCAGGCTCTAAAAGAAAGACCTTATTCTTTTGAGGCTTTCTTTCATTTGTTTATATAAAATTTAAGTTTTCATACTCTTGAGGAATTTTCTTTGCATAAAATTCTTGGAATACAAAACATTGGCTTACTAATTGTAAAACGGGATATTTAACTTTAAGAATATTACTTACGTCAACAGTATATGCATAACTTCTCCGACGAATCCCTCCTCATGGACTGGATACTGAGCTGCCTCGCAGATCGCTCTCAGCACGCACTCATAACCATTCACACCTTTCCTAGAATGAAAAAATATTTTAGTACAAAAATGTGCATTTATCTAATTTGATCTAATTTGATAAATTAGATAAAGTTGTTTTATCTAATTTGATATGTAACACAACAATCCGGTAAAACAATAACATGATTTTATAATTTAAAAATACTAGCAAAAGACTTATATGACATATATAACATGACTTTATAATTTAAAAATACTAGTAAAAATCCATGGAAATGTTAAAATGTAAAATGTGCAATATTTTTGAATAAACTCAAAAACTAAGTACTAGACCAATTTTAAAATTTCTTTCACCTATCAGCTATAGAAAATTACATTATCAGCGAGTAACATAGGCTATCCTTACTAATATTATAAATGTGAATGTGAGTTTGTTTATTTGTTTGTTACGCATTCACGCAAAAACTACTAAACCGATCACCATGAAATTTTGCATACACGTTGTCTGGGACACCAGAAAGAACATAGGGTACTTTTCATCCAGAACGCAGACGAAGTCACAGGCACCAGCTAGTATTTTATAAACTTACGCGGGCGAAGTCGCGTGACATATACTTTTATTCCATACATATTTTATTGTTTAATTACCTATCGAAATTAAAATTCTCTAAATTTTACATTCGAAGTATTTCGAATATGGAACATCAAGACAATTTAAATTTAAACAATGGACTTACGCGTCAAGCATATCAGCAACAGATTTATAGAAGACAATTCTCTCGTCTCTTCTGGCTGCGATTTCAGCATCCCTTTGTTCCCTTGACACGGTGTTTGTGAAGTAATACTGTGATAGTTGAGTTATGTTTTGAAATTGCAAATATTGGTACTGGAAATTAGCCGCGAACAGCAAGCTAATTTGATCCTCGTTGGGTACAGGCGTAGCAAATCCAATAAGTAGCTGAAAATAAGTTTATTACCTGTTATGAAAATTTTGTAATATAATAAACTAGCTGGTGCCCGCGACTTCGTCCGCGTTCTGGACGAAAGGTATTATGTCCTTTCTGGTGTTCCAGACAACGTGTATGCAAAATTTCATGGTGATCGGTTCAGTAGTTTTTGCGTGAAAGAGTTACAAACATCCATACATACATCCATACAAACTTTCGCATTTTAATACTAGTATTAAAAAATAGGATAGGATTTTATTTGTTATACTGTCTACAGCACAGCACACACTGTACTAATAATAATCAAAATGTATAAGAAAATTAATTTACAATATGTCTTATCCCACTTGCTTTTACTGCATGTTCAGTTTTTGTATAGCTGAGAATAAATTTGTTAGAAATAAATTATTACATTTTTAAATTTTTAATTGAAAACGTTTTCTCAATGAAAATAAATACTAACTTTGATCAGTATTAAGTTTTCTTTATAAACGAGTATGAATAAGTATTAATTGGTATTTAGTTTTTTTTTTTTTTTTTTTTTTTTTTCAAAATAAAAATCTTAATCGATAACGTCTCATTATCACTCAAAACTAATATAAAATATAGCCTATGTTACTCCCTGATAATATAGCTTCCAAACAGTGAAAGAATTTTTCAAATCGGTCCAGTAGTTTCGGAGCCTATTCAATTCAAGCAAATAAACAAACAAACAATCAAATCTTTCCTCTTTATAATATAGACTAACGACCCGCTCCCGGCTTCGCATGGGGGCAATTTTTACTGCAAATTATATACAGAAACCTTTCTCGTTTATCCTAGATAACATACATACACACATCAATTTTTATTTATAAAGATTTTTATATAAAATGTTTCTAGAATCAATCACAAATAAGTCAACTGTTTACTTACCTTATAAGTTCCACCATAAGGATACACCAGAGGCAATGCGTTTATCTGTCGCTTCGATCTGAAGTTATCTTTTTCGATATCATGAGATTGAACTGTAATATCCATGACTTTGATTAAAAAATATATTAGCCACCCAGGTGACCTGCAAATAAAAGAAATCTCCAATGAAATAAGTGCATTTTTAGCATTTGCTCGACTGCGCCCCTTTTTCTTAAATTATTTTTTAATTAATTAACTAAGATATTTTTTTAATAATCCCATTCTGCTAATTAGATTCTATATTGCTTGCATTTATTAGGCGAAGGTAGACGTCTGTATGACCTCTATTCCAACTGTTTATTTATTTTATTATTCAACAAGAAATTAATTAATTATTATCATTTAAAAATATTAAATTTAAATATAATATAAAATTAAAAAAATACTTACCTCATTATATCTTTAAAAAACAGTGCTCTCTATCAGTTAATTTTATTATATTCTTAATTTATGAATATTTTCAAATTCTTCATGACATCTTGTTTTGGTTACGAGTGCTTCTGTGCCACGTTCCGTTTGTATGAAGTTTATGTAAACAATAAAGATACTTATTAGGGCATGTTCACAGTGACCCTTCGATAATAATTGATTGGTTAAACACATAAAGTACACAATACATTTACTAAAAAACTTTCCACGTCGATACAGAACAAAATCAAAAAAATATACCAAAAATAACACTATTTATTGGACTATTATATTATATTTATGGACTAAAATTTATTGGACAATTTTTGTCCAAAAAATTGAAAATTTATATTGCCAATGATTGCATTATGGTCTTTAACTATAGGCCTCATAATCATAAGAAAACTCAATGTTGTTCAACGAGCTATGGAGAGGGTTATGCTATTAAATTATTTTTTCAATGTTTCATATCATATTATCCATAGTTTCTACACTTTATACATTTAATTTTTTCTTCAACAAAGTTCTAAACAGAAGAATATGTAAGTAGTACGAAATAAATGCACTGCAATTTCCCCGCAAATTGTTCCAGCCGTCTTTCTTTGGAACTACTTGCTAGACTGTTAAAAGACGAAGAAAGGCAATTTAAAAGCAGACATAACATTATAGAATCCTGTCTCGTCAACATACATTTAAAAGATATTTTATTTATTATTATATACATTTTTAGAAACTTGTTTATAATCTAAATTGTTTTTATTATTAGCCGTCGGTGTCGTTTTTTTATTTTTTATCGCTAAAGAACTAGCATTCCACTACAACTTGGTCTAACTTAAGAATTAAGATTAAGACGTCACGCTATTATATAGAAACAAATTTACCAAAATTTCTATAATTTATTATCAAATTAAAAAAAAAAAAAACAGAATATTGGTGATTCTCATGTGGATGCCCCCTTATACTGTGCTTACAAGTACATACTATGTAAATCTCAAAATCACATGACTGCGGCGACGCTGCACTAATTTGTTTATCCAATAGCAACACCCGTTTCGTTTCATTTAACTGTAACACATTACTTGCCGAAACCGCTTTTTAACTTGTGATCACTGTGGCCTTACGTGGGTTTCTTGTTAATTTTCTTAATTATACTCTAATTTGGATGTGGGTAATAGTAAAAACTTTCTCAAACTCTAAAATGAATACCGAGGAAATAAATGATAAGTGTTGATTGTTCTCAAAATGTTATCAATGTATTGTGTCTGGTTATTTTTAATATCAAATCTAGTCATGTATTTATATGTTAACGCATCATGCAAAACTGATAGTAGTGCTACTCTGCATAGGAATCGCCGGCAGCTATTGTTTCCAAACTCAACGTTGTTACAAGTAAGTTGTATTTTATTAAATCATTTTAATTACTAAACCATTTTAATTACTAACTAACACAAATCTCTTAGCGAAATTCTGAGGTGTAGTTTCTTCGACATCTTGCATAGAACAGCCAGACCTTCGACATAATAATATTGCATAGAACGGCCGGACTTATCATTTGTCAGCTCCATGTGTCATCACTAGAGTAACACGCTCTGGTCTATGTTTGTTAATCTTGGTCTTCGTAAAATCTTTATTGTGAAGCACTGAGGAATTTTGGATAAGAAGAGGTCGCACGTAGTTCCACCTTCCTTGTCCGAACTGCTAAGGAGTGGAACTCATTGCCTGCGTCCGTGTTTCCCCAAAATTACAACCTCGGGGTCTTCAAACGTAGGGTAAATGTATATGCCATACTAGGTAAGCGTGGTCCACCTTCGGCCGCATCTGCACCTCACCTAACCGACTTATATATATAAAGCTTCTCGAACGTAGCCCATCAGATCTTGATTCGATGATTGATCTCCTTCTTAAAGTTCGATTTATCTATTTTTTTGTAGTTAGATTCATGATATTAATAAGCAATTTCAAAGCGGATTTAATGTTTTAATCTTATTCAAGTTGAGCAAAATGTTAGTCGAATAGCTATTTGGTAACGTTCGCGTCTCTTTATAAATAAGGGTGATTCTTAGTTAATTTATTTCTTCCCTAATATTGCAGTTGAATGGAGGGGTAGCGACACCGACGCCTATTAAAACGATCTTCGTAAATTGGGCTTTTCAAGCCAACTTCCAGCTTCCGTGGAACAGAACTCAAATTCCTGTTGACATATTAAATGCTAATACAGGATATACTGGTGAGGCAAGAAGAAGAAGAGATTTAAATTCAATAAAAGAAGACGAGGATGAAAAAGGAATGTCTCAAACTTATGAAAATGACGCCAGACTGTATCACTTTTACAAATATGTAGAGGATGTTTTAAACAGGTATTTTACCTTTTAATTATATAACTTACTAGCTACACGCTCCCAGATTTGCCCGGGTTCAAAATAAAAACTATCCTATCTCTTAAGTTGGACCAAATTACACATAGTTCGAAGTTTTATCAAAATCGATTCAGTAATTTAGGAGTTATTTGGTCTGAAACAACGTTACAAGTAATTTTTGTAATATACATATATAAATAATTTAATCATGTATTCTTTTTGATGTTTTGCATACAAAACATTCGTATTACTAATTTTTTATGATTTGTGGTGAGGTTATAATTAGAAATTAGTATTTAATCCCTAATCATTTTTTTTAAATGTTCATCCGTAAAATGTTCGTAACAAAAATATAGTTAAAATATTTTTATAATGTCTTGTAATATACATGAAAGGACTGTAAAGGACATGAAAGGACTGTACATAAGCGTTGAGGAGTATAAGGATTATTTAAGTTTACTTATTATATCATATTTCCAATTATTTGTACCAGAGCCATTAGAAATTATTTGAAACTAATGGAACGAGACCAATAATAACCTCGGGGTCTATCACAAATTTAATTTATTGTATTCAGACAATTGTGTACTTTTCGGAGCAATTTTCACGTAAATTGGTTCTGTCGATTTCCATTTTCCGATTGTCGTTGGGTAATTTATTGCCGTTTACACAGACAGATTAATAAATAAATCGGGACTTATGGAAGGAAGTCTGTTCTGTGTTGCTTTTTAATTAGAAATATAAGTGATGGCCATAATTTGGTAAAATATTAGTTGACATTTTTTTTTATATAAAACAAGGCGAATGTTTTAGAATAGAGTAGAAATAGAGTTAGATATATATATTGAATTATACCAATCAACACTTTACTTGTAGTTTGTAAAAGAGGCCCTTAGTGTAATCATTAATTCATTTACGTCTTAGTACTACTTATAGATACTTACCAAGTAGGAAGGTACTTTAAAAGTGTGAAACCACAAAGTCAATTGAAATCACATAAATCATTCTCTACTAAATAATTTCAGATATGGCCACAACGGTACTTCTTGTGTTCTGCGTGCTCTATGTCAGCTTGGAGCAGAACCTATACATTCTGATGATGAAGAGGACCTGCTTCATGAACTCGTGACATTCGTTCTTAAGTAAGATTTTTATCCTTATAAATATATTGAATACACATTTTTATATGAAATCGCATACAGTCTACATAGTAGGTAACTTGTGTCACCGGCAAATGCAATACCATTAGAAATCCCGAAATTTGGTATAAACCCAAAATCCCAGGATTGAAAATAAGGGGCGGGATCTAATTCCCGGCCTTATTGATAAAATGGTTGCAAATCGACTACCAACTGAGATAGATTAGGATAAGGTATAATGTAAAAAGGAAATTGAGGAATGGTTAGCATCCCTTATTCACACTACGAAACAGCAAAAATGGGACTTCCCATCTTTTGACTGCGTATTGTAATGTCGAGTACATGGAATGACGCGCGTCACTCACATAATCTTCTTTTCACCAAACACCATTGAGGCTATATGAATCCTAAAAGTTAAATGCTAAATCAATTTTCTTGAGAGATAAATTTAATAAAATAAATATTACAATCCCTTATGAAAATTTCGTCAGACAGGCTACTATCGGTAGCCGTACACATAGAACCTAACATACAGATAAAAAGTATCCTATATGTTAATCCAAGTGATAAAACTATCAGAGTGACAGATTTCACCCAATCATCCCTTCAGTTTTTGCGTGAAAGAGTAACAAACATCTATACTAACAAACTTTCACATTTACTTATTAGTAGAATTCAATCTTTATTTCTGTAGATATAAGTTTGTATTATTTGAAACTGTAACTTATCTATAAACAAACAAGTACCATTTGAAAATCGTCATTATGCATGAATGAAAATATGAAGCGTGTAACTATATTGTAAGTATTAATAAGAATTATTTCTTACAAAACAAAAATATATTCTGTAAGTAATTATCTTATTTCAAAGTTTATTTCATAAAGTGAGATCGCGTTCTTGGTGTCAAACTACACAAAAGGAGGCAGAGTTACGTAAAAGCCTTTCCAAATTACTGCAAAATCTAAAAGTAACAGTACTTAACGATTTTCTCAAAGTCCCAATTAAAATCATTTCAGCTAATTGGGAGATTAGAGGAATAATGACAGTCACACTAGAAGTCTAGAACATAAACAAAAATCATGTCTAAGTTTACAAAAAGTGCAAATATTCAGTACAGCTAATGAGAAAACTTTTATTTTATAACTAGCCGTTGAACGCGACTTCGTCCGCGTAAAATACAACGCTTGATGACCTATCGTTGCAATTTTTTTTATTCTAGATGATCATTCGGGAACAGTCCTTTTTTCTGGATGAAAAGTACCCTATGTCCTTTCCTGTATCCCTGATAACGTATGTGTATAATTTCATGATGATCGGTTGAGTAATTAAGGCGTGAAAAGGTACAGACAGTTACTTTCACATTTATAATACTAGTATTTGTCCGTGACTTCATCAGCGTCCGATCGCTACCAAACTTCACAGGAACACCCGCTGTACTAATCTGAAGATTGTCTGAAAGTTTCATCAAAATCGGTTCAGCGGTTAGTCTATAGGAGACATACAGAGACATACATACACACATCGACTTTTATATATGTCGTGGGCAGATCGTAAAGTATGAAATCAAAAATCTTTCACCAAAAGTCAAAAATAGATGCGACGAGGAACGGAATGAAGCAAAGCGAGGAGGAGCGTGTTAGGTTTACATGAAAATAAATTTGGGGAGCCGAGCGAAGCGGAGCGAAGTGAGGTGACCCTCTCAGTTTTAACAGAAATATGATCTGCCCAAGAATATCATGATATGCCCAATTCTACGGTGTGCCGACGACACATAAGAATTATATTATTCTTATATAAGAAGAAGTTTAGTATGGATAGTATGGATGTCGACTCGGCTCATTTACGATTATGTTATGTTTTTTTTTTATTAGAGATGGGTTAGCTCTTAGCCAACAACCAGCCATGTGGCAAGGATGAGGCCTAAGATGGAGCGAGCTCACCCAGAAGATGCCTATTCACTCGAACCTTGAAAAGATTAGGATTATATGTGCTCGGAAATACAGACCGGGCAGGGAGTTCCAAGCCCTGGCAGTGCACATTATAAAGGATGTTTCAAAGCGCTTGGTCCGAAAAGGAGGGATTTCGACAAGATGGGGCTGGTAGCCAGCCGTACGTCTGTATGTCCGATGGAAGAAAGGGGAAGGCGGTATGAGCTCATGCAGCTCCTGAGCACACTCTCCGAAGTACACCTTATAAAATACACATAAACTGGCAATTTTGCGTCTATGTGCCAGGTATAGATGGTGTGAACTTATGTCTTTAATTTTAAACTAATTGTTGGAATCCACAAACGTGGAATGTGGACGAAAATTTCTAACGAAATTGTGGTTTTCCCTTTAGTTTCTACCAGGAATACCGCCGAGTACGATTAAGTCGCAAGGGTTGGGAGTAACTAATATTATCATTACCTAAACTAATTTTCTATCCAACATCAAATGGGCCGTGTCCATCAACTTCCAAACTTCCAATAAGAGGCCCTTGAATTAATTAGATATTCAAGGATGATTACTTAGGCGATTGACCACATTTCGTTTTATAGTTACACGCAAGCGATGTCGTTACATGGCATCTAAGAAGGTAATTAAGTAAATCTATGCCAACACAGGCTTTTGTTCGTGACTCTCAGCTTATTTTTCTACCTACTAGCTGTTGCATGCGACTTCGTCTGCGTAACCTTAAAAAATATATGTTACTCGCTAATATTGTACCTTTCTATAAGTGAAAGAAATTTTAAAATCGGCCCTGTAGTTTTTGAATTTATTCATTACAAACATACAAAAATACAAATTTTATATCTTTATAATATTATAACCTATTATCTTTTTAGCTATATTTCATATTTTGTAGCATGAAATGCTGCTTTTTTCATTATCTATCTCTGAGAGATTATGACATTCAATACTGTGCATACAATATTTTACCAATATGAATAAAAAAAATATTTAATTATTGCCACAAAGCTTACACACGAACATCCCAAACTTTTTCATCTTGATCCGCAAATTTTCCATGTTCGAAAATTTTTGAGACAATGCTTTTATAAATTTACCCGCAGCCTTGTAACACTGGACTTAATCTTGAAGTGTTTAGTTTCTGTGCTCGTTATACTGTGTAAGTTAAACAGTGTCCGAAGAGGCGATATCGGAAATTGCGATTCGAAGTGCCAAAGCAATTGAAACAATATTATCGCCACGACACACTTCCATTTGCAATCCGACACTTTCCATTCGGACTGAAATTTTATATTAATTTCATTTTTTAACATCTGTTTTTGTCATTTATATCATTCACCGTATTTAGGCGTATTTTATATTCGTTACGATGACTGCAGGTTTTACGGTAAAGAGTTACAGTTTCTGTGATAATTATAAACTTATAAATTTATAACTATTTAGCTACATGCACATGTTTACAATATTAAACATAACATATATCCCTAACGCTGGCTAGGCGATAGGGATATGTGGGAGTCGCCCAGCACCTGATGTTAACGGCACTGGGAATACCCACTAACACTTACCTCCCGCGAGCGCTCCGCTACGGACTCCCGCTTGGGAGCCCGCTCGGAACGCTCGGTTGTACGCCTCTTTATCACCCGAGGCCGGGCCAAGGCCAAGGGAGAGCCCCCCCACCGCGACAAGGTCCCGGCGTACCCGGTGGGGGGGGGACCCCAGTGTGGCTCTGAGACGACCAACCAATGCTTATTTTATATGGAAACCTTTTTTTATAATAAGAAAAGTCAGGCAGTTTAACGACCAACTAATACAAATAAGTTTTTCACTAATTTTGTAACGTGCAAGCCCCAATAAAGACAGACCTGAATTAATGACAGATTTCTGCAGTACTGGGTATATCCTTAGGCGGCCGTAAGTACCCCCAACCTAAAAGTACCTTCTGCAGGCTATTCAGTTCGGTACCTAAGTGAGGCTGGAGTACATTCATTGAAATTGAGATTTTTATAGGGAACTGAATTATAAGTTCAAAGTTAAGATACCACGTATACCTGTTAAATGTAGTTCGAAATATTAGTTCGAGCTTGAAGGAATTAATATAATAATTAATTCATAAGTAAGAAAGTAGTAGGTACGTACTTAATTAATTACAAAGTAAAAATATAATACTTAGGGCCTCTTTCACCAACTACAAGTAAAATGTTGATTGGTTACTTTTCAAGTAAAGCTCATTTTACGAGTTTCACTATCGTACGCTTTCTTATCGGTGACTTTAAATGGCGGTTAGCCTATTTGACAACTTTACTCAGAGATGGTGAAAAAGGCCTTTAATCAATGTTTTCCTTGTTTCAGTTCCACCAATGACATCACCGACGACCCTTTGCAGATGAAAGAAGCTTTCCCATACATAAACGCATACAAATATGGACAGAAAAATGAGAATTGCATAAACACATATTCATTTTGTTCCATATCAGTCGTTGATATGTTCACTAAGTTGTATGAAGTTTCCTGATATGGTATGGATGTATGGTGCGTACTCTATGGAAAATGCGATTGTAAACAAGAGTGGAATTTAGTACAAAATATGTAGTTAAACATTTGTAAAATTGTGTTAAATTTATTATTAAGTACTCGTATGTTGGATGTATGGGAATAAAATCATGAATAAAAATTTATTAATTTATTTATTTAATACATTTTTATATTATAGTATAATACAGTGAAAATAATAAAAATACTTAATATAAAACTATTTTACTAACTATTTTTTTAACAGTAATCTAAAAAGTGTTAGTACTAAAACCATTTCGGTATAACACAACCAAAGCATCTGCCTAGAATAACCACCTTTTCAAAGAACACTGAACCTTGAACCTTGAAGTAATGTGCGTTGTGTTTCGATATGTGAGTAAGGATCCATTAGTTTCGGAGCCTATTCAATGCAAACAAACAACGTGTATGCAAAATTTCATAGTTATCGGTTCAGTAGTTTTTGCGTGAAAGAGTTACAAACATCCATCCATACATTCATCCATCCATACAAACTTTCGCATTTATAATATTAGTAGGACTAGCTGGTGCCCGCGACTTCGTCCGCATTCTGGATGAAAGGTAACCCTATGTTCTATCTGCTGTCTCAGACAACGTGTATGCAAAATTTCGTGGTGATCAGTTCAGTAGTTTTTGCGTGAAAGCGTAACAAACAAACAAACAAACAAACACATTCACATTTATAATACTAGCTGGTGCCCGTGACTTCGTCCGCGTTCTGGATGAAAGATACCCTATGTCCTTTCTAGTGTCCCAGACAACGTGATGCAAAATTTCATGGTTCAGTAGTTTTTGCGTGAAAGAGTTACAAACATCCATACGAGTACATCCATTCATTCATACAAACTTTCGCATTTATAATATTAGTACGGATAGTACGGATTAGTACGGAAGTACGGACGTACGGATTAGTAAGAATAAAACAAAATTCAGATTTAATAAAATCTTTATTTGTTTTTAATAACTGGTCAATTAATACAACCCAAATTTGTGTAATGTGTTCATTCCAATCTCGGTAAACGTTTCTAATACAGAGCCTTCACATTCTGGAAACAACGCTTCGCAATTTACGCCTTCTTCTTTCCCAAGTCGTTCAGCAGCATGATACTCGTTGTCAGTGTGGTGAGATAGGATATCTTTAGTCGATGATGGTCTGTGGAAAGTTATTTATTGAAGTTTACTCCGTTAGAATCAAATTGCATATTTATTATATAAACCCGTGGTATGAAAATTTATGTGAGTAAAATTAAAATTTTTACACGAATGCGTTATGTTATGCGTTATAGTTACATTCTATTTTTTTTTATATTTTAGAATATCTGAAGTTTCAGAGATATTGCGCCATCTAAACGATATTATTTAAAAAAAGAACAATGATAATTTAAATTTTATAATCGTTCGTAAGGAGTAAGCTCCTGTCGTGTGTCTCCGACACACACACATTTTTTTATTATAATAGTTTATTTCTTCTTGCAGTTAAGAGAATGCTTGCTTTCAAATCCGCTTTCCAATGTTCCGAGGTGAGGGCAGCGTTCTGGAATTTTTGCAATAGTTCCCCGGCTTAGCGTGGAAGCATTTTTTTTGCAAATACAAAAATTTGTGAGATCATTTTTATCAAATGCTTGTGGTTGTGCTTGCTTGGTTCACATGCGCCATCTGTTGAATAATCTCAGCAATACTTTTTAATATGTTATCGTTTAGTCAGGATATGGTTTATGTATCCTACACTATGGGATATATGCTAAATTTTAATCGAGAGAGAAGCCGCGGCAAAAGTGCTAGTGTATTAAATTGGGATATTTTTTAAAATTTCTAGCTTCACAACGACAATCTAAAAAGCCTTTTCAGTTCAGAGACTTGAAGAAAGTTAAACATTATTCTCTACCCAACTATTGTTCCTTTTAAACGGATTTTTTGGATAAAATAACTACAATATACTCACGTGAATAGTATATGTCCAATTTCGGCAAGTAAGCCGCTTTCGTGGGTAAAAGGAACCTCCGCCGCTTCGCAGATTGTTCGTAGCAAACAAGGTCTGCCTGTGTAACCGTACCTTATACATATTTAAAAATATATTTAATGATGATATGCTAATAAATTTACAGAAAAGTATAGTCTTGACAATTTATTTATAGCAGACATGTTAACTGTCTACTTGATGGCGGGTGTCTACAGGGGGCTTAGTGCGAGTTTTACTCTATCAAACGCATCGAACGCGTAAACGTCAATTTGTATGGAACTGAAGCAGTGCTACACATTAGCCACCAGGTAGCGCTGCTTCATTTCCATACAAATTGACATTTACGCGTTCGACGCGTTTGTTAGAGTAAAACTCGTACTAGGTCCTCTGTTGTCTACAATCACAAGCAATACTAAGAAGGGATGCAAGGGATGTAAGTGTGTTGCAGAAGCTGCAACATAATGTTACTTAATCAAAATGTTAATCTACAGATGATAAAAAATGTTAATCAAAAACTTTTCAGATCAAAATAAATTCTTTGCAGATCACACATGTCAACGTAGTTTACTTGTTCTTGAATTAATTTCCTAGGAAGAAAGTAAAACTTTCACTCGAAAATAGATAAAAGTATTAAGATATAAAAACTTTGAAATGTTGATGGTTCTTTTGGATATAATTCCTAAGTTGTGCTGTGACAATAATATTTAAAATATAACAAAAATGACAAAAAAAATACATAGTCACCTTTCAACCATATGTTCGATTACTTTATAGAAATCCCATCTATTCATCCTCTGCGGTTCCTGTTCTGGTTCTAGATAATTGCGATCTATCGTTTCTTGTCTTCTGATAGCCTCTTCCAAAGTTTCCGTTGTTGATTCTTTAGTGTCGTCTACATTATTTAATGCACCTCCTTCTGAATACAGCAGCGATCTCTTTCTTCTCTTGTCGAAAGTTATATCAACCAATGTGTCATTATTATTATCTATTTCATTACCTTCTGCATCGTCTGCTCCATCAATATTTCTAGAAATATCTAACTCGTTGCTTTCATGGTCTAAGTTCTCCATATCTCCGTTCATATCTCGTGATACTGTGTTGGCAAATCCATAAATTCTACTAGTATACTCTGTACTATTAGTCGGTAAATCGTATTGGAACTTTATAACTGTTCCAACAGTTACTGATTGTTCTTTTAGATCGACTGGGATACCCAGACCAACAATGAACTGTAAAGATAATATTTTTTCATAATTTCTATATGTTGAAAATTTTGACAAAGTTGAATCTTTTCAACTGTTCAAAAACTACTTGGTATTACAATTAAGTATTCGAATGAGAAATATACCACTTGTTTAATGACTAGAGTATGAAATTCCTACATTAAAATTGATGTCAATAAGATGAATAGGTATAACGATGAATATGTATAAAATTTGTTACCGTATTAAATATGGAAGACACATAATGACGAAACCACTTCAAAAGACAAAATTCATATAACAAACGTTTTCATTTTCATTGTTTACTAAGATTGCAACTTACATTGGAATAGACCTTGTGTTCGTTTCTGCCAATCTGTATCACAATCATGGAATTATCAGTTCATCATAAAACGACATAACTGTCATTAGAAGAGCGTTTTATCAAGCAGACCGTATTGCAGGTTTTTGTGACGAAAATACAAAAAAGTACCATTTAACCAATAAAATCGAATGTTAACCCAAAAATGATTTGCTAAATAAAAAATGAAGATGAATTAAATGAAATGAAATGAAAAATATGACAACCAACAAATATGATATAGAAATATGACAGAAAACCAACAAAAAACTTAGTCAGAACAAAAGAAACATTAACAAAAGAAAATAACAAAAATGCACATAGAGAAGAGACACAATGAAATAGAGAATAATTTAAATATTATATTTATTTTATACAATATTTTAAAACACATAGAAACTAGCGAAAAACACATCCCAACCTATACACAAGTCAAAAACAAACAAAACTCAACAATTACTACTATTTAGAAAGCGGACTAAAGCGAGCAACTTAATTGCATTTAAATTCACGCGAACAAGAAATAAAAACACTGCTTCGTTAAGCTGGATCCGGTGTGCAAAGAAAACATCATTTACTTAAGTTAAATCGGCTAACGTTATGTAAATTTACATGGATTTGTTCGGATGAAACAAAAATTACCTGAGCTCGAGCGGGCCCTCCGTCTGGATACACTAAATACCTTTTGTGACGATGCGAACTCACGCTCATCGCTGCGAGCGAATTTAGCAAAATTAAGGGCAACAGCATCGTTTGGGTAAGTCGATTCTGCAGATATACGATGGAACCGCTGACGTGTGAATACGGGGCAAGATAAAATATAGAATGTTTGCTAGGCCTTCGACAGTGTAAGTCTAATGAACCGTTACATTTACTCAGTGATTTGTGCTACACTAAGGCCGCTTCCTCGCGTTCACTGACGTTGAGGTATGTGTTTGACTGCACTGAATTTCATTGGCATTTGACACACATTCGCCTTTGCTAACAGTAATTCAATTTGCTCACATATAAATGATCACGATTATACTTGAAGGTGCTGGGAAAATTCGTGACAAGAATTATTCTCTCTTTTCTCTCTCTCTCGAATAATGAATATTTGTTTTTAAAAGAAAAACTTATAATATTATGAAAACTACTGCGATAATATTTTGTGAAACGCTCAAACGCATTAGCGGAAACTGAACTAGTGATGGACATCGGAAGAAATTTAAGAATCGAATTTATAAATTTATATATTTGGTAATTTTTTTTATTTTATTTTTTTAATCTTTATTTCGAGGCTTTTCCCTGAAGGACATGTCGCCTCATTGGGCAAGTTCTTATACCTATACTATTTTACTATTTTACTATTTTTACTAAATTAATAACTAAACTAAAATGAAATGTATGACTATAATTTTGAAATGCTTTACTTCAATTTTTATGGATGTATTCTATATCGGATGATAAGTTTCAGAAAAATAAATATTCCCTGCAGTTTGCAGTTGCAGTCAAATCGCCAAAAAGTTTTCCATATAAATACCTGAGTTATATATATATAATACCTGAGATTTCCGCTCAAATTACTTATTAAAAATTAAAATTTCAATAATTTCAACTATGAATGAATGGAATGAAAACAAACTAATCATTCCTAAGCTAATTACGTACTATCAAAAAGATTCTAAAAAAATTGGTATATTTCACTTAGTTAAAAGACATAAGCATTATTTGATACCTAATTCTCATTTACTTTATGGAATTAAGGATATTATTCGTCATTTTTATCCATTTTAGACATTTTATGGGAATTCGTCTTTGTCACACCACTATCTAACAATGACGTTAGTAAAAACTGGCTTCCTACTAAACATTAAACCTATTGCGCAGCGCATTTGACCACAAAATTCTGTAATATAGCTCCGCTACATATTCCAATAAATTGACTTTGAGAACATGAAACGAACATGGAACCTTTGATGCGGTATGCGATATTGGCGCAAATGTTTGCACAAACCTTGTACGAGGCATAAATTATACAAATTATTTCGTATTTGCCATTCCGTGTTAGCATACAGCTCGGTTTTATTTTAATTAAGATGAGAGCTTTTTACAATTACCAACCATTTACTAAATTGTATGTCTAAATTTTTCATGACTCTTATTACCTTAAAAGTACCTACTTATACATGAAATTGAACACATACCCACTATTTTTAGTAGCAATAAAGGTTGTCCCATATTATTATATACATTCTTACAATATATTTTTACTTTTTTTTTTTTTTTCAAGAATGCGGGAAGTGTTTGTTTTCATCACATTTAAATATTTTTATTTATGAAGAAGATACGTCTTGTCGCAGGGTACAGATTTTGATTGCATCCTTAGACCTAGAAACCAGAGAGATTGGTTGCCAATTTTGATAAAAAAATGAATATTTTATTTTTAATTATTATTTTTTTTTATAGGAAGATAGGCTCAATGTCAACTAGATGGTAGGTGGCTATCGGTGCCTGTTGCACAAGAAACGCCATAGATTCTGCAAGTGAATTTTATATTTTAATATAATAAAGTATATTTTTAACGTTAATTTCTTTCCCTGTAAACTTGTAACCATATGACGATCCAATTTGCATTTCAATACAGCCTCTTACACAAGTTTGCCGGCGTTGAACAATCCAGTATAATTGATTTGGCATAGCTAATGACTTTTCTAATTAAATTTCCATATATTTTTTCTTGTTTCATCTTAAAGCGAATTAAGAATTTATGAACAGTCATCATTATCTCCGGTTCAGTTAATTTTGCTTTAAAAAACACTACTACTTTTAAACAAATTTTTTATAATTCATATATATAATTATAATTCAGTAACTTTTTTTCATTAGTTTGTGAACCTATTTTATACTATTCGCCAATATATAACGCCTTTTTGTTTTCTATAAGTAAATTGGAAATAGTAATGAAAAGTCAAAATTAAAGTCACGACCTGCTTAAATGAATCCACTATTGTGGACTCTCTTTTACATTCCATTGATATTTTTTTCATTTGCTTGGATCCCTTGTAGATCATCGTCTACCTCTGGACGTCTATATAGATCACATTGGGTATCTATGCTTTAAACAATTGTTTTCAGTGCACTAGTGTATTTAAAACTTAATGCACGCTTACAATACAAGCTAATGTACCTATTACAAGCTAACTTCCACATTTAAAACCACACTCTGGATGAACAGTATACTGTTTCATATTTGTGCATCAAATCAGTATATGTCCCTTCGACCCTTTACGAAACGAGCTTTGGCTTTAACACATTAAACAAACTTCGATCGTCGCTAACGAACGTGACATGCATCACATGATTCAGACATGAAGGAACAAACTATCTATACTTCTATATTAATATTATAAAGAGGAAAAATTTAATTGTTGGTTTGTCTCCGAAACTACTGCACCGATTTGAAAAAAATTTTCACTGTTGGAAGCTATATTATCAGCGAGTAACATAGCCTGTGTTTTAAAAAGTTACGCGAACGAAGTCGTGTGCAACGGCTAGTTGTTAATTAAATTATCCTAGTAGCCTTATGCTAAGTTAGTGCTAAGTTAGCCTTAGTAAATGTTATGTTAGCCGACAAAGCACACTTCAAAGCATTACAATAATTTTCATCGCTATGAATAGTTTAGTCGTACCTAGTACAGATAGTGCGGAAATACTTGCCATGGTGGAACCTTCTTTGTTCTGCAGGATGATTTTTTAAAAAATTAAAATTAATTTAAAAATATTAAAACCATTGAAAATCTCATCATCATCATTATCATCATCATGAATATCATATTAATATTCAAAGATTCCTTCAAGAATATCGATTCCGAAGAGCTGGCAGCTACCTCGGACAAAGAATTAGCCTATCAATTCAAAGGAGGAATGCTACCAGCATTTCAGAACCTTGCCTAAAGGGACTACTTTTGGAAATATATTTTAGTTAAATATTCAAATAATAATAAACGTATACAATTGCTTGATAATCATTAAAAAATACTTTTATATTTTCATAATTTTTTTAATTGGACCTTAATTTATTCATATTGAGTATGAGTCAAAATTGTGTCTAGCGGCGTGAATACTACGTCAAAGTAAACATAGAGCAACTCTTTTGTCGTGTGACCGTCTATACACAAACACGTATACAAAAGAGGGCGGCAACTCTTCAAATATCTTGTGTAAATTATACGATAGCTACAACTCGAGTAACGCACGTCTTTACATTTTGAAATGTCTCATATTTTAAGGAGAATTCAATAAATATTCATACAATACAACCACCATATAATATGTTGTTAACATATTATGTTTTAATGTACGCATTTGAATTCGTTACTTCTCTTATAAGGATATTGTTGTGTGTTTCATTTCACTGATTTCCATTCTCTGATTCTAGGTCAATGGTACTGGCTAAATTGGCGTGTGGACAAACTCATGCGAACAAGAGACAGAAAAGATATCTCATATTTACAAGTAGTACGCAGTGGGGGGTAAGTTACTGAATAGGTTTATTTTGATTTACGATATTTCGGATGGTAGAGTTTCCCTGTCAAAAACTTTCTCTATGAAAGACGTGTGAATGTTTTTCACACATGTCTTTCATAGAGAAAATATGAGGATTGTAAATTATTTTTAACGAAAAAATTGTAGAACCAGATATCATCATTACTACATATTATAAAACAATGTCCTCCGCCGCGTCTGTCTGTCTGTCTGTCGCTATGTATGCTTAGATCTTTAAAACTACGCAACGGATTTTAGTGCGGTTTTCACTAATGGATAGATTGGTTCTCGAGGAAGCTTTTACTATATATTTTACAAAGATACGCGGTCGAAGTCGCGGGCAGCAGCTAGTAACAAATATAAAAAGAAATTTGGGCAGCCAGTCTGGCGACAGTAACCACGCCCTTACATAAAACCACCGTGAAATAACGGACGTGTGCTATGCTGTGTTTCGTTTACAGGGGTTCCTATAATCTACCATTCGTCACTGTTTACAAGTAACTACTCGTTTTCATTTTCCGACAACGGATTGTAACAAAGCGTTCCATAAGTTTTCTACAAGTAGATGAATATAGGTACGCGTCACCCTTACGACTCGTAGCTATAAGTACCGTTTGTAGGCAAAAACGATTCGTTGTTGGGATATAGAAACCGGCCCTTAGTGAGTAAGGGATGCCAGAGCCTTATTAGGCCTCAGAGCCTACAGGATAAGGGCCAGAGCCAACCCCTTATCCTGCCTAGTAGGCAGCACACTTTCAATATCTGTGGCGTAGCTTATGTCTATCATTAAGTGGACTGTCACAGCCGGTCGCCAACTTTAACATTAAAAATATATTATAATATGGAAAAAAGTTCATTTCGTTCTTTTGGATTAATAATAATAAGAAAAGCCTTTATTACTGTTAACAATATTTTACATTTATATCTACTTATATTTAATCTAATTTCTCAACTCATTTCACTTCGCAGTAACGTCAAAATCTTATCTTCCTTTTTATTTATTGTTTTTCCCTTTTTTTATTAAAAATTTGTCTTTCGACAAAGGCCTCCTCCGAGTCTTTCCACTCTTTTCTCTTTCTTTTGGATTAGTTGGAATTAAATCCAATTAATCCAATTAATTAAAAGCAAATAATTTAATTAATAAGAATTCAACTTGTTGATGCATTACAAACTTGTTTTGAAATGTTTTCAGGTGTTTGCGACAATATCAGTGCCTTTACATTCAGAATCAACTGTCAGCCTCGCTTGGTTCTTCGAAGCTAACTATTATAATGTAGACAATTCCACATACTTCAATCCATTGCTTGGTGACATTGGAGATATTACTGTAAGTCAACCCTTATTTATATGAATCTATAATACATTGACGAGCACATGAGTCTAGTGGTTTAGATTCGATTTTCTAATCCTAATAGCAGGGTCAACTTTGTAAGTGAACTTTTCAAAGTTGTGTCTGGTCTACTGTCTGTCAAGTAGTGGCTGGGGGAGACTGCCGCCCGTCAGAAGGTCCCCCGAGATGGCCGGCGTACCTCCACTTCCGGGTACGCCGAAGTTCTGACAGCCAGCGTAACTGGCGTAACCCTCCCCGCGTTGGATAGCCGAGGCGGTGCACCAAAGTCATGTCATAACGTCCCCACGACCTCGCCCATCAACGGCCGCTCTATAAAAGGGTCTGTGGGTTTTAGTTAGCCGGTACGAATCCGCCATAACCCCGGAGTGTCCCCTGCACTGCCGGGTATCCAAGAGGATTACCCAACGTTAAAAAAAAAAGGAAAATACTTACATACCCTCAGTTTCGATACTCTAAAGTGCTGCTAGTCAGTCAGAAAGACGTTCATTTAATGACTTGTAGTAATCAATTTTCCATTAAAAGAGTTTGAACGATCGTGTTATGTGAACCGTTATGTGCATAAAATTTATTTTTCTCACTTTACTTCTTACACTTTTCAGTTGTCAAGAAGTCGCGAAGAACGCAGTGCGGGTGACACTTTAACTTTTATAACGCGACGTCGCCTCTACACGTTTTTGGAGTCTATGTTCAATAAGTAAGTTTTCATCATATTTATTTATTCCACAACATAATCATATTTGCATACCCCTGCAACATGTTTGCATGCAAATATTATTTGCCCTTGTCCGGGCCCTCGTACTTTGTTCTGTAATTACTGTACCTATATGTAATAAAATATGAGTTCGCGCAAATAAATATTTTATTTATTAATTCATTTATTTATTTGTACATTTTTTTTTATAAGTAGGTGAAACAATCAACAAGCACTGGGCATGATCATTGAAACATATTTACGTACTTCCGAATATGTTCCGAGTGAATATACATCCATCCTTACAAACTTTTGCATTTATGATACTAATTAGCTGGTGCCCGCGACTTCGTCCGCATTGAAAAAGCAATATATCGCCTGACATCGTTATTGCTATTATACTTAGTCAGGAGTTAGTTTCCTTAATTTTAGATAATCCCTCGGGAGCAGTACTTTTTTTCTAGACGAAAGGTACCCTGTGTCTTTTCTGGTGTCCCAGACAATGTGTATGCAAAATTTCATGTTGATCGCTTCAGTAGTTTTTGCGTGAAAGAGTTACAAACATCCATACATACATCCATACAAAGTGTCGCATTTATAATATTAGTACGGATATGAACTGATAGGAACTACTACCTACTAATATTAACTATTAAGTAACTAATAGGAACTTTTCCTAAATAGGAACTAGGATATGAAATGAATCAAATGTATCTCATCTCAGGCTATAGAGATAAACTACGCGGGAGTCTCACTGACCGAATAGATCTTAACTTAAGCTCTTCCGAAACACAAGAGCATTTAGGATTTGAAAATTTAAACAATGGTCGTAAGATACACGCAAGAGAAAAAGTATTTGATATCTCATTGTTGTTTGAAACATATTTTTTAAACTAGTAGAATTTATTGTGTACTAGCTGGTGCCTGCGACTTCGTCCGCATTCTGGATGAAAGGTACCCACCCTATGTCCTTTCTGGTGTCCCAGGCAACGTGTATGCAAAATTTCATGCTGCCGATCAGCAGTTCAGTAGTTCAGTAGTTTTTGCGTGAAAGAGTTACAAACATCCATACAAACTTTCGCATTTATAATATTAATAGGATATATGCTTGTGTTCATGTAACAAGGTTATATTTCTTTTAAGACATGGCTACCCCGCCCGCGCTTGCCTACTCAGAGCCATTTGTGAAAATGTTACCTCACATTTCTTGGAAAACGGCCTCTTGGGCGATTTGCTCCATCTAGTGTTCACGTAAGTGGTCTACTAAATTTTTATCCTAACATACTCGTTTATAAGTTGCTTATAAAGGAATACGAATAATTATTTTCAATAACTCTTCGCTGACGAATGAAATCAAAATAAAAATATTTATTTAACAATTAGGATTTTTCAATAAAATCTTATGATCGTCATTATAAATTTAAATTCACCAGGGTTTCGGACAAAAAGCCAAGATGACGATCCTTAGAAGAAACCCCGAAAGAAACTCAGGATACCATTTTTTTTGTCATCTTTAAAATATAAAATTACAACAATTACACTTAATTATAAATATAGTCAAAGTATATATATAATCCAGGCTTCCTTGTCGCTTAAATAATCAGTTATTTTATGATCAGAAATCGGGAGTTTGGTTTTAATTACACTTTTAAATTTATTCATAAATAAGGCTCTGATGGTAATTAAAAAACCATAAAACCTATAATATGATTTTTTACTCCGAGAAAAAACAACGTTCGGACATAATATATAACTTAGTCCAAGAAGATTTACTAAGAAATCAAAATTTGACTCCCTCAGGGGCATTATTGATATAAGTTTGTATAGAAGATATGAAATATAAATGAGTAAAAAAAATCTAGAATTCCCAATAAATACCTAATTAAGTTAATTAACGAAACTTTACTACCAATTCATGAACAGAAGTTTTTAATTCATGAACAACTTTTAATTTCAAATTTATTTTCTTTTTCAGTCCATCAACATCAATGCAAGAAGATGATATAGAAGATTGTTACTATGAAGCCGAATTTCTAGGATTAGAAAATGAATGTGACCAGTATAGATTGGACTGTCCATCGAGCCCTTTAGAATTAATTTCCACATACATTGAACATGTATTGCCAGAATAAATAATAAAAAAATAGATACAAACCTTTTTAATTTTCACCTGGGCTTTGTTATTTGAAGTTATTCGACTTTGAACTTATACAAACTACATGTTGTATGTTTCAATGCATAAAGATGCCAGCCCATTCGCCTATCAGGAAATTCACCTTGTGTTCCTTATCCATTATGCAAACCAGGTACCGAAACAGGCAGAAGAACCGAGGCAGAAGAAACACCAATGCATATCCTGTGCGAGTGTGGCCCTTTGATGCACAAGCGTAGTCACATCTTAGGAAGCCACACAATGGCTTGTGAAGATGTGAGGAATGCCTCTATCAAAAAAGCACTACAGTTTCTTGACGTGGTAGGTATTGGTAGAGAGCTTTAGTTTACGTGGCGATCACAATATTTCAGCAATGGACGAAGTGATACTGGTACTCTAGAAGACAGAAATAGCCACTAAGCAGATAATAATGATAACCAGGTATCGACAGCAACCACTTACCATCAAAGAAACCTGACACCCTGTAACATTAAAATTAAAAAAAAACTGTGTAATAAAATTACGAACTATTAAGAAAACAAATCGTTATTTCGTACATTGCTGAAAAATATATGATGAAAAAGCAGATTTTCCGTGCAGAAAATTCGAACCGTTTCATTGTAATGTAAATAAATTAAGCAAATATAAATAAAATTCCAACTGACGATCAAAGTTTTAATCTTACTCGGCAGATATTACTTAAATGCACATTTTGTTCGCTTTAAAATTATATCCTAGCATTTTCTCGCGACTTTACTTTTTTATTTATTTTATGACAGACAGGCTGATGGTCCACTTGATGAGGTGGCTACCGTCGTCTATGACACAAGCAACGCAAAAGATAGGGGTTACGAAAGGATAGGAAATCGAGCTCAGAGTCACTGAAACACAGCAGCACACTTGCTAATATTTCACGGTGGTTCAACTGCCGCTAGACGAGCTGCCTAAAATGATTTCGAAACGCAGTGAGCCTTCCAATTTTCCAAATCTAGAGCCTAATTAGAAAAGCTCATTTCTAAAGTTGACCGTGCCAATTGATCCCCTGAGACAGAGCGTTAAGGCAAGCATCCTAATCACTCATCCAACGGGCTCCTCTGTAATGATATTCAATTTTTATTGGTAACTAACTGTTGCACGCGATTTCGCCGGCGTAACTTTATAAAATATAGCCTATGTTACTCGCTGATAATGTAGCTTTCTATAGGTGAAAAATTTTTCAAAATCCGTCTCTTTACAATATTAGTATAGATACTACATATATTTTGGTCCGACGTGTTTTTTTTTATTCATCCCTCGGGAACAGTGCTTCTTTCTGGTTGTATCTGATCACTAAGTATGTATCTGACAAAGTATTCAAACGACAAGTTCAACGAATAAACCAACAAACTCACTTGGATTTATAATGAAAAACCATCGAAATAAAATATATCTCTGGGAAAAACCCATGTTCTCTAACAAACCTACCTCTATCAATATCAAATCAACTTAGTTGACATTTCCTTTCCCTCGTACATGTAATATAAGAAAGACGAAATAAAGTGATAGACGAATGACATTGCGGATTGTTAGTGACGTTTGACGACAAACCACAGTAGGGTTGTCGATAAAATATTCTCATATATTTAGGAAATAAATTCTACCCAACAAAACTATAATGTTGAAGAAATTGAGGCAAGAATATTGTTGCGAGAATGTATAAGGGATGCCAGAGCCCATTTCCCTACTCCTTACTAAACCCTATCCTAAATCCAGCTATAGTGGGCAGCACAGTGGCGTCGCTTGTATTATAGACGACGGTAGCCACCTAAACATCAAGTGGATCCGTCAGTGTCTGTCGAGTTTAACATAAAAAAAAATGGTATCTTGTAAATTAAAAAAAAACATACTTTGGCATTATTTAACGAACTGTTAAATAAGGTATTATATGCGTGATAATATTGGCACAGTGTTCTGACTCAGGGGTGCCGGATTGATTTCCAGCAGAGCCAACTTTAGAAATAAACTTTCCAAAGTTGGCTTTGGTTTTGTGTGTTAAACAAGACACTGGGTTTGCATTCATAAATTGAGCAGCCCATTTGGCGGCAGTAACCAACCACCCTCTTACAAAGAACCGTCGTGAATAAACAGCACGTATGCTGTTGTAATTCGAGGAGTGAATAAAGTATGCCAGAACTCATTTCCTAATCACTTATCCTTAGTCTTACTAAAGTCGGTAGCGCACTTCCAGCGTCTGATTCGTTGCTTAGCCTTTCTGACGACCGTTACATATAAAAATATTACATTAGAAGAAGACTCTAGTACGTAGTTCGTAAGAAGACGTCCTTTCTTATACATATATTCTTCTCTTACGTGTTTTTGAAACATTTCAAAATTTTTACTTGTAAAAAATTGGAAAATATATCTCTGAGTGTAGTGATAACCAATTATATTCCAGCGACAAGCTGCCTTCAAAGATATTCAGAGATTACGTCTGTCGGGGTGACGCAAACCCCAATTCATTGCGCAGCGACCTGAAGGACTTGGAAGGCGGAAAATATATTTCATTTTCTTTTATAATCATAAGAATGATATGGTTCTTAACGGGGGGTAGGTATAAGTTCATTGTGCACATAAAATCACAAGAGAAAGTAGCCTGTGTAAATAAAAAAAATATATATTTGCATTTCACTATTCGTCATATCTATGGACTTAAAAAAAAAATAGTAATAATTTTCTATCAAACTCCAGATTGTATCCTGTTTAGGACAATTTATTTTTATCTATGTATATGTTAAAAGAAATGTTATAATAATATGTTTAAAGAAAGTTTCAGAGAGTGAAACTATCGAAATTGATAATCACAAGACAAATATATTTTTATAACTTAACTACACATTTGCAAATACGCAAATCAACCTGAATAGATATGAAGATATCTAAAAAGCGTATCTATAGCCTATCTCAAAGACATTTTCACATGCAAGACAGAATAAGCATTGTAATAAGATGCGGTAAGGTACAGAATCGCTAAGCAATACATTGTGTCAGAAAGTTGCACTTAAAGCAGCTCTATTGCTTTACATTATCCCGATATAACTTTATATATTTTCACGAGTGTCCCCGAGCTCCAGTATTGCTATGTCAAGCGTCTATCGGTATCGGTAAATTCGATATTATTCTAAAGAGCCTTAAAGTATTTTATAGAAAATTTTCTTTTCTATAGAAATTTATTGAATATAAAGTATTTTATAGAAATTTATAGAAAGCGATCGATTTCAAGCGTCATCTAGGGTTTTAGTGGGTAGAAGTGCCACATACCCCACCGATCTCCCTCGTGGTCGATGGGAATCTGATTCGCAGATTTTCTCACGCAAAAAAAAGGTATGATAGAATTAAAATTTTAAAAGATAGGATAGGATAGGAGGTAGAGGATATACCTCTTTATTTATTATTTATTTTTAGTTTTTTTTTTTAAATAATACTTAATTTCACAGATTGCCTATTACTAGGCATACCCAATGCGTGAGTGTATTCGTTTTCCTCTCATTAAAGACTATTATATTCTTATATAAATCGCTGACGCTGACATTGCATAAAAATGTGAGTTCTAGACGATTTCTTAAAAAAATTTAAACGCACACATGCCTGGGAAGATCTTGAATATCTTGAATGAAGTCTTATTTATTTATTTATTTTATCCTGAACATAAACCCTACAGCAAAACAAAATGTTGTTGTATAGATGTATGTTACAATAGATACAGTATTACTACTACATTGCCAATTACAGGGCTTTATTGTGTAAGACTTAAAAGATTTTACAATTACCTAAGTTAATTATGTACTAATTATTAATTCTAAACAATGGGAGTGAGAGAGAGAGAGATAGAGAGAGTGTGTGTGTGTAATTGAGGCTGATTATCAAAATTATACCGACTGATTGTCATTATGTTGATTATAATGTAAATGATTCTAAATTATTTGCTATTCGTTAAGCAAATATAAGCGGTTAATATGTACAAATTAAGAAATGGTCCACATTCGTCACTTATAGCTATATTAACTTATAATATAAGTAAAACTATGACAATTAGCAACGCGTCGCTAATTCTGTTCGGTCATGGTGGAAATAGAACAGTTATTTTTTCACAGTAACGTTACCATACAACAAGTGTTAGTTCTTTTTTCAAATACATGCCGGTTTTATGTGTTTTTCATTTTGCGTTTTCATTTAAAAATTTTAGATTATGGAATGGCTAAAAATTGTGTTTTTTATGTAAGTAATTTCCGTGATAATAATATGTTTATATTTTCTGAGTGAAATTGAGTGAAATTCTCTTGTTTGGTTGAAACGAGAACAAAATCAAAGAAAAAATTTTTTCCAGATCCCTATTAGCGATCACGTGTTCTTCAAGTGAAAAGTCAGTGCAAAAGAGAGCTCTCATCTTTCCACCGACAAGTCTTTATGGGGTAAGTAATTTGTAATATTGATATTTAAAATTATTAATTACTCAAAGAAACAGGACATAAACCTCGCAAAAGAATTTTTTGTAATCAATACTAACAATAAATCATTATGGAGTATTACTTACTCATTACATTACTTTATTTTCATAAACTTACTTTACTTAGCATCATTACTTTGTTTTCAGACATATCTTGTTTATAGGCTCTATACATGATACTGAAACTAAATTTTAGAATTTTGACGATTTTTAGAATTTTTTTCTGTATGTTTCTCCATAACTCTTAAATGAATTGAATTATTTTCATGAAACTTGTTAGATAAACATTTAGACGTACGGGACACAGGATGCCTATCCTTCTTGGGCTACTTTTTTTCACATGTGCGAGGTCACGGGCGCCAGCTAGTATTATATATAATACTAGCGATCCGCTCCAGCCTTTTTCAGCAAATTATATATAAAAACCTTACCCGTTTAATTTTCTATTGGTGAAAACTGTATGAAAATCTGTTCAATGGTTTTTAAAATCAACTTAAATAAAATTAAAAGTGCGCTGCCGACAATAGGGTTAAGGATAAGGGATAAAGAAGAGATGGGGTAATGGGCTCGGCATCTCTTACTCACTCACCAAAACACAAGAGTTAATGAACTACTCGCCCAAATTTATCTCGCCCAATCGGGCGAATTGTCATGTTTGACTTTACCTATTATTTTAATAGGCGAATAGTAGGTACATATGATTTTATTTCACAGTGGTATTTTGTAAGGGGGTAGTTACTGCGAAGATGACTGCGAAACGCAGTGTATCCTCTTCTAAATTTAAATTGTTTAATTTAATTTACTATTTTATAAATCAGTTATCAGCAATAAATGAGTGAACTTAATTTTTTGTATGTTGATTCCAGGTTTTCGTCGCTATTGCCGTCCCAGTAGATATTCCAGACAAGAACGTTTTCGTATCGTACAACTTCGAAGCTAATTATAGCCCGGTAACGAATATTACAGAAATCGATGAAGTTATATTTCCAAATTTACCAGTAAGTACTTGTGTTTATGATTATTTTTATTATTACTAAAAATAAACCTTAATCACCTTAACCTTAATAAAGTAATCACTCTTGGAGAAATTTTTTTTTAAATATACTTAAAAGTTACTAGACATAAAATGTAAATAGAAATAAATGTGTGTGTGTGAAAATCGAGTGAGTTTTTATTTGATACTTATTTTCTTCGTTATTGCAGATCATCAGCTCACGCCACAGTCGCAGTATAACAAGGGAACTGGCCTACACCGTATTAGAAACTAAATTCAAAGAGTACGCATTTCTTCATTATTTTCATTAAAATTGTAGACTTATTTTGTAGAAACAGTAACAAGATATTATCTATTTATTTTGCAGAAACGGAATGAAGGGCAAGGAATGCATGCTGCGAAATATATGTGAAGCCGCTGAAACACCGCTGCATCATAATGGGCTCCTTGGGCACATCATGCATATTATATTTACGTAAGTAAATTTCTATTAAGGAAAGTTAACAACAAATTTTAGACTAAGTTTAGACGAAATTAAGACTAAGTTAAATTAACAATAAGGGCACACTACCACTCCTAGAGCGATAACCAGCTCTTCACATAAGGCCACAAGTGAATAAGGGATACCAGATCCAGTTACTACTTGTTTTTGTTTTTTTTTATATATATAATAAGTTTTTGAATAAGTGCAGTAACTTCTTAGTCGTGACATTCTTTAAAAGTCACCTTAAAATAATGGGTCTCACTAGTACAGGAGAGTGTTGCTTCTGCCATGAGGCAGAAGAAACACCAATGCATATCCTGTGCGAGGGTGGCCCTTTGGTGCACAAGCGTAGTCACATCTTAGGAAGCCACACAATGGCTTGTGAAGATGTGAGGAATCCCTCTATCAAAAAAGTACTACAGTTTCTTAACGTGGGAGGTATTGGTAGAGAGCTTTAGTTTACGTGGCGATCACAATATTTAAGCAATGGACGAAGTGATACTTGGTACTCTAGCAGACAGAAATAGCCACTAAGCAGATAATAATAATGACATTCTTTACCTCATTTTAATTTAGGACGTAGCTTTCCAGGCATAGCTGTGACTAACCTGCCATAAAACAAGGCAAGCAAGCCTTCTGTTCCAATAGTTCTCCATAATTGTATCACCCTTGTGAGACTTACTTGTTCTACTCCTTGTACTTGTACTTGTACTTGTACTTGTAGTACTTGTAGCCTACGCTATGATTACAGCTTTGGAATGATACCTACAGTTCAGAAGTTTCCTTCTGGAAATTAATATCTGCGTAACAGCAGTATATCTTTAAGTTGTTATATATTTTTGCACAATTTTTAGCTCATTAAGTTAATCTTAAGCACCTTCTGTCTCAAATTCGTCTTTTTTTGAACTTTATCGTTCTTTATCGTCGACGCAGACAGTTTCATAACGACAAATTGACTTTTATTAATTTAATTTTAATATTATGAAGTTAAACTTCCAATTTTTTTTTCTATTCCAGGCCATCTGCTTCAAAAGAAGAAGGACTCGATGACGCTTATTACAAAGCAGAAGCAGACGGCAACAGAGGCGACTGTGACAAATATTTAGAAATGTGTCCATTTAGTGTTTTCGATATAGTGACTAGGCTAGTAGAGATACGACCTTCCCATTAATACAAGCTAATCATCTGCAAGCTACGTACGTCACCGCTAGTCACAAAGGTTTACATCAGAATTTATCACGTCCAAACTAATTCAACAATTAAAATATTTTAATGTGAAATATTTATTGTTTTATTTTATTTCTACATGATTGAGTTTGTGTTTCTATCATTTAAATAACTGTACCTAACAAATAATTCGTGGGTGCCGAGATGGGAAGGTGCCGAGATGGGAATAAACCATTGAAACGGTATCATGAAAAGAAATTAGTGTTCACCAAAATCAGTCTATAGCAGTTAGTAATAGTCTATAACATATATAAAAGTCGGCCATTCCAATTTAGGGTAGATAGATACGATTTTTTTGTACCTTTGCCACCTGATACCTGAGTATTGACCGCCTACCCAAACTAGCCAATAGGCATACGGTTATATAAGTATATAAAACAGCATTCATATCTGAAGTACCAGCCATTCCAAAATGAGGTAAGTCTGGGGCCACGTAGCTCTTAAACTATTACAGTAACCACATATAATATTAAAAACATAAATAAAATATATTAGGTAATGAAAGAATAAAATGCCATTAAATTGCAAGGCTATCGTAAAAATTCAGATTTGAGTAATTTCGTAAAATTCTATTAGAAGCATCGATGTAATAGAAGCACTAATGTAGCAGGAGTCAGAATCATAAAAGGCCAAGTACATCTACCTAAAACTCGCTTTTAAATATTATTGAAATTAATATACTAAGGTAATAATAAAACGCTGTATATAATTCTATAATAAAGTTTATTGTGCTAAAACTTTACTGTGATTTACAACATTGCACACACACATAACAACTAAGTAGTTAAGTATATAAAAACTTTAGAAACTCAAATTCACAGCCGTGTCATATAATAGAAATATGTAACTTACGAACTAAAAAATTAACCTCTAAGTATTTGGCAAGTGATAAAATTTAATATAAGTAATATTTATTATCTATTTCATAAGTGAATATCAAATTTTATCAATTCGTATTCCTGAGCATAAAGTTAAGAATAAAATTCCATTGTAGCTTAACTAATAATTCCGATGACTTCAATGTCTTTGGGATATTGGAAGTTGTTCTTCCTTAAGGGTATTGAGGATATCTGCTGGTCCACCGGTACCCTTGTGTCGTAGAGCGAAGGAGATTGGAAGATGATGCCAAAAGTTCCCACGAAACAAGCAATTGTGAACAGCCACAGGAAGAAGCGATCGAGTACCATCGACATAAATTTCCAATCCTCGACCACCTGTTAACAAAGACACATTAATATTTAGACTATATAATATTATAGACTTTAATATAATATAGACTATATAGTAAATTATAGACTATAATAAATTATAGACTATATAATATAATATACTAGTTACACGTTCCCGACTTCGCCCGGATTCAAAATAAAAACTATCCTATCTTTTAAGTTGGACCAAATTACAAATAGTTACGAAGTTTTATCAAAATCGGTTCAGTAGTTTAGTACTACTAGTACTTAATATGCTGGTGTAAGTAAGCGATGTGTTCCCTCACTTTGGCCATCAGGTGTTCCGTCAGCTTGCCTGCCGTTCTTTATAACAAAATCAATAATAAATAATTGAAATCTATTTTAAGAAATCAAAATTGACACGCCAAAGTTGTTTTTCGTTCCTCAAGCCATACAATTTTGCAAGAAAATCCTATCCAATTATGCTAAAGACCCAATTTAACGTCGGCCAAGCTTGTTTACTTGTTTACAAAAGAGGTACTTTAATTGAACCCCTTTCTAAGGACAATATAAACTTTTCAGAGGGCATTTTTTTCATTATTTCCTCTTTACAAAAGAGCTCTTAACTTTAGTATAATAGAAGCGTATCATGGAACAATTTCCCGTCAGAGATTAGGCGTTTGTAAACGATTACGCAAACAACAATACGTTGTGTTTCGGCCTCCTTTTGATCCCAGCAACGCTAAGACCCGTCTGTCTTCTTCAGGGAGTGCTTGAATGATATGGATAAACTGAGCTCCCTTTATCAATACATTCTCGCCCATTAAAAACAAATCTCAACTCAAAAGAATGAGGATTATGTTCTTTCGTTTTCACAAGAAAAAAAATCTTATTACACAGCCGACGCCTTTATGAAGCAAGATCAAGTAGCATCTCGCTGTTTACGAAAACGTTTGAGTTCTGAATTTCTTTATTCATAAATACCATAGACAAATAAAAGAGAGTCAAGTGTCTGATTGCGATTACGAAATAGAGGCTTTTTAAGTGGTTATTTTTATTTGTAATGTATTCCTACTATATGTTTCTGAAACTATTAGAAAAAATCCCTCAACGACTGTTCCAGAAATAAACTAATTTTTTATTTTATTTAAAGTTGTTATTTTTTATTTCTATAAAATTTTTATTCATATTTCCACTTAGAACGTTTTGACACAGAACACGGTGTTAAAGTATTCAATGGAAAACCCGACACTGTGTCGAATTTACTTTGCGTTGACAACGCAAATGGAAAGCAGTCTGGAACGTATGGGGACACGTCTCAGGGGAATTTCGCTTGCAGTAGAGCAATTTTGGTGTACTCGTACCGGTTCGTTGACTAGAGCGTTGGCCTTTAAATAGTAATGTATTTTCATGTGAAATATGGACCATTTTCATATGAAAGTATAAAAATTCTCAAACAAAGCTGGAATAAAAGTAAAATTTTAAGTATTAGGTTTCGTAAAGGGCACCATTATCGCAGCACTCACATCTTCTATGTACATTGTATGTGCATATCATCTATTCTATTTCATTTTATTTATTTATTCATTTATAAGGTTTTTAGTTTTAGGTAGGTTATATGTAAATATATACATATGTAATATTAATTAATTAAATAATTCTATTTATATTTTTATCTATATAATATACATATTACAAAATAAAATCTCTGTGGGTAAGCTTTGTTTGTTTCTTTATTTTAAAAAAAAGTTAAAAATAAATAATAATTATGTAACATGTATGAAGGAATATATGACACTTGACAACGGCACTACCGATTTTTTAAATTTTTTGTTGTGTTGCCTTGCCTTACCTTGTCGTGCAAGGTTTAAATGAAAGAAAATTTTTAGAAAATCGACGGAAATGTCGGTAATTTTGTTAGAATTTTTATTATGAAATCGACAGGGCGATGACGGTTGGGTCGGTTAGTTATTATAATAAATATTACGCGGAAAAATTCTCATTATTAATGCGTATAAACTTCAAAAAAGCATAGTAAGATGAACTTTGTGAATGGAATTTAAAAAAGTACCTACTAGTGAATGAAATAAAATTTAAACTGAGTGGTAGATTTGAAAACCTGATCGTTTAAAGTTTGCCGGATCGCTTACATTTCATCCTCATGTAATAATGGAGTTTGGAATTGTTGGACCGTTTAAATCATATGAACTCGTGATATTAAATTTCTCTTAGCTCCATATTTATATTTTACTAGCTGGTGCTCGCGACTTCGTCCGCGTGGAATAGTTATTTTGGGAATCATTTGGGTATCTCGAACGGTTTTCGCAGCGCACGCAACGGAAGCCCTCAAAGATGAATAATTTCCACATTTTCGACTGTTTCTTCGCTCCTATTAGTCGCAACGTTATGTTATAGCCTAAAGCCTTCCTCGATAAATGATCTATCCAACACAAAAAGAATTTTTCAATTCGAACCAGTAGTTCCTGAGATTAGCGCATTCAAACAAACAAACAAACTCTTTAGGTTTATAATATTAGTATAGATTAAATTGAATTTAACTGCAACCCTCTTCCCCCTTTGGCGCCCTCAAATGCTGCGGTCCCTTTAGTAGACCACTCCCGCCGAGTAAGAGATGCTACCAGTTGGAACTGTACGAAAATACGTAGATATTTAAGACATAACCAATTATTTTATTTATTGTTTACATCATAATTTGTTATATCATATTATTGTTATATATTGTTATATTGTTTATATCACAAATTTTATACATAATTTTAATCATAAAAGCAACTTACTGCAGATGTAGGAAACCTATTTGGGCTAAAATCAAAACCCGGAGTTGGTTTATAATTTTTAATTATAGCTTATTCTTTATAAACACTACCCTAGATTGTGAGTAATCCTGGATTAATTTAATTAATCTATTTATTTTTTTTTATTTTGTCTTATAACTATACAATATGTTTTATTGTAATAAATTAACTAATTAATGTGTTTTACTATAAAATTAAAAGAAAAATAATTCACATGATTTAAATAAGCTGTACGTTATGGTACTCGTGACTATACATGAGAATAGCAGTAAAGAAGTTATGTAATATGATTTTACTGTATAAAGTTTGACGGAATTCTCGCGTCGTGAGCAATAAACGTTCCTTTTTCAATTTTATTACTGTAGAGTTGAGTCGATGTGCCAGAGGCTGTGGGCTTAGAAGTCTGCTATCGAGTTTTAAATTGAAACGCAATATGAAACCGTCGAGCCGAGTGGGAAATCTCATAATGTTCGTAATAAAGAATGTTTCAGTTATATTTTTTAAATACGACCAGCGACCCGCACCCGGCTTCACACGGAGTTGAAATTTTCAAAATTCATTTTTTAGCGAATGCAAATTTTTTTTTTAATTTTTTTTTATTTTTTTTATTTATGATTTTTATATATATATATATATATATATATATATATATATATATATATATATATATATATATATATATATTATGATTTTCTAAATATGGATCAGCGTTAACTATGTTAAAACAAATGGGTTGTTTAATAGTGAATTATTATAAACAATACGTTCTGAGTCTGCAATATTACTTGATTATCTACTCGTACAAGTACAAGTAAAATTGTTTCATTATTTTATGAGAATTATTAATATTTATAATCTTAAATATTTTTATTAATATCAATTTAGCTTGTGTAAAGAAATTATTTAGAAATATATATTTATTATTATTATTCAGCCTTTATTTCAGATAAGAGTAAGTTTACATTGTATAAATATAATATAGTTACATTTTTTTTATTTGTTATTAGCTATACAAATATATAAGATACTAAAATAAAAGTATACAATTAAAAACATTGTTGTTGTTCCTTTTTCCTTCTTTTTTTTTTTGTTTTCTTTAATTTAATTTTGTTAATATTTTTTCTTATCTGTTTGATCTTTGGCATAGGCCTCCTCCAAATACTTCCATTCTTTCTTGTTTCTAGTTTTCCTGAACCACGCATATATATATAGAAATATATATAATATCTCGCCAATGATAGGTTTATATGACAACGAGACGATGCCGATATATCGACCCAGATTGCATCCCATACTAATATTAATCTCATTATTCCAGGCACTAATATAGACAGTTCTAGAAAAGAATAAACAATAAACTTAAAACTTAAAAATGATTATTCTGTGACGAGTACAAATAAAAAAAAAACTACGAGTAAAGAACGAAACGAGCATGAAAAAAAAAACACAACATGGCAAACAATGAAAATATTTGCTCAGATGCAAGATTATTCCCAGTCGCTTTTCTTTGCTTACATATTTCGCCTCCAGTTCCAGGACATTATGTAGCTACACGCGACAGAAATCCTATCGCAAACAGCTTTAGGTAGTGCATCGAGGAATTCTTGAACGGGATCCTTGTTTACATTGATACGCGAAGAATCCCATCGGGAGTGAAATTTTGTATCACAAATACTTTACTTTATAAATAGATAATTTTAAAATCTTGATTTTTATTAATCGATAATTATTATTTTTTTTAAATTAACAGTATTATTATCACCTTAATATATGGATAGGGAAATGTGCTATTTTATCTTGATTTCATTTCATGTTAATATTGTTATTTAGCATTGATTAATATTTGCACAGACAACTGTTATACCACACAATCTGACATTAGGTATAGTGCAACAACCAAATCAAATTAAATCAAAATACTTATTTATCAATTAAGTTTCTCCAAGAAACTCTTTTAATCGTCATTATAAATTTAAATTTACCAGGGTTTCGGAAAAAAAGCCAAGATGACGATCCTGAGAAGAAACTCCGAAAGCAACTCAGGACACCTACTATTCTTTTTGTCATCTTTAAAATATAAAATTACAAAGATTACACTTAATTATAAATTTATAATCAAAATCAACAAAATTAAGTAAATTTATAAATTAGATTACAAAATTTCTAGAATCAAACATTTCCTCAAACTCCAAACAACACCTACTTTTGTATACTTGCTTCGTTCAATTTCGCATTCAAACAGTGTCCAAACTGTTAAGATAAGACCAAAACCATTAATTTAAGCCCAGAAAACGGCAAACAAAGTGAATAGACCATTTTTAAAACGTCAATTCAGTTTTGGGGATTATTAATAACTGCTCGAGTAGATATTTTGGAGTTTGAAGGAGAGATATTGCAAAAATCGAAATTTTTGCAAATCCTTTTTTTAAATAACATACGGGGTCTATGTTAGTCTGAATGAATCAAGTCACTGGAAAGTAATTACTTTCGTTTCCTGTCGCATTTCATCTAACTTTATTCATTTCTGAAGTATTTTTAATTCTTACTAGAGCCATTGAATAAAATTAACGTAATTCAAAAATACTTAATTTATTGTCCAAGAGTAACAGTGGGATATTTTGTAGCACAGGCAAGAGCAAACTACATTTACGAAAAACTATGGAAAGTTTTCTGGAATAATATACATGCACTCGTGCACGATGCTATAAAGTCCTGATTGGGTTAGAAATAAATTTTAATTTTTACGTCACGAAAGAGTAACGTTACTTAATTTTATACTCCAGTTCTTCTGACTCATTTCATACTCAGAGTTCCTTACTTAATTTCTGACGAAACACACAAGACGAGAATAATAATAATAAGTAAATGCTATTTTTCATTCCAGAAAAAACTTACATTATTATTTTTGTAAAACTAGTAGGTAATAATGAACAAACTAAAAAATTAATAAGTCTAACAAAATGGTTTCAGATCACTTAATGAAAACTGGAAAACCTACTTCCAGATCATCATATCAAGATTGGAGTATTGAAAATATTTTGGTAACCACAAAACTTACAATAAAATCTTATACGAGTAAGTTTACAGGTCATCTTTTTGTTATGCGTATCTGCTTCTCTGCTTATTTATTTCTATAGTTTTATCTCTTTTAGTAAGATTATAATTATTTAGTAAATTTTTTTTTTTAAGGTTTTTAGTTTTAGGTAGGTTATAAATTATAAATTTGTTTGTATATATAATTAATTAATTGTCATATAATAAATTTTCAATTTGCAGTTATTAAAAATAAAAATAAAAATATTTTAAGCAAGTTTTTTTGAAAGCCTCACGAACTGTAATTTCACGTTCGCATTTATTCTCGCGTACATTAGGCGCAAAACATTAATCACCCCATCACAAAATGCAACCAACAATGAGAAGTGAACAATACAATTACCAGTCATTCCTAAGGGAGGAAGGGAGAAACGACTGTAATTTGTAATTACTTTATTAATATAATCTTGAAACAAAAGGCGCTGAAGGTGCAGTGCTCTTTTGTGCAATGATTTTTATTTGATGTACTGAACAAAATGGTATTTTATATAACTATTTTTATGTACAGTAGATAAGTTGAAGTTTCTTTTGATGATATGTTGATGCAGTTGCATATAAACATAACTATAGTTATAGAAGCTATAAATGTTTCATTGTAGTTTTCTTTTGCGAGGGTGTTTACTACCACCAGACCGGCTGCACAATTTATGATTCCGGATTGTGTCTCGCCACTACAAAATTCCGATTCGTAATCCCGATGAAAAAATCCAAGACAAAAATCTTGGATCATTTTATTCTTAACTAGCTGGTGCCCGCGACTTCGTCCGCGTTCTGGATGAAAGGTACCCTATGTCCTTTCTGGTGTCCCAGACAACGTGTATGCAAAATTTCATGGTGATCGGTTTAGTAGTTTTTGCATGAAATAGTTACAAACATCCATACATCCAAACAAACTTTCGTATTTATAATATTAATAGGATTCAAATCAGAAGCACTAAAACAATAATAAAACTTATTAAACACAAACAATTAAAATTTACTAGAAAAAAAATTTATAGAGGTCCCATTTCGGAGTCGAAAGGAAGAAAAAACATAATCTGCGAAGTGTTAACTAAAATGGATTGGTTGTCTAATCCACTAAGGAGGTTTTAAAATTTATTCCGCCTTTGGGCGCTATTTATCGTCGTTTCAAAAATGAAGTGCGGTTATCTCGAAGACACGAAAACGTGTTTGGAATAACAATTCAGCAGATCGGCGGTCTTCGACGATGGTCGACAATTTTCGGCATTTTCCGCGGCATTTTGTACGTGCCTTAGAATCGGGGGCACATTTATTCAGTGATAGAAGATCCTCCTCAATCATTCAGCACCAGACACTGCAGTATTGGAAGTTTATGTAACATTTTGTTAGCCAAAACCATTATCCACATAGTTAAATTTTCTTATTAAATAATACTCGTTTTTGGCGTTCGCTGCGAAAACTATTGTAATAAAATAATGTACTACGTATTTATAGTCATTATGTTATTAATTATGCCACAAAAAAAATCATTATGTCTAACTATTGGCCATAGATAAGTCACATTTATTTTGTTCAAATTAGTCTACCAAAACACGAGTGAAATCGAAAGATGACATTTGTATCTTGATACTAATCCCTATCCAACTAAAAAGTTTCATAATTAAGGGTAATAAATTAAGTACTGATAATTTAATAAATTATTTTTTTTTAATCATTGACAATAATTAATTGAATTTTATAAATTAATTAAAGTTCTACACGTAATTAAAAAAAAGACAGACAATATAAGACTATCCTGTTGTTTTATAATGTATTTCCTTCTCTCTTCGTTGTATTATATCTGCGTAAAATGGTTTATTTTATCGTATGAATTTACTAAAATCCCAAAAAATATGTGTTTTCTTATCAAAAAATATCTATCTGCCTTTGTATTTCTAACCTAATAATACGTAACTTATTTTGAATACTATGTATTGTTCAAAAAACTTTTCTGAGCACACAGTTGAAGATATGAAAGTGTATGCATAAATTCATGTATGCAACAACTAACGCTGCACCATATAACAAAATATATAGCCCCCGAGTGAGTTTATAACTTGTAAATTTTTCAGTTTTCTCCTTGTTCGAAGCGAACATTGTTGCTATCTTTGTAGATAGTTTAATGACGTTTGTTAGAAAAGTTGAGTTAAACCACAGCTGTTGAGAATTGAACTTAAACTACAATTGTTAAGGACTTAGATTGTTAAGAACTATGTCTCTTCAAAAAAATGTTTATCAGAACAAAACTTGTTTTTATAGAGAAAATGACATTTTTTAACGTAGAGTACATTTTTCCCATTGATTTACAACATCGTGAACACATGAAGCAGTGGCTAAACAGCCAAAAGTATTCCACGCATCCAACATGACCCAAAATGTATACCGATTGGTATACATTTTGGTATACTCGAAGTGTAGGTATACGAGTTGTTAATAATGAAGTAAGAAGTCCATGTAACAGACTTGAACCGTGATTCTTGATCTACTACCACATTTTACGATTTTCTCAATGTGGCCGAGTTATTAAGCCGAGGGTTAAGCACTTATAAGGTACATGTGGACCCAAGCTGAGGGTCCAAGTGGAAGGAGCCTAATTTTTGACTTAAGATCGTGAACGAACACTAAGAGTAAAATCACAACCTATTCACATGCCTTCCTTTATACGTTCCACCATTTCTCTAAAGGCTTATATAAGTGATGGTATTAAATTCACACCAATTACGTCTCTACATGTTCAATATTTCCGCCATTTCAATATATTTTTTTCATGCTGACGCACAACCGATTGACTCTATTATTTGGTCTTTTGAATCTGTTTTCTCCTCATAAGAAAAGAGCTCTATCATATTATGCAGTTTACAAAAGTGTAACACACACTAGTATTGAGACAACTAAGTTAATGCACAAAATGTCGAGACGTTTAGTTAACCACATCACTAAGTTTCAGGGACAATATTAAGTGCAACATTGTATTCAGTACAAGTAAATACGCTGTTTCACGATCGCACCAAATGACGGAAAGCGATGCAGCCAGTTTTATTACAACAGCATAAGGGACAAAGTGTCTTTGATTTATTATTTGTATAAATAAACCCGTTAGTGTAATAAATTTTGTCATAAGTTTTGACTTAACTCTTTTCACTTCACGGTACTTCACTTAATACTACCATGAAACCTTTCATCATGAACGCGGACGAAGTCGCGGCCACCAGCTAGTATAATATATGGCATGGAAGCTACACGAGAATTTTCTCAAGTGTCTGGTACAATTTCTAATAAACACAAAGCCCTTGAAAATGAAGAATCCTTTATTGAAAGGAGATTCTAAGCATCTTAACTGAATGAGAAATGAACCCGTCTCTCTCAATAATTAAAAGTCATGAAGTAAATCGTGTTTAATTTGAATTTAAGGCGTCGACAATTTCGTCCCAGTTTCCATAGACTTGAGAGTATAATTTGGGGAACATTAAGCGGATTAATACTAGTAATTGAGTTCGGTTCTGTGTCGTCGAGTGTGAACGAATACTTCCTTTGGGATTTGAGCGAGTGGATGAATAAGAAGTGCGTTTCCTTAATGGTTTCCCAGGTGTGGAAACGCGTGATAAAATGAGAAGTTCCTAAACCTTCGATAACGTTATTATTAGATAATTATATATGATTATCAATTTATAATTAATTATTGTTAATATTATTAATGTAATAATATTTCATTTAATTATCTGTTGCGTTGCTGCACCAACGGTGGACCGTCAGTCTGACTGAAGTGGTCTTTTGAGGATCATGCAGCATGACATGCGTTACGTGCTGTCATACACGCATGATCGTATAGCGGTCCCTAGACGATCATGCGGCATGACATGCAGCATGACGCTAAACCGTCGTGACATTAATAAAAGGATATAAAAAAAGGTTGTTTTCACATGTACTAACAAGTAGTATAAATTTCTTGATAAAGCTTTAAGAACACCTTTATATTTTGTTTCATATGAAGAATAATAATTATAACACATTATTGAGAATTCTAGAGAGAATTTTAGAGGGAAGGTATTGAGAATTCAACCTTTGTTTAGTTTAATATAGAAATTTATTAGAATAGTTACAAATTCTTTTCTACATGTCGTCGGCACATCTTAGAATTGGGCATATCATGATATTCCTGGGCAGATCCTATTTCTGTTAAAACTGAGAGGGTCGCCTCACTCCACTCTGCTTCGCTTGGCTCCCCAAATTTATTTCCATGTAAACCTAACTCGCTCCTCCTCGCTTTGCTTCGCTCCGCTCCTCGTCGCACCTATTATTGACTTTTGGTGAAAGATTTTTGATTTCATACTGTACGATCTGCCCAATTCTACGATCTGCCCACGACATATATATAATACTTGCCGCTCATGTAGTAACATTAAGTTAACTAAGCTTGGCGATAATGGCTCGATCTAATTAATCTCATTACTCGTTACGATCGTTGTAACCGGCACGTCCGAATTGGCTACAATCGATTTTCCCCGTAGGAAATTCTACTCGGATCTCGATCCGACAACTCCGACTCCCAAGACGGTAGTTGGAACCGCAAAAGGCGAATTTTAAACAAATTTTACGATCTTAAAATAGAGTTCGCCATTGCAATTGGCTAATGGTGTACTTGGGTAACATAAAACTCAAGAAAATAGTTGTAATGAAACTGAATGAACATTATCAAAATGGCTCCTAAGTGAGATAACCACAATATGTAATGAGTGTATGATGAACTACTTTTTTGTGATATTAGTATTTACGCTATTTTAATAAATACCCCACAGCATATCATTACACCATTACAGTAATGATATGGGTTATGATATCATTACATCATCATTACCCATATCATACTAATTACCCTCTATAATATAAAAGGTAGTAAGGGCCTCAAATGTACACTTAAATGTAGCTACATTATAAAATCTCTTTTACTTTTTGATTATGACTTTTAGTCTTATAATACCTAAAGTTTATTATTAGTATTACATAAATTTATTGAAAAATAAATTGAGTATGTATGATATTTTCATTATTATTCAAAGCAATCACAATATTCAAGGTTTCCAATATAAAAACTCTTCCGGTCAGTAGAGGTACATTCACAAATCCTTTAATATTAAACGAACATTTTGCTCATCGGTTAGAGTAAATATTGTTATTTATTTCGTTAGCACAGAGCGTAAAGCCGCGCCGTGCGACACCTGCCTGGATTTCGGTCGATAAAACATTCATTCGTTCATCACGCTCTTTCTCCCGTGGGACCACTCATTCATTCGCTCCCTGCCTCACCGGCGAATTTTCATATTATTAAGTATTATAGAAGTGTACAACCTGGTAAAACGCGTTACGAATTGTATGACAATCGGTTGTAAAAAATTTACTTAAGCAATAAACAATGGAATCCTGAAAGTTATGCCTTGCAATAGTTGTAATAAGAATAAGAAATTGTAGAGATATGTTTAGAATACCTACTTTGTTTTATTTAGTTCATAGATAGGTATGAACTAATATTTATCTTAGTAAAAGTTAGTTGTAAAATTTATCTAAGTTTGTAGTTAAGTTATCTTTAGCAAATAGTTTCTGTATTATATGTTTCTTTAGTTAGTCAAAATATGTAAATGGTTCTAAGAATTAATGATAAAAAATACATAATATTGACCTCCAGACGGGCTGGCTGCCCCTGCCGAGAATCGAACTGGACCCCCTGAGACAGAGCGTTAACCACTTGGCCAAGTGGCTCGTCAAACAAATTATTAAACCCTTTATTACATAAAAAATATCACATTTATTAATTCAAGCCATGACTTGGCTCTGGGTAAACTAATGCTTCATATTTAAATGGCTTTAGCAATGATAAGCTAGAATTTCCATAGACTTAAAATTATATTACAAAGACGTTTCGGCTGATGTTTCGCAATCAACGTCTGACATATTTCGCAGCTTCATCGGCTAAGACCCCTTTGAATATTTAAATTGGAAGCCTCGAAGATTTTATAGAAGAGACATTTTACGGCCTAACGTTATTATGGAGGAATAAATTCGCCAAGTCTATCGAGTTATCGGCGAGACTTTCCTTTAAGTTTAAGCGGAACTCGGAACGATATCACTTTATTCAATTAAAAATAGTTGAGCGATAATTATAAATATTCATACATTGTAAATGCTGTCTTAATTATTTATAACAAGCGATCCATCTCATCTTTGCATGTATGCAATTGATTGCAGAAGAATTTTAATTTAACCCAAAACCTACAAAAGACAATTAATATTCTATGTATATATTTAAATTAAAATGAGATCTAAACATAAAAAAAGACTCGTTTATTTCTCCTAAATTCCTTTCAAAATTCTTAGGTTTGGTAAATGGTAAATGGTTCTGATGGTAAATGGTCGCTGAACCACGTTTTAGCCTATCCAAATAAGGACTTTTGGATTGAATACTGGTCTCCTTAAATTTGGACTAAAAGAGTAGTCAGTATGTCTCTTAATTATCATCTAACCAATTTCATGTCACATCGCCTTGATAATAATATGTCTACAAAATATTCAGAAAAACAGAACAGCTTTAACTAAAACATCCGTACTAATATTATAAATAGGAAAGTTTGTATGGATGTATGGATGTATGGATGAATATACATACGGATCCATACATCCATACGGATGTTTGTAACTCTTTCATGCAAAAACTACCGAACCGATCACCATGAAATTTTGCATACACGTTGTCTGGGATACCAGAAAGGACCCTAGTACCTTTCATCCGAACGCGGACGAAGTCGCGGGCACCAGCTAGTTATCTAATATAACCAGAATTATATACATATTCGATTTGTTCTCCGCTAGTGAGACAACTTTTCTGTAAGTTGTAATGCAAATACCTTTTTTGGAACATTTTTCTGGGATATTTGGAAGTATTTGAATATAAAATTTTTAATTTTATCAAAATTAATTAAGCAAGTAGCTATCTGTTGAACATTGAACGTAAAATTGTCTGAATAGTATAATAATAGGGATTTGATCAATGGCTTTCGTTTACTCTGAAAACATTAATTAGCCGGCAACAAACAATGAAGAGCAGACTCGATTCGTTCAGTGAATGTTTTTGTTATCTCCGCTAAAATCTAACAAAATAACGTCATCATGAACAAAAGTTTGTTAAATGCTATTGAATTAAATAGGCTCGCTTTTATATAGACCACGACGAGCAAAACAATACCACGTATAAGCGATATATGACGGCACTCGAGGGCCTCATGTTATTCGCCTTGTTACTATCGGAATAATATATAGGTATTATTTATATAATAATCCATACTAATATTATAAAGCTGAAGAGTTTGTTTGTTTGTTTGAACGCGCTAATCCCAGGAACTACTGGTTCGAATTGAAAAATTATTTTTGTGTTGGATAGATCATTTATCGAGGAAGGCTTTAGGCTATATAACATCACGTTGCGACTAATAGGAACGAAGAAACAGTCGAAAATGTGGAAAAAACGGGGAAAATTATTCATCTTTGAGGGCTTCCGTTGCGTGCGCTGCGAAAACCGTTCGAGATACGCAAATGATTCCCAAAATAACTATTCCACGCGGACGAAGTCGCGAACACCAGCTAGTAATAAATAATCGGTTTAATTTGCCTGCACTAATACTCCAGTTCGCTGTTTGTTACTGCTGACTGCAAGGATTTTTATTACTTTCTTTTTATTATTTTTAACCTTATTGCTATGACCTTAGCACTCACACTCCTTTATTTTAATATTAAGATCCCACGTAATGCTTCGGCATGTCGCGGCCGAGTTTATTAGAAATTACTGTTAATATGTAAAAGTAGATAAATAATTATAGTCGCATTAACAAATAAAGACGCATTATCCTCAGGATGATAAGTAACTTGACTAACGATACGTGTCCTCAACTGATTTCGCAAAGATTTATTTACAACCAAGACAGCTGGTTATCTTGAGCCGAGATAGAGATAGAAAATTTTTGAGCATGCTCAAAAATGCAGATTCAGAAACGAATGAGAAAAAGACTTCTATCAACTCTACATAGCTGCTAAGACCGTTAGCAAACTTTTTAGAAGAAAACTCAATACTTCAATCACGCTGTGTGTCTTCAAACTACATTCAACTTTATTCAAAGTTTCCCTCTGTATTATAAAATGAGTTTTCTGCTTACAAACTGTTTTGTGGTTCGTTACAAAAATAGATTGAGTACATAATTTATTCAACATTTTATTTCTGCAATTTTACCAACCGAGCGTACATATTCTAGAAGTGGTTCTGTAAAATGTTGGTACTTTGTTGGCAGTACTCGTTTCGCGGTACTTAATCGCTCCGAACATACCTACTACATACATTTAATGTGGATTTATATTTAATTAAATGCTATGTATATTATTTGACGACACGTTTGGTCTAGAGGCTAGTAACCCTATTAGCTGTTAACCAAGCGGTTGCGGGTTCGCATCCCGCTGGGGGCAAATGTTTATGTGTTAACATTTAGCTTTGTACCTGAGTCATGGATGTTTTGTATTTATAATATTGTATGTATTTACAAAAAAAAAGTAATGTACATATTATATCAACTCAAACATTCGCCAAAGAACTTCATCTATACTAATATTATAAAGAGAGAATATCTGTATGTTTGTAATGAATAAACTCAAAAACTACTGAGCCTACTTTAAAAAAAATTTCGCCTATAGAAAGCTTTATTATCAGCAAGTAAAATAAGTTATATTTTACTAAAGTTTATACGCGGACAAGACGCGGACGAAGTCGCGTGCAACACCTAGTAAACTATAGCCAAGAACGCACGTTTAATTTGCAAGTAAGCAAAATCAAAATTGAAATTTTAAAAAAGTTTTTAAATTTCAAAACCTGATTGTAAACTTGAGAAAAAACAATATTTTTATGGCATTAAATAAAACATTCGTATTATCACTCCTCCTCAATTACTTTTCGTGTCCAACAAAACCATTATGACTCGGCCTCAGCCCAGTACATGAATATTTAACCCAATCTCGTGAATAAACAAATAAAATTTCGCAGTACTTAAATGAACTTCAGTAACGTTACTCGTTTTTTTTTATAATTTTTAAGTAATAAGTAATTACAAGATAATAATAATAAATTCTAATATAAGTAATATTAGAATTTATTATATATACAGGGCGTCCCACGACCATGCCACATGGAGGGAAAGTACCTTGAATATTGTAGATGGAACATTTTACTGAAAGAAGACATTATTTTAATTTAAAAAACAATTTAAACTGCATTCATAGATTTTTAAATAATTACATGGTTGAACCGGGAATCGAACCCGCTACACGAGAAAAAATAATACCCTGTAGCATTATCATACTGATCGAAAGGCTTCATCATAAGAACACTTAAATTACAATAGGGAAATGATGCGTACTTCTCAAGTGGGTACATTTATTAGTTATAGGTACTTATTATAATGTCAGTTGTATGTCCTTACCGCCTTCTGTCAGCTTTTCATTTTTCGGAACAAAATTTCACATCAAATGTTAAAATTCATGGTCTTCCTTTTATTTCTGACACTATGTTATTTAGCAAAAAATAATCCTTATGATGAACCCTTTCGATCAGTATAATAAAGCTACAGGCTAATTTTTTTTCTCGTCCAGCGGGTTCGATTCTCGGTTCAACCATGTAATTTTTTAAAAATCTATGAATGCAGTTTAAATTGTTTTTTAAATTAAAATAATGTCTTCTTTCAGTAAAATGTTCCATCTACAATATTTTATTTTTATTTTTTATTTTTATTATATTTGGGAAACAAACAATATCACGATACACATTACACATACACATAAGAAAAACATAAATCAGCAAAGTTTCCACTAAATTACTAAAACAAATTTTGAATTGAAGCTGGGAGAAAACATACAAAAAGGCAAACAAAATAAAAGAAAGAAAGAAGACAATTAATAAATAACATAGAACTACAACATACAAAATAAACAAATAAACTAATAAACTGGCTGCTATAAAAAGAACACTACATAACTAAATTATCGAGGACCTGTTTAAGACTTCGTTTATACGCTCCTATAGGACAACTGAAAATATCTAGGTCCTGCAAGTGCTCATTATAAAATTTACAGGATCGATGCAAAAAGTTATTACTAGTATATCTCTTTTTATGTAACTGAATATGTAACGAGCACTTGCGGCGCGAATTCACTCGAGGGCAACTCAAACCAATGTTACTTAATAAAAACGGTGAATCAATTTGATCATTTAAAATCTTATATAAAAACAGTTGATCTCTCAGAATTCGTCTATGACTAAGAGGTGCGAACGAGGGTGCATTGTCAAATCTATAATGAAGATGTTTCAAATACAAGCTGAATACCCTATCCAACTTCTTAATTTGAGTTTTATATTGTGGGTTCCAAACAATAGACCCGTACTCGAGTAGAGGTCTGACGTAGGAGTCGAATAAGAGAGAGAGGGTTGAACTGGCTTTGAAATCCTTGCTGACTCTAAGAACAAATCCAAGCATGCGGTTGGCTTTGGATATTATATAGTCAAGATGCTCGTCAAATGTCAATCTACTATCCAGTAGTATACCCAAGTCTCTCGTAACTAAAACACGCGTTAAAGTGACATGGTCGAAATTGTACTCATATTTAAGATGATTAGGGTTTCTAGAGAAAGAAATTACATTACATTTCTTAATATTAAGGTCCAAGTAGTTAATTTTACAGTAACTTATAAATTTATCGAGATCCTCTTGTAGGGCCATGCAATCGGATAATGTTTTAATTTTTCTGAAAATCTTCATGTCATCAGCGTATAGTAGAAAGTTGGACTGATCAAAAACATCAACAATGTCATTAATGAATAGGTTGAAAAATAGGGGAGCCAGATGCGAACCCTGAGGCAGGCCAGATGTGACCGGAAGAAAAGAAGAGCAAAACCCTTTAATTGTCACTGCTTGGCTTCGTTCACGAAGATAGGATGTTATCCATCGTAAAAGATCTCCGTGTATGCCGGCTACTTGTAGCTTACGCACCAACACCGAATGCCTTACTTTGTCGAATGCCTTCGAGTAATCGGTATATATAGCGTCCGTTTGAAAACCAGTTTCCATCGCAGAGGCAACCTGATGTACAAATTCACAAACATTACTTTCAGTGGATTTTTTATTTACAAATCCGTGCTGTTGGTTGATAATTGTAGGCCTTAATAGGGGATAAATATGGTCATATATAATTTTTTCAAATAATTTAGCAATAGTGTTAAGTTTCGATATAGGTCTATAATTAGCGATGCTGTGTTTGTCACCATTTTTGTATAAAGGAATTACATGGGATTGTTTCCAGACTTCAGGCATCGTACCAGAACTCAGCGACAGATTGAAAAGAATGAATAATGGCGCAGCAAGATGCTCACGACAACTTCTAAGGAAAATTGGTGGTATAATGTCCGGGCTAGAACCTTTATTTGTGTCCAATTTTTTTAAATAGTTCTTTACGGTCTCCACAGAGATATTAATCGAATTGATGAGAGTAGGGTTAGATGGTAGAACGTTAGGCTGTGCACTGTTAGAGTTGAACGCAAGTTTGGGATCAACGTCAGGTTCAAAGACAGAGTGAAAACATTTATTGAATAACTCGCATATTTCCTCGGTATCGCTAGATGAGATGTTGTTTAGTGTCATTGTCGCGGGCAAGTCGGAGCAGCTTTTTTTGGCCTTAACAAAAGACCAAAAATATTTGCTACTCCGTTTAATGTTACTTTCTGCTCTAGATATAAAATTATCATAGCACATTCGCTGCACACGCTTCTCTCGATCCCGTAAACGCTGAAAAGTATCACGATCACCAACCCTTCCATACTTTTTAAATTTTTTATGGAATTTCAGCTTTTCCTTAGTAATTTTTATTAGCGCCCTAGAATACCAGATTGGGAAACGATTATCGTTTCTAACGTATGTGGTCGGGATGTTATTAATAATTATATTGTTAATGATTTTATAAAAAATCTCAACACACAAATTGATATCGTTAGAGCATAGCTCAGAAGACCAGTCAATTTTAGATAAAATGTCATTGATAATACCAAAATCTGCAGAATGAAACAAACGAAGTAAACGCGGTTTAGATTGTATGGAGGATTGGTGCGCAACCCGCACAGCCACCTCCAGAGCCGGGTGATGACCGTCCTCCGTGACCAATGGTTTATCGCAGCGAACAACCTCGCAAATAAGTCCACCGATAATAAGATCAAGCTGCCTGGAATTAGTATTTAAAACGTAATTATATTGATTAAAATTTGTAACACTTAAAAAATTGTATAAAAGATTAATTAATGAATCATTTCTACAGTCGTTAATTAAGAGTGAGTGATTATCAGGTGACCACTTCGCAGAGGGGACATTAAAATCACCGAGAATCAGATAGTCATCATCGGGCTGGTTAAGAAAGACGTCCGTAACGAAATCGAAGAACTGACTCAACGACTCACTGTGGTTATTATTTTGTGGAAAATATCCACAAAAAATGTGAAGACGGCGGGAAGCTTTACAAGATAATATTAGTTCAACCGCTTCAGCGGAAGCGTTGTTGAATGGGACCGATGCTGAGCTATGTATTGACAACTCTCGCCGTACAGCTATCAACACACCTCCCCCAAACTTTCCTCCGCGAATACAATACTCTCGATCACATCTGTACACCAGATACCGGCCATCGAAGATTTCAGTGTCACATATGCCCGACACAAGCCAGGTTTCTGTCAAACAAATTATGTCATAATTATTCAACAAAAGACCCCGATAGAAGACACTGGTCTTGGTGCGTAAACCACGTACATTTTGATAGTAAATAGACAGTTTATTATGTGAAGCCATCGCTAACATGAACAAACTTATTACATAAAAATTTTGACCACCCACGTAAACCATTAAAATTCCGTATGTTGAAACCGTTACTATCAGTATATACTCGATATTCAAGGTACTTTCCCTCCATGTGGCATCGTCGTGGGACACCCTGTATAATACTATATATGTACCTCACGGTTCTACCCGCATTTTATTTTAAAATAAATTTCTCTCTTTTATCTTTCTATGGGAAAAAAAACATTTTTTCAGAATATTTCACGGATCAAGTATACATTTTTTCCAGTCGGGAAAAAGGACAATTTTGACGTTTCGTTTTTATGGCGTCAATCGATTCTTTTACTTAGGGATAAATTGACCCTATGGAACCAACTGACGTTAGAGTCAAATAAAACGTCAAAAATCGCAACAAAAAAAAACTTCCTCTATTTCTCATACATTTTGTATGGAACTGATTTTCATTCGAGGCGGTACATATGAGGTTCGTTGGACTAGCTAGTATTTTTTTATTATTTGTTATAAAACGCTTATCTATAATAATATTATAAAGAGGAAAGATTGATTGTTTGTTTGTTTGCATTGAATAGGCTCCTAAACTACTGGACCTATTTGAAAAGTTCTTTCACTGTTGGGAAGCTACATTATTAGCGAGTAACATAGGCTATATTTTATAAAAGTTACGCGGACGAAGCCGCGTGCAACAGCTAGTTTATAATAAAACACTTACCTCGTTGTCTTTGTCTGCGTCCTTGATGTGTTGGGCGATAAATCGTACACTCTGCAACGCAGCCGCCACTTCTGGCGACAGATGGCGTGGCAACATATTTTCTGATTCCGTTACTACGACAGAAAAATAATATTTTTTTCAATTTCTTTAATTATTAAATAAATTTATGAATAACTAAACCGCTTTATCACGCCTAACCACCAAGTTGACTGCCTGCTAACTATCTTAAAAAATATGTAAAAAAATTGTGTGTGTGTGTGTCAGCTCCGACAGACGCAGACAGACGACTGGAGTTTACTCCTTTACGAACGATTACAAAATTTGAATTTTCACAATTCGAACACGCCGAAAAAACAACATTTTTTTTTAAATAATAGGTATTGTGTAGATGGCGCAATACCTACGATACTTCAGATATTCTAAAATAGATTTTGATTTTCCTCCCATATAAATTTTCTTATATAAATCTCACATATATTTTTACATATAAATCGATTCTTAAGAAGAAACCCATGAATAAACTAAAAAATATAATTAATTAAAGTGTTTTTCATTCTAATTCAACCAATTCATTTCTAACTTTCAAAATGTGTGATAATATTATAACAACCATAATAGATGTACGTACTCATATTTATTCATCTAGAATAATATAAAACCGAAATTACCTAATGGCCCTTTAAAAAAACATTTTATTACCTGATGGTCTTTGATGGGCACCAGCACTAAGTAGATCGTCTTCGGGTGGAGGTGATTTCCTATAATCATCGTTGTCGCTGTTCTTCGAATCGTTGAAGGCGTCCGTCAGACTGTCCCTACTAAAGACAATCATGCATTCAATTTGGTATTTGACAATATTAAAAATATACTACAAATTGTGGTCATCCTATCAGAAAATAGCGTAAAAAAAGCATATTATGTCACTTTATTTTAAACTAAATTATGTATATTTTTTGCAAATTATATGAAAAAAATCAAATTTTTTTCAAATTTTATCTTGACGCCGAAACGCCCTGAGTGGTTGCAACTCTGATGACGTCATGCGTTAGTAAACATATCAGACATAGAGTAATAAATAGTGTTTATTTACTCATCATTCGGTTCTGTTTGTTTACTAGCGTGTGACGTCACACGTATCGAAAACCAGCGCCATTACAGAAACAGCGTTTTTGGTGCGGTTTTGGAAATTTAAACTTAAGATCTCCCGGAAATATCAAAGAATAATGTATTAATATGTAATATAGAATAATTTAAAACGATTTTCTAAAATTAGTCAAATGGTGGATTGACAATCATGTATCAAAACATAAATTTAATGTATCAAAATTGTATCCTTGTGCGAGTAGGTTACAAAAATTTTTTTACATGTTCAAAAATTTAAGAGATAATGACGCAACCGTGAGATGCCTGCTAGCGCGGTATTTTCTTAATGGACCAATAATAAAACATCAATTAAAAATTCCTAGCTATGTGCCAAACGGGTTAGTCGGATGGTTCACTAGCTCTTAGACTATAATTTTTGTTTCTCTTTGACTCCTTACCCAACGCTTCATATAGCATATTATAATAACATAAGTCATAGCCTATAACCTTCCTCAAGAAAAAGACTTACAAAATGCAAAAAGATATTTTTAAATCTGACTGATTGTTTCAGAATTTTATGCGGCCAACAAACCAAACAAATATATATATGTAAACATTTTAAATCAATCAAATAACGGAAATGAAATCATTTATTTAACGAATAAAATCAAGTAATTACTTTTAACGATACACCTTTATATTAGCTTTCAGACCTGAATATATTTCGTGATTCAAATGCATGCATGAATATTTAATTCCTGAATATCCGTACTCGAATTTACGATCATTCATATGTGTCAATTTTCCGTGAATAATAAACGCTATTTAATGGTACATAAAACTGCACAATATTTAACTTTATTTCTTCGTGTTTCGGTACAAAATCCTTTGAAACGAAAGTTCAAAAGTTCAAATTTTATGTTTTTATTAATCGCGATCGTTTAAGCCAATTAATAAAACTTAGGGCCTCTTTCACCAACTACAAGCAAAGTGTTGATTAGTTACTTTTAGTAATACTTTTACTTTATTCACTTTTACTTTTAGTAACGTAATATTTTCCCTTGTTCTTCGTACATATTTCATTAAAAATTTAAAAGATTTTTTTTTTCATATTTATACCTACCGCTTTATAATTCTGGCGAAGAAACACAAAATATTCGATGGTGATCGAAGTTATATTATGTTACCTACACTTTGTTTAGTGACTGTACAGGCGCTCCATAAATTAATGAGTTTGACGCTATGATCGAGACAACCAGACAACCGAACCGAACGTTTGAACCATTCTATTGTTAGAAAACGCTTTGCATGAAAATGCTTTCAGTCTTATTAATTTTTCATCTCACTTAAATGAGAATTTGTATCAACGTTATCTAACAACTTTTGATTTTTCAGATTTAATAGTAGGTAAATACCGCACAGACAGACATATTTATGATATTATTATGTAAGAATCATTAAAAAACCAGAACTAGGTTTTGACGAGTGTGACTTAGATATAGTATAGGTTGGTAATAACCTACCTATACTAGAAAATTAGGTTAGAAAATTTTTATATTACTTCAAAAACTTTCTCTTTTTTAAATCTCTCTCAAAATCTTAAACTATTTTCAAAATCTTAACTAGTCAATATTTTTGTAAGTTTTGCTCTATTCTTTCATAATTTCATAAAAATTTCACATAGCCCCTAGCGGGATTCGAACCCGCGACCGTTTGGTAACAGCTAAGGTTAGTAGCCACTAGACCAAACGTGTCGTCAAATAATATACACAGCATTTAATTAAATATAAATCCACATTAAATGTAGTAGGTATGTTCGGAGCGATTAAGTACCGCGAACCCAATGATATTAATATATAAAACGAGGTAGATATGGGACTAGTGCCCTGGAACGGAGGCGTTCAAATTAAGACAATTGTTGTAATTTGATTTAGTCGCTTAATAACAGCGAGTGAAAGAACACGTGTGCTGCTCTGTGTTGACTCTGTGTCATAATTATTAAAAGACAGTCTAAAATGCCGAGTTGTGTATTCCGAAAGTGTAAAAACTATGGTTCCAAAGTAAGAAAGGATAAAGGAGTTACATACCACACGTAATTACATAAAAATCACATAAATTTTATACAAAATTGGGCGATCCAGTGCAATAGGGACAGATACCGTGCGTCATAGATTAACAGTCAGAAGCGAAACCGTAGGCACAATTTACCGCGCTCTGTAACTATAAACTGGTGATGGGCGATTTCATTTCGAATTATATGAAATACTATTCCATTATATAAATATTATATTATATTATATTGTAATTCTAATATAATATATAATATTATATTATATTAGAATTACAATATAATATAATATTCTATATATATTATATTGTAATATAATATAATATTCTATATATACCTACTATAAAAACTTCATTAAAATTCCAATAATAAAAAAATTAAAAAAATTGGCAAATAAGTTGTTTTATTTAATGCCACCCCAATTATGTTGTTTATAGAGTCTGTGCGGAAAGAGAAAGGACGCGGCGTATAAGGGAACTACCATAATGACTTTATTATTTTTATTATATAAATAATTTTACCAATAAGTTTTAGAATAGTAAAAAATTTAACTAATTTATAAAAGTATCAAGATGTTTACAGTCGAACTATAATAACGTAACAGAGTTTTCAAAATAAGAAATACGCAGTGGCGCCCTCAATTATTACGTCCATTCTCTTTCCGCACAGACTCTAATATCAATGATGTGACGCTTCTGTTTGCATCGCTCAGCTTTGTTTGGCTAGCGTACTTCAAACGCAACTCTTTACAGACAGCTATCTCTTTCCGTATCATACGTTCTGTATCATCTGTCACGCTTACTAATATATCTCACGTAGGTAATAAGTATATAGGAGTATACAGATAAGTAGGTATGTACAAAGCGGAACATTTTTTTAAAGACGTGCTATATGGAGATGGGTTATCTTTACTTAAAAAATCATAGCGCGAACCGCGAAGCGCATATTTACTTACCTCATTTCTAACTCATTGGTATAGCCATTGGAGACAAATGTGTCGTCGTATTCCGGCAAAGAGTACTTGGTCCTCCTCATCATCAGCATCTTCGGCATTAGTTGTAGGAACAATTTTTTCATCCATGGCGACATAGTGTGGGTCGACGGTGACCTAAAGATAATTATTATGATGAGAGAGGTTACTTATGTTACTTAGGGCCTCTTTCACCAACTAACAAGTAACTAACAACAAGAACTAATAAGAAAAAATAAGACATGTGTAATAAGTGAACGTAATATTGTATTTATTTATTTTGTTCTTCAAAACCCCTACTTTAGTACGTTTCATTAAAGACTGAAGGCCTCTTTCACCAACTACAAGTAAAGTGTTGATTCACTTGTAGTTTGTGAAAGAGGCCCTTAGTCTTATATTTAGTCTTATACATTAGTCTTTACGAGAATATTATTAAACCCATCTAATTAAATGGTATTAAAATGACACATTACCTACCTAATTAGACTAGCCTTAGATGTTACTGTATACTTTCTTCACCTATGCTATTCCAATACTCAATTACTCACCAATGCTATCCCAATTTCCAATTTTTATATTATTTAAATACTATAAAAATCAATTATATCAATTTTTGAGAAAAATAATATTGATAAATTATGTCCGTGAAACTGAAAAGTTAAATGAGATCTCATTACGTGAATAACATCGTTGGATTCCTGATAACAATGTCAAAGTAAAGGTGTTCATTTCATAGTATTGCCAAGTTTTGTCATTATGAGTTTACAAAATGTCCAAGTCCGAGATTGTTATCTTGAAATATCCAAAAGTCAAAACATTAGAATTGTCTTTTAGAAAATAAACTGTTACTTAAGAATTTTTTTCGTTATTACATATTTTATTACGAGGAAGGAGGTGATGTTAAATTGTTAATATACCTAAGTATTTAACATTTTAACGTACATTTCAAATTAAAAAAAAAATGGAAATCAAGTTAAGTTACGTGTGGAAATATGAAATAATAAAATAAATAAATAAATTTTTCATTACAAAAATATCTGGTAAAGTAATTTAATGTAATTTTGATTGAACCAAATAAACATTTCTTTCCTTCTTTCTTTCTTTCTTTCTTTCTTTCTTTCTTTCTTTCTTTCTTTACTTATTATAACCTAAGTTAAATGCATGCATTCAAAAAGCACACTTCAATTCATATATGATCGGACCATCGGCTATATTTCACACACCATTGTCCTGTTATCGACGTGACAATGTAACAATGTACCGCCCAAATTTATGTCCAAGCCTTTATAAGGGAGCCATTTTAGAAGTCTTTTTTTGGTTTATGGTGCAAAATTTTTCGAGTGCGATTAAGTATAGAATGAAATTGAATTTTTTCGATCAAACTAAGTCTAAAAATAACTACATTTCCGTTAAACCTATTTTTTTATATTAAGGTCGACAGACAAGCTGACGGTCCACTTGATGATAGGTGGGTGGATCTTTTTTTTTTTTTATATGTCCTACTGGCTAGGGTTCTTCCTTCCGACATGAGTCAGAGACCTTATGTAGGTAGTAGAGTAAACGAACTAAGTTCACTTGCTCTATATAGTTTGGTACTGCTGTACCATTGTACCATTGTACAGAGTACTGATCGACCGTTTCTATTTTTTTTTTTTTGAAAAATGAATAATACACCCTTTTTTAACCAATGTCAACCTTTTCTTTCTTCGCTCTTTTTTTACTGCACACATAGGTGGATATCGTGACCTTACAAGCAACGACAGAGGTGCTGCAAGTACGCTGCCAACCATAGTAAGATTAAGGATAAGGGATTGGAGAAGTGGTAGGGAAATGGGTTCTGTACCTTTACCATGAGTTTACAATGACCGCACTCGCTAGCGATAGCGTAAACATTTATATGAAAAACTGTCAACTGTCAATGTCCAATTGACAAATAAATATTTTACTCTCTCGCTAGCGAACGCGGTCATTGTAACTCATGGTAGAGGTACTGGCGTCCCTTTCTCGCTTACCGAAACTCAATAGCACACTTAGCTTAAAGTGGTCTTCTATAAAGATGTGGTTACTGCCGTCAAACGGACAGCCCAAATGACTGCAAAAAGCAGTGTACTTTTTAGATACAGACTAGAACCAAATTTAAAAATTTATGTCCAAAGTTGACCTGCCGGGAATCGAACCCAGGGCCCGCCCACCGGGGTTTTCGAACTATAATAATATTCATTTATATATTATACTTTTTGAAAAAAATATTATAAAAATTTGAGAAATCACAAGCCAGATGACATGTGAATATTCGGAGTTCCAATCTTGTAAACAATATAGGAGATTTATTGATACATAGCACCGGCTATTGTGGTGGTTATTGGAACTCGAGGCATGGATAATTTATTATCCTGCTTTACTGCATACTACTATACATACATAAATCACATTATACGCAGTGAACATAATGTAAACATATCTTAATAAATACCGGAGAAACGTGTGAAAAGATAAATTTAGTGATTTTCATGAATTTAAAGTTAGACCTTGTATTGGCGTTTCAATGTCTACTTTAAGTAGTGATTCTTATATTGAGGCGATATTTCATCATACTCTATTAGTATTCGACATCGCTGTTACTGTTAAGTCATTCAACAGACTTTACAGTATGCGAGTGACAGCGCTGAATGACTTAACAGCGATGTTAAATACTAACAGAGTATGGTGAAATCGCGCCTTAATCTTAAAAGCAGCATATTGTGAAAAATAATAGACAGCCGTGCAGTTGTGTAAGATTGATCTCTTCGATGATCCCTTCGCTTTAATGAATAAATAAATCCTTATATGTATTAAAATTACGTGACACATGTTTGTCCGCGATGGACTCCTAAACCACTGAACCAATTTTGATAAAACTTCGTCACCATGTGTAATTTGGTCCAACTTAAAAGATAGGATTTATTTTGAGTTTTTATTTTGAACCCGGGCAAAGCCGGGAGCGTGTAGCTAGTATGTATAAATTATAACTAAGGACAAAATTATTTCAGTAGCTTTCTTATTCGTTTGTGTCATTTTTATCTTAGTAGCTTTTGAAAAGATTTTGTGTTACCAATAAAAAAATTAAAGTAGGTATTTTTTTTATCTTTTATTATGGTTGACTTAACTTCAACCAAATTGTGAATTATTTGTTCAAAGTGATCATCGAAGTTATCGACACACTGCCTCACCAATCGCACGGCTGCTAACCGAGTTAACAATTTCGATAGAAGCCAGTGCCATGAGCCTTCCAACTAGATGACATCGCAAACTCACCTAAAATGGACGTTAAGAACAATCACCGTCATCCAAACACTTAACGATACCAAAATCATTGTGAACAGCAAATACTTCCCCAACAGGGGAATGGCGAGAGATGTCGGCGGAATAATTTCGGCTAGCAGCAGGAAAAACACCGTCAGCGACACCAGGATAGAGATGCTTAATGATATCTAGGAGAGAAATGATTGTTTACCTGAAATGCACGTTTAGTATGCACACGGTCATCCAAACGCTGAGCGAGACGAGGATCATGGTGAATAGTAGATATTTCCCAAGCAAGGGGATCGCCAGGGAAGTTGGCGGGATGATCTCGGCCAGACCAAGGAAGAACACGGTGAGGGACACCAGGATAGAGATGCAGAGCGATATCTAGGGAGAGAAGTCCTTTTTGAGTTAAAAATATATTTATTGTCTTTCCACTGTTCACTTAGTTAGAGGGTGTAATCAACATCAATATACTAAAACCACAGCATACTTATTTCCTACAGTAGGCCGACGCCTTTGATGTTGGGCGATGCCGCCGCCTGTGTAGGTATTTAAAAATTACGGAAGGGTTGACACAAATTAAGTAATATAAAATGTGCTTAGTTCTTTATTTATGCGAAATAAAGATTTCCACGCACTTACACGCACGCACAGCACATGCCGTATGCACCATTTTGATTTATATAATAACTTAAAATCTGAAAGACGCGATAGCCCTTGAATATTTATCCCAAACTACTAAGAACGACGAAGTATGCAGCTTGGGCACGTCCCACTCGCGCCTCACCCCTCACGCCCCGCACGATTGCCCTGTCTAGACGTCTCCGTCGGCCTACTGTACGAAATAAGTATGCTGTGCTAAAACTATGGAATTCGCACGCCATACAAAGCACTACGAACTTTATGGAACATTTAAAAGTGACATATGCGTAGAGCATTAACTGTGTCATCTATCATTTAAAACCAACCAACATTTAAAGAAAATGTGACTTTACGTCAACACATTGGATTTAAAATTGAATAGCAGAACTTGGTCGTTACTACCTTTTACCGTTGACCTGCGAAGGCAAGACTCCGCCATGATTCCGTTTTAGGCGTACTTTTTATGTGCTGCTTTGGCATTTGTGACGCAAATTCCATAGTTGTAGTACTTCGATGGTAATCAAAGTTTACGATGTTTTGAAACTACAATAATGTGAACTACTGTGTTTCACAGAAAATTTCTTAGTATCATTGCAAGTGTAATCTAGAACTACAATTATGAAGTAGTATTATATACAGAAAAACAGTTAATGATTCTGAATATAATGTAGTTTTATCGACAAAAGCTCAAACTAGTAAAGATAGAAGTTTCTAAAACACATAAAGGTAGATTGGCTGGTTCTTATATGTTTGAGAAACTCCTATTTTTGAAGAATGTCCAAGTTATAAGACTCCAAATTCATTGGTTCGATTTTAATTTAATTTTACAAAAATTCAATAAGCTTAGTGTGTTTAAAGCAAATTTGAAAGTATTAATATAGCGTAGTAAAATATACAAAACTGACTTAGTGTGAAAAAAATGTAAAGAAAGAATTTTGTCTGAAAGCTGAAGTATTCTGAAAGCAGAAATATGCGGAAAAGTAAAGAATTCTGTTAAGCTGTGTATTAAGTTTAAATGAGTGTAGTGAAGTAGCAAGTTTTTGTGATCACATGGGTATATATTATATAAATATAATGGTCAACAAATCAAATAAAACTGAAAGTTGATATTTTCCACAACTTCCATAATACACGTAATTGATACTTGATAATTTTTGCAAAGCCAATTGGTGACAGAGCGATGAAAAGCTGCAAACAAATACAATTTTATTAATAGTTCACCTGAAGCCAATATTTGAAATTTTTGAAGCCAAATAGTTTCCATAATGTATTTTTTTATTGATGGAACTTTATATTTTATTGCTGCAATCATGTAGACTGTACTTATGCAGACCGAACCAGACTTAGGAAGTCAGACACGACTTTTTCTCTGGATCTAACTACTTAAAATGCAGTTTTTTTTTATATAGTCACGTCAAAGATAATTGATTGGTCTCGCTGCGCTCAACTAGATAGAGCGCTATACAAAAGCAATAGCTCCGAAAATGTGGCAACTTTTTATTGTAGTGTGTGTAAAAAATCGTCACTTTTTATAACTTTTTACCCAGTTTTATTATATTTTTACACAGTTTCACTACACAAACTGATATTTTATTATGCCTAAAATTTAACAAAACATTCGGCACGTACACATCACAGACAGTTTGCAGTGTGACTGGCTCGGGTATGCAGAATTCGGCGTACTATTTTATGCCGCATTTTACAAGTACGATGGCGGTATCTAGTCGAGCGAAGAGAGACCAATAATTTATCTATGAGTCACGTCATGTTTCTTAAGTCTGTTTCCAAAAAGGTATTCATTGTAACCAGAGACTTTTGTCAAATTTGTTTTAATCGTACAACAATAAACACAAGAGTCAGTCAAAGGATAGAGTCAGTAAAAGGACGAGAGTATACGTCATTATTGGGTGATGCGGATGCTATGTGGAAAGACAATAATTCTGATGATACTATCACAATCACACGTCACACGTCTAACTAATGAACCAAAAAAGACCAATACTCTTACATAGGTCTCGGATGAGTTAGCAGGCAATTTGCGGATGGAGATGGAACGGACGAAGGATGGGATAAGCATGCCCTTTGTGCCCCAAACACAAGCATTACAAACAACTTGGACTTCTACAATGAATTGACAAAAGTTTCTGAAAACTTTCATCTAATGAATGCGCTATAATATATTACAATTAATTACATGTCCATCGCATTTTCTAAATAAGAATTGTTTTCCAGTACAAGATTCAATATTGATTTTTTCATTAGCTTGACTATAGCAAGGTCATGGAGACAACATAAAGAATGTAAACAAACTTTCTGGGCTCATAAAATTTTTAATAAAACCAAAAGTTAACACGTATTAGTACTTATAGAACGTTTTCTTTTTAAGGTAATTCGTTTTTCATACTAATGAAATTTTCCATTCATGAACAAATGGATCATAATTTACAACTAAAATAACTAATCCTTTGGCATTTAATTTAATCCCTGCTTACACAAAATTATATTTTCTCAATTGAAACAATAGATAAATCGCTTTAATGAGACCGAAATTTTAGTATATTTTTGTCTGACATTTTTAAGTGCTAGTGAAAAGGACAGAGATATAATATAATATAATCACTCGATGTTGTAAAACTCAGTAAGGGTCTGGTTTCTTGACATTATTTGCGTTGTCTCAATGGCTTAATACTTACTTTAGACATATTTTTCGAATTGGCATCAATGCTTGTGGCGGAAAATTGGGATTTTTTTTTTGTGACTGCATGGCAGCTTCATGAACATTAACTAGGATGAACAATGTCTCGTATTCATTATTATAACTCTTAGAATTGAATGTACAATTCTCAAATTCAAATCTAAGCATTCGGTGCAAAACACGAGCATTACGAACTAATCAATTTATTCACTATTTCGCTGTAAATATATTGGTCTATTGTATGTCTTTACTGTCTAGGTATTATATGTCTATTAAGTACTTTGATAACCTCATTATTTACATGTTTCATAAGTGCAAACAAGAGCAAGCAAGTATTGTTTCGTGAAGCTTCTTTAAATTAAATCTCACCAAACAACATAGACATTTTATTAAGCTAATATAAATGGCAACATACCTTCTCTCCGGAATCTGACGGTAAGTAAAACACCAGAACGGTTAGAAATGTTAAACCAACACACGGTATGATCAGGTTCACTGTGTAAAACAAAGTTTTTCGGCGCATTGTCAACTTGAATGTAATATCTGAAAGAGAAATCCGATTAAATAAAGCATTAAGTTTATTTATTTTTTTAATTTGATTTGTTTTTTTAACACTGTAATTTTACCACTATTTTACAGACAGAGGTGATACACATAATATTCTGTAGATCTACTTTGATATTCAGTATTTTTGATAAGGGAACACTGTAATTACGTTTTCAAAGTTTGTAACACTGCTTGCACCTAATAACAATTCGTAAGCAGTTTAAATTTAAAGATAAACGTTACAAAAATCATCTACAACAAATAAAATAATATTTTTAGTTGATTGCTCGGGTACCTACAGTACTTTATTCTGAATGAAAAGTACCTTTTTTCGAATTAAATGTTCTTTCCTGTATCTCTGATTGATAATGTGTCATGCAAAATTTTATGATGATCGTTTGAGTGGGTAGTCAAAGCATAGTTAAGGCACATAACAAACAAACAAACTCACTTTCGCATTTACAATATTAGTTAAAAATTACATTATCAATAAAGTGTCACCTGAGAAATTATCATTATCAATAAAGTGTCACCTGAGAAATTATCATTACCAAAAAAGTGTCACCTGAGAAATTATCATTATCAATAAAGTGTCACCTGAGAAAGGTTCTTGACAGCAAGGATAAAACTCCTCATTCCTTGTGGCTGGTACTTCCAAAATGTCCCATTCGACTGAGAGATAAAACTCGCTGAGGTCTATGCCAACATGCACAAGACTGCTCCCAGGAGTTTGATCCATATGTTTCAAATCCACCTATTTAAATAAACATAGATGAAAGATTGATCTCGCTGCGCTCGACTAGATACCGCCGTTGTACTTGTAAAATGCGGCAAAAAATACTACGCCGAATTCGGTGTACCCGAGCCAGTCACACTGCAAACTGTCTGTGATGTGTACGTGCCGAATGTTTTATAAAATTTTGAGCATAATAAAATGCCAGTTTGCGTAGTGAAACTGTGTAAAAAATAATAATAAAACTGTGTAAAAAGTGAAAAAATATTTATTTTATTTTAGTTTAAATTAAATATCCTAAGTACCTATACTAATTTATATTTTTGTATAATTTATAATTGTATATAGGTGTGAGTGTATCAAGCAAGGTTGGTTTTAATGGTTATACCTGAGCCCCATTGTAAGTCCAAGAACCAAACTTCATAAAGCATGTTTGCTCATCAAATGGGAAGTACTCCACATTGATCTCACAGGAAGACTTATAAATCGCTGGCGGTTTCCAAATTACTTCTCCAGTATATTTCAGTGTTGCTTTAGTCATTAGTGTCACCTGAAAAAATATATCAACAATATAGTGATAATTGAATAAAGGTGAAAGGTGTAATCGCAGTTAGAACAGATTGGATCCAATTTACTTTTTAGATTCTATTATGATTTATGTATCTATTTCCAAGTTTTAAACTCTTTTCTATATCTTCGATTTAGAAATCAATTTATAACCTAAAGGTTAGAAGTTGAGTTAGAACTTAGAACAATAATTTCACGTTAAATATGACAACCCGACCGACCAGACCAGCCAGACTAATCGACAGATTTTCTTTTCATGGATTATGTGGGCCAATCCCGGCGGCACTGCAATGCCGGGCCGACCCGTGACGGGAGTGGAGCGAGCCCCGAACATCCCGTCTGGTTACAAAAATCAGTTTAATATACTGGTCCCTCGATGAGGGAACTTTCAGATATTAAGCTGAAAAGAACAGATACTACACTTTGATCTTAGCCAAAAGGCCGAGAAGCGATACCGGACATATCAAGAGGCACCGTTGTCACCAAAACGCAGAAACGAAACGATACCGCGTTATAACCTCCAGAAACAGCGACATCTATGAAGCATTTATGTAACTATACAATTCTACAGTATGACATAGATGTCGCACTACTACTATATTATTATTTATTTATTACTATAATTTTTTTGCTAGAATAAATAAGAAATGAACTACTTTATAATGAATAAAAATAATTGATGCACTCACTTCGTAATTTCCATCCCAATTATTGTACAAAACAATATCCGGAAGCCAAATGTGTTCAGACGGAACGTACAGCATCTCTAAACCGCCGTAGTCTTCGGGATTCCATTGCAACTTATAATCAAACCATTTCTGTAATTTGTTATAACAATCGAACATTTAAAGATTTTGTTTAATTTTATATGAATTTATTATTATTAACATAAATATAAAAAAGATTGGATAGGCAGCCCAAACATTAAAAAGAAAATAATAATAAAAATTCGCCTATCGAAGGATGCAGTAAACCGAGTGCATAATTTAATGAAACACAAAATTATTTCTAAAAGTAACTAATCAACACTTTACTTGTAGTTGGTGAAGGAGGCCCTAAGGTGACTATGGACTATAGTGATCTTATCTTATCTCACTATAGTACCCTATGGATAATAGTTAATTTAAGATTTTATATTTAAGAAAAAAAAATCCTGATATCAACAAAATATAAAAAATATAGGTAATAATGTAGGAAATATATAAATAGGTAAGTATAGATAATACCTGCTCAACCCACAAATTCGTAGTCATAACTTGATTTTTCAAGTTAACTTCCATAAGTTGTGATAATTTTAGTCCCAATCTAACAGTTAAAATATCGCTGACATTTGTCACGGGCCTTATAAGACGATTGTAGTTACTTAGCAGGTCATCGTACAGTCGCTTCACATCTGGATTGGCTTCTAAAAGCTTCACACCTAGAACACAATATTTTCAAGTTTTTCAATGCCTGAATCAAATTTCAAAATTAAATGTGATTATCTAAAAAAAGTTTAATATAAAATGTTATAAATAAAATGAAAAATCAACAATAGGAGAAATTTTCACACTTACCAATACAAATCTTGGCATAGCTCAATATAAACAACAAAATTCGAACCTTCATTCTAGTTTAACAGATTTATTTATGTTTTTGTTCACGAAAACATTGTAAATTGCGAATAATTCGCGAGATAAAAAGCCGCGCAAGCGTAATCAATAGTTCCGTAATATACGCCCATGCGTACTGGCGACAGTGGCGACCAAGATGTTCGCGGCTGTAACTCGAACTAATATGATATTTAGTTCATGTTTATGTTGATAGATGTCGCTAGCAAACTCTTCAGAAGATATTTATGATGGTTGTTACCAGTTGCTACTATGGAAGTATTATAATTTATAATTACTATGTACGTATTATAATATAATATGTAATAATTATATAACTTGCATGGGTAATACAGACAATATAATATATAGTTTGTTATTTAATATTTAATACCTTTATATTATTAAATATTATATCTAACGTATGTATGTTAAAACGTTAATTGTTTAATTGTTACGCTGTTATTGTTAATTGTTAAATATTTAATTATTTAAAAAGTAAACACTAACTAAGAGCATATAAATTTTCGGAATTTCTTAAATAATAATAAATTAATAATAGTATAACAGTATGTAAATTTGGTCATAACAATAAAGAGACTTTTAAATTTAAAACGAGAAATTAATTTTTTATATCACTTTTTAAAATAATTTTATTATTTCATTACAAAAAATTGAGTAGGTATATAAACTTAGAATAAAACTTGGTTTTAACGACAATAAACTTAAGTTTAACTTAAATATTTTGATGTTAGTCTTTATTCTATAAACTATTATCTCTTGTTTTGTCTTATTTGAATACTTTGTAAATTCCTTCTGTTCTGAAAACTTTCATCTGATTCTGGTTGCGGGTCTGCAAGAAAAACATTTTCTTATGTATTAATTTCATTTTCAATAAAAATTTAATATTTCGTTATATATGCGAGAACTCGATCCATTAATAATTTATAGGTAATTTATTTATAGGTACCTCTTAAAGGATATTTAGGAAGTGGCCATAAACTGAACGGATAGAAATACGTATGTGGTATTCTTCTTATTAAAATGCTTGTAGACTCCTGCACAATTTTTGACTCTGTAAAGAAAAACTTTTTTAAAAGTCATGCAGTGATCCACCTGATGACAGTTGGCTATTGTAATGGAATAGAAGTTGCAAATACTCTGCCAATTAAATGAACCCAAAACAGATATCTACTGCCTGGGCTATTACTCCACCGTAGTACCTACGTACGGTACCTACTTATCAATTTATTCTATTCGCTCAATACGCACTAGGAAGTATTTTGTACCCGACCTTCTTCAAAAATCTAGGAAGACTAGGCGACAATGTAGGAAGACTGGATTGAAATAATCAATGTCAAACTTATTAGTCCATTACAACTCATAGTTCTAGCGAGGGGGAAAGTGAGGGATTTGTAATACACATACAATAAGTAGGGTGTTTAATATAATTAGCTATAAAGTTTGACTTGACGCTCTACTTGATGGTAGGAGGCTACCATGACTATCGTCGCCTATAACACAATCAACACCGCAAAAAAAAAAAGTATACGTACCTAAGGATAAGTAAAAAATTAGGAAGGGATAGGGAAATAGAAATTATAAAAAGCACACGTGCTTTTATTTCACAGTGGTCTTCTGTAATGAGGTTGTTAGTGGTTAGTGCCGCCAGACGAGCTGCCCACAATGACTGCAAAACGCAATGTGCTCTTCAAAACTGTGTTGTGGCGCCAGACACAATCAAATGTTTGAACAAAGCTCACACATTTGAACATAATGTTTGTTGCACCTGCCAGACAAGGCTTGCAGACAAATTCAGATCACAATTCAGACTATTTTGTGGACGCAGTTTAAATTTATTATTTAAGTATATGTAATTATTTATTACATGTGCAAAAAAAATTAACTAACAAGGTCGTGGCGCAAGGCCACGAAGAAGGCGCAAGTGGATGTGTGTGTGCATTGAGAAAATTACCGCTCTTTGCGCAAAGTGTGGCAGGCTATGCACACATATAAACTTTGAACATTGATATACGCTCGAAAAACGCTTTGTTGCCAGACATAGCAAAAGTATTTGAACTCATTAACACTTGTTTGAACACATTTCTGGCACGGGCATTTGCTATTTGTGAAAATGTTTGATTAAATGTGTCGGTTTTTCAAGCGCACATCAAACCGTTCAAAGTTCAAATGTGTGCGCAGCCTGCCACACTTGTCTTGTACGCAAAGTTCGGTATTCTTACCATATTATGAATTATGATCAATCTTTATTTTCTAATTAAAATAAATTATGTGATAAAAAATTGTCTAGTCTGATAGGGTCCTTAAAGAACTTAAATCCCTTAAGGAACTCATGGGATAAAAATAACACTTTTAATATATAGCTTTTTTATGTCTTTGCATACTAACACGATAGTCTACGAAAATATCATTAAAACTTTTTTATCATTTTGAAAAATCACGCGTTTACACTTCCATATCAATAAGGGAACGTTCCACAGCATAAAACTATTTACATTACAATTGATCTATTCTGAGGGCAGACAACTTCCCGGTTGACGTGGTTGGATAACACCATTTTTCACTTAAGACAATGTGCATAAAAATGTACTGCAATACAGATTTATGGTAATTGCTTTGATGAAACAACTACTTTGCACTCTTTGAAATTGTAATTACATATACTTACGAATATACCTATTGTATTCTGTTTTTTACTGCCGCAGTATATATTTTACTGGTGGACGTGGCAGATACAACAAGAAAATATATATGCTGAAATAAAATACCAGTGAAAGTATTGTCTGTTCTCTGTTCAACAGGTACTAAAAAATGTTTAGTAGGTACTAAGGTAGTGCGTGACCTGCGTTTGGTTTGTTTACATTAAGTTTGTCCTTATATTGAATCTTTTATAGTTACACTTAGCAAATTAAAATCGCTTTTTTTTTAACTTAAATTATTGATGGACAAAACGCTGACAGATAATACCTACTATGATTGATCACATAATGGGTCAATCTCATTTCGCCGTTTCCCATTCGAATATCGAACGTTGTCCTACGCATTATTCAACACTTACGTCACAAGGAAGCATTACACAATTGATTGACCCCTGTGTTCGAGTAAAGAACAACAGAATGGAATGTCACATTACAATATCTAAAAGATTTCTATATTATTTTTCTCTGAGGAGTTCTTCGATTAAATTTATTTTATTTAGGAGTATTTATTTATTATTTAATCTATTTACACTGCTCTAAAAGTGGCACCGAAAAAACAAGACTTACCTCTACACTTGCGCGATTACCATGCAGTGATTTATTATAATTAGTATAGCTACGAACTTAGAATAATAACGTTATTATTCTAAGGCTACGAATGTATAAAACTGACTAATACTCGTATTACAAAATAATAGTGAGTTATTTTTCTATTTGTTTAATTCTTGCGCTTTCGCGCCTTAACTACTCAAGCGATCATTATAAATTCTGGCATAAATGTTGTCAGGGATACGAATAAGACATTCTACCAGAAAAAAAGTACTATTAACGAGAGTCATCTCAGGACTCTCAATCAAGGACCAGTTGCCTTTCGCTTAGCTTGGCTTACTTACTATACTGTTTACTTCTTATACTGTGCAACTACAAGGAGCAAAACACACGAATAAATTTCGTTTTGCACCGTGACAGTGACCCGTTTACGAATTTAGAGTAAGTAGCTGTTATGCAAATTTTATTTATGTCCTCAGGTCAGTAGTCTTCCCATTGATCAAACTGTGGCATAAACACTTATTTAAATGATATATAATGTATCATTAAACAATTATTAATGTAGGTACATTAATAATTGTTTATGTTAAGACTTGACGATACCTTCTTTAAATTAACACATATGTAGATATGTAGCAACTATTAGGTTGACGATTATATATTATTATACTAGCTACACGCTCCCGGCTTCGCCCGGGTTCAAAAATAAAATATTATGAAGGATTGTGATTGTATTTTTGCAATAAAAACATTTTTGAATTTTTTTGATTTGTACACTTTTGAATTTAAGCAGCGATATGTGCAGTCGGTTTGAACTGCATATTATGAAGAATGTAAATATAGAGCCCAATTGATTCGCTTGTTGACCGTTGCGCTGTATTCCCAACGAAATAAAAGAGCGTCAAAAATTAGGTGAAGTGTTACCCCGACGCAGCATCCGGTCTGAGTTGAAAGGATCATTGAAATGTAGGTCATACATACTGACTCCTGGGCCCTGATTCTGTATGACAATTATGATTTCACGCTTTTGTCTTACCTTGTCAAAACCCGTCAATGTCTTGTTATGGCATTTATATATATGTAAGAGAACAGCTTTTTTAGCAGATATCGTAACCTTTGAGATTTTGAGTAAGAAATCGCTAAGTGGCGTTAAAGACGCCGCGGTGGGCCGACTTCACAGCGAGGCGAGTACCTATTGATAAGCCCAGCCCAAAGGTCAAAGCATGCCAAACCGAGCCTTCTAGTGTTGTCATCTTTTATCGCATTATGAAAGTATATCACAGGCAGGGTCTCTAGTCAAAGTAATAATTTAAAACGATAACGAAGTTCGAAAACAATAAAATGTATCGGATTGATACTCGTATTATGCCGTGGGATTTAGCCCATACATTTTATTCTTTGTTATTGTTATTGTTTTTAAATTGTTACTTTTACTAGGGCCTACTACTTTTTTTAATTGTATTTTTTTGTGTGTAAATCAGTAAATAATATAAAATAAAAATTACCTACTTTAACTATTATATTCTTTATATTTCATGATTTATAGCTGAAATATGTCTGTCTAAGGTCTTGGCTATACGCAGTATACTTACACGCAATATGTTTCACGGTTTGATATCTCGACCCCAATTTGAAAGCTTAGAAAGTGTTCATAGAATGATGAGAGGGGAACCGCCACGGGTATCAAGATCAAGTAACAACCTCTTGTACCAATGACCTCAAACTTATTGCTTGTTGAATAATCGAAATAGGTTATTACAAACGTACCGAGTATACAAATATTTGACTAGTGAGCCGCCAACCGGCTTTGTATGGATGTATTTTGAAGTAAAAACTTCTTTAGGCGCGAAACAATTTTCGCTATTGAAAAACTAATTATCAAAAAACTATTGAACTCGCGACCTGTTACCGTAACCGTGTAACCGCAACCGTGTAATAGATTAATTAAAAAAAAAACACAATTTTTGAGATGGGAAAAAACCATTAAATTCGCGACTGTTACCGTGTCGCGACAATCTGTATATTTTCAGGTTGTAATATAATTTTTGTAGTAGGTAATAGTTTATAATAATGAATAAAAAACGCTTCATTTAACATTTAAAATTACTTACATATTTCCTGCACAATAATATATTTCCTGACGATTCAAAAAATAAACACGTACACTAATTGTTCAAGTTTTCACTTCTGTCGGCACTGCGTTGTGTTTACACCAATGTTAAATTAAATGAAACACTATATTTCATTAATTTATAAAATAATAATAATAATAAGTACCTAAAACAAATTCGCTTCCCGCCGTCTGTCCTTCTGTGTATAGTACGTATATTTTATGCTCAGATCTTTTAAACTACGGAACGTATTTTAATGCGGTTTTCACTAATGAAAAAAAATCCGTGTGAAACCGGGGACGGGCCGGTAGTAACAAAAAAATATATTTTTATAATTATATTATATATTTTTTTATTTTTTATTTTTTTATTAATTTTTTGACGACACGTTTGGTCTAGTGGCTAGTGACCCCTAGCTGTTAATCAAATGGTCGCGGGTTCAAACCCGCTAGGGCCAAAGGTTTATATATGTGTTAACATTTAACATACCTTTGCACCTGATTCGTGGATATTTTGTATTTATAACGTATGTTATTTACAAAAAAAGTAATCTATGTAGTAGGATATCAACTGTCTGGGTATCCATAATACAAACATTAGTTGGTTACTGTTGAACTAGATGGTGCTGTGGGAATGTATTTATTTATTTATCTTTGAGTTATGTACTTACTTCGTTAAAACCTTCAAACACTAGCAGTACAAAAAAAATAACTTGTTAACTAACTTTATTGATTTATTTATACTGTACATATATAAACTCTATAAACTGTATAAACTCTATAGGTATTCTTTTTATACACTTTAGATATTAGTTTGTAAATATTGTAAAATTCTATTTGTCATTTCTATAATAAATAATACTATATATATCTTCAAAGCACAAATATGCCTAATTAGAAATAAATGCGAATTTTCATACCTTTTAACTCAGATCTTCTAGCGAGCGCAGCCAAAGGATAAGCTGCTGCATTCGCAACCAGCGCGCAAATGCAGAATATCGTCGTAGCACGTATGTGTTTCATGCCGTCGTGCTTCATGTGGACTGAATGAATGAACTGTCTCCCACTCTGCTAACCATAAAGGTATAATTCCAACAAGCTGCTAACTAACTATATGTGTATGTGATTTAAAAATAGTCGCAAAACAAAACAAATAATATCTAACGTATGCGATTAACCATAGGTACCTACCTACTATATACAGTCCCTTCATCTATACTAATATTATAAAGCTGAAGAGTTTGTTTGTTTGTTTATTTGAACGCGCTAATCTCGGAACTACTGGTTCGTATTATGAAAAATTCTTTTTGTGTTGGATAGATCATTTATCGAGGAAGGCTTTAGGCTATATAACATCACGTTGCGACTAATAGGAGCGAAGCAACAGTCGAAAATGTGGAAAAAACGGGGGAAATTATTCATATTTGAGGGCTTCCGTTGTGTGCGCTGCGAAAACCGTTCGAGATACCCAAATGATTCCCAAAATAACTATTCCACGCGGACGTAATCGCGAGCACCAGCTAGTATTCATATATTCCTATTCCAAACCTATTGCGGACCCTCCAAAACACGTAGAATATTTATTTCCTCCCGCCCGATTGAGAATTTATTAAATTATAATTAACCTAATATCGTGAAGAAAAAAGGTCAGCTAATTTGCAGCATAATTTGCAAAATTTTCAATCGGAAGGAAACGCTTAATTTCTTTCTCCTGCGTCTTGGTGCCGTTGTTTAACACACCCACGGAGCCGCAATTACATTTACAAGACTTCATGAAACTTTGAAACATTTTCCGACTTATCGTCCAAGAGGGACTTTGTCATGAAAATCTGTTGCTGGACTAGCTGGCTCGCGGACCAATCTAAAGTTCGCGTGGCTGCGAGGGCGAATATAAAATCTCAGAATTTCAATCTATCAGTACCTACTTAGTATATTGCTATTTAGTTAAACTTTATAAATTAAAAGTATCCTACATATAGTAGGTAGATGAAAACTACGTCTATTCCAAGGGTGACTATTCCAAGGTTTATTTATTTTCACCTAAGTATACAGCTTGTTGTGCCGAGTATGAATTAGATTTAAATGTAACATATTATTATATACCTACCACTATAGAGGTAAAATATTGGGATTTATACTCTTATACCACGCCAAAGATTATAACATAATAGTATCTATTATTTAGTTTGTGGTTATAACTACTCTCATCTCACCTCTCGCTAGAGTAGTTATATTCTTTCTTTGACTCTCACTAATCACTGCTCACTAACCGTTTCTCGCGAGTAATTTTTAATTTACGATAATTCCCAAGATATTCATTTAAATTGCATGGAGTAAGGTCTTAAGGTTTAGGAAATGGTTAGGTAACTAACGTATTTTTAATTTGATAATAATGATTAATCTACATACTGTCAATGATTTTTTAAGTAAAGATGACCCATCTCCATACCGCACGTCTGTAAAAAATGTTCCGCTTTGTACATACCTACATATCTGTATACTGCTATATAATTATTACGTGAGATATATGAGTAAGCGTGACAGATGATACAGAACGTATGAAACGAAAGAGATAGCTGTCTGTAAAGAGTTGCGTTTGAAGTACGCTAGCCAAACAAAGCTGAGCAATGCAAACAGAAGCGTCACATCATTGATATTAGAGTCTGTGCGGAAAGAGAATGGACGTAATAAATGAGGGCGCCACTGTGATTAATTATCGTATTTGTTATTTTGAAAACTCTGTTACGTTATTATAGTTCGCCTGTAAACATTTTGATACCTTTAAAAATTAGTTAAATTTTTTACTACTCTAAAACTTATTGGTAAAATTGTTTATATAATAAAAATAATAAAGTCATTATGGTAGTTCCCTTATACGCCGCGTCCATTCTCTTTCCGCACAAACTCTATAAACGACATAATTGGGGTGGCATTAAATAAAACAACTTATTTGCCAACTTTTATTATTATTTATATATTATTATATATATTATATTATATTAGAATTATGATATAATGTAATATAATATAATATTTGTATAATGGAATAGTATTTCATATAATTCGAAATGAAATCGCCCATCACCAGTTTATAGTTACAGAGCGCGGTAAATTGTGCCTACGGTTTCGCTTCTGACTGTTAATCTATGACGCACGCTATCTGTCCCTATTGCACTGGATCGCCCAATTTTGTATAAAATTTATGTGATTTTTATGTACTTACGTGTGGTATGTAACTCCTTTATCCTTTTTTACTTTTAAACCATAGTTTTTACACTTTCGGAATACACAACTCGGCATTTTAGACAATATTTTAATAATTATGACACAGAGTAGCACACGTGTTCTTTCACTCGCTGTTATTAAGCGACTAAATCAAATTACAACAATTGTCTTAATTTGAACGCCTCCGTTCCAGGGCACTAGTCCCATATCTACCTCGTTTTATATTATAATATCATTGCATACTGTAGCTTTTTCAAATACCACATTTTAAGTGATCATTTTCTTGGAAATTAAATCATCGGAGATACTGGATGGAGCCAAAACATAGAGAAGAAGAGAAGACTATGTTGGGTTTAACACAGAGTAATAATAATTTGATTTTTTGAGCATTTGAATTCCATTCTGTGGCTCTATGTGACTTTTATGACCTGTGACTCTGTGGTTTCGCTTTGCTTCATTCATTCCGTGACCACAGATTATAAAGACTATGTTGTTTCACATCCGTGACTTTACTGCATAACTTTATAATCACGGCTGGTAATCTTCAAGGAAAATTCACTAGACATAGGAATTTTATAGCCTGTGGTAATAGCAAAATAGAACATGACATTTCACCTCCCCTCTCATCGCCTTGATTGCCTTATAGCGATCTGTACTAAGAGAGGAAGCCATTTTGTTTTGTAAGATCATTGCTGTTTATATTGTTGCGTCGATTAATTTCCGCCTTTTTATATATCTACTAATTTATTAATAACAATCTTTGGATACATTTATTATATTAAGTATGTATTATAAGTGCTGTGTGCCAGAAAATACAAGTTCGTGACAGGACTCAGTGGATGTGCAGTGTTATAGTGTAATTTCTTGAGTTTATGACACACTTTGTTAGTACGGGCGTTATTGTTCTATTTATTTCTATTCTAGTTTCTATTTAAGTCGTATATTAAGTACATGTTATGTTTGTCTATATCCTAAAAAATAAATATGTACGCATTATTTACTGGGTTTTAATTGTGATGATATTTCCTTAGTTAAAAAAAAAATTCAAGGACTAATAGCCCGTAAAAAAACAAAGGGGTGAGAGGCTGAGAGGGGCGGGGAAGTCAAATGTTCTATTTTGCTATGACCAATCAGGTGAAATTAAAGTACTAGAGCTCATGTCCAGCGCATTTGTACTGCAGATTTCCGTCTGATACGTTAGTATCTACTATTTAGTTTGTGTTTATAATCTTTGCTTTACTGACTTTCCACTTGACGTGCGTGTTGTCTGTTGTTGTGTGTTGTGCTTCTACGTATATATTATAAGTTACTCTATGGCTTCTACTTCTTCGCTTCCACAGATTATAAAGTTATATGTGTTCGCTTCGTAATATTTTAGGAAGTTATTTTATGTATTTGAAATTTTTTAAAGAAAACAATCTTTCTGTGTTGATTTTCTACTTCCATTCCAACTCGTTATCATTTCTATATGAAATTATATAATTACTTAACTCGTTTATAACAGACGCATTTTATTTTATAAAATAAATTGTAACAACCAAATTCGATCACTCAAATTTTTTGTGTTTTTATAATTAATATAACCTAAGAACATGTTTAGTAAGTAACTTAAGTATCTGTTTATAATAAGAAAGTATCTGGGATTTTAGCGTAACTGATTTTGTTGTAAACGTGTTTTAGGGACACGTAGCAGATCACCTTTGTCCCGTACAAAATCAACCGACCTAATACACGAATATGAGTTCTACATATTAAATATACCGTTAGACTGGAAGTTTTATAAAATCAAGTCTTTTATTAAAATTAAAACACAAAATGCGGTGAGGACATTTGAACTAAATTATTATTTACTTATTAAACTTTTTATTTTTTTATTTATTATAATTATTTCTAGCTATCTTTTAAAACAAAAATGGTAACTGGTTTTATCTATTGATCATTTCACAATAACCTATTGCTATGGGAGGACACAAAGTACAAAGAGCTGATGGCCGCTGTAACCAGAAAGTTCTCCATTGGTACTATTTTGTCTCTACATTAATTCAAAAGGATTTGTCCTTTACAATTGTCTAACTATATTTATGATACCATAGGAAACTGAATAGCTTCGACTTTTACATGACCCAACTTACAATCCAACTTACCCTCAATCAAAAGAGATAAATTCAGCTGAATGTGTTAATTTTACGAAAATTAATACACATTACAGTTAATTTATTTACATTTCAGGGCTTAACGGAACCAGTGATGTATGTGGATATATTAAAAGATGAAAACGGAGTACCAAAAGGAGCTTGTATTGTAAAATATGCAGATCCTGATGCTTGCAAATTAGCTATGAAAATCTTGATGGGAGCAGAGTGTGAAGGAAGAAAATTGGTGGTTTTAAAAGATGCTTGTAAGAAATATTGCATTTTCCAGTCATTTTGGTAGCCCATCTGATGGGTGGTCTGACCATTCATCTCATTTCCTAGAACCATACACCAATGTTAATATTTTTCTATTGCAGCAAATATACTTAATCATAAAGCAGTACCAAGAAATAATCCAAAAGAAGTCATAAGTGGTTATGAGTCATATGGATTGAGTGCAAACTTTTTGAACTCCCTTGAAATTACTCCACCGCTAATCACCCATTTACATGTCTCCAATGTGAGTAACCTTTTTTTTTTGTTTTTACTAATTTGTTAAAGATTATTAACTGATCTTTGAACTGACGGCTAAAAAATTCGTTTATGGTGTACTGACCTGTAATATATACCACTCGACAGTCGACAGATTGTCCCATACAAATGACAGACCTCTGAAAATATACCTACTTATGCTTATAACATTGGTTATGCTTATACTTATGCTTATGCTTATCACGTTTGGTCTAGTGGCTAGTAGTAACCCTAGCGGTTAACCAAATAGTTGCGGATCTGAATCCCGCTAGGGGCAAATGTTTGTGTTATCATTTACCTTTGTATCTATATATACATACATATACCAAAACCTTTGATGTTTTGTACCAAAAATAATGAACTGTCTTGTATCCATAATACAAGCATTAGTTGCTTACTGTGAAACTATGTGGAATGTGTGAAGATATTATTTTTATGCTTACAGCTGTCTTTTGACATAACTGATGAGAAACTGCACGAAGTATTCAGTTTGGCTGGACACGTCATTCATATAACACACATGAAATCCGCAGACGGAAAGTCTAGAGGTATAGCTAAGATTATTTATGATCATCCTGTGGAGGCTGTACAAGTAAGTCGTGTTTTACTATACAAATATTGTAAAGCACCTTTTTTTTAATGATATAATTAGTTTACTTTTTATGACTTATTTTATTAATCAATTTTTTAATCATTCTGCACATATTCAAAATCAATTCAGTCAAATATCATAAGTCAATATTCAAGTCAAATATAATACAATAATATCATTGGGTCATTGGCTAAGTATTAAAAAAAAACACACACAACTATTAATATGAAATGAGAACACATAGAAAAACTAATATAAATTTATAAAAATTGGGATGACTTCCAAAAATAGTTAACATTTCATAAAATTTCAATACACACAATTAAATTAAAGCAAAAAAACGAAAGTTAAAGTGATCTTCATTGGAGCACTACTTACAATAAGATTGTTATAATTATGTTAAACAGTTAAAAAAATACATTTAAATAATACTAGCTGTTGCACGCGACTTTGTCTACGTAACTTTATAAAATATAATCTGATATTAGTCACTGATGACTTTATTCATTACAAACATACAAAAATACAAATCTTCTCACTTTATATTAGTATAGATAGGACCAATAAAATGAACAAGCAAAGCATAGATTTAAATTATACACATATAAATAACTATTATATTTTCCAGGCGATATCAATGTTTCACGGTCAAATGTTGCTAGATAGAAATATACATGTGAAAATGGATAGGATGTATCAACAGAAGGAGGGCTGTTTACCAATCGGACTATCCGGTATAGGTCCTGGGTTAGGTCACAACGGGGTACCTATGAGAGGCGTAAGGGTCAGTCTGGAGTTGCAACCGATAAAGCAAATGTTGATCGATGAGCTGGAGAAAGTGAGGGACGATAATAAAGGTCAAAATGCCGGTAGTTCCTCACAGGAGAGTACAGGCACAGGTCAGATGAATTCAGCGGTAAATGCACCTTCTCATCAATTGCTTCAAATGTTGCAAGGGGCCAGCGCTGGCAACATTAGCACAACATTGGCCGCACTGAGAAACCAAAACTCGGGCCTTGTTGCGAACGCGGTCGGCGTCAATGCAAATGGACAAAACTTCAATCAAAATGTGGCTCAGAATGCTCAATCTATGGTACCAAACGTGACACCTTTCGCCCACAACTTGACTGGTATCGGACAAAATGTGACAAATTTGCCGAATTTCGGCCAGAATGTGGTGGCGAGCATGCAAAACGTGCATGGCTTGACTCATAATATGCAAAATGTGGCGCAGAACATGCAAAGTTTTGCTCACAATTTGCCCGCCATGGCGCAAACGTTGCCAACGCTGATGCAAAATATGCCGAATCTGGCTCAAAGTATGCTGATGAATCAAAATGTAGGTTCGGTCGCTAATCAAAATCCACACACTTTGGCCCAAAACGCTTCCGCGATTGGGACGAATTTACAAAATTTGGGACAAAATGTGGCCAATATGACCCAAGAAAATTCAACGTCCAGCGAATGGAAACTGCAAGGTCAAAGTGCAAGCCATCAATCGAGCAATCAACACACTGATTCCTTCAGTCACAAACGAAAACGTACGTATTGATTATATCGGATAATGAATGAGCCCGACGCCTGACGCAAAAAGGAGGTGTTATAAGTTTGACATGAGTGTCTATAATTTTAGCTGTAATTTATGAAGATCTGCTTAGGTGTTTGAAGACCATAACCCATTTCCTAGTTAACGAAGGGATTTCACTAATTTGGTATACCGTCTTTGGGGGTATTTCTTTAACCTGATGCAGCAGCATCAAGTAGTCTGCTCTAACTCCTGAGCAACATACGGCAGATATAGCGTGTTTGGGCTCAATAGGCAGTCGGGGGGTCAGTTTATTATTTTTAGTTATATTAGAGCATTTATAGCTTGTTTTTGAATATCTCAATTAAATTTTAACAGGTCCAGGGGATTCCCGCTCTAAGTCGAAGGAACGCGACGACTCGAACAGGATAAAGTCGTCGGATATGGTCATTTTTAAAAATGTAAGTGTTTATTTTTAAAAATTATATTTTAATTCCAAGCTACAGTCGGGGTACGAAAACCTTTGTCAAATCGTAGACACTTAGTACCCTTTAAAATATAAAACACTAAGCAAACGTGAATGTTTCGTTTAAAATGAAACGTTGGCATGACTGATAAATTGCCCTAGGGCAAGCACATATTGACTTTAAGTAAGCGAACAAGCAACGATGGAGCGAGTTAAAGCAGTAGTCTCTTGAACACAACGCACAGCGCTGCGGTGAGCGTTATGCGGTGTCGGACAACTAATTAGTTGTCCGACGCCGATAAGAGACCACCGATCAAGAGACCACCGCTTAACCCAGAAAATGTCTATTCACTAGATCTTTTAAAAATATTTGGGTTAAATGAGATTGGAACAAGGAGTTCCAATCCTTGACAATGAGTATTGAGAAAGAATTTTAAAGTGTGCGGTCGGAAAAGGGGGATTTGCTTTGCTTACTTTTGCTGACAGGGGGAGGGGCGGAGGGGGGTTTTAGTAATTGTATAATAAGAAGACGTTTGTGTGTGCTCTTGTTGCTCGGTCAGTTGCCGTCGACCGTGAGCCTGCAGTCGCTGACGAACAAGATGCGCGAAGTGGGCGAGCTCAAGTTCACGGACATGACGGGCGAGGGGCGAGCTCTCGTGCGCTTTCTCAGCGTCGACGACGCCGAGAGGTGTGTCAGTATCCTTTGCAAACACTACCGACTGGCTCTAGCCGACCATCGTCCGTGGAGAGCTGAGGGCCTAGTGCGAGTTTTACTCTAACAAACGCGTCGAACGCGTAAATGTCAATTTGTATGGGAATGAAGCAGCGCCACATGGTGGCTAATGTGTACTGGCACTGCTTCAGTCCCATACAAATTGACGCTTACGCGTTCGACGCGTTTGATAGAGTAAAACTCGCACTAGGCCGTCTTCTCTGTTTATGGCAAAGGCTATGTTGGGTTAGGTTAGGTATCAGTCGTATCACTCTTAAGCATCGATGTTTATGGATGGGCGTTTTTCATTCCATAGGCAAAACACTCCGCAAAATTACAAGTGTACTTAAGTAAAGTACATTGGTTTTATTTTGTTAGTAGCAACCAAAAGCATTAAATTATTATAGTAAACAACAGACTACTAATTTCGTTAATCCAGCCGAACAACACGACCAACCAACGAGTCCTATCTACAATACATGACAGCCGATTTTGACATACAAAAATCAATTTGATTTTGAGGGAGTGATTTTTTTGCTTGAAAGGCCCATCCATAAACAAAAATTTGATACAGATGGTTTATGGCTGCGAAGAGTACTTAGTGAACAGTGCTAAAATTAATAAAACCTTTAATTTTCCTCAACGTATCACAGAATTGTTTCATCGCTCGAAAGTGGACGGACAAACAATCGAAGTGAAGTTTTTCTAGGTGAGTCAAATTCATATAGATTACAGGTAAGCAACAACAATTTAACAGGTGTTAAATACCTTTTTTTTTCAGGGCTTTGTTCTTTATTTTCTTTCTTGTCATACGAGTATAAGCAATTATTGCCTTGCATGTTTTCCTTTTTCTAAAATCTATAAATAATTTATTTATAGTCAAATCGAAAAACCTCAGGTGACTCAACCTCAACTGGGAGGTCCCTCAAGTTTAAAGTCGCTCAGCGATCTATGAAGCGAGATATACTTGGGAGTTTATTTGGAGGATATGGTCAAAAATTCGACAAAATTGATGACATAACGGATGACTGTCTGTCTGTCGCAAAGCGGATATTCGAACTGGTATATGAGTTCTCAAATGGAGGCCACGCCAAATCCCTGGCTGATGGCAAGTCTTGAGAGAAGTCTATATCCAATAGTGGAGAGACACAGGCTGATGATGATGATGATGATGTTGATAATGAAGCAATACACTTGATGGTTCTATTATTTCAATAGGCAGAGTGAAAAGATTGCATGGCATTGTAATCAGCAAATAGTTAAAATTGTTTACCAGATTTTGACTCAATTATACAAATATTGAACTGGATATCATGAAACTGGATATTACTACAATTTTATAGGGGTTTGACTTGACAAGTTTTGAATGGTACAATACAAGAGAGGTATGAAGGCTATAGAAGGAACTGTTTTGCGTTTACTAGAATTAAAAATTGAGAGTTTGTTTAGGTATATGTGTAAGTTGTTAACTAAAGAAAGTTGTCTGATCATGATTTTTAACATGTTCATTGTGGGCTAAACTGGAATATTGAGATTCGCCTAAAATTAAAAACCTACTTACCTATTTTCATAATTGACTATACTTACTTACATATTTTTATGTGTTCATATAATTCATAAAAAGATTCGCCTTGCTTTGTCTCACATCAAAGCCAACGTAAGATTTGTTTCATTTATGTATTGTTAAACATTTGTTTTCTTCTATCGATTTTTTTTAAGTTTCGCTAGCCACGCTCTGTTATAGTGTCACTAGAGTTGACTAGAGCCAAAAATAATCGAATGGAATTTTGAGCATTTATCAGTTCAATAGCACGAGCCAGAGGATGTGCTGGACATTAAGCCTCCCCCATACCCTTACCCCAAGCCCCGACCCACCTTATTAGGTCGTAACTGTCTCTCGTTACCTTTATCGCTAGCTTAGCCAGGAATAACGATTCCTGCTGGGGATTGTCATCAGAATCTGCCATTTAGCGAATAAACGCATGGTGTGCGCTAGTCTAGTCGCGTTTTTGTCCATCACTGTGGTTTAGGCCTTAGGAAATACTCGCCTAGCTTTGCAGGCGAGTTGGCGAGCGCAGTTTCTTATAATTATTCTCAGATGCTGCCAACTCTGATGGATTTTCTTAACTGATTTCTACAGCATCCACTGGATCGTATTATGGGATTGGGATTATAATATAATATTTAAAGCCTGTGTGTATACTTGTATAGGCCACGTTCAAAAATATCGTTCTTGAATTATTATAATCACATTTATATCTTTTAGAGTGGACTTTTAAATTAGTCTTTAAGACTAATGCTCATACATTCCGCCTTGCAGTCAGGCTCTTTATGCAGGATTGTGAATGAGACTGCAGTGTATGGCCGGCTCAAGTAACAGTTATTTGTATTTATAATGAGTATCTGAATATGAATATTCTTACAAGTTTGTCTTACAATTAAAATAACTTGTCTAGGATCTCGTTGTGTGCTGCTGGGGTGATAATACACCCGGCTGAATTGTGTGAAACTTTTTACAGATTATTTGTAAGATAAGTGATTTTAATGGACGTGACCTTTTTATTATTGCTTTGTGTGCCAACTAAATCCTTTCAAAAGCCAGTACATGTGAAGTACTTGGGACGAGTAAATGAAGACTGTTGGGGCCTTAATCTGGGCCTTATAGATAAATTTTAGGCGGAAGTTGTCTTGTCTTGTATACTGTCTTGATATACTTATCCATACCAAGGATACCAATGTTCTTTGATATTTTAAGAGAAGTAGGCCTGAAATTTAGATGTCGCTACAAAATGGGTCTTTTTGCGGTGAAAACAGATTCGTGTTTTTACAGGATTTAAATTGTAATTTAAAGAGTTTTATAGGTACTTAATGTAAATATTTACTTGGTTAGGTACATTCTGTGGTTTTATTGGTAAATGATATACAATGTTGTGATCTGTGCGATATGAATGTCAAATGCCGTTATGGTTGTTAAGATAACTTTCTAATTACAACAAGTAGGTATGGTACAAGTTTAGAAACAATTTTACAACACGTTTGGTTTAGTGGCTAGTAAACCCTAACAGGGACAAATTTTTAAGTATGTGTTAAATTTTACCTTTACACATGAGTCGTGGATGAAAAAGTAATCTATGTAGTACATGTATCAACTGTGCTATCCATAATACAATACAAACATTAGTTGCTTACTGCGGTACTAGATGGTGCTGTGTGGTGTGGAATGTGTGAAGATATTTTTTCTTTTTTTTAAATGTGCAATAATTTAGAAACAAATGAGATTAAGTGTGTACTTTATGCAGAGTAAGAAATGATGATATAAGTATGTGTAAATGTTAACATTTTGTTCTGGACTTTTCCAACTTATATTATTGTAAGTAGATAATAAATAATATAGTTTAATAAATAGCCAGTTCATTATTAAATACATTTTATTTTAGGTTCTTGGCTTCGTGATTATAGAAACAGGAACATCCTATACAAAACATGGACGCCATTTTTTGTGATATCACTTTGTGACATTCCTATTTGTTTTCTAATTCCAGTGTTATGCAGATGCTGATGGAAGATTTTGCAAGATTATATTTACAGATTAGATTACCTACTTTATGGAGTAGGGATAGTATTAATTCGATAATAGTTGGAAACAGTGATGTAGGAGACTATCGATATATTTTTTCTCTAAAGGATTACTTTTTTCTTGTCTGTGGTCGTAGTTATCTACATACTTACTTGATGTAGTACCTATATAGGTACGGCTATAGGTATAGGACGTTACAATTTAATAAATTTAATTCGACGCACTTTTATTGTTTTATTTTTTACCACACATTGTTTAAAAGGGCGTCTTTCACCAACTACAAGTAGTGTTGATTACTTACTTTTAGAAATAATTTAAAATTATGCACTCGGTGTACTGCATCCTTCGATAGGCGATTTTTTTTTATTATTTTCTGTATAATGTTTGGTACTTTTACCGTACAAACAAAGGTAGGTATATCAGCTCCATCATTCCCGGTGACTTTAAATGACGGTTAGATTACTTGACACTTTACTCAGAGATGGTGAAAGAGGCCCTAAGACTAATTTAGAGGCGAATTAATAATTTTTAGTTTTAAATCAAAACACAATATATGGGGTTTTTCAAGAATTTAATTGAGAATAGAATTTTTTTATTCTGTATGTTTAGGTTAAAAATATGGAGGGTAGTTAAAACAAAATGAACACGCATAATGTGTACCTACAGTCCTACACAATGTAAAGTCTACAAATATTATACAGTCAAGTATGGGAGTGGACCATAAATTGAAATTTCAGATAAATTTGAGTCAATAGAGTACATAAGTGTCTGTAATTAGATATTTTTTAAACAAAACATTTTTTAAATGTATGTTTATTATTCCAGAGGTCTCAAAAAAACTGTTTGGTCCCATGTCAGTTTCAAATCGTCACTTGTTTTTAGACTTTTTGTCTGCGTTTGTAGACTTTAATCTCAGAAACAGCTTATTTAACCGATTTGAAAGCAGTTTTTACTTATTACCTGTAAGTTGCGGGCACTAGCTAGTAAGAAATAAAAAGCGAGATGAGATGTTGGAGTCATTTATTAACTTTTCTTAGTGTTTAGAGCTATTCCCTCATCATCTTCTCCTTCTGGCGAGCCAACTTCTTCTTGGAGGGCTTCTTCTTGGCCGGGGCGTCGTCGGTGGGCGCCGCTCGTGCCACTTGGTCCTCTCTTTCGCTGAGGCACACCTCGATGTGGCAGGGGGACGACATGTACGGGTTGATGCGACCGTGGGCGCGGTACGTGCGTCTCCTCAGGCAGGGGGCGCGGTTCACCTAAAAAGAAACACAGCTTCTCAGTAACAGTTCAGTTTCTCTACTCCCTTCGTGTGTTTAAGACGCGGATCCACGTTCAATATTTTCGATGCGTTGTGTGTCTAAACGTGGATCCACATTCATACAAGTTGACTATTGAGAAGTAAATATTACTTCTCAATAGTGGCTTAATTTCTCTTGATAGTTATGTTTGTTCTCCTGTTGACATTGACAATTATCCCGTGATTCAAAGGGACTGAACTAATCACAGTGATGTAGGTACAAACCTCGAGTCGCGAACGAGTAAGCAATTGCCTTGCCCAATAAAAATAAAAATCAAGAATACAAAGAACCCGAGCAAGATGAGAAAACAATTACATAGCTTTTTTATTTTTATGTTAATTTAAAAGATTTTATTGACAAAAATTGGTAAGTATCTAGCATTAATTTATATTCAGAAAAGGCAAATATTTTGTCTTCAAATGCTGCTTTTTTATATATATTTTCATATTTCTGTAACAAGCTGAGGTTATTTATTTTAGATAAGCTATTTATTTCCTCTATTACTACGGTAAGATCAAAAGTTAGGCTGGGTTGCACCACCTTACCTTTGTTATGGTTAAAGTAAGATGGTGCAACCCAGCCTTAGTGGACTGGCAGCAACAAGTGGATATTTTTCCTATATGTACTATTTAATTTTTTATAATATAACCTAAATGGGTTATATTATAAAAAATTTCAAAAGCTAAAGGCTGGGTTTTATTTTCAAGAGGTAAAGGGGCTATCAATCTGAACCCTTGTATCTTTTATTATAGACTGAACAATAAATAAATAGAACTGAACCAAAAATCTATATTGTTTAATAAAAACAAAAACTTGCTTCCTGTGGTCTATCCTTCTTATGTACACTTAGATCTTTTAAACTACGCAACAGATTTGAATGCAGTTTCCACTCATTGGAAATGATGAAGGATTTTATAATATTTTCAAATCGGTCCTGTTGTTTCGGAGCCTATTCAATACAAACAAACAAATCTTTGCTCTTTATAATATTAGTAAAGATATAATTTTCAGGAAAAAAATGTGCGACGCCAGTGCGCTAGTCTACACTATTATAAAAAGAAAAAAAGATTTGTATGTTTGTAATGAATAAACTCAAAAACTACTAGACCGATATTCAAAATTCTTTCACCTATAGAAAGCTACGTTATCAGCGAGCAACAGGCTATATTTTATAAAGCTACGCGGACAAAGTCGCGTGCAACAGCTAGTAATATATAAATTGATGAATGTCAGTAGTCATAATGGCATATGACAAATCACCGTGGTGAAGTTAGCACATCTAATAGGCAAACATTAAGACATGTCCAAGTAATGGTGCTTGTATGGGATTGGTCAAAATGCAGATGGGGTGTGGATATGAGAATATTATTTAATTATAATAAAGCCACTAATTAGCTTGGCTAAAGTGTTGGCGAAATATAAAATACACAGCTAATATAAAATAGTAAAAATATTATTTTGTTACAATATGTAAACCATATAACTACTACTTTGTCCTGTTACAAATATATATGTGTATGTAATAGAATAATAGTTAAAAAATAATTCTCACTAATTGATTTCTATTACTTTATAATGTTTGCCCTTTAGAAAACAGAAAGTATCATCAAATAATGCAAACTGTCAAGCAAAAAAGGCAAATTATCATAAAAGTTGATAACTAAAGTATTAATAAACTCTGATCACTAAAGTTGATTAATTATTCAGTTAGACAGGTTTAACTCTAAGGGCCACTTTCACAATCTCTGAGTAAAGTGTCAAGTAGGCTAACCGCCATTTAAAGTCACCGGTAAGAAAGCATACAAGTTTCACCATCATCGAGTAGCATTACTCAAGGGTAATTTCAATGAAATTGACACAAGATACTCGTAACATTTACACGCCAATTAGAGTTACTTAAAAAGTAACTAATCAACACTTGTAGTTGGTGAAAGAGGCCCTTATATTTAATTATGAAGTGAAAAATTTTCACATGAAGATTATACACTAAACCATTTTCTAATTCTTTTTAAACCATTTGAAAATTGAACTTTTAATGTCCATAATATAGAATTATTAAAGAATTTTTTTGTATATTTTTCTAATAATTTTGATATTAATAGGGTCAACACTCGATTAAAACTAAAGATGCCGATTATGACAAAACTAAGGCTTACCTGAATATGATCAATCACTAGTCGATCAACATCTAAGCCTTTGTAATCGGCATTTGATTCAGCGTTCCTCAGCAACTGGAGGAGGAACTCTGCAGACTTCTTTGGCCACCTTCCTTGTGTGGTGCCAAACTGTTTGGCTTGAGCGCAACGCCCTACGCCTCCATTGAAGCGACGGAAGGGGATGCATTCCTTTTTGTCAACAACATTCTTTAAATAGCGGACAGCGCGGCGTAGAGGTAACTTTCTAATTGCCATCGCCGTTTCATATGTGTTCTGAAAAATTTATTTCCAATCAGTATGTTTTAAAGTTTAAATTCACTACATATTGACATAATATTCACAAATTTAGCATGTCTATAAACAAAAATCAATTGCCACATATATGACGGAGCATCACTTGAGAACGACACAACTAATTTTGTGATAATTGTCAGGACAAGATTTGTATGAAAGAAATTTTTTGATTTTTATATGAAAATACCATTTAAATTTCAGTTACATTCAGTTTACATGACAATAACTGTCAGCTATGCTAGTTTTTTTTTATATAAAATACGCACCTTTAGTAGGTATGCACAGAAAAAACTAATACAATCATATGGTTAAGATTAAGAGGATGTTTGCATGCTTCCGGTCAGCATGTAAAGCTTTGCTGCTTAATGCAGGGAGTTAGATTTTATCCAAATAAATGTTTTATTTTATGCACTTAATTGAAAATTTTGTTAAGTTTAACTAGACAAGTTAAGGTAAACAGTCCATGTGGAAATCATTTGTAAGTAAAATGTCCATCTAATAAGTACACATATTTTCAGACTTACCTTGAAATGAACACGGAGATTTGAGCCACGCGCTTTGCATGACTTAGCAGGATTATCGGGTTCTCGAGAATAACGACCCATTTTTATTCTGAAACACAGAGCGGCTTTGTTACAACTACAAACCGACCAGGTTATCTATCAAACTACTTTGTGAAAATTCATATTATTGTTGAAATAAACACACAATGAAACAAAAAAACACTGCAGCGATTAATACCGTGTTGATATTTAATTTAAAATTGAATATAAACTAAGATTATTTCAGATTAAAATAAACACGAAACCAACCTCTCGAGAGAATTTCACAAGAAAGGGCATAAACAAGAAAGACGAGATGAATTATTGACATTGAAGTTTGTTGTCAAACAGTGACAGTTTTATTTCAATGCTGCCATATACCTATAATAATAATGTGGCATAGATAACTGAGTGGTGAAATCTGTCATAGAACAGGACAGGGTACTATTAAAAAAATAGAAATAATAATATAATGGCTCTTTTAAACGACTACCGAAACTTGCAATCGTATTTTTTTTTTCATTAGTAAGTAATAATTTTGTTATCGATAAAACCGCTATATACTTATAATCGGCGCAAATCTTAATGGCGATTTTGGCCCTGTGGCCACGTGGTTTGGGGCTGTTTGTGAAGTATTGCGACGTTGGAATGAGCGAGACGCATAGATACCATTTGTACGAGAGAAAGCAGATGCGTCGTATTGCTCACCAAACGAAGAAAAGGGCACAGATATACTATTTCTTTGCACAGAGCCCATTATGATTTGCGATGTTTAGAACGGTAGCAATACTAAACCTATGTTTAATTGTTTATACCTATCACCATGCATGACTAATTGGTTTGTTTCCTTTTTTAGTAAACGTTTTTAATTATATTTTATTATATATATAATAGAATAGTCAGTCTTGAGTTGGGTTGGAGAAAAATTCTGCCAAGTGTAATTGCTTGAGAAAAAATTTCCAGGGTAGGTGCATTATCGAAGCTTGTGTGGTTGTTTGTTGTACGTGATTAAAGAAAATAATATATACGGATTACGACGAGAGAATATATTTACAATTACCATTACAATAGATTTACAAGAAAAAGAATTAATATGATACAATCGATATGACACCAATCAAAAAGCAAAAAATAATGTGTGACATTAAAAATAGTTTTTAACAATAATCATACAATGAGGTTTTATAATCTAGCCGCTACATCAGCCCCCCCGGAGACCTTTAGGTCGATAAACGTTTGGGAAACCTAACGCGACGACCCGATCTTGTTCTGCGTTCCGGAGTGGACTGTTGAGGCGAAACCACAGCACGTTCGCAAGAAGTTGTAGGTGCCAGACTGGGTTCCTCTAGTATATATGCCGGTTTTAACCGATCAACTGAAACATTATTCATTTTCCCTTTGATGTCAAGCTTAAAAAATTTTTCTGCGCGGTTTATTACGCGATAGGGTCCTGAAAATGTTGGCTGCAACGGTTTTCTAACAGAATCGTCTCTTACAAAAACGTGAGAAGCTGTTATTAAATCTTTATGCACGAAAACTTTTGACGTTCCGTGACGAACTGTTGTCGTAGGTCGCAGTTTTCGCATTTGTAATTGCAGTCGGGACAAGAAATCTGTACAGTCGATTGGATTTTTATTTGAGCTCTCAAAGAAATCTCCAGGTAAACGCAATTGTTCACCATACACCAGATCTGCGGTGGTAGCTGAAATGTCCTCTTTATAGGCCGTTCTTATACCTAAAAGAACAAAAGGTAAGGCTTCCACCCAATCTTCACTTTCGTGACACTTGATTGCTGCTTTCATTTGCCTGTGGAATCGTTCCACTAAGCCATTGGCCGCAGGATGATAAGCAGTTGTCATGAAATGTTCAGCTCCAATCATCTTCGCCAAACGTTGAAATGTGTCAGAAATAAATTGACGTCCTCTGTCCGTTGTGATTCGTTTTGGGCAACCAAATCTGGAAATCCATCCGAAAACAAATGCTTGAGTGATGGTCTCCGCTTTGATATCGGCGATTGGCATCACTTCAGGCCATCTCGTAAAACGATCTACTGCAGTCAAGCAGTACTGATAACCGCGACACTGCGGCAGGGGACCAACTATATCTATATGTACATGAGAAAAACGTTCGGATGGTGGAACAAATGTTTTTATCGGCGAATGTACATGTCTAGAAACTTTACAACGTTGGCACTGTAGACACGCTCTTGATCATTCACGACCGTCTTTATTTATTCCAGGCCAGACATATCGTTGAGTAAGTAGCTTCACTGTTGCCTTACCGCCAGGATGACTCAGTCTATGAAGCGAGTCAAATGCTTCTCGACGAAACTCAGGCGTAAGATACGGACGAGCAATTGAGCCGGACATGTCGCAGAATATTGCTGCCTCTTTGGGTAGACCAGGAATGACTACCTTTTTAAGTTGCAGTGACGACCCTGTCTTCAGCAATTGCTGTAGATCAGAATCGGTATCCTGTGAATTAGCTAATGCGGCGAAATCTATAATACTAATTGTATCAACTGGTCGAGATAACGCATCAGCAACAACATTGTCCTCCCCAGATATGTGTTTTATGTCCGTTGAAAATTGACCTATAAAATCTAGATAACGGAATTGACGAGGCGAGCATTTGTCTAATGGCTTTTGAAATGCAAAAATAATTGGCTTATGATCTGTATGAATTTCGAAAGGTTTAAGTTCTAACATGTGACGAAAATATTTAACACCTTCGTATATTGCCAACAACTCTCTATCATAAGGACTATATTTACACTGAGCTGCTGTTAGCTTTCTTGAAAAGAATCCTAACGGCTCCCATACACCATCTACACGCTGTTGGACAACTGCACCAATTGCTAAGTCTGACGCATCCGTAACCAGCGCGACTTTCGAGTTAGGATGTGGATGGGCAAGAAGTGTGGCTTCTGCTAGACTTGTTTTACAGATCAAAAATGCTCTATCTAAATTTTCATTCCAAACTATTTTTGTCGAGTTTTTTAAATTAGGACCTGATAACAAAGCATTTAGTGGTGCTTGCTTAAGTGCTGCTTGTGGTAGAAAACGTCGATAAAAGTTAATCATGCCCAAAAAACGACGAAGTTCTTTAATTGTCTTGGGGCGTTCGAAATTCTGTATGGCAGTTACCTTATCTGGTAGAGGCTTTGTGCCATTGCTAGAAATGTTGTGTCCGAGAAAAGTTACCTCGGCTTTTCCAAAATTACATTTTGCCGTATTGATTAAAACACCATGTTTCCGTAGACGTTCAAAAACTTGTCTCAGATGCATTTTGTGCTCAGTCTCGTTCACTGACGCTATCAAAATGTCATCTAAATATGGAAAACAGAATTCAAGTTCACAAAGAATTTCATCAATAAAACGTTGAAATGTCTGCGCAGCATTTTTAAAACCAAAACCCATAAAGTTAAATTGAAAAAGACCAAAAGGAGTCGTTATTGCTGTTTTCGGAATATCATCCGCAAACATTGGAATTTGGTTATATGCGCGTACTAAGTCCAGAGTACTAAATACTGTACAGCCATAGAGATTGTAGGAGAAATCTGCTAAGTGTCTGACTGGATATCGGTCTGGTATAGTACGAGCATTAAGAGCACGGTAATCACCGCATGGCCTCCAACCGTTGTTCTTTTTGGGAACCAAATGCAAAGGTGAGGACCATGAGCTGTCAGAACGACGCGCGATACCTGTATGTACAAGTTGTTCAAACTCACGCTTAGCAATCTTGAGACGTTCTGCGTCTAATCTCCTTGGGCGGCAGTACACCGGCGGACCAGGAGTAGTGCGAATGTAGTGAACCGTATTATGTTTCACCTTTGGTGCTGAAATATCACCAGCTGGGCGAGTAATCTCTGGGTACTCTTGTAGAATGTGATGAAAAGTAGATGTACCTGTAACTGTTTTAACATGGCACACAGAACAAGATTTTGCGGAAATACCGCTAATAGAAAGCGTTGTAATATTGTCAACCAAACGTTTATGCCTAATGTCTACCAATAACCCATAAAATTTTAAAAAATCTGCACCTAGTATAGGTTTTGTTACATCTGCTATAACAAATCGCCATGAAAAATCACGACGTAAGCCTAGGTCGAGCTTTAAAGAAATTGTACCATAAGTAAAAATTGTGGATCCGTTAGCGGCGCATAATACATATTTGTCCTTTTTAGGACGTGAACTACGCATAAAACTAACAGGGTAAACACATAAGTCTGAACCACTATCCACTAAAAACTTCACCTGGGTCCTTTTGTCGGTGACGAATAAACGGGCTGAAACATTTTGACAATCGCTGGCCGTCATCAACGACTGCCGTCGGCATTTCCCTCATTGAAACTGCACGGCGCGTGGCACTTACTTGCGCGCAAGCCAAACTTCCTGTGATACCAGCACATACCACCACGTTGGCTCCGATTACTGCTCCGAGAACGTGAACGGCGCCGGCCTGAGTAGCGCCCTCTACTTGAAACATGTGGCCGCGCTGTCATCTTTAATTCCGCAATCTCACACCTAAGACCTTCGACACATCGTCGGAGTTCGGTGATCTCGCTTGCGCTTGACGTTGTGGACACTTCGTGAATCTGCGGTTGTACTATATCTATCACTGTATCAGCGAGTTTAGCTAGGTCTTCTAAACAACTTTTAGACTGTGAGGCTATTATTAACTGGACGTGCGATGGTAGACGATTTGACCACAAAGATTTTATAAAATCATCAGGAACGTCTGGTCCAGCAAGGTTTAGCAAATGGCGCAGGAATTGTGAAGGTTTGCGATCGCCAATGTCTTCATTGCTAATGAGCTGTCGAACTCGCTGCTCATTGGACGACGATAAACGCGAAATTAGCTTATCTCTTACCTTATCGTATTTTCCCGTAGCGGGTGGGTTCTTTACGATGTCTTTGATTTCAGAGATAATTCTACAATCCAAATTTGCTATTACATGATTGTATTTTGTCGAATCTGTTGTAATACCAGCTAGAGCGAATTGACCTTCTAATTGAGCAAACCACAATGCCGGATCCTCTGGCCAAAACGGTGGTACTTTAATACTCACAGCATTTAAAATGTTCGGACCATTTTCTTGTTCCATCATTATATTTTTGTTCCGTGTCGTACTATGAAAAATTATTATATATTTAAATCTCGCCGGGGCCTCCAATTATATGTGGGGTGAAGAGGAATAACTCCACATATTTATATTTACATATTTATATTTATAACAATTATACATATTACACTATTAACATATTGACAAACGGTGAGTGGCGAGAAGCGAGAAAGCGCGTGCTTTCTTATGCCGAGTTGAACGCCAACTGACTACGACAGACTGATTTCCGTGCCTTCTTCTTTTAAATAAAGAATGACACGGAAACAGATGGAAATTCCAAATAGGTCTCATTTGAAGGAGGTCGCCACACTTGTATTTAATTAATAATAGTAAATCAAAAGCTCTATTTAATAAGAAAAGAAACGAGTTGAAAAGGATTTATATATATTTATTTTTTGTGCTGCTAACAAGTCACAATTTAATAATAATTCAGTACACAATCATTTACACCTTTGCAGATATTCTAATTCTAAATTCCTATAGAATTTACTTCTACATTTTACTTTGATATGTATTATAGTAATAGTACACAATAATTTTGAATTTATTTTAATAGAAACCTTAAAAAATAGCAATAGCTTGACTAAAAAGTCTAGACGTGGCACTTCTTTGTTTCTTTTTTAACAGTATTTTTAAAGATAACTTTAATGCTAATAATTATGTCGGTTATTTTAATAATATACAATACTTACAACTTGTAAATTATTTATGATTATATTATGATTATATCAATATAAAAATCAATACAATAATCAAAACAATATAAATATAATTGAAATAATAATATAATACAAGTAAAATTATAAAATGATAAATCTTAAATTAATTTTTAATAATATATTATTAAAAAAATATAATTTATGATATTGTGACTAATATTTTTAAGTGGTCCAATTCTATACTTTTTGGCCAAGCTAATTAGGCGATTGTTAATTATGTTAAGAAGAAAAGAATTCGTAACCAAAGACTATATAAGTATAATTGGGAGTTTAGATCAATGTTCGTAACATTATTATTATTTATGTAGCTTAAGCGGCAAGAATGAAATAAAAATAAAATTGATATAATTTTAAGTATAATAAAACAACTACATTTATTTATTTGAAATGTCATAACTTCATAACCAGACCTAAATAAATATAATATTTACACTAAACATATTTAAGCCTTTTTAAACGACTTTATACATCTTTCACTTATAACTAGTAGGGACTAGAAATAGGACTAGTTAAAAAGTACCTAAGTCCTAATATTATTACTTATAGAACTTTATTCATTGCGATTGCTTTGAGAATTTATTTTTCCATCTACTTGGATAACAAATAAACCAACTAGAATTCTTATTTTATAAATTAATTTTTATACAAAGGTATAATAATTATAATATAATCACTAATTTTCACATTAATCTACTACATATTTCCTTTTCGATAATAAGTAAATATAATACACACTTTATTGCTTCTTGCAAGATATTCAGCTTCGTTATTTAACTTGATTGAACTAAATCTCTTATTCTTATATCACATCAACTAATGTGGCGCTGGTGCTGTCGGTGGAAGTAATGGCAAGGGCGCCACACAAGCGGCACAGCCATCTCTTTCTGTAAAAAAAGTTTAATTTAAGTGGCAACCCTTCGTCAAGTCTCGAGCACTGACTGACCCTGATATAAGCGACTGGCTGTCCGAGGGCTGCCCCATACAAATTACGGATAATTTCGTGTACCATTTTGAAACGCCGCCGTACGAAAGTACGAAAAACTAATTTTGACGTTGACGTATTTTTATTCCATAGATAAGTATAATAGTGTCCGCGGACATCGCTAGAGGTCCATTGCTTACGGGTCAGTGGTCTCGAGCAACCGGAAGAGTTTTGATTTTAATTCAACAGATGGCACAACAGAACTTACACTTACTGAATTTACAACAAGTATGTACTAATTTACTACATTGGTTACCTACACTGTATTAGCACAATATTTTAAAGTAAGTAATTAAATGTAGTTATAATAATAATCAAGTTGCTCTTTAAAGGAAAAGTTGCTTTTAAACTCTTCTCACCTGAAACAAGTTTGAAAAAGGATTCATTGTTTGCACTAAGTACCTACCTACATACCTTTGACATACTTACCTACACAAAATTCGAGATTTAAATTTTTAAACACTTATTACACTTTTCAATTTGTAGGAAACCAATTTAGGAACCTAAGTAGTGAACTTAGTAATTACACTACACTAAATTTATTTCTAAGTCGAAGACATAGAATTGAAAATAAATAATTAAATTGGATCCCAACCTGAGGGCCTAAGTAGTGCAAGTTTTACTCTATCAAACGCATCGAAGGCGTAAATGTCAATTTGTATGGGACTGAAGCAGTACTACATATTTAACACATTAGCCAGTAGCCACCAGGTAGCGCTGCTTCATTCCCATACAAATTGACATTTACACGATCGATAGAGTAAAACTCGCACTAGGCCCTCTGTTCGAACTGCGATTACACATTCCGATTTCCTAAATTGGCTTCCCACACATTGAATAGTGTAATAACCGTCTTAAATTTACTGTTAGACATGTCGCCACGCCAGTCCGTTTCAATCTTATGGTTGGGGTGACAAGCAGGTGACGGCTTACTGATGGCACGGGTTTACCGTCGCCTGAGTACGTCAAGAGGGGTTGCAAGAGGCGCTGCCGACTATACATGAATTTCACCTTGATTGTAAATAACTTATTGGGAATTTAATTTGTAAAACTGTAATTTTCGTCATTTTTCCAAGAAAATTGAAGCAATAATTTACCAGGGTCATGTAAATAGCGTATAGGCGGTCGCAAGTCTGGCAACCGCCACGGCTCCATTCTCTCGTCATCATCTCTTTCCACTTTCGGCACCAGAGCATTCCAGCATTCTTCGGAGCGAGGCGGCGCGGTGCGGCACGGCCACGGACAAGACTGCCAACAATATTTCTTATAATCACATCTAGATACTATTTCAGTCTGGTCATACCTACGTATTTTTATATTGAGGAACAAGCTGACTGACCAATTGATGGTAAGTGGCCTATTAGATCAAGCAACGCCATATAGGTACAAGTGCTGCCAGTGAACTTTTTAATCTTAGTAGGATAAAGGATAAATGATAGGTACCTAATTAATGGTCGATTAAATGAAAGAAGATAATTATATGAAATGAATCCGGTCGATTGATATGTCTCTAGTGAGAACAACTACGAATAACATTTATCTTTATAGTAAGTTAGTATTTTTAGACAACAATATTAGTGACTTACAAATAAAATTTAAACTATAGCTGCAGTCTCAGGTATCATCATCATTATTCAAATTATTAAATAAGTACTTATAGAATGATAAAATTATTTACTTAAATAAGTATTAACTGTAACTTCACATTTACCCGGTTCATTCGTGTTTTGTTTCGATTGTCGTCACGAGAGCCCTTATCAAAGTTATGTTATCAGATCCGACACGCGCACTGACAATTATTTAAACTACTCACCCAAACGACGATATCAGTTAAATAATCACAACCCTAATGCAATTACTGCGATTTGCGATGATTCTCAAAGTTTTAGTCGTCTATATCTATCTAAACGATAATGATTTGTGTATAAATTTAAGCCAGAAAAATGATTATGTTTTAGTGATAACTTTTTATTTTCATTTTCATTTTTATTTAGACTAAATAATATGATTATGTATTATTATAATTTTTTAATTGGTATTTAAATTATTTGAAAATATTGGGTAATTTCAAGGACTTGTCTTGTCCTTTGCTGACTTGACAATTCATAACAATTATTTAGAAAAAGGTCTTCTTTCCCAGACTTTGAGAAACAGTGGCTTTGACGTTGCGAGCGTCACACGATTGTTGCAACACATACAAAGCTCATAGTAATTATTGTTGTTGATTTTAAAACCTAGTAATGGCTGATAAGCTACATTTCCATAATATTTTTATGGCTTTGGCGTAGGATAATAAGGGCAATCGATTTATTATAATCTATCAATCATAAATTATTTAATTTAAATAAAATGTTAAATATAATTATTTGTAATGTGTGCTCTTGTATCCTTTATTACTTGAAATATCCTAGGTATTCAGGTTTTTGCGTTTTAATTATAAACAATTTTTGTATTTGCGGAATTTCACGCATAGTGCATTTGTATCATTGGTTCCGTATTGTGTACGCACAGTACGCAGTACCATTCTGCGGTCACAAAATCAAAATCAAAATCAAAATATTTATTTATCAATTGGGGTTCTACAATAATGTCAGATTCATTTTATTATCCTACAAAATAAATAAAAAGTGTCAAAAGAACTTTAAGTAGTTGATTTTTTTAAACACACTTATATTTTACGTTATGAACTCCAAAACTACTGGACCGATTTTGAAAATATTTTTTATCTCTAGAAAGCTACATTATCAGCGAGTAACATAGGCTCATTTTTATATAAAGTTACGCGGGTGAAGTGGCGTGCAACAGCCAGTTTATTATATTACATTCATTTATTGAATGTAACAGTATGAACTATTTGTAAATATGCGTATATTTGTTACACTTGCGCCCATAGATAGCTTTAGTATTTAAATGTCACGCTGACATTTGGCATATTTTTTATTTACCTCATTTGGGATTTGACATTTTGGCCCGACGTTTTTATTGGCGCGAACGTGTGCCGAACAAATGTTTGTTATTTATACTTTTCTTGCAGTTATTGCATACGGGTACGAGGGTATTATTGTTCCTTTGTGTAATCCCCTTTACTGTCACTAACTGTGAATAAAACTGCTCTTTTGTTTAATGACATTATTATTATTATACATAATACATATAAAAGAAGTTTTGATTGATACGCTTTACTACTATTTTAAGTCACTTTTCGCTTCTGCTGGTCTGTATGGCCTCTAAGCCTCTAACTCCTCCTAAACCATGCAACAGATTTTGATACGGTTTTCATCATCAGTTAAATAATTTTTCACGAAAGTTTTATATAAAAAAATCAGAAAAACAGATTCATTGTACCTGCCTTATGCCTTATGATTATTATGATTCCATAATTATCCATTTCTATTTCCTAATTTAATGCCATTAATTACTCCAGGATGATGAATGAATTCCACAATGTGTGAAATGAGTGACTAGGTATGTACCTACTTACCTAAGTATAGGTACATAGTCGATAGTAACTATTATTTAATCTGTGACATAGTTTTATGTATAAAAGTCAAAGACTATATAAGTATAATTGGGAGTATAAAAGTATCTAGAATCTACTATAGGAGTTTTATTTTATTTTTGTGTATAAAATATAATGTAATAGCTAATTATCGAGATTTCTAACAGCAGTTCCTCTTTTGTAAGGAATGGAAGCAATCATAATTTCGGTCATTTAATTTATTCGATAACATCGCCTTTGTCACTAATGTTGCCTAAATAATTTGATTGTCTGTATTTGTTCAAACGCAGCGTTCTTGAATAATAAATAGACGATTGTGTTATGGTGTTTGTAATGGATTTTTCTTTTAATAAACAAATGGTATTGGTTCTATTGTTATGTTTAAAATGTATAAGTAATTCGTTTTATCGCGTTGTATGATTTAAATGAATTCGAGTACAAATTCAGTGTTTTTGTACGAACCAAAAATAGTCGGCTAGTAAGTATTTTATTACAGACGTAAATTAGTTACTGTTAGTAAATATCTGGTATTCCTTTACTAAAAATATTTTTATTTATTTACTAGCTGACCCGGCAAACGTTGTTTTGCGAAATTTTTTTTTTATGTGGGCCACGCTTATCACTTAGGGTATAAAAAAATAGTTTACGACCTATTCTCAGATCTACTGAATATACCTACCTACATAAAAAAAATCATAAAAATTGGTCAAGCTGTTTCGGAGGAGTTTGGTTACAAACACTGTGACACGAGAATTTTATATAATTACTAGCTGACCCGGCAAACGTTGTTTTGCCAAAAAATAAAAAAAAATTGGGGTGGACCACCCGTAACATTTAGGGGTATAAAAAATAGATGTTGACCGATTCTCAGACCTACCCGATAAGCACACAAAATTTCATTAAAATCGGTCCAGCCGTTTCGGAGGAGTTTGGCAACAAACACCGCGACACGAGAATTTTATATATTAGATAAATAGAAGATTATCTCTAATATACAATCTACAATATAATGATATTGACATATTTTCCAACAATTTGAATTCTTACAAAAAAAATTGGCGCATTACTTTTAAGAAATTAATTTTCACACTTATCGAATATACTCTTCTTTTTCTTTTTTTAATTTAATGTAAATATATAATTTTTATGATTCTTTAGGCCTATTTGTATATAATCTATAATATATATTTAAATTTATGGCTGTATGTAGGTAATCTAAATCTAAATAAATAAATAAATAATAATAAAAATTAAAATAAAAATTAAAAATTGGTAATAATAAATGTTTTGTAATTCTTTGACGATTGCACCGAGTTCGGTACCACGAAGCCAAATTGTTGTCGAGTCTCTCAAACCGTGTAATTACATCCCAACGTGGGGATTGAGGGAGTGGAGTCCTCGCCACCCGATATTCAATTGTTATTTCACACTTAGTAAACACAACTTAAATTGAAGCTCACGTTTAATTAAATGCAATAAGTAATTATAATTGTTTCTTCAATGTTTTTTGTATTAAATTTAACGATATTTTTAAATAGGTAGGTACTTGAGGTTTTAATTAAATATATTTTTTTTGCAAATTATATAGGTACATTTAAAGTCGCTGTCCTCCCGCTAACTTCTTCTAAACCAAACTTAATTATCACTATACACATAGTTACGAAATTTTATCAAAATTGGTTCAGTAGTTTAAGTCAAGAGTTCATCCCGGAGACACAACGTGACACGTAATTTTATATATTATATATAAAGATATTACGTGCTATATCTCTCTATATATAAAAATTTCGTGTCACATGTTTGACGCCAAAGAACTTCTAAACTACTGAACCGATTTTAATAAAACTTTGTAACTATGTGTTGTGTGATTTGGTCTAAATTAAAAGATAGGATAGTTTTTATTTTTTAAATGATAGATGACAGAGGGTTCAGGCTCTACGCATTATGTCACTTTTAAATCTAATATATAAAATTCTCATGTCGCAGTGTTTGTTGCCAAACTCCTCCGACACGGCTGGACCGATTTTGATGAAATTTTGTGTGCTTATCGGGTAGATCTGAGAATCGGCCAATATCTATTTTTCATACCCCTAAATGTTAAGGGTGGTCCACCCCAAAAAATTATTTTTCATTTTTTGGCAAAACGACGTTTTGCGGATTCAGCTAGTGTTCCATAAAATTCGTAGGTAGTGTTGTATAGTTGTAGTACATTGATGGTTCTACTAATTAAAAGATTAACTAGATGAAAATTTGTTAGGGCATCTGGCGCCATATCGTTAAACCGCGGAGGGTTTGAAACAAATAACGAAGCCATCAGCAACGTGACTGAGAAAGAACTAACCAACCGCACAGGCCAGTGATTTATAACGACATCAACTTGTACAATTGAATCGCTTGTTGCAATCTCGGCAAAGTACCTATTTGGGACGTGACTGGGGTACCTCTTCGCCCTTGTACAGCGCAAAGGTATTTATGTCGCGCCACCGACGTAACTCAACTTAATGTCCCTCAGATTTCTCTCTTCAATTCTTATTCTTTATACTTAAAAACATTTCAACTACCTACGTGTCGCGTTACGTGCGGTAGAACTTTGTTACTGGTCGTAAATACCTACTCGTATATTGTTTATTGTTTAGGATGTAATGATCGGCAAATCTGTAAAATTCTCACAAAAATTGTCAACTCAGTCTAAAAAAAAATAATTAAAAAAAGAAGAGTGTGCTTATGACCACACGACTGAAGTGAAACTTCTTTCGCTCCATCTGTATGTATATATATATATATGTGTGTACAATATATACATGTATACACATATACATATATTAATTTTCTACAAATATTTAAATTTATTTCATGTTTTCATTGGTAAATTAATATTTTTGCATAGATCTTCTATTTTTATTCATCATTTTCATTATTGGATACATAAGTAATTACTGTGGTTGATTGTAAAACCGAGACAATAGGCTTATGGTATGAGAAATAAGATACATAAATTTTCGAATTAAAATTAGACAGATATCTAGAAAAGTTTCACTTCAATAATTAAATTTTGAATACATATCTCAAAAAGCGCCATCTGCCGCATTAGTGTCGAACTACAACGAACGAATCACGAATCGAGTGAGAGAGAGAGAGTTGCTAGAGTAAATGGTAATAAGAAAGAGACAAGGAGTTTAACAGTTTTGTTAGCTCGACGAGTTAACTCTCATGACAATAGTGTCCCATAAAAAGTTTCACTTCAAAAATCTAATAAAAATAGCCTTTATTCACTGACATTATATACCTACACTTTTTAAATAATTTTAAATAGGTACTAAAATCGGCAATCTGTAAGTCAAGCTGTCACTTGACATAAGCGTCCTCCTGGCTCTTCCATATATCTCTATCCAGAGCATATCTATCCAGAGCTCTTCTCCAATCTTTGGGTAGATTGTCTAAGGGGGCGTCCTAATTGGCCACGATCGTACGATCCCGTCGTACGATGGTGATTTCGACGCATACTCAACACAAAATGGCGGTGGACCGCGAGGAGCAAGCCGAGTGAGTGCCTATTTTAGAGCTTGTCGATAATAATTGTAAAAAAAATACGAAAAACTAACTAAATCGTGGCTAATTAGGACAGTAGGTAGAGAATAGTGGGCACAATGTCCGAATTTTACATGGTAATGTCCGAATGGGATAAGATAAATCATTTCACTCTAAAATGTTTCTAAAAAGTTTCAAGAGACTAAATTTGTCCGATTGCCAGTTTAAAACTAAAATTAAAAAGATCCTGTATTCTAAGGCATATTACAAGGTAAATGATTATTTAGAGGATAATGACGCCTGGTCTACGGTTGCTCCAACTCAGCATAATGCATAAGAATAATATACATATGTATATACGTACTTTATTTATAATTAATATAATGTAGATAATATTTGTTTATGTAAAAAAGAAAAGATAAAAGATGCGATTCCTGTGGAGTTTCTTTGGGCGTTCTTCTCCACAGAGGAATGCACACTTTGGTAGTGAACGTACCACCACTCTTTGACGTCGAAAAGAGATTTTGTTAATTAATCCTATTTCGAATAAAATATTTTTGAATTTTGAATTTTGAATTTTGAAAGGACCGTGCGCCACAGGACCTTATGGAGTCGTAGATTATTACATCATACTATTTGGGCAAATCGTTGGATTTTGCTCCAAAAATGTCTACTAGAAATACTTAGGTAACATCCAGCTGAATGTCCTATGGACAGTTTGTGGGAATAAAGGATATAAAAAAAAAAAAAACACTAAAATGAAGTAACACCAAATTTCTAAAACAAGACCGTAACTTCCAAAGATATTTTGTAAATTATTTTAATTAACGAAAACAAAATGTTTTCATACAAAAAAAACCTTTTTTTGAAGTGAAACTTTTATGGGACACTATTGTCATGAGAGTTAACTCGTCGAGCTAACAAAACTGTTAAACTCCTAGCTAACAAAACTGTTAAACTCCTTGTCTCTTTCTTATTACCATTTACTCTAGCAACTCTCTCTCTCTCACTCGATTCGTGATTCGTACGTTGTAGTTCGACACTAATGCGGCAGATGGCGCTTTTTGAGATATGTATTCAAAATTTAATTATTGAAGTGAAACTTTTTATGGGACACTAGCGTTTTGTCATGAGAGTTAACTCGTCGAGCTAACAAAACTGTTAAACTCCTTGTCTCTTTCTTATTACCATTTACTCTAGCAACTCTCTCTCTCTCACTCGTTAGACAGAATATTTGATTGTTTGTTTACAAATTGATAAATTTAAAAATTTCATCCCCGTACAAAGCATTAATAATTGCATGAATTGCATGAATTTTTCAATGAATTGCATCGTTATCTTGTCTCACAATACATAACTGCAGAATACATACACATTGCATCCGACCTTTACTTAACTTGATCTTTGACAGGATTTGTTCTAGTTCAATTCCAATACGGCAGAGGGCGCTTTAAAAATAAATAAATAAATAATCGATAACCTTTGACACGATTCGTTGTAGTTCGACACTAATGCGGCAGATGGCGCTTTTTGAGATATGTATTCAAAATTTAATTATTTTTTTTGTCAAATGTTGATGCTTATACTTCTTATATACTCAACTAATTAATATTCCATTTTATCTTTTTTGAAGTGAAACTTTTTATGGGACACTAGCGTTTTGTCATGAAATATTTGAATCTGTGATTCATTAACATAAGTCATATTAATTGAAGTGAAACTTTTTATGGGACACTATTGTCATGAGAGTTAACTCGTCGAGCTAACAAAACTGTTAAACTCCTTGTCTCTTTCTTATTACCATTTACTCTAGCAGAGTGAGAGAGGCGGAAAAAATGTGTTCCAGTCCATGTTCCAAGTTTGAAGTTCCAAACAAAGAAAATTGTTGATGTTGACTGACAGTGACACTGTTGACATTGACAGTCTGTGTCGGATAAATTGGATAAATACAGAACAACTAATTAATATTATGGAATAAAATGAGTACTACACAGACATAGTTCATTCTCTATATGCTACGGCTACCCTGTAGCTTTAGTTATTATTCTGAGCCTCAAGCCTGTAGTACTTTTTTTATAGTTATAGAAATGATTTTAAGACAAAATATAAATAAGTGAAATTTTATAAAATAATTAATAAGATCCTTGCCAAACAAAGATTTTTTTCAATTCACGCTAACCGCCAACCCTCAGAATAATAATTAGTTATTATTCTGAGCGCCAACCCAACATTACAGATGGAAATATGTAAAAATTGTCAATGAAGATACAAAAAAATGTATGCGTCAGTCCAAAACTAACAGCGTCAAAAGTGAAACTTTTTATGTAATTCAAAAACTGTCAATGAGTGTACAAAAAAATACATTGCAGCAAAGAAAAATTGACTGGAAATTATAATAAAAATGATTTATAATAAAAATCAAGAAAAATCTACAGACTATCCCGAATTAATTACTACGGAAGTTTCACTCGTACGTACTATTATTTACATATACATAAAACTATATACATATACGTACAAGTGAAACTTCCGTACGTACAAGTGATATTACAATTTTACTAAAAAAAAAACGTATGTGATTAATTACTTAATTGATTTCTTTCGGAAAGTTATTTCAAAGAACTTTAATTACTATTGCGAGCTTTAAGTCATCTGTGATACGCTGGTCTATTTAAAAATAAGTGTAATCTAAATATATTAACCAATGTTCCAAATGCGATGCGAGTAAGTACTCTATGCTAGACAGAGTAAATCTGTCTGTTTCTCGGTCTGTGTGTGCTTAAGTTTTGGACCGTTTTTCTAGACTGATAGCCTTAAGCCAACCTTAAATTAACAGATGTCTCTGACGCGCGATATTTTTATATTTATCCTTACTAAACAATGTCACAAAGTTACGCAGGCAAAGTCGCGGGCAGCAGCTAGTGTGCTATAAATAAAAGAAGTAAATAACGCAAAGGCCAAAAGCGATACCGATCGTACCGATCAAACCTTTGTGTATGATCTTAACGAACACGAAACGAGGCAAAATCCCCAATTAATTGGCACATTGCGGTGCGATCGGCATTAAATTAAACATTTTCTCTTATTTAAAACCGAAATGAAGTCCATTTGAATTCGGAACGCCAGTAATTACAGAGTTTACGACGTGCCAAAGCGACGGCCTCCATCTTGGAAAATGGCGGCGCTCTCCCGGGGCCGGGGGCGCGCTACACGAACGTGGACAGAACTTAAATTGTGTTATTTAGAACTGATTTAAATTAATCAATGCATTCATTACAAAAGTTTATGCCGTTTAAACTCTGCGTTTTGAATCTGGAGTTATTTTCATGTTGGAACTCGACAGACGGGTTGACGGACCACTTGATAGTAACCAGGTGACTACCGTCGCCTATAGGTAGGTCTAGGTACACGTGCTAATATCTTACGGAGATTTTTTTTAATTAGAGATGTGTTTGCTCTTGGCCAACAACCAGCTGTGTAGATAGGATGAGGCATATAATGGAGCGAGCTCACCCAGAAGATGCCTTTTCAATCGAACTTTGAAAAGATTTGGGTTATATGAGCTCGAAAATAAAGACGCCAGCCTTTCAAATCTTGGCAGTACGCATTATAAAGGATATATTTTAAGTTAAGAAATATCAAGAAATTCTTATTTTAAAAAATATCAAGCTTTCTTTGCGAAAGCTTCCTTGTTACGACTGCAAAAATCAAAAATAACTACAAAATCAAGGATAATTTGAACTCACAAATGGATTAAGAAGTTTAGTGTATTAATTAAAAAAAAATTAACTCTTTATAACGTAAAATTTCATATGGGTTTATGAAGTTTTAGTAGGTATTATAAATGGTTGTTATACAGGAGCCCAAGTTGTATAAAGAAGTATATAATATTATAAGACGAGGTTATATAAAAGGTGCTTATTTAAAAGAAAGTTCTATATTACAATTTCATTCAAAGTTCTTTAAAATATCTACCTTAGCCCCCAATAAAGCAGAAAAAGGAAAACCTAATCGCCCCGATTACTGAGCTACACAAGCCACGGTGATTGGAAAAATTTTCCTCTTTCCAACTTTTTAAATTGGTTCCAAGTTTGCTCCGTTTGCTTCGAATACTGCGATTGTACCAAGTAGATAATGCGATTGACTCAGTACTTAGATTTCGTATAAATTGCATCTTTGAGAAACGCTTACGTCAGCCGTAAAGGGTTTTATATGGAAACGTTCTGGATGGAGTTTTTAAAATATCCCATAATTTATAGTTTACCAGATACATTGTAAAAATTGTGACTTATTTAATGTTAAGTTTTAAGAAATAAATTCTTTAAAAACCTAAAAGAAATCAATTCTTTCAAAGTTTAAAAGATGTACATGGCTGATGAGAAGTAACTCTGAGCTATCAGTGGACATCTATGGCATTCAACTTTGGGCGGTTGCGAGAAAAATCAACATACTCTGCCTTAAGGACAATGGTGACTGTCCGTTGGTACACTCATCATAATTATCAATTCAGCCGTTAGACGTCCATTGCTGGACATAGGCATCCCATAATTTTCTAATAAGAACAGTCAGAAGCAGCCTGGATACGTTGGATACAGTCGACCTACAGCCTTTATTAGATCGTCTATCCACCTTGACAGACATTAGGAACGACGAAATTCGCGCGTATCTACATCTACATGCTCTCATCAACTCGGAGATAATCCGATATAAAAAGTTGTAAAAAGAGTTTTTAAAATATCCCATAATTTATAGTTTACCAGATACCTACATTGTAAAAATTGTGACTTATTTAATGTTAAGTTTTAAGAAATAAATTCTTTAAAAACCTAAAAGAAATCAATTCTTTCAAAGTTTAAAAGATGTACATGGCTGATGAGAAGTAACTCTGAGCTATCAGTGGACATCTATGGCATTCAACTTTGGGCGGTTGCGAGAAAAATCAACATACTCTGCCTTAAGGACAATGGTGACTGTCCGTTGGTACACTCATCATAATTATCAATTCAGCCGTTAGACGTCCATTGCTGGACATAGGCATCCCATAATTTTCTAATAAGAACAGTCAGAAGCAGCCTGGATACGTTGGATACAGTCGACCTACAGCCTTTATTAGATCGTCTATCCACCTTGACAGACATTAGGAACGACGAAATTCGCGCGTATCTACATCTACATGCTCTCATCAACTCGGAGATAATCCGATATAAAAAGTTGTAAAAAGAGTTTTTAAAATATCCCATAATTTATAGTTTACCAGATACCTACATTGTAAAAATTGTGACTTATTTAATGTTAAGTTTTAAGAAATAAATTCTTTAAAAACCTAAAAGAAATCAATTCTTTCAAAGTTTAAAAGATGTACATGGCTGATGAGAAGTAACTCTGAGCTATCAGTGGACATCTATGGCATTCAACTTTGGGCGGTTGCGAGAAAAATCAACATACTCTGCCTTAAGGACAATGGTGACTGTCCGTTGGTACACTCATCATAATTATCAATTCAGCCGTTAGACGTCCATTGCTGGACATAGGCATCCCATAATTTTCTAATAAGAACAGTCAGAAGCAGCCTGGATACGTTGGATACAGTCGACCTACAGCCTTTATTAGATCGTCTATCCACCTTGACAGACATTAGGAACGACGAAATTCGCGCGTATCTACATCTACATGCTCTCATCAACTCGGAGATAATCCGATATAAAAAGTTGTAAAAAGACCTATTAATATTATTAGGTCTTACCAACAACGTTGTTGCTGCAGAACTAATCATGCTGAAGCGACGCTATAGGAGAATCAAGGCGAAAAATTTTTCCCTTAAAAGTTAAAATTCTAATATTCCCGGAACCCGCCTAATTATGGTCTGGCTACCGATCGTGGATAATATTTAAAAAAAAAAATCTCACCAAATTTCTCTGTTGATCTTCTTCAGTAGTTTCGACGTCAACGCTCTCATCGCTGTCGCGATCGCTTTTGGAGGAGCGGGTGGGCGAGGAGCGGTGCGGGGAAAGAAGCGGAGAGCGAGACGACGAGCGGGGAGATAAACGCTTCTGTCCAGGCGAAGATGTCGCTACCGGTGACCTGTTATTTGACATTGACATTAAATAATCAAATATTAAGTATTGTCAAATCTGAACAGAGGTAAGGAGGACCGACTGATGGCCCAGTGCGAGTTTTACTCTATCAAACGCGTAAATGTCAATTTGTATGGGAATGAAGCAGCGCTACCTTGGTGGCACTGCTTCAGTCCCATACAAATTGACGTTTACGCGTTCGATGAGTTTGATAGAATACAACTCGCACTAGGCCCCTCTGTATTAAATGAGAAAGTCGGCCATCATAGGAGGCGCTGTATTCCATGGGCTATTTATAAACCAGGAATACCTTAACATCTTAACATATTTGGATGAAACTTCACACATCCAAATAAGTTATTGTCTGTATTAGAAATCTAATATTTTTTATCCTCGTGGCATGTTCACGTGAGAAAATATTGGCTTCATTAATAAATGAAGTGTGCAGAGCAAGGAACAATTAACTATTTAAGATAGTTATAGCTATGTAGATAAGTGAGATAAGTAACACCAAAGAAAAAGAACGAAAGCTAATACTTATATAATAAAAAGCCATTCAATATTCGTTAGGTACCTTACCTCGTTGGTGACCGCGTTGGCGACATGACTGGGGAAATCTGTGGCGATTCAGTTCGACGTACGGGACGAAAGGCTCGGGGCTCTTCTATTGTGCTCACTCCGCTCAAAGCTGTTAACGCACCTACGTTTCAAATTAAGAATTCAGATAAAAGAAAATATATTTGTTGTTTTATTACTTATTTTTATTATTAATTTATTTCATATCATCTACAGTTACACCTTTCAGTGACCGGCAGTGAATTTAATTTAATTTTTTATAACTAGGTTTAAATTAGCAAATTTTATTATATACGAACAAATCTTACCTGGAGTCCATAAAGTTGGTTTCAGCCAAGGTATTGCGTATGGTAGTGGCAATCTTGCACCCCAAACGTAATCAGCCAGTCTTGGAACTGGAGCGTGGGCTGTTGGCGGACTCGTGACAGTTCGCTTCGCTTCGCCTCCGTCGGTCTCCGGCCTGCGCATAGGGATTCTTCTAAAGCAGAATTTAAGGCTGAACTTTATAAATAGACACTTAAAAATTTACGTCCGCTACACAGTCTCTATTGTACTAAGTATATGCACTATAGGATACATCTGCTTGGTGTATCCTATAGTAGATAAACACCAACCAATAGCACCTATTCGAGCGCATGACGCAATATACTTGGCGTGTGATGGATGTCAAGTCGCCTATAAGATTCTAATTTCGTAATTTCGTTCTCATTTGCTTATATTTGATCTTTATTAAAACGTAAATACCTAGATTATGTGGTCATTTGAATTATTATCGCATTGTAATTAATTGAAAATATTCCCAGGAGGTCTACACGACACCAAACCACAGAATAGATAATAGTTGGTCAAACTACATACAATCGTGCTAAGTGGTTATGTTATTATAATGGAATATATATAGATATATACCCTAGTCTATATATACCGAGTCTATATACTGGATCAAACTTTTCGGTCAGTTATAATAGACGATATGGTTTAACCGTGCAAACAGACACTATGCAAGATTTTTTCTCTCACCGAGCGGCAGACAGCATCCTCTTTCTGGTACCTCCGTTGAACATGGCCTTCACGTCTTCCCAAGCGTGCACCACCTCATCTGGCGGACTACCGCTCAGCTTCATGTGTCGTCTCCAAGAGTTGAAGTTAGCCGCGTCCGGCTGTATATATTTGTCACCGGGACCGACGCGGTGCGAGTGAAAAATGAACTTGTTCGGTGAGAAGAATAAGCCGCAGAAGGCGCATTTGATGCATTTTGCTCTTGAAGAGTTGTACCTGTGTGTTAATTATAATAACAATTATTGCCAGTCAGTCCTTAAATAAAGAATTTGTTAAATAGTACCTACTGAAACTCGTTTGCACTGATTGACCACTAAGTCAGACCACTAGAAATATAACCAAATATGATGTGATGAAATTATATAAGTAAAATGAGAAATTTTGACGATGGATGTATTCATGCTTTCTATTGCTTACTCTACTGTGTTACTTTCACGTTAAAACTACTGAAATTATATTAATGAAAATGTTTAAAAATATAATTCTTTATCCTATCCAAATTAATATTATAAACGCGAAAGTGATTTAATTCCTGGTCCAATCATCATGAAACTTTGCATACATGTTGTCAGGGATACAGAAAAGAACCGTTCAACAAGCATGGAGTATTATAATACTAACTTTTAAAAATAACATAAGGTCTTCTTTTAGCAAAATATCCTATCTACGTCGCATAGTCATAAAAATACGCATTAAATACTTATAAAACAATGTTGTTTAATAACATATTGTTTAACAAATACCTACTGGTAATATATGTTTTACGAATAGGAAACCTTCGCCTAAAAACCAAGTCAACTGTGAAAGTTGAATACTGTATCGATGCATTAATTGCAATGATAAAAATTTTCTTATTTGTTTAAAATATTTTTCATTAGTCCATGTCTAGTAATGTCCAGTAATTGACGTCTTATGGTCGATATGATGATTTGTCATGAGCTACCTGGCTGGTAAAAACGCGCCACGACATCCCCAAGCACATTCATGATGGACTGCAAACGCAAAATCGTCCGGCAATCTTGGTGGCGCGTTGTCTCCAAGGAAAGACTTGCACAGGCGCTCCGCTTCTCTCCTTGTTATCATACCTGTATACATTTGAAACACATGTAGCTATTGGTCGCTTTTATAATTTCGCACGGCACGGCACGGTAATACCGTGGGAGTCTCAACTATTTTGGTGGCCGTCGACGCCGTGGCGTGGATGATAAATTAAAAGCATCTGCATACAATTACATACATTTTGCTTTCCTATCTTACCGTGACGGTAAAAACGTGCCGTGCCGTGCCGTGCTACGGCAAATTATAAAAGCGACCATTGTGTTAGTATCAAGTAACAACTACAATAATAAACAGGACTGACCGTCTGCTGCAGTAATCATCCCTTACAGAAGACCATCGCGAAATAACAGAGAAAGAGAAAGAGATGCCCGAACCAAATCATTATCTTATCCTATCAATATTGGCAACGCTTCTGCAACTACTATGGCGTTGCATGTATGAGGAATAGGCGACGGACGATAAACACCTACCATCAAGAAGTGGACTGTCAGGCTGCATGCTACCCTTAATAATATTAAAAAAAAAACACAAGTTAAATAAATCCTGTATTTATTTATTTTTTTACTATAACATAGGGAGAATGAAAAAGCAATAATAAGCACACGTGTAGGTAACTCTTCTATTAGAAGTCCAGCATGTAGCTACAAATTTTCATGTTCTTAGCAAAGGCTTGCATCTTCTTCTGTTGCTTTTCCAGTAGGTGACATTTGCCTACTTACCATCAAGTGGATAGTTAACCTACCGAAAACTTAGCACTTAACCTTAAGTTAGTTAAGTCGGTTAAGTTAACCTTAACTTAACCTTAAAGTTAACTTTAACTTAACCGATTCATGGGACTTTTCAGAGGTTCTTTGGGGAGTTAAGAGGTACGTGTATACAAATATTCCGCTTGGTTGGAGTTTTTCCGAAGTCATGCCCATTTTTCGTCTGAAGTTACTGGATTATTAGGTAATAATTTTAAAAAAATGAATGCTATTTACCACATCGTCTCGAAGACACTGGCATAGCACCGGCCCTCCTCAGTATTTCCAACTGGACTGGAGTACATTGCACACAAGTAATACCCAGAGCAACTCGACGGTTGTGTATCTCGTTATACGAGAATTGTTTCAGAAGAGTATTCGATATCTGTGCCAAACATAGTCTCTCGTTGCCTTCTATAACGAGAGAAACAATCGGAACTCCGTATAGCAGGACAGTGCTGACCTAGATTGGAATTAAGATTCAAGATTAAAGATTTTCTCAGAAAACTTAGTAAGTAAGATATTGACGTAGTCATCCAACTCACCTGATTAGGTTTACTATTCAATTGTAGAGATTTGTGTTCCGAACGTGACTTCAAAGAATCTCTCGATGATATCGCCAAATTTGTTGCCTCCATCCTAAAACAATAAACGCATTCTATATCTATCTCTATACTTTCTCTATATATAAAAATTTCGTCACATGTTTGAGGGCAATGAACTCCTAAACTACTGAACCGATTTTGATAAAACTTTGTAACTATGTGTAATTTGGTCCAACTAAAAAAATAATTTTAATTTGAACCCGGGCAAAGCCGGGGCCGTGTAGCTAGTAATTTTATATATTTAATTTTAACTTTGTAATATATTTTTTCTTTTTGTATTTAGTTTCTGCTTTAACTCTTTTAGGTTAATGTAATATCTATCTGTGGACACGCTTGTGGAATATTTTTTGTCTTATTATATATTTTAGTTTTCGTTTCTGTCTGTGTTCCAAAAATCAATAAAATAAAATAAATACACACATGTTATAAAATAAGGTTGCTGTTCGCTTCTGTCTCCTCAGCTAACTTTTAAACCACCCAATGGATTTTGATACGATTTTAAGAACGATAAACGATATATATAATTTGTAGAGAAATTTGCATACTAGCGAAGTCTGAGGTGATTCTTGGAATGAAAAAGAATTTGTCTCTTTTAGACAGGAATTATACTTTTGTTTAAAAAATCGAATCAATTCATGTACTAGCATAATATAATTTCTTTATATTTTTATTAATTTTTAAAGCAAGCGAAGCCACAGTAGGCCTAAGTAGGCACAGCAAAAACAATTATGCTCATAAAACAAATTTGTAATATAAAAAAAATGAATGATTCAAATGTAGCGTATAATAAATTCTCATTCGACTATATTTTTGGGGAAATGCAATAAACGATCGCACAAATTATTGGATTCGAACAAAGAAACGCATTACAATAAAATGAGTTAATTTTCTCTTGCCGGTCAATAAAGCGGCACGCTGCGAAAGAGCACATACATGAAAGAGCAAATTGGAACAAAACTGTTCATTTCGTTCACAAATAGGCAGTTTGCGTGTGAATTTAGTGTATCGAATATCAATTGCTTCTGTTGAGCGTTTGGGGGAGCCGAAACTCGTGGAGACTCACTTTTTACCGAGGGCTGACACAAAGGTACAAAGAACAATTATTGGATTGATTTTTTTTAAGTTTGCTTTGCGTGAAACTTGTAATAAATATTTTTATTATTATTATTGTGGTTGCGTAGTGTCGGACGTGATTGTATAAATTAAAAGAACGGATTGCGACGATTGAAAATATATTTATTTACAAAGGAAAATTTTATAAGATACAATGACAAGCAAAATATGACCTTCATATGACATATAAAAAACATTTAAAAAAAAACGAAAAAGTATAATGCAATAAGTATTTACAACAAAGGTTGTATACAACAAGTCCCTACATGAGCCCTCCCGGAGACCTTTAGGTCGATAAATTATTAAATATTAAATACTAGCTGTTGCCCGCGACTTCGCCCGCGTAGCTTTGTAAATTATATACTAAAACCTTTCTCGAGAACCACTCTATCCATTAGTGAAAACCGCATTAAAATCCTCATTAGTTTTAAAGATCTAAGCATACATAGGGACAGACAGACAGACAGACAGACAAAGATTAGGGTTTGGGTTATATGAGATCGAAAACACACAGTTTTTTTTTTATTAAAAAAAATGTGTTATAGGCGACGGTAGCCACCTACTACCATCAATTTAGTGTGTGTGTCTTAACTTTTTTTTTAAGAATCTTAGCAGGTGAAATAAGTAAGTTCTATAATTTTCTAATACTGTATAGTAAGCTTACTTTAAGCACATTTCAAATTGATTTCATTAAGTTTTTCTTGAGAAATAAAAAATAAATAAATATAAAGCAAATAAATTAAGAGTAAATTCATTATAAGCAAATAAATCAGTTAAAGAAAAATCAGAGTAAATTTCATTTATAAATAAATTTTCTCGAATAACACTTGAACAATAAATCTTTACCCACTCGATTCAACAAAGGAATCACTTGTTTGAAAATTGTAACACCATTTAAATTGAACAAAACAAGTCGAAACACTTCGATAAATCACTTTAAATAGGCAGCCCTAATGTCAAAAATCAACATAGGGTTGGCAACGTTGACATACTGAACGGGTCATTATGGGGCGTGATTAGTCAATTTGTGTCACCCCTGCTCAGCTCAGTGCAAGTGCTCCGAACGGACGCGGCGGCCGCCCGCCAAAATAATTGATTAACTTAAACGACATCACATTAAAGTAATGATTGCATATGTTACATTTTTTTTTCTCGATGCGGTGATGATTTTTTTCGTGTATCGTTTGTTATTATAATAAACCAAATTCACAGACATAGATAAATTTGAAATTACAATAAACTAATGGTTCTTAGAACGTTAGTATTTAGATGTTTAAAGTTGAAAATATGTATAAGGGCCTCTTTCACCATCTGTCAAGTAGGCTAACCGTCATTTAAAGTCACCTGTCAGCGGGAATAATTTAGCTGATATACTTACCTTTGTTTGTACGGTAAAAGTCCCAAACATAAAAAAGAAAATAATAAAAAAAAACCGCCTATCGAAGGATGCACTAAACCGAGTGCATAATTTAATAAAACATAAAATTATTTCTAAAAGTTCAGTTACAAACAACAAGTAAACTAATCAACACTTTACTTGTTTGTAAAAGATTATTGTCAAAAATTAATGTTCGCTTTTTGTTTTTTTTTTTAATATAATATCTACCCAAGTATATAAAATATTTTTCTCTATCTATACAAAGTTGATAAGTTGATAAATATAAAAGAGACGGCTTATGTTGGTATTACTTTATGTTGGTAACATAAAGTACAAATATTACACTTTTAATTAAACAGTACATTTGGTTACCACAAAATAAAAAGTACCCACCTACTTAGTTGTTTTCTCAAAATAACAATTCCCAAAAATGAAAAAAAAAATCGATGTATTTTTTTTTTTTCAAAAATGAAAAAAAAAATGTATTGTGTATTTGTGTATCAAAAATGAAAAAAAAAATCGACTTTTTCCTAATACACTGATACCATAAAATAAGAAGTTTCTACCTAGTTGTTTTCTCAAAATAACAATTCCCAAAAATGAAAAAAAAAAATCGATGTATAAATACTTTTTCCTAATACACCGATGCCATAAAATAAGAAGTTTCTACCTAGTTGTTTTCTCAAAATAACAATTCCCAAAAATGAAAAAAAAAATCGATGTATAAATACTTTTTTCTAATACACCGATACCATAAAATAAGAAGTTTCTACCTAGTTGTTTTCTCAAAATAACAATTCCCAAAAACAAAAAAAAATCTATGTATAAAAACTTTTTCGTTACAAACGTTATATAGCCGAAGAAAGCCGAAAGTAATAAATATTTTCCGGTCCAAATGCTAATAATTGGATGCTCCGCCAACAATAGATATTAATAAAATTCACTTGTAATTATGAATCCGTTATGAGGGCCATATGGTGTTGATATCATGTGATGTATGGGACGAATCCCAACAGGGATGATAGCTAGAGGCACATGTGCGACCCTTGTATCGGAACTAATCGTTTTTCAAGGGTATCTGTCCTATTTTTGTACGGTACTTGGACTCGTGAATTTGTGCAAATTTGTTAAATCTGTTCTGGTTGCAAAGGTGAGAGAAATACTAAACAAAAATTTTTGCAATAAATAAAAATATTAAAAAAATACTTAAAAAAAGTACACAATGGTTGTTGGTAAAAATTTAAAATAAATATCTAGGTAAAGTATGTATATTAAATCAATATTTCAATACACACCTAAACTTGCCACTTTTTATCTGTATGAAGGCGTTTTCGGTAAAAAGCTCTAGGTAGAGAAAAAACTTTCTGTTTCTATTTTTAAAAAGATAAAACTCGGATATTAAATCTATACAAATACAGATATTATAAAGAGAGAAGATTTGTATATTTGTAATGAATAAACTCAAAAGTTACTGAATGGGAAAATTAAATATTTAAGTATTTATTACATTTCTAGATCTCAAATACTATGTTAATTATACTGATATTTAACATAGTAGGTATAAAATCTTCCATGTTCTCTGTCTGTCTGTATGTATATGGATTGTGGGCGCAAACCTCGAAAAGTCACAAACGGATTTAATTCCTAATTGTGTCTAATTCATGAATATTTTATATTTACTAAGTTATTACGGTTTTTGTCAATGAATACGGGTGCTTCACACGCAAATCGCAGCAAAGCGTGGGTTAAGCTAGTTTCATTATATTGTATAGGTGCCTAACAAAGTAGTAAATAAAATATGAATTGAATTGAAATTTCATAAGGCTAACTGACCTAAATATTTTGCTATAAAATTGATTCGCCTCCCGTACCGAGCAATATAAATCTGTGACAAAGCAAATCCCACCACAACGTATCCTATTGGCAACATGTTGTGCATTTCTCCGGATAATCCGTAACTAAAGGGACACTTGAAGCTGTGTGCGTCAAGCGCGAAGGGCGAGCCACTGTTCGCTATGTAGGGTGACCACAAACGCCTTTCATTTGATTGTACAAACATCATAAAATTATACAATTATTCGTACCTTTGAGGTATTCGGTTTGTCTTTTTATAATTGATCTACAAAAAGGATATTGTCAATAGCTTACTTATCCAAATAATAATACGTATTATTTTTTTACTATAGGTACCTAAGTAAAAAAATATACAAATAAAAATCCTCAGATTTTTCCGGGTAGTGCCCATGGTCCACCTAGTTTTTTAAACAACTACATTTATTTATACACAAAAGTTTGATAACGATGAGACTGTCAACCAATACTAAAAGTTTTATTTTTGAAATAAAGTTAGTCACTTTTATTATCCTAAAACTTGCAAAAGATTCTATATTAATAAGACTAACATCAACACATATAACACATTTTAAAAATGACCATTATTACGTAAATTAATTTTTCACTGTCATAATATTAATTTCATAAAAAAGAACAAAATTATGGTAACCCTACCAAAATCGGATCCGATCACAATATCTCCTCGCCAAGTGTTCCTTTGAGATCACTCCGCGCTTTGTAAAGCGAAATACTATTTAATCTTTATAACGTCCAACTGGTACATTATTGCTGGACCCAATTTTTATGGCTCACTCGTACTTAGATATTCACACGATGACTTTTATTATAGACACGCGATGAGCTCGGAGTTACACATTCTACATAGTTTTACTTTGTTTTGAATAGGAGAGTCTTTAATTCAAAACAAGAACAACTACGAAATCGGTCCTAGTTTCAAGTGTCTACGGTTTCTGCTACGCCAAAGCTACGACATCTACGAACATACAAAGACTACACGTAATCGTAGCTTTCCAGAAATTCACTACACAAATTTAATAAAGACTGACACACTCAATATATTATACTGTCGTCCAATAAAAGCTATCATCATCAGCCTACGTTACTGCTGGACGTAGGCCTGCCCCATAACTTTCCAAAAGGAACTTTCAGAAGTACCCTACCGATCTACCGGCCCTTATAAGTTCGTTTGTCCATCTTGTGGGTGGACGTCCTACGCTGCGAGAACCTTCCGGCCACAACGTCCGTCGGCTGTCCGTAGGTACTATGTATCCTAACCCACTGCCACTTCAACTTACTGTTCCGAAGCTATATAAGCTACGACAAAAGCTATTATATTTTACTATCTGTTCCACGCGACTTCGCCCGCATAACTTTATAAAGTATGTATAGTAAATATGTACTATACATATTTTATAAAGTTACAGGCTATGTTATTCGCCGATAATGTATATTTCTATAGGTGCAAGAATTTTAAAAATCAGTCTAGTAGTTTTTAAGTTTATTCATTACAAACATACTTACAAATCTATTCTTCTATTCTATTCTTAATAATATTAGTAGCTATAAACCAAGAGCCAAAATAATTACACAAACCAAAACAAAAACTCCTACCTGCTACAGAGCTTCTTCTTAAGCGTATCCTTCAGTTAAACCAATATATCTTGTCAATATAGCCTTTCCACAACATGGTATACATTAAGGTTGAAATAGTCCACGCACGCGTAACCCGTAAACAGTGACATGTTCATTAAATAATTACATCCCCCGATATCGAAGACAATAGGGCCGGAATCGGGAGCTTTAAACAAACGCCGCCCGGGCTCCGAGACTACAAAATTAATTCGCGACGATCGGCGTTATTTACTTTGCTACTTTGTGCGCTTAATTGGAGTCGGCTGGTGAAGACACGGACTTAATTCGATGGTTAATATTTAATCGACATTTCAAAGAGCAAGCGAGGGGCGGAGGTTGCCATATTTTATAATATTTATAGATAATCTTTAAAATTAAAACTAAATTTTAACCGTTAAAATTAAAAAAAAAGTTTATTTATTAAAAAGATCTGCATTAGCCTAAACACAGTAGGTATGTAATGATTTAGAGTAATTATACATTTTTTAACAAATAATAATAAAGTATTATAACTAACTAACTAACAAATAAACAAAGAAAAATAACAAATAAAAATCGTTAAAATTATTTAGAGGCTTAGATATAAGCCTAAAATGTAAAGTAAAAAAAAACTAGTTGTCTCTTTTAAGTGTTTAGGTCGTTAGACTGGCTGACGGTCCATTTTGATGGTGAGTGGCTACCGTCGCCTGTAACACAAACAACGGCTCAGGTGATCTTATAATTTTTTTTTGTGTATACCTATTCGGTAGGTCTGAGAATAGGTCGTAAACCATTTTTTATACGTTGCCTGCAAAACAACGTTAGCCGGGTCAGCTAAGTAGTATATATAAATATGAGAGGAAAAAAATCCACTCCTTCCTACCAAGGATACTTATAGTAAGGACAAAATCTCGCTGCAGGCGCGGCAATAAAACGTGTGAGTAGAGCGAAGAACAGGAGCGCTCCCTTACTCTTATAGGCTTTATGGGAACGTAGCATTTTTTTACCTACTGTTGGGCACCCCGACCAATTCATCGATAACTTTTGCCTGCACGTGCACATTATATGCAAAAAATAATTTATGACTCGACCTGCAGCGAGATTTTGTCCCTACTATAGTAGATAGGTGGAACGGGCACATTTGAAGACGTGTATTCACGTCAAAAATGTAACATGACTCATTCAAAATTAAAAAGAGAGCAGGCATCCTATTTTCAGACAATCGGTGGAATTTAAAATTAAATTCTAAGCCCTCTCTGTCGGCATTTGTTTCTATCTATACAAAAGCCTCTGTTGACACACCGCTCGCTCCGTCGGACTCTCCGCGAATTTTTCACACAATTGAATTTGTAACTAATTCACTGGCTATTGTTGAATTAAATTTAATAAATTCAAAAAGCGTTTATGTTAAATTCATATTTTTTTTTTTATTATTTCTCTCAGTTAATTTTAATTAATATATTAATAATTTAATATACATTAAATAATAATTACAATAAATTATTTATTTAAATACATACTTCATACATATTTAAGTATGTATGAAGTACAAAAAGATTAATATCCTGAGTTTCTTTCGGGGTTTCTTCTCAGGATCGTCATCTTGGCTTTTTTCCGAAACCCTGGTAAATTTAAATTTATAATGACGATCATAAGAGTTTCTTGTAAAAACCCAATTGATAAATAAATATTTTGATTTTTATTTGATTTGATTTATGTATTTAAAGTCAAAACAATCGAACCTGTGGAAGTTGTTGAGGTCCCTTCGTCAACTATTTTTGAGATTTTAACGATTTATAGTAATGAACCATCTCTATTACGTCAGCTTTATTATTGCTTAACATTTTTTTGCTGTTTTTTTAGCGATCCGTAAATAAGTCTTTATATCTATAGCTTCAGATTTTCGCTATTATGAATAATGGTTGATTAATATTATTTTGATGATTTGGTTCTGAGTAAGTTTTTCGTGGCCAACGATGTCTTTCATATTAAATAAATAAATAAATAAAATATATTATACTAAACCGACTGTCACAAAAACTTCATAAATTAAACCTATTTCAGGAAAACAAAGGCTGTTCAATTTTTTTGCCAGTTCAATTTGCCAGTCCAAGAACTCCGCCATTACAAAATAAAAGAAGTTATTCTATCAAAACAACAAAGTTTAAACAAAGACAGTCATAAGGCACGCAGCATAAACATGCAAATTGCCTCCGAATTAACTTATAAAAGTAATTGAATCGCCCGCGCCTACAAAATCACATCTGCCGACATGATTTCATCAAAATTACTTTGCGCAAAACAAACCTTGTCTCCTCTTATTAACTTAATCCATTATTGAGGGCTCGTGCGAATTGTCGATTTAAAGGACTCGCTTATTTTTTGTAAAACATTAAATCTGAATAAAAAAAATATGCCTATAATTTTATTTAATTGTTTATTTTATTTTATTTTATTCATTCATATTTCTTGTTGACTGTTTAAAAGGGTGCTTGACGAAGAGCTCATTTGACAAACTAAGAATTTGACTATTAACGAATCAAGTAATTAATCATTTTAGGTTTTGATCAATCTCTAATCAATTGACAAGTGACAAATGATTTGACAAGTGCCCGCGTAATCGAAACGATATTACTGATTTTTTTTTCTTTATATTAGCATTTGTCAAAACAAGTACTGTGTTAAACAAAAATTTTTTTAAATCCTCGGGAAAAAAATTGCACTCATGGAAGCGAGGTGCTAGTGTATAATAAATAGATAATTGATTCAAGATAAATATTTATATTCAACAGGCTAATCTCATATTTAAAAAAAAAAACAATATTGAATAATAAAACTGTATATATGCACACTTGAGCTACGAAAGTTATTCTAAAGTTAATCTAACGACATCTATACGCGATATAAAGTTAATGTGGATATAATGAATTCGCTGCGAATCGCTCGGCCCCTGTTTGTCTTTCAATTAGGGGGTCTCCAGAGACCCGCCTTGCTCCGGGGGCGGATACACCCCCTGTTTAAACACAACACAACAAGAGCCACATCTATATTTAAAGAGGGACAGAAATTAAATCTTACGCTTATCTGTCTTGACTCGGATGTAATTTACGGATGCAATGAGTTTTTTTTTTTTTTTGCAATTGTATGGTATTGTTATGGTGTGTTCAGACCGCGTAAAAAATCTTACGGAGTTTAAAGGAAAATAATTGAACTACCACTTAAGGATAGTTGCAGGGTAGAGGATAGTTGCGCTTGCAAAAGAGTGTTCGTCCGACTTCGCAACTTCGCCTATAGCGGACGTGGAGGACGCCAAGAGGTTTAGTTGGAAGGCAGGTCTACCCCACTACCATCTCGGGGCAGGAGTCCCACATAACCCAGCGGTCTGTCCCCAGGCCGGTGGGTATCCATGATGGATTCCTCTTGTAAAAAAAAGGATAGCTGCGCTATTACAAAAATTAGGCAAATCGTTATGAGAATAGTTATGAGAAATTCGCCGCCTAAGATTTTAGGTTTTCACAAAAGACATCAATAAACGTAATAGCAGATAGAGGTTTCATCAAATAAATGGTCATTCTATTAATTCATTACATTCATTCCTCCATTCATTTCGAGTTCATTCCTATCCTAACTCTAGTAGGCATTACTATTATAATAGCTCTAGCTACTTTAATATAGGTACAATATACCAATATAAGTTTTTTTTTTGTAAAACAAATAAATGATTTCATTTCATTTGAAAACTGCAGCAAAATAAAATTAAAGAGAAGAGAATTAAAATAAAATTAGATTACATAATAATTTATTGTATTTGTATCCATTTTTTACAACAAGGTTGTCCCGTCGGAAATAAGTAGGTACCTATAATAGTCTTATATTATAGGTCACATTTGAGTAATTATCAAACTTATTCGATATGCCCTTAATTTGGTATCAACGAATACTAATGAATGCTGTAGTTCGGTCTTGTCTTTTTTCCGAAAGTGTTGGTTAACGATCCAACTTAAATTTCCAAGTTATGATATCGATTTTATATCACCATCTTTACAATTTGTTCAATTACAAGTTACACCTTCTCAAAACAAAAAGGTACCGGACTCACTTGTCTTGTAATCCGGAACCTTTTCGACAATTAGTTCCGGATTCCTACGTACCAAGTGAGCCCGCCCGAGTTTTTTATAGATTAGAGAAATTCTTCATAGTCTAACAAATGCGATAATTCAACACCCCCTTTGAAAATATTCAAATCGGATTACCGTGGGTCAACTGTACCTACAAATTTTTAATAGTTAATTTAATACAATTAGGTACATCAGGTAAAAGGCTGCAGAAAAGAGGCCTACTTACGTAATGTTATTAATTTAAATTAACAGATGTCTCTGACGCGAGGGCGACATCTGGTAAGAACTTACGTAATGTTATTAATTTAAATTAACAGGTGTCTCTGACGCGAGATATTTTATATTTTATCCTTACTAATACAACGTTACAAAGTTACGCGGGCGAATCGCGGCAGCAGTTAGTATTCATATAAATAAGGACCGCGGGTAGACGCTGGATCCAAACTACTACAGACCGGTCTTTTTGGAAAATTACGGGGGAAGTCTAATATGTAGGGTGGGACGTCTTAATACGGCTGAGCCTAGAGTGTGTGAACCATTGTAGGTACCTAAATATGGTCAATTTCCAGCAGTCCGGTTCACAGACAGGTTAAACGAATTTGTATAGGTAATTTTTACCAAATCTAATAATTTCAAAAATTATTTAAAAATACAAATTTGGCTAATAAAAAACTAGTTAAAGTTAAATATAACCACCATAATAAACATACCTACTTGTAAATAATTAATTAGATACTACCAATGCGTTAGGTTTTTCAGTAGGTAAACATTAGAAAACTTTTTTTTAAAAGTAGCTATATCTACTTACTAACTGTAATGAGATATTTATTAAAAATTTATAAAGCTTTATTAAAAGCTTGTGTTTGGATATTTTTTAACAAGAAAAAACCTAACCTTTTACAAATATGTAGGTACAAAATAAAAATATTGGCAAAATATTAGAACTTATCTTTTAAACTTTTCAAAAATGGATTTCTAAATAAAAAAAAAAATTATTTGCATTTAAAACTAAAAACAATACAAAAAAAATTACCTTAAATACTTGCTCCTCGCCAAAAGAAAAGATGAGAAACGGCAATCAAAAGATTAGTCCAATCATTTCAAAAGGTCCACTGGTACTCAAACCTCACTAGACATCACTCGTCTGGCTGTTAGAACGAAACTGTGTAGTTAAACGAATGGGACATCCGCCAATGGGAAGCCACACCCTTCGGCTGAATCCGCCCCTTAGAGCTAAGGTTCGCCAATGGGGCAAAGCATAGAACCTTATTTACTGGTGTCGCCCGCCCTCCCTCACCTACTCAACTTATCGATTGGACAAGCTTCTACTTATTTAAGGCGGGTAGCGGCTGAATTAATTTTGTGATTGAAATTACAAATATGATGGCATTAATTCGTTCTCGCCCGGTTCGTTCAATTAAAAAAGGAATCCACATTGTTGTTGACTGTTTTGCTTAGATATACTTACTTACTTACTTATTCTGAAAATAGAACTTTAATATTATTTATAAGTTAGGTACTTACTTGTTTATTTTATTTTGAATTTAGACCGTCTGGCGGCAATAACCACATCCTTACAGGTGAGCGAGTAAGGGATGCCAGAGCCTATTGCCTTAATCTTAATCCTAACTATGGTCGGAGCACACTTTTAGTGCTTGTGTCGTTGCTTCTATTTAGGCGACGGTAGCCACTTACCATCAATTGGATCTTCAGCCTGTATGTCGAACTTAATATAAGAAAAAAAAATAGATAATAATTCTAATTTTAACAGGTAACATAACGATAGCCGAAACCAGACCTTCTTTGGACTGCTCGAATTAAGCGACAAGTTGGCATAGATAAATTCGCTGCAACCTTTCCACGGACGTTCTTTTTTTAATATTATTAAGGTCTGACGTTCGCCTAAAGACACAAGCAACACCGTGGTACACTATAGTGCCAGCGCATTTGAACTTCTAACCACACATTATTGTTATTTCAAGATTATACAAATTATTTTCAAGCACACAGAGGGCTTACGATGACTGAAGGGTCCAATATAATGATTTTGTGTAGGTTGCGGGAGAGCTCCAACGAAATCCTGAAGAATTATGACGGGTCAGTCCTTGGTTGGATCACGTACCTTTTTTTACAAGAGGAATCCTTCATGAATACCCACCGGCTTGGGGACAGACCGGTGGGTTATGTCGGACTCATGCCCCGAGATGGTATTGGGGAGAACCTACCGACTAAACCTCTTGGCTTCCTCCGCGTCCGCTATACCTAGGCGAAGTTGCGAGGTCGGACGAATACTCTTCCGCAACTCCGCCGCGGGGGTCCGTAACCGGACACTCCTCATTGGGACGGCGCACCCGAACTGCCAAAGTGCGCCGTGCCTTTGGCGCCGGTAGAGTCCCCATCTACCGCCCTATGGTTCACGTACCTACTTGCATTTTCGATGTGAAAATCATTGTCGTGACGTGAAAATCATATCGGTTTCGAAGTAAGGAATCGTCAAGTGGTGTTAGAGAATTAGGGCCCTGATAAAAAAAACTCCTTACGTGAACTTGACTATAGCCAGGTCTTCTAGGACTATTAGGCCGACACACAATTTTTTCAAAGCGATGTCACAGTGATAGTAACATGCAACAGTTTTGTTTTTTATATAGTATCGTAGTTGTTTTTATTTTGTTTTATAATTGGCCAGTACCAATATGTTGAAATCAAATTCACAATGAACAATATAGTATAGATAATAATCAATTCTCCGACATTTTGCACATTATACAATTTTCCCATAAAAACTAATCAACTAAACTGCCAAAGTTTTTTAACCCTTGCAAATGTCATCGCGATAAGATAAGCCTATGGGACGCAAAAATCATAAAGTGCAACAAACACAGTGTCATAATAAACAAGAGGCCCATCTGTATGCCGGATTTATCCCTCAATTATAGAATTAAGCCGCGATGAAGGGTTGCCCACCCCTGATGCGACGGTAATTGAAGAGTTTATAGTGACGGGACGTTACTTGTCGATAGAAAAATATTAGTAGCAGAATTAAATGCCTTAATCTTGCAATAAATTAGGATGTAAATTCAATTAAAGCGTTTTAGTTTTTTTGCGCTCGGCTATAAGAGGAGTTACATTTTTGAATAAATATATTAGATATGTCTAGGTACCTACTCGTATATAAAGTATAGTCATGAGTATATAAAGTAATATCCTATTATCCTATTAATATTATAAATGCGAAAGTTTGTTTGGATGTATGTAAGTAATGGATGTAAGTAATATCCTATTATCCTATTAATTAATTAATATTATAAATGCGAAAGTTTGTTTGGATGTATGTATGGATGTTTGTAACTCTTTCACGCAAAAACTACTGAACCGATCGCCATGAAATTTTGTATAAACGTTGTCTGGAACACCAGAAAGGACATAGGGTACCTTTCATCCAGAAAAAAAGTACTGCTTCCGAGGGATTATCTAAAATTAAGGAAACTAACTCCTGGCTAAGTATAATAGCAATAACGATGTCAGGCGATATATTGCTTTTCAACGCGGACGAAGTCGTGGGCACCAGCTAGTAAGTATAATATATAATGGTTATTTTATAATTTAAACCTTAATACATTAAAGAAATTTAACATATAATAAAGTAAGTTTTTATTTTTATTTTATTTTGTTTATTTAAAGTACAGATATAAACATATTACCCACTTCGTAATAGGTAAACTATATTACTTCATAATAACTCTCTAGGAAGGCGAAAGCAAATCATAAAACTAACTCTTTCATGTAAAAGGCTGGTAGATGACTCACTCTATAGAATACCTAGGTAACCATCGAATGATGCATTTATAAACTGGTTACGATCGCCTATAAATATCACTAAAATGTCTCCTAAGATATATTAACACTTATTTTAATACACCCCGTATTTTATAGGAATAAAATAGTTCTAGTGCTCTTTTTAAACGTAACACAAACTTTATAAATCTCTCATATTTAAAAAATTAATATCGATATAAATACACACAAATACTCGCACGCATACACACACACACACACACACACACACACTAACGAACAATCGTTCTATTTAAAAATAAAAAAACTTTTTTCTTGTTAAAAAAAATATAGGTATTATTAGGAATATATATATTATTACTAGCTTTTATGGAAGAGCGAAGGCTCCTGGCACAGGCTTCCGCTTAAAAAGAAATCATCAGTCATTGTTATTGTAAATACGATATCGATAAAATTTGTCCCCTCCCTAGCGATATGTTGTTCAATGACGACATAATGAAGTGTCGTCACGCCGCACGCGCCCGTTTGCTATCGTTTGGCTGCCATTGTAAACGACCGGTACACTATGTGGTGAGCCTAACTGCTGCGCATTGTAGTGCCACCTTTGCGCGTGGAAACAGTTAAATCGATATTTTGCTCAATTGTATGGTAAGTAAATATACCTACTTTGGTATGGACAGGGAAGGCTCTGTAAGAGAATACTCACTCAAATTAACAAGGGCCGCCTAGCTTATATGTACTGCGATAGGCAATGACCAATGTGAGCTGCTATTAAGTAAGAGTAACTGATTTCAAATATCAACATTTCTCTATTGCTTTTTAGGTATTATGTATGTATATTTTTCTCTAAACTATAGGTAAAACTACTTCAAAATGCAGAATTTTCAATAAGTGGATGGTAAACCCTCTAATATAAAATTTAAGAGCAAAATCCTTATAAATCTATACTAATATTATAAAGCTGAAGAGTTTGTTTGTGCGTTTGTTTGAATGCGCTAATCTCAGGAACTACTGGTTCGAATTGAAAAATTCTTTTTGTGTTGGATAGATCATTTATCGAGGAAGGCTTTAGGTTATATAACATCACGTTGCGACTAATAGGAGCGAAGAAACAGTCGAAAATGTGGAAAAAACGGGGAAAATTATTCATCTTTGAGGGCTTCCGTTGCGTGCGCTGAGAAAACCGTTCGAGATACCCAAATTATTCCCAAAATAACTATTCTACGCGGACGAAGTCGCGAGCACCAGCTAGTAAAATAATAAAAAGAAATCTTTTTTCCCAAAAATCAAGACCCAGTTAAACGGTCAATGATTTTCATCATCAGAAGGGGCTGTCGAAGAGTATGAAAAACATGTTTCTGAGGTCACTTAGGGAGGTGTGGCAAAATGTTTTCAAAGTTGGTTTATTCGTATGAAAAAGTGTATTTACGCTAACGGAAAATACGAGTATTTTGAGAAACAATAAATCCATTTTTGATAATTTTTATTATTCCGGAAACTTGAAAGGGCGCCCCATGTAAGTATGTCCGTCCCACGTTTCTTCATCAACCGAAAGTTTGGCATTTATTAAATTTAATTTAAGTAGATAATTAGGCGAGGCAGTAGACATATTCAAAAATGAGTTTTAAATACGAGACGTTTGCATCTAAATTTAATTGCAACTTTCCATTCAATTTGATGCATCGTTTCGAATAAACATTTTTACGATCCGTCAATTAATTGAGGATTTTTGCCGGCTGCTTACATTTTAATGGCCGAGTTTTGAATTGAAAGGAGTTGCGGTTTAATTGACAAACGTTATAAATACTTATTACAGACATGCGGCACGTGACTGCTTTAGATACTTAGGTGAGTCGGTAATACCTACATTTAATATTTTTTAAAGAGGGAGATCAAAGATAATCGATTGGTCTCGCTGCGCTCGACTAGATAGAGCGCTATACAAAAGCAATAGCTCCGAAAATGTGGCAACTTTTTACTGTAGTGTGTGTAAAAAATCGTCACTTTTTATCACTTTTTACCCAGTTTTATTATATTTTTACACAGTTTCACTACGCAAACTGGTACTTTATTATGCTTAAAATTTAATAAAACATTCGGCACGTACACATCACAGACAGTTTGCAGTGTGACTGGCTCGGGTACGCCAAATTCGGCGTACTATTTTATGCCGCATTTTACAAGTACGACGGCGGTATCTAGTCGAGCGCAGCGAGACCAATCATTTATCTATGAGGGATATATTCATTACTGTCTGTGATTTCGAAATAAAGATATTGTACTTATTGTAGTTTGTATGTTTTATTACCTCTATTATATACTATTAAATAAAACTGAAGAGTTTCTTTGTTTGTTTGGTTGAACGCGCTAATCTCAGAAACTACTGGTTCGAATTGAAAAATTATTTTTGTGTTGGATAGTCCATTTATCGAGGAAGGCTTTAGTTAGGCTATAGGTATAACATTTTGAACGCAGATGAAGTCGCGGGCACCAGCTCGTTATAAATAAGATACCGTCGCCCATTCTATAAACAATGACTTATAAGAAAAAATTAAGAAAAAAAGTTTAAACAAATAAGAAAAATTGTATTGAAAATATTTGTGTAATGTTTTGTGTCACCTTATGTCCGCCATTGGAAGCTCATCATCTACTGATATTATAAAGCTGAAAAGTTCGTTTGTTTGTTTGGTTGAACGCGTATCTCTTTTTGTGTTGGATAGATCATCTGGGTATATATATATATATACCCATATCTGGGTACATATATATATATATATATATATATATATATATATATATATATATATATATATATATATATATATATATATATATACATATATATATACCCAAATGATTCCCAAAATAACTATTCCACGCGGACGAAGTCGCGAGCACCAGCTAAGTAGTTGATTATACTTATTTGAAAGTCACTGTCCACCAGAGAAATACAAGTAAGTGGAGAACAAGCAGGGGAACAAAGTTTTGCGAATGGAATGGGTTCGGGGAGTGAAGCAGACATTCGGTTTTAACTTTCCGCACCGTTGCTTCAGCCATGCAACGAGGTGGCCATGTTTAATTGAATACAAACTTAGGTATAAACTACCGTATTATATTTTACAAAATTAATTGAACACAACTATAAATTTTCGGTTTTAAATTCATGCATGTCTTTAGATTTCTTAGACTTCTTCACTTCAGACTCTATTGAATAAAAAAGTAGGTAACTATTATATAAGTACTGTCCACTTTTTTAGATGAAGTTTACTAGAATAGACTAGGGATATTAGTCTACACTTAATATAACTAATATCAAGCTATAAATATTGTATAATATTAACAAAAAATGCTGAAGTTTTACGTCGAATGAGAAAAAGAGTGGAGTGGAATATTATAGGTAAATGCGAAAGTATTTTATGTATTTTTATTTAATTACAGGAACATTTATATATTTAGTTTATTGCCTATGAAAACACACACTAGGCATGCAAGCCTGTATCGTGTGTTTTATGAAATGTATATACCTATATGGATGCTTGTAACTCTTTTACGCAAAAACTACTGAATCGATTACCATGAAATTTTGCATACACTCTGTCTGGGTCACCACAAATAATCCTTTCATCCAGAACGCGGACGAAGTCGCGGGCACCAGCTAGTACCTACAATATAAACAAGAATGAAGTAAATAATACTCAAATGTATCAAGTGATAATAAAGGACTAATCAGACTATAGTTGCCTCCCGTAGAATAAACAGATTAGTTAATGAAATGACCTCACCCCTCCACGAGTCTCCTGCTATCCGGTTACAGAGTCAACGGCGCATTGTTATGGTGATTAAGTTGCCCAAAAACTTACATCACGGTAATACTTTACTATAATAATGTAAGTCACACATTAGCGTGGATTGTTAATAATATTTCTTGTCCAATGCATCGTCTTGGAGAAGGTTTTTTACTGTGAAACTATGTCTAGATACTATTGACTAAGTGACACGCATGTAACTTACTCTTTATAGTTTTTCCATTAGTAAAATCTGTATCAAAATTCGTTTTAGGAGCGGAAAACGACTATACTATTTTCTATAAATTTATTATAGAAAATAGTATAAGGGCCTCTTTCACCTTCTGTCAAGTGGGCTAATCGTCATTTAAAGTCACCTGTCATCGGGGATAATTTAGCTGATATACCTTTGTTTATACCTACGGTGAAATAATAAAAAAAAAATCGCTCATAGAAGGATGCACTAAACCGAGTGCATAAGTTAATAAAACATAAAATTATTTCTAAGAGTAACTAATCAACACTTTACTTGTAGTTTATGAAAGAGCCCTTAGAGTTGAATAGCCAGAAAATCAAACGTTCAACTATTATTTTCCTATTTTTAAGTTACCCGACGGTGCATCTAGGCTGCTTCTGATTAAAAAAATCTTATTAAAGTCTTATTAAAAAAACATGACGAAGACATGTCATATTATTTATGTCCTATGTCAAGCAGTGGACGTCCTCACAGCTGAGATGATGAAGTTACCTACTCACATATCGTTATTACGAAAAATGTACTTAATACATTATAATAGATAATAGTTATCTATTACGTACATTATACCTAAATCTGTATTTGTACAAACGGCACGTCTGGTCCATTGGAGCGTTAAATTCGCGAAGTATTAGTTATGTTAAACCGATTACAGAAAGTTCGGCCCAAATCCTTTTCGGGAATTAACGACGCGTGAATTTTCTCTTATTAAATTACTGGCAAATACAGCTCACCTATAATAATAATGATACGATTATATTGTTTTTTATTTAAACTACATCTACAAACACTCAATGGGATTTTATTTAGTATGTATTTTGATTTAAATAAATGTGAAAAAAATGTTTTTTTATTTTTTATTTGTTTTGTTATCTTTAGACGTATTCGATTCGTGTGTGCCATGTATATGCATTCTGCATATATTCAGCCTCTTTGTGCTGTGTATCTTACTACCTATATGTAAAAATTACACCTGTTTACTTAATACTATTATTATGCAAGTGTGGCTTTGGACGTAAGATAGATATTTTGAGAATCCTACTTTTTTTCGAATATAAAAAATGTCCTATAGTTTAATCCAGGTAATCATCAATACATCAATAAAAACCGCATTCAAATCGATTAAGGCGTTTTAGAGATTATCGTGCACAAATGCACAGACAAAGAGACAAACAGACAAAAATTCTAAAATGTACTTTTTAATCGGTACAAAAATTGTTTTTTTTTAAATATTTAATGTATAGACATTAGACAGATTCGGTTCGTTTATGGAGAAATCGAATAGGGGCACGCATTTTAAATTCTTGAAAAAAAATATCTGTTTTCCTTACACTAAAGCACAGATTAAATAATAGTTACTATCGTAACCTAAAGCTTAGATTTAACTAGAACAAAAAAACATAAACCCTAAACCAAACTTAATTAAATTTTAAAGATTAGATCCATTTGGTTTATTTTCGTAATTAATAACAAAAAAAATAAAGATGAACAAAGAACCTTTTGAATTGTTGTAATTCAATTTCCGAATTGTTCGAAATTGCGTTCGCAATAAAATCGCGATATCGCTTAGACGACAAATCTATTACGCACACATTAAGGCAGGTTTAAAAGCGATTGTTCGGAGATTTGCGAAAATTTCATGTTTGCTTTTAATATAATTGTGTTCCGTTTATCTGTCGAGGGATTATATTTGAGGATTACGAACGCCCGTCGGCTCGCACAAATTGAATTGTAATATGCTAGCGGCATTAATAACACTGCGCGCTATTACAGGGCTATCCAATAGAACCATTTATTTTATTTAAAAAAAAAACACTGGACCACAAAAAAAATGGTCGGTTAGAATATATTATCTTCAATATCTTAAATTTTTTAAAGATATCTTCAATATCTTCAATTTTTCAAGATATCTTCAATATCTTCAAAAATGTCTGACCGCTGACCTAGCTTTACGAAATAGACTAAATTAAAAAATATTTTAATGTGCTTTAACAAAAATAAAATTTATTTAGTTTATCTGTAATTTAGTTTTTATTTCATAAAAGCTAGGTCAGGTAGGTACTTTTGAAGAGATTGAAGATATTCTAACCAACCATTTTTCTTTGCGGTCCAGTATACACTATTACCAATATTGATTACGCGATTAAGTTGTAAATACTAACTTACCTCCTATAGTATAACTCTATAGGATATATAATATAAGTGTCTAACTAACTAAACATTGGCTAGTATGACAGAGAGCAGTAAAATCCCTAATAAAAAACTACCTGAGTCGTCCGTATGTGAGTAAGAGAGCCTTTTCTTTAATGATTAGCTATTTGTTATGGTAACAGTCAACAAAAAATATTTTATTTATTTATTAATTGATAGGCATTGCTATCAAGTTTTTGTGTAATTTTTTAAAGCGATAACAATTAATATTAATTCAATTGAATGTTTCGTAACGAGAATCAACCCTAACGAGGTAAATTCGCCAACCCTATCGGATACAATCGGGGTCGTGTTCATTGGAGCGCGCAATTTTTTTCCGCAAATTTTTAAACCGTCCGCAAAATCTCGTATCAACCATATTTGTACAATAACTGCCCCGTGCAATTCTACTCGCAACTCCTGTTCAGAGCAAAACATTAGTAAAAGTACAATTACCTAGTGGGTAAACTTTTATAAGCGAGAACCTGTAAATAATTGGTTTTTCTATCTTACCTAGGCTTAGTTTTTTGGTAAAAACAAAAAAAAAAGTAAACATTACAAGAGACAAATTTCCTATTGTAGGTATGTATTGCATTTTATCCATGACCTCTGATTGTATAATACTTAGTTTAGTTCAAAATTTACCTACATTTGTTTTCTATTAAGGACTCATCTGATATACATTGATGATATGATGATGATATACAAGTTTATATCATCACAGCCCTTCTGGCGGCAGTAACCACACCTTTACAGAAGATCACCGTCAAATAAAAGCATGTTTGCTGTTGTGCCAAGGTCTATGAGTAAGGGAAGCCAGAGTCTTTCCCTATCCCTTTTTAATTCTATATCCTTAATCCTACTTAATTTGGCAATACAACGTACTTGCAGACTCTGGCGTTGATTGTGTTATATGCGAAGGTACCATGAAGTGGACCGTCAGCCTGTCTGACGACCTCTACATAACAAACAGTGTAACTGTGCACAAACAGTGGATTTTTTGTTGAGAAAGATATCGAAGAAAGAAGAGACGTCTAAATTAACCTTTAAGCATAGCGTATTTTATGTATTTAGCCTTAATTTTTGGTATATAGAAAACTAGCTGTTAAAACATTTCCCAGGCGTTAGATCTTTATATTTAGAATATAGCAATTTACTACTACCTGGTGATCGCGACTTCGTCCGTGTTCTGGATGAAAGGTACCCTATGTCCTTTCTGGTGTCCCAGACAACGTGTATGCAAAATTTCATGGTGATCGGTTCAGTAGTTTTTGCGTGAAAGAGTTACAAACATCCATACAAACTTTCGCATTTATAATATTAGTACGGATAGTATACACCTATATATAGTACCTATGTAAGTATGGATGTTCAAAAGCTACTGTATATTTTCTATACGGTGGCAAATCCTTTATGTTTAATGACATGTTTCTATTGTGGCGCGTGCGGAGTTTTTTCAATAGGAGGGGCACATTTCTATAGCAGATAGTATGAAAGTGCCTTTACGTGCTTTCAGCTTATTTATAACTAGCTGTTGTACGCGACTTTGCCCGCTTAACTTTATAAAATATACTTAGCCTTTGTTACTCGCTGATAGTGTAGCTTTCTATAGGTGAGAGTTTTTTCGGTTCAGTAGTTTTTGAGTTAATAAATTACAAACATACAAATCTTCTCTCTTTATTAAATACTAGCTGGTGCTCGCGACTTCGTCCGCGTGGAATAGTTATTTTGGGAATGATTTGGGTATCTCGAACGGTTTTCGCAGCGCACGCAACGGAAGCCCTCAAAGATGAATAATTTTCCCCGTTTTTTCCACATTTTCGACTGTTTCTTCGCTCCTATTAGTCGCAACGTGATGTTATATAGCCTAGCCTTCCTCGATAAATGATCCATCCAACACAAAAAGAATTTTTCAATTCGAACCAGTAGTTCCTGAGATTAGCGCGTTCAAACAAACAAACAAACAAACTCTTCGGCTTTATAATATTAGTATAGATATAAAATTATCGTGTCGCGGTGTTTGTTGCCAAACTCCTCCGAAACGGCTGGACCGATTTTGATGAAATTTTGTGTGCTTATCGGGTAGGTCTGAGAATCGGCCAACATCTATTTTTCATACCCCTAAATATTTTTCCACCCCAAATTTTTTTTAATTTTTTTGCAAAACAACGTTTGTCGGGTCAGCTAGTATTAGTATATAAGTATAGATAATAGCAGAAGGTAAATAAAAAATTAAAAAGTATTTTAAAACCCTCCCAAAAATGAGTAATTTTTTTTCAAAATTTCAAGACAAAATTTACATTTCAATACAAGAACAGGAATTAACCAAGAAAATCCAGAGAGAAAACAGTAGCAAGGTATGGGTAGGTAAAATAAAGGGCTAATAAAAATGTATGAGGCGGTGCGAAACACGTATATGGGCATCTAACTAGCGTTGGAGGTGTTTCGGTTTGCGGAGGGCTTGTTGCTTGTTATTCCACGCCAGCAGTAATTGTGACAAATGACTGTGTTTTGTTATACTTACAAATGGGGCCGCTCTCGGTATAATTTAAAAAATATATCACGGAAACTTCACCGGATTAAAGTGGCTGAATGTTTGGAAACCAAATTAAAATACTGGCTGTTTCTAAATTTTAAAGGCAATAGATATTTACGACTTCATTTGATATGCACATCATTTTATAAATAAAAACTAATGTTATAAACTAAACACTAAAATTAAATCGGATAGTACCCGTGGTCCACCTACTTTGTACAATAAACTAAGCTAAGTGTTGGATGTACATTTACATCGTGGCCGTTTTTCTTTTAGTATTTTTATACCCGTTTACCTTGATTATGAAAATATATTCGATTATTCCCTTCAGAGCAAAATGTACAAAAGGCAAAATGATTCGCTAAATGGCAGATTCTATCAAATATCAAGATACCAACTTTTTTCCAATAACAATCAATTTTTACCAAAATATAAAGATCTCAACTAACCAATGGATAGACTGCTGACGATTAGTGTTTTTTTTGTATTCATTCACCATTTGGAGAACTTTTCGAGTACCTTTTTTCGAGAAGTTAACATGTTAATTTTTTTGTTATTAAAGTGCAAATGGGTTAACTGGTTTAATAAAAAATAAGAAAAAGAAACCCAATATATTTTCAAGCAATTTTTATTAATTTCAAAAATAACTAGTATATTTAATCACGCTGTATTACTAAATCCAAGATATACTATGAAAAGTACACACGATAAAGTCAACTGCTCACGAATATTACAAACAAAATATAAATCTATAATCTTTCATTTAATCAGTTCCAATATCTTCAATTTTATATTTATTAAATTTATTCATTTATTTAATAATAAACTAACGTACAATTTAAAACGCTCCATTTTAGACCTAATCAACTACTTATTATTATAATTTGTTTTTACATGCGTCCAACACTCATAACAGTGACACGCGAACCTTTACATGACTATAAGGGACAACATCACAAAATATATCATTTTCAACATTCAACATACATTTGTTTCATACATTTGTATTTAGCATGTAAACCAATGTAAACACAGAATAAAAATAATAAAAAAAAAATTTGCTACATTTCTTGCCATATCACGACGAGATGTTGCCATATTATATAAGTATATATTTTCTTTTTTTTTTAAATAAGTAGATATCCTTTTTTTTTTTTGATTGCGTCATTTTATACTTTTTTAAAGCAAAAATCAACTTCTTACATGACGCAGAATGATTCCTGCAAGGAAATCCAAAATTTGCTCACACATCAAATCATATTATTAAAATGTAAACATATATATATTCGCTTTTATATATTCGTTTACACACAATATATATAAGCATTATACATATATGTAAACATTTTAACCGACTCGATATCTTATATAAGCATCACTTACAAACGTTATATGACTATACAAGCTTTGAGCCTTGCCTCACTCGAATCTATATATTGAAAATTCTAATTCGAAGTTTGTTCGATTCAACTTCAACTTCAAACTTAACTAAATATTTAAGTAGAGATCGTGTAACGCAGAACTAGAATGAAGGTCGTCTTCATTCGGTGGAAAAAATATTTGCATTTGTGACCTTTACTATGAAACAAGATATTCTCAAGAGAAAATATAATATTTTAGACAATTCGCTATAAATATTTATGAGGACTAGTTGACACGATATCTATCATCGAGTAATATTTATTATTCTTGCTAAAAAAAACTAAGACATTAACTGAACGGGTCAATTATTTAAATTATTCTATCGAAATACTACAACTATGGAATTTGCATCACAAATGCCAAAACGGGACATAAAAAGTACGCCTATAACGGAATCATGGCGGAGTCTTGCCTTCGCGCCTCGATGCTAAAATGTAGTAACGACCAAGTTCTACTATTCATTTTAAACTTTCAGTGTATTGAAGTAAAGTCACATTTTCTTTAAACGACAGATGTTTGGTTGGTTTTTAAATTACATACCTTATTCCGTATCATTCACTTTATGTCTATAAAGCAACCGTTATAGACATATTGACCTTTAAATTCAAAGCGATATGTCATTTTGAAGGTTAAAAACGTCTATAACGGTTGCGTTATAGACATAAAGTGAACGATACGGAATAAGGGGGGAAATGGGGAATATGACAGAGTTGATGCTCTACGCATAATAGTATGCCACTTTTAATAATAATAATAAATGTTTATTTATTATTATTATTTAATAAATTATTATTAATAAATTTTTTTTTAAATGTTCCATAAAGTCCGTAATGTTTGGTATGGCGTACGAAATCCATAGTTGTAGTGCATTGATGTAAAAGAGTATAACATTTTGTTCTACTAGTTTTCTATCTGTTGGTTGAAAATACACGCACAGACAAGTTCGTAGACAAATCTATATATTTATACATTTTTATACATTTCAAAATCAAGACATCAATAAATTTATTAATTTAAGTAAGTGTAACAAACGAAAATTGAACACATTTTTTGTTATAAAAAAAAGAATAGCAATGCACAAAATCCAAGACTATTTAAAACAATTACAGTGACATTAGTTATTTGGTACTAAATTTGAATATAATAAAAATATAAAAATCTTGTGGTAAGAAAGGAAAAAAAAGAATACGACAAGAGTATTCTTGTTAACAATTCTGGATATATATATTTCTTATTTAATAAATATTTAATATATATGTAATATATTACTTCAGTTGACATATTTTATATTATAGATAACCGTTATACGGTACGTACGTATTTGTGACAGAGAAATAAAATTAAATATAAAAGTGTATTTTTCTAAATAAAACCCTAGAATCATATCTGTCTGTGTAGTGTGTGTGTGTAATTTAAAAATTACCAATTTACCAGAAATATATTAAAAACTATTTACAAAAAACGTGTTTATTAATAAAAATTTAAAACATAGCGAACACAAAAACGGCGGCAAGACATTATTACATTCGAATAAGGTTATAAAATTTGTCATTAATACACTGTACAAGCCTCGTTCAAACTTAATTTTTAATTTAACATTTATAACCACGTAAAAACGAATATAAATAAATAGTTTTATCTTCGGTTTAATAAAAGGTAAGTATTTTTTTTATACTAAACGGTTTTTTTTAAATCAATCACTTTATAAAATATATATACGATTATTTTATGTTTCATAAATAGCTCGAGTGAATTGTCTGAAATCGAATATTTTTTTGTAAAATTTCTCAACAATCCTCCTTATTCCGTATCATTCACTTTATGGATAACGCAACCGTTATAGACATTTTTAACCTTTATAATGACATTTCACTTTGAATTTAAAGGTTAATATGTCTATAACGGTTGCGTTATAGACATAAAGTGAATGATACGGAATAAGTGGGAATGTCTCTGTTTGTGATAAGTAATTTTATATACTTATTTCTTGTTTGGTCAAATATGTAGTCATTTAAATCGTCTCATTCGTGTTTTTCAAGTTTAAACTAATGAGTAACAATTCTTATGCTCTTTAATGACCTACTTCGATCATGGCATCCGTTTTTAAGTAGTATTCAGTCACTTATTATAAGTATAACAGCCTCGAAAAGGATATATATATATAATATATAACTTGTAATTACAATGTGTATTTATTTTAAGGGCGTACCCTTGTACGAGCGAGTCAAGTCATTGGTGATTTTGAAATTTTTTTGTCTCAACTTACTTTAGTCTGAATAACTTTAGACAGGAATGCGACGCAAGACATTAGCGCCACTCATTTATTGAACTTGCGAAAATAATAAAAAACATACGCCAGCAATTCCAATACTTTAGATGACAACACAATTTTAGATAACACTAGTTGTTGCCCACGACTTCGTCCGCGTTCACAATGTTATATGGCCTAAAAAAGCCTTAGTTTAGCCTTAGCCTAGTTTTATAATATTAGTATAGATTATATCTAGGACGTTTTATGAAAAAACAGTATTGGCTTTTAGTCAATTTCACTAGATATGAAATTAATTTAAGTATTTTGTTTCCATCAAAACCTTCATTACGCATGCATTACGGAGTAATCGTCGAATTGCGTTTTATTGAATTGGTAAGCGACTTGCTTGCTTGCTGTGAGTTGGTAACTTTATAGTTTGCACCACTTATGTGGTAACGCCCGAATGCGCTTGCGTCGTTCTCGTTGACAATAAATGTTTCCTGTATTCTCTCCTCCGTCGCTGGAGACCCGATCGTATACGATACAATACAATACAATACAATACTCAGTGTGGTGCTCAGTGGGTGATGATGAACGAGTGCAGACAGGTGGGCACGACGTGGCGATAGGGCAGGCGGTAGTTCTTGACTGTGCGCGCCGCGAGACACTTGAGCGTCGTGTGGCGCAGCGGGTTGAGGATGGCCGTGAGCGACTGCTGCGACGCGGCTAGGATGTCGGCGGCCGTCTCGCCCGCGTAGTTCACCGTGTCCAGGTGAGCGCCGTGACGGACCAACGCGCGCACAAGCTCCGGCGGACACGGGTTCAACTGGACACAGGGGCATTACTCTTATTTGTAGGAAACCAATTTAGGAACCCAAGTAGTGAACTTTGTGATCACACTACACTAAATTGATTTCTAAGTCGAAAATAGATAATAGAATCTAAAATCTAAATTAGATCTAATTCCGATTTCCTAAATTGACTTCCTAGAAATTGAATAGTGTAATAAATAACCGCTTTACTCTGATTAAAACCCCTATGTAACGTTTGAAATGGGTGCAAGTGCGGATTTGGGCCAACACAAGCCACATGTGCGTCTCCCTTCTGTAGGGGGGGAAAGGAGTCGAAAACGGCTCGCACACCATTTATTTCAAAATTACTTTTCTACGCCACCTTAACAAACGAGTGAATTTAATTCTTTTTTTTTTATATTTAACTAGGTTTCGCCCGCGACTTCGTCCGCGTCCGATCGCTACCAAACTTCATGGGATCACCCGCTGAACTAATCTGAAGATTGTCTGAAAATTTCATCAAAATCTGTTCAGCGGTTTTGGAGTCTATAGGTAACATGCATACACACATTGCCTTTTATACATATAGATAGATAAAGTATTTATATACCTTGGCGACGAGGTGCAGCGGCGTGTTGCCGTTGGCGTCGCGCGCGTCGGGGCTGGCGCCGAGGCGCAGCATGAGCGCGAGCAGAGCGGGCGGGGCGGGCGCGGGCGCTAGCACGGGCGCCTCTCCGCCCGCCAGAGCACTGCGCGCGCGCGCCCCTTCCGCCGAGCACGCCACGTGCAACGCCGTACGGCCCAGGCGCACCTATTAATCCACGGTAATGTAGCTCAAAGGTTTCTTTAGTAGATTTAAGATCGAAATTCTAAAGAATCCGGGCCCAACGGCGGTCCGCTCTCCGTAATATGTGTCCTGCCCACTGCCACCTTAACTCATAGATCTATCGGCTTATGTCCATTCCTGAATCATTCCTGATTAGATCTCGCAGTGTAACGCCGAGCATAGTCCTCTCCATAGCTCGTTGAGCTTTTTTTTACGAGGCCAATAAGCAAATATTGCACTTTTATTTATTGTATTATATTATTTATTTATTTAATAGATAAATGAGTAGTATGGCCTTAGGTTACCTTGATGTCGAGCTTGACGAGCGCGTAGACCGCCTCGTGGATGTTCCTCTCGGTGGCGTCGGAGCACTCGCCCTCCTCGAGCAGTCGCGCCATGAGCGCGGCCAGGTGCAGCGAGATGACCAGCACCCGCTGCAGCGTGGTCAGCATCTGCTCCCTGTCCACCGGCACCTTGTTGCTCCTCACCAGCTCCATGCCCCGCGAGATCTCCGACAGCGCCTTCTTGAACACCGGGTCGATGTCTTCGAACGTCACCGGCGGGACTATGCGACCTGCACACGTTCCATTCAACACTCTGTCATTATGGGAACCAATTATGGAGGGTAGTACCGACTCGTATGACAATCAAACTGAAAAAATGACCCTCTCCAACAATAAAATAAGGATTCTAAAATTGGCCACTATGGAGCTAGTGTAGCATATCTAATCTATCTTTATCTATTATTATTTCTATCTAACTCTCTTTATCTACTTTACTCGTCAATGCCACACTAGCGCCATCTTAATTTACTAGGACCACTTTTTAATACATGGAGTCCGTCATAGAAGCAATGAAAAGTGGTGTTTTCTCTAGTACCTCTGAGGGGCGGACGAGCCCTCTCGGCGAGCATGTAGGAGAAGAGTTCCGCGAAGGAGTAGAGACTGGACTGGGTGAGCGGCGAGAGCAGCGGCAGCACGGCGCGCTGCATGTCGAGCGCGTGGTGCCACAGCTGCCGGCAGCGCACGAACCGGCCCGCGTCCGCGTACACGGCGCCGCGGTACCGCACGTAGTACGACGTGTCCGGGTGTGCTGGCCCTACACGTAAACATTCAATCCAATCAGAACCAATATGGGCCACCATCACCACGGTCGTTCACGTCCCAGTACATCAGATTTCTAGCGGACGTCCGAACGCTCAAGGACGGTCCAAAGTCACGTCCTTACGTCCGCTAGTGTGCACAGGTTAGTAGCTTATACTGTTCAGATACCTGTCAACCGCGTCCATAACAAGCGGCAGTCGGACGCGTCCGATAGTTTGTTTGCACGCGTCCGATTTAGGCTTTGAAGAGACGCTGGGTGTAGGTGTTCTTTTTTGTTAACATTTTTATATCACTTTGGTATATCAAGTAGTGTTCGCATCTTGATAGGCACAACTATTAAAGACTATTTAGCTGTTCTTCAATAATATTATATATTATGTCACATTGTGTTATGTTTTGCGAAACAAATAAAAAAATATATTACCTAAAATTCTTTCCCTAATGACGAGTGCTTGCATCCTCATGGCGTCGGGGTCTGCGAGCAGTTCTTCGAGCTGTTGAGTGTTGCTCGGTTCTACTGCGAAATCGTAAGCTTCTATGCGGGGAATGCCTTTCGGCTTTGGAATTGCTTCACTACCGTCTGCTGGAAATCTGTAAGTAATATACAACATTATTTAGCAAAAAGAAATCATAACATTTCTTGGGTCATAAATTTACGCGTTTTATAACTAAATAAACCATGTGTCCCGTGCGTCTAAAATAGTCTAAATGTTTATCACCAAGTTTCATGAAAATCAGTTAATTCGTTTAAGATTTATGGAGGAACATACATACATACAATACCTACACTTAGATTTATTATTAGTATTGATCATAATATATAACGCGGTTAGGCCATTTATGAGGTTATCATGCTCGAATGTAGACTAAAATTTAAAATAAATTTGTAAAAGACAAACGATTTTATATATGGATTAAAATATGATTATTATTTAAATTTCATAATTTGGGTACATTAATATGTATAACAAACACAGATAGGCATGCATAACGCAAGATACCTACGTTATGCAAGACTTACTTTACAGGTGTGACAACATTCACCAGCATAAACAAAATCTAGATTAAACAATTAAATATCGAAAAGAAAAACAAACTGATTTATTGCATTTCATAATTAATGAGTAATTACAAATTAATATATAACTGGCATTTGATTTTGATTTACTGCAGCATCAAATTATCTGCTGAGGGATAAAGCGTGTTTGGGATCAATATATGTAGTTAGTTACCTATCATCCATTGCTCTCTTCCATAGGGCGAGTGCGCCGACCATGTCGCGCCTTTTGTCGACGTATGTGGCACCGAGCAGTTCTAGCGCGTCGATGCGTTGCTCTCGCGTGACCAGACCGTGCTCTGCGTTTATTAAATGCTCTACTATGTGCGTGTGACCTGTCACCGAAGCTGCCAGAAGGGGTGACATGCCTGAAAACATTTACAACTAACTTTAATGGAAATTGTATTAAATTCAGATGACATCTGATATTAATATCAGGGGTAAACATTTTATGTCAACTCATTTTAATACTGGATTAATATCATATTGTGTGATAAACGAGCCCATTGGTCTCGAGTGGTTAAGATAATAAGCCTTAGCGCTCTAACTCAGGAGTCGCGGGTTCGATTCCCGGCAGGATCAACATTGCAAATGAACTTTTCAAAGTTAGTCTGCGGGTATAATTGAGCCTCCTATTCGATGTATGGTTATCTCATAACACAAGCCTAAATAGTGCTTACTTTGGGGGCCATACAAGAGGCGTTTGCTTAAAAAATACTTAAAAAGGAAATTTCATGTGGACTATTTTAAAAAATAGTTTTGAATTTGCTAATAGATTTCATTTTTAAAGTCCAAATCTGTTACTATACTTAGCTGTACTCTGAGTAATCAATATATTTTGAACTTACCATAGGAATCAACGTCCATTGTAGCCCCGTGCCCCAACAGCATTTTGAGTATGTGAAGGGAGCCGCTCTCTGCGCAATCGTGAAGTGCCGTGTTGCCTTTAACGCTCTTTCTATTGACGTCAGCATTAAGTGATAGGAGATACCTAGCGATTCTATTGTGGCCTTTATAGCACGCGATCATTAAACACGTGTGCCCGTGTCTATTCGCTATTTCTATATCTGCAATGTGGAAAACAATGAGGTTATTTTATTGGCAATAAAGGTGACATACGGGGTGCATACATTACGCGTGTTACTTCTAGCACAAGTGGACAGGGATAGAGGTAGATACTCACCGGCGCCATTCTCGACTAGGAACTTAACAATATCGTAGTGGCCGTCGAAACAGGCCGCCCTCAGCGGTGTACTGTGTGTCCTTGTGGTAGAGTTGACATTCGCGCCAGCACGCACCAGTAACCTGACCAAGGGCAAGTGACCTGCGGCCGCAGCGCACCATAGTGGCGGCGCGCCCTCTATCGTTTCACCGTCGAATGTTACTGTAAATACAAAGACACCACTGCTTTAATGACTGGTTTACACAAACCCAGTGGACTGAAGTGAATCGAACTTCGGCGCCGGGGTTTTATAATTTTATACATTCTATGTTGTTGATGGGATTAGTTAGTATTTGCAATAGTCAAACACAGTAATTAAAGAAATATAAGCGAATGTGAATCAAATATAAACTACGTATAATCCAAAAAGGTTTATAATACAAAAAAATATTTACAAAATTTTGAAATAAGAAAGTTTTTATAGCTATGCGCTACAAAGTAGGAAATAAAAATCTTACTGTTAAAAATGTAAGACTTCTGAAATATAACGCAGTTTTCCTAATGTTTGAAGATGCCAGAACCATACCCAGATTTTCTTTTAGTAGAATGCAGCTATTGTAAATTTACTATGGGATAGGCCATATTCGTCAACACAGTAATCTTTCTTAGTACACGGTTTGGTACGTAGGTGATTTAGTGAAGCAAAAATGGCTTCAGGCCAAAGTATTGACGCAATAGGAAAACAATTATACATGTTGCTAACAAAAGTTAAATACATAAATCAATGCACAAGTAAATACATCGACTTTGAATTTTTTTTTATTTGAATTGCCATAAGTGCGATAGACTTCTTGTTTTACATTTTTTATCGCTATAAAATAAACAATCTCCTTTTGTTTGTTAATTTCATTAAATTATTTCAAAAATTAATTTTCGTGCCTATTCGTACGTTGTTGTGAAACAGTCCAATACGAGCATGACCAATATAATCAAAATTATTAAAAGTATATTTCTGATAATCTTTTATTTTGAATTCATAATATATCCAATTTGCGTTGCATGTGGAAAAAGACTACATATGATTTTTCAATATCACTACACTAATAATTTAATAGTGGCACTTTCTCAGGAACCTTCTCATTAAAGGATTTATACAAAGCCAGAGCACACCTTTAATAGCACAGTTAAGACCTTGAGATCTTGAGAATGTCTATAGAAAGTTAGTTGACATAAGGTAGACTTACCCGAGCCAGGTTGCTCGATATCAGCCTTGCACCGCTCTATGAGGTATTCGGCCACATCGTAGTGTCCATTTCTGCAAGCGATCACGAGTGGAGTCGCGCCGCCCACCTTTGCACCCACAAACATGTTCAGCTCGTCTGCGGAGCGCCAACTGTGTAGGTATACCTGGAAAATACAGATTTAATACGTTGATATTTTATTTGCCAAATACGCATATTTCATATTAATTTTTAACTAGAATATCGTAACAAGTAAATATTTTACATTGGAAAAGAAAAAGAAAAACATAATAAACAAGATTATAAAGTTTTCGCAAAATTGTTAATGCTAGTCCACCTGGGAGCTTAAGGTTCTATATATTTATACTAACTTTTACGCTGCCTTCGAAATATCGATTTAAGTGAATTTTGAAAACGGTTGCAAGATAAAATGCAGCGCGCAAGAAACAGGAATTAGTACCGCAAGCAAGCTTAAGGTAAACGGTTGCGTATTATTGACCCAAAAAACATTATGTAAGGCCGGAAAAATGACTCGAGTTGAGAGTCAAGTACATTTTTAATAAACATTTTAAAGAAACATCGAGGTCAGGACACGTAGGCTTTCATTTTCTGTTTTAATATTCGTGTACATACTGAAGAAAAAAGAAAAATAAATTTGACCTATAAAAATATAAAAAGTTTCTAAGAAATATGTCTTAAAGTTATTTGGAGAAGTGTTTCACATTTGGATATCGTGTAAATGTAAAGCCTTGAAGTATTTTTTTTTAAACTCCCTTTCTAAAAAGACGCGTGGACAAATTTTCTTTTAGCACCTTGTTTTGAATTGAGGCACATTGATTTCCAACTTCTGGACCTTAAATAGACTCTAACGTCGGCCCTAAACACTGCGTCGGAAGCTATACATGTAAAGCAAACATTTGTTGATTGGAATTTAATCTATTTTAGACTTCTGCTACCTACTTGTGGAAAATATGTTATGCGTCACGTCATCTGTCGACAATTTTTAGTAAAACGGTACTTAGGTACTTAGTAATAACTGAAACCTTTTTTGAAAGAAAGTTACAATTTTGGCCCTCAATGCACAAAATCAATTTCGGAAAGTGTGGATCATTGAGATATTGTTATATTTAGGAATGAAATCCTTTTGCTAATTTTAAAATCAAATATGTGGGTCAGCAGCGAGTTATCAGCATTAAACTCTGATGTGTTTGTGTGACCCACTTGGGATATTTAAAAAGATTTGCACAAGTGAAATCTTTAAGTCTAAAAAAGTGGCGTGTTTGGCAAGTGGCATGCTAAAATGGCGCAACGGCGAGCGAAGCTGTTGCAAAACCGGGCATTATATTTATTTAAACAATGAAAAATAACCTTTATTCATTCGATTATTAGAGTTGTGAAACTGTATTGCTTTGAAGTTGACTCGTCCCTAGAGGTCAATGGCAACAAATATCTTTGTTTTCTTATGTAATATGTACATATATCATATATAGAGAGGTAAACATACAACTATTATTAAGTAACGGATTTTATCTTTTTTATTTTCATAATTTTAATAAGCAGGAAATATATCAGTAATATGCAAGATGCAAAATATAATTTGTAGAACTGTAGTGAATCCACGTCTTGCATATTATAAGTATTTTTTCATAAAGCATTGGTACAGTAACATTATTTTGATTTCATCCGTTTCAGGTATGTTATTTTTCAAAAAAATACAATAAATTGAAAATAATACAAAAAACATTGAAATACAGTTTTTTTTTTTTAATTTTTTTAATTCGGTTTCAAAGGCCCCACATCTTTAGTAACTTAAATGTCATCGTAAAAATTTTCGAAATGTTTTAATTCGATTTCATGGACATCAAATACCAAGCTATCAAAATAAAGTCTAAGGAAATGCTAAGGAATGGCTTGTTATTGTTTTGCCACATTGTTGATTCGCCACAGAAAAAAACATGTGTCTGAGGTCTCTTGTCCTTCAATGAACAACTTGGCAGTTAGTTACAATACCTCTTCAGTAAGTGACTGAATACCTACTTACTTACTTCAGGCGAACTTCTCTGACAAAATTCCAAAAAAAATAATTATACAATCTACATTGGTTTTCATAAACACAATACCTGAACTACGAGTATGTTCGCGCCTTGCGCTAGTTCAACTTCACTGCGACACTAACTAAACGAATGACAAACGCACGACTGAATTAAATAGTTTTAAAACAATGACTGAAAACTATTTCATAACCAACTATTCAGTGGGTTGCAGCAAATACAATGAGTAATGTCATCATTTTGCGTTTCGTTTTTATAATGTATACCCGATAGACAGTTCAATGTCGCTAATACATGTCCGAATTAATAGGGTCACTTTGATTATGCTACAATACCAGACCACGCATTAAAGGGATAACGTAGTAAATAAAATTTAACCTATTCGACTAGCTAGACCGTTGTTAGTAGAACTTCCTATTTTAATGTATTACGAAATAACAGACATACGCAATTATATATTAATACTCGTATCAACTAAATGTAGGACTCGACTCTAAATAGTAAATCATGGCCTTATTTCTACTAGAATATAAATTTATAATACACATCAATACTTACTTCAAGTCAATGAACTGAATGGTCGATAGTGCTAGCATAGCTTGTGTATCTAGACGTAGTGGACGTTACTTCATCCGGCATGCAATGGCCTAGCCGTTTTCATAATGCACAATAAATTGTACCTACCTACACTAGCTTGTGTTTTACTCACATTTTCTAGGACAGACTGTAATTTTTTTTTTTAATGTAAAGACTCGTCGGACAGGCTGACCACCGTCTACCTGATAGTGATCTGATGGTAGGCGACTAACGCCACAAGTCGACCTTAGTATGAGTAAGGAATTGGGAAAGGAAGACAAGGAAATCACTCTACTCACTCACTGAAACACAGCTATTTCACAGTAGTCTTCTGTATAAGGAGATACGTTTCTCTTGCCAGACGAGCTGCCCAATTTAAGATTTAAGATTCCGTGCGAAATGCACGGAGAAAAAAATAAAGCACTAAAAAGGAATGAAATTTTAAACCAACTTGACCATGGCAAGATGTATACTTAGAAATATATAACTTATTATTCGTTATACAATTTCTTGTATTATTATATTTCATTTTATTTGTTGACGGTGTGCGTTCTGCTCTATTTAAACTGGAATTACGCCACATGAGCTCCATTTCGAATTGAAATAGGTTATTCCAAACATATCAACAATATGTTTGGAAAATAAGTATATATATTTATATTGTACAAATAGAATCAGAACGGCGTAGTCGTGTATTACAGTTAATTCAATTATTAACAAACAAAAAAAATAACAGTATCATTTATGTATAACTAATAATATAGAGTAAGTATTGATGTAAATGTATGCATTAATTATCATGATGATCTTTACCTTCTGTAAACGCCTAATGAGTCTCCGTTGGCGGCGCAGTAGCGTTTTGCCACAGCACCTCAATGTCTCCATAAGTTCACAAGGTTTCGGCACAAAATCCCAAACGCCGACAGACATCGTGAAAATCGTTATAACATTACACTCTTAACACCGGAATCGTATTCAAGCACAGCAAGTAGCCAGATTCAGACCAGATATAATACTCGGAGAAATAGGTGAATAGTGAAAATGTAAAACTGAAATTGTAACATACGTGATTATGTTAAAATTTACTTATATCCACCTTGTATAAAATTAAGTTACCTGTGTGACTTTGCATTGTGTTGGCGAGACAACATGGATTCATAAATAAATAAACTATTTCTGCGTAAATTATAGTGGGCACCTACATAAGTAGGTATTTCGTTCGATTTCAAATGCGAAGGTTAGAGATAAGTCAATAAACTTTAATTAAAATATTAAGGCCACAATTGCATCGCTTTTATCTTAACCAATTTGAATGCAGTTTGCATTGATGTATTTGAAGATTACCTGGATCTATCTATCTGTCTATAGGATATTTTTTATCTTGGAAAAATGTAAGGTTTTTCTAATCCCTATGGAATTTTCAAAAAACAAACTACAGCGCGTACGAAGTTGCGGTCTTAAGCTAGTTTACAATAAAACGTTAGTACTTGATAATTTGTTACCACCAACTAGAAGAATGTATTCGATTAATACACATTTTAACAGTTTCCGCACACTCGTAAAGGAAAAAAAATTGAAATAAATATTGGTCCGAAGCTGGTCCGAAGTGTGAAAACATCATAGATCATCATATCAAAGAACCGTGAACGACGCGACCTTGTTGCTTCGGTTTCGAGTAGAATGTTGTTTGGGGCAACCAACCTCTTTCATCACACACTACTAACAATATTTAATAAACAAATAAAATTGTGATCTATTACTCGAAATCAATAAATTTAACCAAGAAATGAAAGTATTATTTTTTGAAGCTAAAATTTGATTTGGATTGAAATTTTTAATCACATTCTAAAAATATTATTACACAATATATAAAATGTATCGTTATCTTTTTTGTTCTAATAACTATTGTGAGCTTTTATTAAATTCTTAATTAGAAAAATTAAACATGTTTTCAGCTCCAACATGAGTTTTATTTATTTATTTATTTATAAGGTACACCAACAGAAGACACAACAATACAATACAATAATACAATTTTACATTCGGTCCTGGTCTGATGTGAATTCCAATGACAGGTATACACAACATTTCATTTCATTGTCGACCCTTTACATTATACGAAATTCTTATACATCTATTATACATACTAAGTTTTAATAAAAATGTTTGCCATTATATTCACAACCACACTCGAATCATACATAATATATAAGATAGGTATTACAAAATATTACACTGTACATATATACACACACGCGCCCACGCATACATATACATACATACACATTCATACATGCATACATACACTCATACACACACACACATGCATACACACACACAAGTACAAAATTACATTTGATATATTAAGCGACATGCACAAGACTATTCAACATTTAATTTAGCGAAAGACGGTAGGCATTTCCGTATTTTACGATGAAAACTTGCCAAGCTGTCGTGGTTTATATCAATTTGAGGATTAAGTCCACAAATTGTATTAAATTGATTTTTTATCCTAACGACTGGAGCATTACGGCCAATATTTGTTTTGCAAGCTGGATATGCAAACACTTTGATCACGGGATTTCTAGGTACCCTACGTGGAACGCAAAAACCAAGGTCCGACAGGAGTGACGGCGAGTCTGCCAATCCGTGAAGAATTTTATATAGGAATATAAGATCTAAGAGTTTCCTGCGATCATACAAAGATACCATTTTGAGGAACTGAAGTCGCTGATTATATGGTTGTCTATGCGAAAAGCCTTGCGATATATAAGCTAGATGCCTTGTAAAGGCACGCTGTATGCTCTCTAGTCTTTGGGTATGCGTAGCATAAAACGGGTTCCAGACGACACTAGCATATTCTAAGTGACTACGAATCAACGCATTATATAATAAAATTATTGTTTTTGTTTCAAATCCCTTTGTATTGCGTTTTATGAACCCCATCAAACGAGCTGCTTTCTTGACTATAACATCTATGTGGGACGTCAGTTTCATTTCACTGTCTAATAAAATACCCAAGTCACGCACCTCCTTAACCCTTTGTATAGGGTTGTCATTGATTTTATAAAGGGTGACAAGAGGTTTTTTTTTTCGTGAAAATTTAATATAATTACATTTCTTGATGTTAAGGTGCATGTAATTTACGTCACACCACTCGTTAATTCTTGTGAAGTCACTTTGAAGGAGTTCGACGTCATCAGTAGAGTTTGTAGTTCTGTATATTTTTAAGTCATCAGCGAACAAGGAGGACTTACTATGGAGTATCACTGAAGATATGTCATTTATAAACAGGAGAAATAAGACCGGCCCCAGATGAGAACCCTGTGGCACACCGGAACCGCTCGGATATACACTTGACTCATATCCCTTTACGGCTACAGTTTGGGTTCGACTCCTGAGATAACAATTAAGCCAACTGAGCAATGATCCATGAAATCCGTAGGCCTCCAGCTTTATGCTGAGAATCGAGTGATTCACCTTATCAAATGCACTACTAAAATCTGTATAGATAGCATCTACTTCACGACCTTTATCTAGCTCCAGACAAATATCTGTAACAAAAGAAGTCAAATTCGTTTGAACAGACCGTCCCCTAGAGAAACCGTGCTGATACGTAGTGATACTACCTTTAATATGTTGTGTAATTTTATATACTGTTTTATATACGTATTGCGACATTCGGCGTACACATTATGACAACGACTTCGAAGAATTTGATATTCAATATTGTCCCGCGGATTCTTGTATCTACGATATCTTAACCTACTCTTTTCCTTCTCTGCTAACATTCTAATAAGCGTTTTGGAAAACCACATTGGATACTGTGACTTCCTATGCTTACGTTTTGGCACCAATCTTTCAATTATGCGGCTGAGTTCATCGCAAAATACGGATACCATTGCATTCACATTGTTACAGTCCAAGACTTGTTGCCAATCAACACCACGAAGTTCCGATACAATTTGAACATAATCAGCCTTGAAAAAGTTAAGATCACATCGCTTAGCGGGTGTTAAGTATTTAGAATCTAAAAAGGGTACAACTAACAGCAATGGAGGATGGTACGTATCCAATTTAGACAAAGTGTCCAGTGGTTTACATATATACGCATTTGATATGTTACAAAGGACCAAGTCAAGCAATTTATGGTCGTTGTTTTTTTCAAAATTAAGTTGTTTTAAATTATTGTATGACATAAAATCAACTAGTGTATTACTTAATCGATCATTACAGTTGAGAGGTATAGCAAACAATTCATTGACATTCTTAGTCCAGGTTATCGACCCAAGATTGAAGTCACCCATAATTATCACGTCATCCACAAGACCTAATACGTTATTGGCATTGTTGAGGAAAACGGACAGAGTCTCAAGGCTAGCAGGCGGCGGCATGTATACAGCACAAATAGCAATTTTCTTGGTAACACCACCGGTAGTAGTTTGTAATGTTACCCATAAATCTTCGACGTTGGAGTTAATTTCCCAGTTTTGAACAATCTGCACCTACAAAGTTGACAGGCTATAATAGTGGATTCGTGGCAGAATTCAATATTATCAACATAATTTTTTCACGTTATATGAATAAGTATACAAAATCGTACGATCTGCACACAACATCTCGCATTTGGAGAAGTCTATGACCGGCAGTGAAATGTAATCTATACAATATGTGAAATTGTTTGTCCTGACTAACGGACAGCCAAAACTACTAGTCTTGAAGTCTAAGTCTACTAGCTAGTCTAAGTCTTGAAAACTAAAATTTTGGCTGATACAAATTACATAAAACACGGGAAGAGAAAAATTAAAAAATAAGAGGACCACTTTAAAGTACTATATTTTGACAGTATAGATAGATAATGATAGATTATTCTTTTGTTTATTAAAAAAAAGTTTAATGACTGAGATAAAAGAACTCGCATTCAGAAGGAATCAAAACTTTTTTTAACTTGGTAATTTTATTCAGCATTTGGCTCAAGGCCAAGCGACTAAGTAGAACAAAGTGATATCCCCCAGATTACGAGAACAGTAAACGTTCATTTTACTAATGATGACGTGCCTATCTAGTTAACTAACTGCTTATTCATGATGATTGTTGAATCAATCAATCGATACGATCGAGAAGTTTACGTGTGAAAAAATTTACCTGGGTATGTGAAAAAACAACTGAAGCTTAACAATATCTAATGTTTTACGTGAAAATGTGAAGGACAGGTTGCAAATAGAATCATAGACTGTCTTGTGCAATACTATGGCAAGCGCCTACATAACGCCTTCACAGCAAATAAGATGAATATCTTAAAGAGACAACACGAGGATATAGGGAATTCCTTTTATTATTGACTGGAGCATTGAAGGGGCGCTACTGTGGCCATATGGGTTGCCCAGTTATCATGTGACATTATCATATTTTATTTTAAATGAAAAATATCTTTTAAATAGATAGTCCTCTCCGTTAACGGGTTGGCGATAGGTATTACATAAAAGCATCCATGGTTGTTATGAACACAATTATTCAACTTTGTAAATTTGCGGCGCTCGCCAAGTATTCCTTTGATCCTTTATCAACTTTCAAGAAGTCAAGGTTTTCAAGTAAACTTTATTAAAACCATCGATGTATATTAAAACAAATATAACAACAACTCTGACCGAAAACCAAATATTTTCAAAGTGTACAATTGCATTCCTCACTGTGTGGTGCCTTTTGTAGATTTTTATGTCTTATTAATCTGCTTTATATTATATTATACAACAATATTTTTTCTGTCCGTGTGTATTGTGTCTGAACTCTGAACTCCTAAAAGGCTGGACCAATTTTGATTTTTTTTTTTGTGTGTGTGTTTGAGTGGGCGCCTGAATGGATTAGTTAGATCAATTTAGATACACAATTGAACTCGATAGGTGGCACCGCAACCGGATTCAGGTGGGACAACGTCTGCCTGCTAGGACAGCTAATATTAGGTTACCTAGATAATAATTTAATTTATTATCTAGGTACCTATTCATTAATATTAATTTAATTACTTTTAAGTAAATGTTTTTATAAACCTTTTTTTTTAATTACTAAGGGCCACTTTCACCATCTCTGAGTAAATTGTCAAATTGACTAACTGCCATTTAAGTCACCGGTAAGAAAGCGTACAAGTTTCACGATTTTCACCATCTTCGAGTAGCAATACTCAAGGATAATTTCAATGAAATTGACACAAGATACTCGTAACATTTACTCGCCAATCAGAATAGAATAGAATAAGATTTTATTTGCAACAAAAGACATACATATGCATAAAAACTTAAAAGACACACACAAACGTCCCCTGCTACAAACCGGCTCCAACTCAGCATAATGCAGGTTGTAAAGCATTACTTGAAAAGTAACTATTCAAAACATTACTTGTAGTTGGTGAAAGAGGCCCTAAGTATTGTTAATTTTAGTAATTAGGTATTATTAGAAGCAGCATTAACTTGAAGATGTCCATAATGTTGGGTAGGTGGTAATACATCAGAAGGAGGAGATTGTTATTCCAAATTACTAAGATGTTTTGAAGCCATGTGGAACAAAATGTTCCACAAAATGCCTCTATTTTTGAGAACAAATAGCTTTGAAGTTGAAGGAGTGGTATTAATATTAAATGCTATAAATTAGCAGTCGTGTATTTTCGTGTTAGATTTTATTTATCGAGTTAATGTTGTAAGTATTCCCGTATATTTTTCCCGAAACTAATACAAAGTTCACTGATCTGATAGGTATGTTATTTTTGTTACAGTTTCTCAGCCTTTCTCTCTAACGAGTTTACCATTAGGGTCATTGCGTGTGACTAATACGCCTTATAAACTGCAGGTAATAAAGAAGCGATGACGTCTTTAGTTTACGAATTCACTTCATAAACAGACGTGTTGTGTTTGACGTCACAGCGACCAGATTATCTACATTTTTATTATTTATTGCCGCTTTTGGAGCAGTATTTAGCTTCCGTCATCATGAGCAATCTTTACGAGTATATGTATATAAAACAATTTAGCTTCCGTATGTTAAATGTCAAGAAAACTCGAAAAACTAAGCATTGGCTTGAAATTTTTATACTTGCAACATAACAGAAGAGTGCTTTGTTGAACGATTATGCAAATGTTATATACTTATAAGTAAGTATACAACACTATTTATATACTTTTTGTTTCTAACTTGCAACTGAAAGGAAAAAACCACAAATTGTGATGCAAGATTCACAAGAAGTTATTTTATTATTCAAGTTATCTATCTACAATTCCACATAAAATATGTTACATAACATAACATAAACAATGCAAATGAGAAACTAATTCTGTTTCTATCTGTGTTACGTTTTTCCGGCTAATCTACTGACCTAATTTTAAGCAAAAGAGAACATTTTTTCAGGATAATAAGTATCCTATATGCTAATCAAGCTAATAAACTATCTGTGTGCTAAATTTCATCCAAATGATTTGAGCCGTTTTCGGATGAAAAAGTAACAAACATCCATACATAACATACATTCATCTTCACAAACTTTCGCATTAATAACAACAATAAAATAATATAAACTTTCTAAGCTTAAGTAAATTAAGAAACGAATATGTAGTTTAAAATTATGGATTAGGAACACAGCGAGTGTTTAAATCTAGTTGAAGATATAAATAACTTGATTTGCACATTTTAATTGTGGGTTAATCTTATATATGCGGAATGTGAAATAGCCTTTTTTATATTCTGACGAAATTTTAAGAAAGTAAGGAAAAACAACATCCAGTGACAAATCATCATTTCGAGAATGTGCCACTTTGCGTACATTTAAATATTTGCTTATAAAGTGCACATTGAATTATTGATTGATTTAACGAATCCGTTTCGCTGACCGCAAAAGAGCAAGCGTTGAAAACAGTCATGAAAACGTGTTTCATTGAAATATTCTATAAATTGTACGAGTATAATGTTTATTATATCGAATTATTAACTCATCACGTAGCTAATGTGAAGCGAAATTAAATGCGTGGTTTTTTGACAAACAAAGCTTCGTGTGTGAAATGTCAACACATACCTAGTTAGTTATACGCACACAACCACACGCAAATAATAAAATTTATGTTCGTACCTTCTTATATGTGCTATTTGATTAGTTTATTGTAGTTTATTGAGAATACGTTATTTTGTCTTTAAAATATTTATAATTTGGTTTAATAAAGTGTTTGCCCGATCAATGTCTGGTACCAAATTACCAAATACCAAATTGTTTAATACATCTAATTAGATTTTCTTTAGTCCTTGAAATTTGAAGAACAAGTGAATGCATCTGGTAGAATAAGTAAAAAAAATGAGCAGAAAATTAAACAGAGCGGATGAAGTAGGTACATAGTTAAGGTCTTCTAAATTTATAGCACATGGAAAAAAAATACAGAACTTAAAACAGCGACAAAACGACACTGTGTAGAACAACCCCTAATCCCCTAAAATGAAAGGCCAATTACACCCAACATTTTTTTATATAACAACGATTCACTAATTAAATTATCCTTCAACGACAGGTGTGATACTTAATTCTAAACCAGACGTGCGATTAGAACCTGTGTATGCTCCGAGAGTTTGTCTCACTGCTCTGTCGAGTCCCTGCTTTTACTAAATCTACTTCTTAGGAGCAACAGGTATATCAATGGTATCATAATAACAGGGAATAAATCAAGGCTATCATTAAAAAAAAGTCGGGGCGAAAACTAAATTATATGAATCCTATTTAGACAGTTAATTCGATTTGATATTAAATTAATATTTAATATCAAAGTTTTTAATTTTCAAATTTAAACATATTAAATTAAATTAAATTCAAAGCGATGTCATTTTAAAGGTTAAAAATATCTATAACTGTTGCGTTATCCATAAATTGAATAATACGGAATAAGGGGGAATATCTGCCAACAACTGCCATTGTAACCATCAAATGTTACTTTTTTTTATTTATACAATACAAGAGACAGAGGAATGTTTTAACGCAGCTTGCTACCTGACCGTTGCGCAAGCGATCCCTCCGATTACAAGGATGTCGTTTAAAAAAAACTTCATTTCACGAAAGGGACATTCAAAATATAAGACTGCTAATCAACTGTTAACACTTATTATTGATTAACTGTTGACGGAAATCTGTCAAGTCAACTTTGTTATACTTAATAAATTATACAGTACGATGAAAACAGAATAAACAGAGCATACAAAATCAATGAATGTTGATTTTTAGAATCTCTGATGCATCCGCAATCCTGGCCTTATAAATCAAAAATCCCGAACAACGTTTAGACTTTTTGGGTCCGATATACGGAATTTATTTACCACTGTGCTTACAGATGGAATTGATTACCAGACCAGCTAGCTTATTTGCCAGTAGACCAGAAGATAGCAAAATCCCAACTGTTAAAAATAGATTCTCTTTCGAATGTATGCCACAACTTGGTAGATTAACGATTAACGAAAGGTTTGAAGATTAACGAAATAAGTGCCACTATTTCCACAGAATGATGTGTGACTTGTAGTATATTAAAAAAGATTCAAACACTATTTCCAAAAAATAAAATCAGTCAGCGTTATTTGTTGAATTAACAGTTAACAGCGATTGAGGTTAACGGTTGATCGGTAGGTAGTATATTAGCGTTACTATTCAAACTTCTACTTGGCGTTATTACGAGATATAATAGTTCTGGAAATTACTATGTCCCATAACACTTGACCGTGTATTTAAAAAGAACCTTATTATGGAAGTTAAACTTATCTCAAGATAAACACGAGTCGATGTACCTAATGTTTAAACACAGATAAAACGACTATTGTTTTAAAGGAAGTCAAGGTTTCTCACTTAACCGATGAGTAGTAGAAATTCCAACGTTTGAGAATGCGATAACTTAAATTCAGCTTTCAAATTTACATATTTAAATACTTCATTAATTAAACTATTATTTCATAAAAGTGCTACCTACCTATTGTTATAATAAAATTACCAATTTGAAACCAGCCAGTAGTAGGCCTTTTCATTATCGCTAAGTGTTACAGAACGTAACATGCTTTCTAAATCGCTCGACCGTTAAGCCGCGCCAGCTCAATGTAAACAAAGCATACCTACTATGCACCTAGTAAGTTTACGAATCCAAATTAGCCAACACAATGTATAATGCCACACGACACATTTTCACAAGCACTAAGCTAATAACAAAATTATTAACCGTTCAAATTTGATATGAAGGGAATGAGCGCTAAGCGTGTTAGCGCGGAGTCGACTGCGCTTGCGCAGCGATATTGCAACACTGTAAAGCGAAGCAAGCGCAGGCCAAGCCGACCCACCGGCTAGGCTGCAGGCACAGGCGATCGCAGTGAAGGGAGTGGGTGACTCTTTCACCAACCAGTTACACAAGAAAGCTTTATTACGTAACTATATTTTTAGTGTATTTCTATGTTACTGCAACACCGAATTGCATCGGTGGAACTTAATCATTATGCGTAATCTAAAATAGCTGACGTTTAAAAATGGAACGGCTGTTTGGAGCCGGTTTGTTTTGTTACATAACGATGTGGGTATTTGTTTTATAGATTTTTACATTAGATCTGTGACCATAAAATGTAAATGAAATCACACCATTAATTCCTTTGCTTGTAGCTTGTTGTCTTTACATGGTCGTCGATTCTATTATTTCTAGTCATCCTAATTTAGATATGTGGATTATTATTTGAAATAGATGTCTAATTTGCGAAAATATAAGTGATTTTACGCCATAACACTGAAGAGATTTATCAAGCCACGATAGTTGCTAAAAGAAAAGTTATCGTAACTTGTACCTTATTGTAATGTGTATCTTAGCTCAGCTTAGTAAAATAAGTCTGTCACGTAGCCTTTAGTATTACGTAGTAGAAACATAGGTAGTTTCTTTCCATGTACCTAAATGTTTAGGTATTGTTACGAGTTTAATCGCTCTATACATGCTCTATATCTCTATGTACTAAGTATATAAAAATTTCGTGTCACGTCTTTGACGTCAATGAACTAATAAACTACTGAACCGATTTTGATAAAATTTCGTAACCATGTGTAATTTGGTCCTATTAAGTTTTCAGTTTGAACCCGGGCGAATCCGGGAGCGTTTATATAATATATATATATAAACAACATTGTGAGGTCTATCAAGCCACATTGTTGTGGACAGACCGATAACTATAGCATATTATTATATACCTAATTGTAATAATGGCATATATACCTCCTCACGCAGACGAGAAGCACGCGAGCTTATAGCAGAACGCTTTTCTCAGGCTGATTCAGATACTGAATGTCTGATATAGATAATAAAATAAAAAAAATCATCTACAAAACACAAGAAGAGTGTAAATCCGCAAAGAACATTGTAATAATCAAGAGAGAAACAAAAGAAATTCCAAACGTTGCATAATTGCATTTAATTTAACCAGATTATATATTGTTTTTGCGTCAAACCGAGTATTAGCTGATAACTCATAATCCTAGAAACAAGTTAGAAGGTTTCTGAACGTCACTTCCTCTGCGCATAAACAAATGTTTTTATGTGTTTTGTACACATTAAGCAGTTTGTATACTCGCATATAATATTAAAATGAATATTCTTAAAATTACAATTATTTAAGTATTTTAATTTAAATTAAACATTTTAAGCTAAATAGAACTGGACTTTTGTGTCAGATTTTTATTAGCTTTGATTGAATAGATTTTATTTATCTATTCATTTTAATAGTTTAAATAAAGTTTTTTGAGGCATTTTAAAATTAAGTTTTATTTAAGTATAATATTATTTATATATAATTTATATTAGCTTACCAACCGTATTTAGTAAGTATACAAAATAAGTACCTATAAAAAAATACGTAATATTTGACATAGGTAGGTACTACACTGTCTTTTTTTATATTGTTGGCAATTGAAGACATGTAAGTAGTTAGGTACTAAACAGTTTGCACATATTTACACCGTATACGGAATGTTTGACCTTAACAAACACAAATATCACAATCATTGAACTAGAGGTAATGGCATTAAGTTGTACGTAAACAGAATAAGAATTAAACCAGAACTACTTCCTTAGTGGTTACGGGGCCGTGACGATTGACCAATAGGAATACCTACCAAATAATATAGTTTAGGAAATTATAAACAGTTTCTACGTAACAATGGACCAATGATGTAGCAATCGATAAATGTGATTGTTAGCGAAATTTAAAGACTATTAATTCCTATTATTATTTTTACAATACATAAAACTATAACTAATGTGACGTGAGCTCAAAAGTTGTCTATAAGTGGTAGTAAAATGAATTTTTAATCGCGTTTATTTTTAAATTAACACTTTTCATCGCTTACTGCCGACACGTATGTACCTACAGGAAAAGTAAAAGCAATTTGGGAGCACTATCCGCGGTTTAAGCGCCATACTCTTAGAAGTGTGTGTAATTTACAAACTTACAACAAAACTAAAAAAAGTTGACTAATTAAATGATATCGTTTAGTTACAACTTAAAATTAAATCTCTCATTGCTTCCCATAAACCTATCAGGTCGAGCCCATTCTCTGATCCTATCAAATTAGGCAGCACACATAATCCTAGATCTAGATAGTCAGTTATGGCGTCGCTTGAGTTTATGTAAGCGACGGTAGCCACCTATCATCAGTTGCACCGTCAGCCTGGCTGCAGCGCTTTACATAGAAAAATCACAAGTCAACTAATTAGTGATTAACAGCAACTGGAGCGTTGAACCTCAAAAACCTAGATTGAGAAAGTATACGCTAATATCTGTTAACGTAATAAAAGTTTCAACACTTGGCATAACTCATACCTATGTGATAATCACAAATTGTCACCAGGGCTGTATCGCAGATTTACCGTCTAGATTTCATAGTTCCTTAAAAAATGATTCTTTAGAAAACGGTGGTGGCTTCGCAATTAAAATGTAACTTATGTCATGAGTTGTGACTCATAGAACAGCATAAAAACACTTTAGTTTTATCAATAGATACTGCAAGCAAAACCGCGCAAAATAGGTAGTGAGTATATTGTAAGTAAATATATTTTATTCTGTGTACATTGTTATTGTTACGCCTGTACAACTTTATAAGACAATAAAGCACAAGTTAGTGCTTTGTGGCTATTTATAAATATCAGGCGTTTCCGTCAAGGAAAACCGCAAAGCAATTATGTACTATTGACAGAGATATAACGTATAATATGTCTGTTAATAGAGGAAAGACGAGTAGTATTTTTTGGCACTTTAAACCTATTGACATTGATGATAGTCCTATAAGCCGCGTGAGTTACAATTAGGACCATAGAAATTTTAGGAATTAATGTCATTGTAATATATTGTTTAAAACGTATTAAGTTCACCAATGCTTTAAATACACTTTCTAAAAAGTATAATTATGGACATAAACTGAAACGAAGGCATTATAGTTAATTAAAAATAGCCATTTGGCGCGCAAACGTACTAACTATACGAATCGGTAAGTATTTTTATTTTCTAACTTTGTTGAAACATGATTACTCGTTATTTAATAAAAGGCTAATGGAGTTACGCCTATTATATTTCAAATAAATTCTCTATTATTTGAAAGGCATCCAAATAAAATATCTAACAAATTAAAAGTTTAACTTATTATTATTCGTAGAGTACATTATTTAATATTTATTCGAAGTAAACTATCCATTTATTGACTGATATATTTATAATAAAATATAAATAGAATGCAGTACATAATTGAAAGCCTTAAATAGCAAGACATGAAGTCGTAGGAATTAATTAAACTTACAACCATCTTACAACACGATAACACACGCGCTCACGGCGAGAGTCGTAAGCGCAATATTTAGCAATAAGTATTCCAAATGTGGGTATGTACGCAACTGCCAAATACACTTCATTGTATAGATTGTTAACTAATACATAATTAGCGTACTGACACTAATAATTTAGTTTAACGAAACGCTTACTTATGAAATTCCACCTAAATATGGTTAGTTTGCACAACACCTATGAGATGTTCTAATTTAGGTATATCGACTATAAAACATCGATTGAAAACAAACTTGCTGGCGTATTTCTCGCAAACAATATATAATTTTATTTCACAGGAACAGTAATGAATGACTCACTAATCGAATTCAGAGTGGTTTCCACGAAATTTCCTCAAACTCGGTCGTTCAACAAAACATATAAGCACCTAATTATTTACAACATACATGTACATGTTATTTTACACTCCCAATATTATACTTCCTCTAAATCGGCACACGGAATTTTGTAATAGTGTTTTGAAAGCTTCTTCAATACATTACATAAACGAATAAAAAAGAAAAACTACAAGTATAAGAGTATAAGAGCAAGAGGTTTTATGTGTTAATGTGTAGAGGGCAATCTCCGGAAGCAAATGAAACTTTGCACACTCTTTATAGATAGACATGTATGCAACTAATTATATAGTCACGATGGATCGCAAGAAGACTGAGACAGATTGTATAGTACAAGACAAACATGACAATGAAATATTGTACACAACTTTGAAAAGTATATTTTCCAAATTCGGCCCCCCCGCTGGACTACAGAAAGTCGGATTAAAATTAGTTGGCTTTTAACCTTTAATCAATAAAATCGCACTAGTGATCAAAAATGATTATTTTGTTACCATGAACAAACTGCGAACGAATGCAAAATATACGATTTCTATCAAGGCTGGTAAAAATTTATTCACGAATACCAAACGAATACACAATTTATGTGGTTGACGTCGAAGGAGGTGCCTTGAGACAAATAATATTTCACTTGGAATAAAAAAATTAACAACACCTTCATAGTAATAAAAAATAATTCTTCGTTTTCAACTTTTGAAAATAAATAATTTGCTTATAATTTTAAAACAATACCTACTTTAAGCAAAATGCAGCCTACTTTTCTGTGATGCATTCACAAATGCAATTGCCCATTAATCGATTTCAGTTTAAATAAAAAAAATGGTAATAAAAATAATTATTATTACCATATTAATTATAGGTTGTAAAACGGGTTTCTCTTGACACAGATTTTGTTCAGGAAGGATAATTTGAGAAGCGGAAAACCATAAGTGCTTGTACACTCTCCTCGTGATTCGAATTGAGTTATTTTTGAATAATTTTAAAAATCAGTCACACTAATTATATTCAAAAAATATTTTGCTGTGCTCAAAGTAAAAGTGTTTTATTTATTGTTAGCGAAATCTATATTTCAATTGGAAATTTCTTAATTATCTTTCTTCATACATTTAAGCTATTAAACCGTAGAAAGTTAGCATTACAAATTTCCCGTCAAGTTTCGATATTGCAGAACTGCGGTTCTGTTTTCTTTTTCTTAGTATGTATCGAAATTTTGAAAGGACACTTATCATTGTTGGCGGCATATAACCAACAAAAGGCCACCGTGAAATAATAGCACGTCTGCTTTTTTGTTTATCCCTTCCTAATCTCTTTTAATTCTGTCTTCAGTCGTTCTAAGTGAGCCACCTACAGTCAAGTGGACCGACAGCCTGTCTAACGACCTATTCGTTGACGAATTCCGAAAGTCTAGAACTTTAGAATCTTTTTCAAATTATAATAATTAAATATAGTTTATGGCTTTTATTTAGGTTTCTTAGGCTAGAAAGTTATGTGCGCTCGCACGTTCACCTTAAACAGATTAGAAACTTATACCAAACGTAAAATTTCGTTGCAAACAGTAAAATATATTTTATATATGTCAAGTCAGTAGGTACTGCGATGCAGTAGGCGAAATTATGATTGCTCATAGTTACAATAGCGGCATAAAAAACGTGAAATCAAACAATAGTTATTCTTTTTGAGTTATTATTATGCAAAAGTAGGTAATCAGTCCTTGAACTCATCTCGTTACCTAGTGGCACACTTCTCTCTCTCTCTACCGCGGCCGACTTTTGAGAACCCCTCTCTTCGAAATCGGAGCGCATCCGATACGACACCGCCGCGATTATGTAACTATACAATTTTTAAACATTTTGCAATATCATCGTGACTTCGAAAATAATTATATCCTATCGGTTTATACTTTTGGATGGGCATCAACGATAATTATTAGTTTTTGATTAGAAAGTGAAATGGATGCTTATCCTTGGTTTAAGTTATGCCACTGTTTAATGCCCAAGATAATTACGTGTAAAAACCAGTCCAGTGTCGGTAAAAACTAATTATGTAGATTGAAAATAGTTTTTGTCGTTTTCATTAACTTATTGCCAAACCATTCATTTCCTATACTATTTATACTATTAATACAAATCTGAATCGCTGACTTGTCAGCCGCTGACTTATGGAGATTTCAATAAACTTGTTTGTGAATTTGTAAAAAGCTAGTGAAAATCTGCAAACATCGTTAAACTAAAAATAAAAACTTTTCAAGTAACTCCCTATATTTGTTAACAACTGAAGATAAAGCGCAACATCATCATCTCAACTAATATAATATCTCAACCGTAGGACGTCACTGTTGAACAAAATTCACAGTTTTTTAATAAAAAAATTTAAGCGTTTTTCAAATTTTTCTTGTGGCCGTTCAAGAAGAAATGTAATATATAAACATTGAGTTTATTCTACTTGTTATTTTTTTGTTTTTCTAGTTTTCTAGCTCAGCGTCGCTCAATAAGCTATGCAAGGGCTATTCTCGGGATTACTGTGTTGGAATCAGAATTAAGGATATTCGTAGACAAACGATAGATACGAAGGCAAATGACCGGTCCGACTGAAAAACCGCAGAGACTTTTTCCCAGCAGTGGACGTCCTACGACTGGGATTATTATGATAACCAAATACAGGAAATTTATAAAACACTAGTGACCCGCTCTCGGCTTCGCCCGGGGTGCAATTTATATATTATCCTATCTTTTAAGTTGGACCAAATTAGACATATAGTTACGAAATTTTATCAAAATCAGTTCAAAATCAAAAATTTTATATATTTAGATTAAGTACATATACACCAAAAATCTGAGTTTTAATGAAAATCGAATGCGTCACCGTTTAAAAAACAGCTTAACGGCAAACCATTACGTACTCAGACCTTGGAGATAGCATAAATAAATAAATATATCCAACATGGCTAAAAAAATTAACATCATCAATGTAAATTGCGACATTTTTTGACTGCAAATACGTCGAACGGTTCACATGGTGATTCAGTATGTGAATATGTGAATATTTCCGGCTCTTTTTGCTTACTAATAAAGCGATCATTTCTGAATAAAGCAATAACAATATTTAATATAACGGTATTAAATATGGAACCCTCAATTTTAAAAAACGACAGCTTTTTCCAGCTTAAATATCAAAGTTACAATATTTATTTCTCTTTCGTGATATTTCTTTTTGATGTGTTTAATTTGTCTAATTTGTCAAGTGGTGTACATTTCATTGCAATTTAGTTAGAATTATAGTTACTTTTTGTTTCAAAATTCTTTCATATTTATTTTGCAATTTTATACATAACTATTTAAAAAATATTTTTTGTTGAATGTTATAATAAAAATATTTTGTTTAATTAAACGCATAAAAATTCTGGAACTATTAGTAGGATTTTAAAGAAATTATTTGCTATAAGTATGTATAGGTAAATATAATATACATGCCAGTCTTAATTTCACTAATATAATTTCAAACTATAAGAGATTTCAAAATATAGCTCACATACAAAAAAATACTTAAGGGCAAGTACGTTAAAATGACTACACCAATATTTTAGTGCAATAAATAATATGCAGAGAGTTGTTCTGCTCTCTGCAACGTCAGCAGTGAGACGGTGGCGGCGAGACGAACGGCGCGCCGGTGCACCGAGTTGCATAAAACGCTTTCGGTACGATTTCTCCTAACTCGTTTAGTTTAAACATGAGCTAAATAAGTACAGAATAATGAGCGAACACGAATGAAATATCTTCTCGATAAAACCGGACCGAAACACTAGTAGATTTCGTATAGAGCTATACAATAGCTAACTTGCAAGTTAGCTGCTGCTGGGTGTGCAGATCTCTCTCGATCGGATTTCATGACATCTTAACAGGTCTGAAAAATCGCCTCACGTAAAACAGAACGCCCCCAACAAAACACAATCTCCTCTCGAGATTACATAATTATAATTCGAATCAATAAAATTATTTTATTTGCGTAAATTTGGTTCACTGATATTGCTACAAAACAAGATTGTGTAAAATTTAAATCAACTCAAATTGACCCTTATTCGGTAAGAATAAAAACTATTGATTCAAAAAAAATCGTCTCGTACCTACATTCTTCAACACTTCAAGTTGGGAACGCAATCAAAGCGTTCGTCGTCCATCAAACTTTCTATGCGTGACCGAAAAATCATACTCTATTTCAATACTGTAACAAATCAACTAACCGACCATTTTAATCAGGCCTGCTGGAATTTAAAAATATCATTATTTTCTTCTACGGCTTTTAAGCCATTTAGAGGGCCAGAGGTCGCGTTCCATTGGCGATATCAGCGCATAGCGGTGATGGTTATTGTTAAGCGATTTCACTCGAGTGATTCACGGAGAAAGTGACAATTCGGTTTAAACAATGCCAGTTATTGATCACAGTATGTCCAATTACTACTTGTTGTTTGCTAAGTTTTTAAATAAATTGTCTTTAAAATACAGCAACGAAATTGTAAACATAAAAAAAAATACAAACAGCCAATATCTAAACGTTGTATAAGTTAGTCAAGGTATTTTTCATAATATTAATATCCATAATATTAAGGTGACAAACAGACATACGGCTCATATTATAATATGCAGAGAATATGGGATAACTATATGTAGATGGAGGCGTCGTTCACAACAAAAGTCGACTAACGATTATTTATCATTTGATATAAAATTGATCATTGATATGCTCATTATTATAACGCATTATAATAATGAGCATTTTTTTTATAAGATACGATTATTTTAGTTATGTGGGTTGCTGTAATTCTCATAATAAAAGGGGAGTGTGTGTGTGATACGCGTGAGACCAAAAACAAATGTGACATTAACATTATAGATTGTTTCAATAGAAATAGCGCGATAACATCCTTACAAAATAATAGACAGAGTGCTTTTAATTGCACGTGAAACAAAAGGCCGTTATGGAGGTCAATGTCGTTTCACACGTGTCATTGCGGGTTCGGCCGGAAACAAAGCAATTAGTAATTTACCATTAAAAAAATACGAGGTATAGTTATTAAATATTCGATAGTTTTTGCTAAATTTTTATGTTGGAATCAATGATTTCTTAGTACGTTATGCATGTGTCTATTTATATTATACTAGCTGGTGCTCGCGACTTCGTCCACGTGGAATAGTTATTTTGGGAATCATTTGGGTATCTCGAACGGTTTTCGCAGCCCACGCAACGGAAGCCCTCAAAGGTGAATAATTTTCCCCGTTTTTTTCCACATTTTCCAAGCCTTCCTCGATAAATGAACTATCCAACACAAAAAGAATTTTTCAATTCGAACAAGTAGTTCCTGAGATTAGCGCGTTCAAACAAACAAACAGCTTCAGCTTCAGCTTTATAATATTAGTATAGATTCAAGATCAAACTTTTTAAGGTCTAAAGGTTGGGTAGAAATGGACGAACACCCATATTTACTTATTTCTTTTATCATTTAAATTAGCGAACCGCACCTATGTATTACATTCGTACTTATCACCCAGATAACTAAACCAAATCCATATAACAGGCGCCAAGACATTATAGCTAACATTATGTTATGATGAAACATTGAACTGATATTTCCAACGCTTTATAAATATTCAAATTTATTGTGAATTATTATGATTATGATTAACTAATGAATAAATGGCTCGCGAGTAGGTACTGTTATTTATTACGACCATTTTACTATTGTTCAGCACAGAGTATTCTAAGAATAAATAGTAAAATAACTAATGAGTTTAGTGGGCTAATGTATTTTAGAAAGGTTACTTAAAGCTGAATTCGTCTTCTAATTCCGTGAACAAAACAGGAAAACCACAATCAGGATACAAGTTGTCTCGTTACACTGGTAGAAAATACTATTGAACTTTAAATGCCGCAAAAACGATATAGGTACCTATAGATTCACTAAAACGACCGAGTGAACCGTTATGCAGACTTTCAATCCTAATATTATGTTAATTAATTTGATTTTTATTAATATAATAAAAAGATAATACGTCAATTTAAAAGATCAACTAATTAAGTAATAATATTGATGACGATGACGATGATGATGATGATGATAGATATTTACCAAATAATTTTGGTTTATTCCCATTTTAGTGTTCAAGGTAATGTATTATGCTCTCATTCGAACATAATTCCAAAAATCAATTAACAGCAAAAGTGTTACTGCCTGAAGTATAAGACTATTTGTGTAAAGTAAATGATATTTTAATTGATATAGCAGATAGCTAAATCCACGCTGTAAATAAATCGGCTGAGATCACTATGGAGGATTCCATCAAATAGAGAAATGAATGCTGAATTATAAATCAACATTAGGATCGAATTAGAAAAATTGCTGTGTGACTCCTTTTAAGCGGAAGCGTGTGCCAGAAGCCTTCGCTCTTCCATAAAAGCTAGATTCTTGGAGTAACATTTCTTATTTCATTTCGACCGACAGTTCTAATGAAAGGCGCCAAGTAATAGAAGGCAGACATTTTAACATAGTTGAAGGATAATAATGACCGAGATCGATTTATCACCATGCATTGATTATTCAAATTGAACGATTACGTTACGACACAGTTAAGCATCGATAGTTAAAGCGTTTCACCTTGAAAGTTCAGAAAATCATATTGTTTGTTAGACGATTCTGTTGTTGGGGCTTTTGTAGGATTGAGGAAATGTTTTAGAAAGAGTCCTTTGTCAACAGTCGACGAGAATTAACAAACGAATACACAATCGCTTTCTACATATTTGTAGGCTTCTTTAATTGATGCGGTAGAACATCATCAAGGAAAAACCTAGGATTTTTTTTTCTAATAGCCGTCCAAAATAAATTAGCTACAGTTAACAATCGATAAGGAAGTCTCCAAAACGAAGCAACGTTTAAATTATCGGACAGCAATTGACTTCCCCAAAGAAGCGCCATAAAACATAGTACTCAACCATTCAACAGTTAGTATGCGATATTACGATTTCGCGATATTGCGACATTTTGAAAATGCATTAGAAAATGCGGCCAGTTGTGGCTCCTTTTCGATATTATTAATAATAATATGGAGTTATTCAGGGGAGAATTAACCTGTATACGAATTTCGTTGAACTCGCTGCTTTTGTGTCTACTCCCATCAGTATTGGCGTTCTTATGCAAATATAAAGTTGTTTACCTCTTAACTGTTGTGTGTATAATACCAGTTAAATTATTAAACTGTAATGAAATAGATATAAATATAAATAAACTATATGATTCACTTGAAGTTTATTTATAGAAAACAGACAGCCAATATCGCCAAATATGGGTTTTGCATTCACTACCTACTCGGTATTTATTCGTCTGATCTCGGCGATGTAGGCAATGAAAGTTGTTCCACGAATCTAAATTTAAAATTAACAGTTAAATACCTACACCCACCGAAGAAGTTTGAAAGTAAAGGCGGTTCTATTTTCGACAAAAACACTTTTTTCGCTGAAAATATTGCAACAAAGAAGAAAAAAACTAAGAGTCTAAATACCGCAACAACTGTATCGTGACCCGTAATGTAACGTAACCGTTATTTGAACGTTATAACTGGACGTTTAATTGGACGGGTCACGTTGAGGTTTCCACCGCTTTGTACTATTAACAGAGGAAGATTAACAGACCAGCTAAATGTCAAACTATATAACGTTCGCTGCTGCAAATAATGAATTGCACTTGAAAAGGGAGTGAGCTGTTATAAATAGACGCTCATTTCATCACCACTCCGCAAACAATTTTATTATATTTATCATTATTATTGCTGTACTACGCATTGTTCGATTTCTTTTTTCGAGTTTTTCAAAATTGCTTTTTCCTCCAAGAAGCAATATTAAAAAATATATTTGAGAGTTAATACTTAATTATTATTGTTCCGTATAGTACTCATGATTTCTCATACCATTGTGATTCCCAACTCAGCAATTATTTCATTGGTAATATTACAGCAAATTAACAACGAAGATAGACCATACGGCTGTTATTACTGTTTATTAAAGGCGATAATTAAAATAAAATTAAAAATATTGTTTTTTTCAAGTAATAATTAAACTTTTTTATTGTACCAAACGATCTTTTTTATTGCTTGTGTTTTTTCTCTAGATTCTGAAGAGATTCCATATTTAAATAACCACCTTTAAATAATTACAGAAAATTGAAGTCCTGAAATGCATGTTTAAAACTGTACGCGAATATTTAGCGCTTTTGTTTACAAAATGATTTCGCATTGGACCGGTGAAAACTCGTGCACGAAGCCAAGTAGGTCGACAAAATTGCAGGAAAAACACAAGAGTTGCAATTAAGAAACAGCCGTATCGTTTTGAAAATAAAATACATTTTCGTTTAGAAACAGTGTTATAAATTCACACCGCTGTTTATAGACAGTATAGAGGCCATAATTTACATTAAACATTCAAGCCACTCCACAAGAATATTACATAGGTGTATTGATAAATAAAAAAAAGGCATGCACGTGTTTATTTAAATATCGCTTTTAAATTTCATATTTTAATAAGTTGATGACGTATTATACATTAAATATCAATACTAATAATAAATCTCTACTTCAGTGTAGGTAATATTGTATGTTGTATGTTGTATGTATTTATGTGTACCTATTATGTATGTATGTTCCTCCATAACTCTTAAACGAATTAACTGATTTTCATGAAACTTGGTAGATAAACATTTAGACGTACGGGACACAGGATAGGCTACCTTTTTCACGCGGGCAAAGTCGCGGGCACCAGCTAGTATAATATTATACTAATAATAGGCCTATAAAATTAATTAAGTATAATTTAAAGTATTCATACGTAGTTTATTATTATAATAATATACAATAACATGTGTTATTGTGAACATAAATATTTGCTACAGTCATTTTGATGTTATCTTATCATTAACAACCGTGTCAGACAAAAAATTCATACAAACACAGTTGGCGAACAAAACATTACAGTGAACGTTGATCGTATGTTGTGTTTATATTTGTAATCAAAAATTAATGGGTTAAGCCGGCCGTATGTTAAATATATTTGTCTGTTGGAAAATTTCTGATACCAGCCAGAAGGAACGAATCTTGTGTTTTCTACTATAATAGACCCCGCATACAAACAGAATTCTGACGTGTCTTACGACCGCTTCTGATAACCCTCGAAATGCACGCCATTGGTCGAATTGGTTAGAAATATGTCTGACCAGAATGTCAGAGGACGCGCATTCTATACATTTTATAGTATACTCCATCACCTATCAGAAATTCGCTTGGATACATATATCCAAATAATTTCTCATTTTCGCGTGTGTGAGAAATTGTCTATTTTGTAAACTTTTGAAACTAAGAGAACCGGTGACTATCGACAATCTTACTGTTTTGGCACATCGAGTAGAATAATTTTATACGATGAAGAAATAATCACCACAATTAGATTAGGTATAATACGATTGATTTGTTTAATAAAATAATATGAGAATGGATAATCTACGAATCATATTATAAATGACACGAGTTGACGAGTATGAGATTACTGGCGTCATATTATATTTTCCCAGTGAGAATCTGCACACGATGAATAAAATTAATGTCATCTTTAATCAAACTCGTAATCGTGGCAAGCGCCTTCATCTCGTTAATAAAAATGATTGGTCATGCTACTGTTTTCCATTATATAACTGGTATAACATGAACTTAAGTCTAAAGGAAAACAATAAAATATACCATATATATATAGTTCGTTACAACATTGTTCCTTGACGTTAGGAGGAAATTCGCGTTTTTTAAAATATTTTCATCAGTACCTACAAGAGAATTGTCTGTCTTTATATCAAAAAAAAATTTAATAGGTACAATAAATTAATCGCCATGAAGACGGAAATTTGAAATGAAAAAAAAATACACTAAACTTATCTGATTAGAGCGAAAATTATGTCATAAATCAAGGTCAAAGTCAATTATTGACGTATCAGTACTATCCGATACTCATATTATCTTCCGGTAGAAACCCATGAGCAGTACCTAATGGACCTGGTTCTATACGTCGACCCAACTCGACCGATATTTATAAATATTTTTCCTGTTTTTAAGATTAATCTAAGATCCCTTTGCAGATCTAAAGTAAGTTTGTTTCGCTTTTACGCCAAAACTACTCAATCGTCACAAGTTATCTTTGGTAAAGAAAAATGACTGTTCTCGAGGGTCAAAAAATAAAAATAAAAAATACAACGCAGGACAAAAACATATGTGCAATAAAGATAGATTATTTAAATGTTTTAAAACCAAAGAAAAAGCGGCCGGATTAAGTCACGGGCAAGAGCTAGTAGACACAAAAATATTAAAATAAAACAAAATTATTTTTCATATTTGATCTGCTACAGGTCCCCACACCCAATGGCTCAGGCGCAAGTAACCTTTTTTTATGGTTTTATTTCATAAAAACCACGAATGCAAGGGTTAATTCAATATCTTATTTACATTGCATCACATCGTAACAAACACTGGAAAATTACCGATAGGCATGGCATACCTTACAACTGACATTTCTTAAAGGGCAGCAGAACTGGCCGTTTGTTAACAAACACTTTTTTGGTTTGCGTACCACATCGACATCACTGCGTAGTTACATAGTGAGGGGAGGTCATTATGCGTAACAAATAAAAAACAATTATAAATAATAGGTAATAATCGGCGCACAAAAAAGAATGAGGTCCAATTCTTGAGAGAAACGCAATAAAGAGACCATACAGACTTTTTTTTTCACAATTTTATAATTGCTATTATTAAATCTTCTCTAAAAAATTAGGCGGCGTGTTGTTAAGCTTACCACCAACACCTGAAATGATGACCACGACCACTCTGTCGTGACGAGACGAGACGACCACGACCACCAAGAGTGAGACCGAAGAAGAAGAAAAAATTAAGAAAATAATATATTTTGTACTGAAGGAATAAATAATGAGATTAGTTAGATTTATATATATAATTAGTATAAAGTCGATGTTTTGAAAGTTAAAAAAAAAATTATTTAGAACATAAAATGCAAAGAAACGTTTAAAATCAATTTGCGTTTTAAATAAAATTTGCGTTTTAAATGTTTAGAAGTGTACTTTAATATCATGCATGCGAAGCCGGACGGGTCACTAGTTTATTTAAAAAAAATCCTAGAAATCTTAAACCTCTTTAAAAAATAATTACATGCATAAATAAAACAGACATTTAAAACCAAATGTTATTGCTGTATTGTCGCACAATACAATGTGTTTTTAGACATCGAAATACATCATAAAAACGAGTTATAAAGGAAACCAATTTACTATACGTTACCCGGAAAATCAACGGGTCATTGAGGACATATTGCAGTGTTGCAAACACAGCATACTTATTTCATACAGTAGGCCGACGGAGACGTCTAGACAGGGCAATCGTGCGGAGCGTAAGGGGTGAGACGCGAGTGGGACGTGCCCAAGCTGCATACTTCGTCGTTCTTAGTAGCTTGGGATAAACATTCTATCGCGTCTTTCAGATTTTAATTAATTATATAAATCAAAATGGCGCATACGGCATGTGCTGTAAGTGCGTGCAAATCTTTATCTCGCATAAATAAAGAACTAAGCTTTCATCAATTTCTTTCTGCACGATGAAGAAAGGTTCGTAAGCACATTTTATACTACATACCTACACAGGCGGCGGTATCGCCCAACATCAAAGGCGTCGGCCTACTGTAGGAAATAAATATGCTGTGGTTTCAAACGTGCATTGACCATTTGTGGTAGACGGAAGATCGTTGTTTGACCTTTGTGGCGCACTCGACTTATATTAATGTAGGTGGTGAAGTTGTATTTTATGGGAAAAAGTAAAAGCTAGTAAACAACTTCCGCCTATCTGGTATTCGTAAGTAAAAACATATTCAACTTCATTAGAAGCCTCTCTAATGTAATGGAAACTTGATATACTACATTTATTATATCATATGGTACCAACGTTCTCAAGACAAAATTGAATCATGACTGATAACAAAGTGTCTCAATAACTTTACCAATATTGTTCCATAATATTGTAAACGGATAGTCCGACTGAAAGCACAAACAAATACAGTTACAGAACTTATTCATTGTGTGCCATTTCCTTGTTCTCATGCATTTTTTCTTCATCGAAAATTCCCCTAAAACTAAATTAATTGAGATATTTCTTCTAGTTATACGGCGTGAATTTTCCTACGCTACGGTATTTCACATGTTTATAAAGGACATATTAGAGGAATATAGGAGGAATGTCTGTGTCTTTTCGCTATGAGAAATCTAAATTCATCTACTTAATCATCAGCAGACGTCTACTGCTGGACATGGTCTCACTCATAATTTTTCAGTAGGACCGATTATGTCGTCAGAAGCATTATGTCGTCTAACTCGTCAGTCCATCTTGTGAATGGACGTCTCCACATATTTTATGTCTCTATGCTACGTTTACCGGTCCGTGGTGTTTACTCGAGATCCTTCCGGCTCTAGCGGCCTTAATTAGTATTTTGCCAATTGCCACTTTAACTTAAATATTTCACTTGTTGTTTTGTATTCATTAATAATCATTTAATTATTACAGAATAATAAATTAAGAAACAAAAAAAAACACCCATAAAACAAATAACAAATAACGTTTTCGTGTCTATTAGAGGTATTAGTTAAAAGCAATTATTTGTATATTAAAAAAACCATTGCGTCAGATGCTTTACCAAAATGATAACAAAAAATAAATTTGAAGCGGAGAACTAATGCTGGTAGCTGGTGGTGATTGCGTCATTATCATGTAAGCAAACTAATACTCGTATGCAATACTCTAGCTAGATATTCGTTCTATGTGTTTCAAAATCAATGGTGGTTCGAAAAAAGAGTAACTAACTATGTCCGTTATATACTGCAGTGGATGATTGTTGCAAAGTTGGAGATTTTTAGATAGAGATAAGTACGAAATTACTTATAAATTCTAAAATATTCCGACTCGGGACGATCGCGAGGAAGATTTATAATTAAATTTGATCAGACATCTGGCTGATCAAAGTCACAGAAAATCCAAATATTTGACGAGCAATATAAATAGCCTCTGAAATATTTTAACAAAGGATGTGTAATTGGGGAAACGAGATCCACTTCGAACGAAGTGATTCCAAACCAATTTAACTTATTAATTTGTATGAGAGTTTGAAATATGAATAAATTAAATAAAAACCTATTAATACCCTACATGAAAAAGTAAATGAAAAAGTATGTGAAACTACAAAACAGAAAACAGATTTTGATGAAATTTATTTTGAAATTACAGTGACATACTTGGGCTGATTATGACGATGACACCGAAAGCTAGATTTCCATGTTTATTAACAAAGAGACCTAATCTTAAAAAATATGGGTAATGTTTATTTATCCAAAATTAGGCAAGTCGAAATTGTGCAAGAACTGTTTTTATTGGTAGACCCCAATAAGGGAATCGTGCGTTTGCATTGCAGTGTAAATAATGTAAGCACAAAAGCCGATCGTAGCCCGTTCGAATCTTGGTGCACGGAAGTAAGCTATTACCGAAACGAATCGATTCATCGATCTAGACGACACAGTCGTTAACGTTTTCATTTCACGTATCGCCGATTCTGTGGTGCTACATAACGCTGACGGAAATTGAGAGAAAATTAAAAACAGCAGTGATTGTTTCTCTAAAAGAAAGTAGATATCGAAAAGCCTAACCATTTCCACAAGGTAGAAAGTAAGGAAACAAAAACGTTGTTTCAGAACACTCGATTTAAATAATTCCATCAGATTCAATTTCATGTGATCGCATGGTAAACATCAATCAGTATAATAGCAGATGAATTTATGCATTTTCCAGTAAGAAACCGACAATTAGTGAGCACTAAATCACACGACTTGTCAAGGTCCAATCGATTACTGTTCCGCGACATTAATTTCTCACTCCAACTACAGTTAATCAGCATAAGTGTGAAGAGGAAGCTCTGAACTAAAGTAAAGAGATACTCAAAGACATCTAGTTCAATTTCTAGAACATTAGTAGGTACACGTCAAAAAATACGGAACAAAAACAAATATATTTTTGATAATTTTGACTAATTAACAATATGTTTCAAAAGATATTAAGAATTTTACTAGAAATACTGGTACAATTATTTTTAAAAACCACGACCTCTTTATCAAACCGTTGGTTTCGGTTGAACATTGATGAATATTTTATTTTTTATTTACGAACAAAGCGATCTTAATTTACAAGCAAATCCCACTGCACTGAAGTCAATTAAAAATTTCAAGTCTTCAATGAAAATAATGCCAGTAAACGAGAGCTTAAATTTATTATAAACAACATCAACAGACCACAAATAAATAGACTCACCGATTCATGTTAATTAAATAATAACTGGAAACATGTTGGACTAAATCGTCTAGTCTCTCCTTAAAAAGAAAGTAGACAATTAAATCTTTCAAATAGACCAATAATAATTCGTAATAACGATATAAATATACGAACGTACAACCAGTTTCTTCATAAGGCAAGATACAGTCGGTCATGGAGTTACCGAGTCACGAGATGGCCCGTTTCGGTAATGCTATGCGCAGACGCAGGTGCTTCCGCGGCCCACGGAGCTCGACGACCTCACACGCCGTACATAGACGTTTGTACTAACATTATCGCATTTATCATAATAAAACTACATTAATGTAGAATAATTTTCTAGAGCACTTCCTTTTCTCACATTCTTATAACTAAAGCATCTGTTATCTTACCAGAGTTACCAGTCAACGATGATCGTTTTATTGGGCAAAACTCCTGATCAAACTCACCTGCAACAAATATAAAATGAAAATTAACCCTCAGCCTTCAAATCAAACATAACTCAGTAACTAGTTGAAATCCAATTACCAAATCCAAGATTCTAACTTCATTTTCAAAACGAGTTATGAGTCGTAAACACAATAATTAGGTAACAACACAGATATTTTTATGTAAGCCTAGAATATCCGGGCTTTTGTCAGCGTCCTAGTTTTGCTGTAAAATAGGCTGAAGCATTTACTAGGATCTACTCTATATCCATGTTTACTGTAGGCACTGATAGTTCCTTTTTCTTTACTACCTACACGTCAATTAAATTATTTATATCATTGATGACAGGAGATAGCTCAGGTTGGGCAACTATGGATTGGCAAGTTTTTATAGTTATTATTTTTCAAGTAACAGGAAAAGATATCGCCAACCACTCTAGTGGGTACATGTTGGCTATCAAATTAAATTTATTATGAGTTATGAGCCCGCACTACAAGGTCGATTCGAGTTAGATTTGCGAATATAAATTGCAAATTATTCTTACTATTTTTATTTTATTATATATTATACATTTAGTTAGTTGTTTGCTAGATTTATATTATTTTGACAACTGAGCGAATTTAAACTTTAAATACCTACTTATATGTATAATGATGACGATGAAGGTGATCGAGTGAAGACTCAATGTTCACTAGTGACCAAAACATTGACATACATTGAGGACAGTGATTTAATCTTGTAAGTTTGTATATTTGTATTAAAATTAAAATATCTTAAAATACGTGAATAAAAATAATAATTAGTAAAATGCAACAAAAATCAAAACTTACAAAAACATTATAGCGCAATTCCTGTTAATACATAACGCAATCAAATGTTCCTAATACTTTAAATGCTAAAAAAAAAACATTCATAGCACTAAGATCAAAAGCCACAAGGTAAATGTTACAATAAAATTGTAGGGCAGTATAGCATTTAAAGGTCGCGGGACATACAATACACACACGTAAAAGAAGCGTGCCACATTTACCCCGATCGCCTTCCTGTATTGATGATCATAACAAATGATATTATTCATAAATCGTGACTTGTGAACCTTGTAATTCACATATCCAGTAACTACAATAGGAAATAATCTTAACTAATATTATAAATGCCAAAGAGAGTTTGCTTGTTTATTTGTGACGCTTTTACGTGTTAACTACATACTCAATCGATCATCATGAAATATTGCATACGTATAGGGGCACAGAAAAATGACATAGGGTATCTCTCATCCAGCAAAAAGTAGGTACCATTTCTTCTTCTAAAAATGAAAACATCAATGCCAGACAAAAATATATTAGCAATAATATCATTTAATAAATCTTATAAGCTTAATAAAAAGAGAGCGGATAAAGTAGAGGACAAAATCTAGTACAGAATTCGTTGATCATCATAGGCCCTCATCCTTGCTACACACAGCTGGTTGTTGACCAAGATCAAACCCACCTCTAATAATAAATAAATAAATAAATAAATGTAGATTAGAATAATGAAAATTTAGACCAAAAAATTGATAATAAACACCCAAATTTTATTGCTAAACGGCTCAACTCGTTTTACTAAAGTTTAGTGCTAGCGAATAGCTTGAACCTTGCGGTAGGACACAAGCTTACCTGTAAGCATGTCTGTAAATGACGTGAACGCAGATATGGATAAAGTGGATAAAGTTATAAAAGATAGTAATAAATAAAAATAGACAATTTTATTTTTAAATTGACAAAAGTCTCTATTGGTTTCAGAGCTAACTATATTATAACAGTTGTAGTTGGCAAATTACTATACTGGCAAATTGTCAATTTCTCTATAGAATGTTCCAATGCGAAGGTGATAATAACTTTCAATACCTTTTAGGAAATGTGTCATGTATTTTATTTGTGACTATCTTATCATTTTATAACCTACTAGCTGGTGCTCGCGACTTCGTCCGCGTGGAATAGTTATTTTGGGAATCATTGGTCGCTTTTATAATTTGCCGTAGTACGGCACGGCACGGTAATACCGTGCACGTGTCAATTATTTGTATGGCCGTCGACGCCGTGCCGTGGATGATAAATTAAATTAAATTAAATTAAAATTAAATTAAATAAATTTATTTTCAGATGACAGAGACCATATTGGTTAGTAAGAATTAACTTAAAACTATGTTAGTAAATTCACAATAATATACAATATACAATACAAGCGTCTGCATACATTTTCATTCATTTTGCTTTCCTATCTTGCCGTGCCGTGCCATGCGACGGCAAATTAAAAAATCGACCATTTGGGTATCTCGAACGGTTTTCGCAGCGCACGCAACGGAAGCCCTCAAAGATGACTAATTTTCCCCGTTTTTTCCACATTTTCGACTGTTTCTTCGCTCCTATTAGTCGCAACGTGATGTTATATAGCCTAAAGCCTTCCTCGATAAATGATCTATCCAACACAAAAAGAATTTTTCAATTCGAACCAGTAGTTCCTGAGATTAGCGCGTTCAAACAAACAAACAAACACTTCAGCTTTATAATATTAGTATAGATTTCACAAATTTGTTCACTACAAAAGTCTGTCTGTCAGAAGTAACTACGCCCTTACAGGAGACCACTTTCTTTTTCTTTAATCTTCGTTTATATCATTTGAATTATGTTGATGGGTTGGGTTCTTTCTAGAGTGTTCGATTTTCATGACATAAATCTTGTTAAAATTTTAATTAACATCAATATAAAATCTGTGTTTAGTGTTATTGTACTCGTGTAGTGTTATTGTACTCGTGTGTGTATCTTAGATAATCGTATGTAATAGTAAATTTTTCAATATCATCGTCATCAGCCTGTGTCTCTCTATACTCTTAGATATATTATAGGACTCCCCTCCCCCAAGGTTCGCGACCACGCATGTTCCTCTGCCCTTCGCATTCACGCCCTTCCTGTGACGCTCTTCTGGCCGTCTGTCCATCTAGCCGGAGGGTGACCCACGCTGGGTTTTCAAATTCGTGACCTTCATTCGAGAACTCGTCTACCTCATCGGATTTTCGCTCTGTGATAAATGTGACCGGCCCACTGCCACTACAGCTTGCTAATTCTCTCTCTTCGGTGAATTTCAGAAATATAATATCCTATAGTTATATTATATTCTTTAATATATTATCACATATTGCTATGTCAGATCAAAATGGTATCAATCCTATCCAAGTTGATTGAAAAGAGAATCAAAATAATATACGGGCATGACACATTTTTTACTTTTGAGACTGTGTCAACTTTTCTATAAAAAATCAACAATTAAAAAGACAGATGCTTCATGTAAATGTGATAAATTATAGTAACAATTTTTTTTTAAATATTTAATGAGACTTTCAACGTGAACCTTACAGCTTTAATTTGACATTTCTTTTATTAACTCAATATGCAAATTTATACTTTCTTATGCCTATGTTTACTTTGCTATAAATTCGATAACGCTCGGCCGACGAGACGACGGGGTTACGTTATCAATTAGCTCGGTCAGAACAACATCATCAATGAAAACGATTAAAATATGCAACGGAAAGGAATCGCATAAATTTATGAATGCGACATTTTATAACTGACCTGTTTGCCTTTTTAAATACATTCGAATAAACAAGGATTTTTTCAATATGACTTAATTCAATATTTATTTATTAAAGACAATAATCGTGAGCTTTATTTGGCTACTACCTACCATAAAGTTGAGCGTCAGCCTGTCTGACGACCTATTAATATAAGAAAAAACTTAACAAGTAAGCAATCACGATCTACACCGAAAACCAACGTGGACTAACTACGCAGTGTTTTATGAAACTAAATGGCATTAACCTAAGAACAGCGGTTTATATTTCAACATCTTTTACAATAGTCTTTCTTTCGCGTGGATAAGTTTTGCAACATCCACGAGCTGTTACTTACAAACCACGTTTATGTCAATTATTACGTTACAACTCTTGTATAATGTCAACGTTGTATTTATAGCATGTTTCTAAATAAATATTACTATTTGAAGTGACCATAATTGGGTGGATGACACTGAGCGTGATTTTGAAATACGTGTTTGGTAATTTGTACCTAATGCGGTTGAGATCTTGACCACACATTGCACACTAATGCACAAATTCATACATTAACTAACTAAACGAATGAACAAAATCTGCTTGTCCAAAGACGATCAACAAATCTTACTTCTATATATATATATATATATATATATATATATATATATGTGTGTGTGTGTGTGTGTGTGTCCATTTATATTGTAAAGAGATAAAGTTTATATAGTACGATTATTTGTTTGTATATATGTGTAGGAGGTAATTACTCATCCGATTTAAAAAATCTTTCGCCAATTAGCTAGAAAAGAATTTCAGGATCGACATAAGCCTAAATTTCACGCGGGCGAAGCCGCGGGCACCATCAGCTATCTAATAATAAAGATATAATAATAACGCTGTAAGCAGTTTCATTGCTTTACAATGAAATACATACATATTATTTTCATTGTCAGGCGTTATAAACCTTTTGTTTTTTAACTAACAGGCACCAGATAATTAAGATCATAGAAGTAGTAATAACAGTTTCTATAATAATTCTGTGATTAAGATACACAGTCGCGGTCCGCTTCCGTCTATTTTTCCGCTAACTTCTAAACTAAAAAAATAGCTTATCGTGGTTAGAAAATTCCAATTAAAACTAAATTAAATGTGCTTATCCAAAATTCGGCCCTATCATTAGTTTTCCATTCGGACAGTTCGGGCGCCAAACATTTCACGTTGAATATTATAACTACTGCCTGTGCTTTTCATAAAGAGTACAAAGTTGAATCAACTCATTTGTTTTAAAATTCAAAATACTTCATCTTTGTTACCAGTGACAAACTAGCAGTAAACCGACAATCCTTAACCTAATAAACTATATTAAACCGAAAAAATAAACATTCCACAATATATTCGTTCGTACGCTTTCATTTATCGTTTAGAGACGTTCCTCTTGGCACCCACCCAAGTATGAAGCTGTACAAAAACCGGACAATGAGACGAAAATCATACTTGACAAAGGCGTCACACTATAGGAAACATAATAACAAAGATTAAAACTCTTCCTGATTCCATCAGCTTTTTGAGGAGTAAGTACTAACAAACTAAAGCGTTCGACCGAGTGACTCACGATGAGACAAAGAGGCGAGATGACAAATAACAAAAGGATGTCAACGACGGTTGGGGCTTTGGTAGCAATTAGAAAGACACAACCAGCGTGCATGAATATATATCAATTCTAATAATAGGGTACTATCATAGAATGCAGTAATTTAAGACTAATTATATGGGTTACATAAACAGAGCACTGAGAAAGAACGCCGCAGAACGCATGGTTTTAAAACAACATTCCATCCAAAATTAATGTAGCAATTACTTATACTTAGTGGTTAGAAATAAAATGATTATCTACTGATTAATTATAACTGATAAAAATAATTATTGCGATATTGATAATTGTGTTTTGATAATTGATTGGAAACAAAACAAGACACGTGTTATAATTTTATTGTCACATTTAATTCGAATATTCCAGATAGGCTATTTGAATGATTTCTGAAAACCATATCCTATTCCTTAGTGGTGCTTAAAGCGGTTATTTAAGTGATACTTCAAAGTATTTCTTAGAAAAAATACGAAAAAAATTGTTTAAAAAAGGTCAAAATAGATCATGTCAAAATTGTCGTCCCACTGAATTCGCTTGTCGGTTTGTTTTTCAAGGTTTTAAATAAATTAATATAATTTCATTTCTAACAATATTGCAGTCGTATACTCGGCTCACAAAACGAAAACAGAACCATCCAATTCAAAATTAATCTGTGCGCAATTATATCAAAGGTAAATAGAAATGCACGCATGATTTTCAAGACAACACGACCACATAGAACACGACTTCAAAAGGTCAGCAACTTATTAACATCTTCCGTAGTTAAACTTACTGCGTGCGCGAATGAGTCACTCGAGTTCATACAAAAAGACGTTTCAATATTGTACGGAATGGAAATAAGTCTGGAAGCGAGCTGCTGAAATAGTAAATTGCTGCTGATGAATTCAAACAGTGGAGGAGCTGCTAGAAGGCGAATTTCATATTTTAAGATAACATAAGACGGATATCTATATTTTATTTTAATATTAGCTACCTTTTCGTCCTATTTGAATTATAGGCGAACAGATTTATTTTGCGGAAACGGTCAGTTACTAATGAGAAAGTTCTCCAGCAAGTCCGGAAGATCGAGCAGATGTTAGATACACAGCATGAAAAGGTGAACAATTCAATTGAATATTAGGAATGATTATAATACTCAGCAATAATCATCGACCTTATTATAACAGACCAAAAAAGAAGAACAAGTTGTTAGATGAATATTTTTATTTATTTAAAACAACAAACAGGTTTCGAAGCCAACTTCGATCTTGCAAAGCTACAGTTACCATGAACTTCTCCGAAGGTAAAGTATAAGAAGACTGATAGACTTCCAGTATAATGGTGTTCAAGGAAGAAGAAGAAGAAGAAGAAGAAGAAGGTCAATTACTACAAGTTGATTATATTTTCGGTGCTGATTTTATGTAGGGAAAACCTTTTAATATCAAAATCCTCTAAAATATTTTAGAGAGTAGTGTAACTGGTACCTATTATACGAGTAAGTTTGCAAATTATATGTGAGCAACAAATAAATTAATCCTTTTTTTAAACAATACAAATAAATAGTTAAGGACATAGATTCGAATCTTGTTTCTAATGACCCTCTGGCTAACGATTCGAAGATTTGCAATTCGTGAAAGTTTTTTACACGCTTACGCTGACACCTTGCACCACCCGTCATCGGGTTAATTTTAACACGTACGCTTTGTGCAAACTAAGAGTTGCCACTGGGAATCCGGGGTGACTAAGCAAACGTTCGTTCCAAACTTTATTTCACATTCGACGATGTCTTTACTTTAATGTTGCGCCATTTGCTGATCTAAATTCTAATCGACAACACGACGATCGAAACTACGCAACACCGCTCACCAACGTAACATAATATTTTAGTCCAAGTATGTACTGCACACAAAAAAGCCATTATTAATGTTGTCTCGAACACATTTTTTACGAGAGCCGAATTTTCATTACTACATAATTTACTTATATGAAAGTTGTATCATTAAATGTCTTCACTTGAGCAATGTACGATAAAAGCTTGCTGGTGATTGGTCACTGTACTGAGTGTATAGTCAATCAATAGTCACTGAGTTTGTCCGCCTAGATTTTATATACTGCTCATAAAATATTGTTCTAATTATAATACATTTTCAAATAACAGAGAGTCAACGAACTAATCTCGATAACAAACAAAAGTTTTAATACGATAGCTCAAATTATCTTGGGCATCTATGTATAATACATTAAAATTGGACATTCAGCAAATTGCACTCATGTGAAGATGATCTATGTTATCAGTTATATTGATGTTTGCCATCAGTTATCAGTTGAAAGTTTTTATCTCGAAAACTTTTAGCCCTAAAAAGATTATTCTAGTCTCACTTTGTTGCAGATAACCCTGCCTTCCTGCGGCTTCCCACAAACCTTTCTCACAGACGTAAGAAATCACCGGCAAGTGTTTTGTGGCTATATCCATCATTTTGGGGCTGAGACCTTGTGACGTAGGGTTTAAATTGTGTAGTTCCAGAAACCCCTGAACTATCAGGCTCTATTCAGGAGTTCCTGGAACTCGTGAAACGTCTAAAATTTGAGTAGTTTGAAAAAAAAAAACGACAATTCTATCATCATGTTGTAGCAAATTTAGTCAACTTAAAAATCGTATTATTGAAAAATTAGTTCGTTTAGGGTTAAAATTTCAAAATAATAAGGTAGACGAAAATGTCGCAATTTTTTCGATTTATGACAAGGTTGCGTTCGGCGCTCGGGGTCTCACACTTGGATTATTCATTGAACCGGATATTCTGGTGTATAAACTTACTGCAGTAAGTAGGTATATTGAAAATAAAAATATCTTTTCAAAACGTTCGTCAGCAGCTGACGCGGAAAAGTAAGAATAACTAAGCCAAAGATGATTGCCGATTGTTCTCATCGAGATCATGAATTCAAACGCCCACGTATTATAACTACTCTGGCCTCAGTTTTGTGTGTAAACAAAACAACTTGAATGAGGTCAGTGCCCCAACACCTACTTTCCCTGCAGCGTTGTCCCTGTTGCTAGAGTTCGGACTGGATTATTTTTTCGAGAAATTTCTCTAGAATCGTTTTCATGAGTAGGTATAACGGTGATCCCTAGCAAGGCGAAGCAATTTTAAACATACCGATAATTCATACTTACTATTATTATAAATGCGTTGGTGTTTTTTTTTGTTTGTTACGCTTTCACGCCTTAAGTAACTCTTAATCAATCATGAAATTTTGCATAGGGTTTGTCAGCGATACAGTACAGACAAGGAAAAAGGATACTTTTCATCCAGTTAAAAAATAGATTTCCCAAGGAACGCATACCGAAGTCGCAGGCAAAAGTTAGTTATTAAATATTTCAACTACAATTTTATTTAGAAAAATTTGAGCAAATAGTTGCGCACTTCTTTGTGAAACTCGGGATCAGGGGAGGAGAAATCTATTTTCGTACATTTTAGAATTTCTCTTTTCTCTGCAAAGAGAAAATACATAGTGAATGAATATTATGAAATGATTTGCACTTTTTTAGGATGAACATTGGCAGACAGACTGAGGTATTAATATAACCACTATCTAACTTAACTACTGGATCCTGGACGATACTCTGCAAGTTAAATAGTATTAAGTATTATTAATATAAAGCCATATGCACTCAGATCTGAATTACGAAAATATACAAATAATTTGCAGCTCTGTTTCATCACAAATGTACACGCGGAAATGCCTTTGAACTGAGAATAAGTATCTGTATTTTGTACCTATTCAGAAATTTCAATATATCATCAAGGTAAAATGAGTTCTAGCAACTGAACATTACGAATTGTAATACTTTACCACAGATAACGAAAGTAACTAGTTACTAATAAATTATTGATTATGTAAGGGAAGAGAAAACCTATTTCCTCATCACACAAACAGTGTAGGAAGTTGTTATACCTGTGGGAATTGTCACTTTACTGTATGTGATATTGATTTATGTTAGTTATACCTACTGCACTGTAAGCAACAAGTGAATAAATCATGTTATGTAAAATTGCTCTGTGGTAACCACTGGACCAGGAAGCCTACTGGAACTTTGTAAACAGTTATAAAATGCACAAATCCATTAGGAAATATTATAATGCAACATTGTGATTATAGTAGCCTAAGTATGATCAACTAAAAGGCAGAAATAAATAAACAGTATAATTATTTTAGTGGCGAGTCGTTAATTATTATGTAGGTACTTCCACATAGTTACTTATGATATTCAGTAGAAAAGCATTTGTAAAGACATGAATAAGTATTAGAAGGTGGCTACCATCGCCTATAACACAAGGAACGCCAAAGGATTAGGGATTGGAAAAAGATAAGGAAGTGGGCTCCGGCATCCTTAACTCACTTCCTGATACACAACAGCACACCTGTTATTTCACGGTATTCTGTAAGAGGGTAATTGACATCCCAATTTTTTAGGATGTTTTCATTGAAAAATATTATTGGTTTTCAGTCAATAATTACGAGAATTCAACCAGCGAAAATGTGACAAGTTCTGCACATTATACTAGATATAAAATAAATTATTGTTTCTATGCAAACCTTCATATTATGTATCAGAAAAGTCATGTTTTTTCATGTATTACTACGACCAATAACCAACGAATGAGTAATCATGGAATTACGTAGTATGGAATTGGTAAGCCTTTCGAGTTGGAAAGTGGCCTCTTAAATAAGGAAAACATGATTTCTTGATAACAAAACAAACATATCGTAACATTAAAGAGGCCAATTGAATATTCTTATAATAACTTAATAGTAACTGAATTAAAATCATATAATTATAATATAATGGCTATAATTATTATTCATATACAATAATGGTTATGTTAATGTTTTCATTTTTATTTCAAAATTTTATTAAGGCAAGTAATTTTTTATGTAAAAGTTGTCAATTGATGGTCGGCGACTAACATCACCTAACATGAGCAACACCATGGGCACTGGCGACCATAGTAGGATAAGAGATTAAGATGGGATAGGGCAATGGGCTATCATTTCTCAACATTTCAAACATGTTATTATTTCATGATTATTCATAGTGGTCTTCTGTAAGGACTGCCAGACAGTCCACCCAAATCACTGCAAAACGTAGTGAGCCCTGCCACTAGAGGCCGGAACTGTACACTACAGTGTTGCATACACAATTATACATTTAACTAAAGTGGTTTGAATGTTTTTGTTGGTTGTGTTAATGTTGGTTTAAATGGTAAAAAAATTAATGAGTCAACCTGTGAAAATGTAAGCAGTATTTTTTATAAATTGATAATGAAATTAAAGACTGTTCCAATAACCAATATGACCAATACATCATTTGGGATATGAATGGTATTTACCATTTATGTAAAATACGTAAACAAGAGCTCCCCCTGTTTTATTAAGACTTCACTAAGTAGGTTCAGTTTAAAGATTTTTTTTTCATACAATTTAATTTAATTAAATTGAATTACCTTGCAAATGGTGGCTAGTAATAAAAATTATAATAATCTATGTATTTTATTACTGAACTACCTTGTTATTACTCTATTCATTTGAGCAAGGGATTTTGTGTAAACAAATTTATAACCTCAAAATGTGGATTCTCAAACATTTATGACTACTTGACAGTGTTAAAGGATAATTTTTTAAGACAGATAATTATCATTATATGAAATTGAACTCAAGACTATAATAAAAAACTTTTAAATTCTCAAAACGATAAAATAAAAGTGTAATTTCACTTTACTTTTATAGTAGGATGTATTGATCAAGATATAAAATAAACATTATTATTTCACAATAGGTTATAAATAACCTAATTTATGTAGGATTAAAAATTGCGGAATTGTCGCAATAATTAATTGTAATATTGGTAATATGAATCTTGTTGGAATCTGTAATAGAAAATTCTAACAGTTCATGAATTGGACATAATATGTAATTGGATATTTTGGAATAGGTGTTCTATAACTAATTACAAAAACAGGGAGTGGTTACAACAAATATCCTGAATGAATCCGTCTTATTAGACTCGTAAAAATCCAATGTGATTATAATTATTAATAAATACATACTTATTGACATACATGTAAATGTAACTTATTGACATGACTCTTTTTACAGAAAATTGTCAGTTACTATTGATTAATTTATTAAAGTCAATTTATACTAAAATAAACAACCTCAGCAGAAATTCTAGAATCAATCTAGAATACATAACTGTGCTAAATTTCTATATACCTACGTACGTCACTCAATGACAGATTATTTTAGCGGCTATTACTTACCGCAATAGAATGGGTATGTATTGAACCTAGAAGGATAAGAGGTATGATAAAAAATAGATTGTATTTTAACTAATAAAATACTTACTTTTAATCTTGTAAGATTCCCATCTCGTGCAGCATTAAAAACGGCTGTTTTGAAATCCATGACGGTTCTCTTTGCGACGTAAAACACAATTAAATAGTTATTCACTTCAAGAACAGCACTTTCTTCTAAATATAATCATTGAAAAATAAGAACACACTGAATTGAAGTAAAAATTAATGAAAGCAACCGATAGTTTATTTCAAAACACTCCGACACGGCACTCTAAACAGCTGCAGCGAGACAATCTGATAAAAAAAAACTGCCATTTTGTACAGTGTTGCTAGTTCAATAGTATTATATCGTACCGTACTGTAAAAATTTCTAAAATGGTATGTACTTTCTAAAACTGGGCTCACTCTATAAATTTTAATATTTAATCCTTAAAGTACATATGTAAATTAAACAAAATTTTTCTTGATGTTTTTATAGTGTTCAATGCATAAAAAACGCGCAATAATATTTATTATACTATTGTTGTACTCTGTGGTAATTACGTCATGATTGATGGTTTGGATTGGTTTTGGTATGATTTTGATGGATAGGATAATAGCCGAAAACCGAAAACGACAAACGATAACTAAAATTACAGCGTGGATATGGATGTAGTGGTTAGTTAATTTTATGAAACGGGCGCTCGTTTCATTGAATACATGATTAATATTAATTTATTCTATAAATATTATGATCTTTACTTTCGCCAGTCGTATCTGTGAGTTCTTTAAGTCAAGATAATGACCAATGTTCTAAAAGTTTTAATACAAACTTTGTGCATATCATTGTGGTTTACTCATAACTTGGATTCCTTGGTGTTTTGTGGATTATAGCAGCAGCAGATATTCTTAAATGATATGGTGCCGTTGTTCTTCATGTTATACGGTTCAAGAGAACGTTTCGTTTGATTGTAAACCTGTAAATAAACAATAACTGTAAAGAGATGTATCCAGCTCCAACGCGGCACCCGGCTGCGGCAGTACGGGTTTGTATTTTCTTTTTTGTCACATTTGAACTGAAATCTTATTTTTCATTTATAATCTAACAATTATTTTACTTATTTCTTTATTTATGGAGAGCCTCTGTTCTAATAGTTACGCGGGTTATGCACAAATAGTATTATAAAACAATAACAGTAGTAAAACATTCGAAGAGAGTCTTTTATGGTGTCTTATAAGATACAAATAAATACATAACGATAAAATAATCACAAGATTCAGATAATTATAAGTGCACAGTTAAACAAATTGACAAGTAAGAAAAAAAAAAGAGAAGGGTTCTAAAGATTAACGGCCTTATTCATAAAAAGTTATAGAAGGCTTATTAGCTTGTTATAAGAAATTTACCAAAAAGTGTTATTCATAAACGTTCAATAGCAGCAAACCGCTTAATAAGTGTTTCATAAAGTTATTGAAGCAAGGACCCTACTATAAGCCTCTAATAAGGGAACAATTCAAGATGGCCGACTTAAAACAGCTGACCGACTGACTGATTTCTATTGACGTTTGATGTGGAGTTTGAATTTTGATTGATGTTTGTTTGTAAAGGAATTAGCAAATAATAGTTTAAATTACATACTTATGTAAGATATAACATAATAAGTGATATATATAGTAAAAATACAATATATTTTTCAAGTAATTTATTATTTTCTCATAACAATTTTCTTTTGCACTAAAATTTCTTTTATGTCCAATATTCTCCCTTTCTTCTCTTCATTTTTAATTTGGGCTTCATGAAGCTCCTTCCGACACTCCATTTCATGAAATAAAAATGAAATAAAAGGCTGAAATAAAAATAGCACATATTATTATGTGTTGTGATGAAATATTATGTGGGATGTTTATTTGGCATACAATATTTTATAGATATGAGCATATTAGAGCTATGTGAGCCCGAAGGCTGTGGTGCAATAACACACTATCAACTTTGCATTGTCATGGTGTTATGTGATATTGTCCACACATAATTATTTATTATTTCTCCACTACATGTTATAATACAAAGTCCTCCGCCCCATCTGTCTGTCTGTTTGTGATAAACTCAAAAACTACTGCACCGATTTTCAAAATTCACAGTTAGAAAACTTTGAGAAAAATAAAAGTGGTTCCCTCATGACAGCAATTATAACAATTTCTAATAAAATAATAATAATATTTTTTTGTTTTAAAATTGCATCATGCGATCAGTCCAAAGAATATGAGCAGATTTGTTGAAGGTGTTTTAAAAATAATAAAATAAATATATTTATAACAAATAAAAAATATTTAATAAAATAATTTGTTTAGGTTAGGGAATATTTGAAAGCTAAACATAAAATTACCTGATTTATTTGGTCTGAATCAAACTCGTTTGTATCTATAATGAATTCGTTTGGGAGCCACGAACTTATATCTTCAGCGTTGTCTGGCTTCCTTGGCGGCGGTGGACCACCACCAGTCAACAGTTTGTTTCTTTCTTCTACTTTTTGTCGTTTTTGGGTCATCTTTAAAATGCCCCACTGCGATTTCAGCTGAGTAATGGTACGTGTGGTACCATTGCACATACCTACTATTGAAGCTGGAAATAATGAACAACTTTAACAAACATCTAATATAACAATAACGTACGCATTAAATATGTGTTAGTTCATGTCTTAGCAATTGCCAAACTAAGCTATACATACCTGACCTGTAAATCCGCCCACGCTGCTTGTATTTTGTAATTGCAATTAGTGTCCGTATTTTTATTTTCGATCGCTTCAACTCTCTCCCTCACCAATTCCAACAATAGATGCTACGGAAGTAAACGTAAGAAATTAATAAACAGAAAATACTATATAAACACAACTAATGGCAAATAAATATTTAAAAAAAAAACACTCACTTTATCTTCCTCTGACCAATTTAGGCTTCTTTGCCGTTTTTTATCCACTTTTGGATTCCATAGTTAATTGCGAATCAAAAATTTGACAAAATTAACATAATCACTTATTTATCACACAAGTAAATTGGGTTATATTTTCAATTTTCATAAGAAATGTCAAAATATCACATAAAAAAAAAATCACTTTAATGTCATTTGGGGCGTGGATACAGAGATTTTAGCTTTTTTGTCTATGAATTCATCAGAACGGCAACATAACAATGATAAACTTACTAATAGCGACATATTAGTTATGACAGGCTTATGGAACGTTTATGAATAGCAATTTTATAATAAGCTTATTAAGGTCTTATGAGCGTTTTAACTATTGAACGTTTTAAGCCTCTAATAAGGGATTTTTATGAATAAGAGCGTAAGTGTTTAAGTATGTTTCCCAGCAACTGTGAATGAGATTGTAATTGTGAATGCATTTGTAATCTACTAATGAATTATACATGAGCAAATAATACATTATATACTGTAATTTGTTAGATTATTATCTGGCCTATGAATACTATCTGGCCTATATATACTAGTAATCACAATATAATATAAAAAAAATACTTTATATGTTAATAAATAATAATATAAAGCTTGTATAGAATCATTTATTTATTACCTACTGAAATCTAAAATATTTCTAAGGTTATGAGAAAAGAAAATGGAAGTTAAAGAAATCCCTAAATAGGAATAATTAAATATTTTATTGTTTGCTTAGCTTGTGGGAAACCTGTGAGGCCAATTTTGTAATGAGAATTTATATTCTCAGTGGTATTTAATTCAAAAATAAAAATTTGGTTCTTTAGTATTTGGGCAAATCAACTAAACAGCATTTATGAAATATTAAAATTTTGTGATGGCAGCCAGGCTGACAGTCCACTTGATGATAAGTGATTACCGTCACCTAAGGACACAAGCAACGCCAGGACGGATGCGGATGCACTGCCAACCCTGCAGGAATTTGTTAATGGCTCTTTTGAAGAAGCCCATATTATTGCGAGGTGAAAACACTTCAAGAACGTAGATTGTTTCAAGTTTCCACTTATCCGGACTATGCACAGTGGCACCTTATCCAATTAATGCAGAATCGCATCTATGGACATGCAGTACATTGTTAAAAAACTCTGGCTATATTATCATCAGGGTACTCACCATCGTACAATCGGTAGATGAAACAAAGATAAGCTACTTTCTCTTCTTAAACTAAAGGCAAAATTCAAACAATTTGATGCTACAAGGTGTCAAGTGAATTTGACTCTTCATTAAGTTGATTCCAAACAACAAATTTATAAAACAAATTGATATGACTCAAGAAACAACTTTTTTTTAACACACCAAACTTTGTTAAAAAAAATGGTGCTACTCACCAGTAATCATTAAGATGAATAATAATCATAAATCTGTCACTTGAAAATATTAAACAAAATTGGGATAGATTTCTGCATAAAACCTGCAGAATCTGGGGTAGATGACGAATCTTGGGCCCAGATCTACCCTCATACAAATATTTATATTTCTTTCTTTACTTTGCCACCATGGCTAGGTATTTGTGTACCTTTGAACCACATTTCGAGGAAGTCAATGTATGTATCATCTATTTTTAAATATATTCTTGTGAAAGTGTTTATTTTTATAGAATACCAGCTGGTATTCCACTTCGTCCGTAATATAAATGAAAAATATAACGCCTGACATCTTTATCGCTATAACGACGGTGGCGCCAATTTTTTAATATTTTTAGACGATTCCTAGGGAACCTAATAACACTTTTATTTATTCTGAGACCTAAAGTTTTTCTAGGATAAAAAGTATCCTATATATTATGTATTATGTCAGGTATTATTGGGTCATATATTGATAGAATTATCTTTGACCAGGAAGTGTAATTTTGTTTTAGCATTGATTTCTATTATTTTTTTTAGGGGCCGCAACCCACGGGAGGACCCATTAAATTCACTGTAGCTGATACCTTAGAGCGCATAAAAGAGGAATTTAATTTTTTACAGGCACAATATCACACGTAAGTGCAAACATTTGTATATCCATATATTAATATTTGCAAAGGCCTTTATCTGTAATTGCTTTTTATTTTGATCTCTGCAAATACGCAACTCTTATCTGTATTTATTTATTTTTTGACAGGTTGAAATTAGAATGTGAGAAGTTGGCCAATGAAAAGACGGAGATCCAAAGGCATTATGTAATGGTAATGTACTTTTTTAAAATTTCATTTATTATGTACTTTTGCAATAATTGTCATTAAACATCTATGTTTAATGACAATTATTGCAAAAGCCATAGCAACGAGGTAACGTCATGTTTTGTAATAAGAAATCAATTAAACTGTAATGAAATTTTTCTTCTATTTCTAGTATTATGAGATGTCCTATGGGTTAAACGTTGAAATGCATAAACAGGTATGATATTTGTTTTATTTGTTACTTAGTATATCTAGCAAATATATTATTATATATGATTACCTAGTAATTTAAATCAGTTATTAACATCTACAAAAAACATTGTCAACATGTCAAGAATACTAAGAAACTAAATCTGATTACAAAGATCTGACTTTTATGGGTAGCATAGCATATATTTTGTTGCAGACTAATTTGTAATACATCTACTTGTAATTTAATTAATTAAGTTGTAAATAAAACATTCCCTTTCCCTTTTTAAATTTTTATTTGAATAAAATTTTGATTTCAGACTGAAATAGCAAAAAGGCTGAGCGCTTTAATAGGACAGCTGCTTCCGTTCTTAGCGCAAGAACATCAACAACAAGTTGCAGGTGCAGTTGACAGGGCAAAGCAGGTCACTATGTCAGAACTAAATTCTATTATTGGGGTAAGTAAGCCTCCAGTATGGAAATCGTCATATTATTATCACTTAATTTTAGACTCAACTTCTGAACAAATATTGTTTAAAACACAAAAAAAATTATTGGACTGTTCCAAAGTATTTAAATTTATATTAATTCAAGGAAATCTACTTAAATTGGTATATATTTAATTTCTACACATCTAGTTGTGATTACAGGGTTATCACATTAGTACATTTTTTTTTCTTAAATTGAGAATTTAAGAATGAAGCAACACGTATCATCTAATTGTTTATTAAAAGCTCAATGAAAATGTATTTATTCTTCCATCTTAATTAAGGCGAATGCTTTTGATTGAGCATGTTTTTATTTAATGTTGTCCGCAGCAACAGCATCAACAGAGTCTCCAACAATTTATTGTAAGTGCATACATTGAATGTTTGGGTACAAAATATATGTTGTCACTAACTTTCTAAATATTTTTTTTCGTATTCATTATTTTATTTCATTTACAAAACACATTAAACACAAACCATTTTGGTACCCGGACATGGAGTACTTAATTTAATTAATAAAACAATCAAGGAAGAAGTTTCCATTTTTTAAAGGATCGATTATTAAAACTCAAGTAAAATTAAACAAAAATGTGAAAGAATTATTAAAATATCTCTAGGAATGAAAAAGTTATGAGACTTTAAAGTTGCGATTGCAAGAATAATGCGCATTTCTCAGTCATTTATTGATAGATTTCAAAAAAATATATTCAGTTATTTGTTATTTTTGATCTATATTTTAATTCCATTACGATAAATGAAACATGAAACTTCTTCATTGTAGAAACAATAAACCATGAAGGTATTTTTCAACCCCCTCGGTTGAAAAAATCACCAAAATCGCCTCACGTAATTAATGGTCGCCCCATAGGGGTAAACGCTATGGTCAAGTTTTACCCCTAAATTCGGTTATTTGGGGGAAACTTGATCGTAACTTTAGGATGTTATCCCAACATTAGCGCGGCATCATTCTCGGAAACCAGACGTCGTTTGATTATTACGGATTTAAATTAAGCTGATTTTAATTCCAGAAAAAAATAATTTAATCGGATTATTTAATCGTTTACTACATGTCGAATCTTGTTGAAAACGATAAATATTGTGTAGTTGACATTAAGGGTCATTATTGACTCTGCTAAAGGATGCAATACATACTTTCAAGACGTAGCACTAATATTGTAATTAGCTTTTATTTGGCTTTAATATATTGGAAATTTACATGTTTTAAAAGCTTTTGTATTCCTACTACTCAATCTTTCCAAGCAATTTGTGTTCAATTATTCATTTCTTAGGACATTTTATAATGCACTGCACTTTCAACTATGTCTTATAATACACGTAACATATGTATTTTTTTTAATGTTATCTAAGTAAAATGCATGTCACTAAGTCACTAATCTGTGTACTTCTTACAATATAAGCAATCAAGAACAACTTAACTTTAAAAAATATTTCTAGTTTTCTTTTCTTAATTAGTGTAATAATTAGGAATAATATTTTAGTAACTGTTTAGTTTATCTACTTTATGTACTTGTTGAAAGAACTTACATATTATTTTTAAGCTACTCGTAAATATTTACAATATTTAATATTACGAGATCCAAGGCCAAATGGACGTGTTCGGTTCGTAATAATTTTAATAACAACATAAAAACGGAAGAGTTTAATTTGAAATTAATTTTGATAAGAAGATAAAAGTGTAATAATGCAGGGGTATTAAAAATAATATGGTATGATACTACACAAACAAATTGTTTATACAGTGTAGCGGTTGTTTATAATGCCTTTGTTTACACTATTTCCTTGCATTTTCGTCTTAGTTTTATCACGAAAAAGTTAAAACAAATTTATACTATACATATATACATATCTAGTTATACATTAAATAGTTTCAACGCATGTAAAAAACCAATGGGTTTTTTTTTATGATTGGCTTTTTAATTTTTTACTGTTACCTGCTACATATGTGAAAAATTCTAAAATATTTTAATCGTAATATATTTCTTCATTATAAATCACCGGCTACAACATTTTCTTATGTATTATTATTGCTTTTTATTTAGAATAATGGAAGAACAAATTTTATTTGATTATTGAGAAGATATGAATGGGATTTTATCATTTTAATCTTAGAATTATTATTTTTTTAATCTATAATACGTTAATAGTTTGTAGAAAGATAAAATGTTCTCATAAATTAAATTGTTAAATACTAAACTATGCACCAATGCTTCATCCAGTGTTTTCAATAATGATTGCTTCAGTAATGTGGTCACCTTACTATATCCATATTAGTCGTTCTGCCCCGTTGACCGTACTGCCCCAAACCTAACATGAAATAAATATTAAAAAAGAAAGACGTATTGGCTTATTTTTTTAAAAGATATATATCTTAGCCTGCTTTTAAAAACATTATAAAATAAAATGCAAAAGGGTACAGCCACCACTATTTTAAATGCATTAATTTTGTTTGCATGAAAATTTAAATCACTGTACTTACTCACTTCACTAAGTTATTAAAAATATGCTAATTCTTTTTGATGTGATGTTTAAATCCAAAAATGAAAACTATTTTTTGTTAGCAATAGCAACATATTAACAAAATATTTCAATTTCTAAGGCAGCTTTATCATCATTTTTTAATAAACTCACGAAAGTCTTTTTAATTATAGAACTCACTTGTCAACAATTTAACTTAATTAGCAACATTATCTAATGTGATGGTTCTTCTTTTTACAGCAGCAAATACATGCTTCGGCAGGTTTACCCCACGGAGTCGGAGGTGCAGGGGGACTTTTGGGCCCTGGCGGTTTATTATTTGCCCAGGGGGGGTTACCACCGCCACCCCCACATTTACCCCCACCAGCTCACAAGGTAACTTTTGAATGTACTTTTAATAGTGAAATATAATAATTATAATGCACATTTACCACTTAATACAATGCAGTACAACTCAAATTAAAATATGTTTAAGTAAAATAATAAATAATTTATTAGAAAAGAAAACTTTACCTCTTTATAATATTATCTATTATCTATAATTATTATAATTTATCTATATTATTATAGATAAATAGGTAAAAAAAAAAAAACAATTCAGCACCTTTTTCTGTTTCTCTTTTTATTGTTTATTAAAAATGATTAGAGCTCATATAACCCAAATCTTTTTCAAACTTCAAGTGAATATTCATCTTCTGGGTTGAGCTCGCTCCATCATAGGCCTCCTAACCCTTTCTACACAGCTGGTTGTTGGCCAAGAGCAAACCCGTCTTTAATAATAAAAGAAAACCTGTATATTGAAACGATCACAGGTGGAACTACCACCTCCAGCTGACGTGAAACCTCCAGTGATGGCCAGCGGTCCACCTCCGCCCCCAATACACCCCCACCCCGCCCAGCCACCAAGAGAGGATGACAGAATGGTCTCTTCGCGAGTGTTACAACAGGTAAAACCTAGAACTAAAAACGTGTCTGACAGTTTTTTTTTTTAGTAAGTATACAGATTGGCAGACAGGCGGTTAATCCACTTAACGGGCAACAAGTCCTAAAGTTACATTAAGTTAAGGATAATTCAGTATTATCTTTGTACTAAATGTAAGTAGTGACCTTACATCCCAAAAACACGATAATTTTTAATAACAGAAAAAAATAATACAAAGTTAATTTTAAAGTAGTACATTCTGTAAACGACCTTACGAAGTCCCGTAACTTTTTCATTTTTAGAGATTAATTTTTAGATCAATTATAAAAATTTAATTATACTTGAGTTTTATAATTGATAAAAAAAAAACTTCCTTATTAGAACTTCATATTCAACCCAGATTCAAACATATGCAATTGTATGAAGACCCTCGCGCTTACTAGTGCTTGATGATTTCCAGCAAAGACGCTCTGTGTCGCCTCACGAGAGAGAGCAAAAGTACCGGCCGCGGTCCCCAGTCGAACCGGAACCGGACGCCAAGCGAAGGAAAGAGGAGAAGGTACTCAGTCACGTGAGTTTGTGTGTATGTGTCGGCTCTCTGCGTCAACTATTACTCTGCTTTTCTTTTCCCCTCTTCATATCACTTATACCCACCACCCATTAAAACAACCATAATAATAAAAATAAAAATTACTTTGTCCAAGCATACTCTGATTGTGTCAAAGCAGCGCTCAATTGTAACCGTCATAGTTCCGAAATATTTCATATTTATATTTTAAAAAAAAGCTACAATCACCCAAGGACACAAGCTTTTGGCCAGGGAGCTTGATGGTGCAATGCCGACCTTTTTGATTCTTTGTTTGATTTGCTTGAATCGTTATATTTTAAAATTGCTTATTTAATTTATGGATTAAATTTTAGGACAGTGACGCCGAAAAGAGTGATCAAGATCTCGTTGTCGATGTTGCTAATGAGGTGAGTTCTATTTTATTAAGCCTCTCTTCTATTACAGTCTTAGAAAAGTGAATAGTTGTTCATATTTTTCATCTGTTATAGTAATGTCACTCTTATTTCTATAAATGTATAATAATAGCTATATTTAATTTTTAATTCTTTTAGAATTTTTTTTTATGCAAATGGAAAATTATTTCTGAGATGCGACTGAGATGAATATGTCTCGCTGTTTTGCCTTCAGCAATAATAATAATGACTAGTATATTGTGTATTGTCTTACAAGTTGTGCGTTTTTTTTAAGGAGGAGAGGAGTTCGCCGAATGTAAGGGCGGAAGGGGAACGAACGGAAAACGGACCCCGACCGCCTTCTCGTTCGGGATCTTCGTCAAGCCGTTCCACTCCCAAGAGCTCCAAGGACGTAAGTTTACTTTAAAGACGTTCTCTCTGTTCACACCGTTCTCATTCAAATGAGGCTAGCCTATGAAAATTAAAAAAAGGCTAGCCTAGCGAGTGTGAATGAGAAAGCATTAATTAGACGAATTTTGAACAAGCAAATTGGGTGTTCAAAATTCGTCATACAAGATCATGTTTTTCTAAGAAACGCTAATATTTGTAGACTTTTACTATTATTGCTTTGCTTACTTCTACTTTATTGTCTACTTTTTAGGAAAAACCTGGCACCCCCGGCGCTAAGATGGGGCGATCATCTACCCCAACGAATTCGGCCCGTGGAGGCTACGCTTTTCCCGGGTATGCGGGGTATAGGCCACCTCATCCCTACGACAACAATCACCACAGAACTAATGGGATAGCACCGTCTAAACCGTGAGTCATTAGACATTTTGTAAAAAAATATAATAATATCAAATCAATGCACCACCACCATTATTTCTTATATTAACAGACTTATCATAAACTTTATTGTTAACTCTAACTATTTTTTTTTTCGATAACAAGCGAACCTTTGGGGTAGGCATATATATTTAACACACATTTCTATAATTAATGTAATAAAAATTTATTTATTTTAATAAATATAATAGTAATAGTAATATTCATTAATAGTGTTCGCTCAGTAGTTGAAATTCGATTACAATGTTAATTTTTTTCTATTGGTGATATAAAAACTAGTCCAGTAGTGACCACATTGGCAAGTCATCTAGAAACTTATGTTAATTCTCTGTGACTTTCGGTGCCTTACAGTTTATTACAAAAATAACTAACACTGGCTCCTTAACGTTTTCAGTGCTTACTCATATCACACGTGTGGCGGCCCCCTGCAACCGGTGCCTTTCCCGGCCGACGCGCTGGTGGGGCCGGGAATACCCCGCGGTGCGAGGCAGGTGGCCGCCTTGCCCCACGGCGAAGTGGTGTGCGCGGTGGCGCTGTCACTTAGCTCTGGGGCGAGGCACGCCTACACCGGCGGCAAGGGGTGTGTCAAGTTATGGGACATCACTAACCCCGTCTCGCCTACAACACTAGAGCCCTTGTCGCAGTTGGATTGTTTAGTATGTTTTCTATATTAATATTAATTCTATATCTATAATACTTACTAATAAATAAATTTGACGTTTGTGTTGCAATGTCAAAATAACTAGGATACTTTTTAATAAATTAATGTAGGTATAAGTATAGATGATTTACACTCTGTCTACACTATAGCGCCACCCTTATTTAACTCCTTTCAACGGACACTTTTAGATACACCGAAATTGTGCTCCTTTATCTGTCCTCCTTGATTTATTAAGAAGAAGCTAACCGTGCGTGGTGGTGTGGTTTCAGCAAAGGGACAACTACATCCGATCGGTGAAGCTGCTTCCGGACGGGAGAACCTTAATAGTAGGGGGCGAGGCATCTAATTTGTCCATTTGGGACTTAGCTTCCCCCACTCCGCGGATGCGCGCAGAACTCACCTCCTCGGCGCCCGCCTGCTACGCGCTCGCCATCAGCCCCGACTCCAAGGTAGCCCCTTTTTTTGCTGACCATGCATGCTACGGTCAGCAAAAAAACGACAATACAAAAAACTTTATGGATAATATAATAAAAATAAATAAATAATGATTATTTAATATGTATTTTCAGGTGTGCTTCAGTTGTTGTTCAGACGGCAACATCGCTGTGTGGGATTTACACAATCAGACATTAGTTAGACAATTTCAAGGTAAACAAATTCGTTGTTCTTAAATTAGTAGTATTTTAAACTAAACTAATTTAGGGAGTAAATTACTTATTCAGCTCACTTCGTGTTTCATTGTACGATACACAGTTCCGCTTCTATTAGCCGCGTACGGCTATCATAGCGTGCTATTTCCGTTGAACAGCTTCTATGGACATAGAGAATAGAATGAACGTTCACTATCCAAACGGGCGGCCAGTAGTTAATCCGCGTCCACGCGTCACGACCTGCAAGAACTTCTCTTTATAGACAGCTAGCTGGTGCCCGCGACTTCTTTCCGCGTTCTAGCCTATGTTCCATCTGGTGTCCTAGACAACAACGTGTATACAAAATTTCATGGTGATCGGTTGAGTAGTTTTTGCGTGAATGCGTAACAAACAAACAAACTTTTTGGTCAGGGCACACGGACGGCGCGTCGTGCATCGACATAAGCCCGGACGGCAGCCGGCTGTGGACGGGCGGGCTGGACAACACGGTGCGGTCGTGGGACCTGCGCGAGGGCCGGCAGCTGCACCAGCACGACTTCAGCAGCCAGATCTTCTCGCTGGGCTACTGCCCGACGGGCTCGTGGCTGGCGGTGGGCATGGAGAACTCGAACGTGGAGGTGCTGCACGCGGGCAAGCCGGACCGCTACCAGCTGCTGCTGCACGAGTCGTGCGTGCTGTCGCTGCGGTTCGCGCACGCCGGCAAGTGGTTCGTCTCCACCGGCAAGGACAACCTGCTCAACGCCTGGCGGACTCCCTACGGCGCCAGCGTCTTTCAGGTACTACGCCCATGAGAATGAGAGCGAACGAATCCTATCATAAGGAATGAAGCAGCGCTACCTGGTGGCTAACGTGTAACACTACTTCATTCCCATACAAATTGTCGTTTACGCTTTCGACGCGTTTGATAGAGTAAAACTCGCACTAGGCCCTCTGAATCACACACCAATTGTCGGTCACCTATTATTTCAATAAAAGTGACGGTGACGAGTTAGTTTTTGAAAAAAAAAAAAAAAAACATGCTTAGATAGTGGTGTATCCACATAAACTGTTAAGAGTTACAATTAGGAAATTTTTATTTTATTTTTTAAATTTTTTGCACTTTAATGCTTTAAAATTCCAATTTACTAATTTTTTTTATTTTTTATTTTCCAGTCGAAAGAGACATCATCAGTGCTCAGTTGTGACATATCGGCGGACGATAAGTTCATAGTGACGGGCTCTGGAGACAAAAAAGCGACAATATACGAAGTGATGTACTAGTGATAATTGTATAGTGTTAAAATAAAAAAAGCCAGTGACGAAATACTTAACGAGACCTTAACGTGGTAACACCGACCTTGTGGAGTAAATTGAGTCTTAAAACCGTGTGTTACAGATGAATTTTCAACTGTAATTTTTTCTACGCATTTGAAATTGAAGGAAACTTTAAAAGTGAACTTTTAATTGTTTTTATGTTTAGATGTTTTTTTAAAAATAATCATTTAAGTATGTTTTGTATCTAATCGAAAAAAAAAATGAATCTCTCCTCTGACTCTGATGATGTAAAGGTCCAAAACAGTGCACTTTGAAGAAAAATCTCTTTTATCAATAATAAATAATTGGTAATAAAAAAAATGACAATAAAAAGGTTTTCCAGACTCATTTGTGACGAGTTTTGAGTAAACACAAAGTGAAGTATAATATTTATCTTAACCTGGTCATAGAGCTATATAAATTATAAAATATATAGTGATTTCGTCCGTATTCCATTATTTTTAAAATGAGTATATTTTCGATTTTATGTGGTTATAGTTTTTTTTATTAATGTTAGTTTTTATAGAAAAAAAAATACTTTTTTTTTAAATTTATTGCTAAAAACCATTCAGCATATAGAAAAAAAAAATATCATGCTTTCATAGTATAATTTCTTGCGTCATTCTGATAAATAATTTCAAGAATAAGTCGTGTTAACTTAATCCAGTAACAGTCAGTTGCACAAAGCTTCTTTAAAACTGGCATTAACTAACGAGTCCTTATCCCTAATGGGTACAGTAACTTTAAAGACGTTTCACTAAACGATTGACGGCCTCTTTAAAGGTTCCTTTGAGGGCGCTAATGTCGCTTTGTGCAACGCTTTTTATCTTAAAGATAAAGATGAGGTCTTGTTTGACACTTCTTTAGTAAAATTTTAATGGAGCATTAAAGTTGACGTTAATGTATCTTTGTGCAACACTTTAATGATTCCTTAGGTTTTTATGGCGACTTTATAATTTAAAGAACGCTTCTGCAACTGGCTGTGAGAGTTCTGATTTCATAATAAAATTACTTATTCTAAAAATATTTCATTTACTTACTGCGTTCTTTCCGATCTACTTTTTTAATTACGTCTCCTCGATTTAATCTTCTTTAAGTATTCTCTTTTTGCAAGCTACAAGTAAAGTGTTGATTAGTTACTTTTAAAAATAATTTTATGTTTTACTAAATTATGGACTCGGTTTAGTTCTATACACATCACAGACAGCTTGCAGTGTGACCGGCTCGGGTACGCCGAATTCGGCGTAGTATTTGTTGCTGCATTTGACAAGTACGACGGCGGTATCTATAGTCGAGCAACATTGCATTTGGTTTCACACCTACTTTATGTTACATTACAGATTTCATTACTATTACATTACATTGTATTGTATTACATTACATTAACATGTGTTCATTAAAGATTTGTTAACGAATATTTTTATGACTAGTATTTTAAATAATGACTTAAATTTTTAATTTTAAATGTATATATGTAATATGGTGTTATTTTTTTATTTTATTTTAACAGTATTTATGACCAGGTTGTTTTATGAATTTTAATGAAACCTCATAACTAATGTATAATAATCGGCTATATGTGGTTGAAATTTCAATTATGAATATATTCAATGCACTGAAATTTGACTTATGTATAAAGTCATTTAATATGTTTTCACTGTGTTTTAATATATTTTTTTCAACTTGAAAATCTGCATCTAAAAAGTAGTGACACTGCGTTACGCAGTCTACTGGGCATTCCGTTTTGCGGCAGTAACCACAACTTTTAAAGACCCATAGTGAAATAACAGCATTTATGCTGTTGTGTTTCAGTGATTGTTTTTTAGGCAACGGTAGCAAACCTACCATCAAGTAGGGTCCGTCTCATAACGAGTCCTTATCGCTAATGGGTACACAAACTTTAAAGACGTTTCAAAAAACGATTGACCGCCCCTTTAAAGGCGCTAATGGCGCTTTGTGCAACGTTTTTTCTCTTAAAGATAAAGATAAAAGGTCTTGTTTGACACTTCTTTAGTTAAAAATTTTGATGGAGCATTAAAGTTGACGTTAATGTAGCTTTGTGCAACACTTTAACGATTCCTTAGGTTTTAAAGTCGACTTTATAATTTAAAGAACGTCTCTGCAACTGGCTGTCAGTCTGTCTGTCAAACTAAACCTAAAAAATGAAAAAATAATTTCCATTTTTAAATTATCGATGAGGTCTTTTAAATACTGTACTATTACATTAGAAATACTACTTCTTTTATTTATTAAAAAATCCCTAGAGACTACTTTGTATAAAAGTATTTTAAACTTTGAATTCCAATGTTATTGTATATTTTTATACGAAATCGCGGTTTAAATGTTGTTTAAATTTAAGCAAATTGCCTCAATAGGCGAACCCATATCACATTAAGTAATAATTAATTATATACAAGTATGTTTGTTCAAATCAACATATACATATAAATGATAAATAGTCGTTATGATTTTTTTCGACTGAATTAGGTATTCAGATAGTGTTAGTTAATAATAAGTTTAATTAATTACATATTTTTTTATTTTATATTTTTTGAGCCTAGCGTGAATCATTTAAAAATTTAATTTTTTATTAGTTCATTCATGTCTCGTTCTTTATGTATATTGTAAAAATGATCAATTTAAATAAAAAAATCTGTTACTACTGATGGAAAATGTGTAAGAAATGGCGGTTAGGATAACAGTTTTTGCATTACATTTCCGATCTAATATTTAGACAATCCAGTTTAGTTATTAGAATATTTAGAAAATTCAGATCTGTTGAATTTGAACATAAAGTAATTTGTGGTAGCGCACTTGTAGAACTTTTGGGGTTGCTTGTATCAATTGGCGACGGTAACCATTCCATTACGTGACCGTCATACTGTCTGAAAAATTTAGCAAAAAAAGGAGATGGCATACTTTGAATTTTATTAAATTAAATCTGAAGTAGGTATATGCTTTTTTTAGATAAATACTTTTGTTAGATAATACGATTTGTTAGCATTTTATGTACTTTCTCATTTGGTACACTTTTTAAATACTTGATACATCCATTCGCAAATTATTAACTATTATAAACTATCTAACACTTATTCGCATATTATACACTTTCGCAAAATATACACTTTTATACCTTTATAACTAAGAGTTATCAGATTGTATAAAATGTCATTTGCCCTTGTAAATTGTTGAAATTAGTACACGTTTAGTAAAGTCAAACACATTTAAAAATCAACACCTAGACCATTTTTTTTTTAATAAAAAGCAAGGATCGGAAATTCATTTTTTATTATTTTAAAATAACAAAAATTATGATAGTCGCTTCACTACTACTATACTAATTCTCTAAGTATATATGTATGTACATACAACATACATCTATGTTGCTACATAAACTTTACTTTACTTAGTCTATCCAAACAAACATTGACCTCGATGGAACCCTTAAGATAATCGTCTACGATCTTTTTTAATCTTTCGTCAATAATTTTGATTTTTTTCCCGCGTTTTCTATTATAAGTTACCAAAATATTGTTTTGACGAATGAGGATTTATTTTTAATTCATTATTTACTGGACTGTACAGAAGTAGAATGTATGCGATATTTTCTATTAATGGTTATAAAAGTTACATTTTTGCTAATGAATATAGTAAATATTAAAAAATAAAGAAATTGTGCGAATAAAAATAAGGCAGCGTACATTCGTTACTAATTTGCTATTGGATGTATTAAGTATTTAAAAAGTGTACCAAATGAGAAAGTACATAAAATGCTAATAAATCGATAATACTATCATTCAGGACAATTTGGTTTTCAATTCGAAACCTCAGAATATAGAACAGTGTAGAAGGAGCAAACACAATTTTTTTTTTCATATAATAAAGGCGCGTGTAACTTGTCCACAGAAGTGACTTCTGACTAGAAAATAAACTATTATAAATGATTATAGCTAACTATGTACTTCTAACGTCTTTTTCTGTAACTGGTAGTTAGTATTATTGTGTCTGTTATTAAACCATTCTTTAGACTAATAACAGAAACAATTTAATACTATTACTACCAGTAGTACTTCTTGGTTGTACTACTGTAACAGAGCCAAACAGAGCGTTCATTATCATTATTATTTATTTAGCTCTACAGGGCCCTGATTCTGTATGACAACTACTCTTGACAAGACAAGGCACGATACGTTATTGTTTTGCTTTGTCTTGTCACGAAATTCTTATGTCTATGCCCCACGACAATTATCTATGGCACGATATGATTTCACAGAAACCACAGTATACTATTGTATTTATTTGACAATTCCACTGACAACATGTCATAGATAGAGAATAGGTTTTTAGCCTGTCGTAACAATTTAAGGAAATAATGTGGTTTGGGCCTATTTGGGCATACAGAATCAGGGCCTTTAGACAAGTGGCATTTCGCTCCGTAGCGATTCGATTCGAAAGAATAAAATGTATGGGATGTGTCACGTGATTTAGCGACGGCATATGTCAATCCCATACATTTTATTGTTTTCGAACTTCGTTATCGTTTTTGTAATGTCACTTTGTCTAAGGCCCCTGGGCCCTGACGGAGTTTCATTGATATACAGAGTAGTTTGTGGTATATGTAAGTGGTATATACAATATTGAAAATTGTATTGGAAAGAAATTATTTTTGAATTGTTATTTTTTTTTTTTTTTAATAAATAACATCTAAATATATGTACTTATTTCATTTAGTAAATGTCCTAATTTAATTCGTGTTTCAAAAGTTGTATTGATCTGCGAAATGTGATATTAAAACTGTCATAAAAATGCATTTGGTTTGATTAGTCTTAAAACCTATTTCCTTTCCAAAAATCGAGATGGTTTCAATGAAAAACTAAAACTACCTATCAATAATATATCGACATTTTGCGAATTTAACATTTTTGATGTGAAAACAATAATGTTTTCTAGAAATTATGGGTATTACACAAAAGACTAAAAGTATATAGTTTAGATCAATGGTAATACATTGTCATGTTGTGTGTGGAGCAGAATGGAATCGATTTTTTTGTAATAAAAGTTAAATTTTTGTAAAAAAAAAGATGGACGTAGGAAAATTGTTTTGTTTTGGCCTAAATGGCGCGATCGCGAGAATTATCGAGCGTTCTGTGATTTGCGCGCCTTTTCACAGAACACTCGCAAATTCTAGAAAATGGAATGCTTCCGTTGCGCCGCATAGTCATCCTAAACGGAAGAAAGCAATAGGTCATTGTATACCTATTACCTAGATAAAATAAAACATTTCTTTTACAATTGAACAGTCTTTATTTTATTACAAATAAACAAAAACTAGCAGTACAATTTACAATTGAAAAACATATTGTAATTAATGCAAATCAGTCTTAAAATAAAAATCATAGGAATGTTCGCTGGTTTTCTTTGGCGTTGTGACATTAATCTACTTCTTCAACTGTGGGTCCACCGTAATTACCGTTGTTCTGTTGATATTGTTGGTAACCGGGCATTCCTCCAGGCATTCCACCGGGCATGCCTCCAGGATTAGCAGCACCGCCGCCATGCATTTTGGTCATGATAGGCGAACATTGCCTCTGGACCTCTTGCATCTTGTGTTGGTATTCTTCCTTTTCGGCGAGCGAATTGCTGTCGAGCCAGCGCAAAGAGTCTTCGCACACTTGACGCGCAGTCTGCTTGTCCTGCTCGCTTAACTTGTCCCCGGCTTCGTCCACCGCTTGCTTCACGCTGAAGCAGTAAGCCTCTAGTTGGTTGCGCGCAGATACTCGCTCGCGCTGCCTTTCGTCTTCTTCTTTGTAGCGCTCCGCTTCAGCCAGCATCCGCTCGATTTCCGCCTGCGACAAACGCCCCCTGTCGTTCTTTATCACTATGTTCTTACTGCGTCCGGTACTGTTCTCCTTGGCAGACACGTTCATGATCCCGTTCGCATCTATGTCAAAGGTGACGTCTATCTGTGGTACGCCGCGCGGAGCAGGCGGTATGCCAGTCAAATTGAATGTGCCCAGTAAATTGTTGTCCTTGGTCATCGCTCGCTCGCCCTCGTACACTTGAACGGTGACAGCCGGCTGGTTGTCGGCGTATGTGCTGAAGGTCTGACTCTGTTTGCACGGTATCTTCGAGTTGCGTTCAATGATTTTTGTCATGACGCCGCCTGCTGTTTCGATGCCGAGTGAGAGAGGCGCTACGTCGACCAATAGCACGTCTTGGATGCGAGTGTCCGAAGAGCCACTCAAAATAGCAGCCTGTACGGCCGCACCGTAAGCAACAGCCTCGTCAGGGTTGATGGAAAGGTTCAGTTTCTTTCCGTTGAAGAAGTTCTGCAACAAACTCTGCACCTTCGGGATTCGCGTAGAGCCACCGACTAGCACCACGTCGTTTATCTGACTTTTGTCTAGTTTCGCGTCTCTCAGTGCTTTCTCCACCGGCTCCAATGTGCTGCGAAACAGGTCTGCATTGAGCTCTTCGAATCGCGCTCGAGACAACCGAGTATAGAAGTCTATTCCTTCATACAAAGCGTCTATTTCCACAGTAGCTTCCGTGCTCGATGAAAGAGTCCTCTTGGCACGCTCGGCCGCGGTACGCAGACGACGCAAAGCCCGCGGATTTGCCCTCAAATCTTTCCGGTACTTGCGTTTGAACTCGTCCGCTAGGAAGTTGACCAATCTGTTGTCGAAATCTTCTCCGCCTAGATGAGTGTCTCCCGCGGTCGCTTTCACCTCAAACAGTGACCCTTCGTCGATGGTTAAAATAGATACGTCGAAAGTTCCACCGCCCAAATCGAATATGAGCACGTTTCTTTCTCCTTTCAAGTTCTTGTCGAGTCCATAGGCTAGCGCGGCCGCCGTAGGCTCGTTAATGATACGCAACACGTTCAAACCAGCGATGGCGCCCGCGTCCTTAGTAGCTTGGCGTTGAGAGTCATTAAAGTAAGCTGGTACTGTTATCACTGCGTCGCGAACTGTGCTTCCCAAGTAAGCTTCAGCGGTCTCCTTCATTTTAATTAGCACCATGCTACTTATTTCTTCGGGCGCGAACCGTTTCTTCTCACCTTTAAATTCGACTTCAATTTTAGGTTTACCACAGTCGTTGACCACTTTAAAAGGCCAATGCTTCATGTCTTGCTGCGTCTTCGGGTCATCGTATTTCCGTCCGATCAAACGCTTCGCGTCGAACACGGTGTTGTTGGGATTGAGAGCCACTTGGTTCTTCGCGGCATCGCCTATGAGACGTTCTGTGTCGGTAAACGCGACGTACGATGGCGTTGTTCTGTTTCCCTGGTCGTTGGCGATTATTTCCACATTTCCATGTTGCCAAACTCCAACACAGGAATAAGTGGTTCCGAGATCTATTCCAACAGCTGGCATCGTAACAAGTTCCTCTTCAAACTCCTTGTGAAAAATATATCTTCAATAACGTAAGTAATGAGTGTAATATTTCGATTTGTCAACTGACAATCCACTGAACTCGTTCGTCTTTTCACTTTGATTGTTCAAATCACTATGACTTCCCGCCGAAGCGCGGGGCTTTATATACCCAACCGAACGGACCAATCCTGATGCAGTATTTGCGCGAATATTCCAGACACCCAATCGAGCAGTGTCCTGATTAGCCTATAACGTTCGTTGTCACTCATTTACGATTAAGCGCCATCTTACGTTGAGTAGCTAAAGCGCTGTAATATGCGCTTTTGGTATTGCTAGATAAAAAAAAAATCAATATTTTTTCACAAATACTTTACTGTTATTGAAATGGTCGACAAAATAATAAAGTTTTGTTTAAAAAAACAAAGAGGGTTCAAGTATATACAGAGGTTATTGAGAAAATATACTTACAAAAACATTGATCTTGCTCGCCGTGGCGCTACATACTATTGAGTAGCTACTGCACGATAGATGTCACTATGGATGATGTTTCATATTAGTATGACAATAATAATATTATAGTTATCCATAAATAAATTAAGAATGTTTTAATGAATCAGTGTGGTAATGATAATGAAATTATCCACGTAATTTTATTATTAAAAGACTTATTTATTTTTTAAATTATCTTTATATGACACTAAATTAGCTTATAGTAGGTATGTTTTTATTATTACAAAACTAACTGAAGGAAACTACAACGAAATAAAACACGAAAAATATATGCATAAGTATACCTGGTGTATAGGTACATAATACCTACACATTATATATCAATGGCCTAAACAGTATTTACAGAGGAGTCTTAAAAACTTCATTTACTCTGTAGTTTTCGATTAAATGGATTTAAAAAGTAAAAGTAATCAGTTAATCAATCAGTTAATATACATTTAAATGTTTTTTCAGCATTGATATAAACTATAGATCCGGCGTAGCTAGCAAAAAGCCCCGAAATCTGTGGTAGTATTAAAATCATACTTACAAACTTACTGAGAGATTGACACGCAATTCCAAATGAATATTGCTTTTGTAAAAAGAAACTAGTTAAAAGTCTTCTGTACTAACACATCAATGTATACTGCACAACGATATTGACTAGTTTACAAAAAACAAACCGCTAGCCGATGGTACATCTGGTGTAATAAAACACGTGTTTCGTGTCACAGGGCCGTATTTGGAAGCGTGTACTTTAAAAATACCTAAGTAATATAATTTAATTGGATGTTTGATATAGAAATGACACAACATGATTAAATGAATATTTAATAATAATAATTAGCGGTCTCGATTAAAGCTGTTAAGAAGAAACCGCAAGAAACTTAACAGTGTTCTTAACAAATTAGTGAAAAATAAGCATATGTTTAATTATAGTTACTTCAAAACTTATTATTTTTTATTTAATCATATACATACTATTATGATCTCTTATTGTCCCTCAAATAAAATCAGCTTATTGAACTTTTTCAAACACAAGCATATAAATGTACAAAATTATTATTTTTATTTAAAAATATAAAGTGCGGCCCTGGATCGACCGTCAAACATATTGAAATGATAAGTGTATTTGAAACCTATATGTGTCTCTTTCTACAAAAGGACGATCTATACTACGCAATAAGTAAGAATGAGACAGCTATAAGGTTCAAATGCTTCCTTTTGAAATATGCAAAGGTTTAGCTAAATAATTAAATATTTTGTTAAAAATATTGTAATTAAGTCTATTTATATGAAATATTCACGTATGATACGTAATTCCTTTTTCTTTTTGTCCTTTTTGAGGTCTATTTTTACATAATTTCACACAATACGATGGCATTTTGTCAATTTTTAACACAAATAAACAGCAACCAAACGGCTACAGCGCTAGCGAGCGACTAAGTGCGAATTCGTCCACTTCGTCTCGAGTGGACGAATTTTACTACTACCATTTTTTGTGAGCTACGCCGTGTCTATACTCCCAAATATACTTATATAGTCTTTGTTTTTGTTTGTTTATATGGACAAAGCGAACTGGCATGGTAGGTATGTTGTTTGAATCAATGGTTGAATGCTTTTTTTAGTTTATTTTTAATTCTGTGGGATAAACAATATCTTCTAATTCAAGAGTCTATAAATTACCTATATAGCATTGTTTTCTTTATGTAGAATCTATCAATTTAGTTCTAGACATCGAGACGCTTCTCGACCGTCATAACATAATATTACATTTAAAATAGAATCAGCGCCATCTGTTGACTAGTAGTCACGTTATTTCTCTTACTTTGTGCCAGTAAGTAAACGGGAAATTTCGAGTATTTGGAGATCAGCCCCGAATTCTCTAGAATTTGATAGTTCTCGCTCTGAAACTATAGTAATTATAGTATTTGTATAGTGTAGTGCGTGCACGTAGGATTGTTGTAGAATAATTATCATGGTTTCGTTATATTATATACAGGGCGTCCCACGACTATGCCACATGGAGGGAAAGTACCTTTGAACTTTGAATATTGTAGATGGAACATTTTACTGAAAGAAGATATAATTTTAATTTAAAAACAATTTAAACTGCATTCATAGATTTTTAAATAATTACAAGGTTGAACCGGGAATCGAACCCGCTACACGAGAAAAAAAAATAGTTAGTTTTATCATACCGATCGAAAGGCTTCATCATAAGGATTATTTTTTGCTAGATTACATAAAAGGAAGACCATGAATTTTTGAAATGAATTTTACAAAAGTACTTCTCTTTTAAATGTCTAGGCTCCATCAGATCTTCTCCGATGATTTTGCCAGTGTCATTAGTTAATTTCAATTTTGCCCTTTTTTATTTTAAAAAGGGTATTACAAATTGCTATTTTAAAATCAAAAGTAGCAAATCCCGATACTTAGAGAGTACCATAGATTTAGTATTGCTACCGTTCCGTTAGATATATTCCTTGCTAGTCAGTCAAGTCAAGTCCTATTTACTTCTTCTTCTTCTTAGATTTAAATGGCAATGCGGCTCATTTTAAAATGGCCATTATCTGCCAGTGTCAAGTTAATAATTATTATTACAATTGGAGCGCTCCGCTACGGACTCCCGCTTGGGAGCCCGCTCGGAACACTCAAAAGTCCTATTTATATTATCTATTGTGTCAGTCATAAACATAGTATACGTCGTAACGAAGTATACTATGTCTATGGTGTCAGTCTTTTGTCAACTGACAAACATCATTACATTGACAATTGACAATTGGTAATTTGACACATTTTGACGGAGGTTGAGTTGTTGTTATAGTTGGAAGTTGGAAAGTTGATTTATTTTTTTGATATTTATATTTAATTTAGATATTAATGAGATATTGTAATAAAAGTTTAGAATATTTGTAAATATCTTTAGAAAATGTCTCAACCTAATTTATTAGACATAGTTCCTGACGAATTGTTTCAAAATTACTTCATCTCGGATATAGACAACGTTCAAAAGAAACTACAGTATGAAATTGAAAGAAAAAGAGAGGAATTACGGGCTATGGTCGGGTAAGGGTTTTCAACGTCTTTTATATATTTGCAATAAATTTCATATTTTACATTAAAATAAAGTCGTAAGTCATTCTTTAGACAAATAAAATTTTTGCTATTATTTTACTAGTACAGGGCCATTTATTCCCAATCCTGTATCCTTAACCTTACTGTGGTTGCAGATTTTGCAGCATCTATTGCGTTGCTTGTGTAATAGGTGATGGTAGCCACCTACCATCAAGTGGACTGTCAGCCTGTGACAACGTTAACTTTTATTTGGTCATAGATTTACTTGTTTTATTATTCTTATTTATTACAGTACTCAGGATTAAGGATCAAAAAAGTTATACTTTAATTAAATATATTGTTATGCTTAAATATTTGAATGTCTAAAAATTTTTGCATACAATTCCAAGATAATCTCAAAAAGAGAAAATTGTATAAAATAGAACTCTTATATTGCTATTTTAAAATAAACATTGATCAATTTGAAAGTCATATTTTAACATTTTTAAAAGAAATAAATTGATTACTGTAGCCCTTTATTATTGAGTACAAGTTAGTGACATAAAAACGGCATTTTTTTTTAATTTTAAGTTGTCAGACAGGCTGACAGTCCACTTGATGATAGGTACTTACCGTCACCTATAAAACAAGCAACACCACTGGTGCTGAAACACATAAGCACATAATTATGCTGTAATTTTACTGTAGCCTTCTGCAAGGGCTTAGGTATTCCTCTAAAAGCTGATCAAAGATGAGTTTTTAACAAATAGTTTTATTTTATTATTGTAATGTTATTTGCAGGGAGAGATATAGAGAGCTGATTCATGCAGCCGACACCATAGAGGAGATGAGTGGCACAACAGCCAGTACACTCAACCATATAAATGAAATGATGGTTGCTTGCCGGAAGTTACATGATACACATTTAGTTGGCTTCAAGATTAATGATAAACCTGCAGTTCAAAGGTGTGTACTATGATAATCTAAAAATATAATAAAAAATTAACACTCAGGCAATAAATATTGAATAATTGTTTTAACACCTAAGAAAAAGGGATGCAGACGAAGTAGCGGGAGAAAACTAGTAAATATGTAAATTCAAATTAGGCATGTAAAAAATATAGGATTAATATGGTTATGTTTTAATATTGTATACTGCAACTTAATAACTTCTTCTCTGACATTACTGACATTCACATATTGGCAGAAAAGTGCTTTATTAGTTTCCACTACAAATTCCAATCATTTCAAAATTAGCTAAGGCTTAGATTTGAAATAGGTATTGACTACTGATTGACATAATTTGTCATAGCTAATAAAGATAGCAATATAAATTGTCACTTTGAATTTTCAAAGGAAAACAGACCTTATCATTCTACAACATACAAAGAATGTTTAATCTTAGGGTGATAAAGCACTTTATTTGTCGAGTTTACCTATTACTAATAAAATGTTTCTTATGAAATTATCCTTAGAACTTAGAAGTGTTCTTTCACAAAGAGTGGCGCACAAAGGTGAGTAGATTTGACTGCTTACTTGAAAGAAAAGTTTAGTGTGTTCACTAAAATTTCTGCAAGTTTTGATAATGATTATTTGTAGTATAAAAAATTTGTAGTTTCTTTGTGCAAAGAGCAATATGCTTCCCACTTTGTTTTGTCAAGTATTCTTTGGAAATAAAATCTAATACAGCATCTCAGATTCTCAGTGAAACTGAGATGTTGTATCAGATCAGATATAAGCTTTTGAAAAAACTGATTACAAATAAAGTTTTTGTCATGTTTAGTTTTCATTACAACATAGATCCAGTTCATAGCATATCAGTGCAGGTGAAGTTGTTGATGGAAATACCGGAAAAAATATGGACATTTATAGAAACTGAAGATTATGTGAAAGCAACTCAATTGTTTATTATGGCCAGGCATGTAAATACAGGTGAGAAGATGCTAAAATATTATCTCCTAATGCATCCACAAGGTATGAGCCCCACAAATTGACAAGGCTCGGCAACCTGTCATATTAATGACATCCAATGTGACATCATCTGCAACTAAAAAAGTTTTTTTCAGGGCTACAACTTCAGTTTGGAGATAAAAACGCAAAGGGTATGCACTCTCTACAAAGGCTTGTTCATCAACAATGGAACTCCATATCAAACTTGCATCAAACAATCATCAATGTGTGTAGGGAAAAGTTGCATGATGTGAACATAGGCGCTGAGGTAATACATATTTAATAAGCCCATTGGCCAAGAGGTTGAAGTGCTTTCTTTAACGCTCCGTGTCAGGGGTCCTGGGTTCGAAATCCCGCATATTCAATTGGATGATTGGTTATAGCGCTCACTTCAACGCTCGATTCTATTGTTCCCGGTTTCGATTTGTGGCAACTTTGAGAAGTTCATTTTCCATGTTCACCCTGCCGAGAATCGAACCCGTGAACCGTTGTACTCCCTGACCACTCATCCAATGGGCTCGTCAAAACTTATAAGTCAACGTGTCGGTGAAAACTTAATAATAATAATAACTTTATTTCAGACATAAATGTCCATTTAGGTTTACAAATAAGTTTACCCACAAGATAACAAGTTATCAACAATAATAAATTAATAATTAATTAATTAATAATTAATATTAATATTGTTACCTGATTTAACATTGTTGCTTATATAGATGCAACTGTATTTCAGATCGCATGCTCCTGTCTCACGAGCCTTTACCTGTTAGACTCGCAGTCGATGGTGGAACTTCTAAACACGTTGATAGAACTGCACAGCAACACTGGCCTCAAGTCAACCCTGCAGTTCGACCTGGCTCAAATATTGGATGGAGACATGAAGTCACAGATAAAAGAGAAGATAGTGAATGGAGTGAAGATCGTTTTGAAAACTGTTCTTCTCGTTTATTCTTGCTTCGTAGGTGAGTTTATCAATGCTAATGTTTGACGAGACGGTTGGTCCAGTGGTTGGTTACGCTAGCCATTAACCTAACGGTCGCGGATTCGAATCCCTCTAGGGGCAAATGCTTGTGTGTTTAAAATTTTACCTTTGTGCCTCAGTCATGGATCTTTCTATCTATAATATGAATGTATTTACAAAAAAAAAAAAGTAATCTATGTAATATATCAACTGTCCTTACTAGTCCATATTATCCATACTAGTCCACATTATCCACACTAGTCCATACTATTCATATTAGTCCACACTATTCATATTAGTCCATTACTATCTACACTAGTCCATACTATTCATATTAGTCCATTACTATTTATACTAGTCCATACAATTCATATTAGTCCTTTACTATCTATACTAGTCCATACTATTCATATTAGTCCATAGTATTCATATTAGTCCATTACTATCTATACTAGTCCATACTATTCATATTAGTCCATTATTATCTATACTAGTCCATACTATTCATACTATCCTAGATGGATCCATATAGATAATATGGAAATGGATAGCATATGGACTAATTGCTTACTGTGGAACTAGATGGTGCTGTGTGGAATGTGTAATTTTATAAAGAACAACCAATATTATAAAGTGACATAAAATACAATTTCGATTACTTATAATTATAAAATGTTATAAAGGTTATAAAATGACTTTTTCAGATAAGGACGGAGGCGCAGTGCTCGCTCAGTTAAAGAGTCTATTCAAAAAAGATTCTGAACCTTTGCTGAATTTGGTGCATTTCAGTGATCCGTCTGCTGTTAAATTATTACCACCAATAATATGCAATTACAGGTAAAATGCTTTTAAATATTATGTCACATGAATGAATGAACAGATAGTGAATTAACAGACACCCGGAATAGAGTTTACAGACGATTATAAAATTTAAATTTTCACAATTCGAACACGCCTAAAGAACAACATTGTTCTATTTTTAAATAAATAATTCAAAAAAATAGAACGTAACTATAACGCATAACATAACGCATTTGTGTGACAATTCTGATTTTACTCCCATAAATTTTCATACCACGGGTAAATTATAAGTAAATATACCATAAGTAAATATAAAATTTATGGGATGTAGACTGCCATCGAACAAGGAAGTTGAAGCGTTGGCCAAAGAAGAAATAACTGGATGTGTCCGCAACTGGAGTGTTTCAGTCAAGAGATTTATCGAGGAACATGTACAGTCATTGCTTCAGAATATTACAAGGGTGAAAGTGTTGCATGAAATAAGGGATGAAGCCTTTAAAATCGGTAAGTTTAATAATGGAATTCCATTATTAAATCAGGTTCTTTTTTTTTCTGCCCATTTCCTAGTTGACGAAGAGAATTGACTAACTTCTACGGGTTTGATTGATATTATAGCTTGTATTTTAAAATGTTTAGTTTTAAAAATATTGAACTCAATACTAAAGGTTTAGTTCACATAAAACAATAAAACATTTAAAAAGAAAAATTGAACAAGTTATTCAAGAATTTTTAGTTTATTCATTTTAAATTTATTCTTCATAAGAAAATATCTTATTAGAGAGGTAGAGTCTAAATACTGTTAAATCTTTATTTTAATTGTTTTTTTTGTTTTTTTTTTTTTTTTATATTTTATTTATTTTTTAAGTCTTAATTGTTTTTTTTGACCCGAGTCCCCTGTTAATAAAAACGTTTAAATTTTTTTTGTAGACACAATTGTGCACTTGACATGCGTTTTTTTTATGTTTCAGAAACGCCAAAGAATTGGAGCAACATTTGCTCGTCCCTAGATATGCCGGAGGGTCACGTGTGGTGTACTTATTTCCAGCCACTGTTCACTGCTCGAGTGAAGACGATCATAGACAATCGATGGCTCAAAGTGTACGACACATTCAAGACCCAGATTCTGATTGACCTGACCAAGGTCTCATCGGAGAGCGAGATCGAAAAGGAGGCGAACATAAATTGGTTCGTGTGGAAGGACCTTATAGGGGAAACGGTGATCGAGTCTAGGAGTGACGTCATAAAAGTCATGAATTCTCTTATGAGAGGTGAGTTTTCTCTTGAGAGAAAATTAAAATCGTGATAAAATTTAATAAGATAAAACAAAACTTAAGAAAATAACAAAATTATTTTTGCAAAATTATTTAAGTTTTTTTAACTGTCAAACATTTATTTATCAATTGGTTTCTACAAGAAAGTCATGATCATCAAATATGACTAGCATGTCTTAGTCACACATTCATATTTTTATTTGGGCTTTTGTAAGAGGTGCTTAAATATCACCAAACATATAAAGCGCCAACTGGTTTTTAACTCAGTAAAGAGCAGAATTGCAAAAGTCACATTTATTTTATAGGCATGTCCCTCCAAGACCGCGGTTACACGCCGAACCTAGAAAACCTCTGCCAGTGTCTAGACAACGAGCTGCAGAAATTACAGGAAGATTTGAGAGTGTACTTGTACCTGGAAAAGGCTGGAGCCGACAAGTTGATGTTTGTTTACGACGAAGATGACAACACGGAGCAAGTTTACAGCGACAAGAGTGAAATAGAAATTTATTTACGTGACACCTCCAGTAAAAATGTGCACAGGTACTCTTAGCTTTCTTACGTGACACTTCCAGTAAAAACGTATAATACACAGATATAAAAATGTACACAGGTACTCTTAGCTTTCTTTGCGTGACACTTCCAGTAAAAATGTATAATTCACAGATACTCTTAGCTTTCTTACGTGATACTTCCAGTAAAAATGTACACAGGTACTCTTAGTTTTCTTACGTGATACTTCCAGTCAAAATGTACACAGGTACTTTCAGTAAAAATGTATAGGTACTCTTAGCTTTCTTACGTGACACTTCCAGTAAAAACGTATAATACACAGATATAAAAATGTACACAGGTACTCTTAGCTTTCTTTGCGTGACACTTCCAGTAAAAATGTATAATTCACAGATACTCTTAGCTTTCTTACGTGATACTTCCAGTAAAAATGTACACAGGTACTCTTAGTTTTCTTACGTGATACTTCCAGTCAAAATGTACACAGGTACTTTCAGTAAAAATGTATAGGTACTCTTAGCTTTCTTACGTGACTCTTCCAGTAAAAATGTACACAGGTACTCTTAGCTTTCTTACGTGACACTTCCAGTAAAAATGTATAATACACAGATACTCTTAGCTTTCTTACGTGACACTTCCAGTTAAAATGTATGATACACAGATACTCTAAGCTTTCTTACGTGACACTTCCAATAAAAATGTACGCAGGTACTCTAAGCTTTCTTGCTGCGCGTATGGCATCCGTACAAAAACTATAAATTTCGTATGCTATACAAAAAACACGTACGCCATACAAAAAACACGTAGAAGTCCGTACGCTTTCTAGGACTTGTACTAGCTTTTATTGATTATAATTATTGTCTGATTATTTCCAGCATGCTTCATTATATAAAAGCATGTTTCGAAGAGCCCACACTCCAATCCAACGAATTACAAAGAAAAACGACTGCAATATACACGGCAAGGTTCACTCAAGCGATAACCAACCTCATACCCAATCTGCGTAGATGCTACATTCCCTTGGAGCAGAACAATTTGGGTGTCTTAACTGTGAGCGAAGATGCAATGAAAAGTTGGGACGAACTGTGCACTGTTCTGAAGGAAAGTTGTTTAGCGTGTTGGAGCAAATGGTTGGACGTGGTGTTGGTGAATGTTGGTGATTTGATCAAATGTTTGCCACAAGAGTTCACTCTTGAAGCGAATATTGATTACTTGATGACGGTAAGTTGTCTTTTTTGTGTTGTCAATTAAAATTAAATCATAATTTACTATATTTAAAGTACATATTGTTTGGAATTTTCAGTTTTTGAGTTCTATTTTATTGAATATCAAATCTTATTTTTGGACTTTATTGGAGTTTACTTAAGAATCGATTTGCATTATATATGCATTATATAAGTATGAAAATTAATGGGAGTAAAATCAAAATTGTCACACGGAAAATGCGTTACATTATTCTGTTTTTGAATATTATAGAATATTTCAGAAGTTTCAGAATATTGCGCCATCTCTGAAACTAGTATTAATATGTTACGTAATAATACATCCTTAGAAAACGTAATCATGTATCGTAATTCGAACAGATGGCGCAGATATTTATTTATTTATTTAATTTATTAATTATAAAAATTATATTTATTTAATTTTTTTTTTAATCATTCGTAAGGAGTAAACTCCAGTCGTGCGTCGGAACTGACACACACACACACACATTTTTTTCATTCTTGTTTTCTGTTGGTCTAAACATTATTGTAATTGAATTTTTTTTTCTAGCAATGGGATGTAATAAAAATTGAAGAGAAAGACGAAGACGGCAATTCTATAGAATCAATAATCAAAGTACCCGCTGGACCGTCATTGAAACTTCAAGAGTATCTCTATTCTGTGAGCAGAATACTGGACGAAGTCGTACCACACACTTTACCGTTTGAAATACACCAGGACTTTGTGGAGAAAGTGACGTCCGTCACGTTCACACATTACGACACCGTCATAAGAGGGAAAGAGATGGAGATAAATCAGAGGTGTGCGCTTCAGCTGCTGATGGACGTGAGACACCTGACGATGCTTCTAGTGCCCAGAGAGAATAAAAAAATGATGGAGTATTCGCATGAGATTTGTGAATTTTTAAGAGTGAAGATCGACCCGTTTGACTATGATGTATTTTATCCATACATACAGACTAATTTGAAGAGATCTGTGCAGAGGGTTCAGGTGAGTTTTGTTTTATTATTATATTTTCATACAACCGTTGCGTAATAGCATAGCAAAGTCTATTTTACATGGACTTTTGAAAATATGGAGGTTTTTTTTAATGTTTTTGCTAATAGATTCACAATAATTTGATGCAGGATTATGTGTCTATTAATATTATATTGTTAGCCTCCTTGGACTCAAAAAAAAAAACTTCCTTTTACCTCTAAATTTAGAGCAAGATTGTCAGAAACTAAAGTTGGTCCGACCGGAATAGGACTTTGGAACGAAATCGAATCATTGTGTCGAATCCGAAACTTTTTCAAACATGCTATTACATCTATTGTTTACTGAAATTTGGCTTATATACATTTATAAGGTAAAGATAACTTATTAAATGAAATAAAAAACAATAATTCAAGTAAGTTGGTATGTGAAAAAATAAATTATTTATTTGTAGTCGGTTACTAATCGCACTTTCGGCAAGACAAGGGCATAACTGCATCCGTACTAATATTATAAATGCGAAAGTTTGTATGTGTGTATGGATGTTTGTAACTCCTAATTTCACGCAAAAACTACTGAACCAATCACCATGAAATTTCGCATACACGTTGTCTGGGACACCAGAAAGGATATATAGGGTACCTTTCATCCAGAACGCGGACGTTGTCACGTGCACCAGCTAGTCTAGTATAGACTGCGAAATACCGGGGTCTCAGTTCCGGATACACTTTTGTGCCTTTCGGAGTCGAGACCCTTGGTCCGTGGGGTCCCAGCGCTCGCCAACTTCTAAAAGAACTTTCAAAAAGGCTTATTAACGCCACTGGTGACCGACGAGCTGGCAGCTTCCTCGCGCAACGCATTAGCATTGCAATACAGCGAGGAAATGCTGCCAGTATCCTCGGTACCATGCCGAGGGCGCCCAATTATATAGATATTTTTTAGGCGTATTTATTTTAGATTTTAGTTTAGTTTTATTTAGATTTAATAATTAATCTAATTATATTTAATTTATTAACAAATGTTAGTTATTATACGTAGAAGTTCTTACCATCTAGTTGAAAATAGATGTAAATATACTTTATCTGTTAGATATAAATATAAATTTTGTTCTTCACATGTCTAGTATAGACAATATATTGTCCATTGACATCGCAGACGCTGGTGGGCAGCATGGTGATGCACCACGGAGCGCTGTGCGGCGTGGTGGGCAACAAGCCAGTGCTGTCCGGCGGCAGCGGAGACCGAGCGGCGGCTGTGCTGGCTGCGGCTGACTCGCGCTGGTTCTCGCTGCTGCCGGTGGCGCCCCCCAAGCCAGTCGCGCCACCCAACCACAACCAGCGACAGGTCAGCTTTTCAACTCCATATTTATTGGTATATTGACGACAAGTTTCGATCTAGTGGCTGGTAACCCTAAGCTGTTTTACGCACAATGGTATGAATCATTGTGCATTTGACTCGTCTGCTCTTCCCGCGCTTAACCAAACGGTCGCGGGTTCGGATCCCGCTAGGGGCAAATGTTTATGTGTTTACATTATTACCTTTTGTACCTGAGTCATGGATGTTTGTATTTATAATATGTATGTATTTACAAAAAAAAAAGTAAGCAACCGTTATAGACATATTAACTTTTAAATTCAAAGCGATATGTCCCTTTAAAGGTTAAAAATGTCTATAACGGTTGCGTTATAGACATAAAGTGAACGATACAGAATAACGGGGATTGTTGTGCAAGGCTACATAACTCACCTTGATATTGTATTTTTTTTTTAAACGCAGAAATAGAAATTCATCAAGTATAAGCATTTTCGGGTATGGTTTGAGTTTCGGGTGTGATTGTTGATTTTTCAATGTGAATTGTCATTTTGATTTGTGCTAATGCTTCTAACTATGTATTTTGATCAGGGTGTGCTCTTATTTCCAGCCAGTTAGTTTATAAAGTATCTTCTATACTATAATAATTATAATATAATCATTCAGTTAGAAAAATTGTTTTGAAAGTTAGGTTTTTTTTTAACATTCTACTGGGCGTGTTTTCAAAATGCATGTATGTGATATACTAGTTTAATTCATAGTTTTAATTAAATTCCAATTAAATTCCCATAAAAAAGCTGGATTTAGATCAGCCAGGAACTTTGGATGGGAAGATTTTTTTACGTTTTTTCGGAAAAAAAGAAGTTTCCTTGGATTTCAACAAATATAAAAAAAATATTGTCGAATTTTTCTAGCTTGAGTTGTTATCGAGTTGCTCAGCAACATTTAGCCATTATTTTTATTTTTTTATTAATATATGTATGTATATTATAAATTATAAGATGAATTACATATAGCTGCTAATATGGTTTTTAGGTGTATTTTTTGTCTTACTAAAGATGTCACTAACTTGTTGACCTACTAATCTTTAGAAGTAAACCAAGTGTGTGTGTATGTATGTCTATTGTAAATTTAAAAAAAACTACATGTGCGTTTTGTAATAAAATTTAGGACACAAAATATATGTTGAAATATTATTGTTGAACCTTATATTATTGTAAGCTTTTGCTTTACAGACAAAAAAGAAGACCTCAGCAAGTCCCAGCAAGTCAAGAGGCGATATATCTGAAATAATGACAAGTTCGCTGCCAATTAATTTGGCCAATGCGAGGTCAGGAGCTGCCTCTTTCTTCAATTCAGCTGCCGATTGGTTTAGTAGTTCTTAATATTATTGTTAAAATTACAAATGTCTATCAAACTTAGGTTATTGAGGTTGGTGTATCACTACATAGTATAAAACAAAGTCGCTTTTTCTGTCCCTATGTCCCTTTGTATGCTTAGATCTTTAAAACTACGCAACGGATTTTAATGCGGTTTTCACTAATGGGTAGAGTGGTTCTCGAGGAAGGTTTATAAGTACCTAAGTTACGCGGGCGAAGTCGCGGGCAGCAGCTAGTTTATGTATAACTGAAGATATAAAAGAATGGAATAATATATAATATTATGTAAAATGCGTTATAAATTTTATTATGAATAAAATTATATTGGAAGTAATGAAAGTTTTTTTTTTTTTTCAAATATTTAACATATATGTTTTTACATTTTTTTAAAATGGTTATCGTTGGCGAAAACAATAACATCACTAGGTAACTTTTTATTATCTATGGTGTTATTTAATAAATTAAAAAAATAAACAACAAGTATAATAACTTACATTTTATTTATTAAATAACAAAAAGTACATTACACAAATTAATTAACTAACAAACAAACAATTTCTAGGCCTCATCTTCCTTCTTAGTGTCGCTAACTTTTCTCCCTAAAAGTCTGAAATTGTCATTGTATCCGTTTCCGTAGCCATCGAAGTAGTTTCCTTGGTTAGCAGGGCGATCGTAACCGGGGCGGTACTGATCGTTACCGGGGCGGTACTGATCGTAACCGGGGCGGTACTGGTTGTAACCGGGCCGGTATTGATTGTAACCGGGATAACCGGCGCCGCCTTGGTATCCCGGTCGGTAATCGTAACCGGGCCGGTTTGGTCGGTAGCCTGAAAGAAATGGACCTTGTCATGGACTAAGGGTTCAAGCGCCAAAAGTTAGTCTGGGTTATTGTTATTTCTCTCGGTATTAAATTGAGTTTAATTATCTTATTTAAATTTAGAATCATTAGTGTTATTTTCAATTAGTTTTCCAATTCTAAAGTTAGGTATTTTAAAGGTTAATAAAGTTTTAAAACTAAAAAGCATTAGACGTTTCACATTTATAGTGTTAGGTATTTCAAATTTATTATTAGAACAAAGTTACAATACAAACTCTAGGTATATAGCTAAAGCGAGACATTTTGTCCATATGTCCGTTTTGTTAGCCAATATATCGTAAGTATATTGTACAGATTAGATTAGATTAGATTAGATTAGATAATTTAGATATATTAGTTACAATTATCTTATAACACAATTATAGCAGTTAAAAGGACTTAATAACGTATTTGACAGCCCGTTCTTAATGATTATGAATTTTTATCTCAAGACTATTTTAAATATTTTTCATTTTAATAATACAATATTAAGCAATAAAGCCCTTTTTTCTCATACACTGATTTTGGATAGATAGATATCAATCTATCTATAAATTAAAATATAGATTAAAGAATAAATCATAAGAATCATTATGTGCCTATCTTTTGTTTTATAAATAACTTCAATAAATTGTAAGTTAAATACACATATCTACTTAATCTTTTTCTAAATAATTTTTAGAAAAAGATAACTTAAAAAAAAAATGAGTAATACGAAAATTTTGGAAAACTAGTTTTGTTGATGATTATCTCGACTAATATAGGCTTGATCCTCTACTCCATAATATGGTCCTAAAATAATTAATTAATAAGTAATTATTTATCACTAAATTCGATAAAGCAACATGCCAATGATTATTGCATTGGTCTCGCTACGCACGACTAGATAGAGTTACTATACAAAAACGATTATATATATTTATACCGTAAATGCGGCAGTTTTTTATTGTAATGTGTGTAAAACATCGTCACTTTTTATCACTTTTTACACAATTTTATTATATTTTTACACAGTTTCACTACGCAAACTGGCATTTTAATATGCTCAAAATTTAATAAAACATTCGGCACGTACACATCACAGACAGTTTGCAGTGTGACTGGCTCGAGTACGCCTAATTCGGCGTAGTATTTTTTGCCGCATTTTACAAGTACGACGGCGGTATCTAGTCGAGCAGCGATACCAATCATTCATCTATGGCGACATGCGTTATTTTAACGTAAAATATAATAAAATACTTGAAATAATTTAGACACTATTAATTAGATTATCTATAATTTTTTTACAAACGAGTTAATCCTATGGATTTTATATATATAATATTTCAATTAATCTTCGTCGCTTGTAAATCTTGTAATCATTTGCTATCTATCGAGTTTAAAATTTAAAAACAAATGATTAAAAAATGTGTAATTGTCTAATGGTCTTTAAGTAATCTATTTCTAAAAATAGCCTGCTTAAAGCATCGAAATAATATATCTTTGCAAGCATTTTAAAACAATAAGTAATATGAAATTTGAAAAAACGTGTGAATATAATTTTTTTTAGAATAATTTTATTAAGATTAAGCACTCCATATTTGGTAAAAGTTTCAATTTTTTTTTTGTATTTGATTAAACAAAATATCTTGTTCTAACTTGTTCTAAAGGACCAACATCACTCAGAAATATTATCTTTCACTACCATTTGCAGATTATATCCTAAATGTAAGGACTTTATTTTAAATTCAAATTTACCAACATCAACTCACGATAAAAACATAAAAAAAAATGTTAGTTCATTATGCCATTAACAATTAGTTACAATATAATTAACACATGCTCGCATGCAGTTATGGTTCGTGTTATCGCTAAGCGTTAGGTATTTGCATTTATGAAAGTGTTCTAAATTGCATATTTATTAACATTTTTCAATAAATTTTCTTTAATAAAGCGTGTATGTAACATGTAAACAATTTTAGTGATAGGTGTCAAATTATAAATTGTATAATTTTTAATAATATATCTATACTAATATTAAAAATGTGAAAGTAACTCTGTCTGTCTGTTTGACGACACGTTTGGTCTAGTGGCTAGCGGTCGCGGTTTCGAATCCCGCTAGGGGCAAATGTTTATGTGTTAACATTTACCTATGTACCTGAGTCATGGATGTTTTGTATTTATAATATGTATGTATTTACAAAAAAAAGTATTGTATGTAGTATATCAACTATCTGATATCCATAATACAAGCATTAAGTTGCTTAATTTAGAACTAGATGGTGCTGTGTGGAAAAAAAAACTTCACGCCTCATCATGAAATTTTGCATACCCGTTGTCAAGGATACAATTAAGGACACATAAAATATTTAGCAATCTATTCCTAAATTGAGCAAGATATTATCATATTTTTTTAATAAAAAAGTAGATATCTATAAGTTTCTTTTTAGTAAAAAATTGTATCAATATATATATACAGCAGTTCCCTATAATTTTAATTACTATATTTTTTCATTTTATATTCGAAATAGGAATGCTACGCACCTCCGTAGCCCGGATATCCGCCGCTTCCGCCAACGCCTGTGTAAGCGGGATAACCGCCATATCCACCTAAAAATAGACAAGTTATATCATAGGCAACTCTTTAAAATAAAAAGTCTTTTTATGTACATATTTTTATAGGCATTTTTGTCAAATTATTTTAAGTATAAAAAATTGCTAACTTTGTGATATCCTATTTTACAATATAATATTAAAAAGATAACTCATATTTCAATATGATATATGAATCAAAAGGACATATGAATTATGTTAATCCTACTTAGGTCGGCAGCACACTTGCCTCCTGTGGCGTTGCTTGTATTAAAGACGACGGTAGCCACTTACCATCAAATGGACTGTCAGCCTGTCTTTCGAACGTAACATTAAGAAAAGTAAAAAAATTCGTACCTCCATAGCCGGGGTAGCCTCCATATCCTCCCGGACCATGTCCACCATAACCGCCAGCCCCGTAACCGCCATTGCCGTATCCTCCACCGCCGTAACCCCCGTATCCTCCGCCGTAACCTCCGTAACCATTATTGTAACCTCCGTAGTTATTATATCCTGGTTTCAACAGTCCATAACCTCCAGTGCTACGTCTCTGTGCGGCAGCGCCGATGTCAACTTTTTGAGCACAACAGATTGTCATAAAACATGACAGTAGAATTAAATTCTGTAAATGAAAGTACATATTAAAACTTTTATATACACGTAGGCATATTATTATTACTGGAGCCAAGTAGGTACTATATACTCGTACTCGTACTAGGTAGGTATGCATGATTTTGATATCAAGTAAATTTAAGAAAGTATGAAACAAATGATTCTAGATGCGACAATAAAGTGATTCTAAGGCGTTGAATATGGCATTCGAAGTTGGTAAGTCGATGCATTAGAAGTAAAATGCATTAATACTGCAAGTAGTGGGACATTGTTTGATCATATTACATTCACCGGTACAAATTAAACGCCCACCCTGATTTTCTTGTTTATATCAAAGTAGGTATATTCAACACTAGCTGGTGCTCGCGACTTCGTCCGCGTGGAATAGTTATTTTGGGAATCATTTGGGTATCTCGAACGGTTTTCGCAGCGCATGCAACGGAAGCCCTCAAAGATTTCCCCCGTTTTTTTCCACATTTTCGACTGTTTCTTCGCTCCTATTAGTCGCAACGTAATGTTAAATAGCCTAAAGCCTTCCTCGATAAATGATCTATCCAACACAAAAAGAATTTTTCAATTCGAATCAGTAGTTCCTGAGATTAGCGCGTTCAAACAAACAAACAAACTCTTCAGCTTTATAATATTAGTATAGATTTAAAAAATATTATTCAGAAATTGTTTTCGACTATATTTTAGCAATAAAATAAATGCAACAATGTTCCACTATAATAAAATCATTTTTACGAATAGTTAAGTTAACAAAATGAATATTTAAAATTTTTCAATTGTAAACTTTGACCTGTTAATTTGTAAATTAAATTTAACAATAGGTATTTTTACTACAGTTTACACTACAGTACATAGGGTATTAATTTAATTACAAACTAAATCAGTTACAATTTTTCATACATTTAAGAATTCCTATTTAATTACACACGTAATTAAATTTAAAATTTAATTGATTTGCCGCTGAATAAAGGATCGTTTTTTTAAACCCTCTTCCTCTATTAAATAAGCAAATAAGGTTTATTAAAAAATAAAATAAAATTCTATTTATTAAGATATCTAAGTTCTATTTATTTACAAAAAGATTTTTATTGAAAAATATAGAATGAATGTGTTTGCGCTCTTAAGGTACCGCTTACAAAATGCTTATCGAGAAAGAAAAAAAGGAGTGGTAGGTACTTAATCATTGGAAGGTATGGGCGTTATTTAGACAAAATATTAAAGACCTAAGTCTATTATACCTAGGCAATAACCCGATACACAGAAAATTTCTTTTCCCAAGTTTGCCTACGCTTCCGAAATCTCCAATTGGTACAAAATACACTTAACCAATCATAACAAATTTCTATTATGAAAATGTACTTACGAAAAAATTCATGATTAAATTATTTATGTCACACACTATCCAGTTCGGTATAATAACACTATTGAGTCTCGACTAGAGGCCTCTCCGCCTTTATATTATTCTTCAAGATCATACCCAATGGTTGTAGCGTTTTTTACATATTCACTCTCTGTCGCATAACAGTCATGCTACGTTTAAAGTCTGCCAGTTAGGAAATAGTGAAATTGCCTGGAGGACCAAATTTTTGATAGTTTTTTCTTTATTTCCCTGTGATCAAACCTCTTCAATTTAAATTTTAAATTATATACTTTAATGAGCAATATATAAACTGAGATCAGTGCATAAAATACATAAAGTGCATAATATTTTTTACATTTTGTATGTATCAAAATACATATTTAAAGTTTAATAAGTATGTTTAGAAAATATTTTAAAGAATATTACTTTAAATTTTCTGTGAATAATGTAATAGATGGGTATCTACCCCGTAGTAAGAGCTTTCTGAACCATTGGTAGATTTGTTGTGTTTAACAATCAACTATTGTAAATTCTTATTAAGCTAAATAATTAAACACATAAAAAATAAAGAAAATATTCAAAATTAAAATATATAAATTTTTGTTAAGGCTATGGCCGACGCAAAATTTCAAATTTTCAATGACGATTATTCAATAGTTATACATGTATTTGCTTCAAAAAAAATATATATTGTAGGTCAAACTTTCATCTTGTCATTTTAACAATATCAAAATAATTAGGCAATTAGATATTTAAAAAAAAAATTTTTTGTAAGCAAGGTGTGTTCAGTTTTCAATCGACCTTTCTGGGGCAATTATCACGCGATTCAATACATTCTTTTTTTATTAAATAGGTATCAATGATTTCAAGTCAATTTAACAATATCAGATTTTTAAGTATAAAGGGACTACAATAAAATTCAAATATCATGATTTTATCGAGCACATTGTGCGCGATGGGGCGTGCCAGTCAGTCTGCGCTCTGCAGTAGCGCTGGTCGGACGTGGACTCTGTGTTTATTTGTTTCATGCTAGTTTCGTGCAATAAACATAGTTAAAAAGAACTATTAAAGAGAGAAGGGGACTTAGTTTACATTTGTCTATATTGTGAGAATCAAGTATTCGTAATTTAAATATGTTAAAACGTTATTAATATAGTAAACATGTTTTGATAAGTTTCACTACCATAGATCTTAATAAAATTGTGTTGGTTAGATAAGACCTATCATATTATTATTGTGCATACTATGATAGTAAACAAAATGATTATAATATGACATTTCTAATCTAATGTTTCTAATATAACATTTTATTATAATTTTATAGTTACGTCACACATCAAACTATTATTTTGCCCGATGTTAGATTCCTAATTTTCAGTTCAAACGAAACATGAATGTTCCCTTACCCTAACCCGGCGTGCTACGGTTCGTTAGATAGGCCTTGACGAGACATATCCAACAGTACTGTACCCTCACATTACCCTTACCTTACCTTACCCTAACCCCACATGTGACGGTTCGTTAGATAGGCCTTGACGAGACATATCCAACAGTACTGTACCCTCACATTACCCTTACCTTACCTTACCTTACCCTAACCCCACATGTGACGGTTCGTTAGATAGGCCTTGACGAGACATATCCAACAGTACTGTACCCTCACATTACCCTTACCTTACCTTACCTTACCCTAACCCCACATGTGACGGTTCGTTAGATAGGCCTTGACGAGACATATCCAACAGTACTGTACCCTCACATTACCCTTACCTTACCTTACCTTACCCTAACCCCACATGTGACGGTTCGTTAGATAGGCCTTGACGAGACATATCCAACAGTACTGTACCCTCACATTACCCTTACCTTACCTTACCCTAACATACATGTCCTTGCTAACTAATGTCCTTGTAGCCAACATACCAAAAATACACAACATACCATACCATCCGCATATCCATCTTTCCGAAGTCATGGTTTCATATAGAAATGTGAAATCAAATATTTATATTTTTTTCAATTTAAATACAAAAGATACTTATTATATTTATACCTATATATAAAATTTTATTTTATTATATATAAAAGATATTATATTTATATTTATAATATATTTATATTTATATTTATATATTTATATTATATTTATAATAAAAATATATATTTACAAGTTATATATATTTACAAAAATTGTATATAATATTAAGCTTCGGAGTCCCAAGTATGCTGGCTGCATAATTGAATTTACAACCGGAATAAAAGAAAATAGTCTCACTACTTCGGTTGATTTGTTCGACCGAAGTACTGGGAAAAAAAAAGTCTCACTAGTTCGATCAACCGAAGTAGTGGGAATGGACCAGAGAAAAAATAGTCTCACTACTCACAGACCAGACTTTTTTTTCCTAGTACTTCGGTCGAAAAAATCAACCGAAGTACTAGGAAAAAAAGTCTCACTAGTTCGGTCAACCGAACTGTCAACCGAACTACTGGGAATGCACCCAAATTTTAAATGTAAGTATGTATACTACACACATTTTTACTTTTTTACTGAGGGTATTATAATAAATATACCTAATATTAGAAATATTAGGTATTTCTAATATTAGGTATATTCACATTCCTTAGGAAAAATTAGGTGATATATATATATATATATAACCCAACCTATATATATATATATATATATATATAGGTTAGGTGATTATATATATATATATTAGGTGATTTTTTTATATATATATATATATAAACTAAATTAACTTTTCATAACATATATTTATTTATGGAACACTATAGCATAAATTTTCACTCGAGTGACTATTGTGGTTTATTTTTTAGTATACTTTTATTCTACACAATTCTTTATCACATTATTCATTTCATTATATATTCGCAGTGAAAGTGAATATATACACATAATTACTCAGCTGGACGCCAAATTTCAACTTCATAAAAATATAAAAACTTTGGCCGCATCTATTTGTTATACTCAATATAAGTCTATGGTAAGGACGCGTGGCCAGCCAGCCCGAAAAACGATTTTATTTTTGCATATGCCATAGGCTTAACTTAAAATGTAAATTAAAATGTAACCCAATAAAAGAGAAATTACACAGTCAATGCGACGTTTGCACGATTTTGTACTTATTCCGTAACATATATATTTCATTGAACCTAATTATAAGTATAATTTGACGTCATTATTGTTTATTAACTTTTTTCGGAGTGATTTTTTATGTATCTAATGTAACAGTTGTAATTAATCGAGGAACTATAGTATAGACTATAGAAGATGTTCTTTGCAAGGAAACAGCACGGCTGTTGTTACAATGACGCATTCCTTTAATATTTCCTATAGACATTATAGGTATCAACTTTTACCTAATTATCTGTGAAGTCTCAGATAACAAGAAAATATGCTACCATTTGCTGACGCATTTCATATTTATTTATAGATCAAGTGGAAATAAGTAGCAACTTGATTAATTGATATTGTCAAGTTATAAAGAGGAATTTCTAATTAAGATTACGTTGTGAAATCAAATTAAAATAAGAGCTCTCATTGATTTTATAAATGCGAAAATTTATGCATGATAATGACGCCTCCGTCCACTTGGCTCCCACGTCTAGGATCCCACGGGATCCGTAGATATTGCCTGCTTGACTAATATATAATATAAGGGCATAAATCTTATAAATTAAATACAATCTAAAAATCTAAATCTAATCTCAGTCCTATCAATGAGCGCATAAGCTCTTGATAAAGAAAGTTATTGCAACAGATCACCTCATATACTTGTGGTGTGGGGTATTTCAATCTCGTCGATATAAAACCTATTATAATTTTAATTGCTAACACTGTTTAAAAATGAATATTGCTTTCCTGGATTAATGGAAAAAATATTTATTTACATTCATCAAGTTTCAATGGACGATAGGCACGAATGTATGTATGGATAGTTTATTCGCGGCTTTCATTAAAATTTCAGTTGCATAAAATCATCGAACACTTGAGCCTTTGAGTATATGTAAGCGGATAAATATTGCACCACGACGCGTCAAAAAATTGCACCATTTCGATTATAAGGATTTGTTAAATTTTATAAATAACTTGCGATCCGCCCCCGGCTACGCAAGGATGAAATTTTTTCTGCAAATTATAAACACAAACATTCCTTGTTTCTTGCTCCTTTCATTAGTGAAAAACGTATCAAAAAAGGTTAGGTTAGGTTAGAAGAAATTAGCGAAGAAGCACACTATTTAGATGAGACTTAAACTATTGTTTAAGATGACTTATGTAAAAATACTGTAACCAGTAGGACTTTTATTGAGGTCCACAAAGTATTGAAGTAGCTGAGAAATCATGACACCTCCTTAGATAGCGATCGTGAATTAAAAAAATAATAATTGATGGATTGATGGAAAAAGCCAATATCCATCAATCCATCAATGAACTCCTATGAAATCATGACATTTATGAAGACGAAGAAAACGTCTTGATGAATCATCCAGTATACTGTCTTATCGTAATTGAAGCAGTGTGAAGTCACCTTTAGAGATAAATCTCACTTAAGAACGGGTATACCCCAAGGTGTTCCGATCGCTTTATCATTTAGGTTATTTATTATTTGAGCGTATTGGCAATGTTGTTAATTTTATATCTATCGGATTATGTTGTAATCCGTGTTTTTGAACTAAATAAAGTTGAAAATAATCACCAATAAAGACCACTCCGTCGGAAGTGTAGGCTGAGAAGAAGATAAACATGAGTGTATGTAACGAAATATTTTTTATATTCATTCCAGATTTTATTTCTGAAATGACAACTTTAAAAAAATAAGGAGGAGGACTGTTAATAATAAAAAGAACACCAGAACACCACCGTCCACCGTACTGTGTACGGACCAGTTGCCAGGTAGAATAACTTAATATACAGGCCAGGCCGACCCAAGACTAAGCGACATGAAGGGAAAGTACCATAGATTGGTCACGCTGCGCTCGACTAGATACCACCGTTGTACTTGTAAAATGGGACAAAAAATACTAAGCCGAATTCGGCGTACCCGAGCCAGTCACACTGCAAACTGTCTGTGATGTGTACGTGCCGAATGTTTTATTAAATTTTGAACATAATAAAATGCCAGTTTGCGTAGTGAAACTGTGTAAAAATATAATAAACTGCGTAAAAAGTGATAAAAAGTGACGATGTTTTACACACACTACAATAAAAAACTGCCGCATTTACGGAGCTATAGTTTTTGTATAGTACTCTATCTAGTCGAGCGTAGCGAGACCAATGTAATAATCATTGGGAAAGTACCTTAAATATCGTAGATAGGATATTTTGCTGAACGTCCGCGTTCTGGATGAAAGGTACCAAAATTTCATGGTGATCGGTTCAGTAGTTTTTGCGTGAAAGTGTTACAAACTTCCATATATCCATACAAACTTTCGAATTTATAATATTTCAAAACAGTACAGATAATTTCAATTCAATTTCAATTCAGTACAGATAATTTCAAAACAGACTTGCAAATAAGTGGGGTACGCGAAATTCTTTGCACGTAGCTATTTTATAAATTATGTCACATTAGAAACCAATATTTTTCGTTTATCTATTTATGATTCATCCACTGATTTGTTACGTCGTATCTATTCGATTTTTATTGAATAGTCAAGACGATTTGTTTTAAAATATTATATGTAAGTGATTTATAAATATTCCACATACAATATAATGCTTTCAACCTACAACTTTTATTTTCTCAAGACAAAAGTGTTTCAATAGGCACATAATATAAATTTTATCCTGAATAATAATCCTATCGATTAGTATAATAAAATAGCGAGTGTTTTTTTTTTTTTTTTTTAATTTTAGTTGGTTCGAGTCCCGGGCGAGTCAAGCGACTTTTAATGATCTTGAATCTTTGAATGCAGTTTTGTTTCTTTTTAAAAATAAAGGAATGTCTCCTTTATGTAAAATGAGCCAACTTAAGGATTTAAGGTAGTTTCCCTCCAGGGCCCGACTTATTTTTCCACCCCGTATATCATAATCTTATTTACATATAGGTATCAGCTCTACATGGGTAATTTATATGATTTTTATTAAATGGTTAACAACTCGTTTATTTTGGTAAATGAATCAACTGGTCACAATAGAGAGTAATTACTATTGTAATATTTTATAATATTTTATACCACATATTTTTGCTATCAATAAAATCCATAAATGTTCGGGCATTACAAAGGTTAGAATTTTTTTAGATAACCAATGTGGCAAAGTATTGCCCACAATTACACTATTGCCTTTTATCATCATGTCAAAAGATAATATTTTATAAATACTTCATTTTAACATATTACATTTATAACATAGGTACTTGCAAATGTGCTATGTTTGATAAGATAAGTTTTTAGGGGAATTACCTTTTTAATGTATGTAATAAATAACTATAAATTAAACAAACATCATATCATATTTCTCTATTAGAAAACTGAAAAAAAAAAATCAACCTATTTCTTACTGTAAAAATTAACGTAAGTTAACTATCTAACTAAGTTATTATTAAGTTATCCAAAATATTAAAAAGAAAACGAGGATTTAATTAAATATCCCATAGTTTGCTAAACAAGCATGACGTAGCAATATAATTTTATTCTCATGTCATATTAACCTTGCTTTTTAAGGTCCATAGGCAATTATTGCATTGTCCCTATTTAGGCACAATATAATAGTATCTAGTATCTCGTAAAACGCATGATCCATTGTTTATTTCACGGACACTCATTTGTTGGTTAAAGTTATATATGTAAATAAATTTGTTTCCGCAGTAAGTATGTATCTACTTATCTATACCTTTTTTTTTGACGAGGAGAAATCCGCTTACAGATTCCCTACCGCTGGCTAGGCGATAGGGATTGTATTGCATACTTTAATTTTGTTAATAATTAAGTGTAATTGTTGTTATTTTTATTATTTTAAAGATGACAGAAAAAATGGTATCCTGAGTTTCTTTCGGGGTTTCTTGTCAGGATTGTTGTCTTGGCTTTTTTTCCGAAACCTTGGTAAATTTAAATTTATAATGACGATCATAAGAGTTTCTTGGAGAAACTTAATTGATAAATATTTTGATTTTGATTTTGTATATATTAAGTTCCATTACTGGTCTGTATGTCAGAAAGAAAAAAAAGTCAAATAAAACGGTACATTTTCGTTGAATTGTTAATCTCATGGTTGTTTTTTTTATTCGTTAATAAATACACATTTTTTAAGCACAACGAAGGTTGTATGAGAATAAGGGGTAGTAGGTACTACCCCTTATTTTTTTATAATCTCAAATATAACCGGCGATTCTAAAGCTGGCTAAAGCCCTATTACCTCGGTCAACCTTAGAATATACATAAGCAAGCTTGCTTATTTATACTCTAGTCGGTCAACAGATTAGTATTGCCATACAACCTGCTTAGGACTTTTTTTTTTTTTTTTTTTTTCGAGGAGAAATCCGCTTACAGTTTCCCTACCGCTGGCTAGGCGATAGGGATATGTGGGGGTCGCCCAGCACCTGATGTTAGGATGTTAGCGGCACTGGGAATACCCACTAAAACTCCTGATGCCTCCTTGCCCTGTGAGCGGGGTGAACCGGGTTCTGCCGAGGCACCTAACTCCGATCCACCCCCAGGGCAGCCTAGCCACTACGGGCTAGGCTATCGCCAAAGAAAGGGATTGCCCGGAGACACCCAGGCAATACCCACGCGAAGGGGGGGACCTTGTGCAGGCACACACAGCTAGCCAACCATGTGCGCAAGGTCCCCCTAGACCATCTGCAGACGGCGGGCAGCCTTCTCCAGACAGCCAAGCTCTCAAGAAAAGTCCGCACTCAAGTGCAAGTGCACTCGAGTGCGGAGAACACCAATGACGGGAGGGAGCCCGCCACTCATATTCCGCACACATACCTCGTGTGCGGAACAAACAATAACATAAGGCCGCACTCAAGGAGTGCGGCCGACCTCCAACTGAGAGACCCGCGAGGGTACTTCCCGCGAGCGCTCCGCTACGGACTCTCGTTTGGGAGCCCGCTCGGAACGCTCGGTTGTACGCCTCCTTAGCACCCGAGGCCGGCCCAAGGCCAAGGGTGAGCCCCCCCACCGCGACAAGGTCTCGGCGTACCCAGGGAGGGACCTGCTTAGGACCCTGCCTAAGGGACCGATACTTTATATATTATATAATATATGTATAAATATATATAACAGGATTAGATTTTATTTTAAATAAGCTTATTTTTAGTTTGTATTATAATCTCAAATAAATAAATAAGCCACCGACAATGATTAGCACTTAGAATGCGGCAAAAACAAAAGGACTCTATATCCTTATCGCATCAACTACCGTTCGACGTCATTTTAATAAAGAATTAATTAATGATTGCAATCACTGCAGTAGTTAATTATTATTCCTAATTAGATATAATCTAATCTATTCAATATCCGCACAAAAGATATTGTATGATACAAAAGAAATTACTCATTGCTACTTTTTTGCTACTCGAAGCCACGGTCTATACTGAAATTTATACTAAGGGGCTACGAATAAATAACACACTAAGGGCTTCTTTCACCATCTCTGAGTAAAGTGTCAAGTAGGCTAACTGCCGTTACCGTAAGAAAGCGTACGAGTTTCACCATCTTCGAGTAGCATTACTGAAGGGTAATTTCAATGAAATTGAAACAAGATAATCGTAACATTTACTCGCCAATTAGCGTTACTTGAAAAGTAACTAATCAAACACTTTACTTATAGTTGGTGAAAGAGGCTCTAAATATAATACTGTGCCCGCGATAATAATAAGTACTATCTGTGTGCCAAATCTCATCAAAATCTGTTCATCTGTGTTTGCGTGATCAAGAAACAAATATACAAACTTTAGCATTAAAAATATTACTAGTTGGTACCTGCGACTTAGTCCGCGTTGAAAAATAGAGAAAATATCAGACAGATTTATCACTCTGACGAGTGACAAACTTTCGCATTTATTTATAATACTAGCTGGTGCCCGCGACTTTATCCGCGTTGAAAAAAGAAAATATATGAGTAATACATAACACGTTCGTTGTGTACATCGTTAACGTTGTGACGACGGTGGCGCCGCTACGCGACAGTGGCATCAAATTCATTTTTTAGACTTAAACATTTTTTTAAATTGTATTTTTCAGACGATCACTCCGAGAACAGTAATTTATTTTACTGGATAACAGGTACCCTAATGTCCTTTCTTGTATCCCTGACAGCGTGTCTGCAAAATTTCACGTTGATCGCCGTGAAAAGGTAGCAGACAAACAGACAGAGTTACTTTCGCATTTATAACATGAATAATAAAGTATGGATTAGTAGGATTAAATCGACTATCATTCAGATGTCAAGCAAACAAGGTGCATAGGCACCTATATCGAAACTATAGAGTTTCGCTGTAATAAGTAGAACGAATTACCTGACTTCCTCTTTCTCGCCACCGTCTGGATGAATCTAAATGTGTCTATTGTCTACCAAGATCGAGTTCCGACTTCCCGGACAGCGTTCGCCTCCTATTACGTATCTTTGCCTTGCTATTTCACTTTTTAATACTACATTTTTATTTTTTTACTAGTGCCCTAGAAAAAATTCTAGAAAAAAAGGCTCCTAGAAAAAAAAATCAAAATAAATCCCGGGAATAGAACCCGGGATCTATAAGTCAGAACACCAAATCTTTTCCAATTGAAACAATACTGTTGAAAAAAAAATAAACCTTGAATCTGGTTAGTCTATAAAAATTAATGTTAGTCCTCTATGGACTAACATATGGATATGGATATGGATATGGATATGGATATGGATATGGATATGGATGTGGATGTGGATGTGGATGTGGATGTGGATGTGGATGTGGATGTGGATGTGGATGTGGATGTGGATGTGGATGTGGATGTGGATGTGTATGTGTATCTGTATCTGTATCTGTATCTGTATCTGTATCTGTATCTGTATCTGTATCTGTATCTGTATCTGTATCTGTATCTGTATATGTATATGTATATGTATATGTATATGTATATGTATATGTATATGTATATGTATATGTATATGTATATGTATATGTATATGTATATGTATATGTATATGTATATGTATATGTATATGTATATGTATATGTATATGTATATGTATATGTATATGTATATGTATATGTATATGTATATGTATATGTATATGTATATGTATATGTATATGTATATGTATATGGATATGGATATCGAGTCCATATGACTTTATGACTTGTTAGTCATAAAGTCATAGGACTCCAAAACCGCTCCACTGATTTTTATTCTTTTCACTTATGGAAACAGAGATAAACGGGGAAGATTTATATTATATCTAAAAGTTGCACCCCGGGCGAAACCGAGAGGGGGTCGCTAGTTATTTCATAAAATATACGTAATAAAGACGTTGAGAAGTACTCGGCAAAAATCACGGGAGCAAACGAACAATGGACTATGAAACGAAGGCATTTCATTCCCTTACTAACTAATTAAATCCTCGCAGACTCTATTCAGGTAAAGGTTTAATTCAAAAGATATAGAAATAGACTCATTTATTTATACAACGAAGCGTGGTGGCAAATTTTATATACCTATGTATGTACTAGCTGGTGCCTGCGACTTCGTCCGCGTTCTGGATGCAAGGTATCCTATGTCCTTTCTGGAGTCCCAGACAATGTGTATGCAAAATTTCATGGTGATCGGTTCAGTAGTTTTTGCGTGAAAGAGTTCCGAACATCCATACATACATCCATACATCCATACAAACTTTCGCATTTATAATATTAGTACGGATTATAGATTTATAATGGATTCCTTTTTTTTCTCCTGTTATAAAATAAGTTTAGGTACTAAATAGTTTATCTATAAAATTTATTTTGTTAATAACGAGAGAAATAGTACATTTTAATGCCTAGATCGTTTTAACGGAGTTTAGTAAAGTAAAAAGTTGTAAGTTTGCGGAGTAACCCGTGATATATTACTTTAGGGCGTCGAGATGACTTTATCTTGGGCGTTAATATCGTCGCAGGCGAAAACAATTTCGCTCATATTAGAGCGAGAAAATTGCGTTTTTATAAGAGATTGTGTAGATTTTTTTCTGCCTAAATATAAATAGCCCGTGTCAGGACGGAGCACACTGAGAATAGAGGGGCCCGGCTCTTTAACAAAATAACGCTCCGTGATGTTTTTTAAAGTAAGCAAATACTTACAAGCAAAATCAGTATTTTGACTGTCACGTTTGTTTTGTATACTTGCACTGCAAAACAGTTAACTTGTTATAAATTTCGTGTAATTAACCTAAAATATTTTCTACCCGACAAGAACATGCAAATATTGGTACGAGTACTTGTATTTGATTGTTTTATTATAAATTTTCTAATAATTTAAAAAAACTAATATTCTTAACGCAATAAATAAATAAACGTGTTTTATCATAAAATTCTTTAAAATCACAATAGCTTATTTATTTATTCATCTATTTATGGTTTTCATATTTTTGGGAATTTTATTGTACGCTTTAATCGCCATAACATAAAGATTTCTATTATACAGTAATTATAATCTACATTTTGGCTTTTACATTAAATTATTGTACCTTAATTTGTTAAGTATAATAATTATTACAAAATAATTGATTTTAATACAAACATTTTCGCTTATAATTATGGTATACGTTTGCCTCAATGAAATGCTGTTGCGAAATTATTTAGCGCGCCTGTAAGTACTTTCTCATTAATTATTATGAGATCCGCAAAGATGAAAAAATGTAAATACACTGGAGGCCCTTTAAAAACGTATTTCCTAACTAAGTTTAACAAACAAACCGTTCTAAATGGAAGCTTAATTAAGAACTGTTGAAGTGTTTTGATGGCGGCACATTTATTCCATCCTGTTTTTGTTCCTTCACGACCAATTATCTCGGTGAGTTCGTGGGGAATCTTTCTTTCTTCGGACTTTTAATTTCATTCGCTTTACCAATTATATTTCACTGTGCCATCTTGCCCTTACTACGTGTTTGAAATCTTAACACTTTGTAAAATAACAACAATAATTTATTAGCTTTAATCATGATTTTCCATGGGTTTAATCACGGTTTATTTTTATTTATTTTTTATTAAAGATTAAAGACTAAAGATTGCCCTTGGCCAACATCCAGCTGTGTAGCGAAAATGAGGCCTACGATGGAGCGAGCACCATTTGAAAAGATTTGGGTTATATGAGCTCGGAAATACAGACGTCGGCAGGGAGTTCCAAACCTTGGCAGTGCACATTATAAAGGATGTTTTAAAGCGCTCGGTCCGAAAAAGAGGGATTTTGACAAAATGAGGATGGTAACAGGTCTGTATGTCCGATGGAATTTGTTACCGAATGTTTACCAGAAATGACATTTATTTTCTTGTTCCTCAATGACCAACCGATAAATATTCGGTACGCGAATCTTGACATGTTGACATTTGAAAGTTATTGTTCTGCAAACAGAATAATATATATCTCACCATCTTCATTAGCCCATGTCCCTGCACTATTGGATGTCAATGTAATAATGAATGTAGACGAAAATGATAAATACATGGACTTTCATGGTAACAATGGTACGTTGTCTGGAGCCCTAAATGGCTTAATGGGTGCGTCTTTATTGGGTCGAAGCCAAATGCGTTTGAATGCTTTGGGCAAAGATAAAGTACATGCATACTTTGTCTCATGCTATGATACCACTGATGCGACTGAGCACGAACCATTGGAACGATGTGTCATAAGAACAAAATAACATAAATCTTTATATACAAATTTATATATACAACAATTCTTATATACAAATTTCGCAGCCACCAACTATCAAGTGGACCGGCAGGCTCTCTGAAGACTTAGGGCCACTTTCACCATCTGTCAAGTAAGCTAACAGTCATTTAAAGTTACCTGTCACCGGGAATAATTTAGCTGATAGGTATACCTTTGTTTGTACGGCAAAAGTCACAAACATTAAAAGGAAAATAATAAAAAAATCGTCTATCGAAGGATGCACTAAACCGAGTGCATAATTTAATAAAAAATAAAATTATTTCTAAAAGTAACTAACCAACACTTTACTTGTAGTTGGTGAAAGAAGCCCTTAAACATTAAAAAAATTAGGCATTTTTCAGGCACTTTTAGAAGTGGCAGAGGCACAGTGAGTTCAGCAGTCAAAAACTAAGCAGCACACCTGGCAGAGGTAATCATCAACTTTTTATAGAAAACTACTCTGATGAGTGATTTGTGCTTGTATTTTGATGAGTGACTAAGGTAAGGGATATCAGAGCCCAAGCTCTCTTTTTCCTATCCGTTATCCTATCAAGATCAGGAGCTTACCTATCTCACTATCAAGTACACTACCAATTAATTATACCACGGACCAGCCTGCAAAGATTTACTTACATTAACTTGTAACAAAATGAGCAAAAAATTTCTAAAATAAGTTTCGATATCATATATTTGAACATTCTCATAGTACATACGATGGAGTCGTTATTTTGCGGCTGGACTTGCCGCTTTGTTTTCCGATGGCTCTAATTTCCTTTGTCCGTAGTTAAGAAAAAAAGATGGCCGAAGTAATTTGCGTGATGTTTGATGTCCTAAACGTTAATTAAGTGATGCCAGATAAGATGTGACGTTATTACATTTTAGGGTATCGCGGAAAATAAATATTTCTTAAAGAGGTACTTAAGAGGAAATGAGAGAAAAATCTTTTGTACAGAACAAATTGTTGTGGTTAATGAGGTATCATTGTATTGTTAGGAAAAGCAATTAGAATTGACTTGCCCTATTCTGAGGATGCATTATTACGAGTAGGTATGTGGTGCAGTTAGACGACGCATTCTCGTTGCTAGGCTTTGCAATTCACATATAAATAGAAATAATACTTTCGATTTTTTAACCTACATGTACATGAAAATAATTAGAAATGCTACAAATGCTATCTGAATTTCTACATGCGTCTGCTGTGGCGCCAATCAAGCGCTATGCTTTTTGTATATCCTTACTAATATTATAAATTTGAATGTGAGTTTGTTTGTTTGTTTGTTACGCATTCACGCAAAAACTACTGAACCGATCACCATGAAATTTTGCATACACGTTGTCTGGGACATCAGAAAGAAAAAAACGCCTTTCATCCAGAACGCGGACGAAGTCGCGGGCACCAGCTAGTAAAAAGGTTTAATTGATATTTGGTTCATTTGATAATATAATAGGTGGTTACAGTCGCCTTAAGGACACCAGGGAGGATCTTGCAGGAATTTGTTTACAGCCCATATTGTAGCTACATAAGTTGAAACACCTCTGCCGTACTTCTGTACTATAATCTATACTAGTACCTATTATAAAGAGAGAATATTTTTATCTTTGTAATGAATTTTAATTTTTTTTTCACATATAGAAAACTACGTTATCAGCGAGTAACATAGGCTATATTAAAAAAAAATACTTGAGCGAAGTCGCGTGCAACAGCTAGTAATATATATAAAAAATGTTATACAATTTATAGTTTTACAGTCCACTTCGTTACCTAGGTACTCTTAATATAAGAGATATCGATCCTGATGAGAACAAAAAGCGAATTTCCGGAACTACAGAACCCGCAAAAGTGAAAACCGCCTATAACACACACATTTGCGAGTCGACTTTTTATTTTTCCGTTAATGACGATTTATTGTTTTGATGGCGACTCCGTCTAGTTTATTGGACTTGTGCCAAAGTTAACTGAGGCGTAAGTGGTTTAGTTATCGTACATTTGTGTAGGTACGTCTGTGCGTATATAACTAAATATACATATGTGTTTTCTTTTAAGTACCTAGTCATTTTAATCTTATAATGACCGGTGTAAGGAGGAAAGAAAACATATAGTCACTCTTATATCTTGAGACCAATCTTTATGTGTTTTTGAATGTCATTTTTGGATTACAAATACGATAACTAAACCACTTACCTACGTTATTTTTGAACCTTTCGTCTTTATAAATTTTTGTACTCTGTGGAAAGTCTGTGAGGTTCTGAAGGCCTGGTGCGAATTTTACTCGATCAAACGAGTCGAACGCGCAAACGTCAATTTGTATGGGAATGAAGCAGTGCCACCTAGCGGCTAACGTGTGCGCTACATGCTCTCGGGTATCATCTCTCAGGTAGTGGGCATGGGCAGCCCTTTAATAATTGTAATGATCTGAAATAAATAAATAAAGTTTAACCTAAGTGGTTTTTTTTTATGTAGGTAGCTTATGTACTTAGTTAGTGTAAAACTTCATCAAAATATATTCAATATAGCGTTTAGCTCTAAAGAGTTTTATTACAAATATTAGCGTTAATATAATATTTAATTAAGTAGGTATGTAAATATAAAACAATTGATATTTTACCTATGCACCTATGCATTACCTATGCATTACGGTCTGTAACAAGAAAAAAACGGCTAATTTAATGCCCTCGCTTCGTACTACACAAACTCGGGTAAGTAATTCTTTTGTTTCTTGACAGACAGACAGACAGGGCAGTGACAGGGTTATGACGTCATGCAGTCTTGATTCAAGTCACCTTTTGTTGTCATAGTATGTACTTCGTTCGTCTAATTATATCATATTTTCCGTAAAAAATTATTGTTTTTTTTTTAATAAATAAATTAATATTTACACATTCCACACAACACCATCCAGTTCCAAAATAAGCAACTTAATGCTTGTATTATGGATACCAGACAGTTGATATACTACATACAATATTTTTTTTGTAAATACATACATCTTATAAATCCATGACTCATGTACAAAGGTAAATGTTAACACATAAACATTTGCCCCTAGCGAGATTCGAACCCGCGAAAAGTAGCTTGGTTAACAGCTAGGTTTACTAGCCACTAGACCAAACGTGTCGTCAACTGTGTAAATATTTTTTTAATATCTTCGCTTCTCACGGGAAGTCCTGTGAGACTTGTCCTTCGGCCAATTGTTTTAATTCTGAGCTTAGAGCCTGTCTTAACAATCGTATATGTCTCAAGGCTTTTCTAGCTTATACCTGGCTTGTACTGGCTCTCTAGAAAACTCTTATACTAATATTTCATTATACAAACGTGTGTTATGAAGAAGATACCAATTTCCGTAAAGTGCTCTTCATAAGATGCGGCAGCTTGTCATAAATAATAAGCATTAATTTTTAATACTTATTGAAGTAACCACGTAAGCACAGGCTTCCCTCCGGCTTCTTTAAATGCATTTTTTCTGCAAATTAAACACCCCGTGTAAACCTTCCCCGTTTATCGCTCTTTCCATTAATGAAAACCTCATCAAAATAATTTTAATCAGTATTTGTTGCTCATTAATTTCTTTTTTAGTACTTTTTATGTAAAGTGGACCCTATGTAGTTTAAAATATTAGTTTTAAAATATTAGAATTTTAACGAAATCAAAAATCTGTAAATAGTACTCTGTGTTCCTTGTATTCGAAATACAATTGAAATCACCCGGAGTCTTCGACTATATTTTTTGTGGTACCTCAAAGGCCATACAAAGAATAAAATTGTCGCGTTCGTGTTAGATAAATAGCTTATGTAATAATGACCGGAGGAAGGCTTTGACCCAGTCATTGCTCTTTTAAGCGATAACAGCGCTGGAATTCAAATAACACAAACCAATTCAAGCCATAAACTGAAGCGGAGTGCTATATCATCTGGATGTATTTCTTTAGTTAAGCTTGCCCTTGCCTATAATATCTAACCAACCATAACAAGATATTTGTAGTTTCTCTTCAACTATCTCGTGCCCGCGATTTCGCCCACGTTAAAATAAAAATAAAATAAAGTCTGATAAAACTTTAAATATTTGCTAAAGTATTTTGCACAACGATATACCTATATATATGCATACAAAAATATTTTGCAAATGCCATACTTTTTATTATTTTCAACGAAATACCAAAATAAAACGAATCTATTATCTGGTTAACACAAAAAAGAAAATCGATATTAAGTAAAAACTAAATTAATTATGTAAGTATAAAATTTTTATGAATCAGAAAAGTATGTTAAAGTTGTCCTTACGCTTATGAATTTTACCAAAACTCATTGTAATTTAATACTTCACTGTAATTTGTAACGAAAAAAGCCTATTTTATCATAAAAAAACAAATTGTACGTTACATTATAAAAAGTTGTCCTTCAGTTTGTGATTGAGAATACGTATACCTAAGTACCCACTTAATTTTAACCTAAGTATAAGTGAGTAAGTAAGTATAAGTATAAGTCAGAAATGCTTATTACTTGGATTTTTTCCAACGTAATATGAAAAGGTAAATGTTTGTTAAATTTATAATTTAAGTAGCTGTTGCCCACGACTTCGTCCGCGTTCAAAATGTTCTCGATAAATAGACTATCCGACACAAAAACAATTTTTCAACTCGAACCAGTTATGAGAACCAACCAAACAAACAAACTCTTCAGCTTTATAATATTACTACTAAGTATAGATTTTCAATCGACATAAAAAAAAACCGTAAGTGGATGTCCCCTTTAGCTTAGATGACGATCATGATGATGGATTGATCTGTGAGCAGTTTGTGAGAAACTTCAATAGCACCATCTATCTTTTGATTATGAATTTGCAAAAAAAATGTAGGTATATTAGATAATTATTATCTTTTTTCTACTCAAATGTTGCAAGGAAAAATGATTCAACGAGATCATAATTAATATTATATCAAAATTTAAATTAAATGCAAACAATAAAATTTAAACTCATACAAAATGAAATTAAACATATCTAATAAATAATGTTTACACGAGCACTTGATATTGTGATAAGGAGTACTTTGAATCAATTAATGATTTAAAGATGTAATGCAACGATAATTATTTCTGTATTAATGTTATTGCTACTTACCTATGATTTCAACAATTTTTCTCTTATTTATTTATATTCTAAACACATATTAGGTGATATAATCATTGGGTAATGGTCAGTAAATAAGTATTTTTATTATAAAGATGACAAAAAGAATTTTACAATATTTACACACAAATATCTAAAATAAATAAATAAACCGTTTAATATGATATATAAAAACACCAAAATCAAATGCATTTCAAAATCAAAATTACTTCTACTTATCTACTTACTTGGTATTTCTCCGAAACAGTTTCAACTAATTTGCATGCTATTATTTGCAAATACATGCTTTCATATTACAATATCGATGTCAAGGTCTTATGAATTATTATACAAATGACGCATCCAAAAAGGGAAATACCGTATTGTCAAGGGCTACAAGAAAACAAGATGGCGGTCAGGTGCACCCACGTCTGTCGGCGACCTCCTAAAAAAGAGCTCTGTCACGACCTCGGTGTGACCGTTCTGGTGTGGAGGTCGTTTTTGTTTTGGTCGACCCGTTGGTTATGGATGATTTAATATAGGGCCACTAAGATCACAGGTACTTACTTACGGTTTAAATTTTTTTAAAGTAAAATTATTTCGGACAAACATTAACACCCTTTAGATAAAGCTTCTAAGAAGTAAGTATTTAAAAATCCACAAATACAATAAAAATAATGTAATGTGTTACCGTGTAAAAATAATCTAAAATTCCGTAGTTGTTTGCTTTTTTCAAATAAATATTAATTCTAATATGAAGACAAGAACTTTTTTTATTAAGAAAGGATTTGCTCTTGGCCACCATCTGTGCAGCAAATACGAGGCTAACGATGGAGCGAACTAACCCAGAAAATACCTGTTCACATGAACCTTAAAAATATTTAAGTAGTTAGGATTTGGGTTATATGAGTCTGCGTTTCCCCAAAATTACAACCTCGGGGTCTGTACTTACTTACCTGCGGGGTAAATGGGCATTTACTAAGCAAGCGTGGTCCACCTTCGCCCGCATCTGTATCTTACATCAAGTGAGATCGCGGCCAAGCGCTGCCTTGACATTCATAAAAAAAAAACCACAGCCGGAAGGAGTTCCAATCCTTGGCAGTGCGTGTTTCGAAAGAGTTTGTAAATGGTTTTTTCAAAAAAGAGAAATTTTTACAAGGTGATGATGGTAACCAGCCTTACGTCTGAATGTCCGATGGAAAAAAGGAGCAGGCGGTATGAACTCATGCAGCTCCTGAGCACACTCGTCCTGACATTGTGAACAAAGCAATTCTTTTCCACGCATAGAAAGATGTCTATATAAGATACGCACTCTATAGAAAGTCTTAAGGCCTCTTTCACCAACTAAGTACAAGTAAAGTGTTGATTAGTAACTTTTAGAAATAATTTTATTTTTTTATTTATGCACTCGGTTTAGTGCATCCTTCGATAGGCGATTTTTTTTTATTATTTTCTTTTTAATGTTTGGGACAAACAAAGGTATATCAGCTCCATCATCCCCGGTATCCGGTGACTTTAAATGGCTGTTAGCCTACTTGACAGATTGTGAAAGAGGCCCTAGAGTTGATTTTAGTATATATTATCTAGTTATAATAAGTTCATTTTGAAACATGTCTTAGGAATTAGGAATTAAAATTAACATAATTTATTCGCTTATAACATTTATCAAGAATTCATCGTAATGAAACACGTAATATAGATAGATATATTATAAAAGTGCAATAAATGTTTTTACGGTAACGAATTATAGCAAGATGCAAGATTATAACTTATCAATCATAGATAACAGAATTTCAAGTGATAATATACAGTACCTATACTTAACTTCGTTCAAACAAATTATCTATTATAGATAAATTCTTTTATGTTCCTGTATGTTATATTATGTATATAGAGTAGGTATAATAACCTATGGATACAATTTTATTTTGTAATTTTAAAATTTAAATGGTATATTGTGTATGTGTGTATGTATGTATATGCGCGCGCGCGTCAGTATGTGTGTGTGTGTGTGCGCGTGCGTTTTTGCGTGCGTGTATGTATGAAGGTATGTATGTTTCCTATGGACTCCGAAAGCGCTGAACCGATTTTGATGAAATTTTCAGACAATCTTCTGATTAGTCCAGCGAGTAATCCTGTGAAGTTTGGTATCGATCGGACGCGGACGAAGTCGCGGGCAAAACCTTAGTTTAAAATAAAACTACAAAATTTGAGTATCATGTTTTGCTTAACTTTTATTCATTATAATAGGTAGGTATCACATTTCTTTCATTCTACATATTGTTAAGTGTTGTGGATTTGACAAAATCCTTTGTGATAAAGGTTTCCTAGTTAAAGTCTTTTTACCTTAGTTTTACTTTAGTTTTAGTCTTTACCTACAGTTTAACGTAATATGTATACATAAAATAAATACGTACATACATAATTACGAAAAGAAAGGGTGCATTCCCAGTAGTTCGGTTGACAGTTCGGTTGACCGAATCATGCATCGAGAGAAATCTAAATTCTAATGAAAAAACTTTTGTATCACAGTAAGAATAATTTTCAGCGCCAATTACATTTGATTTGATTTTAAGCATATTAATTAAGTTTTGTACTAAAGTTTTAATCGGCCTATTTTTTTTCTTATTTTACACAAATAATTAAGAAGAACCTTCCATTTTTAAATCTATTCGGATAGTTTCGAAAAGCTACAAAGGCTGCACTCATTTATATTATTATTAACTAATAACTAATTTTTAACTACTTATTATCTAAGAACTGGTTCACATTGACCCATGTTACTTGTAAATAAATTATTTGAATTTGATTGGAATTTGAATTTTGTGTTCGGTCTGTGAGGTTAGTCCTTGTCTTAAAAATGATCTAAAAGTGATGACGCTGCGGCTAGTCGTGTGCTTTGGCGATTTATAGGGATGACATACAGCAGTAGAAGTTTCATAATTATCATGAATCTATTTTGTTAGTATTAAAACTATAATCTGGGCTATAATGGCTAATGGACGGAAGCACTTCTGTAGAACATCTAGAATACTGTAGAATTAACTAATTAGAATTATTACTGTTAATTAAATATTAATGAATTAGAATTAATTAATAATTAATTAAGTAGAATTAATGAAATAATAATTAATTAGAAATATTTAATTATTAATTATTAATTCCATAGTTGTAGAACTTCCATGGTAATTCCATACAATTTTATATTAAGGCTGTGTTTACTTTAATATACTAAATTTACAACATCGAGGGAGACGCTGAATAAAGACTTCTTACTCGAGGAATGCTTCGTGCTGGTTCATTAATTTCTTCTATTTCTTGTTCCATACGATGAAATCGTGATGCAGTCCTGTTCACTCCAAAATAGTAAGCACCAACAGCCGTAACACCTATTACAGTAAACGCACCCACTGATACTAGAGTAATTGTTATGGCATTCCAAAATCCACTATCAGCTTCTGTTACTGGCGGGGGTTCTTCTACTCCATCATCATCATCATCATCATTATCATCGTTATCAGCATCGTCGTCTTCTTCTTCTTCTGTTACCTCTTGTGATGTTGAAACATCTGGTTCATCAGAAGAATCTCCCGAAGCTTCATCATTATCGTCCATCAACAAACCTAAATCACCGTTCAATCTATTCAGTTCGCTAGATTCACTTGATTCATCGCTGTCAATGTCTTCTGTATCTGACACAACTAGTTCTTGGGTTTTATATTTAATTTTAGTAATATCTGGCACATAATCAAAGGAGTCTATTAGTATTACTTCGCTGAGTAAACTTGCCCCCAATAACTGAATCTGAAAAATAAAATGATTTTTCAGTTTACTCCGTAATTACAATAATTACCTACAATAATATGCATTTCTTGCATTCAACTACAATTATATATTTTTATCACTATAAATTAAGTTAGGATCAAGTTAAGATATAACTTTTTTAAATTGTAAAGTTAACTAATTTTATGCTATTCAAAATCAAAATATTTATTTATAAAATAGGTTTCTCCAAGACGCTCTTATGATTGTCTTATAAATTCTTATAAATTTAAATTTACCAGGGTTTCGGAAAAAAAGAAGAAACTCAGGATACCATTCTGTTTTCTATCTTTCTATCTTCCAGTCCTGGTTTTGGTTTTACTATATCAGCCATTTACCATCATTTACCATCATTTAACAGAAAAAAAACTTCTTATCTTATACAGTTACCAACATTAAATAAATACTCACATGTCCAATAGTTTCGTTCGCAATTGGTATACTCAAAATACACCAATCTGGTACATACTCCTTCTTAGATCTTCCATACTTATAACTTAACAGAGTAACGTTATTAACGTCATCAAATATAACTACAGTAATTCCACTATGTTTTGAAATAGTTCGTACATACACAGTTAGTTCTAAAACACTGTCTGGAAACAAATGTATTGGGAACGAAGTCACGCAACTATTGTTCATAGCCCGAACCGCCATAAAACTTTGCTCGTGCGGTGATCGAACTCCAGATTTTTCGTATTCTATTAAATGCCATCCTGTTTGATTGCCACATCCTTTTCTGTTTAATGTCTGATCGAAATTCGTATCGAATGAATAAAAAACACCCAATAACTCTTGCGGAAGCACTGATCCGAAAAGAAAGAATGTAATTAAGAAGTAATACATGACTTCATCTTAGGGACCGCTTTGTAAGGAAACGCGCGACTAACTGATAAACAACCATGTAAATTAGGTATTGTGCAAATAATCCTAACAATCAATTGATAATACACGACTTAGGTATTATATTGCTTCGTAAGGACAGGAAACTATTTATATACCTATTCGATTAGTCTTCGCAATCTGATAAACCAAAAATGCCATATTTAGATAATTTTAAAATAAACATCGAAATAACTAAGTCGCAGTTAATAATAAAATTTTAAGTGTAAGTGTAGGGTTTGAAATTTTTAGAGTTCACATTAGGAAAACATAAATAACTAGCTGTTGCACGCGACTTCTTTTTTTATTATTAGAGATGAGTTTGATCTTGGCGAACAACCAACTGTGTAGCGAAGATGAGGCCTATGATGGAGCGAGCTCACCCAGAAAATACCTAGTTGGTCTTGGACTATCTAGAACACAAACTAGGTTATTACACAATAACCTAGATAATGGATAGGGATAGGGATATGGATGGGGATAGGGATAGGGATAGGGACTAAAATATACTACTAAAAGTAGTCCCTTTAGGCAAGGTTCCGAAGATACTGGCACCATTCCCCCTTTGAATTGCTAGGCTAATTCTTTGTCCGAGGTAGCTGCCAGATCTTCGGTTTCAGGTGATGACGACCAACCTTTTTGCCATTTCCTTGAAAAGCCTTATAGCGCTAGGACCCCACGGACCAAGGGTCTCGACTAGGGTTGCCAACCATACTTTATAATAACGTATCCTACTTTATTTTTGGTAATTATACTTTATACTTTTACATAAGTACCTATGCAAAAATACTTTATTTTCAACCTTTACTGAATTTAAATGTTGATTGTCAAACAAGCTTTGCAACATTTAAAGATAACAAAAAATTGTTAGCATGATCTAAGAGCACACAAAAATACGTTTTTAAAGCAATAAAAACATAAAATTTAAAAATTAACTTTTTTTTCTTCCTAATACTTTATTTTTTTCCTATCCAAACCAGCTTATACGTTTTTTTTGTCAAAAAAAGTTGGCAACCCTAGTCTGGACACCGAATGGGACAAAATCATATTCGGAGCCTAGACCCCTGTATTTGTAAGCTTTAGCTTTTTCAGCCGCTTCACAAGCCGCACCAGCTCTGTTGTTGGTTCCATGTAGTAGGTATATACACAATTTTCTCAGTCATTTTTATTGAACAGAAAAGAGTTAAAAAATAACAATGTATTACATAATACCAAGTGGTTAAGATATTTCCTATTAATAAAATGAAGAGAAATAATTTATTCAAGAAATAACTAAAATAATTAATAAATAAATAACAATATTACTTAAAAAACTTAAAACTTAAATTATTTCTAGGCATGCTAGCATAAATTACATCATAAATCGGTCTCTATTTTCATGGAGTCCCTAGTCCTAGTTACATGGGTCGTCCAGTAGTTTTCACTTCAAAATTCAAACAAAAAACCTGATCAATATAAGTCCATCCGTTCGGGAGCTATTATGCGACATACAGATACACAGAAACATGTCAAATTTATAGTGTTTGGGGGGGTGATAGAGATAGACTCATAGATAAATTTATTATCAAATATTATTAAAAAAAAAAACATAAAATTACATGTTAAAACCCTTACATGTAAGGGTAAATTTTATGTTTTATGTTTGGTTGATATTATTTAAAAATTAATATATTATAAATTAACAGTATTTCCATGATGGAGATTACTTTAGGATTTTAAAAGAACTACAATTCTCTAGTGCGCACATCATTTTTAAGTAAATAGCATAGAGTAAATAGTACTTAACCAGTATTTAAGTATTTACTCTATGGTATCTGTTAAGGTTTAGCCTACGTAAGCCTACGTTTTTCGGTTTTTTCATAAAAACCTTCATTGGGTTTAATTATATACTCGTATACCCCTTCCGTAAAAACCAAATTCCAAATTTCCAAGGACAATAAAATTATTGTCCATGGAAGAATCCAGCGTCTAAGATACAGGCTCGGGTTAGTTTAGTTAGACGCTTGTACTCAATATAATGTTTATAATAACACTGAATTATGTGTATTGCCTTTTATATGTTTATAGATTTGTGTGAATAAATAAATATTATTATCTAACTGATGGTCGAAACGGCATCACAGCCCGTTGCGTGGTTTAGGAAGATTAAGCGAATATACAGACATATCTATAGACGCGGACAGCGACTACAAATTATATTAGAAACTACATAATTATTATAATATAGTATTATACATTACTCCGCGACTCCGCTGGCTCGGTCACGTGGTAAGGATGCGAGAGGATCGCACAGCGAAGAAAGCGTACTTAGGGAAACCTGATGGCCGTAGGCCCGTGGGGCGCCCTAATAAGTACCGTTGGGAGGACGAGGTGCAGAAAGACCTGCGCGAGCTGGTGACAGCTGACTGGCGCGAAATAGCTCTGGACCGGGATCGCTGGAGACTTGTGGTGTCGGAGGCCAAGATCCACTACGGGTCGCTGAGCCAGAGGAGTAAGTATTATACATTATGAAAAAACTTTTTTTCCTATCTATTATTTATAAGTTTTTTATTTAAATAAAAACTTTGGAAATTAATATTTAAAGCCTAGTTCAGAAAAACGTACCGAACATATTTTATTTAATAAACTTAACGATCACAGTACAATTTTTTAATACCTTACGTCTAAACCTATATTATATTTAAGTTTTTTTAAGAATAATAAATTACCTAAAACAGATTTATTTTAATAGTTATAGACGGATATATTAAATAAAAATCTAAGTATTTGTAAGATTACATAATAATGACTCGTAAGAAACTATATGATAAGAATACCATAATCTTTGGGTTTTGAACAAACATTTACACCTACTTAGATTAAATTAAAGAATCATCTTTAATTTAATCTATGTAGGTATCTAATTTGTAATCTAGGTATGTAGGTAACCTAATATGGTCAATCTAAAGTCTAAGTAAGTGCCTCATTCATTAAAAAAATGGAAAAGATCTATTATTGATCCTTGTTACTCTAGGAATCATTACATTTCTTGGTAACTCGGCATCGTCTAATACTAAAATCATATCATCGTCTCTAGACTTACTCCTTTTTCCTAAGCAATAGAAAATAATTGCAGTCAACACTAAAATTAGAAATGATGCTAATACAACTAGAGTAATTGTAAGAGTATTCCAAAATGATTCATTCGATTCCTCTACAGGTGCTAATGTAACCGGTTCCTCAGAATCAGTAGTGTCAATAGTACTCGAATCTGTAGTTATTGTTATATCACTAGGATCTGTTGTGACAATTGCACTAGGATCTGTAGACGTGGTGACAACACTTGGATCGGTTGTCGTTATAACAGTACTAGGATCCGTTGTGGCCTCTTCGCTTGAATCCGTTGGTGTAATAATGACATTGGATTCCGTAGTTGTGATTATATTATTAGGGTCGGTTGTTGTTACAATCGCACTGGGGTCCGTAGTTGTGATTATATTATTAGAATCTGTTGTTGTTACAATCGCACTAGGGTCCGTAGTTGTGATTATATTATTAGGATCGGTTGTTGTTACAATCGCACTAGGGTCCGTAGTTGTGATGACATTACTTGGATCAGTTGTTGTTACGATGGCACTAGGATCCGTAGTTGTGATTATATTATTAGGATCGGTTGTTGTTACAATCGCACTAGGGTCCGTAGTTGTAATGATATTACTTGGATCAGTCGTTGTTACGATGGCACTAGGGTCCGTAGTTGTGATGATATTACTTGGATCGGTTGTTGTTATAATCGCACTAGAGTCCGTAGTTGTGATTATATTATTAGGATCGGTTGTTGTTACAATCGCACTGGGGTCCGTAGTTGTGATGACATTACTTGGATCAGTTGTTGTCACGATGGCACTAGGGTCCGTAGTTGTGATTATATTATTAGGATCGGTTGTTATTACGATGGCACTAGGGTCCGTAGTTGTGATTATATTGTTAGGATCTGTAGTTGTGATTATATTATTAGGGTCGGTTGTTGTTACAATCGCACTAGGGTCCGTAGTTGTGATGACATTACTTGGATCGGTTGTTGTTATAATCGCACTAGGGTCCGTAGTTGTGATTATATTGTTAGGATCTGTAGTTGTGATTATATTATTAGGATCGGTTGTTGTTACAATCGCACTAGGGTCCGTAGTTGTGATTATATTGTTAGGATCTGTAGTTGTGATTATATTATTAGGATCGGTTGTTGTTACAATCGCACTAGGGTCCGTAGTTGTGATGACATTACTTGGATCAGTTGTTGTCACGATGGCACTAGGGTCCGTAGTTGTGATTATATTATTAGGATCGGTTGTTGTTACGATGGCACTAGGGTCCGTAGTTGTGATTATATTATTAGGATCGGTTGTTGTTACAATCGCACTAGGGTCCGTAGTTGTGATGACATTACTTGGATCAGTTGTTGTTACGATGGCACTAGGGTCCGTAGTTGTGATGATATTACTTGGATCAGTTGTTGTTACGATGACACTAGGGTCCGTAGTTGTGATTATATTATTAGGATCGGTTGTTGTTACAATCGCACTAGAGTCCGTAGTTGTGATTATATTGTTAGGATCTGTAGTTGTGATTATATTATTAGGGTCGGTTGTTGTTACAATCGCGCTAGGGTCCGTAGTTGTGATGACATTACTTGGATCGGTTGTTGTTATAATCGCACTAGGGTCCGTAGTTGTAATAACATTACTTGGATCAGTCGTTGTTACGATGGCACTAGGGTCCGTAGTTGTGATGATATTACTTGGATCAGTTGTTGTTACGATGACACTAGGGTCCGTAGTTGTGATTATATTATTAGGATCGGTTGTTGTTACAATCGCACTAGAGTCCGTAGTTGTGATTATATTGTTAGGATCGGTTGTTGTTACAATCGCACTAGGGTCCGTAGTTGTAACGACATTACTTGGATCAGTCGTTGTTACGATGGCACTAGGGTCCGTAGTTGTGATGATATTACTTGGATCGGTTGTTGTTATAATCGCACTAGGGTCCGTAGTTGTGATGATATTACTTGGATCGGTTGTTGTTATAATCGCACTAGGGTCCGTAGTTGTGATTATATTATTAGGATCGGTTGTTGTTATAATCGCACTAGGGTCCGTAGTTGTAATGACATTACTTGGATCAGTCGTTGTTACGATGGCACTAGGGTCCGTAGTTGTGATGATATTACTTGGATCAGTTGTTGTTACGATGACACTAGGGTCCGTAGTTGTGATTATATTATTAGGATCGGTTGTTGTTACAATCGCACTAGAGTCCGTAGTTGTGATTATATTGTTAGGATCTGTAGTTGTGATTATATTATTAGGGTCGGTTGTTGTTACAATCGCACTAGGGTCCGTAGTTGTGATGACATTACTTGGATCGGTTGTTGTTATAATCGCACTAGGGTCCGTAGTTGTGATGATATTACTTGGATCGGTTGTTGTTATAATCGCACTAGGGTCCGTAGTTGTGATTATATTATTAGGATCGGTTGTTGTTACAATCGCACTAGGGTCCGTAGTTGTAACGACATTACTTGGATCAGTCGTTGTTACGATGGCACTAGGGTCCGTAGTTGTGAAGACATTATTTGGATCGGTTGTTGTTATAATCGCACTAGGGTCCGTAGTTGTGATGATATTACTTGGATCGGTTGTTGTTATAATCGCACTAGGGTCCGTAGTTGTGATTATATTATTAGGATCGGTTGTTGTTACAATCGCACTAGGGTCCGTAGTTGTAACGACATTACTTGGATCAGTCGTTGTTACGATGGCACTAGGGTCCGTAGTTGTGATGATATTACTTGGATCGGTTGTTGTTATAATCGCACTAGGGTCCGTAGTTGTGATGATATTACTTGGATCGGTTGTTGTTATAATCGCACTAGGGTCCGTAGTTGTGATGATATTACTTGGATCGGTTGTTGTTATAATCGCACTAGGGTCCGTAGTTGTGATTATATTATTAGGATCGGTTGTTGTTATAATCGCACTAGGGTCCGTAGTTGTAATTATATTGTTAGGATCTGTAGTTGTGATTATATTATTAGGATCGGTTGTTGTTACAATCGCACTGGGGTCCGTAGTTGTGATGACATTACTTAGATCAGTTGTTGATACGATGACACTAGGGTCCGTAGTTGTGATTATATTATTAGGATCGGTTGTTGTTACAATCGCACTGGGGTCCGTAGTTGTGATGACATTACTTGGATCAGTTGTTGTTACGATGGCACTAGGGTCCGTAGTTGTGATGACATTACTTGGATCAGTTGTTGTTACGATGACACTAGGGTCCGTAGTTGTGATTATATTATTAGGATCAGTTGTTGTTACGATGGCACTAGGATCCGTAGTTGTGATTATATTGTTAGGATCTGTAGTTGTGATTATATTATTAGGATCCGTAGTTGTGATTATATTGTTAGGATCTGTAGTTGTGATTATATTATTAGGATCGGTTGTTGTTGCAATCGCACTGGGGTCCGTAGTTGTAATGACATTACTTGAATCAGTTGTTGTTACGATGGCACTAGGATCCGTAGTTGTGATTATATTGTTAGGATCTGTAGTTGTGATTATATTATTAGGATCGGTTGTTGTTACAATCGCGCTGGGGTCCGTAGTTGTGATGACATTACTTGGATCAGTTGTTGTTACGATGACACTAGGGTCCGTAGTTGTGATTATATTATTAGGATCGGTTGTTGTTACAATCGCACTGGGGTCCGTAGTTGTGATGACATTACTTGGATCAGTTGTTGTTACGATGGCACTAGGGTCCGTAGTTGTGATGACATTACTTGGATCAGTTGTTGTTACGATGACACTAGGGTCCGTAGTTGTGATTATATTGTTAGGATCTGTAGTTGTGATTATATTATTAGGATCGGTTGTTGTTACGATGGCACTAGGGTCCGTAGTTGTGATTATATTATTAGGATCGGTTGTTGTTACAATCGCACTAGGGTCCGTAGTTGTGATGACATTACTTGGATCAGTTGTTGTTACGATGACACTAGGGTCCGTAGTTGTGATTATATTATTAGGATCGGTTGTTGTTACAATCGCACTAGGGTCCGTAGTTGTGATTATATTATTAGGATCGGTTGTTGTTACAATCGCACTAGGGTCCGTAGTTGTGAAGACATTATTTGGATCGGTTGTTGTTATAATCGCACTAGGGTCCGTAGTTGTGATGATATTACTTGGATCGGTTGTTGTTATAATCGCACTAGGGTCCGTAGTTGTGATTATATTATTAGGATCGGTTGTTGTTACAATCGCACTAGGGTCCGTAGTTGTAACGACATTACTTGGATCAGTCGTTGTTACGATGGCACTAGGGTCCGTAGTTGTGATGATATTACTTGGATCGGTTGTTGTTATAATCGCACTAGGGTCCGTAGTTGTGATTATATTATTAGGATCGGTTGTTGTTACAATCGCACTGGGGTCCGTAGTTGTGATGACATTACTTGGATCAGTTGTTGTTACGATGGCACTAGGGTCCGTAGTTGTGATGACATTACTTGGATCAGTTGTTGTTACGATGACACTAGGGTCCGTAGTTGTGATTATATTATTAGGATCAGTTGTTGTTACGATGGCACTAGGATCCGTAGTTGTGATTATATTGTTAGGATCTGTAGTTGTGATTATATTATTAGGATCCGTAGTTGTGATTATATTGTTAGGATCTGTAGTTGTGATTATATTATTAGGATCGGTTGTTGTTGCAATCGCACTGGGGTCCGTAGTTGTAATGACATTACTTGAATCAGTTGTTGTTACGATGGCACTAGGATCCGTAGTTGTGATTATATTGTTAGGATCTGTAGTTGTGATTATATTATTAGGATCGGTTGTTGTTACAATCGCGCTGGGGTCCGTAGTTGTGATGACATTACTTGGATCAGTTGTTGTTACGATGACACTAGGGTCCGTAGTTGTGATTATATTATTAGGATCGGTTGTTGTTACAATCGCACTGGGGTCCGTAGTTGTGATGACATTACTTGGATCAGTTGTTGTTACGATGGCACTAGGGTCCGTAGTTGTGATGACATTACTTGGATCAGTTGTTGTTACGATGACACTAGGGTCCGTAGTTGTGATTATATTGTTAGGATCTGTAGTTGTGATTATATTATTAGGGTCGGTTGTTGTTACAATCGCACTAGGGTCCGTAGTTGTGATGACATTACTTGGATCGGTTGTTGTTATAATCGCACTAGGGTCCGTAGTTGTGATGATATTACTTGGATCGGTTGTTGTTATAATCGCACTAGGGTCCGTAGTTGTGATTATATTATTAGGATCGGTTGTTGTTACAATCGCACTAGGGTCCGTAGTTGTAACGACATTACTTGGATCAGTCGTTGTTACGATGGCACTAGGGTCCGTAGTTGTGAAGACATTATTTGGATCGGTTGTTGTTATAATCGCACTAGGGTCCGTAGTTGTGATGATATTACTTGGATCGGTTGTTGTTATAATCGCACTAGGGTCCGTAGTTGTGATTATATTATTAGGATCGGTTGTTGTTACAATCGCACTAGGGTCCGTAGTTGTAACGACATTACTTGGATCAGTCGTTGTTACGATGGCACTAGGGTCCGTAGTTGTGATGATATTACTTGGATCGGTTGTTGTTATAATCGCACTAGGGTCCGTAGTTGTGATGATATTACTTGGATCGGTTGTTGTTATAATCGCACTAGGGTCCGTAGTTGTGATGATATTACTTGGATCGGTTGTTGTTATAATCGCACTAGGGTCCGTAGTTGTGATTATATTATTAGGATCGGTTGTTGTTATAATCGCACTAGGGTCCGTAGTTGTAATTATATTGTTAGGATCTGTAGTTGTGATTATATTATTAGGATCGGTTGTTGTTACAATCGCACTGGGGTCCGTAGTTGTGATGACATTACTTAGATCAGTTGTTGATACGATGACACTAGGGTCCGTAGTTGTGATTATATTATTAGGATCGGTTGTTGTTACAATCGCACTGGGGTCCGTAGTTGTGATGACATTACTTGGATCAGTTGTTGTTACGATGGCACTAGGGTCCGTAGTTGTGATGACATTACTTGGATCAGTTGTTGTTACGATGACACTAGGGTCCGTAGTTGTGATTATATTATTAGGATCAGTTGTTGTTACGATGGCACTAGGATCCGTAGTTGTGATTATATTGTTAGGATCTGTAGTTGTGATTATATTATTAGGATCCGTAGTTGTGATTATATTGTTAGGATCTGTAGTTGTGATTATATTATTAGGATCGGTTGTTGTTGCAATCGCACTGGGGTCCGTAGTTGTAATGACATTACTTGAATCAGTTGTTGTTACGATGGCACTAGGATCCGTAGTTGTGATTATATTGTTAGGATCTGTAGTTGTGATTATATTATTAGGATCGGTTGTTGTTACAATCGCGCTGGGGTCCGTAGTTGTGATGACATTACTTGGATCAGTTGTTGTTACGATGACACTAGGGTCCGTAGTTGTGATTATATTATTAGGATCGGTTGTTGTTACAATCGCACTGGGGTCCGTAGTTGTGATGACATTACTTGGATCAGTTGTTGTTACGATGGCACTAGGGTCCGTAGTTGTGATGACATTACTTGGATCAGTTGTTGTTACGATGACACTAGGGTCCGTAGTTGTGATTATATTGTTAGGATCTGTAGTTGTGATTATATTATTAGGATCGGTTGTTGTTACGATGGCACTAGGGTCCGTAGTTGTGATTATATTATTAGGATCGGTTGTTGTTACAATCGCACTAGGGTCCGTAGTTGTGATGACATTACTTGGATCAGTTGTTGTTACGATGACACTAGGGTCCGTAGTTGTGATTATATTATTAGGATCGGTTGTTGTTACAATCGCACTAGGGTCCGTAGTTGTGATTATATTATTAGGATCGGTTGTTGTTACAATCGCACTAGGGTCCGTAGTTGTGATTATATTATTAGGATCGGTTGTTGTTACAATCGCACTAGGGTCCGTAGTTGTAATGACATTACTTGGATCAGTCGTTGTTACGATGGCACTAGGGTCCGTAGTTGTGATGATATTACTTGGATCAGTTGTTGTTACGATGACACTAGGGTCCGTAGTTGTTACAATCGCACTGGGGTCCGTAGTTGTGATGACATTACTTGGATCAGTTGTTGTTACGATGGCACTAGGGTCCGTAGTTGTGATGACATTACTTGGATCAGTTGTTGTTACGATGACACTAGGGTCCGTAGTTGTGATTATATTGTTAGGATCTGTAGTTGTGATTATATTATTAGGATCGGTTGTTGTTACGATGGCACTAGGGTCCGTAGTTGTGATTATATTATTAGGATCGGTTGTTGTTACAATCGCACTAGGGTCCGTAGTTGTGATGACATTACTTGGATCAGTTGTTGTTACGATGGCACTAGGGTCCGTAGTTGTGATTATATTATTAGGATCGGTTGTTGTTACAATCGCACTAGGGTCCGTAGTTGTGATTATATTATTAGGATCGGTTGTTGTTACAATCGCACTAGGATCCGTAGTCGTGATGACATTACTTGGATCGGTTGTTGTTATAATGGCACTAGGATCTGTTGTAGTAATGACAGCACTTGGATCGGTCGTTGTTACAATATAACTCGGGTCCGTCGTAGTGATCACTGGTTCTGGGATGTCATCCTCATATATTATACACGATTCCTCATCGTAATCTGGTGCAATAAATCGGAACGAGTCCACTAATGCTATTGATGCACTCGACGCTTGCCCCATAATAGTTATCTGCAAAGAAATACCAGTCGATTAATTTATCGATAGCGAGAGAGGAATATCTGGAATTATTTCGAATAGTATTTGCATCATACGACTGATACCTGACAAGGACAACGTTTTCCAAGGATCGTTAGATACGTATGGTGATAGTTTGTTTTAATACTTAAGTAACAGTTTAACGAAATAAACTACTAAATAGGACAGTCTCAATTCACTATGTTATTTACCTAGTTGTTTAATAACAATCTTTTGCGTGTTTTTTTATGAAAACCCTTAAAAAAATTTCTTCTGTACACCTTTGGTACACATTAGATTAACATAATTACAGTATTCTTTTTATACAGGAAAAATATTAGGTTCCCGAGAGATCGTCAAAAAATATAAAAACAACAGTCACCACTGTCTTCAGAGTGATGGCGCCAGCATCGTCACAGCGTTAAAATTTTAATGTGAGGCTTTACTAACTTGTAATAATTATTTTTCATTTTATAACGCGAACGAAGTAGCGGTAACCAGCTAGTATTATACAATAACAATTTACAAGTCATCTCTAAGTAAAAAAAAATATTTTTGTGTAATTACCTACTATTAGTGTCATCTATTAAGAGTTTATTAAATCAAAGATAATAATGACGTATAATTTATCATTTACTATAAGTAATCAACAAATAAAAGATAAATTAACTAATCTAAAAGTTTCTATAAAAATAGTGTATTAATTACGTGTCTAGTTTTATGTGTCTGTTTCTTGCAAATAATGCACTACAATAGCCGCATGTTACTGTAAATTTAATCATCTGTAAAATAGGTACAGTGGTGATGCATAATTAAGTAAATATAATTTGCCATTAAATATAACTAACAGTATAACTATCTAAAGAACCCCGAAAGAAAATATTTTTCCATAGGTACCACTCTTTATTATCAATTTGGTCTCAGTCATCAGTACCAACCATTGTTATCATTAAAAGCCTTATCATAAAAGTGTATCATAAATTTTATTGCTACCTACTGATTTTTCGATTATTGCCAGTAATTAATCACTACATAGTATAAAACAAAGTCGCTTTTTCTGTCCCTATGTCCCTTTGTATGCTTAGATCTTTAAAACTACGCAACGGATTTTAATGCGGTTTTCACTAATGGGTAGAGCGGTTCTCGAGGAAGGTTTAAGTACATAATTTACTAAGTTACGCGGGCGAAGTCGCGGGCAGCAGCTTTAATTTTATTAACACGTAATTTTACTAACATGTAGTGCCATCTGTTAACTTTTAGATGAATTAGAGTACTACATTGCTTCAAACAGAATTCCCTAGATGGCGTTGTAAATTTTGCATACACGTTGTCTGGGACTCCAAAAAGGACATAGGGTACCTTTCATCCAGAACGCGGACGAAGTCGCGGGCACCAGCTAGTTAAGAATAAATCTGAAATATCTTAATAATTCTTAAATCGTAACAATTTAAGAATAAACATATTATCAAAAGGTTTGGTCGAGATAACTATTACCTCCAAAGCTAGCTATTACCTCGTTCAGCAGATTAGTATTGTCATACAACCTGCTTAGGACCCTGCCAAAGGGACAGACACTTTATATTATTTAATACTATATAAAATATTACAATATAAAACATATATTATAAAATTGTATAATACAAAGCGATCTGCCCCCGGTTTCTTGCTTCGGGTTGGCAAGAAAGTTCTTTCAGCTTGCACTAGTAGAATGATGTGATCGCATTCGCTTGTCGTCATTAAACAATCGTACAATTAAACGAAATGTTCTATGCGTTAAATAAAAATTAATATCTGTTATTGTCTGTGCGAGAAATTGTAAAACACAGAAGAATTCATTAGTTTATTTTTTGTTTAAAATAAAATTAGTTTTATTTTACGATACAAAACCGAAATTCCTTTCTTGTCAACCCCAATATTTATTATTTCTTAATAAATATCTTCACACTTTCCACACAGCACCATCTAGTTCCAAAGTAAGCAACTATGGATACCAGACGGTTGATTACTTTTTTTTTTGTAAATACATACATATTATAGATACAAAACATCCATGACTAATCAGGTACAAAGGTAAAATGTTAACGCATAAACATATTTTGTAAAATGTATGTATTTGAGTATGTATATGTCAATTTTCACCTAAACCCACCCAAGTTTAGTGCAAAAATAATATTGAATTTTAAATTAGTAAATCTAATAGATTAGTAGGTAATGTCGTACAAGAAAACCCTTTTAATTTATTCAGTGATAGACGTAATCTATTTTGATTATAAATATAATGAATAGTTATCAAACAATGCATAGTTGGTTATAGATAACTATAATCTGTTATGTAGATTATGTCTAGTGCGTTTTTGAGGAATTTATTTGTTATTAGTAACTTGATTATTTTCCCGTACCGCTGAGCTATCAAATGCAAAAAGAAATTATAAATAAATAAATTAATAACAAAATTGTTTTTATACAAAATTTCATAAGGTAACAGATTATTTCTAATATTTACGTATTAATTTAATACCTGAAGCCGATGACTTAGCAGAAAAGCGTCATTTTCTTCGCCATATTTGACGTCATAGAGTGATTATTAAAATTTAGATAAAACACAGTGCATAATTTTTTTTAAATATTTTTATTTATTGCTATATTTAAAAAACTTTGAATAGGTCAAATTTATAGAAAAAATCTTTTAAAATATAGTTAATTACTGCCCAAAAAAACCTTACGTAATAAAAAATTTCAGCGACAGCTACATATATTTTTAAGCATGTTAACTCACTCAAGTTCTTTAAGTACTAATGTTTTAACCAGATTTTTTTTTCTTTTTTCATATTTTACACTATATTTAAGAAAATCGTTCCAATTTTAAATCTGTTCGGTAATCACCAAGAAGCTAAAAAAAATTATTGTCCAATATTGCATCTTAATTTATAGGTTATTTATTAGATGACGCTCATTTTGGTAAAAATTGTGTTAGTTCTGTGCTTCATAGAGCTTGTCTTTAGTTTTTACTATACCTATAAAAAAACTGTACTTACATAGCCGTTGTAAGTTACACCACCACTGCCACCAGCAGTTAGCGTCAAAGTTCGCCATCCTTCTACATTACCAAATAATGAGGCCGTACCGAAGTTAGTATCCACACCGCCTTCAACTATTTGATTAATAAAAACAGCAATCAAATCACCGGCTGTTGAATTCATAAAAAATAGATTCAATTCGAGCGTTCCACCGGGTGTTATTATAAAATTGAATGAAGACGCACAACTTAAAGCAACACTTGGACTTATGAAAGAAAAACTGTTCACATTGGGGCTTTCTATTCCAATAGAGTCATAAGTATGCTCTGTCCACGTAGTCTCGGTTCCGCATATCGAAAAAGCCGGATTAAATAGATCTTCGTAGCCACCTTCAAAGTCGTAAGTTATGCAATCGTCACAAATGACTGTGTTCAAAGAAAATGTTAAAACTAAAGCGAATAGTATATTAAACATTTTTGCATAAGACGCAAATTTTAATTGTTATGCGTTAGGAGTCATTGCTCGTAATGAAGAATTGGAATATTATGTTATCATTAAATTATATTATCGAAGGATTAAAATTTTTTACTGATAATTGTAGGTTGGTCCACTGTTTTCGGGACTTATAAGTACTATATCAAACGTTTCAAATCACTGCATACTTCGCGGTAATCTTTTTTTCGACAATTTATTATTTTTTATGGTATAATTTTTTTTTATTTGCATCCTGATGCAAGAGTCTATTCGCGTATCCATTTCTCATTTCTTAAATTTTATCTTATTAAGACCGGCAGTACAGTCGTCCAAATTGTCGAAATAAAAAAACGCATTTTTTGACAGTCAAAATGTCTACCGGTAATAAGTACCTATTATAATAGTTGCAAAAGCGGTAATAGTTTAGGTATTAGAATAAAAGCGCGCCTTATTTTAGATCACTTATGTGATCGAACGTGCTTGTTGGTATAGAACAAATCTTCATAGAATTGTTAAAACTTACCAGTACACCTTAGATGAATGATTGGTCTCGCTGCGCTCGACTAGATACCGCCGTCGTACTTGTAAAATGCGGCAACAAATACTACGCCGAATTCGGCGTACTTGAGCCAGTCACACTGAAAGCTGTCTGTGATGTGTACGTGCCAAATGTTTCATTAAATTTTAGGCACAATAAAATGCTAGTTTGCGTAGTGAAACTGTGTACAAATATAATAAAACTGTGTAAAAAGTGATAAAAAGTGACGATGTTTTACACACACTACAATAAAAAGTTGCCGCATTCACGGAGCTATTGCTTTTGTATAGCGCTCTATCTAGTCGAGCGCAGCGGGACCAATCAATTATCTTTGCCAGTACCACATCGATGGCCAGTACACATTGAATTAGCGTGGTAGATTTCATACATTGAGAAGAGATCTGTGATTGCAAATGTCTATATGTAATTCACTTATAAAATATTTATAATTGTAGCCAGTGTTAAGCTCAATAAATAACGATTACTCAAATGTTATAGTCAATAAATAACGTTGTTAAAACGTGGCAGTATATAATAATTTTCTACTTATATATATTCAAAGTTATCCTATTTGTATCCTATAAAGTTGGATGCTTTTACTGCAAAGCGGTAAGAACGACACCCCGGGGATCGTCACAGCCAGTCACAACTTCTAAATAAATATGGACAGTTAAATAATATTAGTGGGTAAGCCTCGGGGAACGGATCGAACTTTCAAAGTAGTTTTGGAAAAAAAGTATCTGTCAATTTTCCCATGAACTTTGAACGTAGGTACATATCTAATGGATTTGGCAAATGGATAACATTTGAACAGGTATATATAGCAAGATCTCTCGTAGCCATTGCTTTAGTCTTTATTGATATATTTTTACTTTTGATGTGTGATGAGGGCATTATCCACCTTCTTAAACTCAGCACAGATATGGCTTAATATGATACACATTTATATTAATATATCAAAATATAAATATAAAAAGTGACCCGGAAATTGCTCGTATTCTTCTCTGGAGACTATTATGACTATATATTAGAGTTATTTAAGTATATTAAGTGTAAAACTGTTTTAGAGATTATTTGGATTGTTGATATTCTGACATCCAATACAGCCAGACAGGGCAGCTTGTCTGGCGGCAGTAACCATAGTGACATAACAGCATATGTGCTGTTGTGTTTCAGCATTATTTCAGTGAGTGAGTAAGGGATGCCATAGCCAATGTCCCTAACCCTTCCTGAATCCTTTTCCTTAATCTGACTGTAGTCTACAGCACGCTTGCACAACACCTATGGTAATGCTTGTGCTATAGAAAACGGTGGCTACCTAATATCTGCCGACCTTAACATAATAGATAGCCTGACGTTGCTTGGTTATAGGCGATATTAGCCACCATTAAGTTACCCGTCAGCCTGTCTGTTGACCTCAACTCTAAAAAAAAGATTTATCTATACTAATATTATAAAGCTGAAATTTGTTTGTTTGTTTGTTTGAACGCGCTAATCTCAGGAACTACTGGTTCGAATTGAAAAATTCTTTTTGTGTTGGATAGATCATTTATCGAGGAAGGCTTTAGGCTATATAACATCACGTTGCGACTAATAGGAGCGAAGAAACAGTCGAAAATGTGGAAAAAAACGGGGAAAATTATTCATCTTTGAGGGCTTCCGTTGCGTGCGCTGCGAAAACTGTTCGAGATACCCAAATGATTCCCAAAATAACTATTCCACGCGGACGAAGTCGCGAGCACCAGCTAGTTTTATATAAGAATCTCCGCCATTTTGTGCTATATTTTATTTGCAGTGTGCGTGCACTTCTCAGTCGACACAACAAAGGCTGTCACGCTCGCATTTCTTTTGTCCCGCCTGTCCTCCGAAGAAAGGAATTGGCTACTCTCTTACTCGAGAGGAATATTGAATATCTCCTTTGACGTTGAAACTTAAATATTATGACAATGACAGCTTCAAGTTTAAGGGCAGATGCGCTTGACATAAAATAATACTTAAAAGTATTGCAAATTCTAAATTAAAAAGATGTTATTAAATTTTAGAGGGCACAAATGAAAAATATTAAAAAACATACTTAATTAAAAGATTACAATAAAATCCGGCAATGCAATTTGATTTATCACTACATAGTATAAAACAAAGTCGCTTTTTCTGTCCCTATGTCCCTTTGTATGCTTAGATCTTTAAAACTACGCAACGGATTTTAATGCGGTTTTCACTAATGGGTAGAGTGGTTCTCGAGGAAGGTTTAAGTACATAATTTACTAAGTTACGCGGGCGAAGTCGCGGGCAGCAGCTTTAATTTTATTAACACGTAATTTTATAAATTATAACTAACATGTAGTGCCATCTGTTAACTTTTAGATGAATTAGAGTACTACATTGCTTCAAACAGAATTCCCTAGATGGCGTTGTAAATTTTGCATACACGTTGTCTGGGACTCCAAAAAGGACATAGGGTACCTTTCATCCAGAACGCGGACGAAGTCGCGGGCACCAGCTAGTTTAGTAATATAACATTATTTATTTAGCAAGATAATCAAAATTAGATAATAATATGATATATCCGGGTAAAAAAAAATAAAAAAAAATGAGACGATGTAAGTAAGTAAGTAAACTAAACACACTAGGATTGTATTATATTACAGTAGCGGCCGGCTATAATAATAAAAAAATATTAAAAGAAAAGCAGTTCTTTTCTTTTAATATTTTTTTTCTGCATATATACAAAAGCCTTTTTTAGGAGGATATATACAAAAGCCTTCCTCGTAAATAGCTCTTTCGATTATGTAGTGAAAACCTTATTAAATATAGTTGCATGGTTTAGTAGGAATTACTACATATACAGACAGACAGACGAAAAGAGACTTTAATTTATACTACCTATGTAAGGAAAATTCAGAAAATTACACGAAAGATAGGGGCAGTGCACACTTCATTTCAAAGTAGGTAATTTCAGCACTCATCTGGAGCCGTGAAAAAAAATCATGTGTACTTTTGTATTTCTGTAAGTGAGTAAAGGATACCAGAATTCCATTTTTAAATGTTTTTATACGATCCCTGGGGAATCTAATATTTTTCCAGCATAAAAAGTATCCCATATGTTAATCCATGTAACAAAATCTCTGTGTGCCAATTTAAATCCAAATCCATTGCGCAGTTTTTGCGTAAAGAGTAACAAACATCCATCCATCCCCACAAACTTTCGCATTTAAATAATATTAGTTTTTTTTTACACGATAATTTTATATATTCTTTTTTTTTCATATAATTTACAAAAATATACATAATTTAGCTTAAAATAAAGTGACATGTTTTTTTTACGCTATTTTCCGATAGGATTTGTAGTAAATTTTAAATTACTAGAATTATTATTATTATTTTTTTTTTAACTTTAAAACCATTTGTATACATAATATTACAAGATTATTTCAATAGACAGATTTTTTTTGTATGTAATAGCTTTTTTTTAAATAAAAAAGAAAAATTTGATAATTAGTAAGTATAGATAAGTAAATAAGGTTATATTATATATACAAATAAAACATAAAAACAAACTTAACATTAAACCTAAAATACCAAACAATTATAAAATTACTAATATTAGTTAGGTAGTAGGATAGTTACTACATATAGTTTATCTGTGGAGTACTCTTCTAATTATGGTGAAGTAGAAGAAAATGATGATCAGCGTTTATGTTGTACCTAGGTTGTAGGCAATATGTAAACAAGCATCGACGAGTCAAGAAGTCGCCACTTGGCTGCACCTACTTGACCTCACCTCACATCACATGGCAACTCCAATCTTGATCCCCTCGCTTAAACAATGTCTGAACAAGTTTCAAACAATACGGGGGCAATTTTAGTGAAATTTACATACATTATACTCGGAACCCTTGCCGGGAGTCTTGCATGATAAAGTGCTATTGTCTTCATGATGAAGTGGCGTTTTGAATAGAAAACTATTCAAAATATTACATGCCGTATTGTTCGCTCTCTATTACTGGACAAAGCTGTGGATGTTTCAAAAGAATATTTCTAACATTATTCCACTGAATTGTTACAAAAATATATTATTGTGGATTTCATTTTTGTACCTAAACATCTTCAAATCGCTGATTAACCTTAAAAAATGTTTATTTACTAACAGAAAACTCGTTAACAATACAATTGAAGATCCCTTTTAAGCGGAAGCCTGTTCCAGGAGCGATGGCTATTCCATAAAAGCTAGTAACCAAATTTTTTTAAACACGAAAAAAGAAAGAAAATTTGTTTTAATAGAATTGTTTAAGTGTGTGTGTGTGTGTGTAGTGTACCGTACCGTACCGTATATTGTGGGGTAAATCTCTGATTTTTTTAAAATGTTAAGTTCGACAGGCTGACGGTCCACTGTCTTGACAGTAGGTGAGGTGGATACTGTCGCCTATTATACAAGCAACGCCACATTTGCTGTAAGTAACCGACTGTAAGGATTAAGGAGTTAGGGAAATGGGCTCTGGCATTCCTTAGTCACTCACTGAATCACAAAATCACACAAGGCTATTATTTCACTGTAGTCTTCAGTAAGCGGGTGGTTACTGATGACAGACGGGCTGCTCAAATGATTGCGAAAGGCAGCGTGCCCTTTGCCACTACTTAAAACGGCATCGCAAATAACTATAAGAGAAACAGCACCTGGCTATAAAGTTTACACAAACGACGACCGAATTTGAATCCGAATGGAGCTTGATTGGCGGAACCGAACGGCTGCCGTGTAACTTCATCACAATCTAGTTAAAATTAGGCCAAATCAAGCATCCGTACAGTATACAAAACGCGGCTACGTATCTACCAGAGCGGTAGCACTCTTGTCGCCTAATAAAAACATCACGAATCGCTACCATAATACTTATATGGTACTGGTTTTAGATTACTAAAAACTAGATTACTAAAAATGATAGATACATTCGCTGTTATGGTGCAGGTTATCCTGAGGGAATCTACAATACTTACTACATACCTTAGAAACCTAGCAATTTCCGAAAACATGAAAACCTGCCAACCGTAGGTAATATTAATAACACTAAAAGATCGTCCATAGCTAGTAATAAAAAAAGGAAAAAGAAAAATACAATAGAAAGCAGTAGAAAATATAAAGAAAATACAATACACCAATAGAAAGCTACATTACGAGCGAGTAACATTAGCTATGTTTTATAAAGTTACGCCGACGAAGTCGCGTGCAACTGCTAGTATTTCATATACTTTGTTGCCTTTAGGTGTACCTATTAGTACCTGCTTATATTTATAACTAAAGAACTGCTTTCAGCTTTGCATGGATGCAATTTTTTTATGCAAATTATATCTTGTACACAGACCTTCCTCGTTTTTTATTCTTTCCATCAGAGAAAACCGTGAAATCCGCTGGATTGATGAAGTTACCGGAGAAACATACAGAAGGACAGCGATATGTATACATACATATATATAGGTGCATATAGATATACCTATAAATATACTGATATATACGACGTGGGCACATCATAGAATTGGGGAGATCGTAAAGTATGAAATCAAAAATCTTTCACCAATAGTCAAAAATAGGTGCGATGAGGAGCGGAGCGAAGCGAAGCGAGGACGAGCGTGTTAGGTTTATTGGGAAATAAATTTGAGTGAGGCGACCCTCTTAGTTTTAACAGAAATATGATCTGCCCAGGAATATCATGATACCTATGCCCAATTCTACGATGTGCCGACGACATATTATACTGATTACAAATCATGTGCTCTCTTGATGCCTGCGACCAATTGACATTTTTGTACACTAGGGAAGTGTACAAATGTCAATTGGTCGCAGAGGACCAAATGACATTTTTGTACACTAGGGAAGTGTACAAATGTCAATTGGTCGCAGAGGACCAAATGACATTTTTGTACACTAGGGAAGTGTACAAATGTCAATTGGTCGCAGAGGACCAAATGACATTTTTGTACACTAGGGAAGTGTACAAATGTCAATTGGTCGCAGAGGACCAAATGACATTTTTGTACACTAGGGAAGTGTACAAATGTCAATTGGTCGCAGAGGAACAAATGACATTTTTGTACACTAGGGAAGTGTACAAATGTCAATTGGTCGCAGATGACCAACTGATATTTTTGTACACTAGGGAAGTGTACAAATGTCAATTGGTCGCAGAGGAACAAATGGCATTTTTGTACACTAGGGAAGTGTACAAATGTCAATTGGTCGCAGATGACCAAATGATATTTTTGTACACTAGGGAAGTGTACAAATGTCAATTGGTCGCAGGCGTTATCCCGTTCGTTCATGACTGAAATAAAAAGTAATAAAATCAGAGCTTCTGCGTTGGAGGACGGACGGTTTAAGGGGAGGTGTCTCGTGACGTCACTCGTCACGACATAAATCAACCGTCCGGCGACAGGTTATTGCCTCCGAGCAGTTAACAGGGAGCGTGGTCGCCGAATCCTTTGGAATTTATGGCTCTGTGACGCGCGAACTGTTGACGATAGCCCTCAGATATATGATTACCTTTTTTGTTGCCCTTTTAAGTTTTTTTCTGTCTTTATTTAATGCTCTTTTTTCTTTATATTATTTTTATTTTATTCTGCTTGTGTTGAAATTATTAGTAAATATATTAAAACGATGCTTCAAGCTAAACAGAATCCTTAAAGGTGTCAAAGGGCATTGAATTATGATTTTTTTTAAAATAAAATATTAATTTTTGCCCGCGAATTGGATCGGCCCCCGTTTCATAAGCTTATTTGCTTACTGCAAAAATCTTTTCAGTAACCATCATTTCCTGTAAAATTAATGTAACATGAATGAAATTAAAAAATTTTTTTTTTTGCGAATTTGTTACAAATACTCCGGCTTCGTACGTGTTTTTTTTTGTTATTTTATTTCTATAAAATTCTTCCTCGTGTAACGTAATACGCTTTTTCCTTTAGTTAAAACTACATTAAAATCCGTTGAGTAGTTTAAAAGATCTAAGCGTACATACTTATGTATGTACATACAGAGGGACAGACGGCGAGAAGAGACTTTGTTTTATACCACAGTTTTATACTATGTAAAGATTATATACATGCATAACTCACTGTGTTATATAAAAAAAGAAATGTCGATTCCAGACGCCATCGTCACAAAAGATATCATATTACAGTAAATGCCTTTAGCTTGAATGTAAGGAGATAATAACAGTACTTTATCTAACGAGCAACTAGGAGAACTAACCCCGGGAATATTCTTTATCTTTTTCCGGTCCATGTAAGACCTACAATACGAGAGATTCCTAACCATTTTGCTATATGACTTTCGTTGAAAAATGTCGTTAGACAGTAAAAAAATCATTTTTTGGTATTGTTTATAACTAACTGTGTTGAAATTTGTATTTTAATTATGGTAGGTATTGAAAATAATAATTTAGAAAAAATATATTAATTGATAAAAATATTAATTGATAGAAATATATAATCAAACTATAGAATATACTATAGAAAGATATAATAATTGGGAAAGTTTCAAGGTGTAATTTATTCAGTAAAGATATGGATACTGTCACCAGACAGGCGGCTTAATTTATGACAATAAAATAAGCTAAACAATAAATTGCTTATATTAAGCTGAAATTGGTTGTAACATAATAAATGTTACATTTGATAAATACAGTCATTGTTACCAAACAATAACAAATTTTAAAAATAAATTCACATCACAAAATTCCCTCTTCCCTTGTGTTCGTTTAAATACAAAAAAAAACCAATTTGAAATATTTTATTTTGATAAAATTATTACAACGCCGTTGTTTGAAATTCAATTTAGATTTGACGAGAGACAAAGGTTTTCATCAATTTCTATACAATTTTCATGCGGCTCTTTTACATTATGTCGTTTTTAATCAAAGCAGCTGCCTTGCATTCATTTCATACTTTCATTCATTTATTGATATATAAGTATTAATGGTAAATTTTATATATTAATTGCATAATCAATATGTAATCTATATTTAATATATAACATACCTAAAACTAAAAACCTTAAAAAATATAATATAATATCTAACTAAAATATATTAACAAAAGTAATCCCTTTAGGCAAGGTTCCGAAGATACTGGCAGCATTCCCCCTTTGAATTGCTAGACTAATTCTTTGTCCGAGGTAGCTGCCAGCTCTTCGGTCTGCCGTGATGTCGACCAACCGTTTTGCCATTTCCTTAAAAAGCCTTATTAATTAAAAATGTCATTTAAACATTACAGAATAAAGTTTAATCTTCTGCAAGTATTTTCATCGTGTGCGTTCGGCGAGTGAAAAGGTTTCAAAACAAAACTGAACCTTTGGCACGTCTGCAACCGGAAGTAGTCTCCGACGTCACGCGCCCCCAACGCCACCTACTTCCGCTCCGCTTGACACGCGCTTCGAATGAAAGGATTACTTTCCAAACAAGCTTCGGTGAGATTGTTGCTTTGCACGCGGTAATGGAAACATTTTAAAGGTCCCTTCTTTTTGGTTTAAAATAAGCTTGAATCTATATTTAATAAAAAAAATTACGTGTCTGTTTGTAATGTCAAAATAATAACTGTTATTTTACTATATAAATGTAGGTATATTATCTATATCAAAGTTTACGGTGCTGATAAATTTTCTTTGTCTGTGTCAATTTTTTATAGATAAACTTTTAATATTTTTTTAATTTTTAATTAATCTTAATTATTCTGGAAAGTTGTAAATCATGTAAATGATTACTTTTCTCATGGTTATTTATATTACGATTAGGTACTTATATTATTTTTAAACTTAATATTAGATTAGAAATATTAAGTTTTTTATCATTAATATAAAAATAAATATATACTTATCAATATTTATACATAATTTTTAAAAAAACATGATTTTGAAATTTAACTGTTAGTTACTATCGCTTGATTATGATAAGACAGAGTGGCTATTAAATATTTTAATGGAATTTGCCAACCGGTAAATTTTGATGAACTTCGTATTTTCATAGTTCTTATTACACCGATCAAAAGTCTAAAATGGCCTAAAGTTCGAAAGTGCTTTGTTTTCGAATTACTGCATCTCAAAAGTTGAAAGTTCAGGTTAGGCATGCTGGTCAACGTTTAATTACAATAAATCTGTGGTCATTAACGCATCTGCCTTAAATCCGTAAAAGAAATACACCTGTGTAGATTTTATACGAAACTAAGATGTCTGGTTTCAAACGAAGCTCAATACAATCTAATACTAACAAGAGCTTAAGAAAAAGCCCTGCAGAGCAAGGTAAGTAAGCAATATAAATAAACGACTTCATGAATAATTCGACCGCGTTTACTCCGTAGGTGTGGACACAGTATAAGTAACTAAACAGTGAGTGAAAATTATTCATACCGAGAAGCAGCTTTTGGGAAACAAAGTCTCGGGCAAAAGCTAGTATCTAATAATAATTTTAATTAGCGATCAAATTGAGTGGCCGAGTTGATAAGAGAAAGAACTCAACAACGGACTACAATTTTTAGCAACATATCATCTACTATTAGCTGTGCATCGCGATTTCATCAACCTTGAAAAAATTATGTTCGTAGTAGCTGGTGCTCGCGACTCCGTCCGCGTTCTAGATGAAAGGTACCCTAGACAACGTGTATGCAAAATTTCATGTTTATCGGTTCAGTAGTTTTTGCGTGAAAGAGTTACAAACATCCATACATCCATATAAACTTTCGCATTTATAATATTATTATATTATATTATATTATATTATATTATATTATATTATATTATATTATATTATATTATATTATATTATATTATATTATATTATATTATATTATATTATATTATATTATATTATATTATATTATATTATATTATATTATATTATATTATATTATATTATATTATATTATATTATATTATATTATATTATATTATATTATATTATATTATATTATATTATATTATATTATATTATATTATATTATATTATATTATGTTATATTATATTATGTTCGTATTTACTTTCTGCGAAATGCAGCAGAGGTAGTGCAAAATAAATTAACCCTCGTATCTTTTGTTTCCTAGCCAAGTACTTTTTTATTCTATATTTGAAGAATATCGAATTTTTTAATTATTCTATTCTCAACATTTCGAAAATTACTATATTGCCCGCTCATGGCTTCGCCTGGCTTGCAACTTTTTTTATATATAAAATTCTTCCCCGTTTATCCCTTTTTCCATACGTAAATCAAAATCGGTCTACCCATTCTCGAGTTTTTGAAGCGTACACCAATCAACTTAACATTTTTATAATTAAGTGTTTATTACATGCTGTTATAATATTTTCCATGAAACAATATTGCGAATTTTATTCATTTTCCTCGTCGGTTTTCCTTAAAAGAATATACCTATCTGCGAATTTTATATTACAAAAAAGGATGGCAACAGAGTCACAGACAATGAAGTGAAATAAAGCGTTTAGGTATATAATATTTGATAATACATATTTGACCATAACTATAAGACATAACACGAAACAAAGCTCATATACTGTGTACGTATTATAAAGTACTGTGCAAGTATTTTCCTCTGACGACGCCCATTCCGGCCCATCCAAGCCATTCGGCACAGACTTAAACTCTCATTCCGGTAATGGGTGATAGTTTATTTACTGACGTAGTGCGAACACGGTAATGTATGATCATATTTCTTATGGATTGCAGTTGCTTTGCGTGTTCATCTCTTATTTTGTTTCTCTCAGAAATGGTTGAAAGAATTTTATAGAGGTTTCTATAGTTGCGATTAGATTTTTTTGTTGAAAATGGAAGCTTTTGCTCGTAGTACAAGTAATTAATGATGATCTAATATCTAGATAAATACTAGATCATCCCGCTTTCGTCCGGGTGCAATTGGTTAATATAGGTAACCTTTATAATTAAGAAAAAAAAATATAAAACAAATATTATTTTCAATTTTTTTAATATATTTAAGAGAAAATTCATGAATTATTTATAGAAAATAAAATTTGCAACAATTTTATGGAATGCAATATTTATGGAAGATTTCTTAATCTAAGGAAGAACTTTAATCACTCGACACAATTAATATTCTCATAATATACTTATAAAAACAGAAAATTTTATTTATACTATATTGTAATTTTTTAAATTTCGATTTATTACTTTGACATTTTTTTTTAACTTATTGACGTTTTTTTTTCTTATTTGTAATGCATTTTATTTTTAAATTTTTGAAGTTTGTTTTTTTTTTGATTGTCGAAATTAAGTATGTACCATAACCTAAAGTGAAATATATGTTCAGCTCTAATTGGCTTGCACACTAGACCAAAATGTTGAGCGATGCAATTGGAGTGTTGAGTGTGCTAGGCTGTTGCTGTCTTAATATAAATAAATAAATAAATAAATATCAGCAAAAATGTCTGAGAATTCTGAAGTAAGAACTTTAATGTTGTTTTTAAATGGTTGTATTTTCGTGTTTCTCAGGTTAAAATTTCACGAGAGACGAGTTACAGCTACAAATGAGAACGTTGACTGGCGGCCAGTCCTAGCGCTCCATTCGAGCACTTTGTGACTTTATTTTAGAACTAGTATAAGTTGTTTATTTTTTTTATTAAGGTATAAAAAAATATTATTGAAAAAAATTTAAGGAAACTAATTTTAAAGAAGGCAACACTTTTATAGGTTAAGCGTATGTTTTCAGACCTAACCACCCGGAAGGGTTATGTGTATGTACTTACTTTCTGAAAGCGATTCGGATAGTCGTATTTCTGATAATTGAAGTTCCACTATATGTACTTTTTATATCTTTTTTGTATATTATCTTTCACCTAACTCTGTTTTTTACTAAAAAATGAATGAAGTACTTACTTAACTGGTTCTAAACATATTGTTTAATGACAAAAAAATATATATTATGTACAAACGCCACATAGTCAAGGCGGAAGTTTCGATCTGAGCAGAACCTGGTCTGTTTTTTTTTTAAATGAGAACGGCTCCCAAATGTAATGTATCGATCTTGTTGGAAGGCACTTAAAGACATTTAACGACTGGCAGTGAGTGTGAACAGCTAATTTCATTACCATAAAAATACACGGAAGTCGAATCCGTAGTGTTTTATGGTCCAACGAACGGCTAATGTTATTCCGTCAATACCATAAATTTGATTTTACGACAGGTGAGTCCCTCACCATATTAAAATGTAAATCACACGGCCGATTTAATTTCAGGCTTCGAGAAACTTAATGCAAAGGCTTAGTTAAGAAACTATTGGCGATTTTGGAGATTTGTGAGAACGAATATTAGCGACGTGCTAGCAAAGTTTTGTTGGTTAGTGACATTCCCTGCTGTTCGGCAAAACGACTCCAATAAATTAGGGAGTCGCGCCTGCGCAGCCGAAGTGAGTGGTCGTTTTCTGTGTCGTCCTGCGTCACTCCAGGCCACTTAACAAAAAATCCCATAACTCAATCGCTTATCAGTGAAGTTGAGATGTGATCCGCGTCAAGTGGTTATTTGACTCTGAATACTGCAAAATGTGAACTAATAGTGGTGTTTTAGTTTAAACAAAACTTTGAATAATAAGTGAAGAATGGAGGTCGATAGTGAGTGTAAAACGGACGATAAATCGCTGTTTAAGAGAATTGTACTCAATACAGCACCAATTAATTCTAATAACGGATTAGATTTAGTGCAATGCTTTTATTGCAGTACGTCTACTGAAGAAGAAAACTTCTACGACTGGATCGGTGATCAATCCATGTCCAAAAAACACAAGTGCTCATGTGGCCAAGTAAGCGCTGTAAAAGTATTTATTTACAGTGAACTAGAAAAAGTCAGAGATGGTCCCCCAAAATTATCAACAAAATATGTGCATTTCCTCGCAAATGTGCACAAACTCAAACAAGGGAAAGGCCCATTGTGTGAATGCTCAGGACCACTGTTTGTTCAAGTAATCGGACAAAACGAATTTATCATTAAAGAGAGAATAATATGCACATATTGTAAAAAAATGAACCGCGTCGAATTCAGATGCGACATTGTAAAACCTTTGACTAGAAAACAAGTCGAGGGTCCATGGAACCAGGCTGCTAGATCAAGCCATGCAAAGCAGCAAGTCTCTAATGAGAATAAAAAAAGATATGATGAGTCAAGAGCATCGCACAATATAAAAGAAAAAAAAGAGCAAAAGACAATCACGCCTACTTGTTACTCACTAGCAACAAGTAACACTTTCTCGATATTATCCACCACCGAGGAAGAACCAGTTTTAAGTGCTACAGAAGAAGCTACAGTCTTAAGTGAAGGCGGGGCAACCAAGAGACGTCGTGTTCAGCCAAGCACAGCAAATGTCGGCGTCATAATACGCTCAGATTCAAACAACAAAAAATCAACCGACGAAGTCAACGCATCTCCCGCAGTGGCAAAAGAAGTGCGCACAAGACGATACCCGCCGTTTATATGTGAATATGATACATGGATATCGGATAAAAAAGAATGGAAAACAGCAAACGAGGTGGCTCGTATGACTAACTGCGAAATACGAGCAGACCCGAAAAGCAAAAAAATAACATATGTCCCAAAAAGCAAGGAAGCTTATGAAGCCATACAGAATCATCTAAATACTAATAAGGAAAAGTATAATTACTTCACTTATGGCTGTAAAGACGATCGTCGCCCTGCTAAAAAACTTATAGCTAAGGGCATCCGCGCTGAAGGATATACAGAGGAAGAAATAAAAGCAGATATCCTAGCGAGATACGGAATTAAAATGGAAAGAGTGATCGCCATAAAAAATTCTGCATTAGTTCTCATATTTCCAGGAGAAACTGACATGCGAGTAGCCCGAGACATCAAATTTATCCTAAGCCAGCGAGCTACTATTGAGAAATATAAAATACGAGATACCGCAATAACTCAATGTAAGCGATGTTGGCAATTTGGACACGTGAAGTCCCATTGTTACAAATCTGAGCAACCAGACTCTGTAGAGCAACACGATGATGGAGAAACGTGGCACGTATGCTACAATTGCCACGAAATCGGACACACAGCAAGACAAGCCAAATGTCCATTGTTCCAATCGGAGATAAAAAAACAAAAGGAAAGACGCCAGTCTTTCGCCAAAAACAACTTACAAACTAAACAACTGTTAATAGAACGATCAAATAAGTTAGCTAAGGCAACACGGACTGAAGGAATCAACTATGCGGCCATAACGGCCGGATCGAAATCTTCAGATAATATAAAGACATCAGACAATAAGCAAATCGAAATGAAGGCGTCATCAAACATACTTAGTAAAGCTAAAGAGTTGATGAAAAGCCTCCAAACGAAAGGATATCCTACAGAAACAATCCTGGACTTTGTTATTGAACTTATCAATGGATAATTTACCGTGTAACATAAGTATAAAGAAGCAGTGTATAAAAATTGTGCACTGCAACATTCAAGGAATTAGAAATAAGTATATTGAGCTCAGGCAATTAGCGTTTAAACATAAACCTGACATTCTAATCGTAAACGAGTGTAAAATAGACTTTGTCAAGTGTAAATATAACATACCGGGCTTCAGTAAAATCTATGATTCCAGGGCAGCTCATCTTGTCACTGCAATGTACATAAAGCAAAACCTCCGATGGAACCAAACAACAGTCATTCCAGGTGTAAATGATGCAGACCGCTGCATCGAAGGAGTTGCAATCAGATTAGAGACAATTGACGGCAACATTATTATACGCGGGCTGTACAATCCACATGTAAGATTTTATCAAAACCGAACAGATTGGGAAGCACTATTAGAAGATAACACCACCTCGGTCAACGTCGGAGACATGAATTTGAGAATGCAACAACTTGGACACTCTCAGACGCAAGCAGTAGGTTCGCTTGTACAGCGTGCCATAGACAACCATGAAGTAAAGTTGGTACATACTGGTTTACCTTCCCGACCTTGTCACAAAGGTAACGGAATACTAGATGTTGCACTTCTAACGCAAGACGCAACGGAGTACTCTTGTCGGGCTAAGCAACTTGACTCTATTTCATCAGATCACTTCCCGTGGCAACTAGAGATTGATATACAGATGTGTGAGCATGTACAGCTCAGACGTACAATGAGAAACATTACTCAATCTAAAGAGACTCGCACAAAATTTCAAGAGCTTATTGAAGCAAGGCTACCACTTGTGCAACCAATAACTGATACTGATGCAGAGTTGTATGTGGAACAAATGGAAAATATATTAACTGAAGCATTAGATGAAGTGGCGCCGCTACAGAATTCAAAGAGAACCGAAGCACTTCCAATGAACATTCAATATATGATCCAACATCGTAATCGAAGTAAAATAAAAGCAAAGAATGCTCCAAGAGGCCACATTCTACGCAAGATATACAATGCTGCAAAAAATAATCTAAAACTTGTTTTACAAGATTATCGAGAAGCTCAATGGAATTCCGTCATAGAGAGTCCGGAAAACAACTATGCGAAGATGTGGAAAATTCAACGCTCGCTGAAAGCTAAACCACAGCGTCTACCTCATCTTCATGGAGCTATGAGTGAAGAAGACACTATAAACACTCTAGTAGAGGCTGGCATAGTAAAAGAAGCATATGTGAAAGACTCTCACAAAAACTGGGAAATCTATACACCATACCAACCCCTACAAGAAACAAATGTCGATGAAGTACTTCGAGCTCTTCGACTCTTTCGAAATAAAAAAGCGCCAGGCCCAGATCAACTGAGGGCTGATTCAATAAAACTTGCTGGACCAGCATACTATAACGCATTAGCAACAGTTATAAATTATACCTTACGTACGGGATACTATCCAAAGAGATGGAAACTGGGAGACTGTATCTTTCTCCTCAAACCAGGTAAACCACACAATGAAGCTACCTCATATCGTCCGATCACACTTCTCAATGTTATGGGAAAACTATGCGAGCGAATCATGTATAGTCGACTGCTCTCAGAAGTGAACCGTTTAAAGCTCATCCCGGAGTATCAACATGGCTTTATGAAAAACAGAGGGACGGGGACACAAATCCTACGAACGGGTAAAATTATTACTGACGCTCTTGCCAATGGAAACAGTGTGGCGATGATCTCCACGGATTTGAGCAAGGCATTCGACTCTATAAATCATAAAGCCCTGAGCAGAAAACTGGTCGATGCTGGGGTAGCCAATAACATAATTAAATTAATTGAAAACTATCTCATAGGCAGAGAATCTCGCGGTAAATATAGAACAATGTACGGAAAAAGACAGGAAGTTCCATATGGAGTCCCACAAGGATCAATTTTAGGACCAATTCTATTCAACCTATATGTAAGCGATATTCCCAAAACTTTAATTGCTGGTATCACATTGTCACAATATGCTGACGACTTGTGTATACTAAATGAATCCAGTCGCCCAAACACCGCCCTACGTCGTGCAGCCTGGGCTGCTGACACAATCATAAACTACTACCAAGAGTGGGGCCTACATTGCAATGTGGATAAAACAGAGTGCATGATGTTTACAAATAAGCGTAATTACAATCACACCATCCGAATAAGGGGCGAGGTGCTGCCAGTAAAAAGTAATATTAAATATCTTGGAGTGCACTTTGACCAAAGATTAGTAATGAAGGATCACGTAAAAGAAACAGTTAAGAAGGTAAAACAAGTGCGCGGTATGCTATCTCCCATTATAGGGTGGTATAGTAAAGTATCCGTCGAGATAAAAATCAAAGTTATTAAAGCAACCCTACTACCGATTCTTGACTACGGCATTGTACAATTATACCCAAGGGTATGTAAGTCGAAGCTAATAGATCTAGAAAGGCAATATCGCATGTCATTAAAAACTGCGGGAAATTTTCCTCGCAATACTAGCTCAAAAATCATCTGGGATATGCTGGACGAGGATCCGTGGTACATTCGCGCCAGTGACCTTCACGAAGATATGCTCCAGAAACTAAAAAATCAACAAATTCCAGGACTTACCTTACCTGGCGAAAAATATAATAAATCCAATCATCACAATCCAATGTTAGCTAGCCTGCGCGTTGGAGAAATTGATTATATATGTAAAAAAGAAAGAGGCAAACCGCTCTCCAAGCGAACGGTCCCTTTTCGAATCCCTGTATTATAGCAATCCATATTATTATAATAGCCCTTTACACTAAGACACATAGGCGCTAGAGAAATTAATTACATATATTAAGTAAGTATAAAACTACATGTATTATATCATACGATTATTAGATACTATATTAGATTATAATAATATTAGATAATAGTAATGGTAGCAATATCGTATTATATTTATTCCTATTTTATAATAGCCTATAGATTAAGATACCTTAAGAAATAATTAATTACATAATATGTAAAAAGAAAGAGGCAAACCGCTCTCCAAGTGAACGGTCCCTCCTCGTACCTATCTTTATGACCCCTGTATTATAATAGCCTATACATTAAAATACATAGCGTAAGCGTGAGCAAGTTCCCACATGAACTGAGCACCATATACTTTACAATAAGATCTTATAATAAGACACATATGTAAATAATACTGCTCGAACCTGGCGAGCCAATAATTGTAAAATTAATCATATAAAATAAAGAAATTTCTATTCTATTCTATTCTATTCTATTCCAATAAATTAATTGTGGAGAGTTGTGTGCCTCTATTTAAAAAGGTAAACACACTTTTCTTACCTTTTATTTATCTTAAGGTCCTTAGACAAGCTAGGTAGGTGACTAGCGCTAAAAAGTTACTCATACTTTCCTGACCTTCTTTATGTTAAAGTCGGTAGACAAGCTGACGGTAGGTGACTAGGGCTAAAAAGTTACACATACTTTCCTGACCTTTTTTATGTTAAGGTCGGTAGACAAGCTGACAGTAAGTGACTAGGGCTAAAAACAAAAAAGTTACACATACTTTCCTGACCTTTTTTATGTTAAGGTAGGTAGACAAGTAGACGGTAATTGATAATATGTAGTGATTAAGGATGAGGGATTGGAAAGGCTCTTGGTTGTATACATACATATACATATACATACATATACAACCAAAGTCGAGGGACAATATTGTGACAATTAAAACTATTTTTAATTATTAACAGTTTAATAATAGACAATTAAATAACAGTACATATTTAAATAATTAAATAATGACAATGATCCCTAATACAAAGTAGGTTAATTAAATTTATCAATCGTTGAATCTTATGTCCTGGACCACAATGAACACAATTCAACGTAGCTAGTTGGCTCATCCCCACCCGCCCGAGGCTCCGTGTATTACTCAGACCAAACAAATTGGCTTAAATTGCTGACCTCCCTGAAATATTTAGAGGCAACCAAGCAACGGCCAACCGTCGAATCACTTGATTCATTACATTCTCCAAAATATTACATTATTTCCAACTGCGACTACCCACAAATTACTCGCAACGATATTTATTTTATTTGTTTCTTAAAGTGCATCAAGGAAAGGAATATTATGGGGATTTTTTTATCTATTGTATAAATAAGTATAGCTAATATAGCGTTAAAAAAATTATGTACCTAATTTTAATTATTATATAACAATACCTGATTAACTTAAGATATATTTAAGACTGATTTACCATATTATATGTAGATATATGGTAAATAATATTAAGATGTAAATTATGAAAAGTTAAAAGTAAAAACAGTAAAAAATTTAAATGTCAACTTATTAACTTCTTTTGGAAAAATTTTAGGGGCCTTTATAGGCCTCATCACCTGATGGCTACGAGCTAGTTTAATAAATAAATTATAATATTTATCTTCTAACTGAGTATTTTGGTAAAGTATAGAATAACTCAACTGGAATTGCTCAAACGGTACTCAATAAAGTTAAAAAAAATGATATTCTTATTTAGTGAAAATTCTGTGCAGGAAAATAAAAAAAAAGAGTTGAAAAAGTACATATGGCCCATGAGGGGATCGAACCCGCGACCTTCGCGTTATTAGCACGACGCTCTAACCAACTGAGCTAATGGGCCGTTGTGGAATCGCAACGAAACTTTGATACATATTATAACTTTCATTGCAGTAAATCGTAAACAAGCCGTGTCTATGCATAAATATTTGAACACGTTGTAGGTACTTACGTTACCAAAGTAAAACACATATTTAGAATTTTTGTCTGTCTGTTTTTCTGTGCGTTTGTGCACGCTAATCTCAGAAACGGTTTAACCGTTTGAATTGAATTCATTATCAAAAAGATAAACCTACTTTTTTATTGAAAAAAAAAAATCTTTAGTCTCGCAAAAACTCAAGAATGGCTAGACCGTTTTTAATTCGGTTTTCACCGATTATAAAAACACCGTAAGGTTTGTTTTATAAAAAGTGCACCTCTTTTTACCTTTTGCCCCCCCGGGTGAAGCCCTTTTTGCTTATGAAAAGTAAAATGATATTACTGGCAGTTAAGTTGTAACATCTACGAGTATTTTGGTTCGTTCACGCTACAGTACTTACGTAAGATCTCGCATTTCTATTTCAGTAACCTGTACGGATTATCGTTGGGTGGCGATCTAGGTCGGATACGTCAAATGGAAAGATAAAAGAAAATAAGAATGTTACGTAACACGCTTGGGTGATTCGCGATGTGATACAATAGATATACCTAAGTTTGTACCATTTTTTTTTTGTCGAGGAGAAATCCGCTTACAGATTCCCTACCGCTGGCTAGGCGATAGGGATATGTGGGGGTCGCCCAGCACCTGATGTTAGGATGTTAGCGGCACTGAGAATACCCACTAAAACTCCCCGATGCCTCCTTGCCCTGTGAGCGGGGTGAACCGGGTTCTGCCGAGGCACCTAACTCCGATCCACCCCCAGGGCAGCCTAGCCACTACGGGCTAGGCTAGCGCCAAAGAAAGGGATTGCCCGGAGACACCCAGGCAATACCCACGCGAAGGGGGGGACCTTGTGCAGGCACACACAGCTAGCCAACCATGTGCGCAAGGTCCCCCTAGGCCATCTGCAGAAGGCGGGCAGCCTTCTCCAGACAGCCAGGCTCTCAAGAAAAGTCCGCACTCAAGTGCAAGCACTCGAGTGCGGAGAACACCAATGACGGGAGGGAGCCCGCCACTCATAATCCGCACACATACCTCGTGTGCGGAACAAACAATAACATAAGGCCGCACTCAAGGAGTGCGGCCGACCTCCAACTGAGAGACCCGCGAGGGTACTTCCCGCGAGCGCTCCGCTACGGACTCCCGTTTGGGAGCCCGCTCGGAACGCTCGTTTGCACGCCTCCTTAGCACCCGAGGCCTGCCCAAGGCCAAGGGTGAGCCCCCCCACCGCGACAAGGTCTCGGCGTACCCAGGGAGGGACCTAAGTTTGTACCATAAAAATAGTGACGAAAACACTTGAGACCCTACTTATTGTAAACAACAATTATCTATGTTAGGCACTACATCTTGATACTTTTTAATCTATACTAATATTATAAAGCTGAAGAGTTTGTTTGTTTGTTTGAACGCGCTAGTCTCAGGAACTACTGGTTCGAATTGAATAATTCTTCTTGTGTTAGATACTTGGATAGATAATTTATCAAAGAAGGCTTTAGGCTATATAACATCACGTTGCGACTAATAGGAGCGAAGAATCAGTCGAAAATGTGGAAAAAAACGGGGAAAATTATTCATCTTTAAGGGCTTTCGTTGCGTGCGCTGCGAGAACCGTTCGAGATACCCAAATGATTCCCAAAATAACTATTCCACGCGGACGAAGTCGTGAGCACCAGCTAGTATTTTATAGATTTACCAAACTAACAAACTAAATAATCTAAGTATCAAAACCTTTCCTAGAATCTTCACAAGCGTTATGATAACAATGGTATTCAACAAAACAATGTATATTGGGCAAGCATTCAGGCGATAGTAACTATTATTTAATCTGTGATTCAGGTAGGAAATAACCCAACCTTTTGTTTGTTTATAGCACCCTGTTGAAGTGTTTTGATCACTTATTTTATGGAACAAACTATAAAACTAGCCAAGAGCATACCAATGCAAACGTTTCGTTGCGTTCTGACGAATAGAAACGACATAAAGCCCGGTTATTGGTTGTTGTAACGCCCCCATAAATTTTTGACCAATCACCGGGCTTTATTTGGTTTCTATTCGTCAGAACGCAACGAAACGTTTGCATTGGTATGCTCTTGACTAGGGCCCAAGGAATCTAATTTAGTGTAGTGATTTCACAACTATTTTTTTCTTAGCATCATCTTCAGCAACAAACTTCAGTAGCCTTCTTCGAGCCATAAACCAATTCCTGCTTGTGTCCTTAGGCAACGGTAGCCACCTACCATCAAGTGAACGGTCAGAGTGTCTGCCACCATTTATTTTATTTTTAATTTATTTATTTTATTTATTGCATTTTATTTTATTTTATTGCATGCAATGATGAATTTTAGATTTATTGATTGATTTTAGATTGTTTTATGTTAAACTCGTCAAACAGGCTGATGGTATATTTGATGGTGGATACCGTCGGCAATAAAATAAGGCAACGCCGCCTATGTTGCAACGCCACCTATGTTGCAAGATTGCTTGAATTGAAAAATTGATAGATAGTGAATTTAATTCATCCAATTTTACTTGAATGATATTTATGAGTATATCCAATATCGCACGTCTTTAATAAAAGCAAAACAATTCGAGCATGAAAACAATAATGCGTTACATGTCCTTTAGCTAGCAACTTATTGGAAATGTAACCTATTTATTTATAAAGACTTTTTCTAAAAAAGAAATTTGTGCTATAGCATTGATCTAAGCATAGCTATAGCATTATCTACTCCCAATTATACTTATATAGTCTTTGTGCTATAGAAGCCATTGTACACTTTTCAGTAAAATGCTATGAAATTTTGTATCGAACAGAAAATGTAATATTGATTAGTTCTTAATTTATAATAATATGGTATGATATCTATGATTTAATAATTGTTTTTTCTTTTTTGAATAGACAAGATTGTTTTGAAATTTATGTCTTTAGTCGAATTTACTCTATCAGCATTTTACTAGCAATAATTTCGTGTTTATTGTCTGTGTGTGTTATTGACCTTGTTGTCTGTGTGTCTGTTCGCGATAATTTCAAAAACTACAGCACCGATTTTCATGCTATTTTCACCAATGATAGTGTGGTTCTCGGGGAAGGTTTTAGTATATTAATTTACAAAGTTACGAGGGCGAAGTCGCGGGCAACAGCTAGTATTAGTTAAAATGATGTATGTAATATAGCATTCTGTAAACTGTGTTAACTGCGCACTTTTTTAAAATAGTTGCCACTTAAGTTCTTATAGATGAGACCCCAAGAAAGAGTTTTAACACCTAAGCAAAAGAGGCGCGGACTAGCTGCGCTACTACACACTACGCGCTGGTAGTTATTATTTAATCTGTGGCGCTACTACGCAGCTACAAAGACTATATAAGTATAATTGGGAATATAGATATAGATCAATGTGCGCAGCTAGTTGTTTCTATATAGATCATGTCCTTTCTAATGAGTTGAGTTCTATTCATTTGAGGTTATTCGTGTGATGCGCTACTTAAATAAAAGGCTCTTCGCCTGTGAACGCATCCCTTAACAGTAGAGAGAAATATTAAAAAATGTGTAACTGAAAATAACCGGGTCTCATTAAAAACGTGCCGTCTTTCAGCTCAAGTCTCCCGGAACGGCGTCTCACTTCGCCCTCCTGGTTAATTTGATTTCATTTGAAGCTTGAGTTTTCAAAGAAATTTCGAATAGAAACTACATCTGTAATGAGATTACATCCATTTCAGGTGCGCTACTAAAATAGAGCAGCGTCACTTACGGTTAATTGAAGTTTTTTTTTATACGCAACTTTTTCAATTTTTTTTAACGTGTAACGCGATTGAACTTACCAGCAGTTCTAAGTGGTGGCAAGGTTTCTAATGTGTAAATCAATTTACATTTTTTTAAATGTTAAGGTTGGCAGACAGGCTGACAGTCCACTTGATGGTACTGTATGACAGGTTACCTACCATCAAGTGTTTAATAAGTAAATCAGGTATAATAAAAAAAATTAAACGACAGGTGGTCGTTTAATATATTTTTTTAATTTCCTAAAGAATATAAGAAAACATAATTTATATTTTTTTCAAATTTAAATTCAAATTCATTTATTATCAGGTAACTGGACCCATATTTTACATTTTTATACACATTTATAATACACGTTAAGATAATACAAAATGAAAGAAAAGAAATAATAATAATAAGTAAATAGCTAAAAAATAATACTCATGAAGGGCTACATTACAAAATTTTTAAGGAATGTTTAAGTTAAAAATTACTGTACACATTACAGATTAATAAATTACAGTAAAAATACAGTACAGATTTACTGTATTCGTGTTTTAACAAAATATCTGTACATAATAATATCTGTGTATAAACAAGCAAAGTGTATATTTAGACAATTGTATTTCTGATTCCTAAATTAAATTATTGGAAAAAAGTCAAGTGAGTTCTCAACCATCACAGTACTAAGTAACAGGTACTTATAATAATAGTGGGAAACTACAAAGTTGCAATTTATAAGTAAGGAAAATTCATTTCTAAGTTTTCCCTTTCAGTGCACTTCGCTTTGATGTTAACTTTTCCGGATTCTTCTTCGCGTCGTGAATATTATTTTTGTTATATTGAAAATCAACTGTTAACCTGAATTCATAAAAAAATTTTTTTTATTTTTTATTTATTTACTTATGGAACTTAAAAGTTAGCAGTATAAAAAATATAGTCGATTGATTTCATTAACATAGTTATTTACGTAAATGTGGAACTTCTCCATTTAAAAGTGGAAAGGTCTTGATTACCTATGCCTATGTAAGGTTTCGACGTTGAATGAAACATGTAATAATCTGATCGTTATATGATTTATATAATATAAAAACGCAATGTAGGCTATATTTGCTTGGATCCAATATTATTCCTTCCGGAGCAGCTAATGCCCTTCGGGCTTCTACACCACAAACGCATTAAGTCCGCAAATTTGTTACGACAGCTCAAAGATAACACGTCAGAAATGTTTGCCAACCCATATTTGACATATATCACTATAGGGGGACGAGATATAGGTATATTAGGTAGGTATATACTATAATAAGATATTCATACCTATTAATCGTTTCAATGCACGAAAAATAGGGGATAAGAAAAAGGGCTTGGTTATACATAGGTACTATCTTTTGCCCTTGACTTAAAATTCATTACTCTGTTTAAAACTTAGAAATTTAAAAAAAAAACAGCACACAATACCACAAATATGATGATTCCCAATTATACCCAGATATCTTAATTAATATATTAAAAATTAGTTTACAGTAAAGTCGGGGTAAAAAAACCTTCGTTAGTTTTTAAATTCATTCCCTTATCAAATCGTAGACACTTAGTACCTTTTGAAACTAAAGCAACCAGAAAACGTCAATGTTTTGTTTTGAAATGAAAGTTTAGCGTGACTGATTGGCCTGACGTCTTTAATCAAATGTCGACTTTAATCAAATGGTGACGAACCTTTTCTTACCTCGACTGTACATGAAAATTATATATTCTCCAAATTTTATGAATTTGATAATATATTATGTTATTTTGTTAATATTTTGTTTTTCAATATAAAAAGTTGGTGTAGATATGTCTACAAAACAGAGATTACCCGTCTGTTAGGATTCGTCTTTACGAAAGCCTCGAAGAGAAATTCGTTTGGAATTTCACAGTAGGTGCATTCGGATTTACCTCCCAGTCTACTGACGAAGAGCCGTTCGAATAGCTGTGGTGTTATATCACAGACATCTCTTAGAAATTATTTTAAAACTAGCTGCTGCCCGCGACTTCGCCCGCGTAACTTAGTAAATTATGTACTTATAAACCTTCCTCGAGAACCACTCTACCCATTAGTGAAAACCGCATTAAAATCCGTTGCGTAGTTTTAAAGATCTAAGCATACAAAGGGACATAGGGACAGAAAAAGCGACTTTGTTTTATACTATGTAAAGAAGTGTAGGTGCTTATGTGCATTGATCTTATACTTACATAGTCTTTGACTTATGTGTATGTAGGTATGTTTATTTGCATTGGACGACTTTGTGGTCTAACTAGTTTTTATATTTTAAGAATTAGATAGGTACTGCGGTAATAACTTCAACAAATATTTTTTTAATAAAATCTAGCTGTTAGTACGCGATGTAGATCGTTTTATGAAAATCCTACGTCAACCTAAATTTTCCCGGGATCAAATGCATCCTATATGTTAATCTAGGTAATAAACTATCTGTGTGCCAAATTTGAGTAACAATCATCCAAAAATCCAATCCATACCACGTAATGAATCTGAACGAATGAACACCTCTTTTTGAAACGTCACAGTACACTTTTCAGTCAACTGCAGTCAACATAAATAGCAGACGCTAACAGAATGAAAGATAATAATAATTCTAATTTTAGGAATCTGTCCATTATAATTACCTAGATATAATAATGTCTATTATAGCTTCCAGCCAGTTGCGATATGTGCTGCGATAGATGTAACTATGATAGGTGTGATGGAAAAAGATAAAGTGGATTTAATAATAAATAATATTATATTATGCTCAGATATTTTTAGTCTTAGCGGTTATGGTGCATTCACACCGCAGTTATCTTTTGTGGAGCAACAATAAGCAACACGATAGCATTATGTATAGTTCGCGCGGCGGAATAAGACCTCTTCGTCACTGTCTGTAATGTTAAGTTAGTAAGGTTCAAAAAATACGAAATAAGATTTTGTGCGTAATAGTACACATGCGCCGATTGCCACCACTAGTTTCGCCTCCTGACCTTAATAGTACGCGCGACCTATACTCAACTATCTATAACTTGTTACTATTGATTGAATGATACAAAAAATAACTGCGGTGTGAATGCACCTTTACGAAATAAATTTTCCCATTTCAAACGTCGACAGATGTCAAAACAATACAGTAGCCAAAACAAAAATACACCTGGAATCTGATGCGAACATCAAACATAATTTTTTTTATAAGGAAAATGTATGGAAATTTGTATTTTTCCATAGGTCATTTCCATTGGCATTTATCAGACAAAGAACGTTGTATTTGAGAGAAATCCATTCTAATATTATACTCGTAAATGTGAAAAAAGTCTGTATGTCTGTCCTGTTATCACTCCTTAAATAACTGCTCAACCGATCATCATGAAATATACGTTGTCACGGTTAAAGAAAAGGACAAAGAGTACTTACCTTTTTTTTTAGTTGGGAAATTCTTTTGGATACCTGGCAGTGTAGGGGCCACTGTTATGCCGGATTTGTACCGGCTAAAACCCAACGACTTTCTAGGGAGGTGCGGCCGTTGATAGGTGGGGTCGCGGGGACGTTATGACACGACTTCGGTGTCAAAGGTTACTTACTTATCGCACAGAAAAAAAGTAATGTTCTATTTTATCATATTTCACTTTTCACTAATACTTTACTATATTAACTCGAATGGCTTACGAATTTTATCACCATAAGTAGATATTGTTTAAAACGATTTAAAAGTATTTACTTAAGTATTTCTTGTAAAACGAACTGTCTCCAAACAATAAATAAGAATAAAAAGAAATATTCTCCACGGCACATTAAACTACGTATAGAGTTTAGAATTGTTTCAAACTTATTGTATAGGAGTTATAAAAGTTGGTATAGAATTTCTAACTCGTTTGTTCAACTCCATTGAATATTTTAGTTGAAGCGTTTAAAAGAAATGTGTGTTTCATTCAATTTCATTTTTAATGTGTCTATATATACCTTCGGCTTCATATGCATATTATTATTATAGTAGTAAGTCCAAGTCTCTTAAATAAGACGTCTTATTGTGTTTGAATAAGACGAAAACACTCTCGTAGAAGAATTTTTTAAATGCCTTTAAAAGAGCAGCTTGTTCATACAGTCCTTTCAGGGGACTATATGAATAAGGGCCTCTTTCACCAACTACAAGTAAAGTGTTGATTAGTTACTTTCAGAAATAATTTTATATTTTATTAAATAATGCAATTATTTACTTTTTTACACATTATGACAACCCATAATATGTGTAAAATTCTATCATTCTATTTCATTGTTATTCTACTTCTAGAATTATGGGGGGATTATGGGCATGGGGGGTAAGCTTTTTACTGACAAGGGGGGGGTAAATAATTGTAATAAATCTGCTTACGTAATACTTGAACGGCCCCTTACTACGAATTACGAAGTAACCAAACGGTAAATAAATGGTAAACTTATGGTGCCCTCGACCGGTCGCATAGAGAGTGACTTGAGCAAGCTACTAAATTCTAAAGCCCTTAAATATTTACTTTAAAACTTAACCTCCAGACGGTTTATAGGGCGTTCTAGAATTAAGGCCACTAAGATCATACAAACACAACTCCGTTCTAAACCAGTCCTAACTAAACGAATGTAGGTACCATAACTTTTAAATTATTACTTAGTTTAATGTGCGTTGAAGCGAGAATTTAATAAAAGTTGAGCCACATTAATGTACGTGACTCTTTCACTTACAAAACAGAGCCTTCCAAAACAAAGCCTTCCAAAACAAATTATCAAAAGAAAAAACTTAGGACAAATAAATAATTTCTTTTACTGTTTCTTTTTCATTTTGGAGCTGCTTGGACTAGGGATTTTGACTATTTTTGGAAAAGTATTTAAAATAATATTACTGCCTAATATAGACCAAAGTCTTTAATATTATTTTTTAATACACGTAATCCGTACTAATCCTACCAATTCCTACTAATATTATAAATGCGAAAGTTTGTTTGGATGTATGGATGCTTGTATGGATATTTGTAACTCTTTCACGCAAAAACTGCTGAATGGATGTCAATGAAATTTTGCATACACGTTGTCTGGGACACCAGAAAGGACACAGGGTACCTTTCATGCAGAAAAAAGTACTGCTCCCGAGGGATTATCTAAAATTAAGAAAACTAACGCCTGGCTAAGTATAATAGCAATAACGATGTCAGGCGATATATTTTATTATGCTTTTTCAACGCGGACGAAGTCGCGGGCATCTATAATATATCCATCCAAACTTTCGCATTTATAATATTAGTATGGATAGAAAGTCTAATTAATTGTCTTATATAAGGGTCAGGAACTGAAGCTGAAAGAAAAAAGAAGAATAAAATTGCAACCCATTTTATGTAACAATTAGAGAGAGGGTAAAGAGCCTTAAAGACCACAATAAATTATTAAGGAGACAAAGTCGCTGAACGTTTTTATGTAAGAAACGAGTTGGCCATTAATCCCCCAGCTCGAGTGTTGGACGGGATAACGCAGTTTTTATTGTCTTTTGTTTAATTTAGGTACTCATTAAAATGTAGAAAAATAATTATAACATAATTATTTATAACAAACGCTAAGTCACGGTCAGTCTTTGGCAAATTATTATCTCACAAATAACTTAGAACTCATGAAGAAAATTCATTTTCTCATACATTTTGTATGGCATTTTGATCGGCTTTTGGAGGCGTTACGAAGTTCGCCGTGTATCATCATAATTTTAGTATTTATATTAAAAGGTAAAATTGTACAATTGTACATGTATCAACATATTATTGCTAGAAAGTTTCCATCAGGCGACAAATATCTCTTTATACTTACATTAAAACATAAAAGCATTATTTTATAAAAAAATAAACCTGACATTTTATTTTTATAGCTTTAAAAAGTTTAAAACAGCTAGAGGTCTCAACAACTCAACAGGACAGTTAATAATTTTTTTTTTTTTTTAAATGAAACAACCAGATACATGTAATAAAACTATTAAAACCGTGCAATAGTAATATAATTCCCGGAGTAGTTGTGAAGAGTCAATGGGATCATGTACCGTGCCTCGCCGTCACGCTGCGCGCCTTGTTCCAAACTCCTCCGTACAAGTTTTAGGCGCAACTAAGTAATGCGAGTGCGGTCCGCTAGTTAAGATATAATAGAGTTTTACTACATATTCGTTGCTTCACGAATTCAGTAATAACATATAATAAACACAAATAGGTTATACTATACACATAGGCTATAACTATACACATAGGTTTATGAATCTCGACTAGGCAAGTATGTGTCATGGGATGTAACAACGTTTTGTTTGTTGCAGAGTTATTATATTTCACAAGGTCTGCAGGTAGGATGACGGTACAAGGACTAGGAAAAATCATTTAGTATATATTAATATTAATTTGAATGAATGTACTCTGTCCAGTTGTAAACCCATCCAGTTGTGAATCTGTCCACTTGAGAAATCTGCTAACTTGAGAATCTGCCAACTTAAGAATCTGCCAACTTAAGAATCTGTCCACTTGAGAATCTGCCAACTTGAGAATCTCCCAACATGACAATCTGACAACTTGAGAATCTGACAACTTGAAAATCTGCCAACTTGAGTATCTGTCCACTTGAGAATCTGTCCAGTTGCTTCGGAGCCGATCATTATTTAAAATGCCCGCATGGAAAAACTGAAACCGATCTTATTGTATAGGTAAGTACACAGTATAGAAAATGCCACGACTTATGTACCGTGCTGCATAGAATGGAAGTGAAGCGTCAGCCAGTGGCAGCGCAACACGCTGCAACTTCCTTCCTCGGCACGGTTTGACATCAACTCTCATAAGCTTGGACAGCAACAGACCAACTTAAACATTATTACACAGTTTACACAATAATTAAATTTATAACTTTAATCACTTCTTAAAATGTCTGTACTAAATTGTACGATTGTAAGAAAATTATATTTAGTTCTTTCGTATTGAAGTCAAGATGTCCACAAATAGTCAGCGTTACTTCTAGATGGCAGATAGCTTTCAAATTAGCTCCGACATTTATAAATCTTTCTCTCAATCTTTTTCTCAGCTAACTTTTTCTAAAACATATAACGGGTTTTGATACGTTAATAGGAATGGAAATAATGGAAAGAAAGATTAATAGGAAGGTTTGTGTGTATTTTCAGAAAAAATGTGATTATACTAAAATTATAAAGAGAGATTATTTGTATTTTTGTTTGTAATGTATAAACTCAAAAACTCGATTTTAAAAATTCTTTTTGAAAGTATATTAGCATAGGCTATATTTTATAAAGATAGGCGGGCAAAGTCGCGTGCAACAGCTAGTTATTTATAAACGAATTTAATTAATCTTCTTTTAAAATATATCTTACATTACTTGAGATTAAAAAAAAATAAAAAAATGTACATGTATGTGATTGAAATATTAATTCATTTAAAAGTTTTTAACATTTTGAATACTTCATTAACAAATTAATAATATAATACATGTACACACCTTTGACATAACAAAGTGGTAAATATATATATGTATATACTATGATGAAAAAATAAATATTACACGTCTTTGTTTACGAACGAGCAGAGCACCGTCGAAATATATTTGGAAAATGCTTTGTTTATGATGCTTCCCCGAAATAATATGCTAATTAACCATCGTACGTAAGGATTATTAACATTTGTTGCTGAAATTTTGGTTTATGATCCAATAAAGTGAGTTCGCTTGGGTTGCCACAGATTTAAACGTTTCATAGACGTGAACGGTTTATGTTCACATAAGCACATAGCACCCGATAAGCACCCGCTTATCAAATTTCATCAAAATCGGACCAGCCGTTTTAGAGGAGTTTGGCAACAAACACGGCGACACGAGAATTTTATATATTAGATATGAAAATATAAGTGTCGCACGTAGATAATATAGCCTGATAAAAGTAGCTAAGCTAAGCTAAGCAAGCAAAGTAGAATTCCTAGAACAAGTGCCTGGTACAGTAAGAGAAATATCATGAGTCTTCTTAGTATGCATAAAGATTTTCACTTCTGAACTAAGGGAATGTTCATTTCTATACATTATTACAATTTATATTTATTATATTAGATTATTCCTGCGACTAAGTCCGCGCCCATTTTTCTTCAATAAAAAAAAAGATAAAGATAAGATAAGATAAAGATATCGCTCATATAATTTCGTTATTCGTTAATTGTTTTATTTAATTTTTAGATGGTTCCTCGAGAACAAAATGCTACGCCCCTGCGTGACAACATCAGCAACAACATTTTACAAACATCAGCTTTATATTGTGGTGCAAATCTAGTTTTTAGAATAGGTTTTAGCGAATAGAAGTACAAAAACTAGACGTAATTAAAGCAATCGTAAGTAGAGCACTGTTTATTTCAGTTTTACGGTTTCAACTTGATATTTTATCGACGCAAGCGTGCATTTCGTTTCCGTGACGCCGCAAACCACACGAGTCGACTTGCTACGTTTATCGCAACACTTTAGATTTTATGGACGATAATAAATTGAACTTGGGGGACTTGACTTTATTAAATTTCCTTAAAACACTTTGCTAACAGGAATTATGTTACTGTTAAAGGCAAAGATGTGATCACGACACGACGCACATTAAATTTATGCAAAATTTCTAAAGACTTTAGAACGCATAGGGAATAGAATGGACCGTATTGTTTGGTCGATTAGTGGCAAGGTTCACTGCGTTTCACAGTCATAATGCCAATAATATAAATTAATGGACAAGCTTTGTGGTCTAACGGGTTTGATTTCTGGCAGGGTCAACATTGGTAATGTACTTTTCAAAGTTGGCTCTGGTTTGGATCTGGCAAGAAGTGGCAGGGAACACTGTGTTTGTGGCGGGGCACCGAAGTCGTGTCATTACGTCCATCAACGGCCGCGCTAGAAAGTTGTTGGGTTTTAGCCGGTACGAATCCGGCATAACCGCAGTGTCCAAGAGGATTTCCTAACGTTAAAAAAATGACTTATGGCGTTGTTCGTGTTATGAGGCGAAGATTCTGGGTTGCTTCACTAAAAGTGGCATAATAGAATATCACCGCACTCATAGCTTGGGGTGATATTTCAAATTAGTTGCACAGAGTTGTTCTAAACACGTGTTACGACTTGAACCATTATTACTAAATGTTAAGATTCAAATCAGTCATGCAACATTTACATTATTCATCTTTTTACCAAAAATTAACGAGAGAAAGTGAATGAAAATCCAGTGGACACTTTTTTGTATTGATTTTGTTTGAGACCTTGAATCTTGTGTATTAATGATCTAAGGTAGCCACTTACTTTCAAATGTACCGTAAGCCTGTCTGCCAACCTTCACATAAAAATTAAGACCAATGGCATTAGCATGCGGTTTCGCTTGCATGAAAATAAGCAATTCGTTCCATGTGTTTTAATCGTTCGACGAAGCTAATTCATTTTGGTTTTGTTCGACAGTTAACAGAGTTGCTTTCATGTTAATTATGATATTAGTTAAATGCAACAGTTTATAGAAATGTATAATGCATTACTAAAGAATCTATATGTGATGTTTAAAACCGCTAAATGGATTTGGGATGGAACTAGACACAAAGTTAGGGTGTTCTTCATTAAGTTATGTGACCCAATTTCCACTCCTTTGATAAGTTTTCAGTGGATAATATTTCAAACGTTTTTTGTTTTGTATTATTGAAATACGTGGCGTTTTTAGGCAATTAGATCGCGCTTTAGTTTCGTCGTAAATATGAGTCAAAGATAGAGATTAAATACCTATATTACAATTGATACATACAGCTAATTTTATGTGGAAATCTTAGAGCAAATCAATGTGTGAAATGCAATAAAATTTTTGATTTTTGATATAAGCTTTGACCTTTTTATTATAAACTTTTTTTATATTAAGGTCGACAGACAGGCTGACGTGCCTTGACGTGGTAGGGGGCTACCGTCGTCTATATAACGGGGTGGCTACTGCCGTCAGACGGGCACTACTTTTCAGTTCAGAGCCAAATTTGAAAAGTCATTTCCAAAGTTGACCCAGCCGTGAATCGAACCCGGGCCCCTGAGACGTTTAGGCAAGCACTCTTACCACTCATCCAACGGGCTGAAACTGCAGCATTTCCGAATTTTATCAAATATCTTTTTAGTATAATTACTAAAAAATAAATAAATAATTTTTAGTAAATTAGGCTTGATCTTTGATGGTTAACATCTTGATAAGCAAAACTACGAGAAAAGTAATTATAATAATTAAGTAATAAGTGAGTTACCGAGCTTTTATCAGTTTAAGTATTTAGAAATCCCTGGAAGAGACTCCTGATTGAAAATCTTGCCACCAACACGGATTTTGTGGCTTAAGTTTGTGTCACGGAATACTGTTTCTACTTATTCGTAACTTATACATATCTTGCGCGTCTCCTTCTCAGAGTAATACGGAGATAACTTCCACGTCTGTTATTTTGGTCAAGATAGTGTATTTACTAATCATCTAAAATTCACTATTAATATATTAATTATTTATGACTAGGAGCTGCCATTGGTTTTTTGTTTTATTTATTTGTTGCTTTAAAATCCTATCCTACTAGTCCTACTAATATTATAAATGCGAAAGTTTGTTTGGATGTATGGATGTATGTATGGATGTTTGTAACTCTTTCACGCAAAAACTGCTAAATGGATTTCAATGAAATTTTGCATACGCGTTGTCTGGGATACCAGAAAGGACATAGGGTACTTTTCATCTAGAATGCGGACGAAGTCGCGGGCACCAGCTAGTTATTAATAAAAAATATTATATCCCAATAATAGATATTATTTCTGTAAAGTTTACAGAAATTTTATCGTATAATACATTTTTTTTTGTAATTATTGCCTATTTCATAAAAATGTCAGCCCCCAATGAAAGAGTAAAAGGAATGGCCATCCCTCGTACTACAAATATAAAATAACACCGGAGCCCAAACGCGGCCTAAAATTTAATGAAACAAAAGATCTCTTATCTCCTATAACAGTATAAAGCAGTTATAAGAATAGAATTTAATTTTTTTATATATAATTTAAAATTCGATTATTTAGAGTTTTATATAAGTAGTCCAAGTGAGTTTCCATATCTAAATAAACTCATTTTCTTCGTTCATTTTGCACTAAACTTCGGGATTATTTAGTAAAATAATTATAATTAATAGGTATTCTTCATGGATATCTTGTACGACAGACGAGAGTAAGACCAAATGTTTGTTAGAGAAATTTTATCCGGAATAATAATCCTATCGATTAGTATAATAAAATAGCGAGTGTTTGTTTTTTTTTTAATTTTAGTTAGTTCGAGTCCCGGGCGAGTCAAGCGAGTTTTAGAAAATCTTAGATAATTTCGTTTCTTTTTAAAAATAAAGAAATGTCTCCTTTATGTAAAATGAGCCCATCTTAAGGATTTAAGGTAGTTTCCCTGCAGGGCCCGACTTATTTTTCCACCCTGTATAACTGCTTTTCTAATATTAACTCGTATTTCAGAGAATAATTTCGGAGATTCCACACTGATACATATCAGTACTGTGGCCCCGGTGAAATATGGCCGAATAAAATATTGGCGACAAGGAAGAAAAAGTTACTGTTCCTAGAGGGGCCAAGGGACGACGTCACACCAGATTTTATTACACCAAACACAAAGGACGCTCCACGCCACGTTATTCTTCGGGGACACAAAAAAGTACCACCAGGAAAAATATTTCACGCGAGCAAATGTCGATGGAGTTTTTCAAAAATAAAGTTTGTTCCAGAAGCGATGTATAGGGACTGTTAACTTGCAAGTTACCGTCGCTTAAGGCCATGACGGTGCCTGAACTATATTCTCAATTTTGACATTTCGACGATTTATGGACATATAAATAAATATAGTTACAACGACAATAATAATGTGTATAATGTCAGATTGTCTGTCAGACATAGATACTTGTCAAATCCTTGATTTGTCATTGTCAAATTATTAGTCATACTTGACTGTTAGGCTACTTGACAGATGGAGAAAGAGGGCCTCTTTCACCATCTGTCAAGTAGGCTAACCGTCATTTAAAGTCACTTGTCTTGTCACCGGGAATAATTTAGCTGATATGCCTTTGTTTGTACGGTAAAAGTCCTAAACATTAAAAAGAAAATAATAAAAAAAATTCGCTTATCGAAGGATGCACTAAACCGAGTGCATAATTTAATAAAACATAAAATTATTTCTAAAAGTAACTAATCAACACTTTACTTGTAGTTGGTGAAAGAGGCCCTTATTCTACTAAAGTCAATAGCTCAATTTGTTTAGATATATAAGTATTGTACGCTGATGAGACGTCTACGTCATAATGAAATCATGATATGAATGCTTAATTTTTTAAGCTGCTTAATTATTTTAATCCTTACATATTATAAATAAAATAAAGTCCCCGTCTGTCTGTCTTTATGTCTGTACCTATATTATTCTTGATTGTACTTTGACCTTGTAATTCTGACGATTTGAAAAACTGACCATCTGAAAGTCTGACCTTTTGAAAGTAAAGAACATAGGTATATGTTTGCGATAATCTCAAAAACTTTTGACCGGATTTTCATTTTCCTAACGTAAAACGGTTTCACGTAAAAAAATTATTCACGTAAAAAAACTTATTTTTACTATGCCTTCGTTGAGAAAAAATGATATTATTATTTTAAAATCACATCCCCGCAATCCTTATTTGATATTCAGTTTTACGTTTTCAATCACGCATTTGTCTTCACACACGGGAAATCTCTTCCACGTGCACTGTCAAAGGCAAACTTTACTGCCTCTTTCAATCATAGCGAGCGCATAAAAGATACTTCAAAATGGACTCCTTACAGATATGGGATTAGAATCTTCTATCGAGGTACAAACATCATGTTACTCTTTTTACTTGCATGTATTTTTATTTAGCTTGTAATATATTTTTAGCTGGCGGTTAATAACTTAGTAATAAAGTAATACCAAGTTCTCTCACTTGGGTGGAAATAGCCTGGCATATTTTTTTTTATTTATTTATAATTTTAACGATTTTAAGGCAGCTCCTTAATACATGTAAAATGATAACACTAAAAACCACTGAGGTTTTGTGTTACCATTTGTAATTATTATCTACTAAAATTTTTACAATTTAAAAAATATTGCTCTAACTAAAATGTTATATTTTTTATCGTTATATTGTTACACATATCTGAAGGTAGTCTGTTGATAAGGTGTTGGGGACAATTAATTCATGTCAAAAATTAATATTTTATAGACTTTAATTAATGTGGATTAAATTGACTTTTATATTACTTAGATTTGTTTGGTATGTTTTTAGCAACAGATTCAACTGACAACTCGTCTGTACGTCTTATGAAAATTTAATATTCCTTCAGCTAAATCACCATCAATTCAAATTCAAATTATTTCCACTCGATGTTGCTACGTGTCTCATGCTTTAAATAAGCTATGCATACCTATATGTAGGTATGTACTTCTTACATATTAATCAGTGCTCTTTTGGAGATCTTATTACTTAGGTTTCTATATTTTGTATGCTTTTAGTTCTTAGATTGGAAGGTATCTTCTTGTATTGCATGGAATGTTTTTTAGGTTATGTTACGAATACATACTTAAGGCCTTTTGTATTGAGAATTCGACAAATGGCCTATATATCATAAAAGGCTATGAAGTAAGCTTAATTTAAATTAAATGAGAGGATTTTTTATAATCCTACTATTATTAAAAATGCAAAGGTTTCTGAAAATGAATGGATGCATGTATGGATGTTTGTTACTCTTTCAAGTAAAAAATTCTAAACGGATTTGGATAAAATTTGGCGCACAGATAGTTTTAAAATATAAAATATCCTTTTTATCCTGAAGAAATGCTAAGTGCCCGAGGGATTGTCTAAAAATGTATAAACGACTTGGTGGCGCCACCGTCGTCGTAGAGATAAGATGTCAGGTGTAATATTGCCTACTCATATATAGGCAGAGATATACTATTTCGTTGTATATAGGTATATCGTGGGCAGATCGTAGAATTGGGCAGATCGTAAAGTATAAAATAAATCTTTCACCAAAAGTCAAAAATAGATGCGACGAGGAGCGGAGTGAAGCAAAGCGAGGAGAAGCGTGTTAGGTTTACATGGAAACAAATTTGTTCCTCTCAGTTTTAACAGAAATATGATCTGCCCAGGAATATCATGAAATGGCCAATTCTACGATGTGCCGACGACATCTATATTCTTTTCAATTCCCGGACGAAGTCGCGAGGACCAGCTATTATTTTAAAAGGTGTAGACTTGAAATTTCCTTATCTTCAAATCATACGTCGGGTCCATTGTGAATCCTACAAAATTGTGAGCGATCCGATTCTTCCGGATTTTCACTAAATTGAATTTTATAAGACTTCATCTGCCGCGACTCGAATAGAATAAGATGGCGTAGAACCTGATTCCACATAATATGAATTATGCCTATTTAGAATGAAGTAAGTAAGTATAAATAATTTCCAAGATTATAAACTTATTTAGAAATTTCAAATAAATTCCCTCTGCCGCTGTCCCTATGGTGGTCGATACAGTTAATGGCTTTATTAGCAAATCATGTCAGAGTTTGAAATACTAACTAATATTATAAACGGGCAAGTGAGTTTATTTGTTACGCTTTCACTCCTTAACTAGGTACTCAACTGATACTCAAGGATAGAGGAAAGCACATATATGGTAGCTTTCATCCAGAAAATGGTACCTACTGTCTTTGAGGGATCATCCTATACCAATATTATAAAGAGAGATTTGTATTTTTGTATTTTTGTAATGAACAAACTCAAAAACTATAGTTTTTGAGTTCCAGTGACCGATTTTACAAATTTTTCACCTAAAAAAAGCTATATTATCAGCGAGTAACATACGCTATATTTTATAAATTCCAAGCTGTTAGACGACGTCGCGTGCAACAGCTAGTCTAAAAATAAAAAAAATCAACGCTCGACAAAAATATTTGAATAAAAAATATTGAATAAATGATTCAATATGGGCGCGGTAAAAAATCAAAAAAATGCGGTAAAAATGCGGAAGTCGCATACAAAAGTCAGTAGAAATATAAAAATGAAGCTTTTGTCACTGACTGTACCTACAGAGATTTAAATTTAATCAATTCGAAATCAATTGGTGTTCAACTAACGAATGCTTATTCGATTATAAATACTCTGGGCTAATATTCGTATAAATCCGATGTAATTTTTAACCGCGATTGGCCATGAGGTTTGTTTCATCCGATAATTGCTCAGTGTGTGAATATTGAAATAATATAATAAGTATTTTTTATTATAATAGGCCACAATGTGAATATTTGAATGAAGCTTAAATTTTAATGTCTAGGTTATTTTTAATGACCTAGACTATGACTAATGACTTCGAGCAATTTACAACGTTTGTTTGTTGAATTTTGTTGCATAGGTTTTAATCCTTCTAATTCTAACATGAAATTTAATAACAATAAAATATTACAATTGACCACCGATTTTTTTATTTATCCTTTTGAGTTGAAATGCTAAGGGCCTCTTTCACCATGTGTCAAGTAGGCTAACCGTCATTTTAAGTCATCTAAAAATGGATGTGTTAGTCTTTACATGTATGTATATAAAAATGTGTCGATACCAATATAAATTTCATCGATTTTTTACTCATTTCCGATTTAAAATTCAGCGGCTACAACGGTACATGATTGTATCAAAATTTCAAACGTCTGATGCATATTGCGCGTAAATCAATGCTGTTTCAGAGCTCTTATGTAAATTAATTCACGCTTCAACTCTGAATGTATCCGACAAACTTACTCTCACGCTGGAATCGAACCTTGTGTCTATACGATTAAAAGCTATTTCGGCATACCTCGTGTGATCGCATAAAATTGTTTGTTCTGCATAGATGTTTGTCGTAAATCTCCTTGCCGCGACAAAGTTCAAACAAAGCGGTTACGAACGAAATGTGTGTCAACAATGAGACTTCTGTCTCATAGGATTTCACGCAAATGGGTTATGAATTTCTAGTTAAGTAGTAAGTAGTTCTATTTACTTGAGTTTTAGAATTTACTGCGAACATGACGCTTTCAAAATATTTCAAAGTATATTTCCTAACGTTGGATTACGTCTTTATGTGTATGGGGTTAAAGGCTGTGCGAAATGATATGTCTTATCTCTATTTCTTTTATTTTTATTTATTTATTTTTATTTATCCAATATCCTACTTCCTACTAATCCTACTAATATTATAAACGCGAAAGTTTGTTTGGATGTATGGATGTATGTATGGATGTTTGGAACCCTTTCACGCAAAAACTACTGAACGGATTACCATGAAATTTTGCATACACGTTGTCTGGGACACCAGAAAGGACAAAGGGTACTTTCATCCGGAACGCGGACGAAGTCGCAGGCACCAGCTAGTATCTACCTAAATTATGAATTAACTTATTATGTTTATGTCATAATATACAGGAATATTGCAGTTGCTACACAGTAATCCACTATGCACTTGGTGCGTATGTGTTTATTGACTCAACATGAATTATCAACTAAGTTCAATGCGAATAATTAGTACTGACCACCTGAACAGAGCAATAGATACACTTAGGGCAGGGACACACTTACAAATGATCCATTAAGATTTTTTTAATATTGAGTTAGTCAAACTTTTTGGAAATGAAATTTTCTTTAGGCACGTTGGGAATTTTTGGAAGGGAAAAATCCATTGAACTCGCGACACCGTAATTTAATGTAACGTAATCGAAACCTCTGTATATTTTTAGATGTTAATTTTAAATAGTTTAAAAAAAAAAAGGACAATTTTTGAGATCGAATAAAATCATTGATCTCGCGACACTGTCATGTAATGTAATGTAATTTTGTGAAGCTACTAAGCTTGACGTCAGAAGCTTTCACTTCTGACGTGCAGTCCTACGACTGACATGATGTTGTTTTTTTTTTATATTGAAATAGGTGAAATATTTTTATGTGCCTTCTTTCGGATAAAAATCTTAATACTTTCTAGAGACGAATTTAGAATATGAATGAATATTTATTTTAGCATAAATATTATAAAGCGAGATTTGTATTTTTTTTCCTTAAAGAGGAAATTAGATTCATAAAAAAACTTAATTAATCAAAGTTAAGGAAGATTTTACGTGTTTCAAAAATACGAAAATGTGGAAAAATTTATAGAAATATTATTTTGTGTAGCATAACAATGTGTTTCCGACTTAATGCACTAGTAAATAATGGACACAATTACATTAATTGATTTCCGTTCAATGCACCTGGACCGTTTCTATTACGACTATGGGTACCTATTACAGGCATGCACACAATACTCGTACTACTTACTTGTGTATTGTCAAGTAGATCTACGAAGTACCTAAGCATATTAAATTTTGAATAGCACAGCAACAAAATGTTTTTTGTTATTTCTACTATAATTCTAATGTATATTTATTATATCCTCAATTTGAGGAATTTTTTTACTAGCTGGTATCCGCGACTATATATAAGCAATAATATAACGTTTGACCTCTTGTTGCTATAACGCTTTGGCCAGGCGTTATATTTATATTTTATTTTAAAATCCCTTGGGACCAGTACTTTTTTCTGGATGGAATGTATCCTATGTCGCAGGTTCGAATCCCGCTAGGGGCAAATGTTTATGTTATGTTATAACATTTTACCTTTGTACCTGAGTCATGGATTTTTTGTATTAATATACTTTTTTTTTGTAAATTACATTCTTAATATAAAGAATGTAATTTACAAAAAAAAAGTATTCTATATAGTATATCAACTCTCTGATATCCATAATACAAGCATTAGTTGTAAGCAATGTAGTACCATTGTAGTTCCACACTAAGGTGTGGAACTAAGATGGTACTGTGTGGAATGTGTGAAGATATCTATTTATTTATACCTAGTACATATACCTATATTGCTTCACTGCATTTAGGGCAGTGTAAATGAGGTTGTGTTCGTAAATTTTAGCCCTAATTTATTTATCAAACATTCAATTTGGTAAGACGCGTTAATGGAGTAGTAAAGGCTGAAGATAACTGAGCTTAATTAAACGAGCCCTTTCCCGTACGGCCCATTGTTGTGGTGCCCATAGAATCGGCGAATAGGTGCTTAACGAGATACGACTATATGGAAATGTGTTAATGCGTAAAACACTCCATACGAGAAATTTATGTGCAAACGTTTGGAATTTATGGTAAATTTATAATGTTTTGAAAGTCCTAATGAATTCTATTTTTAAAAATTCTCTGGAGTTACTTGAGGAAAGCTTGAACGCCAATAAACATTCCTTAACCTAATCAGGAGCCTTAGTCAAAGTAACATTTTTAAAATGATAACGAAGTTCGAAAGTATCACGTGGTTTAAGGACGACTTATGTCAATCCCATACAGATCCCATTATTATAATATCATTGGATCCCATACATTTTATTGTTTTCGAACTTCGTTATCGTTTCGTTATCGTTTTAAATTGTTACTTTGACTAAGGAGATTTTACATTTATTTAAGTTAGATTTATATGATTAAAATATTATTTATGAGTTAATTTTTTTTACATTTCAATTAAGTTACACTATACAAATACTATATCGTCTATCGATTTCTCATACAGAACTTTCCTTGTGTCGGAAACATTACTTGTTTGATTGTTATTAAATTTTAACGATAACAATCTCGTTCATAGCCGTCTATTAAGTTAAGAATTGTAGGCCTAGCCTTTTTTGGTAATTATATTTAGAGGCTTTTACTCTACCTCGTAATTCTGTATAGAATTTTTTGTGGAAATCTTTGCGCAAGGTTTTTCCTAGGTTGCCCTTCCATAGTAGGTGCCCGTGGCCTCCACTCAAGAACCTTCGGGCCCCAGCGGCCTTCGGCTCCCCATACTGTGTCCTTTTTTTTTTTTTTTTTTTTTTTTTTTTTTTTTTTTTTTTTTTTTTTTTTTTAGGAGGGGAAATGACATTTACGCACTATCCCTCGTCGACGGGGACAGTCGACGAGGGGGAGTGTGGGACTCGCCCGGTGAAGTGACTTATCACCGGGAATACCCACTAAAACCCCCCCGGTTCCACCATCAGCGGAGATGTGTGGGTCCAAGATCACAGCGAGGCCATTTCCTCGGATCCCCACTCACCGCTACGTCCGCTTGGGACTCATCTCGTGGCGAGTATCCGCCTCACGTTTCAATGTGGCGACTCAGGAATCCTGTGAGCCGCCACGCATCATTTTTAGGTGTTTCAGGACACCTGATGTCCCCGCCAGACGCCCTGAAATTTATCACGCAACGTGCGCCGCGGCGTACGCCCGGGCACGTCGGCCGACTCTTCGGCGCCTGAGTGGATCGGCCTGGGGGTCAATCTCACGGGACCGCTCATTCGCCTCTTTACCACTCAGGGCCGCTTCGCAGAAGGTCTTGACAGCATCCCAGCCGTCGAGGTTACTAATCATTGCTCTGACGACAGCGGGTAAGGACAAGTCCTGTCCCACGACTGCCATCAGAGCCGTCCTCTCATTTACCCAACCTGGGCACTCCGCCAGCGTATGGTCGGCTGTATCAATCGGCGCCCCACATTCATGGCAAGCAGTGGTCGGCTCCCTCCTCGCGATGTCGCACAGGTACTTTCCGAAACATCCATGCCCCGTAAGCACCTGTACGAGCCGGAAGGTGAGCGAGCCGGCCCGCCTGCTTACCCACTCCTTCAGAACCGGTGCGATCGCAGACGTGGTGCGGTACCCCCACCCCGGCTGCATTAACTCGTCGCGCCATCTCTCGAGTGCCTCGTTCTGAGCCTCACGTCTCCAGCGTACCACCTCTCCCGGGGGTGGACACACGCCGCGGGCCCTCGCATCCGCGATCTGGTAGTAGACCGCTGCAAGGACTTCGGCATCCAGCCCCCAGGGCAGTGTCCCCGCAATCACGCATGCCGCTCTCCACGAGGTGGTGCGATACGCTCTGATGACCCTATTCGCCATGACCCTCTGCGGTCGACGCAGTAGGGCCAAGTTATGAGCGGATAGGGAGTCGACCCAAATGGGCGCTCCATATAGGGCCATCGAGCGCACCACGCCCGCGAAGAGGCGGCGGCACCCTCCACTTGGCCCACCCAGGTTGGGCATTAGCCTAGTTAGGGCTAATGATGTCCTCACTAATTTGGGAGCCAGCTTCTTGAAGTGGTCCCTGAAGTTCCACCGGCTATCCAGAACGACGCCGAGATAATTCAACGTCGTTCCGATGCCGATGGAAACTCCGCCAACAATAATGCGGGCATCTGGCGGTGGCGCCTTGCGAGGTCTACAGAAGCAAATTGCTTCGGACTTTTCAAGGGCCACCGTCAAGCCCAGGCGCCGTATGCGCATCACCACCTGTGCGACTCCAGCGGTTGCCAGCACGGCCGCGCCGCGATACGTGTCCCCGCGGGCGGTAACAAGCGTGTCGTCCGCGTAACACGTGACGTCGACCCCACTAAGGGTAACGCCCCGCAGCACCCAGTCGTAGCCGATGTTCCACAAGAGCGGCCCAAGAACCGACCCCTGTGGGACACCGCACGACACTTCCCGTTGGCAGACTCCAACGCGTGTGGGGTATACAACCGACCGACCCGAGAGGTACTCGTCAACGAGTCGACGTAAGTATCCCGGGAAGGCATAGTACCCCATTGCCTCCAAGATAACTCTATGAGGGAGAGAGTTAAACGCGTTGGAGATGTCAAGGGACACCGCCAAGACGACCCCACCTTTCCCAATTTGCTCCTTAGCTATAGTCCTCACCCTGCCTATGGCGTCCACGGTGGATCTGCCCCTCCGGAAGCCAAACTGGTTATCGGCCAAGTTTGGCCCCGTCTCCTCGAGGTGCTGAGTGAGGCGAGCAGCGATGACTCGCTCAAACAGCTTACCCGCCTCATTCAGCAGGACTATAGGGCGATAAGCCGCTGGTGAGTCCACCGGTCGCCCAGGCTTACGGATGAGGACAAGCCTGCCCCGTTTCCATTCTCTGGGAAAGTGGCCACGCTTCACACAGGTGGTGAGTAGCGCACGAAATCTCTCGTCTAAACCGCCTTCCTTAAGAGCCAACACTAACGCCTTCCCCGGGATGCCGTCAGGACCGGGTGCTGTGTTCTTCGCACTTAGGCGGAGAACCGCCCTGTCAAGTTCACCCTCGGACACCTCGGGGGGATCCTCGAACGGGATAGGCTGCGTCACGTGACCCTGTGCATGAAGAGCATCGCCCTCCGCCCTGGCAGGGAACAGATTCTCTACGACTCTCGCGAGCGTCTCCGTATCCATCGTAGACGACAGCGGAGGGGCCGCGGATCGAAGCTTGCTCATAACAAGCTTGTACGGCCTGCCCCATGGGTCTCGCTCAAGCGAGTTCACTAGCTCCTGCCAGGCGCGCTCCTTTGCTGCACCGATCTCCACTCTCAAAGTTTTTTTGGCCCCTTGGAAGGCGGCAAAAAGTCCGTTTATTATGGATGCGGATCTGTTACGACGACGAGCATGCGTATACTGGCGTCTAGCTTTCACACATGCCGCTCGGAGTTGTTGCAACTCCGGCGACCACCAGTACGCCTGCCGACGGGGCGGCAGATTTCCAGCGCGAGGCATGGCGACGTCACAGACGTTTGTCATTGCCTCGCGGAACCATTGCGCCTCAACATCAGCATCAGTTTCGTCCGGTTTCGAATTCCAAGATGCGACGAGGGACGCCTCTATGAGAGCGTCTCTCTCCAGCTTTTTGAGTGCCCACCTGGGCCCGATCTCCGAAGGGACACGCCTCGGGCTGTTCGGGTCAGTCGAGCGGGGGGAGATGGAGAACCGGATATACCGGTGGTCCGATAGAGTCTCAACCCCCTCCTCAACTACCCAGCCCTGAACGCGATGGGCCAGGGCGGGGCTCGCGAACGAGACGTCCACGACTGAGCCGCCCCGTAGCCGCACACACGTATTAGTCGTACCCCTGTTCAGCACACACATGTTGTTACTGGAGAGCCACGCCTCAAGAGCTGCGCCCCTCGCATCAGTGAGAGATGAACCCCACACCGTCGACTTCGCGTTCAGGTCTCCGGCTAAAAGCACCTGACGCGGACGACACTGGCTCAGAAGGATGTCTATTTCCGCCAAAAAGTCCTCGAAATCGGACAGCGGGCGATTTGGTGAGAAATAAACACTCACAAACGCAATGTTTCCGCACAAAGCAGCGACGAACCCTTGACCCTTATACGTTCGATCGACGGTGTGGGTTCCCTCTCCCGAGGCCAAAACAATGGCAACGACTCCGTCCCGGTCACCGATCCAGTTGTCACGATCGACGACCAGATACGGCTCCGAGACGATTGCCACCTGTATCCTCCACTGCGCCATTGTCTGGACCAGCAGGTCCTGGGCTCTGGCGCAGTGGTTGATATTCACCTGGAGACACCTTATGGACATACTAATTGGATGTCCATAGGTGCTCCATTTGTCCTGTCCGGTAGGCGGTCGGCGGTATCCTGGGACGGAGCCTCAGGACCCACCGACCTTCGTCTATTCAATTTTCGTTTGGGGGCCGAACACTTGGAACTCCCCAAACGGTGATTATGCCGTTTCCCGGCCTCGGCACAGATGACGCAGCGGGCTTCGGAGCGGCAGTCAGCAGCACGGTGGCCGTTCTGACCGCAACGGAAGCACTGCTGGCTTCTGTCAACTGCAGAAGTGCACTGCCCCCTGACGTGTCCGGATTCCAGACACCGGAAGCAGCGCAGCTCTCGGGGTAACAGGAGTTTCACCTTTGCTGCAGTCCACCCCACCAGCAATCTTTCGTCGATCACCTTCTTGGCGGCAGCTACCGGGCAAGCCGCCCAGGCCGTTCCCATGCCGAAACGCGAGAAACGGATGGCACCTACTTTGACCGATTCAACGGCGCATTCGCCAGTTTTGGCGATGGCCGCCGCCAATTCTTCGGAAGTGGCGGAGTCGTCGAGCCCAGATACTAGCAACTCGGTCATCTTGACCGGTCTGGAGACTCTAACCGACTCCGCACTCAGCCTCTCTCTTAATTTGGCAGCCAACGCGTCCGCCTTCTTGTCCGGCTCGGCGCCGTGAACCTCCAGGATCGCGGCACCGGTTATCGCACGGCGGGAACGAACATACGGAATGTCCAGTTCCGCCAAACTGACCTTTTGTTTGGCCTCCGTAATAATGCCGCCGTAGGTCACCCCCTCCTCCCCATACTGTGTCCTACCCACTGCCACTTTAACTTACTGACCTGCCAGCTTATGTCGGTAACTTTCGTACGTCTACCGATCTGTACCTTTACCATGAGTTATAATGACCGCACTCGCTAGCGAGAGCGTAAAAGATTTAAGTATTTATATGGAAAATTGTCAATTTGACATTGACAGTTGACAGTTTTTCATATAAATTTTTACGCTCTCGTTAGCGAGTGCGGTCATTGTAAACTCATGGTAAAAGTACTGCTCATTTCTGATTGGATCTCGCAGACCGCGATTAATCTCGTTGAGCGACGTTGAGTTTTCTTGCGAGGCCCATAGTTAGAGACCACCTTTCAACGTCTTATGTCATCACTGAAAACACACATTTTATTTACATTATATAAAAAAGGATTTAAAAATGTTCCCGTTTAAATGAGGCAAAAAATAGTACGCCGAATTCGGCGTACCCGAGCCAGTCACACTGCAAACTGTCTGTGATGTGTACGTGCCGAATGTTTTATTAAATTTTCATTTTGCGTACTGAAACTGTGTAAAAATATAATAAAACTGAGTAAAAAGTGATAAAAAGTGACGGTAGTTTTTACACACACTACAATAAAAAGTTGCCACGAGCTATTGCTTTTGTATAGCGCTCTATCTAGTCGAGCGCAGCGAGACCAATCAATTATCTTTGTTAATAGTTATTATAATTATTAACATCAGGTATTCCCGCAATATTGATACACTGTACACAAACAGTATAGACGTGTACAAATGACGTTCTATCAAATTAATTGGTCCTAGTTGTATTGTCCGACTGTTCATTTAATTGAAGCAATGAGAGTAACAGCCGCGATACCATCTGAGCCCGCTTGTTTTGCTACTGAATTATTTCAGCAATATCTGTGTGCGCTAACATATATTGTATAGCAGTGTTCTTAGTACAGTTTATAAATGTAATTAAGCCGTGCATGATGAGGTAGGACGCTTTACTGCTTTGTTAATATCATCATAATAATATATTATCTATACTAATATTATAAAGCTGAAGAGTTTGTTTGTTTGTTTGAACGCGCTAATCTCAGGAACTACTGGTTAGAAATGAAAAATTCTTTTTGTGTTGGATAGATCATTTATCGAGGAAGGCTTTAGGCTATATAACATCACGTTGCGACTAATAGGAGCGAAGAAACAGTTGAAAATGTGGAAAAAACGGGGAAAATTATTCATCTTTGAGGGCTTCCGTTGCGTGCGCTGCGAAAACCGTTCGAGATACCCAAATGATTCCCAAAATAACTATTCCACGCGGACGAAGTCGCGAGCACCAGCTAGTCTAATATATAAAATTCTCATGTCACAGTGTTTGTTGCCAAACTCCTTCGAAACGGCTGGACCGATTTTGATGAAATTTTGTGTGCTTATCGGGTAGGTCTGAGAATCGGCCAACATCTATTTTTCATAAATGTTAAGGGTGGTCCACCCCAAAATTTTTATTTTTATTTTTTCGTAAAACAACGTTTGCGGGGTCAGCTAGTATTAAATATAAATGTGAATATGAGTTTGTTTGTTTGTTTGTGACGCTTTCACCCAAAAAATACTGAACCGATTTGAAAAATTCTTTCACTGTAGGGAAGCTATATTATCAGAGGGTAACATAGGCTATATTTTATAAAAAGTTACGCGGACGAAGTCGCGGGCACCAGCTAGTATATTATTAACATAGTGAATGCATTTAAACCTTTAGTGAATACGGCAACAACTTGTTGACTTTAAAGACATTTAAGTCTACATTAAGCAGAATATAATAATTATGCGACTTAGGGTAGTTCTAATTGACGATCAACCACAGCCTTTTGACAAACGTTTTTGTAAGTACTGCTTGTTTAAAATTATTTTCTCAAAAAATAAAATTGGACATAGGTAGAATACCTATGTTGAAATTTAGTCTAATAAAACATTAAATGAAGTACTTAGGTATAAACTTTCCTATTAAAATGCGTTAAATGTGACAGCAAAGTTATTTAAAGTATTGCCGAAACTACAACGTAATGTTAGAGAGAAGAAGACAAGTTCAACTCGCGGCCGAAGTATGGTAATAAAATAAGCTTGTCTCGAATATTACCCCATTACGTCCGCCAGCTTAATTTATGCCGCTGGTAACTCATAAGGTAGGACAAGACAAGGCCGCAGACCTCACTGTTACTGGAAACGTTTGCGTTGGAAGTTCGAATTTTTACCATTTTTTTAAAATTAGGGTTTGCTTTTTGCCAGCATCTAACCGTGTAACGAAGAGGAGGCTTATGATGGAGCGAACTCACCCAGAATGCCTATTCACACTAACTTTGAAAATATTTGGGTTATATTAGCTCGGAAACATAAAAGTTGGCATTGAGTTTCAAACCTTGTGGCAGTGCGCATTATAAAGGACCAGCTGGTGCCTGTGAATTCGTCCGCGTTCCGGATGAAAGGCACATGTCCTTTCTGGTATCACAGACAACGTGTATGCAAAATTTCATGGTAATCGGTTCAGTAGTTTTTGCGTGAAAGAGTTACAAACATCCATACATCCATCCATCCATACAAACTTTCGCATTTAAAATATTTTTAGTACGGATGTTTTAAGGCGCTTGGTCCAAAAAGAGGCATTTCAACAAGATAAGGATGGTAACCATGCACCATGAGCTCTTGCAGCTCTTGAGCTCACGTAGTATTTTTAGCATAAATACTATATTATTTATTATATTGTTAGAAAAAGAAAAATCTGTAGCACTCGCATGACACATTCTACTCGTAGAGAGCCTTTAGTACTTTATATCATCGTTGCAAGACTTGCCAACGAACAGCGAAACTTCGCAATTTATTGTCATACTGCTTTCTTAGAGTTTTATCTTAAAGGCTACATGGTGTCAGCTTAACGTATATCGTGGATAAATTTTGAAGAAATGATGTGTTTCGTTTTAATAAATAATTATTAATTAAAGCAATATTAGGGATCTTCATCGCTGATATATTGTTAAGGTCTGCTATTTATGTCGACTGAAATTAATTGAAAAGAGGTGTTCAAAAAGAGTCGTTCATTCGTTCAGATTCATTCGGTGGCATGATTCATTCGGGTATCAGTCAGCGTATCTAATTCTTGTAAATTAATAAAACTATGCATTTTTTCATTATTTTGCCTTCGTTTCCACCTTAAGAGGGCTATTACATTTCGGCGCTGAGCAAGTTTAGGTATTTGGCGTAGAGCGAACGAGCGAAGGGTACGTTGAGCGATATCCTCTCACAAAACTCGCACTGTAGCGTGACTAACGATCTTGATAGTCGCAATATTTTTCGATAATTTTTTTAACACTAGATATTGAAGCAATAATATTTCTCGAATGCCCTCGTTTTTTTATTCTAAAATAATTAATAACCTTTACACATTTATTGTGGCTCTCTTATATACAAGGTCCTAATTTATTAGTGTCTTTCCTTTGACTGACTTTTCTATGGGAGATCAAAAAAAATTTTTCGTTTGTCAACTTATGTTTCTTTGGGAAAGTTGTTCAGTTTCAGCAACATTTTCACCACCTTAAAGTTTCAAATAAATTAGGACTATATATTTATATAGTACATATAAGGTTAAATTACATTATGAGACGAAACTTTACGTGGTCATTTTTTAGTTGAACGTTTGTATTGAAATGCATCGTCCAGTTTGATGGTCTGTACAACCATACATTCGGTTAATTACTAAACATCACCTTGTATTTGATGATTGCTCTAAAACTTGTCGTAACTCGATAACGGTGCGTCTTAGAGCAAAAATAACGAAAATTTGGTCCCCCTTTAGTATACGCCAGACCAGAGAAAGCTATATCTACATATGACCTTTAATTGACCTTGACTTCAAGTTCATGGTTGAAAATTAATTTCATCAAATTATGGGGCGTCCCTTAATTAAGTGAGATGTTTTTTATTTTAATCGAAACTAATTTATCAGCTTTATATGTATTAATAAATTTTATGTATTTTTGGTATGTGTGAAAAAAACGACCAGCTACAAGCAGAATAACAATAATGAATATACTATCTAATATAAGAAGATACGACATATACATTAACTAAAATGTTCTGTACGAAAGAAAATAAATACTTAGAACGCAACGATCAAAACCCTGCCCTCGTACTTTACAATGTTCTAGTACGCACACAATAATAGAGTTTACACGGCATGCAACGCACACAGCGATAATATCGACACGATAACGGTCTGACCTCGACAAGCGCTCGCGCGATACTAAGCCCACATCGCCGGCGCAGTGTATTATATAGTACTTTTATTTAATTTATTAAAAAATAATAGTAGCTATTTAAAAAGTAAAAAGAATTGCATAATTTCAGAAAGAGTTGAAGATTATTTCAGTATAAAAATTACGTAAATATGACGTAGGACTTCGGAGATATTTTGACTTGTTTCGAAGCCTTTCGGTCGATGATTGAATTACGTGTAGTTTTTTTTTCTTTACATAAAAGGCATATAACGAAAAAAGTGTTTCGTAATTATTAAAGTAGAGGATGCTTATAAGAAGAACATAATTTTTGTAATGATCTGTAGTGAACAGAATCTCCAAATTAGACCTCTCAAATAGAGTCTCCGTGAGTTTTTGACAAAACATGCATCGGGAGAATGATTATTACTAAATAAATAAATAAGTTATCTAAAATTCGCTTCGAGGTTATTAAAGAAGATAAAACGAACTATTATTATCACTTAATAGTTATTTCAAGCAACCAAGGGAAGTCGTACAATTTGAACGAAGAAACCTTACATCCTCGCGTTTTTTTTATAATAGCCCTCTTAAAAAAATATTCTTAAGTTTCTAATTACTAATCGTGTTAATGACAGAATTTTAACAATATATGAATTATATATAAAATTTCCGCGGAAAATACTCCGAAAGATTTTGGGGCCGACCCAGGAAGCTGACGGAAGATGGAGGACGAGAAAGAATCGAGAGATTGAAGACCTAGTGGCTGAACCCAATATCATCGGAGAAACCAAAGCAGCGAGACTCCGCTGGTTCGGCCATGTGGTAAGGATGGGAGAGGATCGCGCAGCGAAGAAAGCGTACTTGGGGAAACCTGATGGCCGTAGGCCCGTGGGGCGCCCTAAGTACCGTTGGGAGGACGAGGTTCAGAGAGATCTGCGCGGGCTGGTGACAGCTGACTGGCGCGAGATAGCTCTGGACCGCGATCGCTGGAGACTTGTGGTGTCGGAGGCCAAGATCCACTACGGGTCGCTGAGCCAGAGGAGTAAGTAAGTATATAAAATTTAAAATATCTTCGTGCAATTTACATTAATCTATGGTTTATTTATGTCATTCTAAGTAGGTAAGTATAAAACTTTCTCATCCTATTATTATCTCTAATTGGGTAAATTAATGAACATACCCCACAACATGTCACCGTCAACTGAAGTAAGTCACATTAACTTAATTTTCAAGTTTCCCCCCAATTGTTTGGTTGATTTACATATGACTTGTCACGTAACAATCACGGAAGAGGAACGCACGAAAGTTTGCGCTCCCTTTGGGCACACACAAGTCCTAACAATGTTTAACTTATCAAAAGAACATTTTGAGATTTGATATCCCTTTATGTAAACGCGTAAACAAACATATCTACTCTAGATATAGGTATTATGTAGAATAATGAAGCTCACAAGAAATATGAAGACAGCATCAGAAGTGTTTTTTTTTACACACAGTTTTTGTTAGAAAAAAGTTTTACAAAAAATACTTACTGTGAATCTTAGTAGGTATAAATCTGGTATCTTAATACTACTTTTAAGAATAAAAAATAAAATCAGAGCGAGACGATAAAATTTGTTATAAAAGTCAGCAAACACTTGAACTTTGAAGGTACATGACTAAGTCCTATAATAAATAGTAGCAAATAAGTATGCTGTGATAGTAGGTAGATCCTTACTACTACTACTAGATACTACTACTGAAACTGTTGACGACCTTTTTGGAATATCACTGGCCGTTTTCTATTTTTATTTGAAATTACCTACTGTGTTCTTTTATAATTGTCAACAGAGGTGGTTACACGGTAACAGGTCGCGAGTTCAATGGTTTTTTCCAAGTTTTTTCCCATCTCAAAAAATGCCCACCGCGCGAGTTACACATATTTTCTAAAAACTAAATACAGCGATAGTAACCCCATGTATCTACATACATCCTAGATAGCGTTTTATTTTACATATATGTAAAATGTATTGAATTTTAAACTTCCGCTGTAAATAGGAGACACAGAACCACTATTGTATATTTTATCGATCGTAAAGTTTCCGCATAGCCATTCGTAATGTTAATGCACAATGCGCAATACAGTTTAACGGGAGGTATCCGACACGAACTCGTTATTGCCGCCTCGGGGATACGAGGATTACTGGGTTTTAGTGGCCCCTCTGTTACCTACACACGTTTTAACTTACCTGATACTCTCCCAACTGTCTTTTCTATGTTAAGGTTATCAGACAGGCTAACGATCCACTTGAAGGTAGGTGGCTACCATCGCCTGTAACACAAGAAACGCAACAGGTAGGTACTCTGAGTGGGCAGCTTACTTAGAGTAGGTACCTGTGGTGTTGCATAGTAGGATTAAGGACATGGGATTGGAAAGATTTTTTCTTTTTTTTTCTCCTTTCAGCAACATGGCAATCTGTGTTCCACACAAGGCACTCCTCTAGGGCCTTAGCCAAGAGCAAACGTAAACGCTACGCTCAGGCTACATAAGAATCAGATTTAAAAAATCTGAGTAAGTAGATAAGAAAATGTAAAGTAAACAAACGCACAAACAGACAAAAATTCTTACTGACTATTTTTTTGACCTCGGTAAGATAAATACCCACAACGTCTACAAATAGATTTTTTTTTAAATTTAGTGTAGGTACAGACACGGCTCATGTACGATTTTATTATATAAATAAGTCTTAAGTTAACCGTCTGTCTAGCTGCTAGCTGCAGACCTTTATAATAAAATAAATAAATAAACGAATAATATCGTGCAAAACCGCCGCAGAAGGCTTGTTTATATAAAATTGTTTTGCTACACATACAAATTCCCACGTCTGTGATAGATATTTCTTATTCGATATTGTTATTTTCCAGTGCCATGAGCAAGTACTCGTATGAAATGTGATAATAAAAGTGTGATTCTTGTAATAAATAATGCCGGGAAGACAAAGGCGACGATCGTATGCAATATGGGTGGCAAGTAGCAAATCGGCGACGTCACATTTTTCGTATGCTGACACTAGAACGCTCTGAGAGTGTGCACTTTATTGGCCATGCATGCACTCGACTGCAGTTAGTGCCTGCACACTGTATTAAAAATGGTTTTGGAATTTTAATGCGGTGTCATTAAAATTCCGAATGCGAATTGAATATTAGGTAGGTATCACAGTATGAAAATAGAGAGTAAAATACTAGCTTTCGACCGCAACTTTTCACGGCTCCCTCGGCAAAAGTACTTTTTATGGATAAAATTTATTCTATGTCATTATTTAACCTCCTACGCCCAACGCAATCTGTCTGTGGAATCGTAGCTACCAAACGGATAGACTGATTTTAATCCCTTTTTTTGGTTGAAAGCTGAAGTGATCAGGATGGATGTCACTATAATGTTTTATGTAGCTGAACAATTTTTTATTGCTTTTTTATTGTTTTATTGTCTATCTATAAGTAAGAAAAAGAATTTTTAAAATCAGTGCAGTAGTTTTTGAGTTTATTCATTACAAACAAAAATACAAATCTTCTCTCTAAAATATTAGTAGATATAGATTTGTTAGATTGAATAGCTGTTCGCTAGTGTATTCTATACCTAAAGTGATTACCTAACATTGATAAGTCTATAATGAGCTGTAATATTAATTAACTTCAACTTGATTAAGCGCACTACACAGTCATGTCCTCTGCAATAGGCAATCTTGAATGCATCTTTGAATAATTAATTAGAATGTTAACTGACTTTAATAAATTGATATTTAATATAATTAGTGATTAATATAACTAATACAAATATTTTATTCATACATCCGTACTTATAAATGCTAAAGTTTGTATGGATGGATGTATGGATGTTTGTAACTCTTTCACGCAAAAACTACTGAACCGATCACCATGTAATTTTGCATACACTTTGTCTGGGACACCAGAAAGGACACAGGGTACCTTTCATCCAGAAAAAAAGTACTGCTCCCGAGGGATTATCTAAAATTAAGGAAACTAACTCCTGGCTAAGTATAATAGCAATTACGACGTCAGGCGACATATTCCTTTTTCAACGCGGACGAAGTTGCGGGAACCAGCTAGTATTATAAATGCTAAAGTTTGTATGGATGGATGGATGTTTGTAACTCTTTCACGCGAAAACTACTGAACTGATAACCATGAAATTTTGCATACACGTTGTCTGAGACACCAGAAAGGACATAGGGTACCTTTCATCCAGAACGCGGACGAAGTCGCGAGCACCAGCTAGTAATAGATAAATGTAAAATGCCAATGCAAATGCGTTTACTGTTTACTGCTATATAATAAATGCTTGTAATCTAAAAAGAATTACTTACCCACAATAATGTTAGTTTTGAAATGTAAATACGTGGATTAACTACTTCTCAAGTGCCAAGATTGCAATGAAGCGACGCAATGTTCTAGAGCAAACATCCGGGATTTGGTCTTGTTGAATTTTAATTGGTAATGTTAATTATAATTAAAGAGGATTATGTTTAAATGAAATTGAAAATTCATTAACCCTTTTTCTCTTAAACCCTTATATATTATACTATCTAATATGGTCTATACTTATACTATACTTATGGTCGGCAGAGCAGTTGCAACGCCTCGGCTTCAGCCTCGGGCGCGAGTTGACTTCTCGAATCACATGACTGTGGCGACCGTAGCCACCTGTCAGCCTGTCTTCAGATTGCGCTCATTTTGGTAAAAGTTGATCACAACTTTTACCAAAATGAGCGCAACCTAATAACTTATTAACTAAAGTGTTACATTGCACAACAATTTTTTGTGGTTTCCCAATGAAATCGAACAAATTTAAAATTGGAAGTTTTTTTCTTAAGGACGTGTTCCCGGATCTGACAAAAATTAGTTGTTTTTCGGTAAATTTAGCGACCAAATGAAACCAAATGAAATAAAACTAACAGATGGCACAGTTAGATTACTTCTTTATCTGCAAATTCAAAGTTAAAAAATTTAATAAATGTGATTTTTAGTACTGTAAAAACGATTTCTCATCCCCTCTTCACAACAAATTTTACGAAAAGTGGTCGTGTTTAGGATCATTTTTATGTTTTTATATTCCTAATTTTGTTTGTTTAAAAATACTGAAGGATGGCAAACATAATCAACTCAACATTAGTAGTTAAAAAATTCCAAAAATATTAAAAAGAACCTCACAAAAAAATAAAAAGTCCCGTCAAAATATTCACATGTTTTGATATTAAGCATGAATCTTAATGAGTGACAATAAGGGTTTATTTGGTATACACAAAACATTGTCAGTGATCTCGAACACGTCTTGCTCAACTTCAGTCTACGCCAGAGCGCCGTCGAGGTAGGACCTGTGTCGCTCTGTTCAAGATCGAACTTGTGTATATATACGAAATAATCGAATATACGCCTTTGATACTTTAGCCAAAACTAAGGTAAGTATGTATTATTTGATTTATTTTATTACTGTTCTACAAGCCGTTAGTTATAATAGTATAAAATATCTTCTTTATTTTTTTACCAACATGCAATTCATGTTCATCATGGACTCCGGAGATACTTACATGCTGGATGACCTGACTGACCTGATGATGGTCTCCGGAGACATCCCATGGAACTCCGAAACTATCAGAGGTAGGTATCCCGAGTTTGGGCTCTTTTTGTTTGTATTCATGAGTACTTACATGCTGGATGACCTGGCTGACCTGATGATGGTCTCCGGAGACACCTCATGGAACTCCGAAACTATCAGAGGTAGCTATCCCGAGTTTGGGCTCTTTTTGTTTGTATTCATGAGTACTTACATGCTGGACGACTTGGCTGACCTGATGATGGTCTCCGGAGACACCCCATGGAACTCCGAAACTATCAGAGGTAGCTATCCCGAGTTTGGGCTCTTTTTGTTTGTATTCATGAGTACTTACATGCTGGATGACTTGGCTGACCTGATGATGGTCTCCGGAGACACCCCATGGAACTCCGAAACTATCAGAGGTGGGTATCCCGAGTTTGGGCTGACCCAAGAGAAAAGAGAAACATGGAGTTACGAGTCCATTCGTCGCACATCCATCCGAATATTCTAAAAATAAAGAACTAATTTAGCAGTCCGGTACCAGTACCGAAGTAGACCTTCAGGTCACATCACCAAGTACAGTGATAAGGTCTCGTCATAACTAACAAATTGAGCCCAAGCTCGGCAAACTTAGCTCTTATAGTCAAGAAGTTCCAGTAGCAGTCACCGAAGTAGACCTTCAGGTCACTTCACCAAGTACAGTGATAAGGTCTCGTCATAACTAACAAATTGAGCCCAAACTTGGCAAACTTAGCTCTTATAGTCAAGAAGTTCCAGTAGCAGTCACCGAAGTAGACCTTCAGGTCACTTCACCAAGTACAGTGATAAGGTCTCGTCATAACTAACAAATTGAGCCCAAGCTCGGCAAACTTAGCTCTTATAGTCAAGAAGTTCCAGTAGCAGTCACCGAAGTAGACCTTCAGGTCACTTCACCAAGTACAGTGATAAGGTCTCGTCATAACTAACAAATTGAGCCCAAACTTGGCAAACTTAGCTCTTATAGTTAAGAAGTTCCAGTAGCAGTCATCGAAGTAGACCTTCAGGTCACTTCACCAAGTACAGTGATAAGGTCTCGTCATAACTAACAAATTGAGCCCAAGCTCGGCAAACTTAGCTCTTATAGTTAAGAAGTTCCAGTAGCAGTCATCGAAGTAGACCTTCAGGTCACTTCACCAAGTACATTGATAAGGTCTCGTCATAACTAACAAATTGAGCCCAAGCTCGGCAAACTTAGCTCTTATAGTTAAGAAGTTCCAGTAGCAGTCATCGAAGTAGACCTTCAGGTCACTTCACCAAGTACAGTGATAAGGTCTCGTCATAACTAACAAATTGAGCTCAAGCTCGGCAAACTTAGCTCTTATAGTCAAGAAGTTCCAGTAGCAGTCACCGAAGTAGACCTTCAGGTCACTTCACCAAGTACAGTGATAAGGTCTCGTCATAACTAACAAATTGAGCCCAAACTTGGCAAACTTAGCTCTTATAGTCACGAAGTTCCAGTAGCAGTCACCGAAGTAGACCTTCAGGTCACTTCACCAAGTACAGTGATAAGGTCTCGTCATAACTAACAAATTGAGCCCAAGCTCGGCAAACTTAGCTCTTATAGTCAAGAAGTTCCAGTAGCAGTCACCGAAGTAGACCTTCAGGTCATTTCACCAAGTGCATAAGGTCAGACAATACAAAACAATTGTAATATTTGTCTACATAGGGAACATAAAAAAATATTAAAAAAATATCAAGTACCAAAACGAGTTTGGTCCCGCATAGTGCTTGCGTATATGTGTGCGTTTGAGCCGTGGCAGTGTATTGTTGCTATTAGATACCTATTCATTTCGTGAACACGTCCTTAAATATTGTGTAAAATATAAAAACAAAGAAATAAAGTTACTTTATTTCTAAGTTATTCAATTTGTAATTAATGATTATCTTCCTTTTATCTCCCTCGTTGGTTGATTGCTCCTCTGCAGGCGTATAGGTACCTATAGGTTAATTAAACGCATAGTTGACTCACTGTATTTAAACCGCTGGTCGCAGGAGTATTCCCAGCTAAATGCATTGGAAACGAGGGTGCATACATTAAAGGGGGAGCCAATACTCGTGTTAATTACCTTTAAAACGGATCTGATACCTATCTATGTGACCAAATTGATTTTTCTTCAAGTTATGTAAGTGGTTTGTGTAATTTGCATATTGTTTGTGAGATTTATGAAACATGAGCTTTTGTATAGCGCTCTCTCTAGTCGAGCGCAGCGAGACCAATCATTTATCTATGATTAGATCGTTAAATAGAATAAAATAAAATAATATGTAAAAATAAACGTTTACTGAAAAGCAAAAGCAGAAGGACAACACAAGACAAAATCAAATAATTTTCTACTAACACTTAATTCAATTATGTCCCACTTGATGGTGGAAGGGTACCGTCACCTATAAAACAAGGTAAAGGGGTGGATACTGCCTCCAGACGGGCTGTCCAAATTACTACGGAATACATTACAGTTAGACAGTCCTCAAACAAAGCTAAATGCACCTAAGAACAACTAAATCTATGGTGTATCATAACGTGTGTATTTTATTGCATTGACTTGACATTGAGCATACTTGCTCAGCAAAGTAAAGCATGTTCAACAGTATCAAGATTATTAATTACTCCGCAGTGCTAAGTAGTTAAGACTTGGTTGCCAAATACTGTCACTAAACATATTTGTGATATACCGAGTTGAGTTGAATAATATGTTATTTAGAAGTATTTATGTAATATGTAATACAATATTAATGCAATAAATAATATCTAAATTAAAATTTGCAGTCCTCTATATAAATTAAGTAAGATCTTTGTGCAAATAAAATTAAAATTTGCACTGCTGTAGGTATATGAATAAGACCTTTGTGCAAATAAAGATTTTTTTCACTAAGATTATTCATTATTACTACTAGCTTTTATCGGCGACTACATTAGCCCACATTTTTCTTGTTTTTTTTTTCTCTCTCGAAAAGAGTACTTTTTTCTGCATGAATGGTATACCCTATGTCCTTTTCTGTATCCATGACATTGTGTAGCTATGCAAAATTTCACAACGATTGGGCTAGTAATTAAGGCGTGAAAAGGTAACAAACAAACTCACTTTTATAATATGTAGATAGTTTAACTAACTTTATTTCAATGTAGTATAGTATTCTTGCAAAGACCTTCTTGTGTTATATTCACACAATAATAAGGCTGGCCTCACCAATTATTTTGGTCTCTATTTCATTTGAGCATCCCTTATAATTAGTTAACGAAAGGGGCAGTGCGTAATGAGCATCTCTGGGATTAAGGCAACAACACACAAAGTTGCCAAGTTTAAATAAGACTGCGTTCACATTCGCTAACTTTGTTTTAAAGTTATTAGATATTTTTTTAAAGCATTCCTTCATAAACGTAATGTAGCTAATATTTAATTAACTTAAGACTATTTAATTTAATGATTTTTTTTATAGATATGAAAAGGTAAATTGGAATTGCAAAAATAATTTTAAGCACATTTTAAACAATTTTAAAATGGAATCAAAATTTATAAATTTATCAAAAACTACTGGACCGATTTTGAAAATTATTTTCCTAAGTAGGTATCTATAGAAAGTTACATTATCAGCGAGTAACATATAAGCTATATTTTATAAAGTTACGCGGGCGAAGTCGCGTGCAATAGCTAGTATTTTAAGCCCGTAGGTACAGTAGTTTTTGTATCCGTATACAACTTTATTATAACAAGCGACGCTGATCGATAGTTGATTGATATACTTACGTCTGTGTTAAGAAGTTTGTACAAGACTTATACATTAGAACGCTCGTTTCTTTCATGATGAATGCTTCTTTAGAATCGTTCCAGTTCCAAAGTAACGTGATTATTTTGTTACGTAAAACGTAATTATCTTACTCGGCTAACGTTACACGTAGGTACTAACCACCCTTTGTGTCGGCCGCTGGGTAGTGCGGGGCGAAATAATACCTTACATATTTACTGCTCTTTAATTATAGATATACAAGTCAGGGGCCTAGTTTTTTTATCAGAGATGCTCTTAGCTGATATACCTTTGTTTGTACAGTAAGTCCCAAAAATTAAAAAGAAAATAATAAAAAAAAAAATCGCCTATCGAAGGATGCCCTAAACCGAGTGCATAATTTAATAAAAGTAACTAATCAGCTATTTACTTGTAGTTTGTGAAAGAGGCCCTTATTCTTTCTCACTCTTCTTACCCAGCCCTCTTCTTTGACAATACTATTGTAATAAAAATACACTCCAATTTTTAAAGAATTACAGTTACTGTTACAGTAGTACAACCAAGAAGTACTACTGGTAGCACAAATGCTACAACGTTGTATATCACTAGTGCTAATGGTAGTACAAGTGACACTCTTTAGGCTGGGTTGCACCATCTAACTTTAACTATAACCAACGCCGCAACTTGAGTTAAAATAACGGTTAGGCCGAAAATGAGTTGCACCAGTTAACAAATAATCATAGCTGGTTAACTGGTGCAACTCATTTTCGGCCTAAAACTCATTTTCGGCCGAAAATGAGTGCGAATTAACTGAAGTTGCGACGTTGGTTATAGTTAAAGTAAGATGGTGCAACCCAGCCTTAGAGATGGTAGAGAGATCGAAAAAATTCTGTGTCTTTTTTAAACCATAATGGATGCTGCTTATTATTATAGTTTACACTAAAGCAATTTCTTTATTAAGTTATTTTGTATTAAAGCGCCTCTTACAAAGGAAACAAAAACAAGGTTATTATTCATAATTTCATATATTTTTATTGTTTATATCAACATTAAACGTCTATAACGAAAATAATAACTTTAATAGTAGTCTTACACTTACACCATATAATAATAATCTTAATTATCTACTTAAAAAAATTGATAATGGAATTATCACCTAGAGTTTTGATGCAAAATAGCAACAAACCAAGCAGAAAAAATGCTATGTCAACGGAACAAGTAATTATTGAAAAATACACCATTAAACAAGCTTCAAAATAAGCCAGCTTGAGCATCCTTAAACTTATTTCTTTGAGAATTTAGCTTAAGTTTTCATTATTAAGCCATGAGACTTTTATTAAGAGTTGCTAAATAATTGCCTAAATATTTTTATTTTATTTAAATAAGCAATTATTGCACAATTCTACACAATTTTTTCCATATTGTTAAATTTAATAAATTTTTCTTTGCTTGGCTAACTGACTATTTAGGGTCAATAAAAGGCCCAATTGGAATGGAAAATACGCTAAGATGGAATTCGAGACAAAAAGCAGAGATCAACAACATTCCAAACAAAAAGTATTGATTAATACGAATTTTATAAGACATGAAATGTTGCCAACCTCTAAAATGAAAATGTTTCACAGCCATTGTTAGATTTATCATTTTCACTAACAAGTAGATACATTTAAACATATTAAAATTTCGAGTTTGTGCATCAAGACTAAATTAGTTCAATTGTGAATTTAACTAATCGCTTTATGATTAAATAAAATAAAAAATATAATAAAATTAGGTACCTACCTTTAGTAATACCTATTAAGTAGAATATTTAAAAAAAAAATTCCCCATAATCTTTACGGAGAAAAATCATTTGTATTGAATTTTACACATTTTTTTGTTGTGGGAGGAAAATTCCGTAAAGTGATAACGAAATCTGAGTATACAGTATAATACTGTACTGTAGCTACTATATCTATCATCTACATCCGACTTTTAATCAAGGGATCAATAATAATATTTTGGTATATATATGGTATATATTCGAATTCGTTAGATATATACATATAATACTCTCAGTCACATTTTTTTTTCATTTAGTTACTAATTAATGACCCACTTTAAAAATACAGTTATTGTATTGATAGTACAAAATAATTAATTCACAATGATAATTCAAATATTTGAAAATTGTGTAAGTAGGTATGTTTATATAACACAAATTTTCTTCAGGAGATTGCTGCTCGTGCGAGCCAATATAAGTAATAAATTGTAACAAATACAATTATATTGATAAATTACTTAAAATACCCTATAGCTAGGTACAATATACTAATAATACCTATAAGTCTTCTTAAACGTTAAATAGGCACATATTACTTACTGATTTATAAATATCTCAAAAAGGTATTTTATAAAAGTTTAGTATAAAAATATTTCTTTTTGTAATTGGAGCAATTTAAATTTGCACATGATGAATTAAAAAACAAAAACTATTTAGTATAATATCGTCGATTGACTCTATGAAAAGAAACCAATACTAAATAAAATAATGTAATATTAATGTGTTTCACAAGTTTTAACAATTGTCAATTTGTGTATAATTATTGTTAAAAAAAAACCACATTTACCAACAACCATTACTTATGTTGTTTTTATCTTCATTTAAAAAGTAATTTAAATTCAAATAAAATTTCATTTAAATTTGAATTTAAATGAATTTTTGTAATGTTTAAAAAATTTCAAATAAGTAATGTTGTTTAAAAAGAACAATAATCTATGACAAATTGAGATACAAATTCACGAAAATGGAATATGTACTTTAAATCTTAAAGCCCACCACTGCAAGGGAAGACATTACAAGGAATAAACAGAGCAGAGGGGCGATTAGGTATAATTTATACCGTAGTACGGAGTCACTGCAAGTCGCGGAGCCTCAGTGCGGCTTGGAACGTGTTGTGCATTAGCATCGCCACAGTCATCGGACCAACGCCGCCCGGAACTGGGGTCAAAGCGCCAGCCACTTTACTAACCTCTGTTAAATATTAACAAAAAAAAAAGTTTAGAGTAACATAATTATTGAAAAATTCAACGAAATATTAAATAATATTAACCTATATACCTTATCTAATATAATGTATGAAACATTTTTGAGTAACATATTATTGAAATTTCAACGGCTCAACTATGAGATACTTAATTTAATATAATAAGTATATGAAACATTTAAATTCAGCAAAGAAAATACATTCGTAAAGGTTATGCAGAGTGGATTTTGTACGTTTGTTTATACATTACTAGCTTCCGCTCGCTACTTCGCCCGCATAACTTTGTAAATTATATAATAAAACCTTCCTCAAGATCCACTCTATCCATTAGTGAAAACCGCATTGAAATCCGTTGCTTAATTTTAAAGATCTAAGCATACATAGGGACAGACAGACAGACAAACAGGCAGACAGCGGGAAGCGACTTTGTTTTATACTATGTGTTGATATGGAGAGTAACCTTTTGGATAAAATTATTCATTGTTTGAAAGGTGATCTAATCTACCGAAACATAGCCTATCTATACTTACTAATATTATAACGCTGAAGAGTTTGTTTGTTTGTTTGAACGCGCTAATCTCAGGAACTACTGGTTAGAAATGAAAAATTCTTTTTGTGTTGGATAGATCATTTATCGAAGAAGGCTTTAGGCTATATAACATCACGTTGCGACTAATAGGAACGAAGAAACAGTCGAAAATGTGGAAAAAACGGGGAAAATTATTCATCTTTGAGGGCTTCCGTTGCGTGCGCTGCGAAAACCGTTCGAGATACAGAAATGATTCCCAAAATAACTATTCCACGCGGACGAAGTCGCGAGCACCAGCTAGGGTTTAATAAGTAGGTATACTAACACCCCCAACACCCGAGCAAAGCCGGGGCGCGTCAGTCTAGAATGATTATTTTTATTTTATGGGATATAATCTAGATATAATACAATTTAATTTATTGATAGTTCAATGTAATTTAAATGGTTTTAAATATGCATTAAAAACCTATTTTCCCTCCATTTAATTGAATATAAATAATACAAAGAATATATCTTTGTATTATTTAAGGTCAAACATTCAAAATTTAATTTAAACATAATTATTGTCCGAGATGAAAATTAAAATTTTATAAATACCTTCAAAATCCACATCGCCAACTAGCTTAGTCTTTCCGAATTCATCTGTAACCCTTGTAATACCAACGTCGACTACTGTTGCGCCAGGCTTCACCATGTGAGCTTTAATAAGCTTTGGTACACCTTGTAGGGTAAACAAATAAAATTAATATTTAACCAACTGTTAGTCATTGATTGCTAACTAAAAAACAAAGGCATGTAATAATATAAATAATAATAATAATAATAACACTAACCACCGGTAGCTTGGGCCTTGCCCCGCTGCCTATGGACTACTAGTTTTAATTTTTTTTTATAATATTTATTGTTTTTATATAATATATTATATTGTACAAAAATTTTAGATTAAGTAAGGAAATAAATATATGTAATGTAAATAATAATAATAGCTTTTTATTTCCATATCTCTCTAAAAATATAAATGTAGGGTACAACTAAAGTTAATGAAGTGTTTAGTATTTAATTTTACAAATTGTATGTGTTTTGTTTTGTATGAGACTGTGCATCCATATATTTTCTATCGACGACTACATACCACTCAAGTTAATGATATAATATTATTTACCTGTGGCACTGATAATGATATCAGCATTTTTGCAATATGCCTCCAATTCTTCGGCCGGTGTGTACCGATGGCAAATGGTGACCGTTGCATCCATTCCCAAGCCACTGTCGTGTTTCATATCGCTGTGCAGCATCATAGCTATGGGCATACCGACATTCTTCGATCTACCCACAACCACTGCGTTGCGGCCAAATGTTTTTATTTTAAACCTATAACAAAACAGATAAGTTTCAAACAAAATAAATAAACCTTAGGTAACTTAATCAAATAAAAAAAACACCTGAAAAAAAATTTGCATGAAAAATAATAACTAATAACTACACTGTATAAAGTAAATAAAAAGCCATTAAATTCCTATTATTTCACTGAAAAAAGTAAAAAAAAAAACTAACCTCTTCAGCATTTCAATTACAGCAAGTGCCGTAGCAGGAACTATAGTCGGCATATCCAGACACAACTGACCTATATTAATGATATGGAATCCATCCACATCTTTCTCTGGTGCGACTGCGTTGCAGATTTTTCTTTCATCCATAGAACCGGGCAGAGGTAGTTGAACTAAAATGCCATCTACATCGGCATCATCATTCAAACTGCTAATAGCTGCCAATAAATCTGCTTCTGACAAATTAGCTTCATACTTTATGGTTTCAGCTGAAATTCCAACATCGTTAGCGGCTTGTATTTTGTTCTTCACATAAGTGTGACTGGCCGGATCGTCGCCCACAATAATACACTTTAGTGTTGGAGGTCTGTGACCGAGATTCACCCAGTTATGGATCTTGATCTTTAGCTCATCTGCAAATTCTTTGGCAAGAGCTTTGCCATCTAGCATTTGGGCCATTTTCCTGTAAAGAAGATGACTAAGTAAATACAATTGTTATTGGGTGCTAAGACAACACTGGAAACACATAATATTAGCAAAAGCAAATAAAAATATTGTTACTAATAAATGAAAATCCTAAGAAAATCATATTTTATTATAAATAAAAAAAATATTAGAAAAAGTAAGTAAGTAAAACTAAAAAGATGTTTTGTTAACTATCAAAAGAGTAAAAACAAAACTTTTCCAGGTGCAATAACTACAAAAGTTGCCGTAAGTAAAAAAAATCCAACAAGCCAGAGAATGAAAGCTATTTTTTTTACCTGGCTGAGCCAAGGGAATCAATGTATGTGAGACTTCTCATTGTGGTTGTCAAAACTGTACTGAAAACCCGGAGGCATTGGATTTGCCTCATCGCTTACTGTTGACGTATAGAGTTCATTAGGTCACGTTAGCAAATAACATTAATATAAGATAACTTGTTTACTATGGGTTCGATAAAAAAGTTACAAAACCGGGTACAACTGCATCAATATGGTTTCAACGAAATTAAAATGGCAACAATGTAACATAGTTCAACTTATGTCACAATTAATTGCTACGAAATAGGTGTAAACCAAATAAAACTGGTTTTTGTAACGTAAAAATCAAGTAAATAACAACTGGATTTTACTGCTTTCTTACTGACACTAGCCATACATGGTCAGGTCAGGCTTATCATCCAATTGACATTATAGGATTGACTTGATCAAGCCAATAATTCAATTATTGACCTATTCATACCTAGACTAGACACAATTAAATTGGCTTGAACAAGCCATTTATATTATGCCAAATGGACGGTCCATACCAAAAGGCTTGATCTGTATTAATCCAGTCATCTTAGTAAGTTCACCTCGGAATTTGTGATACTCAGCTATATACTCGTATTAAACTTGTATTTTGACATCCTAAAAGTTGTCTCAAAACCTACATAATGGCAGGGTGTACGCATCTATTAAAAATCTAACTATATATGTTTAGTGTGAGGCAAATTAAGCATATCCATCTAGTTCAATATTTTATTCAGTATCTGCTGCTTATTTATTACACTAATTTTGTCTGTAAATTTGATTAACATTAACTTTCTAAGAAATATTATACAATACTAAAGATGACCTGCTATTAAATATTAAAAAAAATATATAACAATATTTAAAAAAAATTGTCAAATTTAGTAGTTAATGGCAGAGCACACTGTGATTTGCAAAATTGGCTGTTCAAATGACTTTACAGAAGACCTACCATATCATAACAGCATGTGTGCTGTTTTGTTTCAGTGAGTATACTTAATCCTATAAATCGGCAGATGATGGTAGCCACCTTTCCATCAAGTTAACCATCAGCCTGTCTGACAACCTTCACAACAAAAAATACCTCTCATTTAAATTAAAAAGGGCCACAGGCAGTCTGATACTCCATTTGATGGTAGATATTAATACTTTGCCTTAGGACCAGTAAGAATAAGTAGCTGCCAACCAAGCAAGATTTAAAAATGGAATTATGTATGGAAGACTATATTCCCCAATCCACAGAGAATAATAACTCAATGATAGGTTGGTACTTATTTCACCAAAATGTTGAGCATTTACACCTGTTTGAGACAATGAATGATACCAAAAATATTCAGCATTTCATGCTGTCAACAAATATGTTGTGAAGATCTCGATTTCTTTTATTACCTATTGAATAGTCACACTTTAATTTCAAATTCACTTTCCCTTTTACCGTAGCAACTAAACTTAGGTTATGAAGCCTGTCAGGTGCCTATTATAGATAAAGCGAGTGCTTAATGAAAAGTTAGAATTTTCACTGACAATGGTGGTTAAAAGAATCTTGGAACAATATAACGGTTCTTTGGAATTTACAAACAATAAATTGTTTTGCAATGTGTTTGCGTTGCACAAAAATACAACTTCTTTGTAACGTGGAGGTGTGTTATCAACATTAAATTGCACAATGTAGAGAACAGGCACATAGTGTGCGAGTTAACAATTAAATTCAATTAATGAACATAGATACATACAAAAAGTAAATAAATGGATCTAGACATTCTATTAATGTTGATTTGTATCAGGCAGGACGCGTTTATCAATAGGTTATCTTAACCAAATCTTTACAGCTTTATTATCACTTAACCAACAAGGAGGATTAGTTATCAAAGAAAATTAAAAGCTACTTACCAAACCAAAAATAATTACCAAATTAGGTGAGTTTGAATTTATATTATAATAGTTAAGCTAAAATATATGTATTTGTAATCCAATGGAAATACAAATAAAAATAAAAAGAAACGTCAGCAAGCAAAGCAGCACGTTGCACGTCATAGACATAGTATTGCACGTCACAATCACAACTAATGTCAAATAATATTTGACATTGACATCAAAAGATTCGTTCAAAATACTAGTTCAGACCATGTTCAGACTATGTTCAGATTACGGCATACGCTTGTCATAGGTATCATCAATCAAGGTATAGTTCTTGCATTTCACGAAGGCGAGTGGGATTTACTTGTAGTAAACACTTGTCTACTTGTCACTAAACACTGTAAACTGAAATGTCAGTCTTACCCAGAAACATTTATAGATATAAAAAGTCCTGCCATTACGCCATGAGCTAGTGAAAAGGCTCACAAGAGAAGAAGCCTGTACCAAGCAGCGGGAGAGGATGCAGCAGGAACTACTCTGAAGACGTAGATTAAATTACTATACCTTCATGCCACGCCTCTAAAGATAGGGTCCATACACATACATATACAATAAGCACGTGCTGACTGCGTGGACTTCCTTGGCGTCTGTGTACGTACAGTTAGTTTCGTTTATATAATAAAATTGTAAAAACAATTTAAAATTGATAATATTTATTGCGATGCACATCAAATTGAATGTAAGCTAAGAGGAAAATTCCAACAATTATAATGTATACTTAATATAAAAGCCTAAATTTTGCCTAATTTTTTCATGTTTACTTACTTACTGAAATTTTTGGCATAATATTAAATTAAATTTGTTTTATTCCAACGATTTTTTCGGACTTCTACACCGAAACCTTTATCTTGATACAACACGTATCAAGAAGACCTCCTTATAAAATTAACTAAATAAATTCAATAATTATAACTAAGTATAATAAGCACTTGGTGAGAAGAGAGAACGCTTGGTTGTTGTAACGTCAAAATAAAATTTTGACCAATCACAAAGTTTTCTAGAGTAGCGTAGCGTAGCGTAAACGACTGTAGGAATCACACATGGCTACGACGGGCCCATGGAAAGCGCTGCCTCCCAACTGTTCGGCTATTAGATAATAATTATTATTGTGTTATTTTTTATGTAAAGACGATAATATGGGTTCTATCGTAAAATGCTTGGAAGATATTTACATAAAAAAATTGTATGGTTTTATTTAGACATACTTAATGCGAGTCTTATTGTACTTATCAAGCTCTTAGTAACGTAAGTGGGCGCGGTTATGACGCAACAGTCGCAACAGATAAGACCAATGAATCAATGTCTCTTCCACTGATTAGTAAAATTGTATACTTAATTAGTGAAAGATAACGCAATAAAAACATATTGTTTCGAGTGATTAGCAATAAGTAATATTTTTGTAATTTTCTGACGAATTTTGTAGTATTGCGTATACTTAGGTATCTAAAGATAACATCATAATGTTTATTTTTGCTTGAATAATATTGGCAAAACAACATATAGAATAGACAATGGAAAAAAGGCTTAAAACTTGAGAGATATTATAGATATTCTAAAATTTAAAAAAAAAAAATAGAACGTAACTATAACGCATTACATAACACATTCGCGTAACAATTTTGATTTTATGCTAATTATGTAGGAAAAATATGCACTAGTCAATTTGTGTCATAGTAGATTTGTGTGCTGGACTCATTAAGCAGTAGTCAATTTAAGCTCTAGACAAAAATCAAATGTAGTCAGATTGTGTTCTAGACAGATCAAGACCAACCCATACCTATTATTATTATTATCATCTGCTTAGTGGCTATTTCTGTCTTCTAGAGTTCCAGTATCACTTCGTCCATTGCTGAAATATTGTGATCGCCACGTAAACTAAAGCTCTCTACCAATACCTACCACGTTAAGAAACTGTAGTACTTTTTTGATAGAGGCATTCCTCACATCTTCACAAGCCATTGTATGGCTTCCTAAGATGTGACTACGCTTGTGCATCAAAGGGCCACACTCGCACAGGATATGCATTGGTGTTTCTTCTGCCTCATGACAGAAGCGACACTCTCCTGTACTAGCGAGACCCATTATTTTAAGGTGCCTATTGAGACGACAGTGCCCCGTAACCCATACCTAAGTATAACGTGTCGGGACATCGAACGGGTTAATTAAACGCTTTACTTCTGTTAGAGTACTTAAACGAGTAATTGATTTGACAAGTTTCTTGGCAATTTAATTACCTAGTTTTTTTTTTCTCAGCTAATGCTTTCGGCGGGGAACTTGAATCTGGGAAGTTTGAAGAGAGCAAGCGTGGTGTTTGCGTCGAAGAAAGTTACAGTTCCTCCCGTCGGTCGTTCAGCTGGCTAATATTCAATTAAAACTTTTTAATTTTGTCCAAGCCCTTAGCAATATATATATTTTTGTTTATGCCCTCGCCCCGTCCAAAAATAGGGACAAATAAAATGAATTTGTTGAGTGTTTCATGATGATATTTATTACAATTTGACAATAACTGGAGACATAAGGTTCTGTCATAACATAACATAAATGAATTGTCTTGTAAACCTAGATAAAATCACATTATAACACGAAATTAATATATTTATTTATATTTATATGTAGGTACATCCCGACCCGACAGTCGGATGTCTATAACCCGTGTCTTTGTCAGGTTCATATAAAAATACCATACAAATTTTCGACTTTTCCAGTGGATCCAAAAATTTCCTTTACAGACTTTTTTACGAACACAACAAAAAAAATCAGAATATCCGTCTTGCATTATGACCCTGTTATGACAGAAAAAAATTGTCTACCTTGCTACGGATAAATAAACATATCAGTTGTCACACACACACCCACAGACACATAATAATAATTTTTTAGATCATTGCCTTCTCAAATTGGTATACTGATTTGAAGAAGCCTTTTAGGCGTATAACCTTGTATGATAATCTGTGTTAAACTGTAAGTTGGAAGTTTTCTTGTTACAAACGTATATCTGAGTTAGACAAGAACAATTATATTCCCAGTGCTCGTTATCCTGAAATACAAAGATCTAACGTTTAGTTGAGACAGCCTGCAGAGTCTATTATTTAATGCGAAGAACTGAGATATAAAAACCAATGGAGGTACCATGAATTTTTATTATTAGTATAAATTATGTTGATTATGTGTTCATAATCAATATAATTTATGTATAATATTTATTCTAAACACTAAATAGAATAATTAATACCCTTTTTAAGATTTTTAATTATTCAAATATGAATGACGAAATGTTTGGCAAAAATATTAAGTAAGTTAGGTAGATAGATACCTATACAATTACATATTTAGTTAGAATGTAAAATTATTCTTGAAAATTTAAGTAATACTTTAACTTAAATTATATAGTAAATATAATACTTAATTAATATTAACCTAATAATATATTGTATAGATACTAAAGCACAACAAAATTTATTACACCATCTAAGTATCTAAAAATAATAATACCATACAAATTTTCGACTTTTCCAGTGGATCCAAAAATTTGCTTTCATACAGACTTTGTCCTGACATTTACGAACACAACAAAAAAATAATCAGAAAATTCGGTCTTGCATTATGACCCTGTTATGACGGAAAAAAATTGTCGACCTTGCTACGGATAAATAAAAATATCAGTTGTCACACACACACACACACTTGATGTGAGTAACAAATCGGTCGCGCTTCGCTCCTGTCAAAGCCTGGGTGCAGCTGAATAAGCGTTGGGGCTTGGCAAAAGTATAGGACTAAGTCGCAGGCAGCATCTAGTTTACTATATATATTTCTATATAATTATAAATACACAATCGACCACATAGATAGAGATTATTCACAAATTTTTCGTGGTAATTTATTGGTATTGATTGACTAAAGCCAAAATTAATAAATTAATGTAAAACACATTTAATTATATAATATCGAAAGTTACTATTGAATTCACAAAGTGGCAAATTCAAAGTGCATTAATTATTCAAAGTGCTACCAACAGCTGCAAGTCTGATCTGAAATTATTATGCTCGCATTCGGTATGTATGCGAAATCACGTTCAATTGACAAGTATGTTTGATGTGTCGATACTGCAAGCAATGGATTGTATGCATTAGACATGGATTTACTCGTACACAGATTAATTAAGTTGTAGCAGTAACCATAGCTTGCTTGGCAGCGCACGAGACACTTCTTTTGGCTATGTCACATAACTGGGTTTTTGGGAACTCGACAGACTTCGAAGCATTGAGAAATAACTGATAAATAGATTAGATTAGGGTCACGCTCTTTTTAATTCTTGCACCAGCGGCCATCGGTCAATGCCACTTCAACGTATTGATCCCTATAAAGAATTATATGTATTAAATACTAGCTGACCCGGCAAACATTGTTTTGCAAAAAAATAAAAAATATTTTTTTGGGGTGGACCACCCTTAACATTTAGGGGTATAAAAAATAGATGTTTTCTTTTTTTTTTTCATTAGAGATGGGTTTGCTCTTGGCCAACAACCAGTCATGTGGCAAGGATGAGGACTAAGATGGAGCGAGCTCACCCAGAAGATGTCTATTCACTCGAACCTTGAAAAGATTAGGGTTATATGTTGGCCGATTCTGAGACCTACCCGATAAAAACACAAAATTTCATCAAAATCGGTCCAGCCTTTTCGGAGGAGTTTGGCAACAAAAACCGCGACCCAATAATTTTATATAGGTATTAGATATAATAAGCTTGTATATTATACTAAAAAGGAATTAGGATAACGTATCAGGAAGATGTAATAACAATATGTGATAATATTTAGTTATATTGGTATATTCTTAAGGTGTATAGCTCAGTACACAATCTGGTCACGCGACTCCGCTAATATAATAATCTCGCATCGCGTGTTGCGTTATTTTATTCCGGCATGGAATAAAGGGGTGGAAAATTGATGTATGGTTATTACAGTGTAGGTATAAGTACGTTTTAGTTACAGTAAATTACAGGGAGCGATCATGAGTTCAAGGCAGACGTTGGGTTAAAATTGGTTAGCACGTCAGTGGGTTAAAAGTATTAGAGAGATTCATCGATTATTTTGTAACATAACCTATTTTTGTTTATTAAGTACTTCGTTGTTGTCATAAAAGTGCAGATTGTTATTTTTTCTAGTCGGTTAGATATCAGGGTGTAGCAAGAGAATTTTTAAAAAACTTTGCTACTTACATTTGAAATAAATGAAAACCATTTGTCGTGGAGCGGATAAGGTTCGCGTTTTTTTTCTGAAAATTATATATGTCGTGGGCAGATCGTAGAATTGGGCAGATCGTAAAGTATGAAATCTAAAATCTTTCACCAAAAGTCAAAAAAGGTGCGACGAGGAACGGAGCGAAGCAAAGCAAAGCAAAACGGAAATATGATCTGCCCAGGAATATCATGATATGCCCAATTCTACGATTTGCCGACGACATATACAATCTTTCCTGCCTGGTTAATCCATTAATGAAAACCATACCAAATCAAAAACGTTGAGTAATTTTGAAGAAGTGAGCGGAGAAATAGACAGAGACGGACAGTGACATTATTTTATTATATGTATAAATATACAAAAGTAATATAATATAAGTTATTTTAAAATTTCTCTACTAGAACAGTTTATTAAAAACCATTAGCCTTTCTTTGCAATTTTTATTTCTAGAGGCTTCATAATAGCAGTTTCCTTGAAATAGCATGTTTCCGCACTCAAAGCGGTTGTTACTATAATTCAGTTGAAATGTAGTGTTATAGAGTCGCGGGTTTTTACTTGTTCAGCTGAATATTAACATCCCCTGTTCATTACTTCCTGGAGGCAAAACAACTGCACGCTTAATTTTCCTTAACAGGCGTGTTAGGTACTCATTTTTTTCATTGCCAACCAAAATTGCCGACAATATTTTGCGGGTGGCCAGTTGCGCTAAGCGGTTTTTAATGTCATCCGCTCACGGGGCAATAAACGCTCTTATATATCACAGCACGGAACACTGCTGCGGCGAGAATAGGCAACGTGGGGAGCTATTCTTAGATGCGTTCGAAAAAAAAAATATCACAAGGATTCGTGTAGAAGTACTAGATATCTGAAATTCGATTTAAAAACAGAGAAAAAAAAATACATTGGATAAAAAAGCCGTTAAAAATATTAGAAGATGAGACATTTTATGTACTTTGTTTATTTTACTGTGCTAATTAGAAAAAATAATTCTCTTTGAAAGTGTTGTCAAACATTTTAAATTAAGTTAATGTTATTAACATGAAAGTGAGAATCAGATTGCAGAAAAAAAGATAAAATAGATATGGCAAATCTGTGTAAAATATAACAATGCAAAATGATATCAAAAATAGTTGTACGCTCTTTTTTATTATCAACTTCCGAAAATTAGCTAGAATGGGAATAGTCCCCCGTTTCACTTTATGCACGTGCTATTAACAATGAAAACAAAACTGTGCCTAATGTTCATTTTTTATTGCAAAAGCCTGTAGACAGGCTAACGGTCCATTTGATGATGGGGTTGCAAATACGACCTTGATAAAAGGATAAAGGATAAGGAGAGAAAGAGAGGGGATGGTCTCTGACACGTACTTATAACACACTATACATATAATCAAGCTTCATCAATTTACCGCTATCCGCGACTTTGCTCGGATCTCGGTCTTGATTGACCGCGTAATGGCTGTCTAAGACTATACATACCTACATCTACTAATAGTTTACTACTAATTTTCTATTATTATTATGTCGTAATAGAGTCGCACTAGCTGGTGCCCGCGACTTCGTCCGAGTTCTAGATGAAAGGTACCCCTATGTCCTTTCTGGTGTCCCAGACAACGTGTATGCAAAATTTCATGGTGATCGGTTCAGTAGTTTTTGTGTGAAAGAGTTACAAACATCCATACATCCATCCATACAAACTTTCGCATTTTATAATATTAAAAGTACGAATTTCGCAGTGACAGCACACTGCATTCCGCAGAATGAACTGGAGACGGTTACCATCATTTTACAGAATACTACATTTTACAGCAAGTATCTACTACTATTATCAATATTTTACTATTATCAAATGGAATATCAGCCTGTCTGCTAACTTTAACATAAAAAAAACTTTATCTCTTTAACTTTACTTAAATTAAATTACTTTAAATTATTTGCACACTCTAGGTAGGTACCTACTCTTTTACATTGCCTTGTATTGGAACATTCAAAATCCACAGTTCTCAACATAAAATTTGAGCCAATTACGCATTTACATATATTGTACAATGAGAATAATAAAAAATGGGAAAAAAAGATATGCAGTGGTTTCCCCTTGCCTTCTGCATTTAAGCCTTTTAGGGGTAGGTAATTTAAGCCCTAAGGCCGTTTTAGCCTGTTCCAACCGGTTGCCCAGCCAGGTGAATGGTTATCCGGCCATTTACTCGGTCGCCAGAGCCTCGTCTGTTGTCTAGCAGGGAGCACCACGAGACGGCGCACTTTAGCAGTTCGGGTGCGCCGTCCTAATGAGCAGTGTCCGTTACGGACCCCCGCGGCGGAGTTGCGGAAGAGTGTTCGTCCGACCTCGCAACTTCGCCTTATAGCGGACGCGGAGGAAGCCAAGAGGTTTAGTCGGTAGGTCTTCCCCAATACCTTCTCGGGGCAGGAGTCCGACATAACCGGTATGTCCCAAGGCCGGTGGATATCCATGATTCCTCTTGTAAAAAAAGGGAGCACCACGGAGCAGTAACACGCCGCTCCGCCGCTATCCGTCGCGTGCAAATGAAGTTGACAGTAGGGTAGGATAAGATCTTGGTTCCTTTCTCCCCTTACTCCCCTGACTTACTGACTGAAGGATATTATGATACGAAATTAAAGTTTCTTTAAGTAATCATCATAACAAGACATAATACTGTGAGTCAGCAGTCAGTAAATCCGGAATAATCATTATAATAATCCTACTACAGTACAAACTAATCTCCGGACGAAGCCGAGCCTTGTATTACAAGCGAATTAATGCAAGTTTCACATGTACGCCAATAGATTGTTGGAATGCAATGCCTTTGACATATATATGAATGAATCGTGATAGAAAATTAACATAGGTAAACCATAAATCTCATTAAATTTACATACACAGAGATCGTGTATGTTTCATATATATTAATATTGCATCTTCATATTTATATATCTTTGCATTCTAATATTTTCCATGTGTAAGTAATATTTTTTTATTGGAGATGGATTTTATATTATGTCTCGTAACGATGAGCAAATTCCGTTTGTTAAAGCTAGTATAGGTTATAGTATAATTACACATACAAAATTCGAATTTCTCATACACTAACGAAAATATTCAGACTTGAACAACTTCATACCAACATTTGTTCCAATTTCTAAAATAAAAATTGCCATTTGGTGCGAAATTAAGCAGCTTTAATAACATTATGGCGTCTCGGCCCTAAATTGTGGTGTAAGAGGTATATAGTGGTACGAAATGAACTTTTAAAGGTCGAAGAAAATCGTGTTCGAGCGAACGAATGAATTATTTATCGATAGGTCTCTATAAGTGGCGGTGCTTGCTTACGATGGTCACGCAAAGGTCGGTGCAACGTTCTAGTAGTATTCCTATTACATTCGTACATTCACTTTTGACATTTCTCTTTTAGCTGTTAATACTTTATTTACACACACAGAATATCATCCGCAGACAACGGTTCTGTTACCGCAGAATTCTCTGTAACACCTAAGTGAATAATATACGAAAATCCTTCCTACTAATATTATAAATGCGAAAGTTTGTTTGCATGTATGGATGTATGTATGGATGTTTGTAACTCTTTCACGCAAAAACTACTGAACCGATCACCATGAAATTTTGCATACATGTTGTCTGGGACACCGGAAAGGACATAGGGTACCTTTCATCCAGAACGCGGACGCAGTCGCGGGCACCAGATAGTCTATTATAAGTTTCGATAGAAATAGAACCTTAGTCTATGAAGATTATTATCTATTGATATGGATATAAAGTTTAGGATATAAGTTTGTTACAATAACTATGAATCCTGTCTTTCTGTCTGTCATCGTAGTTCCCAAACGGATGAACTTATTTGTATGCAGTTTTAATTAGCAGATAGGCTTGCGTTGAATTTACAGAAGATCCCTCGGGAGCAGTATTTATATAAAAGTAGATAATATTTATAATTCTTAATAATCTCAAAAATTATTTTTAAAGGCAAAACTATCAACGAGAATAATGAAATTGCTTTACTTAGCATAGCTTCTCGGATCGGGGCTCAAGTTTTGATATTGCTATCTCATTTAATTTTCTAAATTAATTTGTGATCTGCATTTACAGTAACTTAAGAGTACCGTAGCGCCTCAGTTTACTCTGAACGCCAATCGACTGACCGTCGGATTGAACCTCGATTTCAGGGTACGAAATGCCTGAATTTTCAGCCGAAACATCGGTGGATTTTAAATCCACCGGCGAATGTTTAAATCCGAAGATTTAATTTAAATCTATGCGAAAGTTCCACATTTTTTGATGCGAATATCCGTGAGACTCCAGATCTAAACACACTGAGCGGCGTGTAAGCACAAGTTAACTTTATAAAATTAATTTGGTATAGAATAAACACCGTTCACGTAGTTGGAAACTTCGCAAAAGTTGTTAATTAAAAACTGATCAAACCCTTTTTTAATACTTATTATTTGAAGCTACCTTCGAAATTAAATATTTCCCCGAACTTTGTCGTAATAATTTTGTTATAATTTGATGATATATTTTTTATGTTTTTATAGTTTATAGTAAGTGTAAATGTAAGTTGTATTAATATAAAAATATATTAATAGCATTAATAGTTAATAAAATACGCGCGCAAGAGTGTATAGGGTTGAGTCTGGGGTTGCCATATTCCGGGGAGATGGTCGCCACAAGTGTTTGATAAAAAAATACACTTAATAGTCAAGAAAAGTGATTTTCATAAGAATAATAACTAATATCCAATAAGTTTTAAAGTAAGTGAGTAACAGAAAATAAATGAAAAAAAATTAAATACATTTTATCTGTAATTTAACAGTGTTGTTAACAGTTAATTAACCTAAACATGGTGCACCCGTCGATAAAATTTATTACTTAGTTTGGCATCAATGACTAAGTAATTAGCTAACCATTTGATTATCTACAATTAATTATTGATTCATGCATGCACTGGGCTTCGTATAATTTGTGGTTTTAATATATATTATTTCTGAAAACCTAATGAAGCAATGCTATGGTTACCCAACAACCCAATACCTACCCAACAACAAGCCGCGAACCGCGGGCTACAGCTTAGTAAATATACTGCGTACCTACTGATGACTGACTTGACCAGCTATAATATTATAGCAACGGCATAAAAAACATAAAAAAACAAGACTTTATGAATATAAAATTGAAAAAAGTTTATGAAAAAATAAACAAGGTTCATGAAAACTTGCATGCGCCGTTCATTGTTCATTTTTTTATGGAAAATTCGTGTGTTTTTATATTGTTAAAGCGTTTTTGAATTGAACAATGTCTTAGATTCATAGAGCTTCACTACTATTTATCTGGAGTCTTGATTTCTCAGCGTTCTTTATAATCTGTAATCTATTTCCAGCTGTACCTTCTGTTTACAGGACTGCATTTGACAAGCGTTTATTGTTACAGCTGTTTAGATTGTAGCTATAGCGAGTGTAACAGTTAGCATCAAGTTAGAAAATAGATATCTAAGCATAGCGAACTAGTACTATTTGTTGGTTCTTGGAAATACTATATTATAAATGCAAAAGTTTGTGAGGATGTGTGGTTGTTTATTAGGTACTCTTTCACGCAACAACGGCATAACCGATTTGGATAAAATTTTGTACACAGATAGATAATTACCTGGTTTAACAATTAGGATATTTTGTGGATTCTTATGATTCTCTAGAGATTTGTCTATCTCTATGATTATCTCTATTATTCTTTAGGGATGGTTTAAAAATATATTTTATGATTCTCTAGGATTGTTTAAAAATATAAAAAAATTGGGCGCCACTGTTGCCGTGGCGTCGCCACCGTCGTCATCACAGCGATAAATATGTCAGATATTTTCCCAGTGGGCCTAATGCGAGTTTTACTCTATCAAACGCGTCGAACGCGTAAACGTTAATTTGTATGTGACTGAAGCAGTGCTACACATTAGCCACCAGGTAGATTGATCAATCCCATACAAATTGACATTTACGGGTTCGACGCGTTTGATAGAGTAAAACTCGCACTAGGCCCTCAGGTATATAATTTTCATTTTTCAACGCGGACGAAGTCGCTGGCTCCAGGTAGCTATTATCTGTACGCTATTGTCATTTGTACTCACTTTGCAAGTAACAAAATTTTAACAGAATTAAAAGTATAATAACTATAGTTAACATATATATATAAAATCCTGTAAATCGGTAAGAGGTATACAAGCACATAGTATGACAGAAATCATTAATAGATAATTGGGAAAAAAACTATTAATTACGATTATACTTGCCTGTGTAAGCGAGGCTTCCATTCCGGCAGTTTCTTGAAACTAATAGAATATGTATCAACATCAAGTATGTATGTAACTAAGTATACATATTATTGATTTTTACTTCCAAGAAGTATTTGTATTGTCCAACGAAGTTTGTATTGTGCATATTATTATTACATAATTACATAATTATTATTATTACATAATAATATGACATAATTAAGACGTTGTGAGTATAAGTAAATGGTTTATTTTAATTGATATTTTCAGATGTCTGTCAAAGACAAAGAAAAATCTTTGACTTAGAGTAGGTATACGGTTATCCCTTGGCATGAGCAAGGGTCCTTGTTCATCATACTTTTACATTCATACATTCATACATGTCAATTATACACTTATTCAATTCAATTCAACTCACCTCTACTCAACTCTACTCAACTCTACTCAACTCTACTCAACTCTACTCAACTCTACTCAACTCTACTCAACTCTACTCAACTCTACTCAACTCTACTCAACTCTACTCAACTCTACTCAACTCTACTCAACTCTACTCAACTCTACTCAACTCTACTCAACTCTACTCAACTCTACACAACTCTACTCAACTCTACACACCTTTACCACTTTGTGGCAATACTCTAAAAACTTATTCTTGATAGATTTGTTCTTTAGAATTTCGTGCAAATTATCTATGTTTAAACAGTAAGATTAAGGATAAGGGATAGGGAAAACTGACTCTGGCATCCCTTACTCTCTAACTGAAACAACAGCAAACACACGGTGGTCTGCTGTAGGAGGGTGGTTACTGCCGCCAGACGGGCTGCCCGCTCAGTGTGTTTTGCGACTACTTAATAAATACTAATTAAATGATAGTTGATGTTATATGGAACAACTTAGTATTATTAGTAGAAGCTCGCTGCGCGCGTTTCGAAGTTTCGGTGCGGAGTGTGGACCGCATTCCGCGAAACCTTTTCAAAGTGGAAGACATACAAAAGCGCTCATTATGAAATGGTTAGTTCGCCGGCAATGTCTACAAGCATTATTTGCGCAGAGTTCCACTGAATTTCATACGGGTTGTCGTATAAATTTACATGGTAATGGATAGCGCGAAGTTAAGCGCTGCGAAGACCCGCGCCGAGCTTACTATTACAAACTGAAATAATTATTTTAACTTTTTAGTTTGAGATAGATATTTCTTCTTGGCACGTATGCAATGCAAAGTGACTTGTTTTGTTGAGCGATGTGTTAGAACATCCTTAATGAATTGGGTGCAGTTTTTATTTTATTTGATTATTTTTGGGACACGAACAGAAATAAAAACAAAAATATAGTAAAAAAGACAAAAAAAAATTAACTCATATTAAGCAAACGTGTCCACAGATAGATATTATATGTACATATATAAAAGAGAACAGAAAAAAATAACATAAAATATAATAATTTAAACAGATATTTAAGAAGAAAAAAACATTAAAGCCACATATTAATTTAGCAATAAGTCAGTTAATCTAATATTTTAAATGCAGAGTGAATTTGTTCATTTGTTTGTTTGTTACTTCACTACTCAACTGGTCATTAAATATTGTCAGAAATACAGAAACGAACATATTGTGTTTCTATAATTTAAATTACTGTACCTAACAAATATTATCATATAAATTCGTGTGCCGATGGGAATAAATAATTAAATTAATAATTATTTAATAATTAAAATAAAACATTCAACGGCTGACAAAAATGTATTTTTACAAATTATATGTATGTATGTATGTTTGCGATGATTTCAAAAACTACTGAACGGATTTTTATGCAATTTTCACTAGTGGAAAGAGCATTAAACGAGGAAGGTTATTTAGATATGATTTGCAGAAAAAAATTTCGCCCGTGCTTAGCCAGGAGCGGGTTGTTAGTATGCAATAAAGATTGAAAAAAATTTTCAACACCTAAGGGCGCAGACGAAGTCGCGGGCAGAATCTTGTTACTAATAATGACACAACTATGCACCCGAAGGAAATGAAATGCGGTCGTATGGGATGAACAGAAACGTTCGTACAGATCGGACAAAGTTAGTAATTGAAAATGTAAGATAAAATCTACTGATATTACAGAAGTGGCACCACCGCGTCGTCTCCAGAAATGTTAAATATTTCACTTCATTTTTGAACTTTCAAACTGCAATATTAAGCAGAGAGGAAATTAAATCTCCGAGTAAAACATAACATAAACGAAAAGAATTCCAATATCAGACAGCTGCAAAAACTGTACAGAGAACTTATTCTTTTTTTTTTTACTAGTACTTTTATTATTGACTAGCTGGTGCCAGCGACTTCGTCCGCGTTCTGGATGAAAGGTGCCCTATGTTCTTTCTGGTGTCCCAGATAACGTGTATGCAAAATTTTATAGTGATCGGTTCAGTAGTTTTTGCGTGAAAGCGTAAGAAACAAACAAACAAACAAACTTACATTCACATTTATAATATTAGTAAGGATAAGGATTAACAAACATTTTACTTGAAAAATATTATTGAAAAACCAGCGTTAGCATGCGACTTTGTCTGCGATCTTTAATGATTTTTTTTTGTCAGGCATTGAATTTTTCATTTTTATTTTTAGATCAACACTCGGAAAATGTAATTTATTTATTATATATATAAATAGTAATTGTAAGTATTACCTACAAGTGTGTTAACATTTTACCTTTGTACATACCCGAGTTATGGATGTTTTGTATTTATAATATGTATGTATTTACAAATAAAAAATCTATGTAGCTGTCTGGTATGCATAATACAAGCATTAGTTGCTTACTGTGGAACTAGATAGTGCTGTGTGTAATGTGTGAAGATAGGACTGAATTGTAATATTAAAAATAATGCTTTTAGATAAAAGCTTTTGCTGCGAAATTTACCTAAAAACCAAAAATTAAACTGAACGCTATTATCTTATTATATAAAATGGGATATGTGTGTATGTATGTATGTCTCCTATAGGCTCCAAAACCGCTGAACCGATTTTGATGAAACTTTCACACAATTATCAAATTAGTCCAGCGGGTGTTCCAGTGAAGTTTGGTAGCGATCGGACGCGGACGAAGTTGCGGGTAAATACTAGTATTAAATATTCTGTCACATTTTTTCTTTATTGTTTGGATAAAGCAAAAATGTTCAACTTCGGCACATTGATGTCACTGGTAAGTCACTTGATATTTCAAAACACTGAGAGCCCCGCAGCAAACCATGAGCTAACCTGAGTCCTTTTGTGTCCGTTTTGATTTGATACGTGCACCGGAATGATACGTAGCTTTTCAGTGCAACATATGAATTGTTCAGAAACAATTCTAAAAAGCCTGCGGTCAAATTCCTATTCACACAGACACACGTAACATGAGCTCTAAGATGTAAATAAATTTTTGCAGGCATTTTGATTTTGATTGGTGTTGCTTTTGATTTTAGGTAACTGTAGCCTTCAAAGATCAAGTGGCAGATATCCATTTTGGTGAATGGTGAATGACATGATATGCAAGTATTATACTAGCGGCCCGCCTCCGACTTCACACGGATGCAATTTTTTTGAAGAATTCTTTTGAAGATACCAAGAGATAATTGATCACATTTAAAAATAGAAGGTTTTTCTTGAAAATTGTGTAAAATGAGAAAAAGAAATAACACTAGCCGATTAAAACTTTAGTACCTAGAGAACTTAAGTTAATCAATATGTTTAAAAAGAAATGTAGTCGTCGTTGAAATTTTTGAATTCTGTGATACGAAAAGTTTTTTGGGCAGCAAATTACAATTTTTTTTAAATAGATTTTTTTTGCATAAATTATAACTTTTTGAAATATAGTCCAGGTTTTATGCACTGTATTTTTATCTAAGTTTTAATTTTACTCTAAGAAGTTAAATTAGGCGACGAAAGGTCGCCATAAGCTCAGATTAAATAATAGTTACTATCGTAACCTTAACTAAAAAAAAAATATAAAAAAATACTATGTTTTGTATACAAAACTTGAGCATAATTTAAACAAAAAATGTCAGTAGAAGTCTATTAAAAACAATATTATGTACTTGGAAGTTAACTCTTCAGTTTTAGTTTCGCAGCGGTCGCTTTGAGTTGTACATGTTTTTACTGACAAATGGTTCTCGTAGAGCCGCAGTTTGCACGTTCATTTACAGCTTGCGGTAACGGCCAATAGCAGACATACAGACGTGAAGCTTAACCCATTTTGACAAATGGTAGGAGACAACGAATTTTATGTGCCTCTCCTCTCCTGCCTCTTGGTCTTGGTACTTGGTTGAGTCATGAAAAAACTATCATTTGATTTTTAGGGCATGTAAATAAAATTAATAGGTATCAATATACATAAGTCATACTTTTTCTCAATATGTTTTTTAGGGCCTCTATCACAAACTACAAGTAAAGTGTTGATTAGTTAATTTTAGAAATAATTTTATGTTTTATTAAATTATGCATTCGGTTTAGTGCATCCTTCATTCCCAAAGTTGATCCTGCCGGGAATCGAACCCGATAATCCTAGAGAGCGTTAAGGCAAGCACCCTAACCACTCATCCAACGGGATAGTCCAAAGATGTCAAATTTACTTAATATTTCTCGATGTACACGGTAAAAAATTTAAACCAACTTTCAAGTGAACATTTTTTAATGGAGAAACCATAGTTTTGGCGGATTCACTTCTCGGCCGTGGTGCTAACCCGATATAATCTCCTTGCTGTGCCGCCAGCCTCAGGGAGAAACTTTAAACTTTAGATAAAAGCGTTCCTACAGGGTGCTGCGTCTCTTGCTCTAAGCGATCCGGGTCGTTCTACAGTGACTACAAAATTAAAGAGTACAGCTAACTACGCTTTCCGACTCATATATGAATCACACCTGTTTATTCCTTATAATCTTTTTGAATTTTAATGTTCCTTTTTTTTAATTTTATAACATTTTCTAATTCAAGTGCAATGTATAATTATATTTTACTCACCCGTATCTGAGAGAAAAATGTATAGGTATTTATGGACACATTTTAAAATTAATTGGAGTATTCTGTAACTATATTATACCTAGATAGATATATATTTCTCCATACAACACACAGCGAAATGACTCACGAAATTATTTAAATTAAATTTATATTTTACCAGACTAAAGTTCAGCCACAGATTAAATAATAGTGGTTCAGCTTCGTAAAAAATGCTTTCAAAATTCAAATAAAAAAATTGGCATCATGTTTTGTTTGTGTGGGTTGTGTGAAGGTCCTATTGAAAAAGAAGGAGGAAGAACACAGAGGCGTAGCTGCGGAAAGCAGCTAGGAAAGCCTAGTATCGCGAAGTAATACCTGTGGTAATACTAAGGAGGTTTTTAGTGAGTAAAAACCTCACACTATCGGTCACTTAGAAGAAGACCGATGTCTTTTAGAATAATTTCCTCCTGTTATTTAAAAAAAAAAATGTTTCACATGCGACCATTGTGGATGTTCCCGGTGTCACTGCTCTCTCTACGACAATGCCTTATGATATGACGTTATCGTGTTGGCAGCTTGTACGCCGCAATATTATGTCGCGAGACGTTCTTGCTATCCGCTTTCTAGAAAATGCTTTGGGATAAATAATTTCGTTTTTCTCTCATAATCCGACGAAGCTATGTGTTGTGTATTCAAAGTGTTTTCATAAACATTATGTTACATCAGCCATTGACACAATGTAAGGTTAAGTTAATATTGTTTAGTGTAATGATATTTCTATTATTCTATTATTGTATTGATAGTTTTTTTTAAAAAGTCTGATTGTGGTTTATTAACAAAAAAACAATGATTAGCTTGTTATCTTGTGACATTATGGCATTGTTGTTATCTTGTGATTTTTTAGGATGATCCCATACACTTATACTGTATGGTGATTCATACATGAAGTTTTTTTTGTGAATGTATGTATGAATATATAATTATACCATATAATCTTTACATAGTATAAAACAAAGTCGCTTTTTCTGTCCCTATGTCCCTTTGTATGCTTAGATCTTTAAAACTACGCAACGGATTTTAATGCGGTTTTCACTAATGGGTAGAGTGGTTCTCGAGGAAGGTTTATAAGTACATAATTTACTAAGTTACGCGGGCGAAGTCGCGGGCAGCAGCTAGTATAGTATAATTTAAAAATGATACAGTATGTATGTAATTTATGTATGTAATTTAAGTATAATAATATGATAATATGTGTTGTTGGCGTCTCTATAAAATAAAATAATAAAAAATTTCACATTTACTAGTGTTAATAATATTTTGTATTACCTACAATAATTCGTATACATATCTCGGAAGAAAACGTTAGTTCAAGTTAGATGACCACAGTCCGGAGTTGTTTCATCCATTAACAACAACAAAAGTGACAAATGATCTGTCCGATTCTCTTTCCTGTTCGCTTCGGGATTGCTTAATGGTTCGACCATTCTTTGCTACTTTCTTAGCGAGTATTATACTCAAGAGCAATATTATATCACATTATTCAAAATTCAGGTCTCCAATCATATCAAAAAACAATACGATTATCTATTCGTACAATCCGTACTATCAGTACTTAATATTATAAATGCGAAAGTTTGTATGGATGTATGGATGAATGTATGGATGTTTGTAACTCTTTCACGCAAAAACTACTGAACTGATCACCATGAAATTTTGCATACACGTTGTCTGGGACACCAGAAAGGAAATAGGGTACCTTTCATCCAGAACGCGGACGAAGTCGCGGGTACCAGCTAGTATTACATAAATAGACGCTTGCACTGCACTTCTCGATAGTTAAACTAAATTATCTATCTGTGTCTGTCCATTTGAGAGGACTCATTCACTGCTTCTGTTAGTTCGCTCAGTACAAAATAAGCTACAAAATGAAAAAGACACATACTTTTTGTGGGTCCTTGCAATTCAATGGTGAATGAGGAGTTAAATGTTACCTTTTCTATCTGTACTCTGTACGTACATATATCTAAACGGAAGCAATAGCGCTTGATTGTCCCAATTTACACGCTTAAGCGATTCTCATAAGTATGAACTTAAAAAAAGTTATAAAGTGAACCTCTATGAACTAAATTTAAATATTTAAAAATACGAAAATAATACTAGTTGTTAATAAATGTATGTCTAATATATGTGTTGCAAAAATATAGAAGCAAAATTATATATTCTTGTTTATTTATAATAATTCCACTTAATTACACTTCAACTAAGATGAACAACTTCTGAATATTAGGCGAAAACAAAATCTGGTGAGCTATTTGAACTGGTGATTGCAATTGGGTTCGTCCGATTCTCGAAATTTATTGCACTGTCAGCCAAAAACAAATTTAAGTCACTGCAGAAAAGTTCTTTAAATTATAAAGTCGCCTTTAAAACCTAAGGAATCATTAAAGTGTTGCACAAAGCTACATTAACGTCGACTTTAATGCTCCATTAAAATTTAACTAAAGAAGTGTCAAACAAAGGGGGCCGTCAATCGTTTTGTGAACCGTCTTTAAAGTTAATGTACCCATTAGGGATAAGGACTCGTTAGTTAATACCAATTTTAAAGAAGCTTTGTGCACTAGAATAACATAATTTGTTTGAATGTAACGCCGGTAATAATAATAAGCGTAACGATAAATAGGTGTGCCCACCTTGACCTCTTGTTGCTATAACACTTTGGCCAGACGTTAGTTTTTTTATTTTATTTTAGTTGATTCGTTGGGAACATTTCAATATTAATGTCTTCATTTTCAATTTCATTTCATTTTCAATTTCTATTTCATTGTCAATGTCAATTTAAATTATAGTTCTTTAATGTGTTGTTCTTTTACTATAAATGTTGAAGATAAAATCTCAAAGATAAACCACTACAACCGTCTGACAAATGTCAATTTCATTTTCAATGTCTTTTTTTTTTGGGTGAAAGGTCTCATATGTCCTTTATTGTATCCCTGACAACGTTATACAAAATGACAGGTGTTAAGGCGTGAAAAGGTAACAGACAGAACGACAGAGTTGCTTTAACATTTATAATATTAGTATAGATTTAATTATATTTGGAAGGTTGTTTTGATAGTTTAATTGCACACATGATTTCATAATAAATATATGTTGATTTTTGATAAATTTAATACATTGCATTTTTATCACTTGGACCACACATGTAGTAATTGGATCGGGCCCCACCGGCCACAGTTTAAGCCAGCTTTAATTGCAGGACGGCAGCCAAGATTTCTCCCGAATCACCAACGGTGCGGCCGCGTAATTAAACTATGTACTAATTACATTTATACTGCTAAACTGTTGTTTTATAGTTTTACTCATATGATGTATGTCCCCAGCGAGACGTGAAATGGAGCATATATACGAATCTATACTAATATTATAAAGCTGAAGAGTTTGTTTGTTTTTTTGTTTGTTTGTTTGTTTGTTTGTTTGTTTGTTTGTTTGTTTGTTTGTTTGTTTGAACGCGCTAATCTCAGGAGCTACTGGTACGAATTGAAAAAATATTTTTGTGTCGGATAGATCATTTATCGAGGAAGGCTTTAGGCTATATAACATCACGTTGCGACTAATAGGAGCGAAGAAACAGTCGAAAATGTGGAAAAAACGGGGAAAATTATTCATCTTTGAGGGCTTCCATTGCGTGCGCTGCGAAAACCGTTCGAGATACCCAAATGATTCCCAAAATAACTATTCCACGCGGACGAAGTCGCGAGCACCAGCTAGTATTGGATAAGACTAATAGCATAAGGACGAGGTTTTTCATGAACTTAGTTGGTGAAGTGATTGTAGATTGTAGGTTGTCTGTTGTTGTTGTCTTGTTGTTTGTCTGTTTGTTGCGGCTAATCTCTGTAACGGCTGGACCCATTTTGAGGGGACTTTCACTGGAATATAAGGAACTTAAAATGAGTAACTGAGGCTACTCTTTTTTTGTTAAAAAAATATTGCTGTATATATAAGCAGTATGTTTAGTACCGCTTGCGCCTCAAGCGTGGTCGAGTTCATCTGATACATCTCATTTGCATTTACGTGGAAAATGTGGTTGATTGTAATTTTTAGCTAGTAAAATCTTGTTCAAAAGCATTCGAGAAAAATCATTTATGCTGTTATTGTTTATTGTATAATATAAAAAAAGCTCTGACGATGAAGTTTGAAAAAGGTAATTAAGAATTCCGCATTCTGTTAATTGTTTTAATCGAGTAATAGTATTTCGGTTAAAAATCTATATAAAATTCTATAAAAATTTAATTTCGCCAATAAATATGTTTAGTAACCTAACTTCCTCAAATATAAACAAATATTATGAATTAGGTAAGTATTTGGGTACCACATAAAAAATCCTAGGTGCAGCCATGGTGCAGCAAATGCATTGCCGACCTTAGCGGGATAAAGACTAGATATTGATATGATATTTATATAAAAAAAATGTTCTTTTAGTATCTATGTTGCGCATTTTTCACAGTTTATTAATTTTATAATACTACCATAACCCGAGTACACCTTAAAATCATTTTTTCTACAACATAAAAACCGGCCAAGTGCAAGTTATAAAATCGACATGGTTCTGTAAAATGTTTTTATAGTAAACACAATGTTAAGAGTAAATAATTAAAAATAAGGATTTATTCGAATTATAATGAAGAAGTATGAAGATAAAAATTTAATTTAAATAATAAAAAAAATATCTTCATTACTTCTTCATACCATAAATGCAGAGCCCCGTCAACAAAGATTTCATCATAATTAATGTGAATGATATAAAATAAACTCAAAACCTTTTGAATTAGTCAATAAAAATTCTATATACTAATAAAAATCAACAAAAATCTGATGAGTTTGGTGGAATGCTTTAAAGTCTAATTTAAAAAAAAACTTTATGCATAGAGCCCAACTCTTGAGAAACGTTATAGTCTACTGAGAATTATCGAGAAGAGCCGACATGGTGCATGATTTAATCAATTTAAACTAAACGGCGAGTGAAACCGCGTGACACAGCTAGTATTAATATAAAAATGAAAGCATGACGCAAGCGAACACTTCTATGTAGCTAATACAAATTCAATCCACGCAAAGCAAGAACAATCCAGTGAACTCAAAACACCGTGACAACGATAACTCGTTTCATGTTGAGGGAATTTTACAAATCATAAATTCCAAGTGGCTATCCATACCGTGAACGATTCTCGACCATTGAACCGTGTTGCAGATAAGAAATTTGCTCGCAAGGAACGTGGGTTCTGTTGGATGTGTTATGAATTTTTGTCTAGTGCTTTGTTTTCCATATGTGTATTTTCGATAATAGAAAAGGAGGGAATAATCATTTAAGCCTAAGCCTATATTACATACATATAAAAATGAGAAAATAAATAACTCAAAAACAAATTTTTGTGACACACAAACAAGTCCGGGTACGAATTTTGGTACAGACCACAATATTCATATTTTGTAAGGAGCCAAACAAAAACGTCTAGTTATCGTTAATATTATGGTTTAAGAGCTACGTGGTGCCAGACTTACCCAACTTCGGAATGGCTGGTATTTCAGGTATGAATGCTGTTTTATAAGCTTATTACCGTATTATATTACCTTTGCCACCTGATACCGGAGTATTGGCCGCCTATCCAAACTAGCCAATACCCATACGGTAATAAGCATATAAAACAGCATTCATACCTGAAATACCAGCCATTCCGAAGTAGGGTAAGTCTGGCACCACGTAGTAAGTAAGTCCGTAGTAAGTAAGTCGGGTAAGTCCGAAGTAGGGTAAGTCTTAGTATAGAAGTTTTCACATCAAAAATATGTAATTCTATATTCAAAATTTTCCGTTTTAGAAGTCAGGATCTACGAACTGTGCAATTTAATGGATTAATCAATGCAGAACGTGATTTCTTGTTCGGTATCAGTGCAGTAAAGGATCCGCGTCCAATTGTTTATCTCTACATCGGTAGAAACGTGACTTGTCTAGATTGAGTTCGAGATGATGTAGCTCCGGGCTACCAAGACGGAGAGGTTAGTTACATTTGAAATCTAGTTGCTACTTACTTTTTTCTCATTTAAAATCAATCCCCAATACCTTTGAAATGACACAGATAGAATGCTTGTAGCGATACGTGAAGTAAAGAAGGTATTATTATGAGGGCCTCTTTCACCATCTGTCAAGTATTTAAAGTCACCTGTCATCGGGAATAATTTAGCTGATATACCTTTGTTTGTACGGTAAAAGTCCCAAACATTAAAAAGATAATAATAAAAAAAATCGCCTATCGAAGGATGGACTAAACCGAGTGCATAATTTAATAAAATATAAATTCATTTCTAAAAGTAACTAATCAACACTTTACTTGTAGTTTGTGAAAGAGGCCCTTAATGTAATAATATTACTAAGCATACATAGGACTAGGCTTGCGAAATGACCGTCATATTTTATTGTTTTGATAATCATAGTCCAGGTAGTTTAAGCTAACGGTCTAATATCGAAGAGCCTTATGAGATGACTAATCCATTAAGATGCTCTCGCTAGATGGCTGGATCAGGGGATACTTACAGAAGGCATTGTATTCTCAGAAGGTTCCCCACTAGGCAGCCTTAACCACCAGTAGCTTGGCTTGGCCCCGCCACTAGCTGCAAAACATGAAAATTATTGCCCTCTAGATTATTTCAAGTAGGTATATCTTATAGATTATAGAAAAAAAATATATATTGAGCATAATATTTTGCATTAAAAATTAGAGAACATTAAAATACAGTGACAGTTTTCTCAAAGAAAATATTACTAAAACATGCACCGGACAGTTTTATGCATTGCCGTGCACAAAATAGCCCACATAAATCGTGGAGCGGATACGACGCGTCTCCTACGGAGGAAGGACATTATACTTGTCACATACTGTATTGCGATATCCCTTTAATAAATTTGCTGTATTCTGCTGTAAGTATATACTGAATAAAGAGGATACAATGAACAGACAGGCGTATTTTATTGCTGGTACTATTGCGAATGCTTCTATTGATGTTTTAGCTAGCCGAAGCGTAACAAACAATAAAATAGATTTGAAGTGTGACTATAGTGATTTACTTATAGACTATTACTATATCTATATTGTTAGGTAAAAATTTAAGTTTAATATAATAATATTTCATACCGTTTCCAGATTAGTTTTTTGTGTAAGTGAAATCAAAGAAGTTAATCGTGAATTTTGTAATTTAATTAAAAAAGTTTTTTTTTAAAGAACATAGCAAAAATAAAAGCTGCGATAACGATTTGTAGGTACCGTTTATGGATCATGATCTAATCTATTCAAGTTTGAAAATGCAATCTTTTCTGGCTACTCTGTCAACTATAAATAAATGTGGCTTGTGATATATAGACATATATATAATATATATATATATATATATATATATAGACATATTGGGCAGATCGTAAAGTATGAAATCAAAAATCTTTCACCAAAAGTCAAAAATAGGTGCGACGAGGAGCGGAGCGGAGCGAAGCAAAGCGAGGAGGAGCGTGTTAGGTTTACATGGAAATAAATTTGGGGAGCCGAGCGTAGCGGAGTTACTCTCAGTTTTAACAGAAATATGATCAGCCCAGGAATATCATGATATGCCCAATTCTATAATATGCCGACGACATATATAATATATAAGGCGACGGTAGCCACTTAGCGATACTATCAAGTACTCACACGAAAGAGAGTCTCACAGTAGTGAGACATTATTATGTAATTTATAAAACGCAATACGAGTACATTACTAAGTATGTACACGTTTTGATGAATGTAAAATTAAAATGTGAACTAGTGAAAATGAAATTGTGAATTTAAGTTTAAAGTTTATGCATCAGAAATATCGTAACTCGTGGCGTACGAAGGCAAACTTTCTTGTCCTACCTGTACAGTAACCCCACTAACTTTTCGTTGAACTTTGAATAAATTTGCCCAATTTCTAAGTCACTTTAAATGTCTGTTGTTAGAATGCGACTATAACGTCTCAGCTAAACTTTAACAGAAATTTCGTGAATACATTATTGAAGTGAAACTTTTTATGGGACACTATTGAAGTGAAACTTTTTGTCATGAGAGTGAACTCGTCGAGCTAACAAACTGTTAAGTGTTAAACTGTTAAACTCACAGATGTTAAACTCCTTGTCTCTTTCTTATTACCGCCTCTCTCACTCTAGCAGAGTGAGAGAGGCGGAAAGAAAATTGTTGATGTTGACTGACAGTGACACTGTTGACATTGACAGTCTGTGTCGGATAAATTGGATAAATACAGAACAACTAATTAATATTATGGAAAAAATGAGTACTACACAGACATAGTTCATTCTCTATATGCTACGGATTATAGAGTATGATCTTATCATACTATATACAGATGGATGACATTACTGTCATCCATCTGTCTGACGTTTAACTAACAAATCACAAATGACAAAGTTTGGTTTTATGACTGCCTGGCGAATCCTGAATTTTATTTTTAATTTAGTGTTGTGTAAAACTTATCTTCTTTAAGATAATACAGTCATGCTTCAAGTGTTCAACGTCCTTATTTTTTAATTATATGTTTATGGAAAATAATTCAATAAAATGGCACTAAAGAAAGTAAAGGGGAACTTCGAAAGAATGTTCGATAAAAATCTCACCGATTTAGTGCGTGGTATAAGGAATAATAAAGATAACGAGGTAGGTACACATCAGAAATTGTTACTATTTACTTAATAAACATGTAAATAAGTTTTGAATGTTATATTTTTTTATATAATATTCGATTTTAGGCCAAGTACATAGCACAATGTATGGAAGAAATTAAAGTGGAACTACGACAAGATAACATAACATAAGAAAGCTAACGCTGTCGCTAAGCTGACATACGTAAGTACTTAGGTCTTAAGTAGATCGAATTTGTAAGTGTAACTGTTGTAATTATTAATTAAATTGACATTTATTTTAGCTTCAAATGTTAGGATATGACATATCATGGGCTATATTCAATATTATTGAGGTGATGAGTTCAAACAAATTCACTTACAAAAGAATCGGGTACTTAGCAGCTAGTCAATCATTCCATGCAGACTCAGAGTTACTTATGCTCACTACAAATATGATAAGGAAAGATTTAAATGCTCAGAATCAATATGAAGCAGGATTAGCACTCAGTGGACTGAGTTGTTTCATATCTCATGATCTAGCAAGAGATTTGGCAAATGATATCATGACATTGGTGAGTTTATTGAAGTGAAACTTTTTATGGGACACTAGCGTTTTGTCATGAGAGTTAACTCGTTAACATAAGTCATATTAATTACTTATATAGTTCTTTTCTTAATGTAGAATGTTTATGTATATGTAATATATATATATATATATATATATATATATATATATGTATATGTCTATTAAATTATTTCATATTAAAAAATTTTTAATATTGTTTTTATTCTCAGTTATTGTCAATGAAGATACAAAAAATGTATGCGTCAGTCCAAAACTAACAGCGTCAAAAGTGAAACTTTTTATGTAATTCAAAAACTGTCAATAAGTGTACAAAAAAATACATTGCAGCAAAGAAAAATTGACTGGAAATTATAATAAAAATGATTTATAATAAAAATCAAGAAAAATCTACAGACTATCCCGAATTAATTACTATGGAAGTTTCACTTGTACGTATATGTATATAGTTTTATGTATATGTAAATAATAGTACGTACGAGTGAAACTTCCGTAGTAATTAATTCGGGATAGTCTGTAGATTTTTCTTGATTTTTATTATAAATCATTTTTATTATAATTTCCAGTCAATTTTTCTTTGCTGCAATGTATTTTTTTGTACACTTATTGACAGTTTTTGAATTACATAAAAAGTTTCACTTTTGACGCTGTTAGTTTTGGACTGACGCATACATTTTTTATCGACTTTTATTTGTATGTGATTTTGAACAATTTTTTACTCGCAAGATTGTGCACTTTAGTGCAAAATTGTGCAAAAATTAATGTTCGGTTGATTAGTGAAAACGTAACAAACTAACAAACTCACTTTCGCATTTATAATATTTATTTGAAAAGGCTTATCAACTAAATACATACTTAAACACAATATACAAAACTCACAGAAAGGAACATTACAACTATGAATTTAAATTATAGAAAAGCACAGCATTATTAGAAATTAGTTAAATGTATTAGTTAAGAGCTTTTACTGCACTTAACATTATGAACTAGAAACCCGCTCCCGGCTTCGTGCGGATGCAATTTTTTCTCATATAGGTAAAGTATATACTTAAATATACACAAACCTTCCTCGTTCGTCATTTTGTCTTTAGCGAAAATGTCCATAGTCTCTATTAAAATCTGTTGGTTGGTTTTGAAGAAGTTAGCGAAGAAACCGATATAAGCGGAAAGCGACTTTATATTTAATTGTGTATATAAATATGGATAGTTATGATATAGATATGTATGTATGAAGATATGTCCATGAGAAACTTAGGACAATTAGCTCTACACTTTTGCACTTATACTGTTCAACATAATATATTTCATTAGACATTTAATTTAAACTTACTTTCTAATTAATTTCTAATACATAATTATAAAATAATAATAGTTATTATATTTTATTCAATTAATTGATATGACTGTGTTGGGTATACTACTTATATAAAAGAAACTAAGAATGATTTATTTTAAGATTAGATTTAAGCTAGGACTAAGAAGATCTTTATACCATTTAATATAAAAATATTATAATTTTATATATATATTATAATATAAATTATTTTATACTCACGTCGACTGTACTTGCTTACCTGTGTCTGGTCTGGTCGTAACTTCGTCAGGAAAGCGTAAAGTTACATCAGAGCTTGTGATGTAGCGTGAAAGCCTTTACTTGTATTAGTAAACTGGTCCTAAACTTTTGCACATATGAAACTTAACTCTATTAGAACATACTGTATACAATAGTCTGATTAAGGCTTAACTAATTTGTCATAAAGGGAACCATATTTAATGCTTCATATATTTTAACAAAGTTTTGTTAATAGATACGGAGCTTATTTGTAGCGGTTAATTCATGCCTTCAACGAACGGTAACTTTTCCTATAGTTATACAGAGTTATATATTACAGGTAGTTTCTTATACAGTTCGCTGTGAAACTAGAGCATGTTACTTTTTAAACCCCGACGTCCGACGCAAAAGAAGAAAATAAAATATATTGTTATAAATTTGTTTTGTGTGTCTGTCTGTTGCATTTTATCTCCCAAACGAATGGACCGATTTTGATGCGGTTTTTTACTTGAAAGCTGACATAATAGAAATAGTTTTTAACAATAATTTATGAAGATTTAATTTATAATTTTTAAATATAGATTTTATAAGAAAATCTTTTGATTAAAAAAAAAAATACTAAAGTGATCACTTAGTAGTAGGACCTAAGTCTGGCGTTTATTCGATTAGTCCCACTACTATTATTCTCATTGAGTGGTGCAAATCTAATGCTTTATTTGTATCATGAAATGGCCGATACATTCATTTAAACGGGACATTGATCGATGCGACGCGGGACTAATTTCGTCTGCAGAGTTGGCACGTCCGGTGAAATTGGACGAGCAAATTAGCTAACCAGCCTGTGTTGTGACCGAGCCTAAAACATTTATAGAAATTTTACTTAAGATTTTACATAAGATTCTAGATCGCTTTTATTTTCTATACAAATATTATAAAGAGGAAAGATTTGTTTGTTTGAATTGGATAGGGCAATCCGTGCAATGAATTGGATAAGGAAAAATAATTACCCACCGTACCACTGAGGGTATGGTCGGTGGTACGGTGGGTCAGAAGCGCTCCGAAACTGCTGGACCGGTTTGAAAAATTCTTTCACTGTTAGAAAGCTACAATGTCAGGGAGTAACATATGCTCCATTTTATAAAAATAGAGCCATAGCTCATGTTTAATTGTGTTGCTATGATCATCATCACAATAACACCGAAGATGACTTAGCTTGAGCCTCCGACTTCATCCGTATTATTTTTAATATGTGTTAAAATATTTAATCAATTTTATTATGATCCCTCGGTAACAGATTTTTTTTTGGATGAAAGACATATACCCAATGTAATTTTTTAATAATAATCAGTTAAATAGTTAAAGCATGAAAGCGAAAAAATAAACAATTTTCGCATTTATAATATAGTAAGCATAAGCTATCATATGGGGGAGCATAGACATTAGACAGCCTCAACTATTTGAGCAATTAAGTACCCTATCTCCATCATGTTGTCCCATATTGAACCTTTATGGCATTTCGTTACTTGTTGAAGGCGACAGTAGTCATATGCATAAAGTTATCCGTCAGCCTGTATACTACCTTTTTCATAAAAAAAACTTACATACAGCGGGTTCGTTCGACGAGTTTAGTCAACCGAAGCTTGTTCTGCAAACGTAAAACGTTGTGGCCGATGTAAGACAACCGTCAAACAGAAGCATTCAATTTCCAAACTTCCTTTGTTTGCATCCGACCAGACGAATGGCGTGATCTATCAAAGCTTTGGTGAAACCACAGTACGGAAGTACAGTAACTCATCTGTAATGAAAATAATTAAATACTGGCTGTTACATGCGACTTCGTCTGCGTAACTTTATAAAATATAGTCTATAAGTATGTTACTCACTGAGTGTAGCTTTCTATAGGTGAAAGAATTTTTAAAATCGGCCCAGTTATCAAAACAAAAAAATCTCTTTATAGTGTTAGTATAGATAAAGGTCGCTGGTCTGGGCTACTACTGAGACTAGGCTCTTCGATAGATCCTACTGGAAAACTATAAGTATATTTATTATGTTTAGCAGTTGAGGTCCTACGACTGAAAAAAAGATGATAACCCAAAATCTTACGGACACCGTATGATATAGGTACCTACTGTATATTATCCCCTATTGAACTTTCATAGAGAATAGATTTATAAGAATCTTACACTCTAATATGACAATGTTCCTTGTGAGTATATAGTGTTCTGTGATACCGCTTTTTTTATCAATGCAATGGTATAATGAAAATTGAAAAAACAGTTCCATTCTAATCAAAAACAGAATATCAGTTACAAGCTACAGGTGTCCTCGATTTCTTTTTCTAAAAATTAATACACAAACACTCCTCGTTTATCGCTCTTTCCATAGTAAGAACCATATCAAACCTTTGGATTTTAACAAAGAAGTTAGCGGAGAAATAGACAGAAGCGGACAGGGACTGTATTTTATAATATCAGGTTCAAATCAGGCCCCTGGGGCCTTAGCCAAGAGCAAACGTACAGTCGTAAACGCTACGCTCAGGCTACGCTACGTTGGGAGAAAGCTTTGTGATTGGTCAAAATTTTATGTGGGCGTTACAACAACCAATCACCAGGCGTTTGCTCTTGGCTAGGGCCCCTGACTCTGACTACGAATATATAGATAGATATCTAGCATATACTTACTTACTCTTCTGGCTCAGCGACCCGTAGTGGATCTTGGCCTCCGACACCACAGGTCTCCAGCGATCCCGGTCCAGAGCTATCATCATATAGATAGATATATTCGTAGTCAGGGGTATGTTAGTTAACAGGGAGAGTAATAACACTGTTTTTGTCAATAATATTATGTTATAGGTGCGTCGAACACCGGGCCGTCATTAATAACCACTCGGAGTAATGGGCTGAGAACTTTCTACGCACGTTTTTCATTAAATTCCCAGTGAAGAGAGGTGAATTTATAAAATCAATGGCGGCTAGCAATGGAATTAAGCCGTGATATATTGTCGGACGGGTGCTGATTTGTTATTGTTACGGATTTAGGAATATCGCGAGTTTTTCCTTTTATTTTCTTTGTGGATATCTTCAGCGGTAAAACCGACGCGCCAATTACGATGAGCGATGATGCGTTTCTATTTGAGAAACATCTAAACTCACTGCTTGGGCTAACATAAAACGCTTAACATTTTATGTATAGATAGGTATAGATAGCTACATGACCGGTAACACTGAATTTTTATTTATAAGAGCTTTTTCTTGAGATTGAGATTATGTTATCTGCTATTGAAATTAATGTAAATTTAATTTACACAATCTATATTCTAAAGAGCTACTTATTATTCATTAAATCGTTCAATATTTATTAAAGATTTTCCTTAAGTATTTGTTTACTCGAAAGAAGTGTTTTTTGCTTTCGGCGTCATGGCAACCGAGTTTCGTAACCAGTCGCGAAAAATGATTTTTTATTAACATCTACCTCAACAACTATTGGATGGAAGAATGTCTTTTTTTAATACTCAAGCAGTTTCCAAAAGCACCTAAATTATTGTGCTACATATTCATTATTGAAAGTAGAAAATAAAAATAATATTTTGCAATCAAGTCGCCGAAACTGTCCACTGTCTGTCTATTTTTCCGCTAACTACTTTTAAACTACTCCAAGGATTTTAATTCGGTTTTCACTTATGGAAAGAGGTTTAACGGAGGAAGGTTGTTGTATAATTGACGAATTCGGGAGCGGATCGCTAGTTTAAATATAATTTTTATAACAATTCAGGTGAATCTACGCTTTAAATGTCAAAATGTTTGAGTAGATTTTTTTAATATTCTTTAAGAGGTTTCTTTAACCTACAGTTAAATAATATTGAAATTTTAAGCATGATTAGTTAGTTACGATTAATTAGTTTAAGTTTAATAACGTTAGTCTTACATTTAAGAGCGAAGGCTCCTGCCACAGGCAGAAAAAAAAAGAGTCTTCAATCACATGTTTATTTTGTAAGCGAGTTTTCTTTTCTTTCAGTGATTATAAGCATGCCTGCAAGTATCTTTATAAATCAAGGGTGTAAAATAATATAAAAAAATCAGTAAAAGCGTTCTCTTGTCTCGAATTAGTCACGTTCAGTGCGCTGAGCGTAGTTTTTGCGTTATACCATGATTTATAGACGAACGATTTGCTATTACTAAAACGTACCAAATCTATTTGATATTCATTGAGCATATTCATTTCCGAATCGATGGCTTTGTGAAATTTATGCTGCTTTCGAGAACTGCAGCTTATTTACAGATAATACAAGCTATAATTAAAATTTTATAAACTAACCTCGGCCTTATTATCTAACGGCTAACGACAGCAGGCGACTTGCGATCGCGTCTGCTGCCATACAAAAATGATACACTTTAATTTTAGTTAGTGTCCGTAAGAGTCTTTATCGCAAACCACACCTTTGTTATGAGTTACGTGGTACTAAAAACACGATTTAGTGTGATATTTCACAAATTAATAGAAAGTTTTTTACCTGTAGCAAATTGTTCGCAAGTCGTCTGCTGTTAGATAATAAGGCAGATAATAATAATAATAGAAGGCCTCCGACCTTCTATTATGTCCAAACATGTATCTCTGCTGGGTACTTTGCTATTTAATGTGTTTGTTAATCTGACTGTTTTCATGATTCCAAGCTACTTTGCTTTGTAGACGATATGAAGATCTTTTGTAGAATCAATTCCATTGAAGATGTTGACAACCCCCGGAACTATTATAGGAATTTGCAGAGCATCTCAAAGAAAGAAAAAGCATCTCTATGTCTGAAAAAACTTCCATCCAAGAAAAATCGGACGACAGAGTCACCTTCAGTACAGTCTAAGGCTGTCAGACTGTCTGCTGCATTGAAAGCACCATCGTCCGTGTTAGAATCTTAGGTATGACAGTTTTAAGTATCTAGAATAAAAATACCATGTCTGTAGTAGCAAAGTGTACTTACGATGAATGTTTCCGTAAAGAACTCAGCTGCTGTTTGCAATCAGTTGTTTGCATAATGCATGAAACTTTACGACAGACACACAACGAAGTACAAGAAGCTTTGATACTGCATGTTTCTTCAAATTTAACACAGGTAGCCTTTGTCATTAGGAAACAGAATTCATGAAATGACTGACTATTTCAGCGTTATCATCGAGTGTGGAGAGATGACCTCATCAACACGACTAGAGTTAATCAAGCTAGAGTTATTTTTGGTTGTTTTGTAAAATGAATATATTAAAGTAATGAATGTAACTTCTGTTATAAAAGTAATTTTAATATTATTGTCTGTACCAAACAATGATGTTCCTTATTCTTAGACTTTAAATATTTAATCAATATATTTGTATTGATTTTTAGATGATACCCAGTTCTTTATTCTGAATAACCCTGTCTATTTCTGTTTCACTGACATGACATCCATTACATGTATACGCAAAATTTCACGATGATGAATAGTTGGACGTAGGCTAGCCCATGTATGCCCTGGGAACCATGCAATTGTAATTATAATGTAATTGAATATTGTAATATTAAAAATAATGTATTTTAACATCTAAAGATATCTCAGATAAATGAAAAGCCGTAACTAAGGTTTTATAATGGTTTTCTTGTAGATTGTTCGTTATAGAGAAGTAATATTTAACTATTTTTATATCTAGTACGGCTTTATATACAGAGGTTTGACTTCTTAACAGTTTCATTCCTTCTTAGTAAATGTCAAAGGACACAATCACAATCATGATCGCTCTAGATCGTTCCATTGTGTCGATACGGCACCCAATCATTTTGTGAACACGCGAACGCTTTTAGCTAATGCATTGCTAGACTCTAGACAGACATATTTCTTAAAAACTGTGCACTTTACAGTTTTTGGAACAAATTCCTATAAACGCCATTAGAGTTGGCTAAGAGACTGCTGGGTCCAGATATAGGTAAACGTGCAAATAAATTTTATTACTCATAGATAAATTTTAAAAAGACAAAACTGCTATTATATTTAAAGATATAAAAAAATATATAAGAAAATTATTTTCTGTCTATTTTTCGTTATTTGAAAGTTAAATAATAATAGATTTTATATTGAGAGGTTAATAGAAAATAACAAATGTAAATAATAAAATAGCTGATAAGAAATCAAAATCAATATTACATATTAACTAGAAATTAGAAAATTTTATATTTGAGTAAATATATTGTGTTTAATATGGCATCTAATAAAAGAAAAGTAAATAATACCTATTGATAAATTCACGTGAACATAACATATAAATTCGGTTAGAGTCTAAGAGCGCTGGTATACCTAAATCCGCTGAATTCATAGAGATCGCATTATGCATGGTTTGAACATTGAAAGGTGCGACGGAAGCTTTTGTATTCACATCTAGATTCCATCGCGGCTTGTATGCGGAACCTAACAATTGGTGCAAAGAGGCATGGAATGCCAATCGGACCGTACTTCCTGAATTTGATACGTCTGCTAGTTTCGAAGGAAACTTTACTGCATTTGAAACTAGGTTTCTACGCCATCATCTTACGGATTACAAATTTGTTTTTACTTTGAAAGAGTATTAAAATTTATCATAAAGTATAATATTTATATGGCAAAATTTTATCTTCCTTTTTTATTTATTGTTTTTCCCTTTTTTTTTGATAAGATTTTGACATTACTGCGAAGTGAAATGAGTTAAGAAATTAGATTACATATAAGTAGATATGAATGTAAAATATTGTTAACAGTAATAAAGGCTTTTTTACCTCTCCAGCACGAAAAGAGTGCGTTTGGTGCCTAAAAACTCGCAGAAAAATCGATTTCTGATGCGAGCGTGATTCGAAATTCGAACACGGTATTTAACTCACAGGAAAAAACTTTTGATTTTATACTTAGTATGTCCAGCCATAGCCGACTAGATTCGGGCCGCCATACTCGCTGTTGAGGTGAAAAGTTGTATGTTTAACACGAGAGCAAATTTTTTTATGTCTCGTGCGTGCCTTTAAATCACTCACTTCGCTCAGTAGTCTATATTAGAATCACTCGCTACGCTCGTGATTCAATTCTATAGACTACTTCGCTAGTACGTGATTTAAAGTCTGCACTAGCATCAAAAAACTATTTTGCTCTCTAGTTGAACAATGTCATCATCATCTCAGCCGTAGGACGTCCACTGCTGGACATAGGCCTCCCCCATAATTTTCCAATAGGACCGGTCAGAAGCTGCCTGGATCCACCGCTGACCCACGGCCTTTATTAGGTCGTCTGTCCACCTTGTGGGTGGACGTCCTACGCTGCGCTTGCTGGTCCGTGGCCTCCACTCGAGAACCTTCCGGCCCCAGCGGCCGTCGGCTCTCCGTACTATATGCCCTGCCCACTGCCACTTCAACTTACTAATCCGCCGGCTTATGTCGGTAACTTTCGTACGTCTGCGGATCTCCTCATTTCTGATTCGATCTCGCAGTGTAACCCCGAGCATAGCCCTTTCCATAGCTCGTTGAGCGACATTGAGCTTCCTTACGAGGCCCATAGTTAGAGACCACGTTTCAGCGCCATACGTCATCACTGGCAACACACACTGGTCGAAAACTTTTGTCTTGAGACACTGAGGGATTTTGGACGAGAAGATGTCTCGGAGCTTCCCGAACGCTGCCCATCCGAGCTGGATTCGACGAGTTGAACAATGTACTATATTATTATTTTATTATTATTATAATACTGAAATTTATATGAAATATTTAAGAATAGTCATTGTTAAGACTATTAGCATTAAGCTAGTCTGCTAGTGTAGGTATTTGAGAGGAAATCCTATGTCCAAGAATAGGACTTAATCTAAATGTAATATACACAGAGAATTCAAATACGTGTGATTATGATGTTACAAGTTAACTGTCATCACAATCAAATAATCGTACCAAATGGCTTTCATTATTAGATAATTAATTTTCCAGATTGATTGATGATGATTGGATATCATCAGGGAATCGCATTAGCCTCGTGTGTCCGTCACTTATTTCAATATTCCGATTTAGGATGTAAACACAATGGTGTTCAGACTAATAAAATTGTTCTAAACGAATCTTTGAATGTTTTCGCAATGGGACTATATATGAAAAATACCTAAGGGAACTTGGACACCAAAATCCTAAACCTAAATAATAAAGACTTACAGAAAAGATTTTAAGTAACTAATTGTTTTTTAAAGAATTTGATCGAAATAGGTCATTGTTGTCAAACAATCTAGCTATAATATTTTACCCAAAGAAAATCAAACAAATGTTACGAGTTAATACCACATTGTCACAAAATAAGTTATAAATTATAAAATAAAAAATAAAAATTTGCATTGCATAATTTGAATTTATCTAACGAAGTAGATTTTATCCATATGGTTAATTTGTTTGTTTTTAATTGTAAGTAAAAACAACAATTATTGACAGTTAATACGAAAATCTTTTTGCTTTAATATACAATAAAATTCCATTTATTTAATCATTTACATTAATGGTTATAAATTTACATGAACTAATTCATATTAAATTATTTAAATGTAAATGAAGCCGGAAGGTCCTCGAGTTGAAAAATACTTTGACTAACAAATAGAATAACATCAAATATTGGTATCTACTAATTCTTCTAATTGCATTAACAATGGCCTGTGGTTGCAATAATAGGTACTAGTTAAATATATTATAACATATAATATTACAGTAAGTATCATGTCAATTTTGTTACATGCAGACAAAATTTTAGACCTACTATTATTGTTTGATTTTTTATTATTATTGTGTTAAGAAAGAATTTTGAGAGAATTAAAAAAATAGGTAAACATTTTTAAAATTTAATTTTATGATTATTATCGTGCGTTGTTGTAAAATGTGAAATCGAAGTTCACTTTTGTCTGTGGACATCATTTGACACACTCCTTTATAACGCGTTATGAGGTAGTTATGAGCTATATTCATTACCGTCATATCAATGCGGACGTCATAGATGATTAGAATTGATTGCACTATAGCTCACCAATAGGAAAATTAATAACAATTTGCAATTGGTAAAACCAATCGACGTTTACAATCACGTAGATATTATTTGGACTGCACCGGAACTGAAACATGGTTGAATGGCGAACAGATTACATTTTGAAATCGTGCTCATTAGGTGTGACATAATATTATGTCGTGGGCAGATCATAGAATTGGGCAGATCGTAAAGTATGAAATCAAAAATATTTCACGAAAAGTCAAAAATAGGTGGGACGAGGAGCGGAGCGAAACAAAGCGAGAAGAAGCGTGTTAGGTTTACATGGAAATAAAATTTGGGGAAGCGAGCGAAGCGGAGCGGAGTGAGGCGATCCTCTCAGTTTTAACAGAAATAGATCTGCCCAGGAATATCATGATATGCCCAATTCTACGATGTGAATATACTACCAGTTGGCATATAAGCGTTCTCAATTTATTTTTAGTGCTTTTTCATTAAAAATAAATTGTTATTTTTGTATTTTTTTTTAAAGTTTTTGAATAAGTAGCTATTTTCAGTTAAGTCATTATTTATTAAAACAAACAAACTATAAAACAATGGATAATTACGACTTAAGAGTCTTAATAACATTTAATTTATTTATTTCCTTATTTTCAAATTTCTGTTTTCCTTTTTACCTGAAAAGCTAATGGGATCCACTTTCATTTGTGAAAAGAGGGCGTCACTTTCACAAGTGACTCTCTTTTTTTAATTTAGTCCACATTCACAAATATCTCACAAAAACGTTCTAACAATTGGTAAAAGCAAACAGCAGTTGAGTACACGGCAAAATGGTTAATATTAAACTTCCCAACAAGGTCATAACTTAGGCGGATTTTTATTAAACAAAAAAGAATGATTACTGTAGACTGTAGGGTAATATACATAAAAAGCTGCAAAAAGTATGAGAAATTCTTGAAACAGGTGCGTTTAGGTAACTTATCGGGTTTCAAGAGGTTTTATATCTTATTCAGACTGGGGTACTATAAATATGGAGGTCTTGCATTAGTTTTTTTTTTTATTCATTAATGTTGTGCCGTGACAGTACTAAAATCAAGAAACAGACAAATTGTAATACCTATAGAATACTATACTACTAAATATACCTAGTCATTATCTAGATGGTCTCTTGGCAACGCGATAAATTACAATAACTAATTACTAAAATTTTGTCCTAAAGTACAACGGTTAACTTATAGGAGCAAATTAGAAAAAAAGGGGAAAATGTCACAGCCGTCCTGACCCCAAGGACTGCTATTTAACTGCTCTTGTTTAAGTTATAACGAGGAATAATACTCATTATTCTATCTGTACAAACAAATATTAAAAGAAATCGAATAAAAATACTTACTTATGACTGTTAAAAGTAATGTAGGCCTCTGCTAACGTTAGTGTCGCACGATGGCTGACGAAATGCTGTGACACACGTGCAGATGAATACGCTCCTTCTTTCTTCCTTTGCACCCACTATGTACTTACGGTATTCTTTATAGTTTCACTAATACGACAACTTTCACAATCGTAACGTGTCACAACCGTACTCAGTCTCCCCTACACACTTTTCTATTTAACGTATCAAGAAAAAACTCGTTTTAATAAAAATAATGGTAAATTGTCACAACCTTTATTTCATATCAGTATAATATCACGAAAAATTTCCACGAATTCTTTTTACATTATGTAATTGTTCAGTAATTGTAGGCGAAGCGGATTCGTGGCCTACATTTTATAAACCTGAATTGATGTTTTCTGTATAATTTTAAGACTGGCATGCTTAATATTATACAATATGTTTATTGAAGTTTTGTTTAACCTCATTGCAACCTGGTAACATTGACCTCACAAATTCTCGGTCCTTCGAGCCGAATAGACGATTGTTAAATACTCATGGCTTCACCATGAGTACAACCATATACAATCACAAACTCTTGGTCCTTCGAGCCGGATGCATGAGTGGCAAACACAGTCGTTGTTGTCTTTTACCTCGTTACGTAACTACGGAGAGAAGCGAGAAAGCAAAGCAACTAGCCATTAGTACCGCCTAATGTACAAATACATAAGGAACGCGGTGTCGGTCACGTTTACCCAATAAACATCTCCTAACAGCTTCCCACTCCTCTTAATGTTTCGAACTGTCGTGTTAAGTGTCCGAGAGGCGTTAAAGCGAATTCCTTGCGAGTTTCCTGTTAAAGTCGTTTTCGAGTGGTAACATGTCAAAGTTTCGAGAAATTCAAATTCTTATTAAGGTGATGTTAAGTGAAATATTTAATCTACTATAACTATATCTTGAACACAAAATCTCTGTCCGCTTCGGTCCGTTTCTACGGTAATTTCTTCTACCTACATGTTTTGTTAAATATGTTAATATGTTATATTGTTAAATATGTTAATAGTTAATATGTTAATAAATATGTTTGAACGAATATTACATGGAATTAATATTGGTAATAATCTAGTCTAGCCCGTCAACTCGTCTTGATAGACGATTACATTTTTTTTTTAAATCTAAATTGTGTTAATGAAAACATTGACTCTATTTTTCATAAATGTAAGTTCTCATCAATTTGATGTAAATTAGCAGAAGAACTTAAATTATTTTCGAAAAAGCGACGTGCACCAGGCTCTTTTCTGAAAATTTAATAATATGAGCTTTTCTCGTTCATCGCTCTTATTATTTGTGAAAACCTCATTAAAATCTATTGGGTGGTTTAGAAGTTAGCGGACAAAACATATATTATAATTTGAAAATGATTTTGAATATCTTGTGTATCACAGAATATAAGATTTTATATACCTTAGATTAGATGATAAACGTCTAAATCTTTTAATTATAATATTTGTTAAATGTTATAGAGTAGAAAAATACTGAATAAACTTGGTTACACACATGATTCTAGCAGAAAAAAATCTAAGTATTTTGATGTTTACCCAAATAATATTTAACAAATTGTATTTGTTTTGTGATTTGCGTCGACGAACAACCGTAATGATCAAAAACATTAGATGTCCAATTACACAAATGAAGCCAATTCTCTAACCTACTGCCTGGAGACTTGCTAGTAGGGGAACAATGAGATGCATTTATTTGGAGACATTTCAATTTTTGATTCATTTAAGACCTCATAAGGTATAACCTAGTAGTAACGGCTAAGACCCTTCTAGTAATCTTCTAGTAACGGCTAGGATAAAGTTATTTGTTACTACGTATTTGGCACACATACAGTTATAACCTGTTATTAGATAATAACATGGATTAACATATATGATACTTTTTATTAAGGAAAAATGTTAGGTTCCTGTGAGATTTTCCAAAAAACGTACAAGGTCATGGACACAGCTAGTCTTACTATGTAGAAATCTAATAAGTATGACTAGGTTTTAGTCGTGTGTATCGGATAAAATGATGTAAAAAGATACAAGGAAATACAATTATTAGACACAAAAGAAGTTCCTCTAACAACTCAATGTCTAACGCATGGTCACCCTACACGAGGTCCAATTTAATTACTTCGCCCTGAGTTGGTTTTAAACGGTGATTTTGTACGTGAACAGTGAAATTCACTTTTTAGTTTAATTTTCTAAAATCAACTTATGTATATTATTTTGATATATTCTACAAATGTTTAACAAATACTTAGAGATATTCTTGTATATCTGAGAAGTTACTTACAAAATATTATGTAACATAAATGGCAAGTTATTTATTTTTTTTCTTTTTAAAAATTGTTTATAAATTAATTTACATGAGATATCACAACTTTTTTAATTTTACATGAGATCTTACAACTTTTTGTAGTGGAAAAAACTACGTTACGAGACTTTTTAAATTTAATGTTTCCTATGGGATTAGATAATTCCTGTTGTATAGTTAGTAAGTAAGAAACTAGTTACTTAGGGGAGTTTCTTTGCGCTGTTTATCGCACTGTGATATTATTAATTATACTTGTGCATTTGATATAGTTTTATGTTGCGGGCACGCAAAGGATAGAATTTAATTAACTGTGCAGCTGAAAGCCTCCCGGAGTTGTCTGTAGGGACACCGAGAACTTTAAGTCATAAGCGGAAGCGGAATATGCTTCTTATTATGATCCTGATACAAGTATTCTTATACTTAATAGGAGGTCCCCTACACCTTTTTGTACCTAGGCTTAATTTTTGGTGAATAAATTATTTTGTATTTTGTATTTGGTATTATGAATGCACTGAGAACAAAACTTCATCCCCACCACCAGATTTATCAACCTCGTCATTTCATCATCATTTTCTTCTATTTAGACCATAAAGCAATATTCAAAAATATAAAGCTCATTCTAGCCGAGCCTATTATTGTGTATCTTTTAAATAAAATTTCTTTTTTATATAAATATAGCAGCTTTAAACAAGATATTTCTTAAATATAAGCGTCATATAAATAACTATAGTTTATTAGTAATACTAATAAAAGAGTTCAAAATAAAAACTATCTTTAAGTTGGACCAAATTACACACATATTACACAAGTTTTATCAAAATCGGTTCAGTAGTTTAGGAGTTCATTGGTCTCAAACGTAAATTACGTAAAATGTGATACGAAACTTTTATATATACTGGCTTATATAGATATAGATATATTATCTCTATATATAGAGGTTTTCTTAAGGCCTGTACCACACTGAAGCCATTATAGTACAGCCTCTACATAAGTAATAAACTCATAGTGAACTGTTTCGCAAATCTATTTGCTACAATCAAACCACAATGTCTGTTTGTTTTATTAAAGTAATATTGACAAGTGCTGAGAATAGCAGGCAGTTCGTTCTACAAGTCAGTTTGTTTGTCGAAGGATTCGCAACTTTGTTACTGCGAGAAATAACGGTTAAAATTCAAATTAATTCATACCTTTAGGGTTTTTAAAATTTCAGTCAATAGAAATTATTTATTATAATTTATGATTTTATCTATGTAAATATTTAAACAATGATTATATCTATTCAAAGTACAAACAATAAAATCATAAACCAGCCATGTCTGTACTCTGTACATTACACATATCTATTAAAAAATATAATTATACAATTTTACCCGTTGTACTTATGTTACCAAGGTTAAAAAAAATGTTATTAAAATTTTTGTCTGTTTGTACGTTTCTGACCGGACCAAAGGAAAAATATAGGGGAGACCTATGTCTAGCAGTGGACGTCCTACAGCTGAGATGATAAGGCTGTGGTATGTAAGCAGAAAAGTGCTTTATCAGTTTCGATTACAAATTCCAATCATTTCAAAATTCGCTAAGGCTTAGATTTGAAATAAATATTGATTACTGATTGACATAATTTGTCATCGCTAATAAAGATAGCAATAGAAATTGTCACTTTGAATTTTCAAAGGAAAACAGACCTTATCATTCTACAACATACAAAGAATGTAGGTATGTTGTAGAATCTTAGGGTGATAAAGCATTTTATTTGTCGAGTTTACACATTACCATAAATCTCAAAATCAACATGCAAGACAATACTTAGGTAGTTTAGTTTTAATAATTTATAATTTGTGCTCTATAAAGTACAGACGAATTTGCTGGGTTCAGTTGGTAGTTTGTGTTCTGGCGCGCAGTGGTTAAATTAATTAGTTGCAGTGCCTCAGGAAACCATTGAGACAAGCTCCACGAATGCGCAGTTGCCAGATGGTAGCAATAAGCAAACTTCGCTCTATTGATACAACTTAAATAAATCGGACGCTTATTCCGTTTCGCGTTGAAATGGAATAAATTATATTGGTTTGTCTTTTATACCGTATAAACTTAATTTGATACGAGAACTACATATGAATTTAGATTAATAACTGTGCCCGCGACTTCGTACGCGCTGTACTTTTTTTTGAAAATCCAAAATTTTTTTTAGGATTTCCTATATGTTAATTCAAATAATAAACTATTTTTTTTTAATTTAAACACAGTCACACAGCACTCAAACGACAATAATATATAGTAATAAATACATATGTATACTTAATACCTACTGCCAATAACGGACTTCATTATTTTACCATAAAAAAAAGCAAACAACACAATATGAAATAAGAAAAAAGAAACAAACAAAAAACTGATAGGAAGTAAACAAAAAGGAAGTGGTGTGTGTGTGTGTGTGATTTATACATTAATATGAGAATCTTTTTTATTAATAAGCTTTATTAGAGTACTATGTGTATACTGTATGTACTTCTTAAATTTTGGTTACACTTTATTTTGACACTGCATAATCACTGTTGTGGACATCACGTAACAAACGGTAAATTGTGGGAAGGCTTCTGTTGCCAAAAAAGGTTTTACAATCCGTTTACAACATACGAGATCCACCCCGAAGGAAGACACTTCCGTGTAATGTGGTTATTACAAATTGGAAGACAGCCAGAGTGTAAACTAACATTCGTATATGTCTATATTAATTTGTTCTTTTTTTTATTAGTGATGGGTTTGCTCTTGGCCAACAATCAGCTGTGTAGTATAGATGAGGCCTATGGTGGAGCGAGGTCACCCAGAAGATGTCATTCACTCGAACTTTGAAAAGATTTGGGTTAAGTCATAGATGAATTATTGTTCTCACTGCGCTCGACTAGATACCACCGTTGTATACTTGTAAAATGCGGCAAAAAATACTACGCCGAATTCGGCGTACCCGAGCCAATCACACTGCAAACTGTCTGTGATATGTACGTGCCGAATATTTTATTAAATTTTGAGCATAATAAAATGCCAGTTTGCGTAGTGAAAATGTGTAAAAATATAATAAAACTGTGTAAAAAGTGACAAAAAGTGATGATGTTTACACACACTACAATAAAAAGTTGCCGCATTTACGGAGCTATCGCTTTTGTATAGCGCTCTATCTAGTCGAGCGCAGCGAGACCAATCAAATATTTATATATTTTATTTATTTATTTCATTACAATATCTTTGGGTTAAGTATATGAGCTCGGAAATACAGACACAGTGAGTTCCAAATGGTCATGGATAATAATTGAAATATATATATTTTGTAACGTTGATAACCTTATAACACATTTTACAAATTCTCCTTTTATTATGACTTTTCTGGCCTATTCGAGTTTAACATGTAAAAAAAAATAATTAAAAATATTTACTGATTTTTCCTTTCGTACCTACGTTGGAGCCATCATTTGTGACTTTTACGATCTGGAAGCATATTTTATTACCTAAATAAAGGTCATAAATAAAGACATTTATTGCTCGTTAAGGTAAAATAAAAGTTTAAATGACTGTATGAATGTATGAGTAATATATCGTATACAGGATGTACAAATATTGTTGACGAGGCAATTATTCGAGTAGTAAGTTTTCCGGGGTTCGATTTCCGGCAGGGCCAACTTTGGAAATGAACTTTTTAAAGATTCCTGGTTACTTTTAGTGGCAGAGCAGAGCACAAAGTCAAAAATTGGGCGGGAGCGGGTCACTAAAATACTTTCCTCTTAGCTATACTTACTTAGTTAGTAAGCTATACTTTACTTAGCGGAATAGATATTTAGGAAAATACATGATATCTTGCGCTTGGCAATTGCCCCGGGGCGTCGTGCGATAGAGAGCATTGCAGCTCGCGACTGACAATAGCTGTACTTTTTTTGATGAAATTTCCATTTCGGGATAAAACAGTTTCCACTAACTAAAGCTTAACAAATCACTTTGATTTTCATGTCGATCGTTTCAGCATAATATATTCTAGGTTTATAGGTTTCGCTTTTTAAAAAAAAGAATAAATTGTTTTTATAAAACAAACGGTTTAATTCGACAAAGTTATAAATAATAAAAATCAAGTTATTTGAGGTGCATATAAGTTTGAATCTATTGCAAGTTTTGAAAAAAGGAAAACCTATAACCTTAGTCTTTCATTGTGTCAATAACATACAAAAAAAATCATGGAGATTGGAAAATGTTTAGAAGTGGAATTTTTTTTTCTCTTTTTGTATGGACGAGTACGTACTATTCTTCCCTTTTAATAACAATGAAAATTGTACAAAAAAATTAAGTAGGTATTCAATGGGAATGTATAAACAATATAAACATAATTCCTAATGTTATAGGTTCATTTTAAAAACAAAAGAACACTACTGGAGCAAATCCCATATGAAATAGGTGAGATAGTCGTAAAGGGCCCTTATTATATTCGGAGATCGGGAGAACGCAATTCCGACAATATTGAGAGGTATGCCAATGCCACGAAATAAAATGTTTGCGTAAGGCTGCGCTACCGAAATCAGTACATTCCTATTCAAATGATTATTGTGCAGCCCGCGATTACATTTATTTCAGCTATTTTTGCGGGAATATCGTTTGTTAGGATGTTCGATTGAGTTTTCCTATTGGATTTTGCATAATACAGCTGTACTATTAGACCGGGTGTTTCCTGTTGGGACGATTTTGGCTTCGATATCTACCTACTAATATTATAAAGAGAGAAGATTTGTGTTTTTGTATGTTTGTAATGAATATACCTACTCTATAACTAATGGACCGATTTAGAAAATTCTTTCACATATAGTAAGCTACATTATAGTAAGCAAGCGAGTAACATAGTCTATATTTTATAAAGTTCTATACGACTTTATATTTTATAAGACTTCGCGGGCGAAGTCGCGTGCAACAGCTACTACTTAATAAATAAAATTGAAGCGTCTGTTTGTAATGTTAAAGAAACTGCTTTTCAGTAAAAAAACTTATGAAAAAAAAACAAATTTTAAAATTTTTGACTGTTGTTTTGTTCGGGCTAATCTCCAAAACGGCTGGACCGTTTTTGACTGGACTTTTACTGACAGATATTTGATGTTATTAAGGATTAACTTAGAAAAATAAAACATAAGCAGTGTCTAATACTGTAGTTATTCAAAGAACCATATTTTTTTTTAAATATTACTGGCTTCAGCCGAATATTTTGTTTATTTATTTAGTCCAAAAACGAAAATACTATTATAGGCGATGCATTTTAAACACAAAAAAAATGTGAAAGTTAGATAAGTTATGTGTAACTTAGATTGTTTAGCAGATATGTTTAGCAATAACATTTTATATGAAATTTTGGACAGACAAAATGTGAATCCTCACAACATAATTCTCAATCATACTTTCAGCGAAAAATAAATATATAAAGACAATATCTTGCTGTATTGGTCCCGAGTTTAATTCCCAGTGCTGCAATATAACTTCACGATGTGTTAGATGAACACATAGTACTTTTACGAAACAGTATCAGAAATATTACGTATTTTCGTCTACTTCTAACCGCAGACTTAGCGGAGAAACAGATAAAGGGGGAGAGCGACTTTATTTCATAACTAGCTGTTGTACGCGACTTCCTCCGCGTAACTTTTATAAAATATATAAAAATAGGAGTTTTGTAAAAATTGTTCACATTGACGAAACACAAGGTTTGACAGTGACTGCGGCAAGACAATTGTCAACTTATTTATAAACTAAATATAGCCTATGTTACTCGCTGATAAAGTAGATTTCTATAGGTGAAAGAATTTTTCAAATCGGCCCAATAGTTTCGGAGCCTATTCAATTCAAACAAACAAACACAATCAAATCTATCCTCTTTATAATATTAGTATTTATATACTAACGGCTTCACACGATTTTACAATACACGATTGTCTGTGGCTTACAAAAATCATGAAGTTTGAATGTATATATAAAAATCAGATGAACATCAAAATGTTCAGCGATTTCGCCTCTTTCTGAATCAAGTTCTTAGTTGTTACATAATACATCAAAGGTCGGTTGCATAGTGCAGTATTATTGTGCATTGTACGGTACATTGAGCACATTGATGGAAACTAACGGGCCATATTCAAACTTGACTTGACAGCGCACTAATCAGCGCTAATGCGCTAATTCTGTAATACCTCAATGGCAATTGTAATATTACTGCATTAAATCTCAAAATCTCAAGAAATATGTTTAATTTTTAATACATCATACAATTACTATTTTTCGAATGGTACAATGCACTTAAATATACCAAGTTGGAAGTTATATCTCTTTCCCTAAGATTCGGTAATAGCTATGGTGCATGAGCACTTTATGATTGCACATTGCAGTGTGATGGCCACTACAGAAAACTCTGTAGGAGCTTAGTAGGACTTGCAAATCTGAGTCTTCATTATTCAAGGCGGGGGCTTATCATCATCGGATTTCCGGACGGGCTATGAACTTTAAGACTGCAAAACAGTGTTGCCAATCCACGTCTAAAATTGAAATAATTTATGGATAATACCTTAAAAAGGTAGTAATATAGAGTAAAGAGTTTGAAATAAGAAAAAAGCCAAAAGCTCCCAAAAAAAAAACTTATTAAAAAACGTTAGGTTAGCTATAAAAAAGTCAACGAAATAGAATATATTTGAAAAAAGTGTTGTCTTTATGACAACAACATGTTCACAACACAATGAAATCTTATTGCAAGCTTTGGCTTGTCAGATCCAAGAGAGGCAGCTAAAATACTAAATAATACTAAAGCTACCATACTAACATACTAACTATACTACTAGCTATATATTACTATATAAAATAATAATTAATAATATAAATAAATAATAAATCTTTAAGTTCTTTAAATCATCCTATAGATCTGTAAACGACATAATTATTATTATCCCGTATCCCATAAATAAGATCTAATTAGATAGATTGTGAAACATATTATAGATAGAACCTAATGGGCTAGATTTTGAAATTTGGAATATCTATATAGACTGAAGAGTCTCAAAACTTATAATTTTCTTCGAGTTACCTAATAACGTTCACATGGAACAGTTGGCGTACTACCAAAATTTCAAACTGAAACTCCAGGTCGGCTTGCCTACTTATATTGTTTGGGGTCTGGGCTTTTGTAATAAAGTCGCATTTGTACCGTATTTGTTGTCGAGTATCTTGATATTTATTTCAGTGATATTGCAGTTTTAATTTTATTTATTTATTCCTTGATATTTTTCTTCCTAACGTGCGCAATTTTGTGCCTTTATTCTTTTTAATATCTCTAAGACTACCTATATGTGAATTTTTCCATATATCCATGTGATGATATATCCACGTCGACTGAAGGGAAGTGAGAACCGTGAAAGCGGTAGTTACTTTTACTTATGCGGAATAGACAAGCTCAATTTATTTCTAAACAAATTAATATTATGAAATACTCTTTAAAATTTATTAAATAAGTATCCTAGTTAAATTCATTAACCATTGAATAATATAAGATTTATTTTCTAGTTACGGAGATAAAACCTAAAAACTGTTCTGGTTAATAATATTTATTTAGATAATTACTAAAAATTAGGTACTAAAATTAAATGTTTTCGTAATTACTTACAAAAATCAATCATTTGAGACCCTCGAAAATTTACATATCGTTGATTAGGGTTTATTATATTTCCAAATAATCTAAGTCGCATTTAAAATTCACACTAAAACAGAGATATTTTTAACTCTAAACAGAGTAACTATTACTAGAACAAAACAATACTTTGATAATTCTGGTGGTTTTTTTTTTTGTACCTACTCGAGGAATATTTGGCCAAAATTCGTATAAATGAGTTTCTTCATATCGCCACTAGTCAGTACTTAGCTAAGTGAAAACTTCGGCCAGTAACTAATTGACATGGCTTGTTATACAATTCACCATTTTTTTTTTGTAGTTATTAGTTATAGTAAGAAATTTTCCTTCCACATGTATGAAGAATGGGACGAAGTAAATTTGAAAAATGTAATACTTTAAAAGATGTAAAGAAAATAGGAATAAGTAAAGGAATTGATCGGATCGAAGATAAGGAATTATGTACAGAATGGATTCTATATCTTACAGACTTATTCGATTCAATGGGTACGGCGTCTATTCAAAGTTAAATTTTCCCTTTCTTGCTCTTCCAACTTTAGCTGGAGCATATTTGACAAAAAAAAATATTTGTGTATTTTAAGTATAGTCTTTTGAACTTTTGATAATTACTAATTTTATATTTTCATATAAATGTAAGCAGACAAATTAACTGACCATTTGATGATAACTTGCGCCTTAAGGACTGCAAGTATCGACTATCACTACATATTATAATGCAAAGTCCTCCGCCGCGTCTGTCTGCCTGTCTGTCCCTATGTATGCTTAGATTTTTAAAACTACGCAACGGATTTCAATGCGGTTTTCACTAATGGATAGAGTGGTTCTCGAGGAAGGTTTTAGTATATAATTTACAAAGTTACGCTGGGCGAGGTCGTGGGCAACAGCTAGTAATAAGATAAAAAAAGGTTACAGCGAAATGGGCTTTGTACCCCTTGGGGTCTACGCATACTGCCTCGGAGTCTAAGAGCATTGTAGGGATAAATATACTCAAAATTGTGGAGGTGGGCATTAATATCATAAAGGGTCCTTGACGTGGTGAGAGGGCTTAACCCTCGGCAATCAATCCAAATGGTTACACCGGCCTTTGCTTCGCTGATCTGATTGTCGCTGGGGAACAAACAAGGCACAGGCTCTAACTGTCGGTTAGAGCTTCACCGATCACCGCTCCCTGGGCCGAGGATACGTACTCGGAGCACGCGGTCGTTGGTCGGTGAAAGACGGCACCCCAGGGGCCCTAGCTAAGATCATACCAATGCAAACGCTCCCTTTGCGTACTTACGAAACGTAAAAAAATAAAGCCCGGTGATTGGTTGTTGTAATGCCCACATAAAATTTTGACCAATCGCAAAGCTCTCTCCCAAGCGTAGCGTTTATGACTGTACGTTTGCTCTTCGCTAAGGCCCCTGGTCCTTATGTGTCATACCGATCGTCTAAACATATTTTAAAAAATTGGGCGTCGTCACAGCGATATAGATGTTACATATTTTCTCAAACGCACATGTTTAATTTTTCAACGCAGACGAAATCGCTGACACTAGCTAGTGTACCTTATAAAGTATTTGCTGACTGGTTAAACGCAATTAACATTGTTATTGAAATTCTGAAAAGGTTTAAAATTAAATTAAAACTGATAATTGCTTTTCAGTTCAAACGGACAAACAGAAATAACATTATTTATGTCAATAAATAAATTCTTTACGAATACAATTATTTAATTACTTAGATATTTCATTAATTTGTTTAATTAATACATATAATTCAGTTTAAACGTATTCCGTTCTTTTTAAATTTTCCGCTGCCACCAAATACACCGGGGTTCTAATCCTGGGACCCTTTTATTTATTTCAAATAAGGATTATTACTTAGTGAAAGAAGAAATTGCATAGAACTTGTGAAGACATGCAAAGAGTAATGCATTCAAAGAGGTTATAAGATTATATGTGGGGATGGGGATTCCCCTGGGAGAGAGATGAAAGGTTTACTAACCCGTTGGCAAGATGCAATAATGAACTACAATGTCCTCTATAATCTATTAACTCGTAAGTCCCTCTTTCTGTAAGGGCTACGTCATACAATAAGGATATCCTCCAATTGTGTTCGTCTTTTGTGAAGATTACAATCGCGCTCAAAATACTCTTATTTACTTAGGCGACCTCTAACACGTTTGCTCAGTACCTATTTTCCTAGAATATTCATGTATTGTTCCATTGTTTCGTCTGTCTGTTCATTTTTTATTTTTAACATTAACTCAAAAACGTATAGCTAAAAGTAGGTATTACTCGAATGTTGTCCTTTTTTACAGTTAGGAAATCCTCTTGGATACCCGCAGAGTAGGGGGCACTACAGCGATTCGTACCGGCTAAAGCCCAACGATTTTCTAGCGCGGCCTATGATGCTGTATTTACCTATGATGATGTATTTTGAGCTGTATTTACCTACCATTAAGTGGACCAGCACCCTTTACTTATATTGAAGTTTGTGCAAAAATTCGATTGCATTTCCTTAAATAAATTTTACAAGTAACGCCGCCGGCTCTGGCCTACTTCGCACAAACAAGCAGCAGGTGTGTCTAGCGGACCTACACAAATACTTAGAACAAAATGGGTTCAGCCTTTTCGTATATAATAGAAAATTGAGGCCGGTTGGGTACTGAAGGCAAATAACACATACAATATTTATTAAGAGCAGCACTGGAAGCTAATTTATTTTATTTTTAATATAAAGGTCGGTGGACAAACTCACAGTCAATTCGCTGGAACGTGGATACTGTTGCACTGTTATAACAATAAGCAGGTATAAAGTGCGCTGCTGACGTAAATAATATTTAAGTCCCTATGTAATACATTTATTAAGCTCGTTTAATTCTCCCCTAAAATCTGACTTTTAGTCAGAATTAGAATCTGACTTTCAGTCAGAATCAGAACTTAAATCTGACTTTTAGTCAGAATTAGAATCTGACTGAAAGTCAGATTCAGAACTTAAATCTGACTTTCAGTCAGTCAAAATCTGACTTTCAGTCAGATTTTAGTTGACCATATTGTGGACTAACTGATGTGCAAAGCACATAGATTTCTTTTTATCCCTATATAGGCACTTAAATCATTTATTTACATTTCAAACATCAATTTATTCAAATCATAGCCGAGAACAATATTTTTTTAAAAAATACAGCTCTATAGTATTCAAGTGTTATTATCTGCACAAAGAAACTGAACTTTTGAAAAGAAATATTTACTTAATTGTTTTTAACTTATAGTAAACAACACCTCGGTGTACGTAACTTTGAGTGTATTGTATTCTTTGCTGCATTTGCGGTGGAGTTTAGAAAATTAAGAAAGAATTTGTTGGAATAACCATTCAGAAAATTCAATTTTGGCTTCTGTCTTTGCGATGGCTTTTCCAAGCGCCGCGTTTTCAAGTCGAATTTCTTTCTATTTCAACGGCTTTAGCAATTCCCAAAAGAGAACAAATATTTTTGTTCCGAATCTTGTTTTGTAATAACGAGAACGTCTCCTAGTGTCGTATAAATATTTTAGGAGAAAATTACATTATGTGATACATATGTTTCATGTATTAAAGTTTAAAGTTTGGGCTTTCAATTTGAGCTCATTTAGTATAAGTTCAGCTAACATGAATAAATTTACACTGTAGTAACAATTTTTTGAGCTGTATGAGTATTTGAGCTGATTTAATATTTAAAGTTGAAATTTTGTAAATATTATATAATATTTTGAAAATATAATTTTTGTTAACATTTTGCCTAGGGTCAAATAAAAAATTAATTAGAAAAATATTATTAAATATTATTGACGGACGGACGGAGGGCTCCTCAAATTTCAGCGAAACGCAATGTCCGCATCGAGGCAAAATCTAACTTTGTGAAGTTCTTTTCATAATTAGCCCTGTCATAAATCGAAGTCGGTCGGAGTCCCTCCTGAGACAAAGCACTAAGACTGACTAATAGACTCGTTCAAACCTTGTTGCTTACTTTATTACAAAATATCCTTTGGAAATCGTCCTTCCAAAAGTTATTAATAAATAATTTATTAACTAATTAAATATATTAGAGAGTCTTGAACGGACGACGTATTGATCTCCTCAAAACTAATAGGTACTTGTAATTGTAGTACGTGTTGAGATGTTCAAATTTCAAGACACTTCCCTCGTCTCTGAGAGGAAAATAACAACAGCCGCTTCCGGTACAGCGTAACCGTAGCTCCGGCTGCTTGAAGCGTAGCTCCACTTAAGATATGGAGCACTAGAGGAGTACACTTACGACTGTAGGTCGCCGGTGTTTACACTAATTGCTGGTGACAGCGTTTCCACTCACAGCTCTCCTAGATTAGAGACCATGTCTTCACTATTTCAAATTAATTCGGACGAAACAGGCTTATGGTTTATGTAACACGCTCAATTGTTTTTCAGACTAATTAACTTACTAGCCTCCTTAAAATAAAATAAAAAATGTACAATTATTCTTACTTTCTTACATAGTCAGGCGTTGATTTTTTAAATATTTTTGATGATCTCTCAGGAACAGTAACTTTTTACCGAATCAGAGGTAATTATGTCGTTTTCTGTATACCTGACAACTTGTATGCAAAGTCTCATGATGATAGGTTAAGTAGTAGCGTGATAGCGTAACAAACGAACTTTCGAATTTATAAAATTAATTAGTACCTATGATACAAAATACAAAATAATTTATTTTTTGCTATACAACGAGGTAATGCAGCCAGCATGCTTGGGACCCTGCCAAAGGGACCGATGCTTTATAATATATAATGTGTAAATATATATACATAATTTAGAATTAGATTTTATTGTAAATAAGCTTATTTTTAGATTGTATCATAGAGTTAATTGATTAATAAATAAATATATTAATTATTAAAAAAAAACTATAATTAAATAATTTATTAACATAACTTAAGCCTATGATACAAACGTTTATGTTAACACATTATCAACAGAACAGAAATAACTTTGTTAAGAAGAAAATAATAAAAAATATTCGCCTATCGAAGGAAGGGTTTAGCACTAAACCGAGTGCATAATTTAATAAAACATAAAATTATTTCTAAGAGTAACTAATCAACACTTTACTTGTAGTTGGTGAAAGAGGCCCTTATTGTAAAACATAAAAAAAATCATTCCATAATTAGGTATATATATAGTTAGTAAATTATATCTGCATTCAAACGTGCTTTATATTGTGAAAAAACTTATAATCTCTCTAGATTGCATGCATAAGACGGACTTTGTCTTATAAAATTAACTAAAGTTGGTCCAGTAAACCTTATAAAATTAACTAGTATTACTTAGTTTAAATTCAACAAGTTTATATAAATTAGCACAAAATGTGCATTGAATATGCAAACGGGCAAGAGAGCATTTTGCGTTCACTCGAAGTTGGCTTCTACGTTGCATTCAGCTTGATGGGTGCATTTTGTGCAAGTATGGAAATCTTAAATAAAATTCAATATAGAATCTAACATTCGTATTCATGATTTACTATATTACTTTAATGATATTAAATAATTAAATTAAAAGAATACCAATCCAAATTTTAAGGGAACACATAAAAGGCGTGTAGTATCAGTAGTACGGTTGTTTGTTCGGTTGACCGAACTAATGAAACTTTTTAGTATCAGTAGTACGGTTGATAAAAATCACCGAACAAATGACACTTTTAAAGTTGCAGTAGTTCGCATAAATTTTTTATCTTTTTTATATTTAACTAACAACTAAATACAAGTACAAGTTTTGTTTAAATATTAATTATTACTTACAATAAGTTTGTACTAGGTGTACCTAGCTGGCCCTTTTGATCCCTTCGCTATAAACTCAAAAACTACCTACTGCACCGATTTTCATGCTGTTTTAACTAATGGATAGAGTAGTTCTCGAGGAAGGTTTTAGTATATAATTTACAAAGTTACGCGGGCGGAGTAGCGGTCAGCAGCTAGTTAATAATAAAAAGTATAGATAAAAAATCGAAAGACCCGAAGGTTTCTTTTTACATTAGAATTTGTAAACTTGTTTTTTTTTTTTTTCGTTATTGTTCACCTAAAACATTTTTTAACGTAGTTGGGTAAAATATAAGTAAAAACTAATGGAATTTCTACTCCGGAAAGGTCGCAATCGGCTGAGAAAGTGCGACTTTGTTTACTTAAAAATAAAAAGTCACCTGTATTATACTCGTATGTATTAAAAAGGTGATAACATATGTAGGTAATAATTAATATTTAAACAAAACTCGTACTTGTTTTTAGTTGTTAGTTAAATATAAAAAAGATAAGTTACTTACTTACCTATAGTATCCTTTAATTTTAATTAAATTTTTATGCGAACTACTGCAACTTTAAAAGTGTCATTTGTTCGGTGATTTTTATCAACCGTACTACTGATACTAAAAAGTTTCATTAGTTCGGTCAACCGAACAAACAACCGTACTACTGACACTACACCACAAAAGGTCATTACGTAATATTATAAATGTTATAAATAATAATTGTATTAAGTTATAAATAGGTACTTATTAGATATTAAAGTTATATAATAAACCCCGTAATGATGTAAAATAAAAAAAAATAACATTCTCAAGTTTTGTTGAATTTCACCTTTTTAATGGTAACGCAATAGACCTAGCAAAAAGTCCACTCAATAATAAGAAAACAGTATAACTAAAGAAATCTTTATACAAAAAAAATATAAAGAGGCTTTCTCAATGACTTTACTTCACTCATTTTATTAATAGCTTCCCTTCTCAATCACATTGAGGTCTTCCGTAGATTTAAAAAGGCACAAAGCACTTTGTTTATTTCCTTTGCAATAAAGGTGCAATAAAGAAACTAAGTAACATAAAATGGTCAGCATTTGAAACAACTAATTGCTTTTCTCAAGAACTCACCTTATACATTTCTGCAACATGTCGAGTGCTTCCAATTATGTCGCTATCTGGCACCGGAACATACCGACGGGGTTGCCAACAAAGGCATACATATTTTTCAATTTTATTTAGTCTTACGAATTGGATATATCAACAATAACGTCAGATGAAAAAGGAGAGAACAAAGTGAACAAAAGATTACATACTCTTCCGCTTTTGTTGGACATTTTTGTGCTATAATTTTAAAGCAAGCACTTTTCGAACTGAATGAAGTTACTATACTGAATTATATGATTGAAAATATTAATAACTGGATAAGTCATATTTTCACGGTAGTATTCTGTACGGTGCACTAATTTTTTTTATTTTTATTTTTTGCTGGGTTTTCATTCATTTATAACTGGACCGCAAAGAAAAAGGGTCGGTTAGTAAAAGCTTCAATATCTTCAAAAGTACCTGACCTAGCTTTTATGGAATAAAGACTAAATTAAAGCTAAACTAAATACATCTTATTTTTATTTAAGCACATTAAAATATTCTTAATTCTAATTTTATATATAAGTAGGTAGGTCAGATACTTTTGAAGATATTGAAGATTTTCTAATTGACCCTTTTTCTTTGCGATCCATCATTATTGCTTTGTATAAGCAAATCTGTGTTTGTGTCTTTTTGAGGCTCTCCCCAGCAAGAGGTGCCACTTAGTTTTCATCACCTAGCATCCAAACCTTGGCGTTTTAGGCGTTTGTCTGATCGTGATGAGTTTTGTGGCTAGCTCATTTGGGTGATTCTGAAGCCGTTTTTTTATTAAAATTGAAACGGCTTATTTAAATTTTTAATAATTTAAATTAAATACACACAAGGAACCTTCTGAGAAAATTTTATATTGTAATAATTACAAAGCATACATATTTTACTTAATAATTACCACAACGCTGAGCCTCTTAAAGATTAAATGTAATTTGATTAATTAGGAAATGAGATCAGTGTTTACGGGTAATTGAATTGGAACCCGATAACTCTTAAAGTTAAGCGCCCTCCTTTTAACATTCATGTGCAATCGCTTTACGTTCACCATTGATCCCCAAAAGGGTTAATCCTGTTAAATTTAGCTTTACGGTTTAGTAAGAACAAACGTTCGCGCTACGTGAAGTTAATATGAAGTATGTTACGAGGTCTTGCGAAGTAAGCCGTTGAGGGTTTAAGTAAATACACTCAAACGTTAAGAACTGTTGTTCAGTATAAACTAATAAAGTATTAAATTTTGATAATCTACAATTGTTTTGGAAAATATCATCTAGTATATAAAATTTTCGTGTCGCGGTGTTTCTTACCAAACTCCTCCGAACGGCTGGACCGATTTTGATGAAATTTTGTGTGCTTATCGGGTAGGGGTCTTCCTTCTAAATGTTAAGGGTGGCCCACCCCAAAATTTTTATTTTTTGGCAAAACAACGTTTGCGGGGTCAACTAGTTATATATAATACTAGCTGGTGCCCGCGACTTCGTCAGCGTTCTGGATGAAAGGTACCCTATGTCCTTTTTGGAGTCCCAGACAACGTGTATGCAAAATTTACAACGCCATCTAGGGAATTCTGTTTGAAGCAATGTCATCATCATCTCAGCCGTAGGACGTCCACTGCTGGACATAGGCCTCCCCCATAATTTTCCAATAGGACCGGTCAGAAGCTGCCTGGATCCACCGCTGACCCGCGGCCTTTATTAGGTCGTCTGTCCACCTTGTGGGTGGACGTCCTACGCTGCGCTTGCTGGTCCGTGGCCTCCACTCGAGAACCTTCCGGCCCCAGCGGCCGTCGGCTCTCCGTACTATATGCCCTGCCCACTGCCACTTCAACTTACTAATCCGCCGGCTTATGTCGGTAACTTTCGTACGTCTGCGGATCTCCTCATTTCTGATTCGATCTCGCAGTGTAACCCCGAGCATAGCCCTTTCCATAGCTCGTTGAGCGACATTGAGCTTCCTTACGAGGCCCATAGTTAGAGACCACGTTTCAGCGCCATACGTCATCACTGGCAACACACACTGGTCGAAAACTTTTGTCTTGAGACACTGAGGGATTTTGGACGAGAAGATGTCTCGGAGCTTCCCGAACGCTGCCCATCCGAGCTGGATTCGACGATTGACCTCCCTCTCGAAGTTGGCTCTACCTAACTGGACAGTCTGTCCCAAGTATACATACTCGTCAACAACTTCGAGAGTCGAGTTCCCAACTGTTACTGGGGTAGGCACAACATGTAGCAACACAACATGAAGCAATGTAGTACTCTAATTCATCTAAAAGTTAACAGATGGCACTACATGTTAGTTATAGTTTATAAAATTACGTGTTAATAAAATTAAAGCTGCTGCCCGCGACTTCGCCCGCGTAACTTAGTAAATTATGTACTTAAACCTTCCTCGAGAACCACTCTACCCATTAGTGAAAACCGCATTAAAATCCGTTGCGTAGTTTTAAAGATCTAAGCATACAAAGGGACATAGGGACAGAAAAAGCGACTTTGTTTTATACTATGTAGTGATAATATAATTGGTTATAATATTGTACCCAATTCGTATAAGGACCTATATATCTAATATCTATACTAGAGTAGTTTAGTCTAGTGTGAGACTAGTATATTAGTATATAATATACTTAATAGTCTATCTTTTTAATTTAAAAAAGTAGTTTGTATGTTTTTTTGTTTGTATGAGGTAAGCTTCGAAACTACTAATGCGATTCACTAATAATTCTTTCACCAATCGTTAGAATCAGTTAAAATAAGATAAGAAGAGAATAAGAAATAAATAAAGATGTCAGGCGTTATTATTACTTAATACATATATTTTCTCAGGTGTTAATTTTCTATTTTTCAACACGAACGAAGTCGCGGGAACGAGGTATAGTATAATATAAAACTAATTACTCATCCGTACTAATATTATAAATGCGAAAGTTTGTATGGATGTATGTATGGATGTTTGTAACTCTTTCACGCAAAAACCACTGAACCGATCACCATTAAATTTTGCATACACGTTGTCTGGGACACCAGAAAGGACATAGGGGACCTACCTTTCATCCAGAACGCGGACGAAGTCGCGGGCACCAGCTAGTATTATATAAACTTGAAAGTCGTGTCAAATAACATAACTAGGTACTCAAAAAGTTAAACGAACACAAACATTTGCAGGCAAATCAGTCAGCTTTAATTGGCCCGTTGGCAGGAAGTGGGAAGAGAGACAAAATTTTAATTATAATTTTCCTCGCTTCAATGGAACTTTTGAAACATTAACAAAACAATCTCGGCAAACTACATTTGTATCGCGTGTGCGCGAGTTTTAGTAAGTGCGAGATTGCGCGAAATGTCTTCGCGAAGAAAGTTTTCCGATTCATTACAACTTCTTCGCTTCACCGTTGAGATACGTTCTCACTTTGGTTCGAGTGGACAACTTGTTAAGATATACGGGCTATTGTAACGCTCATACTTAAATAAAATTTCAGTTTCAGATAATAGAAGCCCATGAAGCTTCTTGCGGTTTAAGGTGTTTCATGAGTAACAAAGTAAAGAAGCCCAAGAAGCTTGGGTTTTAATTTTAAAGCGAGGACTTAGTAGAAAAGCCTTCTATCATAGTCTAATTTGACTTCTTAAAGTAAAACAAAAATTAAATAAAAATGATAACATTAAAAAAAATTCAATGGGGCAGATTTATAGGAAAAAATCTATTTTCTTAGAAAAAATATAGTAAATTACTCTTAAAAATTAAAGATTTAATATTAGTCACAAAACATACCGAGATGGTCCATTTGAGGCGATGCAATGGAAAGTACTAATATGAGTAACTTATAAAATACTTAGTAACTAGCTGGTGCCCGCGACATCGTCCGCGTTTAAAATGAATAATACAACACCTAAGAAAATATACGTTGTCACCTGACAACGCCTGATATCTGACAACAGCCTAATTTTTAGTATTTTTAGATGATCCCTAAGACCTAAAAAAAATTCATGATAAAAATTATCCTATTATATTAATCTAGGTAATAAAATATATTTGTAAAAAATGTCATACCAATTAGTTCAGTCATTTTTACGTTATTGAGTAACAGACATTCAAACATACAAACTTTCGCATTTACATGTATAGTTAATTATTATTAGAATTTGAATTTATTAGAAATTTGTTAATATTATAGTGTTTTTATTTTTATATACCTAATTACATTTACACATTTAAAACTATCAGAAAGCCGAAATAGAAATTGTCCAAATTAAATTGATGATAGCAATTAATAAATGTTTTGAAATCGAAAACTAATAATTGAAGCAATCAAATTGTGTAGTTTGCTAAATTAGTTTTAAATCTAAAGTAGTACTAATAATAACCTTTGACATTCTGTGTTTATTTTAAATAAATTATAATCATTGAAATTTGAATTTCAAATGTGCTATTAAAATTTCATTTTTTAATATAAACTCGTCCTCCTTTCAAAATATAAAGTTATTAAAGTGTAAATTTAAAGTTATTTAGTATTTTGGTAGAAAACTAGAATAATTTGTCTTAAAAACCCTATTTATTTGTTGTGAAAATAAAAACTATTTAGGTACTCTATTTTAATTTTATTCACAAAATGAGGTGGACGAAGTCAGAGAAGTCAGAAACACAACAATAGCTTACATTTTTTATGTTGTATTTTTAAACACTATTGAGTTATCTAAAAAGTCTCATTTCTAAAAAACATTCTCAGTTCTAAAAAACATTTAGAAAATATTGATAGTACATAAAAAAACACGATAAATACTTCTTATAACAAAGTTTTAGGCTAACATTCGATTTATAAGAATATTTTAGGAATATTTTGAATCCAAAATATTAATCATCAGTGCTCGTGACCTCGTCCGCGTGGAATAGTTATTTTGGGAATCATTTGGGTATCTCGAACGGTTTTCGCAGCGCACGCAACGGAAGCAATTTTCCCCATTTTTTCCACATTTTCGACTGTTTCTTCGCTCCTATTAGTTGCAACGTGATGTTATATAGCCTAAAGTCTTCCTCGATAAATAATCTATCCAACACAAAAAGAAATTTTCAATTCGAACCAGTAGTTCCTGAGATTAGCGCGTTCAAACAAACAAACAAACAAACAAACAAACTCTTCAGCTTTATAATATTAGTATATTACTGCAACAAACAAATTTTATTTTCCCTCACACAAAAAAGGTACTTACTTGTAATTCTCAAACTTTTTCTACCCAATTACAATATCATTAACATCTATTCGTAGTTTTTTACTCTGTCTCGGGACATCAATCTTCAGTGAAACAGTCAAGCCATTTGGCTCGCATCCAAATAAGTATAAATAAAGATGTGCCTTTTCAAAAACACAGATTTAATCGATAATTCGCAGACGCTGATTGTATTTGTAGCTATTAGTTTCATATCTATCAACATAATATATACATTCAGTTTTTTAATATAAAATCCATACTATATAATATTATAAATGCGAAAGTTTGTATGGATGTATGTATGTATGTTTGTAACTCTTTCACGCAAAAACTACTGAACCGATCACCATGAAATTTTGCATACACATTGAAAGAACATAATACCTATCCAGATAATAAACATCCAGAAAAAAAGTACTGCTCCCGAGGGATTATCTAAAATTAAGGAAACTAACTCCTGGCTAAGTATAATAGCAATTTAGCAATAACGATGTCAGGCGATATATTGCTTTTTCAACGCGGACGAAGTCGCGGGCACCAGCTAGTTCATACTATATTCCATAATTATATTATGTAAGTACCTACCTACTACTTGTAGATTTTGCACTACTATGTAACGGCAAATAACGGGCTATACATTATGCTAGTGGGCGAGTTAATAATAAGTAAAATAAATTCACGGATTCTCCTCGGGCGAGATAAATTTGGGCGATTTGCCCATTAACTCCTTATAACTCGTAACACAAAATTCTATGTTTATATAAAAATTGAATCCGTACGAAGCTGGGTGGCGAACCGCTTTTAATTATATGAATATATAGAAATCATATAAGTAATATATTAATACATTTTGTAACTCACAATACTATACGAAGTTCACTTAATTTCCCGAGGTCATGGTACAGTTATTCCTTTGTTATTGCTGGGCTAATACAATTTCTCGGTTGAGCGGTGACCGCAGTCCCCTGGTCTCTGAACAATTAGCGGTGACAATTTTTGTGTCATTCTTTCTATTATCCCGTCCACGAGTAGTGTAATGTGGACGCTAAGAAAGTTTTTATATGCCTATAGCATTAATGTAAGTCCCTTTTTTTCTGAATAGTATAAAAATTTAAAAAAGTTGACTTTTAATTGTTCTCAAAAAATGTTTAGTCCCATTCAAAGTTATCCCCTTCAGATATTGATACACTTGTGCTAGCGCTTTTTCCAATCCTTGAAGCACCTTTGATATGCGCTTTTTGGTAGGGCATTCAGCTCTTTCAGCGATGCTATCTTTATCTCCTCAATCGTGGCAAAAAACTATCCTTATTAGTATTTTCCAGTTTTGCATGGGACCATATTCCAATGCTTTCCAGTTTTGCCCCAATTATGAATCCTTTTGAGCAAATCTGGATCGTCGTTGACGTCATTCAACTGCTCCTGAGCAATGCTTATTAGTCGACTTGGAATTTTTTTTCAGTGTGAAGCTTGTGTTCATGTTTCAGGTGTGAAAGCGTAATAAACAAACTCACGTATTTATATTATTACTTAGCAAGGTTAAAATTCTATGCCTTACTAGCGAGAGGGCAGGTTGCATAATACCTATGCAATTAAAATGTTATAAAAGGCGCCATGTTTAATTGTTGCAAAAAGTGTTCAATCTAGATCGTTAGAAATTTAATGGCTTCGCTTCTTAACTTTGCGAGCTAAGGTTTCTGTAAAGCAACTTCAGATAATTGGATTCAAGCTATAAAGATGATGTAATTTTCACCGCCTAGCAGCGACACTGTTAAAGAAAAAGTCATATTCAACATTGTCCTGAAGTAAATGAAGAAAGTAAGAAAAATTTAACTCTACTTTCAATAACATAGTTTTTTATTTCTTTTATTGTTACTTTCTTCTACATTTTAAATTTCGAAAATCAGCATTGACTAAATTTTATATGGCAACTTCGTGCGTAGGTATATCTTTATAAATTATAGCCTATATGCTATTCTGATGTATAAACTTAATAACTGTAGAGTTTCATCAAAATCGGTTAGCTAATTTTTACTTGAAAGAATAACCATTCTCACAAACTTTTGTATTTTTATAACATTACTAAATTTTTCCTGCGAATCGGTAGCCTATAATATTACTAGCTGGTGCCCGCGACTTCGTCCGCGTTGTGGATGAAAGGTATGTCCTTTCTGGTGTCCCAAACAACGTGTATGCAAAATTTCATGAATTTTTGCCTGAAAGAGTTACAAACGAAAGAGTACAAAGTTGAATGCGATGCATACATGCATACATACAGGTATTATTAGGAGAAGTAGTATAAGAAAACTTTTAAACATAAGTACTTGAAATAATTTATTAAGAAAAATATTTAAAGAAATAAAATGCATTACGTATAGTAATTAATTATGAGTAACGGATGCCAAAGCCCATTTCCCCGGGCATCCTTTCCTAATCCTTAAATCCTTAAACCTTTAGCATTTGTGGCTTTGATTTTTTATAGACGACAATAGGATAGCCTACCATTGTGGACCGTCAGCCTGTGCGAAGACCCAAAGAAATAAAAAAAAACTAAATTAGGTTTTTTTAACCGAAAATCGAACTTGAATTGAACTCCCTTGAACTCCGGGAGGTTACTGTACTGTATATTATCAGTAAATCAGTGTACTTAAATGCAACGAAAACAATAAAACGAGGAACATCATTGTTACAAGAACAGAAACACATTTCAGTCGTACGAACGACTATTAGAAAATCCGGTGTGTTATAAAATGAAGAATTTACGAGAGAATTTTCTCAATACTTATTCGATACAAAGTATGAACGCTAATACTATATTGTTACGTGATTGTGTTTTGTTTGCAGTTTAATAACCGTTATTATTTTACTGTTATAGTTGTATTTATTGCTCACGACACGCTTACGACATGCTTACGGCTTACTATATTTTATGAGTTATAAAATATGGTAACAAAATATATTTTATGTCTATATTTTTATTTACGTGTGTTTTATATTTTATTTGGTGGCGTATAATTAACAATGTGTAAATTTATTGTTAAGTAAGCCATTTTGAACACTTTATTTGTTTCCTTAGTACCTTTTTATTTTTATGTTAATGTTTTTTAGTTTTACAGACAGACGGACAACTAGGTGGTAGGTAGGTGACTACCGTCGCCTATAACATAAGCAACGCCACAGGTGCTACAGTAACCTTTTTTAATTTTTATTATTTTTTATTATTTTTAAACAAGTGTTTCTAAAACGCCTAAAAATTAGCTTCTGGATAAATAGATAGAGATCTAAATCTCTATCAATTTTTTTTTCTATTTTGGAAACAATTTACCAACACCAAATCACCAAATCTCTTAATAATTCTTTTAATATTTCTTTAATATTTCTTTTAATATTAAAATAGAGGACTTTTTTTTTAATTAATTAATTTATTTATAAATAAGCGACTACTTATACGAAACGAAATAGCAAGTTATGTTTTAAAATCTTATAGAGTTTTCTAGAAAATGAGTTATCGTATACACTTTTATACGTGTATATACATACATAGTTATACATTTGGGTTTATTATCTACATTATGTAATATACGTATGTATGTAATAACTAACTTTAACATTATATAGGAATGTTTTTTGTGCCTTATGATTTTCAGTAAAATAAGATAATCAGATATCTATTGTTATTTTTTTTAAATCCTTTTAAACTATAATATAATTATATTTTTAAGTGTACACTCCAAAGATAATTGATTGGTCTCGCTAAGCTCGACTAGATAGAGCATACAAAAGCAATAGCTCCGAAAATGTGGCAACTTTTTATTGTAGTGTGTGTAAAAAAATTGTGTCACTTTTTATCACTTTTAACCCAGTTTTATTATATTTTTACACATTTTTACTGGTATTTTATTATGCCTAAAATTTAATAAAACATTCGGCACGTACACATCATAGACAGTTTGCAGTGTGACTGGTTCGGGTACGCCGAATTTGGCGTACTATTTTATGCCGCATTTTACAAGTACGACGCCGGTATCTAGTCGAGCGCAGCGAGACCAATCATTTATCTATGATAATCAGATATTTATTGTTATAATTGTTTTTTAAATCCTTTTAAACTCAATATTAGATTCAATATAGAGTGATCGTTTAGTCTGTTACTCTTACGATTAAATTGAAAAGAGACAATATCGTTTCCTCCCCTAAAGAACATATCAACAGCCTATTTAAATGTTATAAAAACAAACGTGCCACGACCAAACGCTGCAATTTTTTACTCGAGCAATGTAATGTAACACATTTGCTTGATAAATTATTCTCGGGCATCGCCTTCTTCATTCAATTTTGCGAATAGCTTGCTACAGAAGAATTCGCTGAAAATTATTTAACCTCTTCGCACTTTATCGAAGATGTTTGTCCTATCGGATTGTGTGATACACTCTTCATTTATTTATCATGACCCAGTTTTTGGGAAGAATTGTTTCTGAATGAGGACATTTTTTTCATTGAGTGTTCAGAGTATTCCGGAAATGTTCGGAGTCATAATAACTTATATACAAGAGATAATCTGAAAGGGGAGGTAGCTAAGGTCATTTAGGACCGATTTGACCCAATAAATTACTAGCCTAAGTATAACGGTTTTTTTATGTTGATTTCCAATTTTAATAAAGTTACGGATTTTTAATTAAAAGTCGAAATTTAAAATAGTAATATAAAATTGCAACCGTTTGAAGCCGGGAGTGGGTCGCTAGTACTCAATAAAATATGTATTTAAACAAACTTTATTTCAATTCTTAATTAGACTAGGTACTTACTGGTAACAGATTGTCCGTTCAGAATTCCAGAATAACCCTGCTGATGTTACGTAGCCTTACCTCAATCTTAAATTAGCCCACATAGTGGAACCCTCCGGAACAATTCCAATTACATTCCTCCAAGCAAAACCGGATACGAAATTGTGTGTGGAATTTTGAAACTTTACACCATCTTTAATTAATACCGGAATAGCAATATGGATTCAATCTAAATCCTAACAAGTGACCGGACTTGAGTTTATTAACGGTATCGAATTTCTGATATTATTCAATTTAGAAATTAATATTACTTACCTTACAGTTCAAAGAGAAGCATTTAGGTAATTGTTTCGTTATCATTAAATTGTTCCTTTGAGTAATTATTTGGACACCTTTAGAAAGGGCAAACATGAAAGCGACATAATTGTAATGCTATTTATAGAATTAAATATAACTTTTCCTATTTAAGGCTTTTTGTATGCTCGAGTAAATTCGGATAATCACTTTGAATGTGGGAAACTCCGTTTTGGGAACACAATAAAATATTATAAGTTATAGGTACGTGTTATTTATACATATATTTTATGTAAATAATTGTAGAGAAATGTAAATGAAATGTTCATAATTATAACTGAAATCTATTCACGAGTGAATAGGCATTTTCTGTGTGAGCTCGCTCGATCATAGGCCTCATCTTCGCTACACGGCTGGATGCTGGCCAAGAGCAAACGCATCTCTAATAAAAAAATGAATTTATTCCCTCAACTTACTATAATGCGAATAACGGCATTCATTCAACTCACGAATATAATAAAACATACGCCAGCATTATTGGTTGCGCCGTGATCGAATAGTTGGCTGTCAAGTACCTTTCTTTCTTTCACGTATACCCACCTTCCTAATAATATAGCCCTCACATTTTTCCTCTTTACCCTCTTATCAAAATAATGCACTACTACCGATGACCGCCGCGTGAGAGGTCGAGGAGAAGAAGAAGGAACGCGCCCGCGCTTGAGCTGTGTTTCCAAGTATATATGGGTTTATCCCTAATCCGCGCCTTAACTCGTTCTCGGAAGTGAAGTGATTCATCCGCACCTTATCGCTGAACATTGAAATACATGTGAACAGTGTCTGCCAGTTGGACGTTTAGAGATTCCTGCAGGAGAGCGCACCAGAGCACCGGTATAAGGTATGTGCATTTCCTTCTGTTTCTAATCCTGTCCTTCAGACGGTCATACTGTTCGCTTACAGCCGCAACCAGATATACAGTCCACTAAACCGCTAATTCAGGGATTCATGGCGTGATTCTGTCGCAATCCCGCCGCAACGAAATTTAGATTTTGTCCACCCCTTCAGGGGTTTCACCGCGCCTCCATTTGTTGGTCCTTACGAACCGGATATTTTTTGTTTTTTTTCGAATCATAGGTTTCCCGCGAAACGCATTATTATACGTTACCGCGAAGAGATGTCGAGTTTATTCATACCTATTAGTATAAATTAATATTTCATATAATTTAGTTGCATTCGTATAAATAATCCGCATTCCCGTTAGATTTATTTAGATAAACGCATTAGAATTATTTGTACGCACGCATCCGTATTCATATACCTACATTAGTTTAATAATTTAAATTTCGCGCGCTCCGCACCGAACGTTGTTTCTTAGCTACCTACTTGTATTATTATTATTTCGCTTTTCGCACGAAATGTCTAAGACAAAAGCAACCGACGCAAAACATAATAATGAGCTTGTGCTATTACAATCGAAACTTGATGCACTTTTTGAAAATATACAACGAGTGTATGATTTGTCAAAAGAGGTTCATATTAACGATGAAAATAAAGAGAATTTTTTGTGTTCCGTAGAAACGTTAGAAGATACGCGCTCTGAATTTAAGAGTATTGTTGATCGTTTAAATAAAACATTACTCCTGGTAGACCCGGAAACCGCACCTAGTTATCAATGTTTGAATGCCTTCGAAGACCTTTACTGTCGAATTAAACGCGTATTGAAGCGTATCGAGTCCGTACCGTCGAGGGTGGACAGCGCTGACCACGACCAGAAGGGTTCAACTGACCGCGTAGATATGAGATATAGGATGCCTGCCCTTCCGCCTATAGAAATTATGTCATTTGATGGGGACATACGTACCTGGCCTTTGTTCTATGCAGGTTTTAAGTCCTTGGTACATGATAATCCGCATTTAAACAATTCGGAAAAATTATATTATTTGATGGGCAAGCTTTGCAGTAAGGCGCAATCTGTATTTTCGGGTATTACACCATGCGCAGATAATTATGATACAATATTAAAGTGTCTCATTGATAGATATCAGGATATTCGTACGATTGCAAATACCTACTTGGAACAGATGATGAATGTTAAGTTGAACGGTCCCGCCTCGGAGTCTAAGTTCCAATTATTTATGGATCAGTTTGTAACTGCCGCGAACGCTTTGAAAAATTTGAAACTCGAAGATTTGTCAGATTTTATTATGTTACATATGGCATTAAAGAAGTTTGATTTGGATACCGTCCGCGCCTTTGAATCGCAGTATCGCGAGTATAAGATACCTACTTTCACGCAACTAACTGACTTTATTAGGAGTCAGCATAAAATATTCCATAACGCGCAGAGCCCACCTACTTACAGTAGTAGTACATATAAACCGCGAAATCGTATACAAAATCCGCACACTTATGTAGCAGTGTTACCTGCACGTAAGACATGTCTCTGTGAAAACATTGTGCACGATCACCTTTACAAATGTCCACAGTTTAATGATTTAACACCTTCATTACGTTTTAAATTAGTTAAAGAACGTTACGCGTGCATAAATTGTCTTAGTTTAAAACATAAATCTCGCGAGTGTGCTTCGAGTGTTAAATGTCGTAGTTGTAATCAAAAACATCATTCCGCGTTACATTTTGAAAATCATAATTTGAAGGTTCAAACCGCATCGCAATCGGACGAGCCGACTCGCTCTCCGTCGACACATTTTACCGCGAGACAGACGCCTCGAGCTAGATCGCCTACTGATGCGCGTGATATGAATGTCTCGTCGATGCACACATTCATCGCTGCGCCGGTTGAGAATGCCGCCAATAGTAGCGGTCTGAACGCGCAATGTATGCTACAAACTACTGTATTACTATCAACCGCTCAAGTTATTATTTATGATAGTAAGGGGCGCTCGCACATTGTAAAGTGTTTGCTTGATTCGGGATCGCAAAGCAACTTTATAACTAGCGAATGTTGCGCGCGCTTGGGTTTGAATTATAATAAAGATATACAAACGATTGTTCGCGGTTTCGGTGGTACAGAGAAATATATTAGAGGCGCAACGGACTTTGAAATATTTTCTCGTTATTCGGATAACGTTCATTATGACGTATCGGCGCTTATTGTCGATCGGATAACGGACAAGCTGCCTTCTAGTCCGGTCGATCAATCCACGCTCGTGCACATAAGGGGATTGCCGCTTGCGGATAGTACTTTCGCAACTCCTTCGGAAGTAGAAGTCCTAATTGGAGCTGATATTTTCCCACACCTATTATTACCGGGCACGGTACAGGGTAATATTAGTGGAATGCCGCGAGGCGTAGAAACTGTTTTGGGATACATAATTATGGGAGCAGCTCCGGTCCTTATGCCTCGAAGTAGGTCATTGTTAAAACCCGCATCCGCCTGTTGTACCGTCATGCAACAGTCTCCATTGGACAACCTTCTTAAAAGGTTTGGGGAGTTAGAGGAAGTTTCTGCTCCGCCCGCCCACAGTCAAGACGATCTTGAATGTGAGATGCATTTTCGTACTACCACTACGCGCGAGGATAACGATAGATACACGGTGGCGTTGCCGTTTAGAGACGATGTATATAAATTAGGAGATTCTTACTCCGCTGCCCGCAGACAATTTCTATGCTTAGAACACAAGTTAGAATGTTCGAGTATGCCGCGCTCCGCCTATGACAGCAGCACAGCTGCCGCGATAGAAGTGCCAGATATAAAGCCGCTTACACACACAGTGACCGCTACTTCGACTGATTCTTTGATTTATGTACTCGCTACTCGTACCTCTTCGTGGTCAAAGTTACTACGCATAATTGTTTATATTTATCGTTTTTTGAAGTTATTACCGCGCAGAACACATATAACGAGTTCAGATTTAAATTTCGCTGAAAATAAAATAATACTCGTACTTCAGAATATATATTTTGCTGATGACATAATTAAGTTGAAATGTAACCAAAGCTGTTCGAATGCTTTGCAAAAATTACACCCATTTTTTGACGAAAATGTTATCATGCGTGTTGGCGGTCGGCTATCAAATGCTGACGTTAGTTATTCGCAAAGATATCCGTCCCTACTCCCGCGACGCGACCACGTTATAGATCTGATAATAGATTATTATCATAAAACGCATTTACACGCAGGTCCAGAGCTTCTTGTGTCCATACTTAGACAGAAGTACTGGATAATTGCAGCACGAAATATTGTTCGATACCGCATACATAAATGTAACACTTGCTTTAGAGCTAAACCGCGTCCGTCTTATCCTTTATAGGCAGAGTAGCATTTCTACTCATTTATACTCATTTATGAATAATAGTTAGGAATTAGGATTAGTTATAGTTTAGTATAGTCGTTTAGTAGTAGATAGTTATTAGTTATGTAACCGCATTTATTATCACCTAGTTTTAGGATTAGTTATTAGGAACCGCATTTATTTTCGCGTAAATTACCGCATTCTTATTTTGAATAACCGCATCTTCTTTCGTATAAATTAACGTATATCGTTAAAATAACCGCATCTCGTTTAGCATTATTTACCGCATTTCTTTCGCATTCGCATTGTGAGATCTTTAAAGGTGACCCTTTAAGGCCGGGGGAGATGGTTGCGCCGTGATCGAATAGTTGGCTGTCAAGTACCTTTCTTTCTTTCACGTATACCCACCTTCCTAATAATATAGCCCTCACATTTTTCCTCTTTACCCTCTTATCAAAATAATGCACTACTACCGATGACCGCCGCGTGAGAGGTCGAGGAGAAGAAGAAGGAACGCGCCCGCGCTTGAGCTGTGTTTCCAAGTATATATGGGTTTATCCCTAATCCGCGCCTTAACTCGTTCTCGGAAGTGAAGTGATTCATCCGCACCTTATCGCTGAACATTGAAATACATGTGAACAGTGTCTGCCAGTTGGACGTTTAGAGATTCCTGCAGGAGAGCGCACCAGAGCACCGGTATAAGGTATGTGCATTTCCTTCTGTTTCTAATCCTGTCCTTCAGACGGTCATACTGTTCGCTTACAGCCGCAACCAGATATACAGTCCACTAAACCGCTAATTCAGGGATTCATGGCGTGATTCTGTCGCAATCCCGCCGCAACGAAATTTAGATTTTGTCCACCCCTTCAGGGGTTTCACCGCGCCTCCAATTATTTTACAAAAACCTTTGGAAAAAATTTTCGGCTTTTAGTCAGTATTCACAAGAATCCAATACCTACACGAAATTGTCACAAATTTTGCACTAGATATCCAAATATGAAATTAATTTCAATTTTTGTTTGCATCCAAACCTTCATATCATATGTATTTTATACAGGCTACTTTCAAGAAATCGATTCCTTATATATTATTTAAAAGCAAAAAATAAATACCTAAATAACATTTCTCAGTAGAACATTCGTCTCAATTATCACAAACGCTTAGGTACCGACTGTCCAATGTGGTGGAAGAAGACTTGTTTGTAATTTATTTCGGTCGGCAACTACTTGCAATCACGAATCACCTGAATTTTTCATGTTACGTTTTACCTTCTTTTCTTTAACTTGACCAATTACCAAATAATATTCTAGTATATTAATTCATCTTCTTTACGAGCTAATTCTTCATTTATTTGACTATTTTCTTATGTTAAGGTTGACAATCCACTTGATGACAGGTGACTACCATCGTCACAAGAGTTGCAAGTGTACCACAAGAATTCTGGAAAAACAATACCGACTTAGAGAACAACAAAACCACAAGTCACTTATGGAAACTATCTAACATAAAAATTTTACTATCAATCTCAACATATTATGTAGAGGTTTGTCCATTTGTTTCATGTTGTTTGAAAAATAAACTGAAATTTTTCTCGACCAACTTATAATTCGGAATATAACCGCACTGATACGGGAATCGCATGACATGTCGGAGCTAAAGGGCCCTTCCACTTCTCATTTTATTTCATAGACGCCCCGAACAACAAAACAGTGAGCGCACAACGAAAAATGCAACAGCAGCTTTGTTCGAAAGAATTGAATTAAAAATGGCGACTGGAATTTTCTGGAAATTTCTCTGTTTTTCCGGCGGCACGCGCGACTGCCCGCAAATGGACAATTAGCCGAGGCGGTGAAATAAGAGCAATGAAACTTGCTTTTCAGTAGAAACATTGTAATTTCTGACGTACACCGCTATAAGCCAATTCGCCCTCGATCGGGTTAACACGAACGTGTTGTGGCTGTCAAAAATGACTGCATCGCCAATATTTTTGTTTTTTTATTAATTTTTAACAGTGAACCATCCATCAAACAATCCATCCTACAACAAATCTATTTATTTATTTCCGTTATCGTGTTTTGAGTTATTTGAGTTTGCATGTTGCGATCGGGATGTAGACCTCTGAAACTAATAGGTGGAACACGTAAGCATCAGTAAATATCCGTACTATCCGTACTAATATTAAATGCGAAAGTTTGTATGGATGTATGCGTGTTTGTAACTCTTTCACGCAAAAACTACTGAACCGATCACCATGAAATTTTGCATACACGTTGTCTGGGACACCAGAAAGGACATAGGGTACCTTTCATCCAGAACGCGGACGAAGTCGCGGGCACCAGCTAGTAGGTACTATAGGAAGAAGAATATGCGATGGTATCTTTTAGCGAAGAAAGCTCAAGTGCTTTTACTCCACAGTGCACCTTCAGAGGAGATTTCTCAATTTAATCTTTAGTTAGACCTCGAGACTTTTCAATCAAATAATATTTTCAAATATTGTTTTTCTAAAAGCCTTATTGATAAAAGCCTTATTCTAAGCCCTTATTGACGAAGAACAAGGTTTGAGAGTAATTGCGTCAAACCTTTTGTTAACTTATTTATGTAAGTTTATATTTAACTTATTTATATAATATATTAAATTATTTGTCAATAAACTCATTTATGCACGTTTTATAAACATAACATAATGGATACAATTAATTTAAGGAAGCTTAAGAATTAGATCTGCTGTACGATAACCTACCCATACACTTTGTCTTGTTTATTCGTGCCACCTAAATTCATCAAGACGGCATTCTCAAGCCCGAAGCTCTACTAACTTTGTTATCATTAAGGAGCGCTAAAATGCTGCTACTTTTATGTGACACTCGACAAACTCAGGAAAAACAGTGTGCGACACGACGTGATAGAAAATCCTGTTAACATTTATTACTTGTAGTCGGATAACTGCTTTAGGTTTCGCTAAAAGAGACGTTAATATATTTAATACGTACATTTATACGCACAGAGACGAATTTTATAATGAAATGGAGACTTTATTATTTAAGACAGAAAGTGATATTAAAATTAAAGTTTAGTATTTTAAAATGAAAAGGAAAAATAGCATGGTTGCTATGGATGAGTGGAGATTTATCTCGAAAAGGGAAAATAATTTCCATCATAATCTGTTAGCAGCCTGCTATTACATTACAGCAGGCTTTTCCAAGAATTTGCAATCTTCTGATGTTCCTAGAGGATTGTGATGGTCACCTACAATTTACTATGAAAAAAGGTAGTGAAACACCAAAAAAATTGTATTAAAAATAAGAAAATAATTTATCACGCCAATATGTTTACGAATCTTCGATGGAAAAAATGGACTTTATTTGAATTATGGTACGTAAGTACAATCAAAACAGGACATGAAGCACCTACCTCGTCGAACTCCAATCTTCAAGGCTGGTGGAAACAGCAGCCTACCACATATGAAGTCCTAGTGTCCAAATATTCCCGCACACTGCACACTTTAATTGTTCTTGCGCAGACTTGATCAATTTTAAAATAATACTTACTTAATTATAAAAGCTCAACGCGTGATAATTGCGGTCGGTAGATCGAATTTAACATAATTTAGCGTGTAGCCCAACTCGGCGTTTTAAACACGAGTGAAGATTTTATGCAGTAGTCGCTAGAGGGCGGTAGCGGAGCGTGCATGTTTGTTAGGTATGGGAAATACAAGAAACGGAACGTACCATCATACCATAGCAAATTAATATTAAAATAATTTGCGTTACCTAAGTACTAAAAATTGTTACTTCGCATTTACAAATTTTGCGTCTTTGTGTGAACACGGATTGCGTTTCTAAAAACACCATTAGACCACCATTAGAAGAAACTAGTATATTATGAGCTGCAAAAATACATTTAAACCCCTTGTATTTGGATACTAAACACGCTGAATGTAATGGAGCGTAACAAGGTATGTTGAAAGCCTTACCAATGTAGCGGAGAATGGTAAGGGCTTTCGAGGCATCGGTATTTCGAAGCACGTTTGTCGCCCGTTCACACAGTAACACGACTACAATATGGAATTTAGTGCAACAAGAATAACCATAGTACAATAGATTAAACCTTAAATTTAAAATAAACTAGAAATATATAATACTAGAAGAAAAATTATCATAATTTTTGGAGTCTATTCCTTAAGAATCGATTTCATATAATTATAAGCCCGGGGTATGAAAATTTATAAGAGCAAATTCCATTCAATTTTCATTTGATTGTGTTCAAATACTGTAATAAATTCAAATTTCACTTCAAATATGTACTTAATAAATTTAAATTTTACTTCAAATATTTGATTTCAAATACTACGTATTTATGTTACTGTGATGCTTATATCTTTTTAATGTATATTGCTAATGTGAAAGCTGAAAGAAATGTCAAGTTGTGAATTTAAAAGGGTCTCCCGTTTCATTAGGATATTATTGTTGCATAATGGTTTTGTTATGATAATTTTTACAAGGGGTTTCAAGTGAAAATTTATTAATCATATTACGATTTCCTTATATAATGAATTGATAGATTATTCCATCGAATGTTTTCAATAAAACATGTTTACTAATGTTTAATCGAGTCATTGGTCCAGTGGTTAATAGGTATATAGGGGCATACGATATCGTGTTTCAATGCGATGCACAAATAACCTCGTATTTCCATTTGAAAATTAAATTACAATTTTTATTCGATAACCTAGTTAAAAGCCTCTGTAATCGGCATATTAATTCAAATTTTTATCGTAAAATCTTGTTCAAACAAATCCGTGATTGGAGTTCAATCTGTTTTTTATATACCCACCTTTCCAAAGTCCGATGGAGTCGGTATGCAGAGAGCCCCCCAGTTTATTTGTTAAGCACTCAAAACTTTAGTCGGAGCGATGAAACGAATAGCTTTTTTACTTGGCCGGATTAAATGCGCCGTATTCTATAAGCGTTTACACAACTATAAAATTTCTAGAATCTTTTATACTGGAAAGCGCTCATCCTTGCAAAGCGGTTTTCAGATTATTGCATAAAGTTCTTTGTGTTTCTGGGCTACAAAGCAAGGGTATGAAATTTTAAATAATAGGTATGTATAGTGCGTGTTTTTTTAGATGAGAATACTATAGAAGTGTAAATCATATTCAGTTCTCTCAGAATGAAAAATAAGGTGTGCTCTATGACTCGGTCCTCGAAGTGGCCTGTGGTCTGTGGCCATGAGCTAATCAAGTTCAAGTTCAAGTTAAAGTAAGATCAAGTTGGAATAAAATTTTATCTGTTTGCGGCCTGGGACTTTGTGTATCGGATTTAAATCTAAATTGAATTGCTTCCGAAGATTAAGGTCCGATCTTGGACCCATAATACCTAGGTATATATTTTACTGGCGTTGTTATTTTTATTCAATTATTTATTTTCTTTTATAATATTTTTTTTTTACAATATATATATTATATAAAAAACAATAAATATTATAAAAAAAACTTAAAACTAGAGTGCCGCAAATAGCGGGGGCAAAGCCCAAGCTACCGGTAGTTGGGTTGCGGAGTGAGGAATCTCCTGACAATTCGTGCCGTGTCAAGAAGTACCGTGCTCTGCCGCTACTCGTCAGATGCAGACCAGAGCTAACTAATGAAAATTTTATTTCCAAAATGGTAGTCCAAAGGTAGTTTTTTAACTTTATTAGAATTTAGAATATTAATTAAAACGTTGAACCTACGAACAAATTATACACGTTGAACTTATGAAAAGACTTCCCAGTGAAGTGAAAAACTTATATATAGGGAGTAGTCGGAAATGGTAAATGGTATCATTGTAATTTATCCAAGCAAAAAGGACGCTTCAAACTGACAAGTTTAAACGTTGCAGCCAAGAAACAATAAAGAATGCTCCGTCCAAGGAACCAAGTAGAACGGTACGGAATGAATTTTAAACGAAACCACGGACCAAGTTGCAGTAGACAATTGAAACTGTGCATTATGCATGAAACCCGGTTCGAGCGCTGCTAAATATTTTGTTGAGGAACGCTCTTATCAACATTTACTGAATTATTTCAATTCTCGCGAATGGTAGGTAAATTGAATTTTTCTTTCTTACACTAAAACCAGTCTCAAAGAAACATTACAACATCTTCTTCTTCTTTTGGTCATAAAAGTCAAAATATTCTTTACTAGCTTAAGCGTTAAAAAATAAAATAAAATCAAGACTTGATAAAAATAGAAAAGAAATTTGGCGGCGCCACTATATAATTAAGTTGAAAACCTATATAAAATTGTATAAAATAACTAGCTGGTGCTCGCGACTTCGTCCGCGTGGAATAGTTATTTTGGCAATCATTTGGGTATCTCGAACGTTTTTCGCAGCGCACGCAACGGAAGCCCTCAAAGATGAATAATTTTCCCCGTTTTTTCCACATTTTCGACTGTTTCTTCGCTCCTATTAGTCGCAACGTGATGTTATATAGCCTAAAGCCTTCCTCGATAAATGATCTGTCCAACACAAAAAGAATTTTTCAATTCGAACCAGTAGTTCCTGAGATTAGCGCGTTCAAACAAACAAACAAACAAACTCTTCAGCTTTATAATATTAGTATAGATATATAAAAACCTATAAAGTATTTTATAAAAACCTTTTTGAAAAACAATCTTTTAGTAAATTTGCTTATTTATTCTGAGGTCTGAAGGTACTCAAAATAAAACAAATTATTTGTCATCAAATTCGCGAGGCAGAATTCTTCAATACAAATAATAAATTGGTTTATTACTGTTAACTAGGGGAATTCAAAAGAAGAGATATCACATTTATTAGTAGCCATTTAGATGTTCTTTTTTTCCGAAATATTAATAATATTATAATATAAGAAAAAATATATCAATCCCAAGGACAAATAATCTGACGCGAATTTGTAACATAAAAGAAAATAATATAGTCACAATTTTTTTTCATATTTAATAAGAATAACAAGTCACACGCTCAAAGCGATTTGTGAGCTTATTAAATAAATATTCTATTTGAAAGACCTTCTTATTCCGAGTTTGAGAGATAAACCTTGGAATCTTAAAAAAGCCGTTGTTTTGCAAAAAGTAGTGCACTTGCACAAAAGAAGTTTTCTTCACTCTTAAAAAACATTATTCACACATTCCACACAGCACCATCCAGTTCCAAAGTAAGCTGTAGCATTAAGTTGCTTACTTTGGAACCATGGAGCTTTATGGATACCAAACAGTTGATATACTACATACAATACTTTTTTTTTGTAAATACATAAATATTATAAATACAAAACATCCATGACTCAGGTACAAAGGTAAATGTTAACACATAAACATTTTGCCCCTAGCGGGATTCGAACCCGCGCCCGCTTGGTTAACAGCTAGGGTTACTAGCCACTAGACCAAACGTGTCGTCAGTATATATGTATATAATAATGATGTCTTTTATATTATTTCCATTTACTCGTATATACTTAATATTATAGTAAAGAAACTTAAATGATTTGTATTGTTTCTTGTACCAAAATCACTAAAGGGAGCGAGACGCACTGAAGGCGATACACGTCACCGCTCTAATGGAAAACATCATGAAGTTTGACATCGGGACTTCCCAGGAGGCAAGAGTTGTTACAAAATTATATGATAAAACGCGAAATACAAATGGATACACCTAATATGTGGCCTAATGGTTTACTCGGATGACAGATAACAAGATAAAATGTTGACTAAATGTTGCTTGTTGAGTTAGTTCTACACTAGTTTCTAGTTTCAGCTTCACGTGGGTTATAGTATAGCACACAATATGTGAAATTAAGTATCCCACAATCATAGCAGGTGTTCAGACACCAGCTATGTGTGTGCGTCGACTACGCCACCAACGACGTGATTAAGAACCAATCACGATCACGATGCACTCGGCATCGCGACGCTTCGCGAATATTACATAATGAACGCATCAAATCCTTTTACAAATAAAAACATAAAAATACTGAATAAATAGCTGCACTTTTCTCTTTCTTTCTTTCTTTCTTTTACCATAAAAGTTTATATCATTAACTACAACCGCAATTGGACGAGCCCGATTACGCTTCATATACGCATTTATACATCAGATAAAGGGGATTAACTAACAAAAAGAATGAACAGACAGACGATTTTAAATTAGTGAATTACCAACAATTTGTACTAAAACCAAAGCGGTTTTAATTGTGGTAAGGCAACCAGCTAGTACTGAATAAAGAAATATCTAATTGGTAATTCAATAGTCACAAATATAAGACTAAAAAGGCACATTCGACAAAGGCGAGGAAAAGTCACTATTTCTTCTTAGTATAACTATCAGACGTCCCTTTTTGGTCTATGAACTTTAACAAGATTGAAAATTTTATATAAAAATGTAAAAAGATATTTTAGGCACATATTTACGCTTTCAAATGGATAAAACCTTTCTCATTTTAAAAAGGCAATTGAAAAATGGTATGAAAAACATAACCCTTGTGAAAATATACATGAGTCTATAACGCCCGACATCTTTATTTCTAGACGTAACCATATTTTAACAGCGTCCCCTATCCTATGTCCAGCAATAGTTTCCATAGGAAATAATTTTCCAATAGCTTTTCAAATAGGACGAGTCAAAATCAGCCTCGACCCCCTGCCCTTATCAGATCGTCTGTCTACCTTGTGCGTGGACGTCCTACGCTGCGCTTGCGTGTCCGTGATCTCTACTCGAGTACATTCAGAGGTCCAAGGCCTCTGAATGTTCTCGATTCTTCCGCTTCCCACTGCCACATCAACTTACTGATCCTTACTTCATCTTTTATATGAGCTCGCAGGATAGCTCCAAGCATAGTCCTTCCCATAGCACGTTGAGCGACGTTGTGCTTTCTTACGAGACCCATACTTACTTAGAGATCAAGTTTCAGTCACTTGTCACCACACATCGGTCGAAAACTTTTTGTTTTATGAAACTGATAAATCCTGGACGAGAAGATGTCTCAGAATGAATTAATACATTATATTGAAGGTCTAAATAATATTTGAAAGATGAGAGAAAAACCCTTCGAAGTTATTTACATTAAATAAAGAATTGGTTGAGTAAATTGATTTTGGCTGAAATCCACCTTCAAAGTGCTTTATATGAGTGTATACGTATTTTGAGGCTTTCATGCATAATATCCATTTTGCGTGTAAATAAAGAAAGAGCGCATCTCTTGTGTAAAATTGCAAATGTTTAATGTATGATATAGTGTACACCCACTGAATGTGTGAGCATGCTTTTAGAATATTGGTATTCGGTATCACGTAGCGATGCCGTCGCACTAAGGGGCCACTTATTTCTGCATATAACTAGCTAGACTACGTAAGTACGTATAAGTACTGATGTGATGTGAGCGGCGGGTATCGAGGTGAAAAGAGAATATTTTAATACGTGATACAATATTTAAATATTTTTAAAGGTATTCAGATGGTTTTTGTAACTCAAGTTGAATTTTATTCTATCGATATTAAAGGCAAATTTGATCCTTAGATAGTATAAAACTACTTTACTATGTAAGTTGTTACATTTATCAGTATCAATATTATGATAATACTAGTGGGTGCCCGCGACTTCATCCACGTCCGATCGCAACTAAACTTCACAGGATTACCCGCTGGACTAATCTGAAGATTGTCTGAAAGTTTCATCATAATCGGTTTAGCGGTTTTGGAGTCTAGACACACACACACACACACACACACACACACACACACACACACACACACACACATCGTCTTTTATATATGAAGATCCAGGAAGGCCTTTATCAGAGCTCATTGTGTATTAAATATGTGGGTATGCGGGCGTGGACAGATAAATCACCAGTTCAAAGCGATTCGTCAAAACGCGTGGTTCACGGGCCGCCATCCGAAACGTAAGTGCCCTCCGGACAAGATGGCCGCCCTACTAACCATCGGCAATGACGCTTCGCTAGACTGACTTTGACAGCTAAACGTCAACCTGATGTGTGTCATTGGCAGATGCGCCGTCATATAATATTAAGAAGATAAATATGGACTTGACTTGACTACTTTGGACTGGACGGACCTGTTTTGGAAAACTAATCAAAATTATGACTTGACTGAACTTGACTTGACTGACTTGTTTTGCTATTTTTGACTTTAATTTCAATTTTACCCTTTTTTATTTTAAAAAAGGGTAATACGAATTGCTATATTAACTTGACACTGGCAGATAATGGCCATTTTAAAATGAGCCGCATTGCCATTTAAACCTAAGAAGAAAAAGATAAATTGTTTATGATATATAAACAATACGAAGTCAAGTACATACCTAACTAAAAAATAAATTAAATCTAGTTTTTCATTTTACAAAGGAAGCTAGCTCAGCTTTGAAATAACCATGGACACGAGTTTCCTTGAAATTATACGAGCGTATTGTCAGCTTGGAAAAGTTTCGCGGCTTTTAGAAAAAGCCGGGCAAGTTGTTTAAAAAAAATACTCATAGCGGTTTTTATCAAAAAGAAATACTTCGAAAGTTGTTACACGTGTTTGTTTGAGTATGTATTCACTTAAAAATTGAAATAAAACAAATAATTTAAGCAATAAATTTCAGACCGCATTTTTGTAATTACTTGTTAGAATTTAGAATCACAACAAACACAAGAGATTGTTGTTAAACAGTAAATAGCGTCATTAATAATTAAATCCATTTTAAAAAATATTACCTAATCGGTTTTTTTTAAATAAAAAATATATATTAAACTAACTATACTACGCGCACTGTAGCATGGTGCGTATGACAGTTGACGAAACGTTCCTTTTCACCGTCGAAAGTAGGCGCGAATTTCAAATAATATTTATTGTGAACGTAAAATACGGAATATTAAAAATGTACTAAATTAAATAAATTCAAACTACTATTAATTTTTAATAAAGAGTACAAATGTTTAACATAAAATTTCAAGAAAAATTACGTAAGTGTATGCGCGTAAAGTAACGTCCTAGACTTGTTTAGTGATGCGATGTATAGCTATGATGGATAGTCGATATATAATATAAAGAAGATTATTTTTAGTACTTATTTTAATTATTATTTGTTCAATATCTATAATAAACAAAACATACAAATTTTATAGAGTTTAATTCTATATTTTATAGAAAATACGTAATTTTTGGAAGTTTTTGGATAGTTTCAATTGCACTATAATTATTTTAATATTTCCTTAGGGGGTACGATTTAAGCAACCTTACCCTATGTATGTTCTTTTGCTTCATTTATATAATTATAGACTTTAACAATAAAAAAATTACTCAGAATATACGTGGCAACTTTCAAGAGTGAAACGAAACTAGTCGTAACTATCATACGCACCATGCTACAGTGTGCGGAGTATAACAAAGTAAGAAACAGATATTTGTATTAATAATATAGGCTTAAAGTAGCCTTTGAAAAGGAAAAAATTCAACACCTAATGTGTTATGGATAGTCACACAACCCTAATCATTGAGTAATATCGATATATATACCTATCTATATAGGGTAATCAATTCAAATAGCTCAGAGAAAGCAAATAAACCGAGAGATACGAAAATTTGTTATTACGATCTATAAGGCTTCGATTTTTTAATTAAGGAAAACTTCATTCCACATTTTTTATATTATGCTCTACGTAAAATCTCTGTAAAAAAATAGCAAATATTTTTATTACCGTAGTTATTGTGTGGGTCATAAGGAGTAAGGGAAATTTTCCTATGGAACCTTCCATTTCATGTTATAAACTTTTGAATGGCTTGGCATTGGCCTCCTGAATATGTACCAAAATCTATAGTGCTTTTATAAAAAAATACAGACATAAATTCAATTGAAATCCGCTACTATAGAAAATGCACAATTAGAAAGTGGAATGAATTTCAAAGATCGCTATTCTCTTTGTTACGGCGACCCAGCCTCGAGTGTGCATATCATCCAGTCAAATGTATTCTGTCTAACCTTTGTTTGTCTTACTTGAACATCTGTCAATGCTTTTAGTTTGACAATATATACTTGCTTTTTTTTAAATTTTTTAAATATTATCTAATTTTTTAATTAAATTAGAAGTTTCGTCCATTGATATAAGGGTTGATTTAGCCCCGCTACTCCCCAACCAGGTTTCTAGTTCATTGTTAGGGTATTATAGAAGAGTTAAATATATAAATAAATATAAATATTCACACATTCCACACAGCACCATCTAGTTCCAAAGTAAGCAACTTAATGCTTGTATTATGGATACCAAACAGTTGATATACTACATACAATACCTTTTTTTATATATATACATACATATTATAAATACAAAACATTCATGACTCAACTGAGTAAAATGTTAACACATAAACATTTGCCCGTGCCGGGATTCGAACCCGCGACCGCTTGGTTAACAGCTAGGGTTACTAGCCACTAGACCAAACGTGTCGTAAGAGTTATAGGACAAGTTTTTAGCTTGCCTCAAATAACTAGGAAATGTCTACCATCTCTCGGAATACAGTCGATACCGTGTCCTCGCTGAGTGCCATCAGTCGCACCATTTGTAAGATCGCTTTTGTATGCGGCTTATACCTAATGGAATGCGAGACACTGTTTTTCGTACCGCGTACCAGTGTCCAACTGATTTTTTTTCCATTATCTAATAGTCATTTAAGGTGAAGAATTAAAGGTCGCCAAACACTATGACAGGTGCCCCTTATCTTATATTAGGGGGCACTTAAGGAGGGAGACCGTCGCCCTGTGGGGAGAAATGTACAGAGAGGGCACCACTGCTGCGGGCACCAAACTGTTCTTACCGGATGCGGAGGCCGCGTACAGGATGATACGTAAACTACAGCTGTCACCAACTCCGGTGCAGGTGTTTACGGGACATGGTGGGTTTGCAGATTATCTGCACAAAATCAAGAAAGCTTCCAGCCCGGACTGCTTGTGCGGGCATGGGGTAGCGGAAACCGTTCTGCATCTATTAGTGGACTGCCCCAGGTTCGCGCGAGCACAGTTCGTGCTAGAAAATGATATCGACATCAATCTAAGTGCAGATAATCTGCACAAAATTGTAGATAACAAATACATGTTTAAAAAATTGCTGGATTTCTGCCACAAAGTGGCAACGGTGTCGATCAGGCTAAATAAAAAATGATGGATGAATAATACAGATGGTGAAAAAAATGATTATGAATTAATAATAAGAATAATTATTTAATAAGACGAACAAGGTCCCTTGCTTATGCAAGGGGTATGTATTTGAATAAAAAAAAAAAAAAAAAAAAAAAGGTGAAGAGTTCACCGCTTCAAGACTTGACCTTAAGAGCTCTTGTACAGCTGACCTTAATGTTCATATTAGTGGAGTTATTTATATTTACTAGGTGGTGCCCGAGATATACTATTTCGTTGGCTGGTGCTCGCTACTTCGTTCGCGTTGAAAAAGCAATATATCGCCTGACATCGTTATTGCTATTATACTTAGCCAGGAGTTAGTTTCCTTAATTTTAGATAATCACTCGGGAGCAGTACTTTTTTTCTGGGTAAAAGGTACCCAATGTGTTTTCTGGTGTCCCAGACAACGTGTATGAAAAATTTCATGGTGATCGGTTTAGTAGTTTTTTGCGTGAAAGGGTTACAAACATCCAAACAGCAATGCAAACTTTCGCTTTTTTAATATTAGTACGGATAGTACGGATTTGATTAATGTTCACGTCCTCACTACCGGCATATTTAGTATACAGTCTATAGCACATAATATACCACATAAGCATATTATCACTTTTTGTCTTTTTGGACAGCCGTCAATTCAGTTAAAAACATTTAAAAAATACAAAACTGAGTGTCTGTTACTATTCAAGTTTTTCGTAAAAGCTAGTTCCAAAAATCAAATTAAACAGCAGTTCAAAGTCGCGGAGATGAGAAAAAAATATATCTGAAAGTTAATTGCATTTGGACGCTTCTTTCTTTAGCAGCTCATTTTGTTAATTCGTTTAGTATGGAAATGAACGCGCGCAAATTGGATGTGGATTATTTTGATTGCAACTGTTTTTAAAACAAAATTTAAACTGTTTCATGCGCTTTATATCACTTACAAAGTATCGTGCAAACGTAATTAAGCGTAATCGAATCAATTAATAGACAGGAAAACAAACATATTAATAATATTGTATATAAAAATTATAGGCCTAAAAAAGGTTTCTCTATTTTGATTGTTTTTCTTTAAAATACATGTATAACTTGACGAATGGCCCAAGTTAGATTATTTAAAAATTAATTACTACGGAAGTTTCACTCGTACGTACTATTATTTACATATACATAAAACTATATACATATACGTACAAGTGAAACTTCCATAGTAATTAATTCGGGATAGTCTGTAGATTTTTCTTGATTTTTATTATAAATCATTTTTATTATAATTTCCAGTCAATTTTTCTTTGCTGCAATGTATTTTTTTGTACACTTATTGACAGTTTTTGAATTACATAAAAAGTTTCACTTTTGACGCTGTTAGTTTTGGACTGACGCATACATTTTTTGTATCTTCATTGACAATAACTGAGAATAAAAACAATATTAAAAATTTTTTAATATGAAATAATTTAATAGACATATACATATATATATATATATATATATATATTACATATACATAAACATTCTACATTAAGAAAAGAACTATATAAGTAATTAATATGACTTATGTTAACGAGTTAACTCTCATGACAAAACGCTAGTGTCCCATAAAAAGTTTCACTTCAATAAACTCACCAATGTCATGATATCATTTGCCAAATCTCTTGCTAGATCATGAGATATGAAACAACTCAGTCCACTGAGTGCTAATCCTGCTTCATATTGATTCTGAGCATTTAAATCTTTCCTTATCATATTTGTAGTGAGCATAAGTAACTCTGAGTCTGCATGGAATGATTGACTAGCTGCTAAGTACCCGATTCTTTTGTAAGTGAATTTGTTTGAACTCATCACCTCAATAATATTGAATATAGCCCATGATATGTCATATCCTAACATTTGAAGCTAAAATAAATGTCAATTTAATTAATAATTACAACAGTTACACTTACAAATTCGATCTACTTAAGACCTAAGTACTTACGTATGTCAGCTTAGCGACAGCGTTAGCTTTCTTATGTTATGTTATCTTGTCGTAGTTCCACTTTAATTTCTTCCATACATTGTGCTATGTACTTGGCCTAAAATCGAATATTATATAAAAAAATATAACATTCAAAACTTATTTACATGTTTATTAAGTAAATAGTAACAATTTCTGATGTGTACCTACCTCGTTATCTTTATTATTCCTTATACCACGCACTAAATCGGTGAGATTTTTATCGAACATTCTTTCGAAGTTCCCCTTTACTTTCTTTAGTGCCATTTTATTGAATTATTTTCCATAAACATATAATTAAAAAATAAGGACGTTGAACACTTGAAGCATGACTGTATTATCTTAAAGAAGATAAGTTTTACACAACACTAAATTAAAAATAAAATTCAGGATTCGCCAGGCAGTCATAAAACCAAACTTTGTCATTTGTGATTTGTTAGTTAAACGTCAGACAGATGGATGACAGTAATGTCATCCATCTGTATATAGTATGATAAGATCATACTCTATAATCCGTAGCATATAGAGAATGAACTATGTCTGTGTAGTACTCATTTTTTCCATAATATTAATTAGTTGTTCTGTATTTATCCAATTTATCCGACACAGACTGTCAATGTCAACAGTGTCACTGTCAGTCAACATCAACAATTTTCTTTCCGCCTCTCTCACTCTGCTAGAGTGAGAGAGGCGGTAATAAGAAAGAGACAAGGAGTTTAACATCTGTGAGTTTAACAGTTTAACACTTAACAGTTTGTTAGCTCGACGAGTTCACTCTCATGACAAAAAGTTTCACTTCAATAGTGTCCCATAAAAAGTTTCACTTCAATACTCTACAGACTTTACAGAGGCTTTTCAAATTATTTATCTAGAATGAGTATAGTTGTGTGCAATATATTTTGAATAGTCACAAAGAGAATACTAATCAATCAGCACCAATTGGGAATCAAACTCGAGTCCACCTTACCAACAGCCGAGCCAAGCGTTCGTCACATTAGGCTATCAGATATACCACGAATTTCGAGTCTCGCGTGCATTATTTGACTAATGTTTTAAACTCTCTTATGTAACAATAGCGCTGTGAAATATATTCACTAAAAATCACTACAAGTAATAGAACAATATAAGCTACGAAATTTATTACATAGAATGTATATAACAATGTGACGTGACATGGCTTCAGGCAGTACGCTACCTCTTAAAATCAACAAATTTTCCTATTGGCCTCAAAAACAGTTGTCACTCTTATTGCCTAGTGAATAAAAGTCACTTTGGCCTTTCAAGTACTTCGTAAACTGCAATTTTAACTCGGTTTTCTTGAAAATGGCACCCTGAATGACTTCCGAGGGGACAATGGTGACGACAGGACAATAAGAGACGCTATACACGAATGGCATCACTTAAGGTTAACGCTTACAAAATTATTCAAAAAATTATTTTTTGTTTTAACTCAAATTTACTTACTTATTTATATAAAATTACTTTAAAATTACTTTAAATTTTATTAAAAATACTTATAAAATTACTCAAAATTACTTTAGTAGTACTTTAGCACCTCATTTGGGCAGCCTAATAAGCTTAATAATAATAAGTATATAAGTAATAATAAGTAGCATGAATAATTTAGGATGATTTTGTAAGTTAAGGAATATTTTTTAAATTATAATGTTTGCTTTAAAATAAAATAAGCAAAATATTAACGAAATTAGTTAATAAATTATACTCGCTTCTATTTGTTTCACGAAGACAATGTTAACCCATATGGCCTCAACAACCATACCCTTATATGTGGCGGTAGCCTTATGGAAGACGGCAGTGAAATAAGAGCACATTTGTTGTTAACCGTCGGCCATAAGTTTTTATCGAAAGAAATATACTGTTACTGTTCTACTGTTACTGCATAAGGATTATATGTATTTATATAACATTTTTTATAAAGAAATTGGTGTCTTTAAAATAATAAAACAATTAGATAAAACCTTACCGATTTGTGTACGTTTCCCTTTAGACCCTTTGACAACAAAACGTGTACCTATTTTGTGAATGATTAATGATTGAAGTGGGATTTCGGGAAACTAAAACTTACTACCGTCTTTATAAAGACAGACTACTTTCGTGGTTGAATGATAGTTACAAATAAGTTCATTACACATTAAACAAAAAAACAAAGGTTATAGTGCGTTCCGCAGTCACAAACTCGGCCCATTCGGTGTCAGTAACAATAACTCTTATAGAATACCATCATACGAGTATAATGAAGGCATGAAAATAAGCAATTGTATTTCGTTACTTAGTTAATGGTTGTTAGAAAATGTTCCTTGAAGACAACTTCAAGGAATATTTTCAAGGTAGGAACATGATCATAAATATCTAATCTAATCTAATCTATATAATCCAATCTAGTCCCTGTAAAGGTTCCTATATTTTTCACCTATTTTCTTTATAATAACTGAACTGCTTTCGTAAACAATAACTATTCACAATCATTGTGTGTTTGTCAATTGCTGGTTGTAAAGGAGAAATATGGAATATTTTTACTAATCCAGTATTTCAAATGCATGGTACAACAAACAAATCTAACTTAGATAGATAAAGCTCCATAACAAATATATAAATAAAGAAAAAAATATATTACTTACGCTTAGCCTGAGTGGTTGCGTGTCGTGTTTAATTGTGACTGATCGAGGTGGTACCGCAGCCTGGATTTAATGAAGAAGCGCTAAGAAGTCTGAGTTAATTTACCACCTGCGAAATCTACGCATACAAGACAGTTCAAGATCAGCGAACTAAGTAATTCTATATACATTCGCTTTTACGCCCCGAACTAGATTTTATATTTGGTCAGTGTCTACATTGTGTTTTGATTACTTTAGAGTTAACTTTTAATTAGAATGTTAGAATCGTAAGCCCTTTAGAATCGTTAGAGCTTTAGAACCGTTGACGGGCCCTTTGGATGAGCTGTTAAGGTGGTTGCCTTAACGCTCTGTTTAAGAGTTAAAGGGTTCGATTCCAGGCAGGCAGCTCGTCTGGCGGCTGTAAGTAACTTCTTACATAAGAAAACCATGAAGTAACAGCATATATGTGCTGTTTTTTTCAGTGTCTTAGTATAGGATGCCTATTTGGCATATTTTCTATTCTAGTTCCACACGCCAGCTCCATTACACATAATTAGCTATTTGCATTAGATACAAAATTAGGTACTAAAGTAGTATTTTATTATACTAGCTGGTGCCCGCGACTTCGTCCGCGTTCTGGTTAACAAGTTCCTTTCTGGTGTCCCAGACAACAGACAACGTGTATGCAAAATTGCATGGTGATCGATTCAGTAGTTTTTGCGTGAAAGATTTACAAACATCCACACATCCATACAAACTTTCGCATTTATAATATTAGTACGGATTAACGTAAATTGATGAATGTTTACTAGGAAATTTTTTAATAGTTTATTATAAGTAAATTCAGTAAACAGGGTCGATTCACTGGATGAGAGGTAAGTAAATATTAACTACTAGCTGGTGCCCACGACTTACGCGAGTGAGAGAAATGATTTAGGTATCAATTTTGACATAATTTAGGTTTTATCAAAAGACTGAGTGAATTTAGGCAAATTAACAACTAGTTATAAATAATACACCTTTCAAATATAACTCTTAGTTGTATTTATAGCTAGTATAATTTATAATATAAGTATAGTTACTACTTATTAAAAAACAGCATTTTTTATATGAGTTACTAGGTGTTAAAAACAGCTATTTTAAATGTTTTCGTCACTCTAGATGAAACAGTCACGAAATAAACGGCGCGGACATCGATTTTTTTCATTACAATAAATTTTTTGAAGCACCTTGTTCGCCATCCCCATTAAGTTAATTGCTTACAAAATAAATTGCCTTTTGCAAATGGAAAGTTTCATGACGTTATTTCAACGAAGGTCTAAGGTACCCTGTTTTATATTTTTTTCCAAATGAATTCATAAATTATGTAACTGTTATTATTTTTCTCTTCCGTGAAGGAAATGTACTTTTATTTTATATTTATCTATACTAATATCTATACTAAGCTGAAGAGTTTGTTTGTTTGAACACGCTAATCTCAGGAACTACTGGTTCGAATTGAAAAATTCTTTTTGTGTTGGATAGATCATTTATTTTTTATATAACATCACGTTGCGACTAATAGGAGCGAAGAAACAGTCGAAAATGTGGAAAAAAAAACGGGGAAAATTATTCATCTTTGAGGGCTTCCGTTGCGTGCTTTGCGAAAACCGTTCGAAATACCCAAATGATTCCCAAAATAACTATTCCACGCGGACGAAGTCGCGAGCACCACCTATACTTAATAAAATCATTTCTATTATGTAACATGGATCCTTAATACGACAAATTCAATTAAAGTAAAAAATAATATATTCGCAATCCACCCGTGAATAAATTAAAACGTGTAAGTCATTTAAAAATTCCTAGCCATAGTTTTGAATAAAAAATTCAATTAGTCTGCTCCCTAGGCGCCCGGTTGTCCGATTCAGAATGGCCGTACATCAAAATCTTCGATAGCGACCAACCAAGCTTTTTCGGGAAATTCAATTTTCAATGCCTTCGTCGGCTAAAATTTAACGCCTCCACATATTTCGAAGGCACTGTCAACTCGGCGATCCGCTAATTGAAATTGAATCGACACACACCACTTTTGCTTTATTCATTTGTACGTGAAGAGAGGAAAATTCGGAGAATTCCAAATCCCTTTATAAATAAAATCGCCTTAGAGACACTTTTACGAGTAAAGGAGTGTCTTAAATTTTTGTAAGTATCATAATGTTATGAACAATTTTGTTGTGATTGTTATTAAATTTAAGGTTAGATTTATATAATACTATAGCTGGCGCCCGCGACTTCGTCCGCGTGGAATAGTTATTTTGGAAATCATTTGGGTATCTCGAACGGTTTTCGATAATGAATAATTTTCCCCGTTTTTTTTCACATTTTCGACTGTTTCTTCGCTCCTATTAGTCGCAACGTGATGTTATATAGCCTAAAGCCTTCCTCTGATCTATCCAAAAAAAAAAGAATTTTTCAATTCGAACCAGTAGTTCCTGAGATTAGCGCATTCAAACAAACAAACAAACAAACAAACTCTTCAGCTTTATAATATTAGTATAGATAATACTAGCTGGCACCCGCGACTTCGTCCGCGTGAAAAAAGTAGCATATCCTGCGTCCCGTACGTTTAAATTTTTATATACCAAGTTTTATGAAAATTTAAGAGTTATGGAGGAACATATATACATACATACATACATACATACATACATAACATACAAATACCTACACTTACAGATTTATTATTAGTATTGTTAAAATAGAATAAAATAAATTTACCTGTTGTACAATTTTCATAAGTTAGTAAAGAATGATTATTATCATGGTTGAACGTGAATATTATTTAAAATATAAATTAATTATAATATAAATTAATTAATTAATTAATTTTATTATAATATAAATTACGAGCGACAGACAGGTTGATTGATGATGTGACATGTCCACTTGATGGTAGGGTGGCTACCGTTCGCCTATAACTCAAGCCTAAAAGAGAGTCATTCAATATAAATATCTAGAAATCCTTTAATTATCAATATTTAATCCTTTACACACAAAAAGTTCACAAGAGTATGGAGCCAATTTCAGTTTGTGTTAGCCGGAATATGTAGATGGATCGCGGTAAACGTTTTTCGATTATATCATGCGGGCGACCGTATCTCACATACGTCTGGGAGAGGAAGATAGATGATATATTCACCGCTTATCTGCTGCCGCTCGGTTTTGACGGTATCGCCTTTTAAAATGCGAACCGATCCGGCGATTCGTTTAATTTTCTTTCATAAATTTTCGGTCACGAATAGATTGAAAGGTGGTATTAGTTAATCTCTTTGTTTTAATAGTTTTAATGGTTTAATAGTTTACCATAGAGACGTAGGGAAATACGCTCCGAAATCCCTTACTAACACAGCGAAACAACAAAATACAAGCTATTATTTCATGGTGGTATTCTGTAGTCTTATGAAGTCTTGTTTAGTTCAGAGACGGGCTGTCTAATTTTTGACTACGAAAGGCTGTATGCTCTAAACTGCTAAAACTATTGCTTCCATATGATTTATAAGTTCAACCTAGCTCCAAATAACCAGTGCCCAGAATTTGAAACACTTACGGCAAGTGCGTGTTGATCCGCGCAAAAACCATGTCTTAAGTTTAAGCAAAATTATTCGAATTTTTAATCGATAATCTTAAATCGATGAATATTAATTTAACTCTTCCCTCTACATAATCCAATTATACAATTATTTCATCCATAAACAAAAGAACGGTGTAATTTAATTATTCAAATTGGCTTGTTGGAGTCGTTAAAATTAAAACAGTGATTTAATTTGTCTACCCGTCTTAACGATGGAATTTTGAACGAGAAAAAGTATTTCATAAATCTCCAAACTCGTCTTAAGAAAAGAAAATGTTCAACAATGTGAACTTATACTTATAGATAGATCGACACCTCTGACTTATAGATTTTGCAACTTTGTACTAAGTCCATAATTAATTAGATTAGTTAGAATAGTTAGAGTTGTGGCAGGGTTTATTAGTCATAAATTAGGATTAAATTTGAGGGTTTTGTATTTTTTTTTTGTTTAATATTTTTCGTTATTCAGCTGCGTATTTAATGTACTTATTTAGTTACTATATGTTGCACGCGACTTCGCCCGCGTAACTTTATAAAATTATAGACTATTTAATTTTATAAACTATTAGACCGATTTTTCAAAATCGGTCTAAACAAAATCGGTCTAATAGTTTTTGAGTTTATTCATAACAAACATACAAAAATACAAATCTTATCTCTTTATTATATTAGTATAGATATACATCAACTTAGGAATTCACAAATTTATAGTTCTTGAAAGTTTTAATTTTCCCTATTGATAAATAACTTATTTTTGAAGACCATCTACAGACCCATAAAAATAACATAAAAATAATAAAATAGATTTTCGTCAAAAATCGAGCTACGAGCACAGCCTAGTATACTAAACCAGCATTCGTATACAAACATAAAGCACCAACAGGTCTAAATCAAAACGAAAATATTCTTCAGCAGTCGATCTAGTGAAAATCTAGCGTGAAATAAAAAGTCTATGCGTATGTAAAAATTGCAAAATCACTACAACATAACGCACAGTAAACTTGATTACAGCAGCTAACCTTTACACATTTTACATTTTTCGTAGCGATAGGACATACTGCGTTTCGAAGTCATAAATTGGGCAATCCGTCTGGAGGCAGTAACCATCTCCCCTATAAAAGACCACAGAGAATTAAAAGGGATTTAATCTTCATATGAGTGGCGGTGTTCATATTAGTGACACTGAATTTTATTTAGGAAACTCTTATATTTTGTTTGTTATTATTTTCCACTGATATTATACTGTATATGTTTCTCAAAAACAAAATCATTCAGAAATATAACTTTATTAATTTTATTCATTTCTGTACCACACATTGTATATGATTATAAGATAATTAAAGTACACAGATAAATAATAATATAAATAGTATGTAATACAAATAATAATTAAGTATTTGACGTTAAAGTCACAAGTTGCATTTATAACCGATAACTAAAACCGTGTTGTAACACGTTGACTGTTGGTCAGTGGACTTCGTGCCATGAGTACATATAAAAAGTGTATAAATATTTCAATTTTCACTCATAAATTGAACAAAAACATCTTTCGTTTCATTAGAGAATTCTTTTAGAGTGACAAAGGGTTCGCAGAAGCAAACCCCGACAGATGTGTTGAAATAATTTATTCTACCATGTATCACTTATTAATTAAAAAATCCTACTAATATTATAAATGCGAAAGTTTGTTTGGATGTATGGATGTATGTATGTATGTATGTATGGATGTTTGTAACCCTTTCAGCAAAAACTACTGAATGGATTTCAATGAAATTTTGCATACACGTTGTCTGGGATACCAGAAAGGACATAGGGTACCTTTCATCCAGAACGCGGACGAAGTCGCGGGCACCAGCTAGTGTTATCTATAATTATAATTTGATACTTTACATTTGCATGACTCCTTATTTTTTAAGTTTTACTGTATTTCGTCTATAGTGTGAACGGGGTACGTAGCGACAGTGACGTTGATTTATGGCCAAGCAGAATTGACTGCTCCTCGGAAATAAACACTATGAGGCCCGACAAAAACACTTTACTTCCATCGGCCATTCTTAGAGAAATAGCTTCCTGAAATTGAGTATTATTCATCGTTGTCAAATCACTTTCTTCGCTAACATCCGTTTATAGTAGACTACGTGGAAGGCCATATTTTTAGCGATATCTAGATTTCAGGATACACCCCTTAAAATAATGGAGAGCATTGATTAAGATGTGTGAACATCTTAAGCTTAAGCCTGCCACTACTTAAAAAAAGAGACTTGGAACTTAGAAGGCATGTCAAATCTGGCCTTAAAAATGACATGATGTACAGAGTTAAGCAGTATTTTACATAGGTCTTAGCAACGTCTTATTCCCGAAAATGCCTGGTTGGCACCATATGGTGCTTGGTTTGTAACTTGGCATCTCAGAAGACAGAGTAGTCTATATAGACTACTCTGTCTTCTGAGATGCCAAGTCAAAATACAAGTTAAATTTTTATGAGTAATCAAATGATTTTTAATACAATATTCGACCTTAGCTAGGTCTCAAATTGAACTTTGTAGCTTGGATTCAAGTGGCAAGAGACGAATCCATATATCGCAACAAGTTAACTAAGATTTATTAACCGTAACGATCCTTGTAAAATACGCCACATAAATCAGTAACACGCTTTGCCGAATACACGGTTTCGCCTCACATTCCAAAGTAGGTGCTTAAGGAAACAATAAATTTCGCAAAAGTAAAAACTTGGGTGATTCAACTCGCTAAGTACCCGGAGGTACATACGCCAGCGAGAATTTGATGTACCGTTTAATCGACGCCTTGATTTACTCCCTATTTGTGTTCATTTTTCCCACACAGGTAATTTAAAAACGCCGATGTATGTACGTTTTTAAGAAAATGTTCAATAAATTTAGCGATTATTCGCCCTTTAGGTACTTCAAAATTTTTCAAAACTTTTGTTTTTTGTTTTTTAATTGCATATAATTTTATTACAGACAAATTATCTGTGTAAAAACTTAGATTAGGATGTGGTCTTTCAGTCACATTAAAAGAAATTTTAAAAATAATAATAATAAAAGAAGCATAATACAATATATATAGTACTTATACTGTTATTTCACGATAGTCTTCTGTAAGGTGGTGGTTACTGCCGCCAGGAGGTTAGTGCCTGGCAATTAAGACTGCAAGACGCAGTGTTTGGTTATTTGGTTGATTTAAATAAACTACATATTTTATTTAAACTAAATTGACTAGAGAGAGTGGTTATCACTACTTATATAGTATAAAACAAAGTCGCTTCCCGCTGTATGCTTAGATCTTTAAAACTACGCAACGGATACACGGGCGAAGTCGCGGGCAGCAGCTAGTGTATAAAGACTATACACTAAATAATAAATATAAAGACACATCGCAGGTTAGCTTTAATACAATTTTGCTCTAGAGTCTAGATTCTATAACAAACAGCAGACAAAGTTCACAGAAAATAAAGTTAAAATTTCATTTTTAATCTGTCTAAAAATGTTTCGAAATAATTGTGTTGACTAAGGTCTTGTACAAAACCAGATACTCGCTCTTAAATATCTACGCAAGTATGTTTATAGAGAATGTTTGCCACTTATGTCGAGAGTCGGGACCTTGTCTTGACTTGAAATTCAACTGTTATTTGATAGCGTAACAACTGGAAAGTGGGGCGCTGGGGGCAAACACCCTTCACTACAGCGAGATCTGTACATTCCTAAACAACCAAAGTGAAGTAAACAGAGACCATTTGTCTTGATTATTGTGGGTGTTTATTAAATTTTGTGTGAGGTTCAGGTATATATATATACTTACACGTAATTTTGTTATGTACGAACGGTATGCATTTATTTTAAAAAAATGTTATTTATATATCAAGTTAATAGCTGACCCGGCAAACGTTTTGCAAAAAAAAATATTGGGGTGCATTTATACCCTTAATTTTATTTATAACTTTAATTAGGTAAAATTTAAAATTTATTTAATAATTTCATAATAAATCAAATTTTTTGTATGTAAATTTTAATATATTACTCAACAGACTAAATATTATTTAAAATCAATATATATTAAATAAATAAAATTATATAGAGTTCGTCATTCTACAACTAAAATAGATTTAACCGTATACTTAATTACCCATTATTAACATAGTAATAAATGAAAATTCGTTGTTAACTGAACGGTTAATTAACAAAATAATTCAAATCACGATAACAATTGGTCATTTTTCGTTGTTATTATTAATAACACGTTTGTCAAACTAAACCGCAAACAGAGTATGCAATGGAACCAACGGAAAATTGCGGCTTTGATTCCAAAAATGTGGTGAACATACAAATCATACAGGTTAATTTATTACATCAATGATTCGTCATGGGGATGTTGTCCATAAAATAAATACAAGTTCGCAATGTATGAAAGGTAATCCTAATTAATGTCATAAATGCGGTTATTCCTTTTTTCCACCCCAAAAAATCCACCCTAAGGGATACTCGGAAATGCATGTCCGAGAATCCACCCTAGCCGGTGTGAAAGCGAGTTTGCTTGTAACTATTTTACATCTACTTACTTAACCTTCATGAAATTTTCATACACTTTTTAGGCATCCGGAAAAGGACTACCAAAATAGTAGGTACTATTTCCGAGGGATCATCTAAAAATTAAAATAAAATATAAGGAGATCGAATGAAGGCACTTGCAAAATGAGCATCTTACATAAATTATCCTATATAAATATCCTAATATAAAATATAATATACAGGGCGTCCCACGACCATGCCACATGGAGGGAAAGTACCTTGAATATTGTACATGGAACATTTTACTGAAAGAAGACATTATTTTAATTTAAAAAACAATTTAAACTGCATTCATAGATTTTTAAATAATTCCATGGTTGAACCGGGAATCAAACCCGCTACACGAGAAAATAAAATACCCTGTAGCTTTATCATACCGATCGAAAGGCTTCATCATAAGGATTATTTTTTGGTAAATAACATAGTGTCAAAAATAAAAGGAAGACCATGAATTTTAACATTTTTTAATACAAAATTTATCAATTGCTCAAAATGAGTTCCATACTGTTGAATACAATATTTTGCTACAAAACAACATCAATACATCATTTTATCATGCACTTAAATTACAATAGGGAAATGATGCGTACTTCTCAAGTTGGTACATTTATTAGTAATAGGTACTTATGATAATGTCAGTTGTATGTCCTTACCGCCTTACGGCAATGTCAGCTTTTCATTTTTCGGAACAAAATTTCACATCAAATATTAAAATTCATGGTCTTCCTTTTATTTCTGACACTATGTTATTTAGCAAAAAATAATCCTTATGATGAACCCTTTCGATCGGTATAATAAAGCTACAGGGTAATTCCTGGTTCAACCATGTAATTATTTAAAAATCTATGAATGCAGTTTAAATTGTTTTTTAAATTAAAATAATGTCTTCTTTCAGTAAAATGTTCCATCTACAATATTCAAGGTACTTTCCCTCCATGTGGCATAGTAGTGGGACGCCCTGTATATATAATAAATGTAAGATAATCTATATATAATAAATGTAAGATTTCAACTCTTTATATATTGGTAGGTATATCTGTTAAGCTTTCACGTATAAACTAAAGAACTGACTTTTTAATATTCGAATTGACCAAAATTGTTTTTTAATTTATAGCGCGGAACAGAAGCATCAATAACGTCAGCGTCTAAAATAAATGTGTAAATGAGAACAAATTTTACTGTGAAATGTGCATATCGTGAAAACAGAACTTACCCACACACTTTTCATACATTAGGTGACATTTCCTAGTTTTCCTTTACCAGTACACAAGACATTTGTCTACAACTTAATATTAAGGCCCTCTTTCACCAACTACAAGTAAAGTGTTGATTAGTTACTTTTGGAAATAATTTTATGTTTTATTAAATTATGCACTCGGTTTTTTTATTATTTTTTTTATCAGCTAAATTATTTAATTTAATACTAGCTAATTTAAATGACGGTTAGCCTATTTGACAGACGGTGAAAGAGGCCCTAAGAATACTAAACTAACCAGAAGGAGCGCACATAAAACTAAAATAAAAAAAACTGGAAAGGGTTAAAAATGAAAAAAAAAAAAAAAAGTTGTGTGGTTTTATGAAACCACGATGCAAGTGAAACTTTTTTTCTACGCGGTCAGCTGATGCGAGCCATGGGCGCTGCCATATTGGCCTTGGCTGCTCTACCGAGCACTTTTCACTTTACCCCTATTCCCTATCCTATTAATATATTTAATATTCTTAATATTGTGAAACCCACAACATAATAACCCTGTGAACTCGTCCACTAGGGCTGGCATAAGTAATATCAGCGCTGTGTTTTGCCCCAGCGTGCCCCAGCTTATGCTGAGTCAGATATCTTTTTGCTGCCATGGCGCCTACTCATTAGAATTGCACTATATATTTAGCCGGTGACGGCTAAATAATTTAAAACAAAATAGACTTAAATAAAGATGATAAAAAATATTATCTATGCAAGTATCAAACATGTCAATTCTGTAAGTAATTGAAATTTTAATAATTTTAATAGGTACTGTTAAAATATTGACACATTTTAAAAAGTAAAAGTATAAAATAAAATAAAACTACGATCTGGCCACGACATATACAAGAAACTCTCACTCGAGACTAACTTCATTGGTGTTTCATATAGATGTGTGAAACTTTTGTAAAAATACACTGATCTTTTTATCCGAAAGTTCTAAAAGAAGTTTAACTTCAAATACCTTTAAATTGTTTCCCAGTGGACTTTACTTGTATTTATTTTATAACTTATTTCTACTGTTACGTTCAAACTTTTTTTAATTAACATTAACTGTTTAATAAAATGCTTACTTAACTACTTACTTGTTATTTTTCTTTCTACTCTTTTTTATAGGCCTAAAAAAGTTAGTATTTTTGAAAAAAATAATATAATAATAACTCAAAATTAACAACCTGCAAAAGCTACTTGTTTCATTATAACAATTTCTTTTTAACATTCTTTAGTGGTGATACAACCCACTTTTCTGTTATAGCAACATCAACAGTACTGTAACAGTCCCAAAGATACTGCAAAAACATTCAGTAGCATAGAGCCTATTCTGAGGTCGAGACATACGTGTTTACGATGCCTCTGCGGGCGAGCGACATCAAAAACCGCTTAGTGAGTCCCAGAATACCACCTTGGGAGAGAAAGCGTATACTTTATGTGGCCGCCTGTTGTAAAACGTTGATGTTTTTGCTAGACTTCATTTAATATGTTTGCGAAAATGTTGCTAACGTTTTTGAACACAGTTCATCACACCTCTTTCAGTTGAAGCATTTAAGGCAAACGTGAAACAGTAAAACAGTATTTTATTCATTACTTAATTACTTACTTAGATTTTAAATGAACATTTTTATTTTTACCTGGGTTTTAGAAAAAAAAAAGTGCCAAAAGGATGACTATTCTAAGAAGTCTCTTTTAAAATCTAAGATGCAGAGCCTGGCACATAGACGCAAAATTGCCAGTTTATGTGTCTTTTATAAGGTGTACATCGGACATACAGACGTACGGCCGGCTACCATCCTCATCTTGTCGAAATCCCTCCTTTTCGGACCATCCTTTATAATGCGCTTTGAAACATCCTTTATAATGCGCACTACCAGGGTTTGGAACTTCCTGCCGGCGTCTGTATTTCCAAGTACATATAACCCTAATCTTTTCAAGGTTCGAGTGAAGGCAGTGAGGTGAGTGAGGCATCTTCTGGGTTAGCTCGCTCCATCTTAGCCCTCATCCTTGCCACATGGCTGGTTGTTGGCCAAGAGCTAACCCATCTCTTATATATATATATATAAAAAGAAACCCCGAATTCTTTCGGATAGTTTCTACTCAGGATTTCTGTCATCTCTAAAAAAAATTACAATAACAATTGCTCACAACTTTTATGCACAAATCAATATGAAATGTTTCTTAAAACATTTCGTATTTATCTACAAACTCGATAAACTCCGTTAAAACGTTGTAACTACATTAAAGGAGGGGACCGTAGAACCACCCCTTGTAAATTAATAGAGAATTGATCAGATATCCGGATCCAGTAGAGCGCGAAGTCCATCGCAATGCCAATCAATGGCTCCATCACGTCACGCCCAATTCACTAGTAATTTGCCTTTGGGACGTACAGCCAATAAAATATTTTAATGTTTTAAAAACAAGTAATGTGTTCCATTAGCCTTTCTGTACGATTTTCGACTACATTTTATTTTTGGCACTTTAAGCGTATGAGGATTTAACATCTCTTACAGAGAAGCCTAATTCTCTAACACCACTTGGCGATTCCTTACTTCGAAACCGATATGATTACTAATCGATAATCTTCGTAAATTGTTACGATATCTACTAGATTCTGTTAAAAAGTTATTCTCTTACATATATATAAATGCAATGATAAGACTAGGATAAGACGTTGATGTGTTTTGACAAGGTCACAAAAGCGTGAAATCATAATTTGCCATACAGAATCCTTAAGAAGACTATAGTGACAACATAATGGATGTTTGCTATAATATCCTGTACAGGAGTGAGAGACAGCGGGAACCCATATCTCTATCCTCTACTTATCTCTTACAGTTTATCCTACCTAAATCGTTGGTGTATATGTACCCTTGGTTACTCTGTGTTCGTAGGGTATGGTGTTCACTTACCAATAAGCGAATCGTGAAAATGACTTAATTAATAAACACTTATCATGTAGATCAAGTAGTCATGCAGAAAACTAAACCTCACAAATTACCTACAATACTTTTTTTTTAATAAATACTAGCTTTTGCTTATACTTATAATATGTTTTTACTTTATTATTTGGTCATATATTTTTGTAAGGTGGTGAAATTTATTCAGGATGAAAGGTTCTTTTTTGAAAATTTGTATGCAATGATAACCATATTACCTATAGTTGAGCTAAATATAAAATACTGACGTCCTAGTGTCCTCATACGCCTAGTGTTCGCTGACTGGAAAACCAAATTACTACATATTATACACAGTCAGGCACACCTAAGGGTTCGATAAGTTAACTAATGTTTTAGTGATCATATGGCCTATTAAGACCAAGATTTATTTATTAATATCTCTCTTTCTCTCTCAGCGGTAGTCTTATTGTCGTTTCACATAGTTCAGCTACTGTATCATTGTTACTAATATTAACCATAATTTAGCTTATCATAAAGTACCTACTTCTGTGTAAAAAGTACAGTTGTTCACGTAAGCAAGATATTTTGGTAGTCATATAAACATATGTCAAATGTAAGCTGGCATTGTGGCTCTCGACACGGCTCGTCCGGGGCATTAAAAGTTGCGGTCCAAAATCTTAAGGCTTGCCGAAATGTTGCTGTAGACACTCAGTAGGTATATACTTTATATGTGAATTTACGATAAATAATTTTCTGTTTTCACCTATGTATAGTTGATTAGTGCAATTAGTTAATAGCCAGAAAACCTTTTCGGTTTATGTGACAGAATATTGGATATTTTACCAAACTAAACAATACTAAAATACACTTCGTTATAATTTCATAAATAACTCAAATCAAATTTTATCTTGTGAGTATTGTAAAAATGTCAATTAAATTAAAAAATATAATATGAAATAATGGTTTTTCCACTTAGGTACAATATGGGCTTCTTCAAGCGTGCCGTAAACAATGCCTGCCCTGCCGAGTTAATGGATACTTTCTTAAGCTTTCAGGCATCTCTAATATCGGCTAAATCTTATAACTTAGACCACCCCCTAGGTTTTACGGAGCAAGGTCTGTCGTAAACTCAGTGGCGGGCACACAACGGCGTCGACTCGGACGTGATATGTCACATTCATGGTAGGTGATGGATTTATGTCACCGAATCGTTCTTGCGATGTCTTTGTTGCGTTCGTGACTTGTACACACGACAATGTGGTAAATATGTATGATAGATGGATTGGCTTCTATATCGACGTTCAATGACCGAGCGCTGAGCACTGATGGAAATACGAGGTGAAAATGCTTTTCTAGTCACGAACGATATCCTTTTTTTCTGAAAATGTACTGAGAAACAAGACAAATAAAATAAGAAATTTTGTATATATAATCTTCAAAATCCAATAGGTCCCCATCCCCTACCATGAAGGACAAATATTTGTACACACATACCCTAACTTCTTGCCCACGTCATCTGATCCTCTCCACCTTTTAATCAATTAGAATTAATTTAATTTTTAACTTAAGGGGGATTTTATTCAAAAATAAAATAAATACAATAAACTTTAAATATAGGTATATTATATATTTGCTGGTTTACTTTATAGTGCTAAGTGCTTATGCTCGGTTTACTTTATGCCCGGAAGAAAGTTTAGCAGTTTTAATAAGCACACTATTAATTACAAGATAAAAGCTTGTTCAGAACATAGAAACCCCCAATTTGTCTCCAATCGCAATACTATATTAACATGATAGAGTACCAACTTGCAAGTTACTAACTTGGAAGTCAAACGTCCAAAACAAACAGGCCAAGTTTGGCCAAAGCTTTGTCAAACCCGACTTTATAGCGAGCTCAGAATTCATAAACCGCTATCTGAAGAGATTACCTACATACCCGCCATGTGGGTAATTTCGAATATAGTTACAGTTTCGACCTAACCCGATCGATCAGAAGGAAACAGATTGTGTTTCATATGGAAAGTGCGGAACTATAATTGCTAAAACAACTGACTATCTTTTATTTATAGTGAACTATTTTTTTAAAAGTTTTTTTTTTTTTTTTTTTTTTTTTTAAGCTATCTACATCTCAAATTCATCAAAAGCGATACAGTTGATTACGTATTTCGTTTTTTTAGTATAATTTTATTTAGAGCTTTGAGGCACAGTAAAAATATTTTGAATAAAAATTTCATCAAAAAGTGAGACAACAGAATTTCTTATGTACATTCATAAATTATAAAAGAAATAAATTTAGAAGGTTACCTCTGAAACTATATAATATATTTGTATATTTATTTAGGTACACTAATAACTGTTCGTAGTATGTTTTTTAGTATGCTAATAGTAAGTTTGTTAGTATAAATCTGTATAAAAAGCACTAAACTAAATTGTATAAAAAGCCAATACGAAGCCAATCTACATTATAAAGATTAGATAGAATGTCTTTACTAAATAACCACAGTATAAGATCATCATCATCATCATCATCATCATCATCTCAGCCGCAGGACGTCCACTGCTGGACATAGGCCTCCCCCATAAATTTCCATCAATCGGTGTCATTGATGACGGGTCACGTCATCAATGACACCGAACTATTTGCTTTGAGTAGGTATAAACCACACAAAGTTCTATCTATCTAATCTAATATTTTATATCTATTTAATATTTTCTAAGCGTCTAATGATTGGTTTTCTCGTTAATTTTCATTGTGTTTTATTAGAATCTTCCATTTGTGTTTTATGTCTACGTTCATCCCCTTCTAAGCATACAATCGTATTGGATCGGGCCTCAGCTAATGTTTGATGTTTGTTCATCCCAACAAAACTGCTGAGAACCAGTTTTATGATTCATTCTCCTAGTTTCACTCGCCATTTCTGTCCGGTTAGGCATTTTTCTCTTAAAGAATTTGCTAGAATCATGAGTTAGTTAGCGTGTATCCTAACTCTGAAGTGTTCTGAAGGTTAATTATTGTCATATACTAATCTGATGTCGGCGACTTTGTCCGCGCTCACTTTTCTTAGGGGCATTTATTCTTATTTATTATAAACATTATGGTATTATCCGTACTAATATTATAAATGCGAAAGTTTGTATAGATGTATGGATGTTTGTAACTCTTTCATGCAAAAACTACTCAACCGATTTTGCATACACGTTGTCTTGGACACCAGAGAGGACATAGGGTACCTTTCATCCAGAATGCGGACGAAGTCGCGGGCACCAGCTAGTCTAAAATAAAGTTGTAAAAAAAAATTGTTCGAAGCTGGCAACGCTTTTTTTGGCCCATGACTGTTGACGGCGTATGACCACAATGGTTATATATATATTTTTTAAATATAAAACCATTGTGGTTAAAGGTACTATATGTTATTTTCTGTATCTTTTATTTCCTGACAACGTATAAATATAATTTTACGATGGTCGGTTGAGTAGTTAAAGAGTGAAAGCGTAAGCGACAATCAAACAAACTCACTGTCGTTTTAATTATATTAGTTTGAGATTGATTAAATTTTGATACTATCTGAACCCAGGCTACCTGTTAAAATGAAATGTGAAAATTTCAAGGCAATCCTTCGACTACCATTTGAGTTTTGTGGACATTAGCTTATGAAAGCTAAATTTTTATACATATATAATGATTGTAGAGTAGTTTTCTGTAGAAAGTAGTATATTTTTACCGAGACTGAAATTTGATTCGCTTTACTGTAGCGTCGAGCACTTGTGTAAATATGTCACGTGAAAAGGCTCCGAAGGCACGTTATAAAAAGAAGAGAGTACGTGATAACTGTTGAAGATATAACGTCATTTAAATATCGACACGTGGATATGTCGCTATTCTGAATATTTTTATATCATACTAGCTGTGCTCGCGACTTCGTCCGCGTGGAATAGTTATTTTGGGAATCATTTGGGTATCTCGAACGGTTTTCGCAGCGCACGCAACGGAAGCCCTCAAAGATGAATAATTTTTCCTGTTTTTTTCCACATTTTCGACTGTTTCTTCGCTTCTATTAGTCGCTACGTGATGTTATGCCTTCTATTCTATTGCCTAAAGCCTTCCTCGATAAATGATCTATCCAACACGAAAATAATTTTTCAATTCGAACCAGTAGTTCCTGAGATTAGCGCGTTCAAACAAACAAACAAACTCTTCAGCGTTATAATATTAGTATAGATAGGTAATATGAATATTTTATTATTGTCATATTGTGTAATTGATACGTCCAATAAATTCATGATCCTGTTTTAAGGCACTTTGTATAAGTGCGTTAAATGAGGAAAATTATATAAGAAAACTAGCTGACCGAGGCAAACGTTGTTTTGCAAAAAACAACGTTGGCGTTGTTTTATATATTAGATTTTGTTACAACAATTAACATTATTTTCATTAGTTAAAGATAATAATTAGAACTACTATGCATTTTTTTCCTGAAAATTTCATAACAAGTTTTCCGGTATATTTTCTTTAACAATTATTTCATGTGTTTTTTATTAATAAATAAAAAAAAATATTTATAATTTCTGGACTTGATATTTTAGTTACATTTGCAGTGCTGATTCTTCCCTACATATGAGAATTATTTAAGAGGATAAATGCTCCGAAGCTACAATTGGTTTAACTAATAATTGAAGTTGCTTTACTTAATCCGGATTTCGCCAGTTGTGTTTACTCAATAAATGTTAAAACGTGTTACATTTAGTTGCTAAATTATTTAATTGGAGTTTTCAATTTCAAACAAGTACCTTCTCTTATTTTTCAAGATCACCAGACAAAAAAATCTACGTATTCAGCGCACGGTCTGTCTGTATACTATTTTTTGAATACTTTAAGCGTGTTTAAAGTATTTTTTGAATACTTTAAGCGTGTTTAAAGTAATAAGCTTTTAACTTATTCACATATTTATTCTTTACACATTAAACCATTAAGAGATGTGGTCCAATATTTTAGTATATTTTTATGTAAAGATAAGTTGATGGTTCACTTAAATTATATAGGTCCTATTAACACAAGTACCGCCATAGCTGCTGATTGGGAATAAGGACAGCAGTTTATTTCCTGGGTTAACATATTTATCCTAAATAAATGTTTAGTTCTCTACGTGATGGTCTTAAAATATAAATAAATAGTGATTTACTTAATCAATAAAAAAAAATTTAAAGTTTACTGTAATAACTACACTAGTGTACAACAAGAAGTCATACTTTATTCATCCTTTTCATAGTACACCTCTTCACCAATGAAGATTAACAGTCAGCGACTTGAAATTCTACCTGCCCCGTACCAATCTGAACAACTTATCCACAAAGAATCACAAGGTGGTTCAACAAAGAACTACAATACAGAAATAATATCAAACTTTCTACTTTCTCAGACTGTGGTAAGTACTTGTTTTAAACTTTTCAAAGATTTTCGCTCACACGAAATAAGGATGCAGGTGCGTAGAACGTTATCGAATTTAGATCGAGACAGAGAAATTGTGTTACAAAATAAAATATTCAACTCAGGATTATTTCGAAACTACACTGTTGTAAGTACATGTCGCTTTATTTGTAAGTATATTTGAATATGTCGCGTGAAACGTTTTTTGTAAGCATGTAAAATTCGCTTACAAACATTAAACACTAACTCTTATAGGTATAGAACTCTTCAAGCGTTATTTTTAATAAATAGACCCCGGCTTCGTCTGGGTGTAACTGGAAGATTTATAGTTACGTAGTTAGGAGGAGGTCGTTGTCAAACCAGTAATAACAGTAAAACAGTGTTTCGGTAAGGGATGCCGGAGCCCATCCTTATCCTTATCCTTATCCTTATCCTTATCCTTATCCTTATCCTTATCCTTATCCTTATCCTTATCCTTATCCTTTCCCTTATCCTTATCCTTAATCCTTCTATGGTCAGCAGCGCACTTTCCTGAACCTATGGCGTTCCTTGTGTTATAAATGACGGCACCACCTACCATCAAGTGGACAGTCAGCCAGTCTGTCGACCTTAACATAAAAAATCCGCTATGTACACTTTTTTGAGATTCCCACATTTTGTGACATTAATGACATTTTCTTTTATTCTCATCACCTTTTAAAAGATGAAAACTCCGAGGTACTTACTATCCTTTGGATAAAAACTGCCACAGAACTATCATCGCTTGCAAACCTTTTATTATTTGACTCAAATTAAATTAACTTAGAAGAAATACTATTTTCTTAATACCAAACCATAAATTAGTAAAACCATCGAAAATTTTGTATATATTCGTTCCATTGTTCATACTTGCGTATATCTTCTATAATATATGTACAGCTATCCTCTGAAGATACTCCCTAAGTTTAATTCAATTAAAACTCTCCAAACCGTAGACAATTTTCCTCTCTGGTCGTGTACAAGACGAGTACTAATATTCCTCACTTTTCACGACCCACTCTCCTCAGCCAACTTTCATATGAAAGACTTCGTTCAACAATGTACATTATCCTAACTTCCAAAACAATTTCCGAGTTTTATCGATTCATAACAATAAGAATTGAGTTTCATAAGTTTAATTATAGCCGATGCCGAAATCCTTTTCCCAGTCTGAATACTTTTCGGAGATCATTGGAATTTGTAATTTCACTAATAAATTAAATGTTTCTCTCGACAGCTTGGCACTTGTATACACGATGTCGCTTTTATGTGAAAAGTATGTAACAAAAATTTATATAAGAATTGATATTTGTGTAACAAGTAGTTGTTTAACAATAACTCTATTAATAAACTAGTGAGGCCATATTGTTTTATTTTGTTAAACAACTGCTTCGGTCTATATTCTCAATTAGTCTTACCAATTATATGCATAGTTTCTTATGATCTATACTATCTATCTATACTTATATTATTTGTTTTTTTTTTTTTTTTTTGGTTGAACGCGTATCTCAGGAAATACTGGTTCGAATTGAAAAAAATTTTTTGTGTTGGATAGTCCATTTAACGAGGAAGGCTTTAGGCTATATAAAATCACGCGGACGAAGTCGCGGGCACTAGCTAGTTTCTTATATTACGAAACTAGGTTTCTTGATAATCGACCCGTTTTCCAGATGTAAATTACTCACTATTTACCTAATATAAATATGTATAGGTTTTATGAACATTGATATGTTAATAAATCAATGTGAATCAATATTAACAAGTCAAATTATAATATATAAAACCATATAATTTAGAAATAGAACAAATTAAAGAAAAAATAAATTAAATAAGAATTATCCGCTTGTAAGCTTACGAACTTATGTCTCTTTTATAATGAAGATTCAGTATATAGGTAATATAACTTTACGTCATTTCTGGCCAATTACTATTACGATTGTGATTCTATTTAAATAAAAAAATAAATGACATTCATAACCGACGTGAAAAACACTTTTGCATTTCAAAGAATTCACAGCTTTGCATTTTTTTTGTAATATGAATTTAAAGTCTAAAGAAATTTTACTGCGAATCTCAATTCTAAGACGTTCGGTAATGAACTGTATAACCCACAGAAAGTGCAAACTCTTCCATACATTTTCTTTGCATTATTTTTTCGTGTTCCAAGTTGAAAGCCATGCAAACGGACTTTGAGAATCGCCCGGTTGCCAAATGGCACGAGTTAATGTGCAAGAGAACGTGCCATGATAAATGGATTTACCCTCCCTTCTTTTTTATTTAGTCATAATATTTTGGGTAATTTTATGTTGACGCAGAGTACAGGTGGCCACATGTTTACATCGACATGGTGTATTTATCTATACAGGGCGTCCCACGACCATGCCACATGGAGGGGAAGTACCTTGAATATTGTAGATGGAACATTTTACTGAAAGAAGACATTATTTTAATTTAAAAAACAATTTAAACTGCATTCATAGATTTTTAAATAATTACATGGTTGAACCGGGAATCGAACCCACTACGCGAGAAAAAAAATTACCCTGTAGCTTTATCATACCGATCGAAAGGCTTCATCATAAGGATTATTTTTTGCTAAATAACATAGTGTCAAAAATAAAAGGAAGACCATGAATTTTAACATTTTTAATACAAAATTTATCAAATGCTCAAAATGAGTCCCATACTGTTGAATACAACATTTTGTTACAAAACAACATCAATACATCATTTTATCATGCACTTAAATTACAATAGGGAAATGATGCGTACTTCTCAAGTGGGTACATTTATTAGTTATAGGTACTTATGATAATGTCAGTTGTATGTCCTTACCGCCTTACTGCAATGTCAGCTTTTAATTTTTCGGAACAAAATTTCACATCAAATGTTAAAATTCATGGTCTTCCTTTTATTTCTGACACTATGTTATTTAGCAAAAAATTATCCTTATGATGAACCCTTTCGATCGGTATAATAAAGCTACAGGGTAATTTTTTTTCTCGTCTAGCGAGTTCGATTCCCGGTTCAACCATGTAATTATTTAAAAATCTATGAATGCAGTTTAAATTGTTATTTAAATTAAAATAATGTCTTCTTTCAGTAAAATGTTCCATCTACAATATTAAAGGTACTTTCCCTCCATGTGGCATGGTCGTGGGACGCCCTGTATATTATATATGTACTAGCTGGTGCCCGCGACTTCGTTCGCGTTGAATAAGCAATATATCGCCTAACATCGTTATTGCTATTATACTTAGCCAGGAGTTAGTTTCCTTAATTTTAGATAATCCCTCGGGAGCAGTACTTTTTTCTGATGAAAGGTACCCTATGTCCTTTCTGGTGTCCCAGACAACGTGTATGCAAAATTACATGGTGATCGGTTCAGTGGTTTTTGCGTGAAAAAGTTACAAACATCTATACATACATCCATACAAACTTTCGCATTTATAATATTAGTACGGACGGATATACAAATACGTAAAGACAGAGCAGATAAATGTTATCATCTTTTTCTGTTTAGTAATCGACAAGCTTAGTGTTGATTAGTCTTTGTTCTTGATTAACCTGTTTAATATTAGTGTAGATGAATATTTGAAAACTAATAGATGTCATATGAGTTTTCAGCAGTACAAACAGCAGTAGAAGTTACTTAAAATAAACTGAAATTGAAAGAGAAACTTAAATTTAAAAAGACAACGAAAGAAAGCTCGTATTGATTTTTTTCTGTAAAAGATCTGTATACGATTTTATAGTACAAGGCTTACGTTACGTTTATTTTTCTTCAAAAATGAAAAATAATTATATACTTACATTTTCCTAGATTTCTTAACGGGCTGAACAAAGGCTCAGTTGTTAGAACCATAGATGCTACCTTTAAAACAATTACATATTAAGTAGGCGGACTGTACAAACATTTGTTTGGGCGCAATTTTCCTCACCGAGCAAAGGGCTTTTCATACGAGACTATTCACACAATGAAGGGAATTTCATTCATTTTGTGTGTTGACATAGAGTATGTATTTTGTTTGCACGCTGGACTATTAGACCTAAGCTTCTTTGTTATTTTTAAGTTAATGTCGACGGACAGGCTCACCACTTGATGGTAAGTGGCTATCGTCGCCTATAACTCAAGCAGTGCCAGAGGTGCTGTTTTTTAGTGTCATTCATATTTCGCCTTATTTAAGTAATTTTTTTTATATAGAAAATTTAGAAATCTCCAGTTTACTTTAAGCTTAAGAAATTGTCACAGTGCTAGATTATTGTGAACTAGCTGGTGCCCGCGACTTCGTCCTCGTTGAAAAAACAATATATCGCCTGACACCGTTATTGCTATTATACTTAGCCAGGAGTTATAGTTTCCTTAATTTTAGATAATTCCTACAACGTGTATGCAAAATTTCATGGTGGTCGGTTCAGTAGTTTTTGCGTGAAAGAGTTACAAACATCCATACAAACTTTCGCATTTATAATATTAGTACGGATAAAATAATAATATATCAGTCATTAAAATAATGAAATAATGCTAGATTATTATGAAAACTTTAATAGACATAATTATTATAATACTCGTAACTCATTTTGATGTATTAAATACCAAATATTACTGTTAATAACGAATCAGACATACACAGTTGAATCAGAAAATACCTGTACCGCCATAATTATGAAAAATCGTATTTATATACTGAAAAGAAACTTAATTTGACACGTATATAACCAGTCATAATTATTTTTAATGATGTAACTCAGTACGAGAGAAGCTTAGCTTAAAGTTCTTAACTGAATAAAAAAGATAGGCATATAACTTAAATAATAATATGAATTTTCTCCCCAAAAGATCTCGTAAATCTGTCTTAATTTTAATAATATATTTGAAGGGTTATATTTGAAATATTAAATAAGCTATATCCATGGTTTTTTTTTCAATTAGCACTTCCTACAAATAGATGTTTTTTAGGAATAAATCCATATCGATATTCCTAAAAGTTTTTATTTTTCTTGAATATGTTGTAGTTCGTTTTTTAATAATCCCATAAAAAATCCAGGATAATAAGTATAGTAGTTTATTCCAGTAGTTATTCCTGTAGTTTATTCTAGGTATTTAATACATCAGTAAAAACTGCATTAAAATCGGTTAACCCGTTTTTGACCTCGTTAACATAAGTACCTACAACGTATACAAATTGTTTTTTTTGAAGAAATATTTAATGAACTGCTCGTTTACATTTTTTTAAAATTATTATTTATGTACAGACACTAGAATGTTTTGGAAATTCAGTGTATTATAATTATCTTAATAATATTATGTAGGTATTTTTATAATACTTATAATCACTCATAGCTAAGCTTGCAGACACTTTAATTAATGTAACCGGTTTAAAAGCTTAATTAACGCGTTCCATAAATAAGCGAACACCTGGGTATATAAATAGTGTTTATAAAAAATAAACCTAGTTAAGTCTTTACTCGACCATATTGGTTTTAATGAATAAAGTTGAACCAGCAGAATTAATGGATGTCGTGTTTGGGATACGACGTTACCACTAAAACGATGTTGCTATTTCGCACTTTTTTACACCACGAGGAGCATTCGAACAGTACATAAAATAATAAAAAAAATATCATTCAATAAGGCCACAGTCCATTTTGAAAAATCTAGTCGCCAGATACGTCTATCTATGGTTGTACGACTTTAGCGTGTAATTTCTCACATAGTCACAAAAAAGTACGTAGTAACATACATAATGTACTAATATTAAAAAACCGAAGAGTTTGTTTGTTTGTTTGTTTGGTTGAACGCGTTAATTTCAGGAACTACTCGTACTTGTTCGAATTGAAAAAATCTTTTTGTGTTGGATAGTCCATTTATCGAGAAAGGCTTCAGGCTATATAACATTTTGAACGCGGACGAAGTCGCCGGCAACAACTACATAAAATACGCAACGGATTTCAATACAGTTTTCACTAATGTAAAGACCATGTAACCATTTTATATATAATTTGCAGAAAAAATGGCACCCGTGCGAAGCCGGAAGCCGATCGCTTGTTATATGTAATCTTTCCCCAGTAATGATTCGGGCAGGGTCATCTTTAGAATTATAAACTTTAGAACTGTAGATTGTGTTAGATCGAGAATAATTCGTAGGTACAATTCGACACTGCAAAGTCTCAAAAGGATCTAGAACGCCTTCCCAGAGGTGAGAGCAGTAATACTGCTCTCATTATTATAAGCATATATGGCTTAATATGTGAGCCTTATGGAGAACTAGACACTGGAGTTGTACTTCACGCAAAACAATTCAACACGCCAATCTTTTTTGAAGCATCGTCTTTCAAAATTTCGATTTCCACACACTCAAGATTACCTATATATAATTGCTGTTTGATATTTCGGAAGGAATGCTATATTTCGAGGAATTATTAATTAAATTATTAATAATATTAGTATTATAATGTTTAAGAATAGATTTTCAACGGAAACAAATAAAATAAATACAACTTCAATGTTGATTCATATATAATTCATATGAATGTACAGTCAAGTGTAAAAATATGTATCTACTAAAACATTACAAAACATGAATAATGAAAAAATAACAAATGAAAAATGAAAAAGAAAAAAAAAGGAAATGTACTAAAGAAATTATAATAATGAAATATTACGTCTAAAATATATTTTAAAAAAACGTTCTTAGGAACATATATATGAAACGATCCATTAGCAATACTTATTTTATTATGCACTTGACTCTACCTAGATGCAATATAAATATTCATGTTAAGTATATTGCCTGATGTCAATATATTATGCATATATCTACGTAAAGTCAAACTAGCTTTGTGGCCGGCTCGTATTTCACATGTGATTCGACCAACGCGCCGTCTCTGAAAAGATATTCAATCCCTGGATATTCGTCTGATTTCTTAAACAAATTCAATTTAGATTCACCTGGAGATTTATTGGAAAATTGTAAGGTTTTCGTTTTCTCTGACATGCGAATTTACATATATACTTGTCTACCTTTTATATTTGTTGTAACTTATTAAGTTTGAAATCTGTAGAAGCAATCTTTGCTCGATCTCGATTTTTATACAAACCTTTATGGAATTTTATTTTGTATCAAGTATCAAGTAGAATAAAAATTGTAAAAAAATATTCATTTTATGACAATCATAAAATACTTGCTTAAACATATTATATAACTACAGCACATTTTATTACAAGGGATCCAAAAAGAAACTTCGTAGTTATTATCTTCTTAACTAATATTATGAAAAAGTTTAAGTAAAAGTGACAACATAAACCTTCTAATACTAACATAACCACTATGACAAAAAATATCTTATACTCGTATGTTAATTTTATTTTATTTTATTTTATTTAGGAAAACAAACAATTACACAATATATAGTAAATATAAAGAAGGACATAATATAAACAGAAGTAATCGTGCAATCAACAACATTTTCCACGAATTGGTACATAGGTTTACAGAGAAAACAAAAATGCAATAAAATGCAATAAAATAATGCAGGTAAAAAACTAGTACAAACAAAGGTCCTCGGTGCCATCATCCTCGGTGACAGGGTGACTTTAAATGACGGTTAGCCTACTTGACAGATGGTGAAAGAGGCCCTTAGAACCTCTTTTACATTAATATTCTTCATTTAATAAAACATAAAGTTATTTCTAAAAGTAATTAATCAACACTTTACTTGTAGTTGGCCCTTATACAAACAAGCTCGAAGTTAAATTTAGAGTCCAAATATAGCGAATATTTAAAAGGCTTAATTGATAACTAATTCAACCATAAAATCCGCTTCAATACCTAATAGGAAGTCCTTTGTACCTGTTTATAAAGGCTTAATCCAACTCGAATTAGAGTGGAGTTTTGTTATTCCCATCTTGTACGAGTTTGCAACTTTCTATGGGGGCGAGGGTTGGCCGTAAACAAATAAAATCTGGCGTTTTGGGATTCCGTATCAGCCGAAAACCTCAAGGTAAATATGAGGGCTATATAGGTTTTTATTTTAATTAAAAAATATATTAAAAAATAAATATACATACATTTTTTTTAATATTATTAAGGTAGTCAGGCTGACGTTCCAATTGGTAAAAAAGTTAACAAATTTATTTATTACCGCGTAACTTTATAAAATATATGTAGTATATTATTCGCTGAAAATAAAGCTTCCCAACAGTGAAAGAATTTTTCAAATCGGTCCAGTAGTTTCGGAGCCTATTCATAATATTTAAGATTTACTAAGTTATTTTATAATTTTCTCACTATAATATTAGTATAGATTTTCACTTGAAACAAAACTGTCTAAATATTTTAAACGTTTTTATTAACGATAACATAAACAAACTTATATAAACTTATTTAAATACAAAGCTTAATTTAATATCAAAAAGTTTGCAACCTCGGTTGTTGAAAAAGAAAAAAGATAACATAGTGGATTCAACGGTATTTCTTCTGTGGCCGCGTACCCCGAAAAGAAAAAAAATCTTTTAGAAGTTGTTATGAGAAGAAATCCAATAAAATCACAGAGGAAATTCGACGTTTCCGTAGAACAAGCTATTTACTGCTACACAATTCAGGGGCGGCCAATTGTTGGCCGATAGATCTGCGAAGAAAAGTTCTCTTTTGGAAGCCAATAAAAGTTATCACCACATTCCGGTTTCAAACGGACATGTAAAAGTTTTTGTTTCAATTTATTTTTCGGAAAGTTCTCAACAAAGTTAACAATATTATATACTTAAGAGAGAATAAAATGTTTTGTTTATTTCCTGTTCTATTTTCAAAAAGTTTGGGCGTTTATTCTTTTAACTATCTTTATCTTTTATGTTAGGTTTTAACATTAAGGATATTAAGTGTAAGTACTTACGTCAGTTGTTTTAGTGCTTCAGTTTCTAAAGGTAGTAAGAGTTTACGACTCGATAATGGAATGAATACGAAAACTGACGAAGGTTTTCGTACCTCGACTACACCACAAAGGCAATATACAAGAATTTTTTTCTATTCTTTTTCCTTTTATTATCATTCCCATGCGTGATTCAACAATTGCTTAGTCTCAATTAAATACACGAACCTGTGTACCTGTATCAAATATTAAGTTCATTTAGTACAGTCGACGTACGAAAACCTTCATCAATTTTCAAATTCATTCCTTTATCAAGTTGTAAACTCTTAGTACTTTTTAAAACTAAAGAACTAAGCAGAAAACTGACAGATGTTTGACTCAGTACAGCCAAGAGAAAACGTACAGTCATAAACGCTACGCTTAGGCTACGCTACGCTTAGGAGAAAGCTTTATGATTGGTCAAAATTTTATGTGGGCGTTACAACAACCAATCACCGGGCTTTATTTTTTAAAGTTTCGTAAGTACGCAAAGGGAGAGTTTGCATTAATTTGCTCTTGGCTAGGGCCCTTGGCATGACTGATAATTGCCCTGGTACAAGCAAATGTCGACTTAAAAGTGACGAACCTTGTCTTAACCCGACTGTACATACTAATACATAAAATTACATGTAACATAAAGTCATGAATATATTTTACAATAAATTGATCACTGCAAGTAATTATACTGCGTCATTTGTTAAAGGATTATCTTGGGAGAGGATAAACACCACAATTTGGAGCTTTAAGCACATTAATTACGCGCTTAAAACACCTAATGCTCTTTAGTTAAAGGTTCCCGTAGAGGCTTTAAAAATTTAATTCATTGACAAAGGTCATATTGATTTATTGGGTTTGACACGATGATAATATAATGATATGATATGATGATGACACGTTTGATAAAAATATTGCTATTATTTTTTATGCTAGGCGTAGGTAGCCGCATGTCACAAAGTGTACCGTATCCTGCGTGTAGGTCTTTACTAAGTTAATTGATAGTATATTTTTGACTGTTAAAATAGTAAATATTTTGGTCTAGTGGCTAGTAACCTTGGCTGTTAACCAAACGGTCACGGGTTCGAATCCCGCTGTTTATGGCAAATTTTACCTTTGCAAGTGCAAGACTCAAGTGAGTCATATGGATGTCATAGAGTCACTTAATTAATTTACAAAAAAAAGTCATCTATATAGATATCAACTGTCTCGTATCCATAATACAAGCCTATAGTTGCTTACTGTGGAACTAGATGGTGCTGTGTGGAATGTGTGAAGATATTTATTCATTTATAAATATTAATTAATAAATGCATTATAATGCAATATTTTACAATATTAGCCCTAACTATGAAAGTTATAACTATGGAATTTCAATTTGTCACTAATGTCTTGGCCTTAACCTTGAAGTCATAATCATTCAACGTAGCATATTCTCTCAAGAAAATGTTTAATTAAGGTGATTTGTTTTATAACTATTTTTGTTGAAACGGAATGAATAATGAGAAAATTTCGCCAAAATTAAAAAGCGATGAGGCAACGAGCAGTGACCTCTTTAAAGGTCAAGCGGCCTTCACACTTTTCTAATTAAAATACCGGCCTGTAATTATAAAAATATCAAACGTTAACGATGTAATCAATTTTTTATTTATTTTGAAAGTAATAAGATGAAAGTTTCACTGCCCATAAACGTTAATTAATTAATATTTTGCGACGACAAAACAAAATGTAATTTATAAATTTTAATTGTTCGCGACTTTATTTGGCGAATAAATTAAACATTTAGTTCTAATATTAAATAGTAATAAAAAGTGTAGGTAATGATTTATTTTCAATTTATATTGTACTAATTTATATAATATAATGTTCTTACAGTATTATTTTAAAATAATTCAGAATTTGATATGTAAGTGTATAAGGATTTCATTCCTGGAAACGTATTTAACCTCAGAATTTAAACCGCTATACATTTCTAAGCTTAATAACAGTTTTAATCTCACACAGTGAACTCGTGAACTTAAAAGGGATGAGTATCACATTTATGAGGTAGATCAAAATGTAAATTTATTTTATACACTTTTTAAGAAATTTTAATACACTTTATGAAAAAAATTAATAGTTAACTTCACTTTTTTAGCAGTGCTGGGAAAATCGCTGTGAAATATGAATATGCAATCAAATTAACTTCTGCAGTGCAGACAGACAACCAAATTGTTAATATATTTAAGAAGACGTGAGAAAAAATGAGACACATGTCACTCGATTAAGATTTTGTTCTCAGTGATAGAAGACTTTCTTAGACTTTGGTCTTTTTAATTTAATTAATATTTAACTAGCTGGTGCCACTTTAATGCTATTTCTAATTATAAAAGTGAATAGTTTTTTTTTTTGTTTAAATGTGTAAAAATCTAGGCAAATATTGAAAAATCTCAAAATCAAAACTAGGAAAATAAATATCTAAATAAATAAGCAAATATTTTTACACATTCCACATAACACCATCTAGTTTCACACTAAGCTTGCTTGCAAGTATTGTGGATACCAGACAGTTGATATACTACATACATTACTTTTTTTGTAAATACATACATATTATAAATACAAACATCCATGACTCAGGTACAAAGGTATGTAAACATTTGCCCCTAGCGGGATTCGAACCCGAGACTATTTGGTTAACACCTAGGGTTACTAGCCACTAGACCAAACGTGTCGTCAAATATTAATACGGTGCCTAATATAGACAATTTTTTTCTTTATAATCTTCAATTATAATATATTTGTAGTAGTTTCAAAAGTGCATTCTTTACTTTTTAAATACAAACTACAACAAAAGTTTTGGATTCTACTGTTACGTGTATTGTAGCAATAAACATACCTTTTCACATTAATTTATCCTCAAGAGTAACAAATTGTCAACCCTAGTGAATTTATTAGAATACCTCATAAGCGAACCGACTCTTAAGTCACCGCAATACTCGTACTCTGTGATTTACTGGTATGATAGATTGACATACATTTAGAGGTAAACATCGTATGGCAGAAACTGCTCTGCAATTTTGTAAGTGTTTGAAGAACGCATCGTTACAGTACTTTAACATGAAAGGTATGATGACGTACCTATATAGTAGACAAAATGAGTCTGTTTTGTACTGTATTCGCTTTTATGTTTCTGAATGCAATATTGCAAAGCTTTTGTGAAAAAATGTTTTTCACTTTTCTTTTGTCTTGCTTTTCTTTTCTCTCACTCTCTTTTATATTTTATGTTTATGGAGAGATATATATTTAATAAAAAAGTCAACTGTTCTCATGAGTAGGTACTTAAATTATACAGATTTACTACTAGGTACAATAAAATATTTTAACAAAACATTAAGTATTAGATTTTTAATATTATAAATCTATCCATATTAAGTGGTACCCCTGTCTGTCTGTCTGTTACCTTTTCACGCCTTAACCACTCAACTGATTATAATGAAATTTTGTAACATGTTGTCAGGGATATTGGAAAGGACATGGTCAGTTCGTTATATTGTTTTAAATAAGCGAAATTTCACTAAAGAATGTTTTTTTTGTATTATAAAGGATTGCTTTATAATACAAATATTAATATTAATAATAATAATAATAAAAAATAATTAAAAGAATAATATTTAATTTATAAAAATTAAATATTATTCTTTTAATTATTTTTTTGGGCTTTTGCCCACTTGATGGTAGATGGTACGAACAACACTAACCAGATGCGATGATGAGCGAGGTTCAGAACTTGCGTACGTATTTATTTTTGGTCTTTATCACAAAACAGTAAGTTCATTAGGATTTAATTCATTAAAATTATCCGCATAGTACACGCAACGCCAATATTCATAATCTCGTGAGTCTGTTTTTGAATTAATCTTCCAAATTACAGCGTGTCGGGCAAAAAGACCCATTCCGTGCCTCCATTCGCCAATTATATTTGCCAAATAGCGGCAGATTGGCCATTTGCGGAAAGGAATTTCTTCCGTTCGCATAGTTTAATGAGGAACGCAATTTTTCCTGCCACAATTAGTTTGTTGATTACATAATAATATATAAACGGGTCTTTTTCGGATTATTAAAGTCCAGCTCATAATCAAGGCTCACTTCGTTATATGCCTATTTTTACACAAAATTTCATAGAAAACGATATAAATTTACATTATTTTATATATTTTATTAATTGTTAGTTAAAAATGGGTAAATAATATAAACTTCCATTGTTATTATTATTTGTACCTAAGGGCTTCTTTCACCATCTGTCAAGTAGGCTAACCGTCATTTCCCCCCAATGTACGCCATAACCTTGTCGAGGTGGGGCTTACCCTTGGCGAGCCAACTCGGGGACCAAGAAGGCGTACGAGCGTTCTGAGCGGGCTACCAAGAGCGTCCCGCAGGAGCGCTCAACCGAAGTTCCAAGCGGGCTGCCAAGTGGTGGCCTGTAGGAGCGACGGCATGTTATTGTTTATCCGAATGATGTTCAATCTCTGTTACTGTAATAACAGAGGGCGAACGCTCAAAATAACTTTGAGTTATCGAAAACCACCCACGCCTCTTAGGCGAGACTGAGCGTTCCAAACGGGCTCCCGAGCGGGGGCCTGTAGCAGAGCGCTGTTGGTGTTGTGAGTGTTACAAAGCGGGCTTCCGAGCGGGGGCCTGCAGCGATCGCTCACGAGAGGGAAACCCTCGCCGGGCTACCTCTCACCGTGGAGTTTTCCGCACTCTTTGAGTGCGGACTTTTGGTGAGGCTGTCTAGGGAAGGCGAGCCTGTAGGCCCGTCTTCTGTAGATGGTCTAGGGAGACCTTGCGCACATGGTCGGCTAGCTGTGTGTGCCTGCACAAGGTCCCTCCGTATGGAGATTGTACTAGTGTCTCGGGACAATCTTCACGTTGGAGTTCTTCACGTTAGCCTGGTCAGCAATGGTCGGGCTGCCCTGGGGGTGGACCGGTGTAAGATGCCCCCGCAGAGCCCGGTTCATCCTATCATGGGCAAGGAGGCACCGGGGAGTTTTAGTGGCGTATTCCCAGTGCCACTATGATCAGGTGCTGGGCGACCCCCACATATCTTTACCGTCTAGCCAGCGGTAGGGAATCTGTAAGCGGATTACTCCTCGTTAAAAAAAAAAGGCTAACCGTCATTTAAAGTCACCAGTCACCGAGAATAATTTAGCTGATTGATATACCTTTGTTTTGTACGGTAAAAGTCGCAAACATTAAAATGAAAATAATAAAAAAAATCGCCAATCGAAGGATGCACTAAACTGAGTGCATAATTTAATAAAACATAAAAAAATCTAAAAGTAACTAATCAACACTTTACTTGTAGTTGGTAAAAGAGTCCCTAAGCTTCATTATGTAGATCCACTTCTGAGCATAGGATTAGGTACACTAGTCGTTCAGTTATAAAATACTAGCTGGTTACACCCCTACTTTGTCAGAGTTGAAAAATAAAAAATATAACATCTGAAAAAATATCTGACATCTTAATTGCTGTGACGACGGTGGCGCCGCCTTGCCATAAGTAGCGCATTTTTTTTATATTTTCAGATGATCCTTCAGGAACCTTACATTTTACCAGGATAAAAAGTATCCCATATATATATTAATCCTGTTAATAAACTATCTATGTGACAAATTTCATCGAAATCCGTTGAGCCGTTTTTTATAGTCGTAAATATCTTAGTTGTATGAATCACATTTTTGGAAAAATTAGGTACATAAAAACACCGCGAAAAAACCATTAAAAATTATAAGCCATACGCCATTACATTTTAGGTAACTTTTACGGACATAATTGTTATATATATTGAACTTGGAATAATGACACAGGCTATTAAGCACACTTTTCGGATGTTAAAAAGGCTGAGTTATTAGAAATAATAACGTTTACGTTAGTATAGAAATAATAAGAATTCAGACTTCTCTTTCGCAAGAATAGTTCGCATTTTTTACATTACATACGGAACACAGGAGAGTCAATAAAATATCCTGTCAAAAGCATCTTTTGCATGATTGCAGAAGATAATTCAAAGCGTGGAATAAAGTCTCAGTGGAATCTTGGAAGCGCTACCACCGTGAAATTAGCCTAACCTCCAGATAACTTACACAAAGGGTGAGTGAGTTACTTATTCAAAACGACTTGTTTTTCTATTTCACATGCAGAGACATACCTATTATTTCGTTGTTTCACATGCACTCGTAACTTATTTTAAAACAGTGGGACGAATCCTCGTAGGCCTACAATTTTGAATTTTTACTATTATAAACTATGTTTAATAATATTTCCAGATGATAGACAATTAATATGTAAAACATTGAACATGTATAAATAAATAAAAATGTTTATTAACAGTTAGAAAAATCGTTTTTACAATAACTATGATTGAAGACTCCTTTTATGTATGTACGTACATAAATATATAGAATTTTTTTTATATCTACACAAATTATAATTTTAATAAATTGGTTGAAACCTGCTCTACAACAGCTTAAAATCATATTTTTTCTTCCATACAAGTCCATATTAATCCATACTAATAAATCAGATATAATATTATTAAATGACCTGCGAAAGCTAGTAACAGCTGACTGGCGCGAGATAGCTCTGGACTGGAATCGCTGGAGACTTGTGGTGTCGGAGGCCAAGATCCACTACGGGTCGCTGAGCCAGAAGAGTAAGTAAGTAAGTAATATTATAAATGTGAAAGTATCTCAGTCTGTCTGTCGGTTACCTTTTCACTACTCAACCGATCATCATGAAATTTATCATACACGTTATCTATGATACAGAAAGGAAAACAGAGTACTTTTCATAAAAAAATTAGTTCTTCTTCTGAGGGATTGTCTTAAAATAAAAGAAAACAATTCCTGACAAAAATATACGTCTAAGGCCTAAACAATAAAGAGTGAATAAAGTCGCTAGTGTAAAACATAATTACTGTTAGTGATATCTATCTCAATTGGTATTTTTTAGAACTACTATATATGGAACTTCTAGTAGTTCTCTGCATTTCAGTTCTTGAGAGACTGAAGTCTACTTACATATTCTTAGACGACAACGGTATACACTTTGATCTGTCACGTCCGTGAGAGTCCGGCTGCCAATTCTCTAAATTCATTGATTATCCAACACCTCTGTCATTTGTACAGCATTTGTATACAAAGATACCTAAAAATATATATTTCACAATGCGACAGCTTATAATATTTTGAATACAATATTTTTAGCATTCTTTTTTATATTTTCAAAAGCAAAATTTAGACATAATCGGGGGCAATTCTATTAAAACAACTTTCGGCTTTGCAACAAAATCTGAAATAATTTTCTTAATATTCGAAGATCCCATCTCACAAAACTGCCTTTATCTTCAATCTTTGTTTCGTAATATGCAAGGTTAAGAAAGGATTACCCATATACATCAAATTATTACATATCCTTAGAAGTTGTATGTCTGTCTGTCAGGTGAATGTAGTTCGTACACATCAAAGCGATGATGTTTAAACGGCTTATAATTTAGAACACTTGTCAGAAATAATATTATCCTAATATAATCCTAATATAAACTTTAAATATTTAATTCTAAATAATTCAAATACACAAGGCACACATCTATGTGCATATATGTGTATTGCCAATGATGAAATATGGGGGTTAAAACGTAGTCTCTAACTATGGGCTTCGTAAGAAAGCTCAATGTCACTAAATAAGCTATGGAGAGGACTATGCTCGAGGTTACACCGCGAGATCGAATAAGGAATGAGGATATCGCAGACGTTGCTTACACAATCCGTAATGTTACCGACACAAACCACAATGGTACCGACACAAGCCACAATGTAACCGACACAAGCCATGATGTTACCGACACAAGCCATAATGTTATATCAGCTGAAAGACAAGCACACATGCTTCTGTGCTACTGCTCACTGTCGCCAGACAGTCTGCTTAAATGACTGCAATAAGCAGTGTTACCACTACTTGCTATATTCTATATTAAATATACTTGCTATATTAAAAACTTCATTTCCAAAGCTCTGCCCACGATAGAGCGTTAAGGAAACAAACACCTTGAAACGGTTATGGTGCTTGCTGTCTTAACGCTCTATCGCATTGGTCTAGTGGTTAAACTGGTTAGGCTGAGACCAATGGGCTCATCAAACATTTATCTGTGAGCAAGCACCAAAACACATGTTCACCCATATCATACGCATAGTTTCTTTCTATTTGTTTACACGCATTTATATAACCGTAAAAAAAATAACAAGAAATTCCCTAACATGTAAAGTAAGAAGCTACTTATTACTGTCTCTGTCTGCTATACAGTGATTTTAATAACGTGTTTCGAGTAGAGTATAATTTATCACTCGAAATTTCTGTATACCGCAGACGTCTTATAAAGTTACTATACGAGTAAGTCGAGAGGTTTATTTATAAATGAGTCTAGTTGATTTGTTTCGATCAAAATAATATATTATTTATTTTATTAAAATATAAATTGGAATAAGTTTTATTGCCTACCTTCAGCTTTTAAACAAATCAATGAATTTTAATTAAACAAAACATAGAAAGTGTATACACGGCTTCGTTTTAGTCGACAAACGCAATTAATAAATTTCAAATTGACGAGACGTTGTAAATAAAAAATCACTGAGTAATAGAAAATTATAGCATTATTTTACAAGACTTTTCTTTTAAAGATTCTTGTACACTGATTTTTATAATATTTTAATTAATGCCTACAATAATTAAAAGCCAAAAGCACTCTTTTTATGTTAAGATCCTTTTTATAGTGATTTATATTATTTTTTAATTAGTGCCTACACTAAAAATTCTAATTTAATTACTTTAAAAATGCTATACAGAGATATTTTACATTTTTTTTTATTATTAGAGATGGGTTTGTCCTTGGCCAGCATCCAGCCGTGTAGCGAAGGCCTATGATGGAGCAAACTATCACGTATATCAGCATATCACGTGATATCACCCAGAAGATGCCTATTCACTCGAACTTTGAAATATATACTGAGCTCGGAAACACAGACGCAGGGAGTTCCGGAACGCAGGGAGTGCCAGAACGCAGGGAGGGAATACGCAGGGAGTTCACAGACGCAGTGAGTTCCGGAACGGAAAAGCAAGGAGTTCTAAACCTTGGCAGTGTGCATTATAGAGGATGTTTTAAAGCGCTTGTATAAACTGAAATAATCGTACTAATATTTATGAATATTTAGAAATGCCCATAGTTAAAAAGGAAATAAAGTAGGAAATCACGAAAATACTATAATTAACGAAGGAAATAAAACAACCATGCAATATTTTCTTTGAATCTCACCGACACATTTCAATCCAAATTAGCCTAGAAAAGGAAAAGTCTTCTTGTATAAATACTTTATAAGTCTACAATAAAATATACTATACTTTTTTCTATACTGCACAAATAATTACGAATTTTAGCGATATTATGTTTAATACCTGTACTTAATTTTATTACCTAAACATCGATACAAAAGCATTGGTACAAAATTTTATTGTCTCTGTAAACAGTATTTTGCGTCATTATGTATTAAATGGGGTTATAGCGAGGCTTAGAGAGCATGAAATTAGCCAGCCTATATAATTTTGTTTTTATGTTTTAGGCCTGTTTTAGGGTAAAAAGCCATTCAGGTCATCTTTATGTTAGCGGTGTCAATTTTATAATAGACATTGAAATGTCTTTATTTCAAGCAAGTTTATGGATGTTTACGAATATTTTTACTAATAAACATACAAAATCTAGTTCTAGTTCTACTACAAAATCTAGTTAATACATTAGAATTTTATTATACTATACTAGACATCCGTTTCCGACTTCGCTCGGAATTCAATTATCATAAACACAAACCTTCGACGTTATTAATCTTTCCAAAAGTGACAACCGAATTAAAATTCGTTGGGCGGTAGAGAAGTAGTGAGAAACAGTCAGACACGGACACGGACAGCAATTTATACTATGTATACTATGTACTATGTATAAGATAAAGCTCATAATCAAATGCGTTATTCCAAACAGTTCTACTATTAGTTCTACGATAGAAAAATCAGATACGAAGCTACATACATTGACTTATCACGTGTCTTATGCTCACGTTTTATACTAGGTAAATTATTTTGTAATTTTCAGCTCTGCTTCTCATTACGTACGTGAATTAAATTCAAGCTTGCAATTTGTACACACAGTCGTCCGGTTCGTCAAACTTTTTATGTGTTGAAGCAGAAGTCTAGGATTTTTAATAATAAGTATGTTTACTTCTTTAAAATTTAAATTAAATTCTGGTAAATTTAAATTTATAATAACGATCATAAGAGTTTCTTGTAGAAACCTAATTAATAAGTAAATAAATAATTGATTTTGATAATAATAATAATTTAATAATTTTTTAATAATAATTTTGATTTTGAAATGTTTCTTAAAAAAATTTTAAATTGTTAAAAGTCATATGTCCTGCCGATCATAGATGGATTAAGGATAAGGAATGGATGGGGTAGTGGGCTCTGGCATCCTTTCTGCTTTCTGTAAGGGACTACCACTAGACGGGTAGGCTGCGCAAATGACTGCGAAAAGCAGAGTTAATATTGAAAAGTAAATTTCAAAAGTTGACGCTGCCGGGAATCGAACAAGGAACGGGAAGAGTTAAGGCGAGCACCCTAACCACTCATCCAATGAGCTCGTCAAATGTGAGTAATAGTTGATTGCCCTATTTTCCTTAGGTATAAAAGTATAAGATTTCACTTCAGTAAAATATAATATTATTTGTCTGTGCTGACTAAACTCTAGTTCCGTGAATCGTTGTACAAGAATTCTAGTGAGCTAAACAACTGACTTTGTTCAGTCAGCGCCTCTGGGGATAACACTCAGATTTAGCCCGTAAATTATTAACCCCACGCAAGATACCGTGTATTTGCTATGAACAGTTATTGAATTAATTACATTATTACACGGTAACGTACTTAATCCAAGAGTAGGTAAATATTTTATACTAGCGCACACATGCGACTATTTCCTAGCAGTTTTCCTTTTATTTTATTTTAAGTTAGATATCTAATTTTGTACCGAGTAAAAGGTTTCTTTTTACTAAATACTTAATTTCTATCTATCAATGAAAAACACGTTGGTTGGTTTGTATATAGATTGGTTTAATCATTTATAGAACTCATCATTATTTATTCTGTTATGAAGTAATTATTTCTACAATTTAAAGTCTTTAGTGTTTCATTAATTAATATTTTAATGGATATCGAAGAGTTCTTCATTTAATCCAACAAACTAATTCAATATTAAATGTTTATTATTTAAAATTCTACAAATGAAATGACGATTTCTCTGAATTCAAAATAGCGAAATGTTCGATTGGAAAACAGAATTTTCGATGCGTTATCTCAATTATACGTTTTATTCTATGAAACGTTTACAATGCAAACAAAAGATGTTACATTAATAATGTACAATATTATTTTTAAATTGTAAAATTCACCCAATTTCGAAGCACATATTTTGATACCAGGAAATTTAAACTGAATTAAAATTAATTTAAATCTTACAAAGTCTCCATCATCATCATCTCAGCCGCAGGACGTCCACTGCTGGACATAGGCCTTCCCTTATAACTTTCCAATGGGATCGGTCAAAAGCAGCCTGGATCCACTGTTGACCCGCGGCCTTTATTAGGTACTCTGTCCACCTTGTGGGCGGACGTCTTGTGAGTCTCTTATGATGAGGCGACTCGCCTCAGCTTGATCCGCAACGTCCCTCGAGCCTAAGCCTCAGGCCGAGCAGTCTCGACTTGAGGCTGTTTGCCTCAAGTTGAGGCTGCTCGACCCGAGGCTGCCTCTAGTGGGTACGCGGCTATAGATTAGTGAGTGAGATATCGGTGAGTGAGTAAGAAGTAAGATGCAAGAACCGATTTCCCTATCCTTCCTAATCCTTAATCCTACATCCTACTATCATCGACAGCACACACACACACACACACACACACAACTCCTGTGGCGTTGCTTGTGTTATAGGCGACGGTAATCCATAAAGTGGACTGTCAGCCTGGTCCGTTATCAGAAAAGGTAAAAAAATATAGGTGTTATTTCTTTAATATTTACAAAAATGAAAGTCTATTTGTAATTTAATTGTGAAGACTGTGAAACCATGCATATTGATGATCCATGCTACACAATCGCACGTAGTTATTCATAAAGAGGGTTTTCATTTCAACGATACCCTGGAAAATTTATTGAATCAACAGCGTACAGATTTCCCTTGAGCCAGACCACTGACCGACGGTTTATTGAGTAAAATGGTACAGTAAAATATGTGTTTTTCTTAGTTTCTGCAATAAATAAATAATAATTGTTAATGCTGTTATTCTTTTCATTGATGATATTATGATGTCTTTTATTTTGTTCTTCCTTAGCAAGCAGTTATTGTAGGTATTTTTTTTTGACGAGGAGAAATCCATTTGCGGTTAGCCGGCGCACCACGCTATGCTAGTCATAGCGGTCCCGGCAACCCACTAAAACTCTCCTTGCCCTTTGTGCGGGATGGACCGGGTTCTGCCTAGACAACAACTCTGATCCACCCCAGGGCTGCCTAGCCATTGCTAGGCTGACGCCAGTGGAGGATTGCCCGGAGATACCGAGGAAATCCCCAGACGGAGGGACCTTGTGCAGGCACACATAGTTAGCCAACTATGTGCGCAGGTCCCATATTGTAGGTATACCTATGAACTAATATAAAAGAATATGAATATAAAATTCATAACTAAATTGTTTTTTTTTTAAATTCAAATACATTTATAATAGAAATCTTTGTTTTCTTGTATGATTTTGGTATTGCAGACAATGCTTATGGATACGTAGAAAGGAATTGGCTGTCGGCCAGCAATGCAAATGTGGATGAAATGATATTGTCCCAAAACGCTAAAGGACTTAAACTATTTGGAGTAATATCTTGTAGACATTAGCTAGTTTTCTACTTTTTCGAAGACAAAGGCAACAAAAACGCGAAAAATGTCACAAGTTAGATTAAACAAGTTTTTGTAGCGGCGAGAATTGTCAGGTTTTTATTACAACTTTAGTAACGCTATTTTGCCTCTGTAGATTCGTGCGATATCTCTTTCGGTGAATGAAATGGGATAGTTTGTGTTTTATATGTACAAATTCAATTAACATAAATACTATTAACGTAAAAGTTAAATATATAAAATACTGATCCTCAATACCTTTTTATATATGAGGTTGTTTTTTACATAAAAGCTAACCCAAATTAATTTAGACGAGTTTTCGATAACGAGATCAAATGAAATCAAATTGATTATGCATTCGCAAAGCATATACTGCAGCCCTGGTGCACGATTGAGTTTTTTGTTTAACCCCAAAATATAATATAATAGTATTTACAAAATTAACTGTTAGGCATTTACTAGTTTTCTATACCTAATATAAAAGACTAGTTGTCTGACAATTTAATAAATTATTAATAAATTAGTGATTCTATCTAATATTGAATTATTATGTAATGCAAAAAGTAAATCATAATATAGTAAATAGTTAACACTGCTTTCAGCAGTCATAAACTAGGAGCGGCGGCAGTAAGCATCCGGAAGCAGCATTTTCTCGCACTTTTTCGCAATCACTGCAACCTCCTTAGAGGGTTAGATCGAGATGTTTAATCTATACAACTACAGGTAAATTAAAACTTTTCCAAAGAAAGCTTGATTCGCCTACAATTTTATTGTATAGGTAGTAAGCTTAGGCACAGAAAGGGACGGGAAAATTTAGCATTTTTTTTTAATGCATACCAAAAAAAAAAGTTAACATCTTTTCATTTCACTTGCAGACAAGTGAATTTATTAGAAGTAGGCTCAGCGGCACTTGACGGTTTATGTAAAAGGCACAACCCTTTTATTTCGCCTCCTTAACCGTTGGAACAATAGGCAGACCAACAATGCTCTACACAACAGGCCTCTTCATTGCGCTTCCAGGAACATCTTGTCCCTCAATAGGGGTGGTAACTTACAAAATACCCCATTTCTGTTTATAGCCTCATTATTAACTTTAATGTTGTATTGTGTTGGGTATTTATCAAAAAAAATATCTCTGGCTGATGTCGATAGGCTGCTGAAAAACTTTTTTGAGTCTTTTTTAATTTCGGACAAGGATTCGAATCCCGATCAGGTTTAGATGTTTAAGTCTTTTACCAATTTTATTTGTAGATAAGCAATAAACCAGGCAATATTCAATAAGGTGATCTAAGGTGAGGCAGACAAAGATTCGAATTCGGATCAGGTTTAGATGTTTAAGTTTTTTACCGATTTTATTTATAGATAAGCTAGCCAATGTTCAATAAGGTAAGCAATAAGCCGTGTTTTTAGAATGAAGGAAATCCTCTGAAGGATGCCTGTGTGGTTCCAAAAAACTTGCAGGCATCTTCGAGTTTATGAAAATCAAGAAGTATGGCTACAATCAGTGAGTTTTGGCCATCTATCAGTACAGATAGGATAAATTTGATACCCAACAATATAATATTATACTCACTCTAGAAACTTAGCGACTGCGGTAGACACAAATATAGAACATTCTTGATAAGATAAACTTTGAATTAAGCTGAACATTTCTAAAACAACGCTGCTTGGACGCTTGAAGAAAACGTGAATTTTCCAACTTTTTTTTTTTTACTAATAAAAGTGAAACAATAGAAGTTTCTCATCTCGAGGTTACGGGAAATTACAAATTACAAATATAGTTACATGAAGGAAATAGAGTCTAAATTTGGTAGGACATTATAATTTCTCATTCTGTGCACATTTTAGCGGTCCACTCGGAATTCCCGCTTGACGTCCACTGCCCTTGGTCATTAATCAATGTCTATGGAACGGGGTCGTGGTCCACCCTCAAAAATTCGACATCCCATAGTATCGGTCAATGCTACTGTCAATGTAGTCGCGTCATCGTGACTATAGACTCACTACACAAAAATAGATTACTTTTTCTCTTTTTTGTTTTTACTTTTTTTGACCAATAAGATATTTTGATTCCATTCGGTGTCGAATGTCTGGGTCCTTATGGGTTTCATAAATTTTTCAACATTTTGTCAATATGCTTTAAAAAAAAACCTTCAAAATCAAATCAAATCAAAATTATTTATCAATTGGGTTTCTACAAGAAACTCTTATTATCGTCATTATAAATTGAAAATTTACCAGGGTTTCGGAAAAAAAGCCAGATGACGATCCTGAGAAGATCATCAGAAACAAAAATGTCTTTTAATTATATATTAATTCAAATATATCCTTTATAGTTTCAAATGTAAGATTATATTTTGTGTTATAAGTACTAGCTATTTCCCTACATCGGACTAAATCGGTTTGAATCTTTCAAAGGCTTCGTCTACGCTAATGAAGTTAAACCTACTAAACCATTTTGTAGCCGTCTGTATGTTGTAAGATATATTTTTGTTACATGTTCATGTCACATTCTGCTTACTTACTTAACCAAAAAGTGAGCACAATTACTATATACCAATGTTTTAATATAATGAAACTAAAATATGTTTGTTAGATTATGTATACAGAGTTGTTTCTGAAACTACTCTACCAATAGGTAATATAAAATCTCTTACTAATAGACTGTCCTTTATATATTTTTTTGCGTTATTAAAGTCCATATAATAAGTGCACTGCGGTTTCACTTATTGCTTAATTTGAAAGCAATCTGATTCTTTCCTTTCTTCAGTCTAAGTACTGCTAACACTTTTCTTTTTACTTTAATTTTTAGGGTCGTGACGTGGTGTTGAATAGTCCATAACCTTCTTCAAGAATTGGGCTATCAAATGCAATCGGAACAATCAAAAAATTGTTGAAATCCGACTGTTAGTTATTGAAATTAGCGAATTAAATGTAGGTATTAAATTTTGTTGAAGTTTTCTTTTATGTAACAATTGGCATGTATCATCGCCTACACGTGACAGGTTACGTGTTTTATTTATTACACAAGCAATGTCAGAAGATAAGAAATTACGTTGCCGACCTTTACAAAGGTTAAGGTTTAAACCTTAATCTTTGTCTTTAAAGACAAGGCGTAGAGAAGGTAATGGGTTCGTTCTAACAACTCTTGCTCACTCAGCGAATAATAATGTGATACGTGCTGTCATTTAACATAATTTTTCTGTAAGAGGCTAGATACTAATACAGCTGTGATACGCAATGTACTCACTACAAAACTTAGCAATACTGGTAACATATTAAGCGTATCTGGAAATCTGCTCTCTAATATGCGAACCGAGAACTACCTTGTTCTTTTCTATATACCTGACAACGTGTATGAAAAATTTCATGATGATCGATTGAGTAGTTAAATCGTAAATCAAATAAACAAACAAAAAAATATTTTATAGGATCATATTAAAAATATTTTGATGTTAACCATAAAATTAACAAATTATAATTGTTTATGTATGCTTTTATAAGCGTTTTATTATTCATCCTGGACATTTTCTATTCGAATATGGGATGAATATTTTAGCATAAGTACAACATAATTTATAAAGTTCTAAGTAACTCCCACCGAATATTCATTTCGGAAGTTGATTCAATCAAAACAATGGTTGTCTTGAATGCAAAGGCATAAAAGATTTATTCTCAGTTACTCTTAAACTTACTAATTCGGCATCAAGCGTTAGATAAATTGTGACAATTCCAAAAGGGGCCGAGCGGACGTATCCCCATGGAAGCCCCTGTTTTGTTTAATACCATCGTTATTCTTGATGAAGTCTATTGTTTCGGGCAAAGTGCGGAGGCAAATGGAAAGGATTATTCATTTCGCTTCGGCATCAAAAGGCAGCTTTTAAAGTTCCGCAAGTTTCCATCTGATGACTCTTAATAAATTCGCGTTTGAATGGCTTCAGAGATTAATATCAACGCCCCGTCTCCTGGCCGCGCATCGCGAACAATAAAATTGGCTTTTGCAAAAGGTCAACTTATAGACAAATTGGGTAGATATCACGGGTAGATTGGCACGGATCTACAACAAGCACAATTTGAGGTGATATGGACGATGTCAAAATAACCCCAAAAGATCCCTTCCGGTCAGTTGGAATAATTTTAACTTATTCCTACAATAATCTCCAGAGTAGTGTAAACTCTAGTGTAAAGTATTGTCTTGTCACTTTTAGATTTTTTTCATAATCTTATGGAAATAAAATAAGTTAAAAAATTTTGTAAAAATAAAAATGTGTGTAATTTTTTTTTATAAGAGATGGGTTAGCTCTTGGCCAACAACCAGCCATGTGACATGGATGAGGCCTAAGATGGAGCGAGCTTACCCAGAAGATGCCTATTCACTCGAACCTTGAAAAGATTAGGGTTATATGTACTCGGAAATACAGACGCCGGCAGGGAGTTCCAAACCCTGGCAGTGCGCATTATAAAGGATGTTTCAAAGCGCTTGGTCCGAAAAGGAGGGATTTCGACAATATAAGGATGGTAGCCAGCCTGTATGTATGTATGTCTGTATGTCCGATGGAATTATTAAAAAAAAGTCGCTGTACGCCTCTAACAGTTTCTCAGATTTTGATACCGCTTTCATTAATTGTACTAGCGATATAAGAGGTATTTAGCCGGTAGCGAGTCGCTACAACTTATAAAAATGTATTTGAACGAAAATATTTTCCGTTGATTGGTATGTAACCACAGGTGAAAGCAATCTTTTGAATCGTAATAAGAAAATATTAAATTCAGTAAATTGCAGCGCATTACAGACGTGTCGTGAACATAAAATACAGATTTCAATTAAGATAGAGAGATTGGATCGTGGGTTGAATATCAAAGGCTTAAGACGAATTTGAACACGAAAAGAAATTGAAATTGCTTTAAATATAATTTTCTGTTATGAGGTGAGAATATTATAACCAATTCCAGAGGATTCTCTGCCGATTCGAAATTGTGATTTTATTACGTTCCAATCTCCGATGTCTCTTTTAGCTGCGTTTGTTTGTCAATTCGAAAAATAAAATGTTTGATGTTATTTGAATATATTAAATTACTAGCTGGTGCCCGCAACTTCGTCCGCGTTCCGGATGAAAGGTAGCCTATGTCCTTTCTGGTGTCCCAGACAACGTGTATGCAAAATATTATAAATAAGTGTATGGATTGGTTGTATACTGTCTTGGCTTCCTAATAAATAAAATAAAAATACATTTACTCAATAGCATAGAATATCAAATCATTCGTAATATATCTAAAAACAGACTAGTCGGACGAACGCTGGTCTGCGAGATCAGTAGACGCAGATTCGATTACTAATTTCGCTGAATTCCCTCGGGAAATGAAAATAATATTTCGACATTAGATGCATTCGTCGGTCGCTTGGTATCAAGTAACAAATCTAATCAAATGATAAAAGTTTCAGCGAAAAAAGAGAACCTTTCTTTGTAAATTCTGAGGACAAAAAACTTGCTTGAAATAATTTCAGAGTTAACTCTACACACAGGAAACAATGAAAACAACCGCAAAGAAAGTTTTGTTACAATAACCTGGAACACATAACGACATTCGCGGAGCTCATTATGGATACAGGGGTAGGTAACTTTCGGCACACGGTCCGTTTTGCACAATACATGAAAGAAACAGTTGCCTGTCTTCATGAATATTTAAAACAATGCTACCTCACACACACAACTGCATGTTTAATACATATGTACCTAACCTCCTTAGCTAGACTTCCACACAAGAGGCTATGCAACTCAAAAGAGCTATTGTGTTTGACTGAAGCGTATACTGAACCATCAAAACACGAGACCATGTAGATGGTCACATATGAGGTGGAATCACTAAATTAAGGCATCCATGCAATGTCTAATGTAGGATATAAGCAACATTAGTGAACATGTTTGATTTTTTTTAAATATTTTTTTTTTTCTTTTTTCTTTTTTACATTTAAGTTTTATTTAATTTAAGTTTTTTAATTTAATTAGAAGTAATTCTCTATACGATAGTGAAACTGTCTAAATTCGCGTCGTAACGAAAAACTAAAAGGATAAACAGCATATTATTATAATATTATCGAAAAAACTACTTTATTTTTGTAATATTTATATAACACCACAAATAGTTCAACATTGGGCATAAAGCACACATTTAGATGTACGATTAGAGACCTTAGCAACTCATACTTATAAGTCAATATTAAAAGAAAAGCATTGGACAATATTGTTTCTATTATTATTTGATAAAACAGAAGGTATGGTTATATTACTGAAATACAATCCTAATGTCCGCGGGTGGAGAGAAGATTGTTGCGTAATCATGTGTTGACGATTATTTCCGAGATAGCCGTGAGATATGTTACTGCCACTTTAACAAACGTATGTATATTGTTGTATTTCGTATTCTAGTGGTCGTGTAGCGACAATGCTCAAGTGCGACCGTCGCAAATGTCTTTATTACGCTTGCACGGGCTGTTTACGATCCCTCCCTAAGGTAGGCTCGCTGGTTAGCTGATTATTGTATGGTCGTCGAAAATTCCTGGAATTATTTCACATAATAGTAAGAATGTTACATTACATTTTTATAAATTGTATACGCAGTTGACTTCAATTATATCTTTTTTTGTACAAGTAAGATTAAAAACAATACAAAGAGAATAGCATTTTTGAAGACAGTTGAAGCATATTTTTTCTTCTTTATAATGCTTCTCCAATAATGAAGTATGATAATCAGCTTCTTAGAATTCTCTTTGTTTCACGCCAAGGTGAAAAGTTGTCCAACAGCTACAATATTACGCTTTTTAAATTGTTGAAGTTCCTTTATTTATTAAAATTTAGAAGAATAAGGCTAAACACAAACACAAGCATGTTTGTTACCGTTTATTTAAATTACAGAAAATATGTATGGGTCATTTTAAGAACATTTTTATATTTAATACTATATTATTATTATATTAGAAAGATACTTTTATATGTGATGGAAGTGGTGATAAATGTGAAGTGCTAAAACACTCACAAAATATTTGGTCCACAAACACACAAACAAACCTATGGCACGACCGCTAATATCTTTATTACGCCCATACCGAATGTTTACGAGCTCTGCCCGCGCTGATTGTGACCAAGCACGCCACAAAACTACAGCTTTCCTCTCTTAATAGTGCCGACTTACTTCTTTACTAACATTTTATATTGCCTCAATAAAACTAGGTAAATTATCCTGTAAATTTACCGAATTATAGTATACCATTAAAAGTTTACAAATATGATTAATATTGACGGCACTAATACCTTTAATTGTTTTTTTTTTTTTCATTTATTATCTATTTATTTGTTACTTAACGAACTATCAATTTAAACTTCTTATAAGAATGTCATATGATTTGCATTTAAACTTGCTTAAATATATTTACATAAAAATAATATATGGAGGTCACCATCACACGTCACACGGCATCAAACTGTCGAGTCGCTAAAAAAAAATGTGTCAAAATATAGAACAACGAAAGATATATTGGACCCTCGTCAAAAGGGAAAGGACGAAATGACGTTACTTTGAAGTAAATAAAGGCATTTGCATGAGATCAAAATTCAGGTTGATGCCTTTTTGAGGTGTGCTTCCAATAAAATGGAACTTGTATTCTTAAAGCATTGCAGAAATGGAGATCGAATAAGAAAATACGAATCAATTGCAAAATTACTTGGTCTAACCAAAAATTTATACACATATGCTGTTATTTTACGATGGTCTTTGTTCATGGGAATGATGATGTATATTAATGACTTATGCCATGATGTCACAGTGCATTTTGAGCAGCTAAAGAAATAGTAAGCACCAAAACATTGTCTTGGTTTTTTTTTTCATATTTAAATTTTATCTTACAAAAATTATATTAATGACAAAATTTATTTTATATTTTCTATAGCTCTAAAACTATTCACAATACCATACAACATGTATTAAATTTAGTATTGTAGAATACCACATTCGTCTCTAAACTTGAGCAATAAATCTCCGGTATCAGTTCATCGGACCTACATTCAACTGTTATTGGTTGGCACGCCATATCAGTTGCAAAATATCTTTGAATATATTCTCTTGTAACACGACACTGCCAGGTTATGGAGGAATTTATTTGAAATTTGGAAACATAATTTTAAAAGTTTATCACATAAGATTAGTTACTTCTTCGAGCTACTTATAAATTAAACTGAAGGCAACGTTGAAGAGGAATAATTTATGTTTTTAATATTTATATGCTTATTGAGATGTAAACTCTCTGCTGAGTTGTTTCCATCCAGTTACAAAAGGAGTTCTCTTCAAGGAAAATGTTTAATTTTTTTTCTTCTTTTTTTATTCTATTAATCTTTGGTACACAAACAGAAATGCAAACAAAAAAGTGTGTGTCAGCTCCGACGGACGACTGGAGTTTACTCCTTGCGGACGACAAATAAATAAATAATTTAATAAATATAATTAAAACATATAATATAATATATTATATAATATATTATATGCGTTATATTAAATTAATATGTAATGAAGCATATTGTAGCCTGAAATGTAACGCGTAACGTGTGGCATGTGACATTTGATTTAACTCCCATAAATTTTCATACCCCGGGCTTATATATAAAAATCGATTAAAAAAAAAACACAAAAAAAACTAATTAACACATATTCCATAAGCATAATCCTAATCATAAGTTAATAAATCCTAAGTTTAATTCCTAACCCCTTATGATGAAATCCTTACAAATTCGGCGGTAACCTAGAATCTCGTTTGGTGTTTCTTGAGGTCTTAGCTGCTCCATCAAGCGGCTTATCATCAATAAAAGGAAATTGTATAAATAAGGTAAATGTTAGATATATATCAACTATTCGACCGTCCTCTCGAGCGAAAAAGTCATTAATTCTGAGGACAATTAATTTAATATCTGAATTGACATTGACAAATTGTCAGTCGTCTGTTAAGGCAATTTAAAGTAAGCCAATTGAAATCAAAAGGAAGTCTCGACAAAGCCGAAAGCCAACCAATTGGTGACATCAAACAGTGAAATAGAAATTATAAAATTCGGGAGGGTTAAACTCTTTATAGGCCGTAAGTTGGAAGATGGAATTTATTTTCACTTAGATAAGGTGTGGTTTCAGTGTCAGCGACAGGCGGCTACAATTTATTAATTTAACATAAGAAGAAAATTATGTACATATTCGTTTAAACTTGGACCAAAATCATTAATAAAATTTTATTAATTTAATTTAATTTAATTAAGGTTAAGATTAATTGTGGGTAACCATTTTAAATATGTCCTTATCTAATTTAATATAATCTAAACTAATGATTAGTAATTTATTTCATTTAGGGCCTATTTCACTAACTACTAGTATGTAAAGTGTTCATTAGTTACTTTTAGAAATAATTTTATGTTTTATTAAATTATGCACTCGATTTATTCCCGGTGAACAAAGAAATAAATAAATCTTGAAATATACTATCTTTTGCTAGCGATTTCGTCCAGGTGCTTAGGTGCTAATACGTTTATTCAATCTTTATCGTTCATAAATTTGTTATATTTTTGTCAGGCGTTAGTTTTTTTTTTTTTTTTTTTCATTTTTAGACTAATTAAGGTCTTGTCACAATTATGAACGGGAAGGTACCTAATATTTTTAACGAATATTAATGTAAATTGCATCATAGATACGAACATGATACGAAGCTCTGTATTTATCGATCACAAATCGAGTCGCGTAATGAAAATATCAAAAACCGAAAACTTCCAAATCTTTTGTATCGCACACACAGAAAGGAATGAGCATTGAGCTATATAGACAGCAAAATATCAATAATGTCAACCAATACCCAAGTAAATTGAGAGGCGTAGCGATAACTTCCTTCAGATATGATATTGGCATAAAATATGCGCAGCTTGACTTCCTTATGCTTCACCGTTCATTGCTGATAAAATAAATATATGCCCTACTGTTGAAAGTATTTGGCTTCATCTTAGTTTGCTTGATTGTAGTTAAAGTAAGTGAGAACAATTACTTAATTCAAATATGTAAATCGGGAAACATCCTTGTTAATCAGTAGAATGCATTATCGGGATAAAAAACCGGGATAGGATAACTGTTAAATATCCTTACACATTTTAAGAAACATTTATGTATAGGGTGTATTTTTCAATAATACTCGATATGATGTTTATGATGACCAATATCCAATGAAATATCTCGATGTTTCCACATGCAATATTTTTCGTTTTTTTTTTAAACTAAAAATAATTGCTGAAGTGAGTCTGTTTCAAAACAATTGGCAAAGTTGTTGGCAGGTTTATTACTTACACAATTCACAAAACTAAATGGTTTCCCATTTTCACTCAAGCTAAAGAAACAGCTAAAATTTTCAAGAGAAATGATTCCCTACAAGATTTTTTAAATATTGCAATAAATTGATAATACAGTGAATATATTCCGCTGATAACTAACATTGCTACCCCACATACAAACGGCGCACCACTGAGATAATAAAATTTAAAAGGGCAAACTTCGTCGGTACGGGATGGAATGAAAAGTGATTTGCCTAATCCACTTCTCAATTTTCTGTCCCACTGGGCTTTCGGATTTTAAGTTGGCTATTGGCTCTCACTCATTCCTAGTTTCGTGTCTATAATGTAGGTATTTGTTTTCAATTTAAGCAAAACTTTTGTCTGTTTCCATTGGTTTCCGTAATATTAAGATTAATAACACACAAAATCCTGATTTATTTCTCAGAGTAACCCATGAGTTTCTTGAGTTAAAATAACGCATAAAAAAAAATATCTTTTTATGTCTAAGAAAAATAATCATAGCTATCCTAACTCATATTGGGTATTTTTTTAATTTTCCCGGAATCCGTACTTCCTACTAATATTATAAATGCGAAAGTTTGTATAGATGTATGTATGGCTGTTTGTAACTCTTTCACGCAAAAACTACTGAACCGATCACCATGAAATTTTGCATACACGTTGTCTCGGACACCAGAAAGGACATAGGGTACCTTTCATCCAGAAAAAAGTACTGCTCCCGAGGGATTATCTAAAACGCAATAACGATGTCAGGCATACATTGCTTTTTCAACGCGGACGAAGTCGCGGGCACCAGCTAGTCTCCAATAAAGCCTATTTATAGCTTGGTCCCTAACACATACCGTGATCGTATTGATTATCCTCAACAAATCTTATTCTTTGATTAATTATAACAAAAGTTTGTATAAATGATCACAGATTCCCTTAACTCGTCATATGCTTTGACCCGTATTGTCGCTACAATCTTTATATTAATTACCAACATAAAAATGATTAACGATAGGCATCTCGAAACAATGCCGTGGAATCCAGTATTTATTGGACACTCGGCGTATTTGTCATCAAGACAAATGGCCGGATGTCCTTTCCAAGATTTTTAATGTTTGTTTCTAATTTTCGGGTCATCTGTACCTTTCATGGGTCAGTGATGTTTATTTTGGAAAGGGGAGATTGATATTAGCATTTTCGCCCACTATACTGTCTATGTTTTGTTTTTTATTCGTATCAGAAGATTAGTTTGGTTTTGATTTTGTTATATCATCTTTATATGAATCTATCTATCTGTACATAATTATCCTACTAGTAATATAAATGCGAAAGTTTATAGTATTAGTAATTAGTAGTAGTAATATAGCGAATATTGGTAGGATTTGGATGAACTTTGGCACACATATAGTTTGTTACCTGGATTATTATATAAGATACTTTTTATGCTGAAAAATTTTGGTTACAGAGGAATCGTCTAAAATTATGAAAAAAAAAATATAAAAATATCAAAAATTATAAATATAGCAGTTTGGAACTTGAACCTGTGGAAATTAGTAGAATCACTTCGTCTACTAGGAAATAGGCTTCAAACGTCTGAACAAAACTTCATAAATTATAGCTGAAAAACACATCATATTTCAAACAAAAAAATGAATCAAAATCGGTCTGTCCGTTCGGGAGCTACGATTCCATAGACAGATAAACAGAGATACACGTCAAACTTATAACACCCCGTTTTGGCTTCGGACGTCGAGTGTTAAAAGGGAAACATATCGACCTTATAATAGGTTATATACAGGATTAGGTTCATCGGTGGACTCTGTTTTTTTTTTCGGACATTAAGTACTGAAAAATTAAATTGTATCCAGGTCGTTTACTAACCTGTCTGTCAATGACACAAAGACCTTTAAAAGAAATGCTATTAGTCTCCCGACAACAAAGCATATATTTCGAGTCACAAAGAGAGTGTGAGGTAAGAATAAACCTTTTGAAATTGAATTGAATACTCCAACTTGATGAAAGAAGAATGTACCGTTATATCAGTCAATCAGCCCGTTCGTTTCTTGTTTGAGTTGATCTGGTCAGGTTTCACATAATTATTTTTTCAGTGACAATGATATTGTGACTTGTCACTTGTGGTGAAAAGACACAATGGATTGGAATTTTTAGTAAAATAAAAAAAAATGAATTATGAGAGAAAAAGGCTCTGACATCCCTTATTCAATTCTCAAAACATGACACATTCAGTTATTTCACCGTGGTTCTCTGTAATATGTGGTTTACAGATGTCTGACATGGTTTACATGTCAGACGCTCAAATAACTGCGT